>OX438869.1:12130000-13380000 GCA_949315895.1 Anania crocealis
CACTAGGACATGCACAAAAAACGTCCACCCTTTTCCTAGAAAAAATCTTTCCATCAAAATCATTTGCGTTTCACTTTGTCTCAAAACGATTCTATCTACTTTACGCCGTGCAATCTACTCGTATGTTAGTAAAGAAACTATGTGCTTACAAAAACATTAATTAACTTCATTCTTAAACATCCGTCTTCGTTAAAAGTTGTAAACTAAATGCAGCAACATAAAAAAAATGGAATAAACAACAAAACAACCAGCGACATCGGTTTGCAAATGAAAATTTTATGCAAAAATATTTCCGAGTCGAGCCGATGGGAGTTGAAAAAATAACGTTCCGACCGTTTTTAGCTCCGTAGTGTAAAATTTCGTTAGCCAAGTTTTATTTTCCGGTTTATGCGGATCATTCTGGTTAAGCACTCTGGGAGAGTTCCAGAAGGCGTTCGGTATAGTTTGAAGTGCCAATATTGGTTGTATTGTACTTCGAGAATCAGTTTTAATGACAAATTGCAAGA
Organism: Anania crocealis; assembly: GCA_949315895.1. Classification (NCBI taxonomy): domain Eukaryota; kingdom Metazoa; phylum Arthropoda; class Insecta; order Lepidoptera; family Crambidae; genus Anania; species Anania crocealis. The sequence goes on from OX438869.1 coordinate 12,130,507, forward strand.
GCCAACCATTTATCAAAATGAACAGCAGTTGCATCATCATTAAATACTGTGTACCCACAAGTTTAAAGTATCTATATTCTCGTTTTATAGTAACAGACACGCACTTTTAGATGTAAGAGTAAATAAAAAAAAAACAGGAATTTTATACCTACTTTAGCCCTCCTTGTTATTTGATATTTCCAAACTTGGTTGATTCCATCAAAAATAATAATGATTTATGTTTTTAATTGATATTTGTAATTAAAATGGTAGGTACCAAATTTCAGTGTTGACTAACAAAAAAATTCAAATCGGTTAATTCCGCAAAAAAAAACGTTGTAAAGTCGTTCTGAGATTCACAAAAGAACGTCATATTGTATTTGGTAGCTTATAGTTTATAACACTTTCCAATTTTATCATCAAAACATGTTTTTTTGTAAGTAACCATACAGCGCGAACGCCATGATTTGTAGATAATAAGTAATGCCGCAACATCGTAAATTCAAAAAACAAATCACATTGTATTAACCCCAAATTAAAAGAAAATTAAAGTTCATTACAATATTGCGTTTTTTATGTGAATAATATAAAAATAGTTAGTCTATTAATTAATTAATAGTACAATTTCCTTTAATTGGCTGGCTGTGCTAAGAACACAATCGCTAGATATTCAGACTCTAAGATTGAAAAAACTAAGCTTTCAAACATCACGTCATGGTACGTTTATTTGTTATGTAATTGGGAAAATCTGATTTTCTTGAAAATCCTAGGACGGTCGCAAAACCGGATAATTAGAATGTAATAATTAATTTCCCACCATCCGTGATACTTTCAAAATATTTGCAAAAATCCTATCGTTTTATTCCTTTGTTGTTGTAGTGTAGTGTATGTATCACCTCACCCCGCACTATGTAATTAATTAGTATATAAGCTTAGAATAGCCAATATAGCCATATTATTTAGACACAATAAATGTGAATATTGCGCCTAACAGTACTTTTACTTCGTCTCCCGGTTCCCACATTACAGTAGGATATTGTATCAAGGATTTCTTAATTTTTCGCAAATAATTTTTAGAAAATTGATCTGCTGAGTATTCCTTCCTTCCTTCCTTATTACAAGTACGTGGGTCGGGATTTGGTTATCTTTGTTAGAAATTAATGCCCTATTTGCGAATGAGTTTTATGAACATTATATTAATCCTTATCTAAATAAATATGCTATTAATCACAAGTATATAATAGTCAAGCCTTTTTTTTCACAGTTAATAGAAAAAAAGACATTGTAATCTATTGACTTCAATCTTCCTACATTTTGAGACATAATTAAGGAACAAGTTCACGTGCGTCGTATGACGCGCCGCAAGACGCTTTTTTATATAAGGTTTTTTATTTATTTTAAATAACAAATAAAAAGAGGATGACCACGCGAACGAAGTTGCGGGCACAGCTAGTAGGTATTAAGCATATATAACCTATTGCACAACCATTTGAAATTTTTATGGAGGTAGGTACTACCTTCAAAGATAAGCATGTACAAGACAGTAAGAATGACTAAGCAATTGTTTTTTGACGATGTCTGATCAAAAAATGATGACTAAGGTAAATGAATTGCAAATTGATAATAATTTTATAAGACAGACACTCTACAGATTATCAGGATAATTATATATTAAGATGTGGGGGTTTTGGTCACATAAATGGTTATTGCAGATTATTAAAAACGTAAAAAAGGGAATTTAAGTAATAAACAGACAGAAGTATAGACAATAAAACAATAAAAAATTTAGTCCACACGCGAACGCCACAAAATTAATCAGTGAACAAAATACACGATGAGCATAAAATATCATAATACTAGCGGTTGTGACAGACGTTGTCCTGTCTTAACGTAGGTTTGCGCGGTGTTCAGTGGGGGTTAAAATTAGCTTATTTCAAGCGTACTGCACCTCACTGTACACCTGTGCTCTATGGGCTGATTATTCGCAACGAGTCTACAGCGTCCTTCGTGTTCAGTTTAACAATGCATTCAGGGCGGTGCTGGGGCTATCCCGCTACTGCAGCGCCTCAGGCATGTTCGCGGCGGCGCGCGTAGAAATTCACGTATTTGATATTATTTTTAATTGAATTCATATGAATTTAAATCCTTGTTCTAATGTAATGCCCTATCAATTAGTATTCAAAATTTTAGTCAAAGCTCTGAAACATTGCATTTTGCTGCTGATAATAGCGATTGTGTGTTGACGTGTGAAATGTACAAATATGTTGGTTCCCTTTTTAAGATGATTTACTTCCAGGTACTGAACATGTAACCATAATGAAAATACATCTACTCGACACTTTTTTACAATAATAAAAATGAAACTAGTAAAACTAAAGGGAATATTGTGTTGCGCGTGACAGACGCCAGAACTCAGAAAAACACTACGGGTTCTTAGCGTGTACGTAAACGGCCTTGTGATCTATCTCGTTCTATCATATAGCTGCATTATATTCTGTCTCTTTTCATTGCCAATCTAACAGCAGTATATTAAATCTATGGTTCTAGTAATGATAGCTGGCCGGCTAGATTGTTCCTATATGAGACATTGCGGTGACATACATGTCATCGCAGTGCGTAGGGCGTAATTATATACGTATATTTTTTATTCTATGTAGTAATTTAATTCTAATATTAATTTCCTTTTTATTTATTTATTTTTTATTGAGTTAGATGTTTTTATAAATATGTGACTAAGGAATCCTGAAATAAATGATTTATTTATTTATTTAACTATGCATATTGATTACAAAATGGTATGATAAAAAACAGTTTTACTTACCATTTTTTAAATTATTATTATGCTAATATGCTGTTTATTTATTTTATTTTATTTATTTGGCACGGCAACAAAATACAAATTGAACAATCAATGAATAATTAATTTTATAGAATATATTATATCTAAATTTGCACTTCAATAACAACCGAGCACAACATTCAATGGGGACTACCGTTTCTTTGCTCACCAATTGGCGCCACTGTTGACTGAGGTCCAGAGGTATAGCTGTCAAAGGCGACTTTATAAGATCGGCGCCGAAACAAAGTTTTAAATCTTGACTCTGATTAAGTTTATTATTTATAAATTACTATCTTTATATCAACAAACTAAATTCTGAAATAGTTGCTCTTTGAGGCCGCCTATTTTTGCGCTTTATCTTAATTCCGCTTTCAAAACGTTCGCATTCATCGTCAAATAATCCATATTTGCGATAATTTTACGAAGGAGATCCAGCAGGTAAATAAAAAAAATATATAATTTATGTCACGAAGCCCGCTAAAACCAGTGAAAAGTGAATGTTATTAGACCTCACGCGACAGAAGCGCCTGTAGTGGCAAATTCACTAGCGATATGTAAATGGCCATTGTAATAAGCAAACTTATGCAAAATAGTTAAAGTTATTAATTAATCTTTACAAAATAAGCAATCCAATTCTTTCCGAGCTGTCGACACTCTTTAAAAATGATTTTAAATTCTGATGAAAAGGGATTCATTTTTATATAAGTATACTACTATAGATTATTATAATACTTACTTTTTATTTATTTGAATTTCTTCAATAACGTTCTAAAGAGGTCGCTACAAAGGTTTGTAGGTACCTTGGATGTTTGTCATTATCATCATAGTCAGCCTACGGCAGTCCACTGCTGGACATAGGCCTCTTCCAAGGCACGCCACTTTTCTCGATCTTGAGCTTTGAGCATCCAGTTGCTTCCAGCCAGCTTGCGTAGATCGTCGCTCCATCTAGCAGAGGGGCGTCCAACACTACGTTTGCCCATGCCCGGTCTCCACTGTAGAACACGATTACTCCATCGTTCATCAGTTCTGTGACAGATGTGACCAGCCCACTGCCACTTCAGCTTGTTTATCCGAGTATATCTAACTTATGTGGTAACTTTGGTTCTCTGTCGGTCGAATTACTTCATTTCGGATTCTATCCCTTGAATGTTTGTACAATGATGGAAGCTTTTAAGATGATTAAAGGCCGTTATTTTCCAGACTACGGCAAAGAATGGGTTATGATTTTGACAATCTATGTAGGTATATGTCTTTGGGTATTCCACATTTGCGGCTGAACTACTGAGCTGATTTTGGTGACTGAGGAATTAATCAATTCCTTATTATAGTTCAGGCAACATAAGCTACATTTTGTTAAAAAAAAGTTACTTAGCGAATGCTACAACAATAACTTGGAGAACCTTAAAACAATTGCAATCATTCGTGTAGGTAGGGTATCAAATGAATGAAGACAGAATTTTGAGTAAAATATGTTTAAAATACAGCAAACATCACAACAACAACGGGATTTGAAGCCATTGCATTTTCATGGTCAGGTTACAGTTTTTCACTATTTGTACTAAACTTGTTGTGTAAAGATTATTGTAAATTTCGACACTCTTGATCTCCAAACTACGTGGATTATCACAGCGCGCATTCTAAACTTTGGATAATACCTCATTCTCGTATGAAGTTGCGCGTGTCCATCATACCCAGTGTGAGTACACACTGGGTATGATGGCAGTAGCCTTTACAGCTGTTCATTACTTGGGCCGTTATGTCAAAATGAGGTCGACACTGATCCCGGCGGGTGATATTACTGAAAGTTTACTAGCAAAGTTGTCCGCCTCGAAATATCTCATGAAACGAGAAACAAGCGATCTCTACGATAGTTGCAAGTTTTATTAAAATTATAATTAACAAAGTTCGTTGGTCCGTTGACCGTCATTGGTTAAGATATCACGCCATGATTATTTAATCTTACTAAATACTAGTATTATAAACTAACTGTCCGTTAGACCCAAAAAACCGGCCAAGTACGAGTCGAACTCTCGCACGAAGGGTTCCGTACCAAAAAGGACAAAACAACGGGTTAGTTGTATGGGAGCCCCACTTACATATTTATTATATTTTGTTTTTAGTATTTGTTGTTATTGCGGTAACAGAAATACATAATTGAAAGTTTCAACTGTCTATTGCGGATCTGAAGATACAGCCTGGTGACAGAGCGACGGACAGACGGACAAATAGCGAAGTCTTAGTAATAGGGTCCCGTTTTTACCCTTAGGGTACGGAACTCTAAAAAAATCCTTACATTTGTAAGAATCGTATGACACTAAGCTCAGAACAGTTTTTTATTAGATAATTAGCCCATAGAAATGGTAACAAGTAAAACTGGTGATAAATGTCACAGATGGAGAAGTAAGGCCAACAATTTTTTTGGAAAGAAGTAAAGTTCAGCAAAAGTGAGTCTTTAAATACTTCTATTGAAGATTTTGAGGACTCTGTTGACTACTAAAATCCTTACTAAATCACACTCTTAGATCCAGGCAATCCAGACCATAGTTTTCGTTGCTGTATTCCGATATTTGTACATATGAGATTCAATAGCCTTAATAAATTTTGGTAAATTAAAATAACTATACCCTACTAATGGACAATATTGGTCAATATGGGTTTCTATATTAACCCGTAATTATAATTCAATAAATGATTTGATTTGATTTGAAGTTTAAAAGAGACTTGAATAGTTCCTTCTTCCTGGACTTCGTTTTTTATATTGTGTATAAAAATTAACGAACAGACAGACAGAATAGATATCAAGCTAGCAATAAAAACAAAAGATAGATACCTACTTGAGAAAAAATGGTCATTTTCATCGAAGTTATAATTTTGAAAGATTGGAATATTTTCTCTAGCAAATGATTTGATATCCATCGAGTCATCTCTAGGTGAAAGCACTTTTACAATCAATAGGCTATTTGACAATGCGAAAAATAAAGTGCCAATGACTATTACCAGTACATAATACTATTTTTAATATTTTTAATAATGACGTAACTAGATGTCTCAATATATTAAGAATTGTAATAATATTTTTATACAAAATATTTGTAGGATAAATTGTAATTTTGACGGTATGTTAGCTTTAATCCATCGAATCAGTGTGAAATATATAGTAAGAATAAATTATAATAAGAATAAAGTTCAATGTTAAAATACTATGCAACAGTGGCTAAAAGGGAAAACATATGATGACACAGAAAACCTATTATTAGTTATTACATAAATAAGCATACCTCAATACAGCAAAAATGCTAAGTAATTCAGTACTTCAGTAGGTTAGGTTCGTATTTGGATATTTGCTAACATAAAACAACAAATACGAACTCATTTGTGAACTGTGTAAATGTTAAATAAGCACTAACCTACATTTTAAGAATAGATACCTAAGTAACAGGCAAACTATTTTGCTTAGTTTAGGTATATGCTATATATATTACGCACTAACCCAAACATACCCTAGCAATAGGGATTCCGCTTCTAGCTGTTGCGCTATACGCACGTATCGCGCCGCAGCTTTCCCTCACCCTTTGTCTCGCTCAGTCGAGAGTCCTCTTTATAAGTTTACAGGTTTACGTGGTTTTGCCCGCGGCTAAATCGGCTAAAACCTAACGGTGCCAACGAAACCGATTTAGTTTAACGCTGTAAAGCGGTTCTGTTGATAGGGAGCAACAGACAGCGCCTTTTTTAAGGCACTGAAAGTTTCCCTCCGCCGCCGGTACGCCGGGGGAGTTCCTTGGCCCCCTGGAGGGCCTGCTTGAGATTGCGAGGCGTTCCTCCTCGCTTTTGAGGCACTAGGAATACTCCCGCCAGCCACTGTCGGGCGTGTCCCCCCTTCCTCTCCTGCAATTCCATCCCTGAGGGAGCGTATCCCGGGTTCACCCGGGCCCTCCCGAAGGTCAGTTAGGCGTAGGCCACACACCCTACTTTGTAGATTACCTACTTAGTAGTACACCGGTAGGGCACATTGTCTCGACACACCCCAGACCTGTACACCTACAGGGAAGGGAGGTACACACCGTGTACACCTCCGAGTTTCTTACCGGTTCTTCTCGGAGGTTGCGACTGGCGAACCGGCAGTAGAATCACATCTACATATTAACCGCCGTAATGGCGGACAAATCCCTCCTGGGGGAACTTTTTAAGTTCCTCCAGGCTAACTACCCTGAGGTAGTTCGTCGTTTTGACGACTACCGAAGGGATAGCCCCTTCTACCCGGACCCGCCTCGCTCGGAGGAGCCGGAAGAGGCAGCGCCCTCCGCGCACCCCCCGCCCCGCCCGTCAACGCCCTCTACCCCATCCCGCTCGCGCTCGCCGCTCCCGCTGGCGCAGCGGACCCCTCTCTCCCCCCCGGAGGAGGCATGCCCCTCTCCCGCCCTGATGGAGTGTGACGTCCCGGAATCGGACTCCACTTCCTCTCTTTCCGCCACCGATGATGATGAATTCATCACGGTGAAACGTGCCAAACGCGCCCGCAAATCGCGCAAATCGCGCAACTCCCCGCCCCCACCTCCCCCCGCTAAGGTCGTTAAGACCCAAAAGGGGCCCTTACCGTCGGCCGCCTCCCAGCCTTCTGGGACAAAGGCCACCACCCCATCCCCCACTCAGGCGAGCAAAGTGCCGCCTATCTTCGTCCAGGACAGATCGTCCTGGAACGTCATCAGCGCCGCCCTGAACGAGCGCAAAATCGCGTTTTCGCACGCGAAGACCTGTGCCGTGGGCATCAAAGTGGTAGTACCCACTTCAGGTGACCACCGCTCCCTCACCAGTTTTCTCGACGGGAGGATGATAGGGTACCACACCTATCCCCTCCCGGAGGAAAGGGAACTGCGGGTGATCATCCGCGGTCTCCCGAAAGAGCTGGACACTCCAGCCATCCTTCAGGACCTGCAAGGCCAGGGCTTCCCAGCCAGGCAGGTCCACCGTCTTTTCAAGGGGCGCAGGCGCGAACCTTTCGACTTGGTCCAGGTGGTCCTAGACCACTCGGCCGAGGGAAAGGCAGTCTTCAACGTGAAGACGATCTGCGCCATTAGCGGCCTTAAAGTAGAACTCCCCCGTAAAAAGGGGTTCCCTGGGCAGTGTCATCGCTGCCAATTATATGGCCACGCAGCCCGGAACTGCCATGCTCGCCCAAGGTGCGTAAAGTGCCACGGGGACCATGGCACGACCGACTGCACGCGGGACAGGGAGACGGCGACCACGCCGCCCGGATGCGTCCTTTGCGGAGGTCTTGGACACCCTGCGAATTATCGCGGATGTCCCAGGGCCCCAAAGGCGCAACCCCGCCCAGTGGCCTCTGCCCCCCTCTCTCGACCCACCCCCCATAATACGGGGAAGCCACGGGTGATCATCATACCGTCGGCCTTCCCCTCTCTCCGACCTTGCCGACCTAACGCCTGGGCTAAACCCCTAATGGCGTCCATGGCCCTCGCGCCCTCCCCCGCCCCGACGCCCAGTCTCAGCCCGGCCGTGGTAGCAGCTCCGCCTGCAACACCGGCCGTACGAGCTGTTGCCCCCCCCACCACCAACACCCAAAGCCCCACGAGCTGAGCCGTCCCCCTCGAGGGACATGGAGGCCCAGCTAAACAGACTGGCCAATTTTATGGAGGACATCGACTACGAAGAGGTCGATGTAATCTGCCAGAAATTGGACGAGTCTGTGGGCATCGCCCATTTAAGGATTAAAATCCTTGTCGAGCATAGGGCTCTCCTCCAAACCATCAAATCCTTCCATCACTAATGGATAATAAAAAAAATAGGATTAAGCCGAGGTCGATCACCATAGCATTTTTCAATGCTGATGGACTTTTAGACCAACGGGATGAGGTATCCCTCTTCCTGACCGAGCACCAGGTAGACATCCTTCTGGTTCAGGAAACCCGTCTGAAACCTTCTTATCGCAATCCTAACATTGCGAACTATCTTATTGTCAGAAATGATAGGTCCACACGTGGCGGCGGCACGCTTATCTACTATAAGCGTTCACTACACTGTGCCACAATCGACCCCCCACCCACGACGGACATAGAAGTCTCCTTATGCCGACTATCTATGACCGGCCACAGGCCCATTCGCATCGCTTCGGCCTACCTCTCCGGTAACAAAACCCCAGTCAGGAGTGACTTTGAGGCCCTTTTCGCTATGAATGAAACCGTCTTTATAGGCGGCGACTTTAATAGCAAAAACACCCAGTGGGGATGCCTATGCACGACCACTAGTGGCACGCGCTTAAGCAGACTCGCTGAAACCCTATCCTTTGACGTTGTACCGCCTCTAGAGCCCACCCACTACCCTTACAACGTCGAACATCGTCCCGATATTCTTGACATGGCTATTCTAAAGAATGTAGGCCTTCGGCTTCATTCGATAGAAGTCTTGCATGCCCTCAACTCGGACCATCGTCCGGTGATAGTTCGTCTCGGCTCCCCGGAGTCATACTCTCCCCCCATGAGGTCGTTGATAGACTGGGACCAACTCAAGTGTAAACTTGAGGATTGTAACAGCCCCCAACTTTCCTCAATCCCCGACGACATTTCTTCGCCAAATGAGGCTGTAGAAGCGATCGACGCTCTCACCAGTCACATTCGTCGCAAGTGCCGGCGATGGGAAACCATCGTTTCAGGCTGCCTGATGACGCGCGAGAACTGCTGTGAGCCAAGAACGCGGCTATCAGGGCCTACGATGCGTGTCCCACCGAGGAAAATCGGGTTCTTTTGCGCGGCTTACAGCGTGCTGTTAAGCAACGTATTAAGGAGCTCCGAAACAATCGGTGGGACGATCTACTTAAAGAAATCTCGCCGTCTCACCAGGCTTACTGGAAGCTGGCGAGAACCTTTAAGTCGGACATAGTCGCATCAATGCCCCCCCTCCAAAGACCCGATCAATCGTTAGCGCTTGACGATAACGAAAAAGCCGAATGCATGGCTGACAGTCTAGAGGCACAGTGTTCCCCTAGTACCCTCCCTTTCGACCAAGACCACCTTCAAATGGTGGACGATGAGGTCCAGCGCCGCTCGGTCATCCCCCCCTCAACCCCTCTCACCCCTACACTACCGTTGATGAGGTGCAGGCGATAGTCAAAGGTTTCCGCCCTAACAAGGCACCCGGGCCGGACCGTATCTCGAACAGAGTACTCCGCGCCCTGCCCGCCCAACTTCTCTGCCTATTGGTGGCAATCATTAACGCCGCAATGACCCACTGCGTCTTCCCCGACTCGTGGAAGGAGGCGGAGGTCATAGGCATCCGAAAACCGGGAAAAAACCCGGCCGACCCCACCAGCTATAGGCCCATCAGCCTCTTAAAGACTATGGGCAAGATATACGAACGCGTATTAGTTTCCCGATTAAGAGATTACCTCTTCTCTAACAATCTCTTAATCAACGAGCAATTCGGCTTCAGAGCCTCCCACTCCTGCGTCCATCAGGTGCACCGCCTCACGGAACACATTCTGGACGGTCTCAATAGACCCCCCTTGGGAACGGGAGCGTTGTTCTTCGACGTGGCGAAAGCGTTCGACAAAGTCTGGCACAACGGCTTGATTTACAAGCTGTACGAACTCAAAGTGCCGGACAGTCTCGTGCTCATCTTACGGGACCTTTTGTCGAATCGCACTTTTCGTTACCGAGTCGACGGCACTCTCTCCTCCCCTCGACCCATCAGAGCCGAAGTCCCAAAGGGCTCTGTGCTATCACCCCTACTCTTCTCCGTTTTCGTAAACGACATCCCCAAGACTCCAGACACGGAGCTAGCCCTTTTCGCTGACGATACCGCCATTTACAAAACCGGTCCAAACTCAAAATATGTGATCCTAGCGCTACAGCGCGCGGTCACCAAATTGGGTGAATGGTTTAAAAAATGGCGTATCGAAGTCAATCCCGACAAAAGTGCAGCGATGTACTTCGGGCGGAACATCCCCGTAGCGCCCTCCCCTAATCCGTCCCGCCCTAATGTTCCCACTCATTTCACCCTATTCGACCAGCGGATCCCATGGGTCAAGCAGGTCAAATATTTAGGTGTCATCCTAGACCGACGACTATCGTTCGCATCGCACATCAATCGCGTCTGTAACCGAGCGAAGTTCTACACGCACCGACTATACCACCTAGTCGGCCGCAAGAGTAAAATGTCGCTTAGAAATAAGTTGACAATTTACAAAACTTGCATCCGAACCGTGATGACTTACGCCAGTCCGGTGTTTGCTCACGCTGCCCCGTCCCTCCTTAAGAAGTTTCAAACACTTCAAAATCTCTTTTTGCGTCGGGCCGCGGGTATCCCGTGGTTCGTACGCAACAATAATATCCACCGAGATCTCGAGATCCAATCCATTGCCCTCTATATGAAAGAAGCCTCTCAACGCTTCTTCGATAAGGCAGTGAATCACCCCAATCCGCTCATAGCGGAAGCCGCCACGTACACCCCCCAGAGGGATGTCGCCTTCCGACGCCGTCGGCCCAGGCACGTGCTGAACGACCCCGACGATCCGATCACCGCGTATGTCACAACAGCCAACACCGCCTTAAGCACTTCAATTACTGCACAACACAGTAGTTCTCCACACCGCACCCGTCGGAGGCGGGTGCGTGGTCCTGCCTTTCATTTCGGCCGACACAATCATGTGCCTGGCCGCTTCTCACCTGCCCCCCCCTCGGACGGCGACCCAAGCCGTGGTCCGAGCCTACAGAGGCGCCCTTGAGGTCGCTGTCCGGTCCCCCTCCCAGATCGGGCCCGCCAGAATGGAGCCCGACCGTGATCCGGCATGCCACGGCATCTCCGGTTCCAGCGGCGCCACCACTGGTGGGTTCGCCATTTGGTAGGGTGCCCTTAGCACCCCACACTGGCCCGATCACGCCCGCTAGTATGGGCCCCGGTGCGGCCGAGGGTGAGGCTTCGCGAAGCGAAGCCTCAGGTTCGCTCGCACGCCAGTACCGCTAGCGTGGCGGACCTAGGCTGAGCGCCTTCAGCGCTCGCCACACTCTGCCCGGTTTAACTGATTAAAGCCTCCCATATGGGGTTTCAGTGATAGGTCCGTCAAAAAAACAAAAAAAGAAAAAAAAAAAACATACCCTAGCATTAGTTTTTGTATCCTAGGCTAAGATTATACAGAAATAAATTTTATCTTATCTTATCTTATCTAAATCTTAATGTAATCCACCGTGTAATGTAACACGAATTCAACGTATGGACCAGTGCGAGCGAGCGTTACACGAAATGCTCGTAGAACCGTCCATGCGTATAATTTGTGTTACATTACACTGTGGATTACATTACACGTTACACTCGTTAACATTATGTAGATTCGACTTTGAGCATTACATTACAGTACTACCTCACTGACTGACGGGCATTCGCGTTTTAGGTAAATGAAGATTAACAGTGAGTATGTATTATGATTATCTTCAGAATCACTGGAACAATCATGAACCTCAACTGTAATCGCATAATTCGAATAAAACTGAACTGTTTTCGTAAAGAAATATTTATTGAAATTTGATGTTCTTGCAAATGTGTATCACTTATATTATGACGATGCTACAAAGTTATATCATTTCTTTCAGTGACACCTGTCATTCTAATCGAGCTATATTTTAGGACTATAATGATAAACCAAGAAACTTACATATTAACTTGAAAAAGCACTTAGTATTGAACATTGTAGAAAAATCAACTTTAAATCTGACACGTAAAGTCGATAATACATTATTTATTATGCACCGACCATGGTCACAGGCTGACTGTCAGCCTGTGACTATGGTCGGTGCAAGTTGCAACCCGATCGAAACGTCAGGCAAAATAATAACGTATGATCGCGTTTAATTCCCGTTATCGTTTCAAAAAATTATGCAACGCGAAAGTTTAAAAGATTTTCTAATATTGTTTCATTTAATATTAGTAGTTATACTGAATCCTTCATAATAAAGTAAATTTAATTTTATTAACACAGAAAAGAAGAAAATTACAACTACATCAAATATAAATTAACCCCAAATATGGCAACCTTAAGTTGACACTTAATATGTAGTCTGTCAAATTTGAAACTCAAATTTCTTTGATTTTGTAACTGCTTCGTATACGATTTACCAGTATTATTAAGACAACAACTCAATAAAAAAATAGTTTAAAGTGATGTGTAAAAGGTAGCAACAGCTAATTATACGCTGGATAAGGTATTTCTTTCTTTAAGTATGTAAGTTAATTTTTATTGAATTGTTTTCAAACTATAGGGTGAGCCTTAGGGTGAGCATGTTATTTTGTTTTAGTGGATTCGAGAAATTGTTTTGAACATTTAGTTAGCTAACTAAATGCTCCGAACTAAATGCTCATAACAATTCTTTAAATACCCCCGAGGATATCTTTAGATAAAATATTCATCAATGATTTATTGATTCATGTCACTAAATAATTAAAAAGTGTAGGAAAAATGGCGAATATATTATTATGATAAAAACATTTTTCTATCAGATTGAGTTTCTGGTGAATCTCGTGTCCCCATAATAAAGTATAATATATCGATCTGATCCCTGTATTTTATTTGTGGGTACTAATCGGACCTGAATGTAACGTTTTAATGCGTTGTCACTTAACATTAGCTCAGAGGCTACAAAATTATACAATAAGGTAATAATATTAAATTAAAATTAATCTTTGTGATTTGACACCGGTGCTTTTTGCAGACTACCCAAAAATGAGAACATAAAAAAATGGCTTGACGCTATGTCTAAAGAAAACTTTCGAGGATACTCTGTAATTTTTAGCCTGCATTTTAACCCTGAGGTTATCTTTAGATAAAAGTTATCAATGTTTGTAAGACCTGGGGCTTAGTAAGTCTTGGACGTAAGTATTTTAAATACTGTATATTAAAAAAAGTTTTCAATTTCATATCTTGTTTTACTATTTTCGAGTCGCATCCTTGATTTTGTAAATTTGCGATTTAAGAACTTTGGTTAATAGGAAAATCACATCTCGTTTTACGTTTAGAAACAGTGTTATAATCCTATATAATATACTTCAATATACTAGCTAGTACTTCTAAATAAACCATGTACCTACGAATTAAAATCGAAATACTAATATGTGCGTTCAGTAATTGTTAAGTAATAAAAACAATTGCTTACAAAATCTGTAGTGACAGATGCAAATAAGAATATATTTTTGAAGTGAGATAAAATTAACCGATTTCAATTTTCTTATCATTTTGTCCAACATCCCGTTGGTCAGTGATTTAAATACCTGGCCAAGATCTCGGGATCGAACCCTGATGGTTCGAACCCTGGGTTGGGCAACAAAAAGTTTCGAATTTTCAAACGGGTTTTCGGGTTTGTGATTACCAGCACGCATTTGGCAAGCGTGGTGATTATTCCAATTCTCATCATTGCAGTGGTAACTTGAATTCAATGATGGTGGTCCTATGCTGCAGTGGGATGATTATAGGTTATTCCATTCTATCATTTTATCACGTACATACTTATTACTATTTGTAAACTAACTGAACACAAAATCAACACTACATTGCATCTAATATTTTAGAAATAAAGTTTTTAAGGGGCTTGGTTAGAGATCATGCTCTCCAGTCGCGCCATGAAATGTTCATTTTCTTCAAAGTAACTAAACGAACAAACTAGATTGTAACTCGAACATGGTGTACTTGATGATGCGGGATGCGGAGGTGTACTCAATACCTATTCAAACAGAAAAACGAAATAGCGTATGGCGGTTTGGACATTGAAGTTACGTGAAATAACGAGCAAATTCAGTGAGGGACAGCAGGATAAAGGGATTTGTAACTTAGTGGAATGAGACTTACTTGGTTGAACTTCTATGCGCAATATGGCGTCGCAACATCTGATTGCGCTTGTGTTGATGTAATTCACTGCACTTGCACTATAGTCTGGTTTGCGGCCGGCCGTGCTGTCCTTTATCACTTAATTCACTTTCATATAATTTTATCGCGGTTTGAATACTCTGAAGCGTTGAGCGGCGACGAGCTGCAGGCTTGCAGCTGAACGTGGGCGCGTTCAAATCTCCAACTGAATTCAGTATCGTCAGACATTCCTTTCTTCTCATGAATGTCAAATTCAAATTGATGTTTCATTTTTCCTTCCGTTGGTTGTCTCTATTCCACAGTATAGAAGAGGGCATGGGAAGGAAAGGGACAGAATATTGCTCATTGAAATCAAAGTAAGGGAAAGTTCTAGAATGCGGAAGTGAAATTAAATTGAACGTTCTTTATAAAAAGTCAATTGACAAATCAATAAGTATCTTGTAGGTACAAAGTATATGGCGTAAACAGTACTCGTACACTCGTGCTTAGGTAGAACATTGAAGTACAATAGGTCATGTTGCTTGTGCACATTCCAGTCATGTAATATGAAAATTCCTTGTGATAAACAAGCTTATATCAATTTCCACTAACTAAAAAAGTCTCGGACTTATAACAGAATGAAAATAGTTTTATTATTATGATGGATGCTTTTATGATTAAAACTTATATTTTTCCCAATTTTAATACATTATTACTTTAAAAAAAATATATAGGTTTGAAACAAATTTACTTTTTTATAGGCCTACCGCCGGACGTCCAGCTCTCAAAACGTGTAGGTACCTAGCGCTGGACACTTATTTTATAGATTCCACAGTAGTGGTGGGAAAAAACTCCACGATAATGCACTTTTAGCGGCAGTATTAGAACTATTTTTAGCTAATTAAAACTATATTTTTTGGTAATATATTAAATTATGAAACCAAACATGATCCTTTTTTTATTGAATACCTTATTTAATGAATAACAAAGAAAGTTTAGACAATAACGTAGAATTTTGCAAACATGAAAAAAAATCGATGATTCAAGCCCTAACGTAACCTTGAATTCACAAACTGTCGGATATATCCGACTGTGGCTCTGTGATTCAAGGTGTTGTTACCTTTATTTTTAGTGATGTGCAAGACTCGATATTGCAGAAACTATTTTCGACTGGTCAATCACATTCCTTTTTTTACGTAAATTGTTTAATTGAAATTTAATTGTTGAATATAGTATTTTTTCTATAAGTTTACACACATGATTAGCGATTTTGTTATTTCCTGCAATAAGCATGATATTTTTTCCATAATATCAGACAACATCACATACCTACATAACATTACATAAGTGGGCCAAGCAACAGTGATGATTTAAAAATAAATATTTTTAAAAATCTATCATCTAAAAACTGAAATAAATAGGTACCTACGAGTGTGACATGACATCATCAGACTCAAATATTTCATTTTCCTCCCAGCCTTCCAAAATTCTAATTAATTCTTCTGCACTCGACATGTTTAGCGTCCACAGCTCGTTCAAAGTAAAAAATAACTTTCATACTGAATACCCACCAATAAATTAATATAGACATGTCGATAAAATTATCGACGTACCCTCACTTTGTTAATATTATTGCCGCCTCTGACGTGATAAGCGGACGGATATTTCCGACTCCGGCGTTGGCGCAGTAGTTCAATATTCGTAACAATAGTGATGTCACATCACCAATAACACTTGAATGTTTATTTCACAGTCTATGAACCATACAGTCGTTCAACGAAGACGTCTAGACAGGGCAATTGTGCGGGGTGTGAGGGGCGAGACGCGGGAAGGCCGAGCCCGAACTGCGAACAAAACGATGTTAGCAGTTCGGGACACAGTATTCAGGGCTAACAAATGTTTGTGTTTAAATAATTTTATATTTGTTTGTTGGAATTTATTGGAATGCTGATATCGAATAATTCGAGATGGTGAACATATATTTTTTTAAATAAGATAAATAGTTGTCAATTTCGAGGTTAATTGGGCTGCTGATTACGAAAATGCTATCCTTTTTTAAATTCAAGATAGCGGACGTATTTTTTTTTAATTTGATATGAGTGTCAATTTTGAGGTTCAGTGGGGTGCTTCGGATATGCCATCCTTTTTAAAATCCAAGATGACGGACGTATTTTTTTATAATTATATATAGGTGTCAATTTTGAGGTTCATAGGGGTGCCGATCACGAAAATGCCATACTTTTTAAAATCCAAGATGGCGGACGTATTTTTCTATATTTGATATGGGTGTCAATTTTGAGGTTCATAGGGGTGCCGATCACGAAAATGCCATTCTTTTTAAAATCCAAGATGGCGGACGTATTTTTTTATAATTTGATACGTGTGTCATTTTTACGAGTGTTATATTTTTTACTTTTGACAACCCTGGCCGTCACGATACTGTCTAGACGTTGTCGGCATTTTCCATGAGATCAAAGGCGTCGAACGACTGTATGGTTCATAGACTGTGGTTTATTTGATGTTTTTATGATAAAATCAGCATTTTTATACTAAAAGCCAATAAAGTAATGTCAAAATAGAATTTCCTATATGATTGACTTATTTCTATCATGGACAACACATACATATTGTAAAATATCTCACTTTCTGAAATAAACATGTGTATATTTTACCACAACACTACTGTCGGAATTATACGACTAACTATGAGTAAATCACTAATTGAGCGGCCTATGCGATGCTAATGTTTGTTGATATTTTCTTAGATCATATTGGTAATTATGAGGCTAGAGAGTTTAATAAAACAAACGTATATACGTTTTATATAATTTATTTATTTTCATATCCATGTTTAGTCAATAGTTTGAATAAAATTAGACGAGAAAGTTGCGTCGGAATTTTACGACTGTGGCGGTTATGACCCGAATTCTTGCTGTCGGATAAATACGACTGCGGCGGTTAATGAGTTAAGTGTGCTGGGATCCGTTTTGAAAAGTAGATACAATAATTAATTTCGTGTATTAGTGGGTAAAAACAATTTTTGTTGAAAAAGAATCGAGATCTCGTCGAGATCCGCGGCCAATTGGATCTGATCCCAGGATTTTAGTTAGTTAGTTCCTAGCAAGGCTCCATTGTCGGAAACGAAATTTGATCCAGTTATTCCAACTGCCTTGTCACTAGCTAGAAATAATGCAAGTTCAGCAATTTCTGATGGTTCACTTATACGCTTAAGAGGAGTATTTTCACGGTGATGGTCCCACGCAGCATCAGCTACTTCTTTGCTGATTCCACTGTTTACAATGATATCGGTTTTAACAGGTCCTGGGCTTATTGTATTTACACGCACGCCTTCTGATGCTAAATCGAGAGCAATTGCCCTGCCGAAGTGATCCAACGCAGCTTTAGATGTGCAGTAAGCGAACATTTCTTTCAAAACCATCTGCCCGGCTGCACTAGATATGTTTATGATATTTCCTTTTGTTTTTATTAGGTGCTTGCTTGAAAGATGGGTGAGATACACAACTGAACGGATATTTATTTTCATTGTGTAATCAAAAACTGACATAGCGTTATCATCGATAAAGGCGATGTTTTGACTAACGCCAGCATTGTTGATGAGAACATCTAGTTTTCCAAATTTTTTCAATGTGTCATTAACGATTCTCTTGGCATCATCCTCTTTAGTCACATCAGCGGCTATTGCAAGAGGTTTGTTACCAACCTTTGCAATGTTTTCAGACACGTTCTTCAATTTTTCAACATTCCTTCCCACTATAGTCACATTAGCTCCTTCTTCAGCAAACTTAAGAGCAATGGCCGCACCAATTCCTGCGCTGGCACCGGTTACTATAACTACTTTGCCGTTTAAGCTCATTGTAGTAACAATTCCAATAAAAGAATGAGGTTTTAATCACGGTTTGGTCAATTTATACTGCAAACGTTGAATGTATGCGTCATCAGAGTACTTAGATCAACAAATAATCGCCATGATTTGCAGATATCATATCATTATAATCAGACGATAACGGTTTAAAACTTTTTTATTGCACACTCAGTTAATTTTGGTTAGTTTTGTGTCCAGTCTTTTAATCATACCATAATTTTGTGCAAAAAAAATGAAACTGGCCGAAAGAATACTAAATAAGATAGTACTAAATAGAAAATGTATTTTCTTGAAAAGAAATGACGAAGGTAGAACTCAAACCCTTCTGATAACCCGGCAACTGATCTAACCATTGGAGCTACGAAACTATTGTGACGACAAACAAATTTTAGGCTTTGCTTGGGGTAAGGCCTAATAATTAGATTAAAATTTTTAATAAAATGGAATTGTCATTTTATTTTAGTAGCAGAACTTTTCCATTTTAACTTTGAATGAATACTAAACTTTTGTGAATTTTCCATATTTACTCTAAATATTATTGACATAATTTATGTTGATTTTGACCATGAAAATTTTCATCAAGTGTTTTAACATAATATGTAATATAAAGATGTTATGTTGCGTTTGGTAGCTCAATAATACGTACAAAATTTGTTTATTAATAATACTTATCAGTATATAAACTTGAAAATTTTATCTCAGGCGGGACTCGAACCCGCATCTCCTCGCATGCCGGGCGGGCGCCATACCATTAGGCCACCGAGACACTGTGACATGGCGCGAATTTGCCCTAATGGTATGGCGCCCGCCCGGCATGCGTGGAGATGCGGGTTCGAGTCCCGCCTGAGACAAAATTTTTCAAGTTTATACACTGATATTATAAGTGCAATTAAGTTGCTCCAATGTCATTGATATATTTTAATTTGTTAAAAACTCAGACTCTTAACCTCCTTGGTGTACTTTCGTTTTCAACTTGCTTTGCGCTCGCCATTTTGTTTTAAATTCCTATTGTTATAAATAAGAAACTTGAAAACAAGTAAAAAAAAACGAAAACTGAAATAAAAGTATCTTGAGATTGTGAGTGTTTTATTTTGCATTTAGTCATTTCCTCGCTAAGGGGGGATGAAAAGTTACGTGTTGCACTCGAGTGCAAAGATTTATCACCTTGTGCTCTTTTAATTCCCTCGCTAACGCTACCGTTTCTAATTTTTGAATCACTTGCTGCGCTCGTGATTCAATTTTAGAATCCTTTGCTTGCTCGGTCATCAAAGTTGAGCACGCGGTTAAAAAGGAACTTTGCACTCTTGTATAACAAATAACTATTACTTTCTTTTTTGTCATTTTTTTTTAATACACTTGTTTATATAGATTCTTTCTTTGATATGTAAAATTTATTGTAAATGACTTAATTATTGTATTTAGTAATAGGTATTGACATTTTTATAATGGTTGCATGATTTCATTTACATGTTTACATTTGACATCAAAATTCACAATGCCTAGAAAAGATAAATTTGTAACCAATTTATTGGCCTCAAAGTACTGACATTACTGTATCTTTTGTTACAAATTTAATGTGATTAAATGAATATGAATACATTTGTCTGAATGATAACTTGCTCGAATTTAATTTTACTTAATATTGATTGTCATAATATTTAAATCCCTAAATCCAGTAGGTAGGTAGGTATGCCCTAAATTTGTTAGTCATAAATATTACTATCAATAATACACAAAAGACATAAAAACGTTTTCAATAAATATTATAAGATATGTATGCAAATTAATGCAATAATAATAAAGATGCAAAAATGATATGGCTTCTGTCACAGCTCTGGCGCTGCAGGTCTCTGGCGGTTCCACGCGTACTAATCGTCGCAAATGGTTTTCTCTCACCACCGCAGCTCCGGCTTTCTGGTTTCGCCGGCCAGCTTCAGCCTCGGTGCCTCGATCACGGCCTCCCACTTCTCAGCCCGCGGGCCGCCTTGCCCTTCTGCGCCTACGCGCTTTTGGATGTACATTGCGATTCGTTCCCATCACTAAAACTTAATTTTAGATAATTTAGGGCGGCTATTGCTACTATATTGTGTATTGCTATTAACTATACTTTGTTGGATTTATACATTAACATTCGATCAACAAAAATGATATTACGACTTTTTGAACATTATGACTAGAAAAATTTATGGGAAACATGTTATGGTTAGTGATTTTCGCAAAAACTATTTTTAGAAGAAGTAATGGAGTACCTGTTTCTGTACTTATTCTTTAATTCCAGATTTTAGAGACAAGCTGTTCGTCTTTGGATTACACGAAATTTGAATGATCTATAAAGCTGTTATAGTCGTCCTGTAATCTCAAATATTGAAAGAGATATTATGAGACGTGAGAAAATAACGGTTTTACACCGACTAAAACTTCTGCAGAAATGTTTGATGTTTCAACTCAGATGATCAGAAATCACTTAAATTATACAGGTTTGCTTTACAGGCATTATGTAAAGAAGATATATATGACTGAGGCTCATAAACTAGCTCGTCTAAATTTTGCCAGATAACACTTACTTCAATTTCGACTGGAGTAACACTGTGTTCTGCGACTAGAAAACTTTTAAGTCGAGTCAGCATGGTCATTTACATCTTTCGCGATATGATGGGACGCGTTACATAGAAGACCATGCCATACTAAACAGAGAATCAAATCGAATTTATCTTTACATGTACGGTTGGATGACTACTGATGGTGTTGGGGAGTTGTGCCGTTTACCACCACGAGCGACGGCATCGGGTTATGTTGATATCCTCCAAAATGGAATCTTACCGTCCGGATTTATTGTCCATAAAATGAAATGCCACAATTTCGTTATTTGCAGGACAGTTGTTCTTTATATAAAGCAAGGGTGACGCGTTCATGGTTCGGTGCACACCCGGAAACAAGGTAAGGGCTAACCTTCGCTTTCAAAATCGCCTGATGTCAACCCCATCCTCTTTGGTCGTTGGGGCCTTATGGTTCAAAGATGGTCAAACCAGCATGAAAGAACAGCAGAGGCTCAAGAACAGCTTTGATTGTGATGAGATATGGGAGGAATTTCGCGGATTAGATATTTGCTTTAGACTTGTAAGCTCAATGTCTTGTGTAACTGCACAAAATTTTTATTTAGTCGTATAATTTTTCAGAAAATTTTTGCTTATTATTGCGTTGCGGGAATGATTTTTCTCATTAGGGTGATATACAACTTTTTTAGCAGACCGTACTTATAGTGAAGCTTAATAGTGGATTGCTTCCTTAAGGAGCAAACAATAATACGTATATCAGTATATAAACTAAGTTGCTAAAATATCAAATAAAGTAAATAATACGTATTTCATTATTATTGATTTTTTGTAGTATGTGACTGTTTTTATTTTAATTCGTAATTATATATTTTACTTAATATACATCTATAAATATTCAAAATACAAAACAAACTCTTTTTATATTTAAAATTAATATCATATCAAGTCTTATTACGACGGCTCAAGATTATTTTGTCCATCTAGGTGCACACTTTACTCTGTTTACGTTACGTATGTGTGACTAGCTACGCACACTTAAACAATAACTCAGTTTTTACCTAAACTTGAGCGTTATCTTTTTATGTAATGGCTCTTAAGATTTACTATTCACAATTGTTTTCCTTGTAATGAAGTTAGAAAAGAAGAGTGAATTGAAATAGTGCGAAAGCAACAAAGTGAATCAGACTGGATGTAATTGTGTAATATCTTTTTGTTAAAATTGTACATAATTATTTCTCTGTTAAAAATTCTAACTTGTGCAACTCTCATAATTCCAATGTATGTTTTATGTTACGTACTTAGGTACATAGTAAAAATATTTTTTCATATAACACAAATACAACCTGTTTTATTTCTCTCTATTTTCTACCTACTTTCAAATATTTGTACTGTCTGATTTTGGTTACAATTCCTAATCTATGTAAGTGTCATCGTGCAGCGCCGTGACGTTTTGCGAACGCAATTTAATATGAACATAACATATTTCTTTATAATATCATTGCGTAACACTATGTTATCGGGCGTAAACGATGAATGAGTTTTAACGTTATTCCATATGAATCATGACGTGACCTACGAACACTTTTGCGATGCTTTTACGTTAATGTCATCTAAATTGAGACCAATAAACCCGAGTCAACCCAAATAAATTTAGAAGCAAACGTTATTCAACAATGTAAACGTACCTAGTGCGTGAGAACCTCACGTCCTTTTTCGCAAGTGTAAAGAAACAGCCTATAATCATCCCACTGCAGGGAAAAGGCCTCCATCATTGAATTCAAGTTAGCACCGCAATGATGGGTGTACTGGCATAATTACCACGCTTGCCAAATGCGGGTGGGTGATCACAAACCCGAGCAACGTTCGAAAACTCGAAACTTTTTGTTGCCCGACCCGGGATTCGAACCTGGGACCCCGAGATTTTGGCCCGGTATTTAAACGACTAGACCAACGGGGCGTCACAAGTATAAATATGCTAAAAAAGTTTAAGATAGGGAAAACTGTACAGCTTATCCTGTAACCTTCGCCACAGATAATATTAGGGGTTAAAGTATGAAATTGCCGTTTTGTATGGACGAAATCGAGAAAAGTCATTTTTCCATACTAACATTTTTTTAGTTTTTTTAAAAACGCCTGAACCGTTTTCGATGCAATTAAAGGTGAAAGTTAGATGGTTATAAAGCTACACATTATAGTATTCAAATTTTTGAAAATCAAAGTATATAATACAAATATACTTAATTGAAGCAAGAAGGTCAGCTGACACATTGTAAGGGGTCTTTTCAACGACTTCCTTTGAAGTAATAGGCACTAGTATTGCACTTTTTTTAGTCAAAAGTTACTTTATTTAGTTTTTGATACAATACAAAAAGAATTACGCAATAATATGACTATACTTAAGAGCTATAAACAAAATAAAAAGTAGGAAAATAATCGGCAATTTCATACTTTAACCTCTATTATTAATACTAGTTGGCCTTCGACTATTACGATCATTCTGGTTATAAGTAGTTTAGTATGAACTCTGTTGGTTCTACGTCTAAGAAGGATTTTTAGCTTAGGTCTAAGGAATAGGAAAGGAACAGACGTTATGGATTTATTAAGGAATGTTTTGATTTTATTGTTACGAAATTTAGGAACTTATTTAGGAATTTAAATAATTTAGGAACTGGTTTTCATTTTTCAAACAACAATAATATATTTTTTGCTGTTCTGGGGAACGAATGGGACAAAACATCTTTTCCAATGATCGTATAAGTAGAAATTGTTATGTAAACTATACTATAATTGAAATAAACGTGCAATATTTGCATGTTTCCAAGAAGATACAATAAAGGTAAGTCATTACATAAAAAAGTAAGTATTTTTAAAACGCAAAGTCTAATAATATAGTTGATCAAGAGTTTTTTGAAAATATTTTATTTCGTCATTTAATTCAGATTCTACTGAGGTACAGAAAGAATAAGGCAGTTAAAACAATCATGATCAGACGTATTGTGTAATATAATTATTACTATTGAGGACTTTAAAATGATTGCGACTTCGGATAAAAAATTGGGTCCGTGGCCTCATGCAACCGTCGTGGTCGTAGCACCCGGTCAGATTTTGACTTAAATATACTGGCAGGCAAAAAAGGCATAATATTGTAATATACCTACCTACCTATTAATTCTAACGATTTTTATTACAAATGCTTTTACTGACGTTTTTCCATACAAACGTAGTCCCCTGTTTCCTCCCTGGATCATGCCAGTAGAGCAATATTTTTTATTATAAAATCTATGGCCACTATTAGCATGTTTCTATGTTATCTGTTTTTTCATAAATTAATTAATAAAAAAGATACGAGCCCTCAAAAAACGAAAAAAAAATCAGATTTTCCGCTGTGTTCAAACATCCAGAAAACAAATTTAGCAAAATTTTATAAAAAAAGGAAAACATACGAACACGGCCAAAGCCTTTCTTTAATCTATATATATAAAAATCAATTGCTGTTCGTTAGTCTCGCTAAAACTCGAGAACGGCTGGGCCGATTAAGCTGATTTTGGTTTTGAAATGTTTGTCGTAGTCCAGGGAAGGTTTAAAAGGTGAGAAAACATGGAAAAATTGCGAGGAAGATAGTAAAAACGTTAATTTCATATTCCCATATAAAATGCTCTACATCAAATTTTTGAGCCATTAAGTCAGTTTTAATGATGTTAGGATCAGGTGATATGAAGTACACCGGAATATATATAATTCTTCTGTGAGTGTGTATGTCACTGAACTTCTCTCAAACGACTGGACCGATTTTGATGAAATTTTTTGTGTGTGTTCAAGGGGATCTGGGAATGGTTTAGATTCACAATTTTTGGGGGTAGGGTAGGGGTAGGGTATGTGTAGGGTAGGGTAGGGTAGGTTAGGGGTAGGGTAGGGGTAGGGGTAGGGTAGGGGTAGGGTAGGGGTAGAGTAGGGTAGGGGTAGGGTAGGGGTAGGGTAGGGTAGGGGTAGGGTAGGGGTAGGGTAGGGGTAGGGTAGGGGTAGGGTAGGGGTAGGGTAGGGATAGGGTAGGGATAGGGTAGGGTAGGGGTAGGGTAGGGGTAGGGTATGGGTAGGGGTAGGGTAGGGTAGGGTAGGGGTAGGGTAGGGTAGGGGTAGGGTAGGGTAGGGGTAGGGTAGGGGTAGGGTAGGGGTAGGGTAGGGAAATTTTATTTTAGGAAATTTTATAAAATATATACAAACCTAAATTTTTACCCTTTTACCACCAACCCCTATTTTTTGTTAGCCATTTTAGTAATTTAATCATTTTTATGGCAAAACAACGTTTGCCGGGTCAGCTAGTTTTTAATATAAAGTATTTAAATCGGTCTAGTTTTGAAAAAAGTAATCGGGGGACTACGAAACGTTGATTTGGTGTGCTTTTAGTAGCTATTTTCGGTCCAAGAAACAGTTGTCTCTATCACACTCTGCGGTGAAGGCGTTCGGCACTACGCGCCAGCAATAGATTTTACAAATACCTATTTTTTAATTCTCTCGTCTGAAGTGTTTCCTCTTAACGTGCCCTCCGAAGCACGGAAGTGCTCAAGGTATGATGCCACAAACGGTCACCCATCCTCTTAGTGACCGCTCCCATCGTTACTTAACATTCATGACAGAAACTGATCACGTAGAAGCATTGGCATTGGCTATAGCAGAGTGATATGCCTTTCCAGAATAAAGTTTTTAAAAGATTTTGGTTTTTCTGTGAGTATTTCTCTTTTTGACAACTAAAAGTACACAGGTACTGTAGCTTTTACTTTGCTTGGTACAGCCTCACCTACTCTTAAACCACAACTGAGAGGCATCTGGTAGGCTAACTCTGCGCAATTTAATTTATATTGAAATCTTTTGTATGATTTTTGTATTTAATCTTTGTTTGCAAACATTTAGTACTGATAATGCAATTTATATTTAAAAAATGTATACTTAAAAATTTAATAATATTATATACAATAAATTGTTAAATATTATTTCAATTTATTGCATTTAATGACCAGTGCCCTTAGATAAGTGCCTATTTATTATCGCTTACGCTAGCTAGACGAATAGATAAAGAATGTATGAAAATGACTTTAACAAACGATCGAACGATGTAAGCTTATGTCATTTTCATATTTGACAAGACCGAACAATAAAAACCATAACAAATAATTGTAGGTCCTACTGCTTATTTGATCTACTTGAGATTAAACATAACAAGGAAAACCTTCAGTGGTTAAGTACGCTATTATCCAACCTTCGATGGGCAAAACAAAACCGTTATTATAAAATAATTACTTAGTAATTATTTAATTGCAAATAACAAAGGAATTATCCTCACAGGTGAAGTAGATTTATCACGCAAAGGGTAACTTCTAAGGATCAAAATTCTTCAAGCAATCCCAAAATGATGATAGTATAATGATTTGACCCAGCTTTTCTAGAAATTGATGCCTTTGCTGTGGACAAGGAGCGGTAGAAATAGTAAGGGAAATAGTAATACCTTTGCTCAGCAGTGGAGTGAAATAAGTAAAATAAATGAAAATCGATTAAATAGTTGGACAAATTAGTACGAAAATACGAGTGGTGCTGGCACCACTTTATGGAAATCCAAAAAGGATGCACCACACACGTAATTAAAATACACCGAAATGTTATGGTTATATAATCATTTGATTTTACTTGTTCCTTTAGAGTTTGGAAACCGAAAATCCAATTTCTTGGCAATTATAAAGCCCTCCACTGCTCTTCAGAGCTGGCACATTATGTAATTTTCCTAATACACGGACGCGCGGGTTGCTTAGCAAATGGGTAATCCATTGTGATTGTGTATACGGGCGGATGTAAATGATTTTGGGATAACACAATAGTATAGGAAAAATAAAAGCGCAGCAGTTAAAAACAAATTAAGCGTTAATGAGATAATGTCAAGTTAAAAACTATTATCGCTATTATGACCAGTTAAAACTACTTACAGGTGAAATTCTCGATCTTTAAAATCAAAGTTCTGTGTACTGAAAACTTTATTTTTACGAAGTTTTTAATTAAATAGTAAATTAATGAGCTGTACAAAAATCGAGTAAGTAATCTGGTTATTATCAGTATATAAACTTGAAAAATTTTGTCTCAGGCGGGACTCGAACCCGCATCTCCTCGCATGCCGGGCGGGCGCCATACCATTAGGCCACCGAGACACTGCGACACGGCGCGAATTTTTCAAGCATATTCTTACGCTGTGAGCCAGCGTTGCTTCATCAAATGTTAGGAGTTTGCACCCTTAACACCCGAAAGAAACATCTTTGCAGATGTTTGACAGTCAGTTAAGATGAAACAGCTATTTATATACTTTATTTGATATTTTAGCAACTTAATTGCACTTATAATATCAGTATATAAACTTGAAAAATTTTTTTTGTCTCAGGCGGGACTCGAACCCGCATCTCCTCGCATGCCGGGCGGGCGCCATACCATTAGGCCACCGAGACACTGCGACACGGCGCGAATTTTTCAAGCATATTCTTACGCTGTGAGCCAGCGTTGCTTCATCAAATGTTAGGAGTTTGCACCCTTAACACCCGAAAGAAACATCTTTGCAGATGTTTGACAGTCAGTTAAGATGAAACAGCTATTTATATACTTTATTTGATATTTTAGCAACTTAATTGCACTTATAATATCAGTATATAAACTTGAAAAATTTTGTCTCAGGCGGGACTCGAACCCGCATCTCCTCGCATGCTGGGCGGGCGCCATACCATTAGGCCACCGAGACACTGCGACACGGCGCGAATTTTTCAAGCATATTCTTACGCTGTGAGCCAGCGTTGCTTCATCAAATGTTAGGAGTTTGCACCCTTAACACCCGAAAGAAACATCTTTGCAGATGTTTGACAGTCAGTTAAGATGAAACAGCTATTTATATACTTTATTTGATATTTTAGCAACTTAATTGCACTTATAATATCAGTATATAAACTTGAAAAATTTTTTTTGTCTCAGGCGGGACTCGAACCCGCATCTCCTCGCATGCCGGGCGGGCGCCATACCATTAGGCCACCGAGACACTGCGACACGGCGCGAATTTTTCAAGCATATTCTTACGCTGTGAGCCAGCGTTGCTTCATCAAATGTTAGGAGTTTGCACCCTTAACACCCGAAAGAAACATCTTTGCAGATGTTTGACAGTCAGTTAAGATGAAACAGCTATTTATATACTTTATTTGATATTTTAGCAACTTAATTGCACTTATAATATCAGTATATAAACTTGAAAAATTTTGTCTCAGGCGGGACTCGAACCCGCATCTCCTCGCATGCTGGGCGGGCGCCATACCATTAGGCCACCGAGACACTGCGACACGGCGCGAATTTTTCAAGCATATTCTTACGCTGTGAGCCAGCGTTGCTTCATCAAATGTTAGGAGTTTGCACCCTTTCTTTTTCAAAATTTTTCAAGTTTATACAGGGTGAAATTTTAACCCCTTTCCAAATTTTAATATATCAATCTACGAGACAAAAAACAAATGACGTATTTTTTCTTTTGGTATAGCCCAGTACAAAAATGTCAAGAAAAAGCACCTAGAAAAAGTCCGCGAAAAATCTAAAATGTTGGTTATGGCCTCCTCGCAACACACTTTTTACACCGTGCGCATCTCATTCATTCATTCATTCATGCATTCATTAATTCATTACGAAACTATTCTTGTTGTTGACTTTTGAGAGGCTTAGGATCGTAAAAAGCAAAAGGCTCCAATCAGCTAATGAATGTTCATTGAACAAACTAAAACTAATTTAACTTTATTAGAAACCACAACAAAAACAATTACAAATACAGTATGGAACAGTATGAAAAACAAAAACATTACCATAACCTACAAGTGTTCATTTTAAAACGAAGACTTGAGTTACTTATTTCTCTTACATCTTTTAATCCTCTCCTAGCTCCATAGGCAATACATTCCTATGTAGTTTACCTTTTACCGAATTCACAATACATTGAACAACACAATACATCGAAAACACGCACATTTGGGTTCACAACATGAAGAAATCACCAAAATTGAATTTAACGAGTTACCCTGTTGGCTTGGTATTTGCACATAAACTCACATTAAATGTTTTTCACATTCACGATACCATAATAATTAAAACTATGAATAAACTAAAATAATTAAGCACTTGCAATAAATTACACTGACAGCTGCGTTTTTTGTTTGTTTATTGCTCCTTTCAGAACCAGGCAGCTAAGGTCTTAGACCGCATGCTGCCATGGCATTAATGCGAATTCGATCATTCTTAACAAAAACATAAAATATCATAAACACTTACTTACACTTAATAACTTAACCTAACCTAACCCTAAACTAACCTAACTTATCGAAATTTATGGGTGATTTATACGATACTTTGACTCAGTGAGTACTTTTTGAAAGGTATTGTATCGATAAATTAAAAAAAACACACTTTAAATTTAGCACATTGCTCTTTTTTATGGCATTGCAAATTGACATTGAATTATAAACAGTGCAAAATCGTACATTCACTTCAACCGTCTTATTCTTTCCTTCTTCACTAGTAATCAATCACTAGCTTGTTCATTATTGTGTCATTTATTCAATATTTTTTCATTAAGCGTTTCGCATCTTGGACTTCTTGCATTTATGCGATTAATGTTATTTGTGCTTGGCTATTTCAGTTTTTTTTTTTTTAAATACTTCAAACCGGTCAGACGTCATTAGTAACGTGCAGACAATAATGCATAAACATACCTTCCAAATTTTGCATACGTAAAATTCGTAAGATTATTTTTGTTATACTTACTTTAGAATCGTACTTACTAAAGCAAGACTAAAGTTTCGATCCTTTCACGTATCGAGTACTTTTCTTAGGGTCTTATTTGCTGTACGATCGATTACTAAAAAAGTACTTAATCACATTGTAGTAACGTCATTTCAGTTTGATATGACTTTGGTCATTTCATTATTTACTAAATCAATCGATCGAGGTTCGATTGGGGCCGTATTTCATCGAGGGTAGACTGACCGGTGGTACCTATCTGGATATGTTGACTAATGTTGTGGCGAACTTTATGGACGATGTGCCTTTATTGAACTATCGTGATTTTTATTACCAACATGATGGTGCACCCCCCGCATTACGCCGCCTCCGTACGAGACTATTTAAGTTCTGAATACGGTGACCGCTGGATCGGTCGCGGGGGTCCCGTCGCGTGGCCGCCGCGATCACCTGATCTGACACCCTGCGACTTCTTTTTGTGGGGTGAGATAAAGCGACGCGTGTATGTAGAAGAAGCCCAAAGCCTCGAGGCATTAAAGCTTAGATAGTGTTAGCTTTTAATGAAGTGAAAAATGAAAATGTAGTTCTCAACAAACTTAAAGAAAATATTCAAAAACGTGCAAGATTATGTTTGGAGAGAAACGGTCTGCATTTCGAACAGTTTTTAAAATACTGTTAATGTTTCTTTTCTTTTAATTAATTAATAGTTTCAACCAGTAACCAACCAAACCAGTTTAAGTAAGTGTTTATGATATTTTATAATTAAGAATGATTAAATTCACACTAATGACATGGCAGCATAGTCTCAGACCTTAGCCGGTTCCGAAAGTATCGAAAAACAACAAGGACTGTAAAGAATTGACAGGTCAGATGGCTGCATTTTGTGATATTAAGTTCTTGCATCATTGTTGTTCTGAATACAAAATAATTAATGTGGGTTTTAATCATAGTTTTAATAGTGAATACGTGAAAAACATTTAATGAGAGTTTGAGAAAGCTTATGGGCAAATACCAAGCCAAGAGTGTAACTCGAAAGACAAGTTTGGTGATTCCTACATGTTGTTAACCTAAAATGTGCGTGTTTAAATTTTATTATGAATTCGGCAAAAGTTTTACTACATAAGTAGGAATGGATTACTTAAGGGAGCTAGGAGAGGATTAAAAGAGGTAAGATAAATAAAGTACTCAAGTGTTTAAAACGAATTCGTTTTACAATGCAATGTTTACGTTCAAGGTTGTAGGACGACCACTTTTAATTAGAATTTTTTTTGCGAAAAATATTTCAAGGTCAAAACTTGACCTACATTTTTTATTTCGGAAATGGGCTCTAAACACGATATTTAACTCCTATAAAAAATTCCGAAAGTACATAAAATTTCATCCTGTATACTGATATTATAAGTGCAATTAAGTTGCTAAAATATCAAATATAGTATATAAATAGCTGTTTCATCTTAACTGACTGTCAAACATCTGCAAAGATGTTTCTTTCGGGTGTTAAGGGTGCAAACTCCTAACATTTGATGAAGCAACGCTGGCTCACAGCGTAAGAATATGCTTGAAAAATTCGCGCCGTGTCGCAGTGTCTCGGTGGCCTAATGGTATGGCGCCCGCCCGGCATGCGAGGAGATGCGGGTTCGAGTCCCGCCTGAGACAAAAATTTTCAAGTTTATATACTGATATTATAAGTGCAATTAAGTTGCTAAAATATCAAATAAAGTATAATCTGGTTAAATCATTATAGAGTATTACATTAGGAACTATGTTATATATTTACATATTTTTTGTTTTTATTTATGAAAATAATATTAAAAAATTAAGGAAATCCAAATAATTCTAAAAAGTATTTTACTTGCAGGTGCATAACCAAAAGCGTTGATGAAACCCAGCTGGCTTACGGCCGTTTTCAATATCCTATCTATCTTCTGTTTTGGCATATCCGAGATAGAAAACGACTTCTGTCCGTTAAAACGGCCGTTAGAGTATATTATAGCCTTGACTTAATATTTTTCATGTCTTGGTAGCTCAATTAGTTAGAGCAGACTCAAACCCATAACATTCCGATAATAACCCGTACTATCGTAAGGTTATGGGTTTGAGTCTCACCTCAGACAGTAAAATGAAATTCAAGGAATATTATTTTAAATTTTTTACTGTCTTATTTTTATGGTAAGTTTCAATGAACGGTTTCTAGAATATTACTGTATCATCATATTAGCTGAACACAGCTTGTACTTAACTACTGAGTGTGCAATTACGTCATTGTTAGAGTTCCGGACCATCATAGTATGATGTTAATGTAATGTTAGAGCGAGTTGCAAGTCATGGTAATAAATTGTTTACCACAGCTTGATGACTCCTACAAAATTACACAAATATATTCAACGCTTGTGGTATAAATTGACCAAAACGTGTTTCAAACCTCATTCTACTATTACTATTGTTACCAAAATGAGCTTAAAAAACAAAGTAGTGATAGTGACCGGTGCGAGCTCAGGAATTGGTGCGGCCATTGCTCTAAAGTTTGCTGAAGAAGGAGCTAATGTGACTATAGTGGGAAGAAATGCTGAAAAACTAAGGAAAGTGTCCGATAACATTGAAAAAGTCGGAAACAAGCCTCTTATAATAGCCGCTGATGTGACTAAAGAGGAAGATGCTAAAAGAATCGTTAACGACACATTGAAAAAATTTGGAAAACTAGACGTTCTTATCAACAATGCTGGCGTGAGTCAAGAGGCCGGCATTATCAATGACAATGCTTTGTCAGTTTACGATTACACAATGAATATAAATATTCGATCAGTTGTCCATCTCACCCATCTTTCTAGCAAGTACCTTATTAAAACAAAAGGAAATATCATAAACGTATCAAGTGCAGCCGGGCAGATGGTTATGAAAAAAACGTTCGCTTACTGTACATCCAAAGCTGCGTTAGATCACTTCGGTAGGGCAATTGCGCTCGAATTAGCATCAGAAGGCGTGCGTGTTAACACAATAAGCCCAGGACCTGTAAAAACCGATATAATTGAGAATAGTGGAGTCAGTAAGGAAATGGCAGATGCTGCGTGGGACCATCACCGTGAATTTAATCCTCTTAAGCGTATAAGTGAACCGTCAGAAATTGCTGAACTTGCATTATTCCTAGCCAGTGACAAGGCAGTTGGGATCACTGGATCAAATTACCTTACAGATAATGGATACTTGCTAGGAAACTCGTAGAGGATTTTGGATCTCAAAAAAAACCGTACATGCTACTAATCACGGATTATTCAAGAAGACGAAGTTATAATCATAATCATAACATCATCATTCCAACAATATTTTTTTTTAGCTTAATACATAGCATTCAAAGGTGATACAATTTTAGGAGACTACGTCATGCCTTGCTATAACATAAGTATGAAAAATTAATTTAATTAAACTGCTTATATTTTGTTTGGTTAAATTGTATTATTTTGATTTATTTCAATTCAATTTTAAGTCACTGTCCTCTAGCCATTTAGTCATTTTATCGATAATATTATTAATCTCATTTACTTGTGGCTTATGCCCCAGTGATGTATGCACTTGTGGTCGTAGCACCCGAATCTAATAATTTTATGATAAATTTTTTGTGCCTTTTCACGTAGTACAGGTAACGTCAACAGTGTGCTTTCACTAATTTATTAATATAAACTACATAGGTAGTTTTAAATATTATGACTTGTCAAATAGTTAAAAAGATTTTTGTTTAAGTTTAATAGTTGACTGTTATAATTTAGCTTAGCACTTTTAAAGACCTACTTTTGGGATATAACGCAATTTTTTTGATAAAGGTAATAAAAACTGCGATTGAAATACCAATTTTTACTAGGGTATTTTACCGTTTTAAAAAAATATATGATTTCAATGACCGAATTTTTTATCCGAAGTCACAATCATTTTATTGTCCTCAATAGTAATAATTATATTACACAATACGTCTGATCATGATTGTTTTAACTGTCTTATTCTTTCTGTACTTCAGTAGAATCTGAATGTAATATTTAAATTACGTAATAAAATATTTTCAAAAAACTCTTGATCTACTATATTATTGGACTTTGCGTTTTAAAAATACTTACTTTTTTACTTACGTATCTTCTTGAAAACATGCAAATATTCCACGTTTATTACAATTGTAGTATGTTTTCATAACAATTTCTACTTATACGATCATTAGAAAAGATGTTTTGTCCCATTCGTTCCCCAGAACAGCAAAAAATATGTTATTGTTTAGCGGAACAACCGCCGTTGTATTTCCTCTTAAGCCGTAGGTCCTGGCTGTTGTCACAAGATTACAGTCGTTAAGCCCTGTTGGAGACCTTCGGGCGGCTTGAGAAACGTCCAACGCGGAGTGATGTTGCCACAGCGTCGCCCTCGCCGTCCACCAACCCGCACTAGGCCAGCGTGGTGGTACTAAGGCCTCTATCCTTCTCCTTAAAAGGAGAGAGACAACTTATTTTCGCTCACTGCTGAGCACGGGGATCAGCAGTGAGCGAAAATAAGTTGTTACAGTACATCACTCTGCAAATTGAAACAGTCCTTAAATTACTATTTAGACAACTACCATTTAGCAACAAAAATGCGGATACACAAAACTCTGGTCCAAGTCTTAAACTTTATCTACATCGTGTTAAACGTGTACAAACCATGTCTTCGAGGTCTAAATTTGTTCAACTATTATCAGTATTTTAACTTGAAAAATGAAGTCTCAGGCGGGACTCGATCTCAACGCCTGCGCATGGCGCCACGCGAGAGCGGGTTTGAGTCCCGCCTGTGACATAATTTTTCAAGTTTAAGTAGGTACTGATATTTTATTTTCAAGTTTTCAGACAGGTTCTTCAGATTTTGAACATTTCTGCCCACTATAGTCATATTACTTCCTTCTTTAGCAAACTTTAGGACAACGGCCGCATTCTTTTTTGAGCTTCTTTGTCACTAGGGCTCATTTTTGTTACTTTACATGATGTTTAACGCCCTAGGCCAAACGCCCCGTTAGTCTAATGGTTTAAATATGGGGCTAAGATCTCGGGGTCCCAGGTTCGAATCCCGGGTTGGGCAATAAAAATTTTCGAACGTTTCTCGGGTTTTTAATCACAAACCTGCATTTGGCAAGCGTAGAGATTATACCAGTACACCCATAATTGCTGTGGTAACTTGCATTCAATAATGGAGGCCTTTCCCCTACAGTGGGATGATTTTAGGCTGTTACTTTACTTTACTTATCTTATATGATATTTTTTTTAGCAATTAAATTGAACATCTTATTTGAGATTGTAGCAAGTTAATTGCAATTATAATATCAGTAGCTACTTAAACGTGAAAAATTATG
Source organism: Anania crocealis (assembly GCA_949315895.1). Taxonomy (NCBI): domain Eukaryota; kingdom Metazoa; phylum Arthropoda; class Insecta; order Lepidoptera; family Crambidae; genus Anania; species Anania crocealis. Next base: position 12,165,748 of record OX438869.1, read on the forward strand.
TCTCAGGCGGGATTCAAACCTGCTCTCGCGTGGCGCCTTGCGCAGGCGTTGAGATCGAGTCCCGCCTGAGACTTCATTCAATTTAGACCTATAGGATATGGTTTGATTTAGGTAAAGTTTAAGACTTGGACCAGAGTTTTGTGTTTTCGCATTTTTGTTGCTAAATGGTAGTGCTAAGTGCATGCAGCTGTTTCAATTTGCAGAGTAATGTGCCTTTCTAGAATAAACGCCAATGCCTGATTTTGGCGCCTTTTTTTTTGCTGTTACATCGACAAAGGTACCACAAACACCCAGACCCGAGAAAATGTAGAAATGAACTTTTTCTGCATTGATCCGAACGTGAATCAAACCTGGGACCACGGAGCAAGCAACACCTTGAAAATAGGCCCTGAGCGAGCAAATAAAAAACGAAACCTATAGAATCGAAGTGTGAAGGAAAGAAATCTATGAGATTTTGGAGAGCCATACTACGTAATACGAAGTATGTGATAAAAAAGTATAGGCGAGTTCCCATAGAAACAATAAATGTAATAGGGGTTAAAGTATGAAATTGCCGATTATTTTCCCACTTTTTATTTTGTTTATAGCTCTTAAGTATAGTCATATTATTGCGTAATACTTTTTGTATTGTCTCAAAAACTAAATAAAGTAACTTTTGATTAAAAAAAAATGCAATACTAGTGCCTATTACTTCAAAGGAAGTCGTTGAAAAGACCCCTTACAATGTGTCAGCTGACCTTCTTGCTTCAATTAAGTATATTTGTATTATATTATACTTTGATTTTCAGAAATTTAAATACTATAATGCGTAGCTTTATAACCATCTAACTTTCACCTTTAATTGCATCGAAAACGGTTCAGGCGTTTTTAAAAAAAACTAAAAAATTGTTAGTGGTTCGTAATAGTAGTTACGGAAAAATGACTTTTCTTGATTTCGTCCATACAAAACGGCAATTTCATACTTTATAACCCCTAATATTTCAACTTCTGGCACGTATAACTTGTCTCGGGCTGAGTTTAGATGTATAGTTGTCATAATAAAACTTACTTATTACATAACTTTGAACTTAAAAAAAATACTCGGTCGGTGTAACAGCAAAAAAAGGTGCCACTGCCCTATACAAATCCGGCATTGTCCTTTTTTTAAAGGTTTTAGTTGGGTTGGTTGGTTTTATTCCTGGGTATTCGATGAAAATAATATTCATTGATTTGAATGATATTATGTTTAGTGCGCCTGCCCGTGACAAAAGATGCTGTAAAGTGTTCGGAACGTTAAGATAAACAAAAATATACGTGAAATTAAAAGCCGTTAACATATCTTTAATATCATTGTATATGTGAGAACACTACATAAAACAAGTAGTAACTACACTACGTAAACCCAAGTAAACAGGTAGAACAATATGCTATGTTCAGCTTAATAACGGTGACCCTACATACTGGAACTGAAGGTTAGCGGTCCAAGGCGACCGAGTTAGCATTCCACGATTTGTTTCTTGGACCACCCAACGATTTATTTATAGACATATCTATCTTAAAGCATCTGCCCAGTTTCCAGTTTGATACAAGTATATTTTATAATACATACCTACATAATTGTAAACTAATATGATTCACCGAAACAAGTTTAAGTCGCAAAACATCCGACCATAAATATGCAAATCATCTGTATGTAGGTACGTAAGTATCAAAACAAGCAAACCATTTTTTATATTCGGAAATGTCCTTCAACATGAGTTTTAAGGTTCGCGCCACCGCACAAGTCATCATGACCACGGAACAGAAAAAACAAGTGGAAGTGCGAAGTAGGCGGGACCCGCGTGCCACTACTAAGCATAGTTACGCATACTTGACCTTAGTCGTGCTCCGACATCGCGCCTAGTCAGTTAGTCCTGCGGAATTATTTGTTTCTGTAATTTTACAGCGAAAATGCCTGATTGTGCCATTTTGCAGTGCAAAAATGATATTAGGGAAAAACTCTTAAAAATGGAGGTATTTTACACCACAGGTAAGCAACAATATCGTAGTTTTTCAATAAAATCTTGTTTGATTTCAATTAATTAAAAATTAAATAAATTTTAATCTAAAATCAATCATGAAACTTCAGACATAAAGCTTGCTTTGGATTACACATATTCTCTTCTTATTCTGAAATACTGTCCGCTATTCATGTAGTGATGTAGTCTAATGCGATAGCAGGTTTCGATAAATCTGATATCGATATATCTGCTTATATGTTAAAATTCTCACAAAAATAAATAAACGTCAATGATTGTTACCCCTTACCAAAATATGAGTTTATCTTTGTGTTATCGGGTTGTATTTAAATACAGTTTCATAAAACATTTTGTTATTTTTTTTTTCTTCCTATTGCTTTGGTAGGATGAATTACATACATTTTATTGTAATTTTTTTAATTTAAATAAGACGCGTACATTTATTCATACGCATTATTAATTACAATAATCATGAACTTCGCAAAAAAGGAAAACAATTTCTGTAGGTGAAGAATGATGATCTTAGTAAGTTTTGGTCAATTATTGAACTGGATTATCCTTATACAATAGATAACAATACCCTTTGTATTAACATTTTAAACAAACCCAAATCGGGTCCAATCTATCGATAATGACAATATTATGTGTCACAGAACTAGCTAGACTAGCATTATAAAACCTTATTTCGAGGACGTTACAGTGCAAAGTTATTTTCCTAATTTTGCCTGCCATCTGTTGTGGAATAGCTAAACTTTTTCTGAAATCGAAGCTGGTGGATTCAAAATACAAAACGTCGTAAATACTTTATTTTATCTATAGCAAAATGAACTGTACTATGCAGAACGCGGTAGTGTTTTGTTTTTGCACTTTGTACAATTTAGGTCAATTTGTAATAAGAGCTATACGACAAATCAGAACCATTGTTCACTAGTAGTGCAACGTATTATTTACCGTTTGTGTGTGTGAGTTTGGCGACAGCGGTTCTAGAATTTCTGTTATATCGCACTTCCACTGGTTTTTCCTGTTCCGTGATCATGACTCATCGGTCTCATTAATAAACACAGACTAAAGCAAGATTATATTTACTCCTTGTTATTGATTATAAATAGGGAGTAAGGAAGAATTAAGCTATTCCGAGTCTAGTTTCGGAGTAAGAGTTAATCCTTGGCCCTACATGGTTAACGGCCGGTCCCAATAACCTATCTACCTTCATATATCAGTATATAAACTTGAAAAATTAAAAAAAAAAATAAAAACTACCTACCTTCAGTTTTGCCATATCGAAGATAGAAAACAAATTCTGTCTTTGTTTCTCAGGACGTCAAAATCAGAGGCAAAAGATGTTTTCTATCTCCGATATGCCAAAACTGGAGATAGATAGATTATTGGGACCGGCCGTTAAGGAATGACTCAACAGAAGAGGACGTTTAATTGACAACTATTTGGATCAGTGGTAGTAAACGCTGCTTCTTAGCCAAGGGTCGCGGGTTCGATCCCCGCACAGTGCAAATATTTGTGTGCATGAACATGTCTGTTTGTACTGGTCTGGGTGTTTTGATGTATTTTATGTATATATTTATAATAAATATATGTATAAGTAAGTATATTGGTTGTCTAGTAGCCAATACGACAAGCTTCGTAGTAGTAGCTTAGTTTGGGACTAAAAGGCTCTGTGTGGCCCAGTGAGGCATGTCTGAAAATATTTATATATTATTTATTTAATGACATTTATATACGTACTAATTAAATTTGACCAAGAGTCGAGAAGATTTAGACCCGAGTTCACCAACATTTAAACAGCCGGTAAACAAAGAGTTACGATTAATTTGACACAATTCCCATACAAAATATGTCAAATAATATTTTAAACGCTGTTTAAACTTAAACGTCTGTTTGTGAACTCGGGCCTTAGTTCTTAAGACATATTACGACAGAATGAATATTTTAGTGATTATTGTAATAACTATTTTAAGAATCATATTTTATTTGACATACAACTTTTATTATAGTAACGTTTTTAAGTATCGAAAATTGAAATTGTATATACCTATTCATTGATAGTTTCCGTAAATCGCTGAATGCATTGTTTCATTAAGATCAACTGTGCGGGCTATGGCCCTACGTACGATAGAACAAGGCTACAAAAAGTGTAGATTAATGATTTTGTTATAATTATTTTTAAATTTGAAAAAATATGTCTCTGGCGGGACTCGAACCAGCATCTCCTCGCATGCCGGGAGGGCACTATACCATTAAGCCACTCAGCGCCACCGAGATCTCGGTATAGCGCCCGCCCGGGCTTGCGAGGATATACAGGTTCGAATCCCACCTGAGACATAATTTTTCAAGTTTATATACTGATATTATAATTGCAATTTAATTGATAAAATATCAAATAAAGTATATTTCTAAATTTATTACTATGGATGGATGGACAAACGTATTATTTTGCTACGACGGGGTCCCAAATGAATGAACCTTACACAGCTAATTCCGTGCGCGTCACAGCGTGTTTCAAAATTAAGTCTCACAAGGTCTCACAAGGTAGGCTTCGTTTTCCAGGTGGTTCAAAAAGCACGGTGTATAATATTTAATATGATGATAAGATCGTCTTTATCTTTCTCTTTATTAAATCTACGTGATTAATTACGTCGATTTATTACAGATGAAAGCAACGCTATGTGCGAACATAATGTATGTACCTACAAAGTAGATATCATGACATACATTGCTTTGATCTCAAGGTATACACTTGTTTTATGGTATTCAGAAACAACGAAGGCATCACAAACACTCAGACTGTAGAAAATACAGGGTGTAAGAAAAAGTCCTTCAATGCATTCCGTACTTAAATGCATTTAATTTAATATACAATATACACAAGCATACGTCAAAAAAAAATTTAATAGTAAAACGTTATGTTTCTCCTACTATAGATGCCGAATCGCTGAATACATGTTCATTGAGTTCAACTGTGCGGGCTGTGGCCCTATACGTTTAGTGAAGTAACAGCCTATAATCATTCAAAGTCAAAGTCAAAGTCAAACATTTATTTGCAACATTGTGTAGTACATTGAGATGGAAGACAATGAAATCAAATGCCAACAAGGTTCTGACCTATGTCGTAGGCATGCAAATTTATGAGAACATTATCATACAATTTATAGAATTAAGAATCATATTAGAAATAATAAATTTAAAAGTCAACAAATTAATAAAATTACACAAAAAAATGTCATCAGGAACACATGCTCAGAAAAATAAAATCTAATCAATATTATCAAATCACACAAGCATCATGACATGTCAGTTGGCTATTTTTATTTACAATTACTTTATTAAAGGCAGTTTTTAATACACGTACTGCGAATTTGCATACCCAATGCAGGGTCAAGGGCTCCATCATTGAATAAAAGTTGCCACTAGACAAACGGGGCGTTACACTTAAGATACGAGACCTGAATTTATAAACCGGTTTTCTTCAATTAAGCGCACTAGTCAGAATTAAAAGATAGAAAGTGTATAGCTTAATAAATACTTAGTCGAATTATTTCTTTATTCCAAACTATTTGTTTATTTTAACAAACTGTAAGTTGCATAATACCATTTAAAGAGATGGCGGAGTACATAGGTAGGTAGCCGCTATATTTGATGACAATGACATTTGGCGTCAGAATCTGGAATTTCATGGAAAATTACGAAGTTTGCGGGGTCACTAGTATTCAATAAATATTGATTCACTTGAGTGTGTCGAAATAAACGTTTTATGGTGTTAAATCTTTGTAAGTCCAAGTATCTTTATCATTTATTGCCATAAAATGTAAAAATAACGGGTGTAAAAAATCATAACGCAGATCCGAAAACCACGTATTGTCCCCATCACTAGGATCATTTCAGGACCATACCTGGGAAGCGGCTGGTTCCGAAGATATTGAGGGTCAAAGGCACAATTTTGTTTTCCATTTTATTTCAAAAACTGTTGCCAAAGGTCACTTATTAACTTTTTTTCTGATGAAAATAGTGTTTTTTTTTATTATTTCGTCCATAATCAGGCTTTTTAATTACAATACGCAATGTACGGCTCAGCGCGGACGAATTTTGAACTGATTGAGTAGCCATCTTCAGCGCAGCGATCCACGCTCCGAATGCTATACATTGCGCGCTATGAATTTAAATATTTTTTGAGTCCCAAATATTAAGAATCATTTCCCAGCTATAATATTTTGTAATATGACTTGGTTTGCTTTACATATTGCGTAGCTTCAGGATCTGCGTTTAGTTTTTTTACACCCACGCTGTATATTTATAGACGACCGAAGGCTACTCACTAACATTCAACCCATTTTCTACGCGGATAGGAAAGATTAGATTAATTATATACGGGTTTATTTATCTTCTTCTTATTTAACAAATTTGGGTAGATGATAATATGTTATAGTATTTTGTTGTATTTTGCTTTATCTTGTAGAAAAAGATCTTTTCTTCTCTCTGTCCAAAATCTATACGTAAGAGAGCTTTTTCTGACACAGTAACATACATATGAATAAATAACTAATGTTAAGAACATCGCATACATTGTTCTGATGCTAATTTGAGTGACTGTCCAAAGCACTCGTTCTGTAGAAACCAGAAACTGAAGTGTTATTAGTCAACCTCAAAGTCATCAATAGAAGTATTTGCACCAAACAAAACAAGCGCGATGGTGGTAACGAGGAACAACTGTAAAGTCTAACAGGGTGTAAAACAACCTAACGCAGATCCTGAAGCTACGTAATTTGAACATCCAACCAAGTCATATTACACAATATTATCGCTGGGAAATGATTTTTAATTTTAGGACTCAAAAAAATATAACAATTCATGGCACGCAATGTGCAGCAAAATCACCACAGTGCTACTGTGTATACGTGTGTAGGTATGTATAAAAGCGTACGAGTTAACGGCCGCGGCGGCCGGCCACGCGAGCCGAGCCGCGACGCTCGAGGTCGGCGACATTCACAACGTTAGGCGGGAAGACAATTTTTATTGCAATTCAAACTGATAACTTTATACAAGAATGATAGGTTTGTTATACGTCTCAATCACTCTAATAATCCTTTCCGAACTGGTCACTGTTTTAAATCTTCAAATCCGCCATGATAACATTTTCATGATAAGAAATCTTACAAATCATACTAATTTTCTGGCCATTAACTAAGCTTAATTTCACTTTGGCCACCGATAAACATACATAAACACAAAAATTTATACGATATTCGAACCCGCAACCACTGTTTTTACAGACCGAGTCACGTATCAATAGACCTCACGTAGGTATCTATCTAACTACAACTAAATTAACATCATCGTATGCGTGACACAGGCTTCTCTAAAATTTTATAGGATTTCACCATAATCGCCATCCTCGACAGGCGGGTTTTTTGATACACTGTCTACCTAGAACTATTGCCCATACCTTTGAATGATGTAATCACTGAAACTTTGCCGAATCCGAAGAGCTCTTGTCAGGCTCAGTCAGTCTCAAAACAATCCCGTGATTTGAGGGAATTCACTTCAGAAGCAACATGAAGGTAGAACTCCATGCAAATAAACCATGTTTACAACACTCAACACTTATCCACATAACATCCACACACATTTCACAAATACATTAAATAGCTGATAGCACAAACCGTACTAGAAAACTATTAAAACCTATTATAAAATTGCAAAACAATTAGCGCGAAATGCGCATTCGATGTCGCGCCAGGGCGGGCGGCGGCGGCCGGCGAAATCAAACGACTTTTCTATTTCTTTCTCCTTCATGCGCCGAAGAGTAGAAGTAGATGTGTGCTGCGTACGTACCTAGCCTGCGTTGGTTCATAATTGCGGCTTACATTTTTGTACTTCCAATAAAACAATTTACAAAACCAATGTCAGTTTACTACGAAACAGAATTTTAAAATGTATCTTTTGATTCACAAAAGATTGCTATTCGTTGTACGTGCTAAGATACAATAACTTTCAAGTTGAATTGTAGGTACCTAACTTTTGTATACGAGTAACTGAACTACAATAAAGTAGATATGAAGGTAGGTGAAGGTACCTACTAGATTAAAATCTCCAAACCAAAACAAATTAAAATTTTAGGACGACGAAAGGCCCGACCTTTTAGTCCTTGAACTCACAGCTTGAACTCGTATGACCTAGTTCTCTCAGCTGAGGGGCGCGCATGGGATGGCTCGCCGCTGCACGGTTCGCTGGCGCATTCATTGCGTATTGTAAATAAAAAAGCTTTATTATGAATGATATAATGAAAATTCTTATTATGTTTGTATGGAGAAAACTTTTAAAATAACCTTTTACAACAGCTTTTGTAATAAAATGTAAAAAAAAATTGACACTTCGACTCTTAATATCTTTGGAACCAGCAATTTCCCAGGTATGGCCCAGAAGAAAAAAATGATCCTAGTGATAGGAACAATACGTGGTTTTCGGATCTGCGTTTGGTTTTTTTACACCCGTTATGTATACTGGGTATGATGGACACGCGCAACTTCAGAGAAGTATGAGGTATTATCCAAAGTTTAGAATGCGCGTTGGGTAAGTCCTAAGAGGCCGAGTGTCGAAATTAACAATAATCTTTGCACAACAAGTACAAATTCTTTAAAAAACTGAATGGTAAAGCGCCGCGCCCGGCATGCGAGCGTAATATGTGCTCTCGAGTCCGCCTGAGACATATTTCAAGTTTAACATCTGTAACGCATCTAGACTAAAGCAAATGTTAACGCTTACATGTTTTTGTAATATTGTTTTTGATTTCAAATAAATAAAAAAATACTGATATTATTGCAATTAAATTGCTTAGAAATATCATATAAAGTAATAGGATATTGTCAACGTGTTGTTTGTTCTATGCTTAATTTTTTGGAGTTTGCATGACTGTGGACACTTTTTTTTTAAATATTTTTAATAACTATAATATAAATTTCCTTCACATTTTTAACAATCTTCAATAATTATATATGTGGGGAAAACCTCTACATCTTTATATGCACGGTGCATTTTCAACTGTTGCTTTTTAACGAAGCACGCACGTTATGTAAGTAGCTAAAACATCTTGGCAGTGTTGCTTTCCTTTATTTTATCTTTTCATATAAGAAATTATAAAATATAGGTTCAGCTATTTATTTTGAAAGACGCTGTAATGTGCAAGGATGTAGCTCAATAAGATTCATTTATCCGAAACCCCGCCAGGAAAATAATACGTCAGTGCGCGTCACAGCGTGTAAACAAATTAAAATTCTGAATTAAAATGTAATTTTTTTTCCATAAATATTGGTATAAATAAGTTAAACGACCCTACCATGGTATATGATGATCATATAATATAACTTGGACTTCGTTTTTCAGGTGGTTGAAAATCCACCGTGTATAACTATGTTAACTTCGTTTAACTGCTTTGTATTGATAAAAGAATTCAATTATTATCAGTTTGCTTTTTATCTACCTTACAGTCAATTTTTTTTTGATTAGGAAAACAATTGAATAGTCATTCTTACTTTTTTGTACATAGCTACTTATCTTTGTAGGTAGTTACCTACTTAAATATTTCAAATGGTTGTGCAATACTTATGTTGACACTAGCTGAACCCGCGACTTCTTTTAAGTGGCCTAAAGGATGCTTGATGTGTCTTATCGTCTTTTTATTTATTGAACAAAATAAAGTGAACTTCTAAAAATAAAGGCTGTTTTATGCGTCATAATGCATTTAAACCCGAAAAAACTCATTTCGCTCAGTTATACTTGTGTTTTAATTACAAGTACATACTTTTCTAGAAATAATTATTTTTGATAAGGATAAATAAATTATTTTCATAAAATTTCAAACAAATAATTAACATTAACGAAATAGTGTTACAGTAAGTCATTTTTAAAAGACAATAAAATATATTGTCAAGGTTTTTTAATATCTTATTTAGAGGAACTTCAATTTAAAATGATTTTTGCTTAGCTTTACCTAGTTTACGCAGCGCTCGCAAAAGAAGCTCACATAAACTATTTTTTTTCCTTTTGTGCTACATTTAGTTCTATTCTTCGCTCCTATTAATTGCAGCGTGACATCATGAAATGAAGTCTTACTCGATAAATAAATGAAAAAGAGAAAAAAAACAATTCAAACTAATTTTTCTAAATATAAGTAGAGCGTTAAGTTAAACCAAACAAACTCTTCAGTTTTCTAATATTAGTATAAAAAATAGCAATCGGATTTCAACAATGACTGGCATATTAGTATTATCAACATATATGTCGTAGTATGATTGGAAAAATCGTATTTTCGCTGAAAATCCGCAAATGATTGCAAAACCGGATAGTTGGATTTCAATATAATTTTGGAATCATCAGAACTACGTTTAGAATCTTTCTTAAAAAGCCTAGTTCGTTTAGGATTATTGAAAAAATATTAAAAAATTTAAACATTCATAATTATTATTATGAAGCCATTTACAACGTCATCTTAGTTATTACAATTGGCACAAATAAAATTTATTTTATTTTATCAGCTACAAGTAAAAATGAGTCATGAAGTGTATTTTTATGATACTTAAATATAAGTACTTGCATGTATAAATAAGTTCAACTTGACTTTAAACAAAATTAAGTGATTTTTATTAACATTAGTAAAATTAAATAATTTATTTTTTGCATTTAGCAAATAATGCATAACATAACATACGACATATTTAGAAATTAATTATAAAATTATTCGTTACATTAATCAGAGCGAATCAATTTAATGTTTAAAATTACACGGCAGATGCAGAACATTAAATTGATTCGCTCGAATGTTCATTTTGTTTTCCTAAATTTATTTTGGCTATCAAATATACGACTTTTTTTAGCTCTATGTAAAAAAGTTAGTCTGTCACAACCAATAACAATTAGCAGCATTTGGCCTGTGCAAAATGAACCGTCGAGGGCATAACATAGAGGGGTAAAAGTTTACGCAATTCTACCGGGGAAATATTTATTAGTATTTAGTTTTGCCAAAAAGAGAAAGTGGTATTACATATCATAATTGTTGATATAAATAAAAGTCACGAAAAGTGTGGCAGCTATGGCCGATTTGGAACAGTTCTAAAGGTTTACTTTTTAGTTACCAGCGTACAGCGGTCCATATGACATAGAAGAAATTCAATTAAACATGGTAGATACTCGTTTGATTGAATTTCTTCCTAATAGCTATTTATTTATTTAGTTAGCATAGACAGGAGTTTTTCGGAAACCCTAGGAAAGCCGATTATTTACGATTCAATTATTAGTTTTATTATCAAAACCTACCTTTGGTTTAACTTCCCTTAAATCTATCTAGAAATATATTGAACAAAATTTCTAACTATCAAGATATTACAGTCGCACTAATAATGTCGTAGTAGTGTTGTCCACAAGGATTTATTCATTTCTTATTTTTTTTTATTTAACAAAATCCACAACTTTAAAAAGTTACATTTGTTTTACATTTTAGTAATACTGACAGCCAATAACGGATTTATTTTTTAGTTAACAATCTGATAGTTAAAAAGCGCGCTACGGTGCTATGGTGATGGTAGAGTTATAAATTCTTAGATTCTGATTATCTTTTCTTTTCGAACGTCTTAGGATTTTTCAGTAAAAAACGTTTTTTTAGATCATCCTACTACATAAACATAACATGACGTGACGTTTTAAAGCTTAAGTTTTTCAATCTTACAGTCCGATTATCTATTAAGCGATTAGTTCTTATTAGAACCAACCAACCGCCTGGTCACAATCTTCCCTGGCCTGGGCCAGCCTTTATACCTATATGTCACTGTTAGGCTTAGGTTTTCAAGCGTATTCATGCGGTCGAAGACCTTGTTTCGTATAAATCTATACTAATATTATAAAGCTAAAGAGTTTGTTTGCTTTTGTTGTTACAAGTAGAAGCAACGCAAAAAACTCGGCCACTATTTGTCAACCTCTTATTAATAAATGTTTACTAAGTGTTGAAGCAAGAACAAGCTCGGACAATTCAATACCACATTTTCTTTTTATTTAAATAATTAAAGTATAATAGCCTTTTTTTTATTAAAATTTATTTTACATACAATTCAATTTCGGGTGTAAAAAATGGTTTCACAATTAAGTACCTATGTGTTACCTAAGCGAGTTGACAGTTTAAAACTTTGCCTAAATATCTATTAACAAAAGAAAAAGAAATAACGGCTTTTAACAACGTGTTTGTTTTTGTGTGCTTAAACTACTCGGGAGTGATTTGGTTTTTTAGTTATAGCATGGGGAATAAAATATTTCTTTTTATAGTAATCTATGGAGTAATACTAAATACTGGTAAAGCAATCCTTTCTTAAACATAATTTTAAGTTACAGCCTATAATCATCCTACTGCAGGGAAAAGGCCTCCATCATTGAATTCAAGTTACCACTGCAATGGTGGGAACTGGCATAATCACCACGATGGAAATTGTACATCTTGGTACCATAAAACAATTCGATATAATAAGAGATATAATATCATATGATTTAAGGGGACTGCAGGAAGTAAGTGCTGCCCCCAATTTTTATATATTTTTTACTTCTAAACAAAATCAATTCTTAAAAAACTAGAACAGTATCATTTCATCAAAATACCTCTAGCATTTAATGAATCACTCCCAACTATTCATTTAGTTGTTTTTAAAGTCGAATTTCTTGCTAACACCAAAAGCGGCTGCTTTTAGCAATACTGTGCAATACAAAATAATGCCACAATGAAAAGCAGTTTACAGTGATTCTATAAATACTAGAGGTTTTTTGAAAACCGTGAATGAAATAGGCAGACTTGGGCCTGAATGTTACAACTAACTTAATAACAAAAATTTATAATGTATTGTTTTGGAGCTTGTCGTAAAATATGAATTATCTGCTCTATGGGACAAGAAATGTTAAATAATAATAAAGCATGAAACTTATACCCGCAACATCCTCATTCCAAATCCATTATCCACTATGCAAGGTTGCCAGTTAGAAAAAAAATGCTGATTTAAATTCGATTCGATTCAATCCTAACAATTTGATTTTATTTAGTTGATTAAATCATAATCTATTAAGATACGCTTTTTTTTAATAAATAATTGTACTTCAATAATTGTACTTCAATTGTAGAAAGATTTTACGATAGGATAAGATGAAACAGCTTTTTAAATCTTTTTTTGTTTCAATCAAACAAATTGCTACTGTAAATTGAAAGTACACTCGATAGCACATCAAGTTAAACAGTTGAACTTCGATAACAACTTTTATTACATAGGGCATAAAGGCGGTCTCAAGGTCAACATGTATAGTCTGATGTGCCGCCGTGTGTACAATTCCATGCATAGAAAAGCGGAAGATTGTAGGTATTAGATAGAAGGTATAAGAAAAAAATCAAAGACATGATAATGATAGTGTAGTCTAGTGATAATCGATTGCAATTAATTGATTGCATCGATTCGATTATTTATCGTTTTATATCTGGCAACAATGAAGTGTCACAGAAAAAACAAAACGCCAATCGAACTGATGACGTAGTGACGTAGTAGTGACGAGACTGACATTCGTTCGATTGGCGTTTTGTTTTTAGGTCGTTTGTAGTTTTATGTGTTTTTGTATGATTTTCTGTTATTACCACGACCTTAACTACGGTTACTTCAGTTGTATCACCTTTAAATACTTAATTCATAACTAAAATCTTTAACACTCGTCTGGAGGATGCCATAACTCATAAAGAGCTTTTATTTAATATGCGATTTAATAAAATTGAAGTTATGAAACTGTGGATTCGGCCTAACAGTCACATGATTCAACGTATTTAATAAAATACTATAATTTGAAACATAGCAATCCCGAAATATATGAATATCTGTAGACTTTCTTAGTAAATAAACATATTTCACATAACCTAACTTTCGACTACAAAACACTTTTTATTTTTATTATAGCTCTTAAGTATAGTCGTATTATTGCGTAATTCTTTTTGTATTGTATCAAGAACTAAATAAAGTAACTTTTGACTAAAAAACAAAATGCAATACTAGTGCCTATTACTTCAAAGGAAGTCGTTGAAAAGACCCCTTACAATGTGTCAGCTGACTTTCTTGCTTCAATTAAGTATATTTGTATTATATACTTTGATTTTCAGAAAATTTAAAAACGATAATGCGTAGCTTTATAACCATCTAACTTTCACCTTTAATTGCATCGCAAACGGTTCAGGCGTTTTTAAAAAAACTAAAAAATTGTTAGTATGGAAAAATGACTTTTCTCGATTTCGTCCATACAAAACGGCCCTAATATTTTTATAACCCATTGAAAAACAGTGAAATTGAAACACATGAAATTTCGATCCAAGAATCTGGTAAAGTGCTCAATATTATCCGTGTAACATTTAGGCCCAAAGTCCTATGAAAGACCACCCATCTCTTTTATTGCACAACTATTTGAAATATAAATGTCATACCCATGTCATACCTGCAAAATAAGTATGGAACTACCTAACACAAAGAGTGACCAAGCAATTATTGTTTTTGTCAATTTTAATCCATTTTACAATATGATATCATCGTTACATAATCTGACTCTGAAACTGACATTGATTAATTATTATTTAATGATTGTAGAACAAGAAATTAGAAGATTTGTTTTTTTTTTTAATTTGTTACATAAGTACGATTTAATATTTGTTTTTAAACGGATTCAAACTGATTTAAATTAATTTTAATAGTAACCTGCTTTTTTTTTACTTAGAAAAAGTGCATTACGCATACCTTTAGGGCCAATAAAAGGTTATGTGGGACTCTCTTATATCAGGGAACAGTAGCATAACAGTCTTTTATATGGATTCATAGACTGACTGATAAGAGACCTGCGATATACCACGCAACGTATGTTGATGACATAGGAGTACTCGTTTTGGACGCCTTCCACGCATCATCTTCGGACGGTTATGCCTTAGAAATAGAGAAAAGGAGATCCTGTACAATCAAAATCTCCCTCAGACTGGCAGTTTGTGTGAAGGACAAAGCTGACGAAGAAATAAGGAGGCTGCGTAACAAAAATGTACCTTCCTTCGATTCGAAATCCTTCGATGTCTTATAATTTTTGTTTAAACGGTAAAGACAAAATTTTGGGAAAATAATAAAATTAGTCAATGTATTTATTTATTTATTTATACAGCCAACACTATAATATACGTATAATTCCATTACATGCATGCAAAATTTAAAGTAGGTAAAAATGGAGTAGGTGATAAAATATCGAATCTTATAGACTACACCACTCTGTTGTACCTGGTAATACCTTACGACATTATCAACTATATTAAGCAGTAATGTTAGAATCGCGGGACTCGAACCCGCATCTCCTCGCATGCCGGGCGGGCGCTATACAGGTGGCCCTTGACGGTCAGTTTTTCGCGTCAAACCAGACCTTAAACTGTGGCGTCGCTCCAAAATTTTATCGTCAGTCATCAATCATCGCTCCGGAGTTTTAACTGACGTTGTGCCCGGAAATTTTATGTAACTGTCATAAATCCGGCCCGGTGTGAAACTGCCTAGCAGACGCAAAATCCGCGTGAATCCGCGCAAAATCCAAAATACTTATATGAATCGATCGTATGCCACTTTGATTTTATTATAATGAATCTGTTTTGCTGCTTTAGGCGGCATACGACCACGGCTACAGAATAACGAATAAAGGCTTCCAACGACAAGTACAAAATACACAAGTACAACAGTACAAAAATACTTTGCATAGACCTGTATCTCAGGCTGGATAAGGTAACAGGTGTGCGACTACTTCACTAAGCAGCTGACTGGTGTCTTAAATAAAATAGACTGTTAGATGATTTGATTTGACAAGCATCCATTTAGTAGATGATTTGATAAACTTTCATTTTTTTTCCTGGGACGCACCGCTTCTGAGGGCCTGGCAAAGTTTGTGTCGTGAAAATGCCTGACTAATGCATTTAAATACAGATTGTGCCAAAATAAATTAAAAAAAAACAATAGCAGGATTAATTGTGTTCAGATGTTGACAGAGAGATGTGTAACTGCGGAGTGACTCAAAAAAAAGATGTACATCCATGTTAAGGATCGAATCACTCTTTAAATCCCACGATTCCCAAATACATCTTTAAATCTGTAAATCCTAACTGAGTCTTGAATCTATTAAGTTACGGTTCAGTTAGGATTGATTGAAACACGAAAAGATAATACATCTTTAAATCTGTATTTCTTTATTTCTTTCCAAAGCCTCTGTCGCACACTTTTCTTTGCATTATTACAGGCTGGGACCATACTGATACACACATAATGGCTACCCAGACTGGTATCATGACTCGCAAGATGACCACTCATAACACAGAGATGAAACTAAAAAAGGCACTTGAGGAATTGCAGCAAAGTATAGAAAGTTGTAGCCAGCTTCTTAGGGAAAGATACGATAGTGAAGAGGAATTTAAAACGATCATCTTGCGGAATTCTCAACTTAGTAAAGAATAAGCTGTATCTGATGAGCACTTCTGCAGCAAGAGAGACCGTGGTGAGCAAGCTGATCTACAACCTTTTCACAAGTATAGAGATGTGGAACATTGCTGCCATCTAATAGGAAGGTAATTTATGCCTTTGTGATATAACTCTGAGGATCTGGACTGCACAAACTGTGTGAAAGCATTTTGTACTGCCTCCTGGGAAGAAAACTTCTTGTCACGTAGATAATTGTCCAAATCACGAAAAAAATGGTAGTCCGTTGGAGCAAGGTCTGGCGAATACGGAGGATGTCGAATGGTTTCTAATTGCAGTTCCTGAAGTGTCAAAACGGTTTCTCGTGCTGTATGAGGTCTCGCGTTGTCATGGAGCAATAATGGTGAAGATCGATTCATGTGTCGGGGCTGTTTTACTGCTAGTTTTGCCAACATTGTTCGGAGTTTGGCACAATAGACATCTGCCGTTATTGATTGACCAGATCGGAGAAAACTATAGTGAATAACACCATGCTGAGACCACTAAACAGTTACCATTACCTTTTTATTGGTAAGATTTGGTTGGGCCCTTTTTATTATAGAACATGTTAAAAAATACTCTAAATTATTTAAATTAGTATGTGCAAAAGCGAAGTCAATCTTTATTTATAATTTAATTTCGGATTCGAACAATAAGACAAAAACCACTTGGAATATTATTAATAAAGAGACATGTAGAGTAAAACCCAATAATACTACTTACTCTCTCAAGTTAGGGGATAAGCTAATTAACACGAGCACAGGTTGCAAATACATTTGATATTTTTATTTCAAATATAGCTTCCTCTTCTACTGAAGGGCTTGCATCTTCTGCTGATTTAGCTGAATTCCTTCTCAAATCTGTTATCGATGAGTGCAATTCTTCATTTAATTTTAGACATAATAATATAATCCCTGACATAATTTAAAAACAAAATCTTTTAGAGAACTCAATATGAAAAAAACGGAGGATCTTTGGGGAATTTCTGTCAGCATTATCAATACAATTATAAGTTCATTAGCCCCTCAACTCGCTATTATTTTTAAAAATTTATTGATGATAGACAGGTTCCAACTTTAATGAAGTTTAGCAAAATCATTCCTTTATTTAAGTCTGGCGAAAAATGTTACCCCTCCAATTTTCGACCTATATCTATCTTGCCAGTACTAAGTAAAATCTTCGAGAAAATAATGTTTAATCAGCTTTAATCACACTTTAGTGTAAATAAATTATTAAATAGCAACCAATATGGCTTCAGATAGGGTAGAAATACTACAGATGCTGGAGTTGCTCTCCTACAACATGCGTTTAATGCTTGGGAGAGTAAGCTAGATGCCATAGATGTATTTTGTGACCTTTTAAAGGCCTTCAATTGTATAGACCATGTAACATTACTTAAAAAACGTAAACTTTGTGGTGCATCGAATGATTCCTTGGATCTAATAAGTTCTTACCTTAAAGGCAGAATTCAAAAAATATTCATAAATGAAGCTGAGTCTTCAGGGTCGTCTCTTATTATGAGTGTCCCTCAGGGATCAGTAGCCCCTGCTATTTTTAATGTATTTATATGACCTTCCGTGTTATTTACATAATCTTTGTGAGATGGTATTGATAGCAGATGACACATAAATGATTTTTAAAACTAAGAGGGGCAAATGTTTATTTGGTGATGTTAACAATACTCTCTCTAAATTATTGCATTGGTTTACAATAAATAATCTTTTACTAAATGGAAATAAAACAAAATGTGTAAAATTTACCATGCTCAATGTAAGGTTTGCTGCTACTCATATAACTGTTAAAGATGAACCACTAAACTCAGTAGATTCAACTACCTTTTTAGGTATAACTGCAGACTGTCATTTGCAATAGGGTGCTCATATTAGGGGATTATCTGGAAGACTTAGTTCTGCTGCTTATGCTGTGAGAAAGATAAGGCAATTGACTGATGTTGAAACGGCAAGATTAGTATATTTTAGCTACTTTTATAGCATAATGTCATACGGAATTCTGTTGTGGGGCTCAGCGGCAGATATTGAGTCAATTTTTATATGACTCGCTGAAAGAGCTCTTCAAAGAGATTTATATACTTACAGTGTCTTATCAATACATTCTCGAGAATATTGTTAACGTTCGTAAGAACATACATTTATTTCTTAAGAAAAGTAATGTACACAATTTTAATACGAGAAATAAAGATAAACTCGCCGTTCCAGGCTTCAGACTGCGAAAAGTAGGAAAATCGTTTATGGAAAATTGTATTCAACAAATTACCACAGGATATTTCTGAACTTCCTGTACATAAACTTAAATCGTAAGTCAAAGTAATTTAAATAAAAAGGGCTATTACACTGTTAATGATTATTTAAATGATAGAAATGTATGGCATTAAACCGTCCCAGCTCGTTCTTGCTTTAACCTTGTAAAAATCACCTTACCTTGTAAAAATTTATTTAAAAAGAGGCTGACAATAGTGACCGAGTTTTTTGCGCTGCTTCTTCTCGGCACTAGCCCGGACTTGTCCGAAAGCAGTGGTAGGTTTAAATTGGGACGTGTAAAAGCGCCTCCTGGGGCCTAATGGGGGGCAGAAACAAAACTGATTAATCTGATTTTATCCTGTCGTATTTTTTTTTCCTTTTGTGGTTGTTTGTTTAAATACTAAACAATTAATATCATTATTAAAAAATATATTAAACAAAAATAATTAAGTTCCAAATTAATAAGCAAAATGTGTAGCTCAGAACGACTTTTCAAGCGATGAAAACAAAGTAGGTCATAAAAAGATATTAAAAGACGACCTTTTGTGAGGCCGGTGATATCAGTCGCCGGGCTATCGGAAGGTTTCGTATCAGTCGTAATTTATTTTCAAAAAAATGCAATATATGCGTACTTCTTTATTCTTACAACCTGTTTTAACTATTACTTGTATAAAATTATGATATGATCAAAAGGCTGGATACAGATAGTAGTTACCTTTTAACTAAGTGTGAAATTATAGAGTTCCAAACCGTTATCGTTTGATCATAATGAATTGAATGTAAATCATGGCGATAAATTGTTTATCGACGTGACGCATAAATTCAAAGTTTCCAGTATAAATTAGCTAAATCGTACTTCAGACTTCATTCTTTTATTGGAATTGTTACCAAAATGAGCTTAAGCGACAAGGTAGTAATAGTGACCGGTGGCAGCGCAGGAATTGGTGCGGCTATTGCTCTAAAGTTTGCCGAAGAAGGAGCTAATGTGACTATAGTGGGAAGAAATGTTGAAAAACTAAAGAACGTGTCTGAAAACATTGCAAAAGTTGGTAAAAAACCTCTCGCAATCGCAGCTGATGTGACTAAAGAGGATGATGCCAAGAGAATCGTAAATGACACGTTGAAACAATTTGGAAAACTAGACGTCCTCATCAACAATGCTGGCGTGAGTAAAGACATCGCCTTTATCGATGATAATGCTATGTCAGTGTATGATTACACAATGAATATAAATATCCGAGCAGTTGTCTACCTCACCCATCTTTCTAGCAAGCACCTTATAAAAACAAAAGGAAATATCATAAACATTTCAAGTGGAGCCGGGCAGATGGCTTTGAAAAAATGGTTCGCTTACTGTATCTCTAAAGCTGCGTTGGATCATTTTGGTAGGGCAATTGCGCTCGATTTAGCATCAGAAGGCGTGCGTGTAAACACAATAAGCCCAGGACCTGTTAAAACCGATATATTTGTAAACAGTGGAATCAGCAAAGAAGCAGCAGATGCTGCCTGGGACCATCACCGTGAATATACTCCTCTTAAGCGTATAAGTGAACCATCTGAAATTGCAGAACTAGCATTATTTCTAGCTAGTGATAAGGCATTTGGGATCACTGGATCAAATTACGTTACAGATAATGGATACTTACTTGGAAACTCGTAGAGTATACAGGGTCTTAAAAAAACCCTAAATGTCACAAATAACCAATGTTCTGTAGGACAACAAATGATTTATGAAAATTATTTTATTATTTTACACAATGTGCCTAATCATGATTGTTTTAACTGTTTTGTTATTTCTATATTTGAGTAGAATCGAAATGTTGTACGAGTACGAATCGTTGCTCATGGAACAAAAAGAGACAAAGAAGGCTTTGGTCGAGCTCCAATCCGAAAACGGCAAACTAAAGTGTTGTGATATTCAGGACCTTCATGCTCGTGTTAACACTTTGGAACAGAGGCACGAATGTTGAAATTCAGTGTATCCCTGAGATGCAGAATGAAACCTGCTGCAAGTAATAGTTAAGCTGGGTAATATCATTGGTTGCTATGTCAGAAATGAGGACATAATAACTTCGTCGTGTCCAATCGCTTTCCATGTTCAAAGATGTTGTGATTCTATGTAAATATGATAGGTCTTGGTTTACTTGAGTTATATGCATTATCCGATAAATAACAGGTGTTAGATTCCCTTCACAAATTGGCCATTTTTCCTCCCTTGCGTGTATGCCGTGCTGCAGCTGTGCTGTTGCGAGTTAATGTTACAAAATATATTGAGCGACTTACGACTTAATGCTCTAAATTGAATGGCAAGTTAATTGCTGGGTTAAGGGGTGCCGGTATAGTTTGCCATGACCTTAAAACTTCACACCTATAATGGAAACAAGACGCCTATATTCATAGTTGAACACTTATCCCCTACAAACAAATCCCTACATGCTGCAGGACAGGACTAGGACTACTGGAAGAGAAATGGGCTTTGAGGCAAGAACTTGGCTTACTTAGAAACCAATAATAGCCTCTGGGCGATTATAGAAAATCGATAGTGTTGGGAATTAAGCACTATAACCACGTGGTCCAAGTTTTGCTTGTGTGTGTCATATACCAGGTTGTTTTTCTACTTTCGTTTGTTTTATTGACGTTCACTTATTGATTTCTTCAAAACCTCACACACCCCAAATTATTTTTATTTTATTTGGATATTTTAATGCTGGACCGACTTCGATAGTTATTTTTTTTGGTTGGCTATTGTCAAGAGAACGTCCATGAAATAAAAATTAAGAAAATTGGGCGACAAATTAGAAAATGTTATGATACCTACTTAACCACAATATAATTTTTTTTTCAATATTAAAGTGGTTAAGTATTTTCAAATAATGCCATTTTAAGTTTTTCAATATAGCCTCATAGCGTTTGACACAATGTTTGCTGCAAATATCGTCAAACGGGATGTAAACAAACTGATGTTTTTTCATAGCCGGTTATATGAAGAAAAAAATATAGCATTAATGAACAATTTATATCTGAAATGTTTTTATTAAATTATTCCAATTTCAAATCAAAAGTCACAGTTAAGACCGGTCAACTGTCGGGTCCGCTAATTGACCATAAATCTCTATCTTTGTGTGATCGCAAGGAAGAAGATGAACATGGCTTACAACACCACCACCTAGGGTAAATTGTGTTGTGTGACCACCACAATAGAATAGTATCATACTATTTTGATACTAAATAGTAAATTCTCAACGCAGGTTGCAGTACACCGGTCTTTACATTCGTAATGCTAACATTCGTTTATCCGTCTCAACCATTGATTTATAGCCGGTCCCAATAACGTATCTATCTTCAGTTTTGACATATCGGAGATAGAAAACAACTTCTGACTTTGTTTCTCTGGACGGCAAAATCAGGGACAGAAACTGTTTCCTATCTCCGAAATGTTTAAACTGGCGATAGATAGATTATTGAGACCGGCCGTTAGGATACAAGTAGATCGACTGACAAACCGATAATGCTTAACCACTTAAACTTGTGTCCTGTGAGTATATTTTTAGCATATTATTTAAAAATGAATAGGTAGTTTTAATAAAAAAAATAACAACCCTTTAATTAGTTTTTTTTTTCTTTAAAATATTTTCCCTTGTCATCTGTTGTGCCATGTGAGCTTATCAATGGCAGTAAGTGAAAAATAACATGTAAACAAAATCTGAACAAACATTTATATTTTGATAAAACAATCCCTGATTATTGACCTTAAACAAGATTATGTGATTCCTTACAATGTCCTTCTTTAAATTGTCAGGTTGACACTCATTTGAGACGCTAAACGTAAAATAACATCCAAGGACAAACCCGTTTCTTATACAGTCTTGGGCCTGGAATTTTTGGAGAAATAGGCAAGTTAAATAAAAGGGATTTTTTGGCATAA
Source organism: Anania crocealis (assembly GCA_949315895.1). Classification (NCBI taxonomy): domain Eukaryota; kingdom Metazoa; phylum Arthropoda; class Insecta; order Lepidoptera; family Crambidae; genus Anania; species Anania crocealis. The sequence goes on from OX438869.1 coordinate 12,188,462, forward strand.
TTTTCATTGTTGTAACGTCGGGCCCAAAAATGGGCTTCTCCTTTCTCCGGAAACATTTAAGATAAATACACAATCGACAATAGTATCAATAAATTTGAGTCAAGTTCTAGCGTACATGTAAAATATTTCGATGAATAAATTATCCACCAAATAATCAATACATAGAACGTTATCTATACAAAACATTAAAAGGAATAAACGGATTGAAATAATTTTCTATTTACAACATAACAACAAGATCAAATTCAACAAAAATAACGCGTTTTTATGATGACGACTTTCCACGTTTATTACCTGTGAAATGAGCAAGAGGCACTCACAGAACATGTAACCATTGTTAAGTAAAATTGACACGGTTTTTTACAAAATTTACTTACTTCAGATTATGATGTCAGTGTCCTACCTGAGACTTGGCTGAATGGCAGCATCCATGACTGTGAAATTTTTGGTGACAAATATTCCGTAAACAGGAGGGACAGGGAACCTTTGCAATCCAATCAGAACAAGGAGGAGGATCTCTAATCGCAGTAACCAAACGTCTATTTTCTAGAAGAATGAAAAGCTGGCAAAGCGAGTGTGAGGATGTCTAAGTGATGATGGCGGGGCCCAACCACACTAACACTGCTACTAGGCGCAACTTCCACGGGGCTTATTATGTGGCTATTAATGAAACATTGGCCAAAGTAAATTGGAGTTCTCTTTTCGCGGGATAAACAGACGTTAATAAGTAACTGGAATTGTTTCTCAATGTAGTAAATAAAACAATAATTAACCATGTGCCCTCTGTAAATTCCAAATCAAATAAGTACCCACCATAGTACAGTAGGAAATTAATTGGGCGTCTGCGAGAGGAAAAACAAGTAGAGACGAAGGTACAAGAAATATAATAATCCATTCGACCTGATATCATTCCGTGTACTAACAGATCGTAAAAAACTTGCGTCTTAGTGTTACAATTCCTATCTTATCGTAAAAGTCTATTTTGATCCTAAATAAAAGGGAAAAGAGGTGGTGCTACTACCTATCCAGCTGTTATGACGGATGGTAAGATCGAGATGACTACTGCACACTGTAATATGCAATAGTTTTGCCTCCCACTTCTCCTCTGCGGTATCAAACTCGAGCAACCTAGTTGTACTAGGTACTTTTAACGAAACTATATCGTTGGAAAGCAGCAGTGACTGTTTGTCTACTCTACAATTATACCACAAGCAAATTCTCGATAAACTATCTAACTTGTCTGTTTCAAAATGTGCTGGTAGCGATGAAATCCGGCCAGTTTTCATCAGTCGTTGTGAGTCCTCTCTTGTTAACCCTGTTTGTATTATCTTGAATCACTCCTTGTCATCTGGAAAATTTCCAGATATCTGGTACGAACCCTCTAATGCAGCTTTAGGCACTCACCCTTGTATAAAACTTACTGCAGTTCTGGCCAAGCCAAGGATTTTCAACAGGTTGAAGAGAGATTTTGCTGGTATACCTTTTGCTCCTACTTCTAAAGCATATAAACTAACTATATAACCGTTTTTCGTAAATTAATTTAGGAGATCATAATATTTGTTTTCTTTCATTGCGTAGTCCTTAGGTATGTTAGTTTCCCACGGCACGGTAAGTTCTAAAAGTACAATCCGTTATTTAAAGCCAGAAAAAAAAGACCAGTCTGGATGATGAAACACGCACATATTCTGGGATTTTATAGTGCTTTTCATACATGTACATTAAAAACTCAGGTGCTGTACTCAGGATTGAGTAAAGCTTATTCTTAGAATTTGCAGTGGAGCCTTTTTTAATAAAGTTAATTTCTCTTCAGGTTGTTGTCAATCTTTTTTGGGCCCAAGCCACTGAAAGGCTTAAAACTTTACGTATGATTTGAGGTACTCTGTTATGACGATGAGAGTAATGAATGACCCATAATCAAGAGCACCTTGCATCCCACCAATAGGTGTCTTGCTGTACATATCGTATATCATATACACAAGTATGACATCATTTTTCAGAAGCCTTTCCCCACCTTACTAAGTTACTCTGGTCAAGGAGGATCATTTAAGAGGCATTTAGATAAAATTTTAATAAGGCAGGACGTCATAGGAGACTAATCATACAGCAAGGTGCACCACTTCATAGCTAACGGGATACACAACTCACCAATCCACTCGTTTTCCATTTCTAAATTCATAACGTGCACTATGTAACTGTCATTTTTAGATGCAAGACAAGATTGTCGTAGAAAGTTTTTTACTCTGTCCTCGGTCTTCCTTCTTCTTTGTCGTACCTAACCGAGCTCTATTTGATTGTGCGCCTGCCTTAATTTTTTTGTGGAATTGCAGTCTTGATTCAAGTTCTGTAGCCTTGTTGTCTTTCGGGATGGATGAAATTAATTCGACTTGCCCAAAACATACGTTTTTGCAACTCTGAGACGTCTATAGAGTTCGGGTGGTTTAAAACTATTGTTATCCCTAAATAGAGTCAAGGGATCAGCCGAATGTGCTAGACCAAACCATGACTATAATATCTTTATGACTTTAGCATCTAGTTTTGCCAAAAAGGTTTTACCGATATCATAATATTATACTAGGAAAGGCCAAGTGGGACACGATGTGAGATAGTTGTCGTGTATCCACGCTTTTTTAATAGTATTGATTGGCATTTGGTGAACCTTATTGAGTTCATTCATAAAATTTTCGACAACTACCCCTAATGATGGTGCGCGTCCTTTGTAGTCTCTCTTTTTACCGAGAAATTTAAAGTTAGAGAATTAGAAGTAATTACTTTTTGTATTAACCGATTTCAAAATGAACTATTTTTAATTAGGGAAAAAATATTAAATCAAAATGTTAACCCCTAATACTTAATTTGTTGCTAAAACTAATCGGAACTAAATTTATGCCTTAGCGGTAGAAATCTTTGAGAAACTTGATTCGATAAATGTCAGTACTATTAATTCAAAATAAATAATAAAAAACTCACACCATAAAGATTTAATATCCATTTCAAGTTAGAATCAAATAGTTCTATTTCAACAAAATTATTTTTTAAACATCTCTTATTAGTAGGCCTTAGCCCAATTAAAGCCTTAAATGTGTTTATCGACATTACAGTTTGTAGTTCAAATGGTTAGATCAGTAGCCGGGTTTTCGAAAGGTTTTGCATCAGTCGTAATCCGTATTCAAAGAAATGAATTTTCTATTGTGTACTATTTTATTCTTACGACCTGTTTTTATTATTTTTTGTATAAAGTTATGATGATCAACACGCTGAACACAGATAATACCCACCTATTAACTAATTGTAAAATTATAGAGTTTCAAACCATTATCGTCTGATCATAATGAATTGATAGTAAATAATGTAAATCATGGCGATTAATTATTTATCTACTCTAGTGAATCAACGTTTGCAGTATAAATTGACTAAATTGTGTTTCAGATTTCAGTCTTTTATTAGAATTGATACCAAAATGAGCTTAAGCGGCAAAGTAGTGATAGTGACAGGTGCCAGCGCAGGAATTGGTGCGGCCATTGCTCTAAAGTTTGCCGAAGAAGGAGCTAAAGTGACTATAGTGGGAAGAAATGTTGAAAAACTGAAGAACGTGTCTGAAAACATTGCAAAAGTTGGTAAAAAACCTCTCGCAATCGCAGCTGATGTGACTAAAGAGGATGATGCCAAGAGAATCGTTAATGACACGTTGAAACAATTTGGAAAACTAGACGTCCTCATCAATAATGCTGGCGTGAGTAAAGACATCGCCTTTATCGATGATAATGCTATGTCAGTGTATGATTACACAATGAACATAAATATCCGATCAGTTGTCTACCTCACCCATCTTTCTAGCAAACACCTTATAAAAACAAAAGGAAATATCATAAACATATCAAGTGCAGCCGGGCAGATGGTTTTGAAAAAAATGTTCGCGTACTGCATCTCTAAAGCTGCGTTGGATCACTTCGGCAGGGCAATTGCTCTCGATTTAGCATCAGAAGGCGTGCGCGTAAACACAATAAGCCCAGGACCTGTTAAAACTGATATAATTGTAAACAGTGGAGTCAGCAAAGAAGCAGCAGATGCTGCGTGGGACCATCACCGTGAATATACTCCTCTTAAGCGTATAAGTGAACCATCGGAAATTGCTGAACTTGCATTATTTCTAGCCAGTGACAAGGCAGTTGGGATCACTGGATCAAATTACGTTACAGATAATGGATACTTGCTTGGAAACTCGTAAAGGATTCAGGGTCCCAATAAAACCCTTAATGCCACAAGTTTATCGATTTTCTGTAGTACAATAAATTATTAATGAAGATTATTTTAACTGTCTTTTTCTTTCTGTATTTTAGCAAAATCGTAATGTGTCTATATACATATAATATATGTGTCTATATATATACAGGGTGTAAAAAAACTAAACGCAGACCCTGAAGTTACGCAATCTGAAAAGCAAACCAAGGCATATTACAAAATATTATAGCTGGGAAATGATTTTTATTTATGAGACTCAAAAAAATATTATAATCCGTAGCGCGCAATGTATAGCAGCCGTAGCGTAGCTGCTGCGCTGGAGAGATGGCAGCGCTAAGTACATTAAGTCGTCCGCGCTGAGTCGTACATTGCGTATTTTAATTAATAAAGCCTTATTGTGAACGAAATAATAAAAACAACCACTATGTTTGTATGAAGAAAAGTTTTTAAGTATCCTTTGGCAACAGTTTTTGTAATAAAATGGAAAACAAAATTGTGACTTTGACTCTCAATATCTTCGGAACCAGCTGTTTCCCAGGTATGGTCTTAAAGAGAAAAATGATCCTAATGATGGGTCCAATACGTGGTTTTCGGATCTGCGTTTGGTTTTTTTACACCCGTTATAATACTTATATTTTCTTCCAACAGAGACCCGTTCCAAATTTAACCGGTTTAATAGATATTGGACCTATTCGCAAAATGACCTGCAGCCGTTTTTGGCCTTATTCGCGAAACCCCTCATTCTAAAAATGCCCTATTCGCAAAATACCTTATTATACTTTGGATTCATTCGCTGAAAGACTTATTCTTAAAAGGACATATTCTTGAAATATTTATGTAAGTGTTCGCTTATGGTAAAAATATGTTTATTTTTGTTTTTTGAACATAAACAGGAAATTTTGAGTAACCAGTAACGTAAAATGATTCATGTATATAACGGGTGTAAAAAAACAAAACGCAGATCCGAAAACCACGTACTGTCCCCATCACTAGGATCATTTTTTTCTTTAGAACCATACCTGGAAAGCAGCTGGTTCCGAAGATATTGAGGGTCAAAGTCACAATTTTGTTTTCCATTCTATTACAAAAACTGTTGCCAAAGGTTACCTAAAAACTTTTCTTCTTACAAACATAGTAGATTATTTTTATTATTACGTTCATAATAAATATGAATTATAATATGTTTTTGACTTCCAAAAATAAAAATCATTTCCCAACTATAATATTTTGTAATATGACTTGGTTTGCTTTTCAGATTGCGTAGCTTCAGGATGTGCGTTTAGTTTTTTTACACCCTGTATGATGCTATAAGGGTTTTTGAAGAAAAAAAAACACAAAAACGAAAAAGCGACACAAAAACAAAACTACCCTAAAATTGCTAGCTAACATTATTTTACTTGATTATTAAACTACTAAGTACCCTCCGTTAATAAGTATGAGGAAAAATAAAGACAATAATAATACGCGCATGTAATGTAATGTAATTTTTAATGTGTAATTTTTTTATATATATTTAAAAAAAATAGCATTACAATTTCAATATTTAACAAAATAAGGCAGTTGTGACATCAACGACATCTGTGCTAAAATCATGGAAGTAACTTGTGATTCAGTCAATAAACAACCAACCGGCAAAGTGAAATGAACTCGACTATTGTAAATTAATTTATCGTCATAACATTAACATGATATGAAACGTCTATGAATTCAAGACTACTAATCAAATAGGTACTAATTATTGACTTTATGCTGAAAACATAACAAAAATGCTTAAAAATCATTTATTGACACATATAATTTTAGTTAAAAATTAACACACAACACAAATAAATCTAATATTTTGACTTGTGTTGTTTGTGTGATAAAAAGGTTGTTATTATTATTCGATAGTATGAAGTACAGATAGTAACAGTCTATAATCATCCCACTGCAGGGAAAAGGCCTCCATCATTGAATTCAAGTTACCACAGCAATGATGGGTGCACTGGCATAATCACCACGCTTGCCAAATGCGGGTTGGTGATCACAAACCCGAGCAACGTTCGAAAATCCTAAACTTTTTGTTGCCCGACCCGGGATTTGAACCTGGGACCCCGAGATCTTGGCCCGGTATTTAAACCACTAGACCAACGGAGCGTTACAGTACAGATAATACCAGCTATAATAAATGGTAAGTAAAAGCCAATAACATTTTAATTACTTTAAATGAGAGTGACGAAAACCCTCAGTACTTACTCCTAATGAGCTAAGCCAGGGATGGGGAAATAGCGGCCCGCGGGCCAAATCCGGCCCGCGACAAGATTTAATCCGGCCCGCGATCAAAACTCCTCACTTAAATACAATCGGCCCGCGATACACAATATTCAAATATTCGCGCTAAAAACTATTCGATCTAAGTTTCCCAATGTATAAGACATACTCAGAGAATAATTTCTATGTTTGGGTTTTCATATATCTGTGAACAAGTATTTTCTACAATCAAATGAATGTTCGCAAAAACAAATTAACGAACACAGGGCCCCAGTTCTGCCAATTTACAAATGGCTCAATAGAATCGCAATGGCATCTCAATCGTATATTTCGACATTACTACCATATTAAATGTGTCAAAATATACAATTGCGATACCATTGCGATTCTATTAAGCCATTTGTAAATTAGCGGAATTGGAGGCCAGCATGTCTGACACTCTGACCATCACCTCGAATGTGTTTTACGAGTTACTTCAAGTAGCTCAGAGCCTAATTTCGACGCTTTAATTAATGAACAGTCAAAATTTCATCTTTCACACCGACCTAGTACATCAAAACAATAAATGCATTAGTATGATTTGTTTTGTTACTTGTAGAATAAACAAATGCTCCTTGGCCCGCAGAAGTGATGTAATTATTGCATATGGCCCATCTTTAAATCTATTTCCCCATCCCTAAGCTAAGCAATTCATAATAATTATGAATTGCTTAGCTTAGGGATGGATTATTTAGTTGTTTATTTGAGGCTAAATAAAAAAAGTTTTCCTCTTTTATTTAACCTTATAAAACTGATATAATTGTAAACAGTGGAGTCAGCAAAGAAGCAGCAGATGCTGCGTGGGACCATCACCGTGAATATACTCCTCTTAAGCGTATAAGTGAACCATCGGAAAATGCTGAACTTGCATTATTTCTAGCCAGTGACAAGGCAGTTGGGATCACTGGATCAAATTACGTTACAGATAATAGATACTTGCTTGGAAACTCGTAAAAAAGGTTTTCCTCTTTTATTTAACCTTATATAAACAATCTACATATTGTGACTTTTTTTCATGCACTCATATACTTCACAGAAATATGCCGTTTAAAGTTACAGGCTTGAGATAAATGTATGAATTTAAAATTATAAAAAGCTTTGCCCCGACCAGGAAAAGTAGCACGTATGTGTCGCAGCCAAGCCAGGAATTCGGTTAACAGCCTAATCCGTTGACTAAATGCTGGCATACAATTAAATAGCTGAACAAGAACTAGCTAATATCCAGATGACTAAACGTCGTGTAGTCATGTAGTTAAATTAGGTTTATTAAAGATTCTTAAATATGAAATATTAATTAAAAAACACTAAATTACTATGCGTAATTTTGACTAAAAGCGAAACAAAGTAAACGTCAATGAAAAGCATAATTAAATTAATAATAAATAAGTAAATAGTAAACAATTAAATTTCTAGTAAAAACTCTTATTATTAATATGGAGGTGGAAGACCTCCATATTTAATATGAATTTAACAATATTACGAAAATTTTCATTTAAAAATGCGACGCAAAAGAGAAATAATTACACTATATTGTCTGCTCAATAAAAACTGAACTAAGCTTGAATCATGTAGCTGAGTCTTGGTCAGTCAAATTGTTAGAAAGTGATTCAAGTTCAAATAACCCTTAGCCTTAGGATTTAATTGAATGCCGGCGTTTAATGAACGGCCTGGGCGTCAAATTATCTGTCTAATTTAACTAGATATCAGTTACATAATATGCAGTAAGATTCCTCTTTTCCAAAGTCGCGGGAAGGGCACCCTCTCTGCGCGTTTGTAATAAACCACTCTACGCCTTCGGCTTTTAAATTACACTTAATTATTGGGCAGTATACCACAGCAAGTCGGGACAACCTGATCCGGGACGTATCAAGCTTACTTACCTAAGTACAAATGTATACTCTTTATTGGGTTCTAGCTAATACCCGCGGCTGCGTGGCAAGGCATTTGATTTTCTACAAACTTTTCGTCGTGACACAACCGCCTGTCCACCACTGCCAGCGAGGAGATCGGGGGGGCTCAGCCGGTGCAGTGGTTGAATGAGTGGGGCCGAATAATAAAATAGTTTTCAGCAGAAATAAATAAATCAATCATATATTTCAAGATACCTTCATCCCATTTATTTATTAAATTACATCTTAGGCCCGAGTTCACCAACAGACGTTTAAGTTTTAAACAGCGTTTAAAATATTATTTGACATATTTTGTGTGGGAATTGTGTCAAATTAACCGTCAATCTATGTTTTGTATTGGTGTACCTACGACCCGAGTTTACCAATATTTAAACAGCCGGTAAACATAGATTGACGATTAATTTGACACATTTCCCATACAAAATATGTGAAATAATATTTTAAACGCTGTTTAAACTTAAACGTCTGTTGGTGAACTCGGGCCTAAGAACGCTTTAAACGCTGTTGAGTAAACATTGAGTGACGATTAATTTGACACAATTCCCATACAAAATATGTCAAATAATATTTTAAACGCTGTTTAAACGCTGTTTAAACTTAAACGTCTGTTGGTGAACTCGGGTCTTAGTCTATAACATAAAAAAGAGAACAAATATTAGAACTTAATATTATCCTAAATAACATAACTAAACATTGATTAGGCTCAACACACTACTACGTTATTAGGTATATCAGTTAAATTTAATTTACGGTGTTTTACGGCACTGCTTTTATATTAATTTTTCAAGTTTTTAGAGGAACGGCGTTTGGTAGCAGACATGAAATTTTTGTATGATGTTGTGGGCGCAGCGCTGGACAGCCCGGAGCTGACTGAACGCATCGGACTGTGCGCCTTTGCAATGCGCTCCAGGCGCAGGCATACGCGTTGTTTCCACACTGGAGCGGTTAGGTCAAACTATGCTGCTCACTCCGTCATACACAGAATCGTGAACACTTTTGAAAAGGCTTTTAGTGATATTGATATTTTCTTCTTGAAACGAACCCATTTCATCTCATATGTATTGGAAAAACTACCTCAGATTCGTGAGCCACCCCAGTAAACGGAGCATCCTACACTCAACTTACATTCACACTTACATTCACTCACACACATCACTCACACTTACCGGTCATATTTCTCGCGCATTTCATTCTTTTTGTTGCTAAGTAGTAGATATTTTCTTCGTGTAGCCTGCACTGTTAGCACATGAGTAAACTGTTAGATCGTCCTTTATATAAATTTTAATGTGACAAACTTTTTAATTGGCTATTTAAGAATTTTATTTTTAGTATTTTATGTAAAATAATAGAAGCTGTAAAGTTTGCAATTAAACAAATAAAAAAAAATAAAAAAAGTTTAGACTACTGAACCAAGGTGAACCCAAATAATAATCAAACGCAATTCAATTATTTATGAGTATCTACTTATTCACAACCTAACGTTCCTTTTCGCAAGTAGAATGTATTGCTTAAAATGGTAGGATGGGGTCAATTGTACGGCTTACCTTTAAACCTTTGGTCACAGTAACTGGCCTGCACAATTTTAACAAAGGACACTTACGGGCATTCTGATTTATGAGCAGTTTTGCTTAGATCTAATTGATTAGGGAATAGGTTTTTTACCTATTAACCTAAAGAATCGAACCGGCAAAAGGTATGGTTTATAAGAGATTTAAAAAAAACGTATCTTTAAAAAATTTGGTTTAAATGTGCCATATAGAAAAAGACAACTATCTTGACTAACACAACTACAAAAGCTACAATTGCTTTTGTAGCTGTGTTAACTTACTAAGTTGATATTTTTTGACGACATAAGTTAATTTTTTTACTAAATTACTCGATCAACCGATTATTGACAAAACAACAATCACTGATCAGCTTTGTCAGGCCTGGCGATAGTGGAAAAAAATATCTGTTTGGGAGGCTCGTGTCCAGCATTGAATTGAAATGAGCTGTGATGAAGATGATAATTATAAATTTTTCTGAAATGAATTAAGTGAGGATGGTTATTAGAAATTAGGATAGAATTGTCATTTTGTTTATTTTTTTTAAAACAACCATGATTATACGTAATAGTATAACAATAAAATCATTTTTGTGATAAATTTATTGTCCTCCTTTACTTTTAGATATTACACCCGCTACAAGTTACCGAGCAAGTATCCATTGTCGGACACGAAATTTGATCCAGTTATTCCAACTGCCTTGTCACTAGCTAGAAAAAATGCAAGTTCAGCAATTTCTGATGGTTCACTTATACGCTTCAGAGGATTATATTCACGTTGATGGTCCCACATAGCATCTGCTATTTCTTTGCTGACTCCATTGTTTAAAATTATATCGGTTTTAACAGGTCCTGGGCTTATTGTGTTAACACGCACGCCTTCTGATGCTAAATCGAGAGCAATTGCCCTACCAAAGTGATCCAACGCAGCTTTAGATGTAGCGTAAGCAAACATTCTTTTCAAAACTGTCTGCCCGGCTGCACTTGATATGTTTACGATGTTTCCTTTTGTTTCGATAAGGTGCTTACTGGAAAGATGCGTTAGATTAACAATTGACCGAATGTTCGTATTCATTACAGTATCAAAAATCGAAATTGCATTATCATCAGTGATTTCAGCGCCGCTACCCATACCAGCATTGTTGATTAGAACGTCTAATTTACCAAATTGTTTTAATGTTTCGTTGACAATTTTCTTAATATCATTGTCTTTTGTCACATCAGCAACTATTATAAGAGGTTTTTTACCGATCTTTGCAATGTTTTCAGACACGTTCTTCAGTTTTTCAACATTCCTTCCCACCATGGTCACGTTAGCTCCTTCTTCAGCAAACTTCAGAGCAATAGCCGCTCCAATTCCTGAGCTGGAACCAGTCACTATCACTACTTTTTCGCTGAAGCTCATTTTGGTAACAGTGCCAATAGAATAATCAGGTTTGAAATACGATTCAATCAATTTATACTACAAACGTTGAATTTATGAGCCACCAGAGTAGATAAACAATTTATCGCCAAGATTTACAACTATAATTTCATTATGATCAGACGATAATGGTTTGGAACTTTAAAATGGCACTTTTAGCTGATAGATACTGTGTACAGCATTTTATGATTATAATATAATAATTTCGAGAAAAAATATTAAACTTGTCATAAGAATCAGATAGTACAAAGTATAAAATGAATATCTTCGAATATAAATTACGACGGCATAATTATATTATAATATATAACTGGAATTTAAAAACCCAAATCCTTACGATGACCTAGCGACTAATCTAACCATTCGAGCTACCAAACTATTGGGTCGACAAATACATTTAGGCCCGAGTTCATCACCAGACGTTTAAGTTTAAACAGCATTTAAACATCGAGTCTTAGGCCCGAGTTCACCAACACATAAACAGCCGATAAACAAAGAGTGACGATTAATTTGACACAGTTCCCATACATAATATGTCAAATAATAATATTATTATTATTAAAAGTTATTCAATAAAAACTGTGTAATATATTATATTACACAGTTTTTATTGAATAACTTTTTCCCAAGAATTCTACCGTAAAGGCATAGATTGACTTCCGATTAAAGTACAACGTAAATAATAATTTTCACATTATTTAATACTGGCTGTTGCCCGCGAATTCTTCCGTGTCTATTTAAGTTATTATGATAGCGACTATTTTTGCAACATTTTCCACTGATGTTTCGCTTCTTTGGTCGCAGCATGATATAATATTTAAGGCTATATTATAGCCTTCCTCGATAAATGGTTATTCAACACATTTTTTTTTTTTATTTGAACCTGTAACTTCCTGAGATAAGCGCGTGATTAACGGGGTCCGCTACTGACTTTACACCGCCATACTGAACGGATGCTAGCAAAGAAAGTAGAATTGTATGTTGCGTACTATAATACGCGTCGGGAAAATTCCCGCATGTAGCTTAAGAGATATGAAAAAAAAAAAAGATTTTGTCTCAAAATTTAAATCGATTCTAACCCGTACAATTCAGTCATATATTTTTCTTTATATTCTTAAACATCCGTCTTCATTAAATTTGAAAACTGAATGTAGCGACATAATCGGAACAAACCAACCAGCGATTAGTTTACAAATGAAAATTTTATGAAAAATATTTCCGCGTCTAGCCGATGGGAGTTGAAAAAATAACGTTCCTACCGTTTTAGCTCCGTAGTGTAAAATTTCGATAACCAAGTTTATTTTCCAGTTTATAATAATAGGGCAGCTTGTGGCGAGATGTTGGGCAGTAGCACCACCACGAACCTGATTGCTCCCGGGAGCATCCCTGTTGCCTTCATTGGTTGGCTGGAGTGAACAATGACAAGGAACATATCTCCCGCCTCTTGCTTGCCTTCATTGGCCGGCTTGAGTGGAGAGTCGCTAGAGCAGAAATGCTCGGAGGAAGGAAGTATTGCAGTAAGATGCTTGTAGGGATCTTGAACGGATTACCGGGATTGTCCTGAGAGCCGTGTAATACCTCTCCACTCCTCAAGCACCTCAGGCTATGTTGCCCCCTTGTCGCTACGTCAGTATGTGCTAGCGGCCGTTTTCGGGGGCCCATTAAACGAGTGTGCGAGTCACCCCCTGCCATTTTATCCGTGTGAGTAACATAGGTCAGGCAGGGGCCATTGTCCTTCCATAGTCCCAGTTACCCAGTCCACTAGTACCCAAATCCAAAGCCCAGTATTATTTGTATCCATTTTCTACAATAGTCCTGCACTGACCGGGGGTTATCCTTGGGTGTACTTGAATAGTGCGCACAGGGATAATCGTCGGTTGATGTCATCATTTAGATAAATGTTGTCTAACGGGCCTCTGCGAGTTGGCTTCGGCCCCTCGTACGCCTTCCAAATGTCTGGGACTCCATAGTCTCGTGATCGGAAACAGACCAACATAATAATAATAATTCATTTATTTCGGACCAATTATAGTTATCCATAGGAGTGTTAGTAACAAATTAACTGAATAATAGTGTTAGTAAACTTACATTAGGGTTTGGACAAACTTTTTATTTAAGGGAGAATAATAACTTATACGTACCATCGTCGGCGTCCGGTATAGCTTGAAGTGACAATATTGGTTGTATTATAAGTACTCCAAGAAACATTCAGTGATAAATTAGGATAACCATTCATCCAAATTAAAAAGAATCGCATCATCTTTAAAAACTGTGTATTAAAATTATCTTGCCATTTTGTATTTACAGATAGGCACTTTGAATTAATATCACGGGTGAGATTAAAGAGGTTTTTATTTCCTAAATACATACATACATACATATTATCACGCCTCCTTCCCAACGGGGTAGGCAGAGACCAAGGCCTTCCACTTACTACGATCCTGGCATACATCTTTCGCTTCTTCCACAATCATCAATCTTTTCATGCATGCTCGTCGGTTTAGAGTACTCTTGACCTGACCTTTCTTCAGAACATCCCCGATTTGATCGTGCTAGGTTCGTCTAGGCCTTCCTCTTCCAACGTTCCCTTTCACACTCGTCTTGTAGATCTGTCTAGTCATTCTTCTCTCATTCTCTGTTAGTAACAATTGTTTATAATGCACACAATACTAAAACAACACGCAATGCTTCCTTATAATGCAGATATAACTAATAAAAGACGGAAAGATATAGTTTGCACTAAGCAATTAACTTCGAAATATATTTTTACGAATAGGTTTTTTACAACTCTGGGCCTATTTTTATACAATAGACTGAATAAAGCACTTAATATCTATGATCTCAACTATTTTAACTGTAAAATAGCCCTAACTAAATATTTGCAAACCTTGTCCTATAATGATACAGAAGAACTACTTTTAGTACTTAAATAAAATAGATTGTTATAGTTAGTTACCTTATCTTACCTTAATTAAATTAGTATTATTTAAGTTAAATTTTATTGTTAATTTATGGCACATAAAAAAAAATTCATAAGATCTTTTTCGCCTGAAGCACAGGTTCTACTTAGTTCAGGCAAAATATACTATCTGCACTGTTTAACTTAAGGTAGGCTCATTATAATGTAATTTGATATCTTTGTATATTAAATAAACGATTTATTATTGTTTTATTCATCCTCTCTACATGTCCAAACCATCTAAGCATCCCTTTCTCAATTCTTGTGACAATATCTTCTTTCACACCACAACGTTCTCTTATCACAATATTTCTTATCCTGTCACTCAATTTCACTCCTAACATACTTCTTAGCGGTCTCATTTCTACTGCATTTATTCTACTTTCATGCTTTTTCTGCCATACCCAACTTTCACTTCCGTACGTCTGAGTGTTGGAACCAACACCCCTCTATGCACAGCCAGACGAGCTTTCATAGAAATCTTCTGGCTATTTACAAAGGCGTGCAGCGCACCATTCACTCTGTTACCAGCATTTACTCTCCTTTCAATATCACTTTCATACTTTCCGTCCCTAGTAAACACCGACCCCAAGTATACAAACTCATTCACTTGCTCCAGTTCATTACCACCAATCCGAATACATACTTCTGTCATGCTCTCTTCCTTTTCAAACACCAAACTTTTGTCTTTTTTGTGTTCACTTTCATTCCCTTTCTTTCCAAAGCTTCATTCATAATAGTCACCATCGCTTGCAAATCCTTAGCCGTCGATGCAAGTAATACTTGATCATCGGCGTAAAGAAGACATTTAACGCGTAACTCATTCATTCTTAGGCCAAAATCACTCTCTTTCAGATCTGTCAGACAATTATCCATGAAAAGGTTGAACAGCCACGGAGACGCTACACATCCCTGTCTAACACCCTTTTGGATATTAAACCAATCAGTGTACGCTCCGTTTATCCTGACACAAGCACTAGAATCCTCATAGAGGGAATTCAATGCCCGTATCAGCTTACTGCTCACCCCATGCACAGCTAATGCCGACCACAACTCATTCCTCACCACTTTATCATAGGCCTTTTCCAAATCTACGAATGCACAAAAGACTTTTTGGTTTGTTGCCAAATATCTTTCCGTAATGCATCGTAGGGAAAAGACCTGATCCGTACATCCCATTCCCTTCCTATATCCCGCTTGTACATCCCATATTCTGTCATCTGTTTCTAACATTACTCTTTCAATCATCACTTTAGCATACAGTTTGCCGACAACACTGAGGAGGCTTATTCCACGGTAACTTACACAGTCTTGTTGTGACCCTTTTCCCCTGTACAACGGCACGATTACAGCCTTGCACCAGTCTCCCGGTACCCGACCGTTCCTCCAGCACAAGTTGAAAAGGCAGTACAACTGACTTGCTACTACTCCCTGTCCAGCCTTCAGCATTTCGACGGAAACCCTGTCATATCCGGCAGCTTTACCTGATTTCATACTTTTCAATGCTTTCATAATCTCTTCCATACTAATATCGCTTTCATGCTCACTCTCATTCACTTCAAGAGGAAGTGCTTGCATTTGTGCTAGGCCCTCTTCTCTTCCAAAAACTTTCTATCTCACATTCCTTATCCAAATTAACAAATCGTTCTTTCAATTTTTTAACGTATTCTTCTTTTACTCTCTCCTCTTGCAAATTTTCTACTTTCACGCGTTCTAGATTAGTTCTGGGTTCCGCTGTCCTATGTCGACATCGTTTGAAAAGACCACTTATCCTGGACATCACCAGGAAGTGGTCTGTATCAATACCGACACCGCGATACGCCCTTGTATCCAGAACTTGCCCTTTCAGTCTTTCGTCTACGAACACAAATTCAATCATACTTCTTATGCCACATTCATCCCTTGTATATATATGGATTCTTTTATGAGCAAAAATTGTGTTCGCTACTAAAAGATTCAATTCCAAACATACCTCAAGCAAACTTTTACCATTTTCATTTATTCTCTCATCACCAACCGTGCCTAAAACCCTTTCATACCCATCACGCTCCACACCTACCCATCCATTAAAGTCGCCCAACATGATAATCCTTTCATTATCCTTACACTTCTTTAAAACTTCTCTCATGCTATCCCAGAACTCCTCCCTTTCCTTTTTGGCTATCGTAGACCCGCTTACACCCAAATCCGTAGGTGCATACACACCTAGGACAAAAATTCGGGTAAGCCCTACTTTTAACCTAATCCAGAGGAGTCTAGGGGTCACACATTCATACTCAATCATACAATCATTCATTCGCGCAGAGAAAATGACACCGACACCCTGGCAGCCTCTTTTAGCGCTGGGTACACCAGACCAATACGCCGTGTAGGGTCCATGCTTTGTGGTGTCACATTCCTTTCGCTTCGTCTCATTCACGCACAGAACATCAATTCTCCTGTCATCCATCATCTGACATACTTCATTTATTTTAACATTCAATCCTCCTCTAACATTCAAAGTAGCAAAGCGGCTTTCCTCAGCCCGCTTTCCGCCCCCGTTGGAAACGAGACGTGATGGGTTGCGAACCGCACCGCCGCCTATTTGGGTATCAAAATTCGTCGAGTCCATTGCGTTCCCACGAGAAGCTAGGGAAATATACTCAGCCTGGCAGAGCCCCGCGTACCAGACAAGGGTAAGCCTTATTCTGGGGTCACCATTCCCCAGGGCACCTTGGCACGCTATTGACTAGGCTCGCCCCTAGCCACGCATCCATCGGCACGTCAGACCTTGGATTGGCGGAGAGGATAGGAAAGGGAAAACCTGAAAGGAATGGGGACATAAGATAGGAAATGTATGATCATTAACAGGAAGAAGGTGTAAAGGATACTACTGTCTCGGAGGGCTAGGGATATTTCAGTAGTAGCTCGGGGGGCCGGGGTCGCGTACCCGTATACCATAGAATTTCCGGAAAGGAAAATCAGTATGTATACCCCTGACCTAATCTAAATAAATTATTTAAATTTTAAAGGAAAAACAAATCAGGAATCTTATACCTACTTTATCCTTCCTTCCTCTCTCCCTATTATTTGATGTTCCGAAACATAGTTGATTCGATGGAAAATAATAAAATTATTTTTCTAACAAAAACAAAAACCACAGACCAGACCACAATGTTTTTGAGTTTTTTATTAATCATTATTCTAATTAAAAAGTAAAAAAAAAGTAAAGTAACAGCCTATAATCATCCTACTGCAGGGAAAAGGCCTCCATCATTGAATTCAAGTTACCACAGCAATGATCAGCAATGATAGGTGTACTGGCATAATCACCACGCTTGCCAAATGCGGGTTGGTGGTCACAAACCCGAGCAACTTTCGAAAATTCGAAACATTTTTTTTTTGGTTGCTCGACCCGGGATTTGAACCTGGGACCCCGAGATCTTGGCCCGGTATTCAAACCACTAGACCAACGGGGCATTCTAATTTCTAATTAAAATGGAACCAAAATTTTGGTAAAGACGTACAAAAAAAAATTGTTTAATTCTGTAATATAAGTCGTAAATCTCACACTGAAGCAAAATATGGGGGGACGGGTAGTCTGGTAATCTCTGGTTGAATAAAAGAGGCGGGGTGTTGTATTAAAAGGTGTAAGGTAAAAGAAATCGCGGTGTTAGAGAGAACAGAGTGTGACCCTGCGGTGAGGAACTGACTGCATTTGTAAGTAAATGGACAAGAATGGTATTCTGTTCTGAGATTCACAGAAGAACATTATTTAGTAATAATGGATAAGAAGTTTGCTTCACATTCCCGTTTATTACTTTAAATAGTTTTTTAGGAAACTATGATTACTTAATTAGTATTAAACCGTACAGCGCCATGATTTATAATAGTGCCTAAACATCGTTAATTAAAAAAAATCGGCCAAGTGCGAGTCCCACTCGCGTACGAAGGGTTCCGTACCATTGACTAGGTACCTATATAACAGTAGATTAATTTAGTTAATGTAGTGCCTACCTGTTTCCATTTATTGATATCAAGCAAAAATATGCAATGAATGGCATTTTTTTTATGAGAGCCCAATTATAATACGAGTATATTATTTTAATTTTATAATTTATCGCCGATTAATAAGATGTAATTAAGGATCATAAAAATACATAATAAGACAAATTATTTTACTTGTACCTGATAGAACAACTGAAATTTGATTTGCAAGTGCAGTGCCAGTATGATTTTATGAATGGCTTCATATCAATGTTCAAATGTTATATAGTCCTAAACGAACTAGGCTTTTTGCAAAGATTCTGAACGTAGCACAGATCCTACGAAGATCCCAAAAGTGCGATTGCTATTTCTATATAAATACTAGTGGACCCGACAGACTATGTCCTGTCCTAACTATGAATATTGATTCCAAAATTTCTGATAAAAATGTATGTATCGACATTGCAAATGCTAACTAAAATGCTAACCGCACTGAAAATGAAGCGAAAGATGTACTCGTATCGTAGTAAGTGGAAGGCCTTGGGGTCTGCCTACCCCGTTGGGAAGGAGGCGTGATAATATATGTTTGCAGCACGCATTCTGTCAATGTTCTATCAAACGGCATTATGTTACATTTAAAAAGTTCGAATTGTCAAAAACGCTAAGGTGACATTACAAATAATTTAGTATAGTGATTGAATTTAATAATTTTGCGCGCAATTTTCTTATTTTTTTCTTCCATATGAACATTCTCCTGACAATAAAATATATAAAACAAAAAAAGATTTAGCGAAATCGGTCCAGCCGTTCACGCGTGATACGATGACCAAGGGAAATAGGGATTCATTTTTATATTATACATTATAAAGCTAAAGCTAAAAAGCTATAATAGGAAGGGGGTCTATTTATTAAGTAAGATTTTAGGATTCCTAACATCACACCGCGATTAATAGAAGCGAAGCATCCATAAATTTTTGCAAAAAATGGGAAAAATATTATATTTTAGAACTTCTGTTGCGTACGCTGCGTAAACTAAAGATACGCAAAATTAACAACCTCGACAATTTTTATGTATCGTTTAGAATTGACTGTATCATCATACCGGACGCGGTATGCGAGGAAATGCGGGTTTGAGTCCTGCCTGAGACATAATTTTTAAAGCAACCTTTTTTTTTGTAGTGATAATTGTTTGTTCGAAATTAATGCAATAATTGCGAGTAAGTTTATGAACTTAATATTTATTCTTATAAAAATAAATATATTCAAAAAGGGTATTTTTGGGTTTACGTGCAAAATTCACGTCATTTAATGACGCACATGACAGCATTTTATTATTAGAATTTTTATTTATTTTAATTAATGTAATCCACGCAAAAGCAAGTCGCGGGTACAGCCAATGTCAGCGTAAGTATTGCACAACTATTTCAAATATTTATGTAGGTAGGTACTGCCTACAGAGATTAGTAGGTACTGACTAAAAAGTAAGAATGACTATGCAATTGTTTTAAGACGATACCTAATCAATAAATGATTAAGGTAAATGAATATTGAAATGATAATAATTGTAATAATAGGTAACTAGTTTTTGCCAGAGGCTTTGCTTGCGTTAAAATCAGGGTAACAATAAAAAATCACCCACTATTTTTAAGAAATAAAAAAAAGATGCAGGATAACCTTAATACTTAGACACAAATAGTCCGCATACCAACTTAAGCTTTCTACCTTGAAAATTGCGGAATACTTCATACAAACTTCCACCCATTGTAAGGAAGTGGGGGCTTAAAAAGAGACAAAAAGTAGCATAGGTCACTTTATCTCATCAGCCATTTTTACTTCAAAATTACGTCAGCTCGCAGCTACGTTTTGCCTTGAAAGACGGGTGTCTCTTTTTGATCCCGTTTATTGCCATCCCCTCAACCTCTCCGCGACTAATCGATCTACTTTTTAAATCTCCAGCCTTCCTGGAGTTTACGCAAGCCAACGCTTCAAGATTTGAATGCCCAAATGCCACCGTCTTCGCCGTCTCAGGCTATAAACGCCTCTAGTGAGGGCGACATAGGTTTTCTCGGCAAACTTACAGCTGGTTGAGGCGATTAGGTTATTGATTGACTAAATAGTTGCCGAGTGCAACTGATTAGTTAATTAATATGTTAGGTTCTTCCTCCCCTATGGTGTACACCGGGGCTCCCAGTGCCGGTTGTGTCAATCCAAAAGGCTTATCGCTTGTCAGCTTCAACAATCGTTCTTTACGCTTACATATTTCCGAAGTAAGGGACTTTGTAAGCAAAAAGGGGAGTTGACCTTCTTCTCCTCCAGGAAACGTGGCTTAAGCCACGTCTCCGGAAGGGATTCACAATCCCCTCGTACACCCTACAACGAAACGATAGGGTACCAGACCCCACCTCCAGTCGTACTAGAGAACCGAAAGGAGGCGGTACAGCCATTTACTATAGGAGAAGTTTGCATTGCTCACCTATACCAACCCCCCCTCTCTCCCACATGGAAGCCACGGTGTGTAGACTGGCTATGACTGGTCACCGCACCAATATCATAGTGTCAGTTTACATACCGTCTGGTACTACTCGCCTCCTGAGTGAATTTCAAACACTCCTATCCCTAGGCGAGTCAGTTATCTTCTTTGGTGACTTCAATTCAAAGCACACCGATTGGACGTGCCGCCAACACCACTGGCTAAAGGTTATTAGAAATAACCGAAGCCCTTGACTTATCTGTAGTATCACCTTATGAGCCCACACACTACCCCGATCGACTAGATTGCGAACCCGACGTACTAGACTTTGCGCTAGTTAAAGACGTATCCCTAGACCTTAGATCGATCGAAACCCTCCACGACCTTGGCTCAGACCATAGGCCGGTGTCACTCGTCCTAGGACACCGTGATCCACCCCAGCCCCTTACTAAAACCATCACCGACTGGGACGGTTTTGAAAAGTCACTCAGGACGGCAATGGATGCTGAAAACTCCCCGTACGCTATCGAACCTGACTATCTTGATAGTAAGGAAAAGATAGACAGTGCGGTGAGCTCCCTCACCAATCTTATTCAAAAATCAATTGAGGAGAACGTAAAGTCTGTCCCAGCAAAACCTCGCAGCGGCATTCCCGCGTCCCTCAAGAAGTTGATAACGAATAAAAATCAAGCTCTTAGAAGGGCAGCCCAATACCCCACTCCCGAGTATAGAGCCACTGCCAATCGCCTTCAGCGCCAAATCCAAACCCAACTCAAGGAACTGAGATCCAACCAGTTCAATGACCTCATGGCCGAGATCACCCCATCCCACCAAGCGTACTACAAAGTGGCTTCGTACTGACGCTATTACCTATACTCCCTCACTCATCCATCCCGATGGCTCCACAGCCTTCGAGGACGACGAAAAAGCGGAATGCTTTGCTGACAGCATTGCTTTACAATGCTCTGTCAGTACCCAACCCTGCGACCCAGCCCATATCCGGAAAATAGAGAAGGAGCTCAGTACTCTGAACTCTGCCCCCCTATCTCCTGACACTAACCCCATTTCGATCTCTACTGATGAAATTAAAACCTTCATCAGAGAGCTTAAAGTCATAAAAGCCCCTGGAGCCGACGGCATCTCCAACATGGCGCTGAAGTACTTCCCAATACAAGTCCTGACTTTCCTGTCTCTCATTTTTGATGCCTGTTTCAAGCACAGCTACTTTCCGGACTCCTGGAAAGAAGCTATTGTAATGGGCATACCAAAGCCAGGAAAACCCCTCAACCAACCGTCGAGCCATCGCCCCATCAGCCTCCTTAAAGCTATGGCAAAGCTCTTAGAAAAATGTATTCTGGCTCGTATGAAAGAGCAACTCCACGGTGAGGATCTAATCATTTCCCATCAATTTGGCTTCAAAGCTTGGCTGGCTCGTGCCCCCAACAAGTACATCGCACTGTCGAGTTCGTCCTGAATGGTTTCTGGCCACGCAAATACAAGACCGTAGCAGTCTTCTTTGATGTTGCCAAAGCCTTCGACAAGGTCTGGCACATCGGACTTATAGTCAAACTGTACAGACTCAATCTGTCAGTTCGATTAGTCCGGCTGATCGCCTCCTACCTACAAAACCGTACTTTTCGGTTTAGGCACGAAAATACGCTCTCCTCTCCTAGGGCTATTACAGCTGGTGTCCCGCAGGGTCCTGGCGCCACTGCTGTACACAGCCTATACTAATGACATCTCCATCCCGACTAAAAAAGTCGAATAATCCCTCTTTGCCGACGACACGGCCCTATATGCACGCGCATCCTCCCTTAGTGGAATCCTCCCGAGGCTCCAAGCCTCAATAGACAAGCTAGGAGAATGGTTTTGTAAGTGGCGAATCGAAGTTAACCCGGAAAAGTCTTCCGCGATTTACTTCGATTCAAAGCAACACATACTACCTCCCAAAGACCGCCCCCTGACCCTACTAGGCAAAGCCATCCCCTGGGAAAGCTCAGTAAAATATCTAGGTGTCACTTTAGATCAGCGACTCAGCTTTGAGCCTCACGCTCAAAAAGTGGCACGTAGCGCCCAATTCTATCTAAGTAGACTGAACCCAATGCTAGGTAGATATATTAAAATGTCCCTTCTAAACAAGCGCACGCTTTACAAGGTTTACATACGACCTTTACTTTCATACGCATCAGTCGTTTTCGCCCATGCCAATCCAAACGCACTCGAACGACTACAAAGAGTGCAAAACATATTTTGCCGCCATGCGGCCAATGCTCCCTACTATATCCGCAACGCAGACTTACACAGGGACCTCCAACTACCCACACTCCAACATAACTTCCGGAAGGTCTCCGAGCGATTCTTCGAATCCGCAAAGAACCATTCCAACCCTCTGATCAAATCTGCGGCTGACTATGACCCACCCACCTCCTCTGATCCTCCGCTATCCCGCAAACCCAAATCTGTCCTAAATGACCCGCCCGACGAGCTCACGGTTAACCTGATCCGCCTTTTGGAGGCTCAGGAAGCCGCAGAAGCCATCCTCTCTTATGACCCTTCAGGTCAACCCCAGTCCTCTCAATCGGCAGTCACCCCTTCTGGGAATCAGTCGAATTAAGTTTAATTTATTTTCATTCCGACCAACGTCAACTCTGGACACAGGTCTATCTTGAAACTCATTTACGGCTGATCATTCCTTCTTAATGCCAGCTCTCTTCAGTGCGCACTTCACCTAGGTGAGTGACGCCCTACACCACCCCCCCTCCCGGGGGTGTGGTCGCTCAGATATGCTATAACACCCTTTGGTGATAGCGATTATAGGTGGTGTTTAGTGAGTAGAAGTCTCACATAATATATATCCTCATGGATACCTCACAGCCGGCTGTGAGGTATCCATGAGGATTCACCACCTCCTTCCCCCGTGGGAGGGTTGCCGGTCGAGCGGTCGTTTCAATAGGAAACGATGTGTGCAAAAAAAAAAGTTTTATGTTACTGTTCAATTGAAAAGTATTCGTGTGATTTATTCGGGAACTAGCGAAAAAATATTTTTTTCTTTTGTAAAACCTTATTCTTTTTTTATGCTGAACCGGTCGTTAAAAGGAAATCACTTGGCAAAATTTGAACTTGTATAGTTTGGATAGAAGAAGAAAGAAGTAAAATGAAGTTAACTTAATTATACATATAGAGGTTGTTCGGACGAATGTTGAACAGACGAAAATGGGGGGCGGGTGAGGTTGTCTGTTAACTAACTATCCCAAAAGATTTTGCCTAGGTCGCTTTTTTTATTTCTCGAACTTTAGCTTTCGTACCTTTAAATCAGTAAATTTAATGTTTTAAGGTCTAATACATTTTTTTTTTCAAGACAAACGTAATGTATGACGCCCTCAGGCCAGGTGGAGTGATGATTTGCGCAAGGTGGCTGGTAGCACCTGGATGCGAGAAGCCAAAGATCGATATATGTGGCGTGCAACTGAAGAGGCCTATGTCCAGCAGTGGAATGTGATAGGCTGATAATGATGATGAAATTTTTTTAAAGTTTTGTTCTTACAAATGTGCAAATCTGATACTTTTAGTTTTTAAGAGATCTACCAACCATTCCATGCTAGAAGAGACGAATCTAGTCAGGCGCTTTTGATTCGCTCCCAGGAAAGTCTGAATTTAATTAAGTAGTCATCTACTTTATGTTCAGAGTGATGATTGGAACTATTGAGCTTTTACAGAGCTAGAAATTTATTACCAAAATATACGTGGAATGAGAACAAAGACAAATCAAATATACCAAAATATTCTACTGCAAAGTTCATACGACATTCTTATATTTACCGAGACGTGGCTGAACTCTGGTATCGCAAGTAGTGAATTCATTGACTCTAGATATATTGTGTACCGACGAGATCGTGATATCACTAATAGTGTCAAGAAAGATGGCGGAGGTGTATTGATAGCTGTGTCGCGAAAAATTAAGTCATATCGCATCCATTGCTGGGAAACCTCATGTGAGGACTTATGGGTCATGATTCAAGTACGTATTGGAAATCAATTAAAAAATGTGGCTCTTTGTGCTGTCTATATGCCTCCGCCGGTTAAGTTGGAAAGTATGAATGTCTTTGTTGATAATGTCATTAACTTTGTTGACCGTGTCGATGATCTTGTTATAGTTGGGGATTTCAATCTCCCATTTATCGATTGGATTAAATCTACCAATAATTATGACAAATTTAGTCTGCCTACAAACTATGATAATTCTTTGGGTAACAGTTTTGTTGATTTTATGTCGCTGTCCAATACTTGTCAATTTAATAATTTATGTAATATAGATAATAGAATGCTAGATCTTGTACTTGGTACTCTGTCTGGATTAAGTGTCTCAAAACCATTAACAACGCTTAGTAGAGTAGATTCCAAACACCCGCCATTGTTGGTGTCACTTTCAGATAATGTGGTTGAATGTCTTCGGCGGCACAATAAGAGCTGCTATAACTTTTTTAGGGCTGATTATGAAGGTATAATTTCTAAACTTAAAAACAACAACTGGTGTGAGATTTTTAGGGGTACAGCGGATCTAGATGACATGACTGCACAATTCTACGACAGTTTAAATAACATAATAAACGAGTTTGTTCAAAAAAAAAAATAATATTAATAAAAATAAATACCCACCCTGGTTCAATAAGAATATAGTCAAAATGTTGAAAGAGAAAGAAAAACTTAGAAAACGATTAAAAAAATTTCAAAACCCGCGCGACAGAGTTGAGTATGATATATTGAGGGAGCGCTGTCATGGTCTTTCTGGAACACTTTATTCGGCGTATATGGGTAGGGTTGAAAGTGATATTGCCAAGAATCCTAAAACATTTTGGCGATTCATGAAAGACAAACGGCGAGACTGATCAAGTATTCCCGCCAAAATGCACATGAATGACGACACAGCTGATACTGGCACGGGTATAGCCAACCTGTTTGCAAAAAATTTTTCGTCAGTGTTTCTCCCAGGATTTTCTAATTTTGCAACACAGTGCACCCCTGTCATGGATGACAACCTTGAAGGAGATAGTGTAGGGTGCATTCAATTTACAGAAAACGAAATTGTTAAAGTTCTCAAAGCTGTAGATGCAATAAAAGGACCTGGACCTAATGGCATTCCTCCTCTTTTTGTTAAAAGATGTGCACCTGCTCTGGCTTTTCCTCTTAGTTTGATAGTGAATCGTTCGCTTGTGTCTGGACAATTTCCTGAAGAGTGAAAACGAGCTCGCATTGTGCCATTGCATAAGAAAGGTGACTTATGTGACGTCAAAAACTATAGGCCGGTATCTATTCTCTCATGCTTTTCGAAAGTGTTCGAATCTTTAGTTTGCACAATTGTTACCAGCCATACGAAACATATGATTTCAGAGCATCAGCATGGTTTTAAAAGGGGACGGTCAGTTGAAACCAATCTGGTTTCTTTTGTCAACCAGCTGTCAACGGAGATTGATTAGGGGTGCGAAGTTGATGCGATATATACCGATTTCAGCAGTGCTTTTGACAAAGTGTGCCATCCTATACTACTGAACAAACTTGAACAAATCGGTTTTCACGGCTCATTTCTCATTTGGTTCAAATCTTACCTTGACAGTCGGCCCCAATCTGTTGTAATTAACGGTTATGAATCGAAAGTGTATGTCGCTGAATCGGGTGTACCACAGGGATCTATTCTTGGACCGGTCTTGTTCTCTATATTTATAAATGACATCACAAATCGAATAAGGCATTGTAAATATAGCCTATTTGCGGATGACTTAAAAATATACAGAGTTTTGAATACATTGGACGATGCTCAACTCGTACAGAAAGATATTGACAATGTCAAGCGATGGTGCGATGAAAGCAAAATGTTTCTAAATTCCAAAAAGTGCTATTTCATTAAATATACGAGAAAAAAAATAACATTTAATTCGATATATACACTTGGAGGAGTTGCGCTTGAGAGAGTAGACGAAATACGTGACTTAGGAGTTATTATTGATCACAAACTTACATTTAAATCTCATATTAACACAATAGTTAAAAAGTCTGCACAAATAATCGGTTTTATTAATCGTAACTCTATAGTTTTCGGAACCATAATACAAAAATATTGCTATATAATTCTCTGGCGCGAAGTCATCTTGAGTATGCGTCTTCTGTTTGGAATCCATTTTACAGCTGCCACTCGCAACGTATTGAGGGTGTGCAGCGTTCATTTACTAGATCACTCGCTTACTCTTGTGCCGGCATATCTCACAGGACCGACTATGACAGTCGTCTTACGTTCTTCAAAATGTCTCCACTTCGAGTTAGGCGTAAACAACGCGATTTGCATTTTCTACGCAAGATTATCCAAGGTTCTATCGATAGTCCATACTTGATTGAAAATGTCAAACTAGGTATTCCACATCGCTATCCTAGAAGCAAAATTAAAAGACTCCTTAGTCGTTCACGGTGCCGGACTAATCTCGGCCTTAATTCGCCTGTGGTGCGCTTGTCTTCTTCTTATAATGAAGTCAGCAGCAGTGTGGATATTTTCTCTGGGTCTTTGAGATATTTTTGCAGACAGGTTTCCGAGGTGTTAAAAATAAAACATATTTAAAATATTTAATTGCCTTTTCCACCATAGGATGCAGGCATCATCACTTTTTCCTTTTTTTATTATTTAAAAGTTGTATTTTTATCAGTTTTTAATGTGTGTCTGTTTGTAAGCGAGAATTTTAAGAAAGTTGTGTACGCCTGTTACTTGTGCATATATCAGAATGAACCTTTTATAATTAATTTTACTGTAACTTTTTAATATGTGTGCTGTTGGTGTACCATAATAAATTGGAAAATGCCCATATTTAGTACTCTGAACTCGAGTTGTAGTGTCAGGGTAGTTTTCATAGCAAAAAAGAAATAAAAATATTCTATGCCTTTCCAAAATTTTCAACTTAGATTCTTTTCGGGGTTAATTTTTTAACAAAAATAGTTGTTTTCGTGTTTCCGTTTGACTTTTCCTTAACATTTCCGCCATCACGCTAGGGAGGGTATGAAATACTATGAAAATAATCCTTACTCGATTATGATTCAAAAAATCGTCCATAAGATTTATCATCGATATTAATGTTTCGCTATCAATAAATCAATTCTGTACTCAAAAACATATTCCAGTCATTGAAAAAAAGTTTTCGTTTTTCTTTTGTGCCAAATACCAAACAAAAGAACACAATTAATTTATACAATTATAATCTTTTTTATCGATTAACCATCGGTTAATGTCACATCACTTACATCTCATAATGATTTAGCAGTATGAAAGTTATCTTCTTGCTAATAATAATAATACTCCAATGTTCAGTTCAGAAGGGAATGATTTATTATGGAAACTTAGCCTAGTATATACAAAATATTTACAACTAAGTAGTGACTAAACTAAGTAAGCTTATATCTAGTCTTAGCCAATAGTAATAGAATTAAAATATGGTGTGATTATTTGAGAACACGATATATTGTTGTATCGCTCTTTCGTGTGCGAGCGAGAGAGTGCACTATTGTGCGTAGCTCGCACGACGTAAATATAATATATTTTGCTGTGGGAAACAAAGAGCGTTATAACTATTTGGAGTTTTATCAAGTCTACACGATGCTGCTACAGTACTCCCCCTCTAGCGAAGCGTACCGGCAGCTTAACACATCGGCCAGAACGTGTCGTCTTCATTGCACTGCGAAAGTCCTTGGCGACAGTGGCAGTAGAGGGGGTTGTGGCGGCGGCCGCGACTGGGGCGGGTGAGACGCTAGCCGAAGCAGGGGCGCGAGCGGCGCTAGTCAGAGCGGGCTCAGCAACAGCATGGGAGGCCGCACCGCCAGCAGGAGCGGCGGCAGCGGGGGCGGTGGCTGCGTCGGCGATGTTTATTGAGAAGGCCGGCTTCAGTCGGTCTATGGATACAGTCGCTTCTCTTCCAGGTAGTCGTAGCGTGAATGTTTTCTCGCCTCTTCGTAGTACTGTGTAGGGGCCGTCGTAGGGTGGTTGCAGTGGCTTCTTTACGGCGTCAACTCGTACAAAGACTTGTTCACACGACTGCAGGTCTGGATGAATAAATAACGTGCGTGTGTTTCCGTGTGAGTGAGTTGGCATTGGTCGTAATTTGTTTATGATGCTTCGGAGTTTTTCTACGTAACTGTAACCCATGACGTCATTCGAACTTGAAGGAAAGAAATAATCGCCGGGCAGTCGTA
Organism: Anania crocealis; assembly: GCA_949315895.1. Classification (NCBI taxonomy): domain Eukaryota; kingdom Metazoa; phylum Arthropoda; class Insecta; order Lepidoptera; family Crambidae; genus Anania; species Anania crocealis. The sequence continues at coordinate 12,217,484 of OX438869.1, forward strand.
GGGTATGCCCGTATGTGAGCTCTGAGGCGCTCACTCCGACGTCGGTCTTAACTGCTGCACGTAGTCCCAGTAAGATGGTTGGTAATTCGTCGATCCAGCTGTTGTTGTTAAGGCGTGCTCGCAGTGCGGTTTTCATACAGCGATGCCAGCGTTCAACAATTCCATTGCTTTGGGGATGGTACGCAGTGGTGTGAATTTTCTTAATACCCAATAGCTTTGTAAGGGCGACAAACAGATGACTTTCAAATTGTCGACCTTGGTCTGTCGTTATCTGTGCTGGGCAACCGAATCTTGATATCCATTGTTCGTAGATAGTTTTGGCGACTATTTCGGCTGTAACTTCGCATACAGGGTGAGCTTCGGGCCAACGCGTAGCACGGTCGATCATTGTTATAACATATCTGTGGCCCTGCGGTGATGTTTGTAGTGGGCCTACGATGTCGACGTGGACGTGCTCGAAGCGTTGTGATGAAGGAAACGATGCGAGTGGGCTTGTAGTGTGGCGTTGAATTTTCGCGCGTTGACATCCTGTACATGTTTGCACCCATTTCTTGACGTCGGTGTTCATAGAAGGCCAAAAGTATCTCTTCTGTATGAGTTTTCGTGTAGTTCTTATACCAGGGTGGCTAAGGTCGTGAATCGCATGAAATGCGGTTTGACGAAATTCTTCGGTGAGGTACGGACGAGCGGTTTGTGATGACGTTTCGCAATATAGAGGTTTCGTAGTAGTAGGCAGCGATATTTTGATAAGACGAATATTCGGTCGATTTAATAATTCCTATATGTATTCATCTTTTTCTTGTGCTTGAGCGAGTGCGTCGTAGTCGATCGTGGTGGGACAGGTGATGGCGTCGAGACGCGATAGTGCATCTGCTACGACGTTATGTTGGCCGCTGATGTGTCGAATGTCACATGTAAACTCGCTGATAAATAACAATTGTCTTGTACGACGTGGAGTTTCGTTATCAGACGAAATCTTTTGCAATGCAAATGTTAGCGGTTTGTGGTCGGTGAAAATAATTGTTTCTCTGCCTTCGATTATTTTTCTGAAGTGTTTGATTGCTAAGTAGATTGCTTGTAGCTCTCTGTCGAATGTCGAATACTTTTGTTGTGCGGTTGTAAACTTCTTCGAAAAGTATCCGAGAGGTTGCCATTTCTCGTTGACAAGCTGTTGAAGAACGGCTCCCGCGGCTGTGTTCGATGCGTCGCACATTAGTGCGAGTGGGACCGAGGCATGTGGGTGAGCGAGATAGGTTGCGTCTTTAATGCATTTCTTGCAATCTTCGAAAGCTTGAGATGAATTTTCGTTCCATTGAATTTCAGTCTTGTCATTTTTCTTAGTTTTATGAAGGTACGAGTGAAGTGGCGCCTGAATACTTGCTGCGTTCGGAATGTTTTCTCGGTAATAATTGATCATACCGAGAAAACGTCGAAGTTGTTCTATGTTTTTCGGTTTCGGGTATTCAGTGATGATTTTTACTTTGTCTTGCGGTGGTTTGATGCCTTCTTTAGTGACTGTGTAGCCGAGGAAAGTTACTTGCGGCTGACCGAAAACGCATTTTGCCGGGTTTATAGTAATGCCGTATTCTTCTAGTCGTTGTAATACGATGCGTAGGTGTTGTCGGTGCTCGAGTAGGCTATTCGAGCCTAGGAGTAGATCGTCGACGAAAGAATAGACGAAATCGAGGTCACGAAGTACTTCATGTATAAAGCGTTGAAATGTTTGACCTGCATTCTTGAGTCCTGGGCAGATTCGAGGGAATTCGAATAAGCCGAACGGTGTTATGATGGCAGTTTTCTCTATGTCGTTTTCGTGAACAGGCACCTGTTGGTAAGCTCTGTTCAGGTCGATGGTTGAGAACACCTGCTTGCCAGATAGTTGATATGTAAAGTCCTTGACTCTTGGTATCGGGTAGCGGTCGGGTTTCGTGATATTGTTGAGTCGTCTGTAGTCACCGCAGATACGTAGATCGCCGTTCTTCTTGGGCACAATGTGTAGTGGGCTTGACCAAGGACTCTTGCTAGGTCTACAGAGGCCTTGGTTAATCATATTTTCGAATTCTTTCTTCACAAGGTTGTAGCGATGTGGCGGTATCGGGCGGGCACGACAGTGTAGCGGTGGGCCGGTTGTTTCGATGAAATGTTCGACGTTGTGATTGGGGTTGAGTTTCATCGATGAGAGGCGTGTTATACCCGGATATTCAGAAAGTATGTCGTGGTAAGACTGTCGTACGTCAATGCTTCGGACTGTTGGCATGGTGGTGTAGCGTCCCGTTGCGTTGGTACCAAGCTTCGTAGTCTCGTCGATGAGACGTTGTTCGGAGGAGGTCACCACCTTAGCAGTATGAAAGTTATCTTCTTGCTAATAATAATAATACTCCAATGTTCAGTTCAGAAGGGAATGATTTATTATGGAAACTTAGCCTAGTATATACAAAATATTTACAACTAAGTAGTGACTAAACTAAGTAAGCTTATATCTAGTCTTAGCCAATAGTAATAGAATTAAAATATGGTGTGATTATTTGAGAACACGATATATTGTTGTATCGCTCTTTCGTGTGCGAGCGAGAGAGTGCACTATTGTGCGTAGCTCGCACGACGTAAATATAATATATTTTGCTGTGGGAAACAAAGAGCGTTATAACTATTTGGAGTTTTATCAAGTCTACACGATGCTGCTACAATGACAATGACATCTGACATTTTTGGCGTTTGTATGTTTTTCGCGTTGAGTTGAGCTAATAGTTCCTCCGTTAAAAAGTACATTGTTGGTGAATATTTTTCGCATTCTAGTGAATAATATTGTGATAAAGACAGGACTTTTTATATTTGACTTTCGGCTAAACTGTGAAGTGTGTAGTTCGACATGGCTACTGCTCGTAGACGGTGTATCAACTGATCTTTGTTGTTGGTGCCATTTATGCATAGATACATCGTAAGGGACATTCCTGAGAGCATCATAGTTATTCTACGAACTTGGATTACACCTACACCGGTAAGGCAACTACTTTATTTCTCACTAACTATTTCGCCTTTGATTTACGAAAGCCTATGTTACCCATCTCATAAAAATTGTCTTTTTTAGATGTCAAATGACGACGTTGTTTGTAACCCCTGTTACACTCTATTGCAAAATGCACATGGCAGTCAAGAACCTGTTTTACCTGCAGTGGGACATGAAAGAGTCTGCTACGGTTGTGGAATCTCAATATTAAGATCTAGAACTCATAATGTGCCAATGACAGTCCACAAAGAATGCTTATATTAGGATGGACGCCACCACATCAGGTATAATAATAACAGTACAATAGATCAATGTATGCATATTATTTTAACTGTGTGATTTTATTTAAAAATATACTTTCAGATAAATCGTTTGGAAAAGCTTTGTCGTGCTTGTTGGATGGCTACAACTAGAACAATCCAAAGGCAACAGCTACATGATTCGCAGAGACAAGATAATTTAACTTTGCTTGATCTAATATCTCAAGACCAAATAGCAATAGAAGTTGACATCCCAGCACCTCCACCACTGCCTGAGATCTTTGAAATGCCACAACCAGCTAGGCCAACGATACCTAAAATTCGTTCCAATATGTATAAACGTGTGGCTGCAACTCCAAACCATTGTATATATTCTGGTTGTGAAAATGCAGAACGTTTGTTAGTTCATGCCTGAATCATTGATGGAGGGAGAACATCAGTTAACAACGTTACAGAGCAATAAAACCAGATGTGTTACAATGTGTCGCTGGGTGGTGGAAGTTGTGAATGGTCAAATTAAACGTGATTTTAAACTACTAAGGCAAGAGTTCTTCAATCGTGCTATGGGACATGTGATGAATGATTTTAAAATTACTTGTGCACTGTTGAATAGGTTTCACCTCACAATTGAAGATCGCCTAGAAGATCTTGAATATGTAACAATCGCTAAAAATAGAATTAATTTAGCAAATCATTTAGGTGATTACATAATCGAAGAAAATATTAATAGAAGAAGAGTAATATTTAATACAGTGTGTGGCAACATGCCCCATTTAAATGATTTCCCTAAATTAGATTTAACTAGTTTGAAACGATTTGCTTTAGGCTCATATCAGTTAAAACAGGCAAAATCATATGGTAAGCACATCAGGCAAAATGGAGGATATTTAATAGAAGTATCCCAAGATATTGAAGAAGACTTGCCCTTAATATTAGGAGTTAATAATTATTTGGTCCGTGGGAGAATCAAATCAAGACATGTATCCAGCAAGGTTTATTACACATATATTTTAGTAAGCAAAAATGAAAACGTAAGAAATACACTGAACGCTATAACTGGCTATTATTGCTCTTGTCTCGTTGGAAAAAGAACTGTAGGTTGTTGTGCCCATTTGATGTGTATATTATGGTATTTGAGCTGGGCACGTTACAATAATGTAAGTGCACCAGCTCTATTTTTGGATAATATACTTATTGATTAAAAATAAATGTTTACTTGTAAAGAACATGTTGTTTCATTTATGTGTATTCATTTCTGCCTAAGTTTCAGTGCCTTATGATTACAGTACCGGCGCCACACAGCCGAAAAGTCATGAGTTCGATTCTCGCGACTACCTCCTATCAACTCATTCTAGCGATTTGTAATTTATGTGTCTCCTACACAAGAATCCCTAGAAGATCTTAAGTTTAAGCCATTTTATAATGAAAATTAAATATTTTGGGGGTCGGGTTGCCAGGTCGCCAAACCTAATAGCCTTATAGACCAGCCAGTTTGGCTTGACATTTGGGTAAAAAGGCCAGATGATACCCTACATTATTAAGGATTTTGTATTGTGTTTGTGTGGGTACGAAAATTATAAAAAAAACAAACTTTTTTTATTATTAGCATGAATCTTTGCAAATGCGAGAGCTACCGACAGTTAGCTCAACGCTCGCTCGTTTGCGAAATAAAAAAAGCCTAACAAAAGTCGGACAAGCCGGACACTGTTTATTTTGGCCAGACACGGTATCAAAAAGCCTACCTATGTCCGGCTTTATCCGGACGCCTTGCAACGCTATTTCGAGGTATTCGTGGTATGTCTTTATTTTTCAAGATAATTCTTTTGTAAAGTCGTGGCGCCATGTATTTAAGAGGAAACACTACGGGCAAGAGAATTGGAAAATAGGTAATTTTAAAATCTATTGCTGTCGCGCAGTGCCAAACGCCTTCACCGCAGAGTGTGATAGAGACAACTGCGTCTTGGACCGAAAATACCTACTAAAAGCACACCAAATCAACGTTTCAAAGTCCCTCGATTACTTTTCCAAAACTAGATCGATTTAAATACTTTTTACATTAAAAATTAAAGAAAGGCTTTGGTCGTGTTCGTATGTTTTCCTTTTTTTATAAAATTTAGCTTAATTTGTTTTCTGGATGTTTGAACACAGCGGAAAATCTGGCAAATTTATTCGATTTTTGAGGGCTCGCATCTTTTTTATTAATAATTTTATGAAAAAACAGAAAACATAGAAACATGCTAATAGTAGCCATAGATTTTTGTAATAAAAATTATTGCTCTACTGGCATGATCCAGGGAGGAAACAGGGGACTACGTTTGTATGAAAAAATTATATTGTATTTCCTCTTGAATTTGATTTTTATCGAGTCATCATCTTTAAGTGAGATTACTTATACAAACAATTCAAAACTTACTCTCACAAGTCTCACACCTATGCGAGACGCAGCTGCGCAGTAGCGGAAACCTAGAAAATATTGAATGCATGGAATTAAGTGATTGCGGACTCCTCCCCAATAGGCGTTCGCTACGGTCTGCACTGATGCGATACAATACAATGCGACCTCGAAAAGCTGAATTGACTGTCTCAATTTTGACGTCATTATTTAAATTCCAGTGTCCAGAGAAAGCCAATTTTTTCAATATGGCCAATGAATTTTGGCCATATTGAAAAAATTGCCTATAATCATCTTACTGTATGAAAAAGGACTCCATAATTGAATTCAAATTACCACAGCAATGATGGGTACTGTCATAATCACCACGCTTGCCAAATGCGGTTTGTTGATAACATGCCGAACAATGTTCGTAAATTCGAGACATTTGGTTGACCGACCCGGTGATCGAACCTGGGACCCCGAGATCTTGGCCCAGTAATTAAACCACTAGACTTGAAGAGTTTGTTTGTTTGTTGCCTATCTCCTTATGGCAGTATTCCTCGATATTGCAACACAATGCTTTTTATAAAATTAATTTGTACCTAATAATAGTTGAGAGTGTATTCTTTTCGTTACCAACCTTTTGCTATTGCCTACAAAAAAAAATTCCGCAATCACTTGTAATTAAGTTTTGTGTAGTTAATATGCTAGACATTGCTGCTACTCGTATATGTTTTAACGAAGCTTGTACCGACTAGACGAGAAAACCGACGAGTCGGGAAAACCGTGTTACAATGTTATACATACTGAAAAATGTTAAACATACTGGTTACATAACGTTGGCTTCCGTTTTTCAAGCGATTCAAAAAGCACGGAGTATGCAACGCAGCTTTAACAGAATTGTAAGTAGTAAGTCACTAAGTTCTTTATTGTGTATGTAAAAGAAGGTTACACAGGATCTTAAAGTAATTAAAAAAGTATCACCTACCCTTTCAGGCATACAGGGTGAAATTTTAACCACTTTCCAAAATTTTTATAGGCGTTCAGGATCGTATTTAGAGCCCATTTATGAAGTAAAAACTGTAAATCAAGCTTTCACCCGAAAATATTTTTCGCAATATAGTTTTCAATTTTTACGGTCCTAGGCCTGATAAGGTAAAAAGGGATAATCAAAAACGTATAAATAGTATCGTAATGAATAAATCAGATGCGAATCGCGTAAAAAAAGTTTTGCTAGGCGGCCGTATCAAAAATTTTAGATTTTTGCGTACATTTTCTAAGTGCTTTATCTTGACATTTTTGTACTGGGCTATACCAAAAGAAAAAATACGTCATTTGTTTTTTGTCTCGTAGATTGATATATTAAAATTTGGAAAGTGGTTAAAATTTCATCCTGTATACACATTATTAACATTTTATCTATAATCTAAATATTGCTGGATACTATAAAATCATTTTGAACTAACCAGTTTTTAGAGCAAGAAAATATAGAATTATTAGACCATCCGCCGTACAGCCCCGACCTAAGCCCTAATGATTTCTATACTTTCCCTAAAATAAAGAATAATTTGCGTGGTCAGAGATTTTCATCACCTGAAGAAGCTGTGGACGCCTACAAAACGGCCATTTTGGAGACCCAAACTTCCGAATGGAATGGTTGCTTCAATGATTGGTTCCGTCGTATGGAAAAATGTGTCAAATTTCGCAAAAGCAATAAATACATTTTTAAATAGTAATGTTGAGTCACTTCCTTGATTCCCGAAATTTTCAGTGCCGCTCTCGTAGGACTTTTAAAATGACATTGAGGTTTCCAAAACCATTTTTCCCAAAAGTCTAACGTTTGGAAGTTCGTAAAAATTTTGAAAAAAAAATACTAAATGACGTAGATCTTAATAAAAATTTACAACAAAAATTGGTTTGAACGAGATCAAACCGGTAGTTTTTGAGAAATATCACATTTTATATCAACCGCAAATATAACTTTGTTTTTTATACAAACAGTATCAAAAACAATTTGAAAAATAATTTATTTATGCAGACAATGAAATATTGTGGTATTTTGGCTAAGTGGAAGTAACTGGCCGCTTTATTCAGTTAAAGTTAGTACGGAACCCTCAGAGCGTGAGTCCGACTCGCAATTGGCCGGTTTTTTAAAATAACTGTAACTCGACATTTTTGTGCTGGTCTACACCAAAAGAAAAAATACGTCATTTCTTTTGTCTCTCGTAGATTGTCATAATAAAATTTGGAAGGTGTTTAAAATTTCTGGCTTAAAATATCCTGTAAAGTTCGAGTCAGTTTCGGAATCGATATTTTCAAACTTGGCTCGGGTTTGAAAAAGACAGGCCCTTAATTCAGCTTTTAACCAAATTGTAGCACATTTGTAACTGAATAGCAGGCGTTTGAAAGTTTTTGTATGGGCTAAATGTCGAAATCCCACAGTCCAATTACGATCGAACTGCAATTGTAATAGATGAGTAAACCCCCATGTCTTCGTGTCATGACCGCTGGTTTCAGTTTCTTCGTAAGATGGAAGTTTTATACGTGTAGCGTCACAGGGTGTAGTAAGTAAAGTGTGACACTAGATCATCTTTTTAGGAAAACCATATAATAAAAAAACAGTTTCAAATAATATACAAACAGCTTAATTTTTTTTTAAATGTTTTTCTGAGATTTTGGATGACACTGGATAACAGGGTTTTTTTTAATGAGTTTGTCGACTCAAGCAATGTTTTAGTAGCTTAATTAGTCAGATCAGTAGTACGATAGCGTAAGAACTTAGGTTCAAGTCTTAAGAAAAACATATATTTTTTAATAACCAAATTTTTTTTCTGAAAGGCGCGTACAATTTAAATTTGCAATGACCTGCATTCTAGCTCATACGCAAATTTTAAAACCTCTGAAAATAGTTTTTGCATATACAAATTCTCTCAAACCTCAGTATGAAGGAATTTTTAAGATAAAAGACATGTTTGCTAAACAAAGATCACTTGGTGATAATTGTTAATTATATTTACTAACTAAAGATATGTAAGATAAAATGTAATTATGATAATGCTAACTGATAATAGTCACCTAAGTTAGTACACTGCGCTATGATAACAATATTAAAGGGAAAGATTAAACAAAATCGAATTCATTCGACTGACAGAATTATAGACAAAATGAACAATAAAGTAGTGCTAGTGACCGGTGCCAGTTCGGGAATTGGTGCGGCCATTGCTCTTAAATTTGCCGAAGAAGGAGCAAATGTGGCTATTGTGGGAAGGAAAGTGGACAAACTGATGAACGTATCTGAAAACATTGCCAAGGTTGGTAACAAGCCTCTCGTTATCGTCGCTGATGTCACTAAAGAAGATGATGCCAAAAAAATCATTAATGACACATTGAAACAATTTGGAAAACTGGACGTACTAATCAACAACGCTGGTGTGGGACAAAGTGCTGGTATTGACGATAATAATGCTATGTCTGTTTACGATTACGTTATGAATACAAATATTCGTTCAATCGTTTATATTACTCATCTCGCTATCAAGCACCTTATTGAAACCAAAGGGAATATCGTAAATATTTCAAGTATAGCCGGTCAAAAGGTTTTGAAAAAAGGTTTCGCTTACTGCACATCTAAAGCAGCGTTGGATCACTTTGCCAGAGCAATCGCGCTTGACCTAGCTCCAAATAGCGTTCGTGTAAACAACATAAGCCCGGGTCCTGTAAAAACTGATTTAATTGAGAATATGGGAGCCAGCAAAGAAGTAGCAAATGCTACGTGGGAACGGTTCCTTAACCAAACTGCTCTTAAGCGGATTAGTGAGCCATCCGAAATAGCGGAACTTGCATTATATTTAGCTAGTGACAAAGCGGTTGGGATCACTGGATCGACCTTCGTAACTGATAATGGAGTTATGCTTTTACAACAATAAAGTAACATTTCTAAATTAAATAAAAATATTTAAAAAAAAAAGGATTTTATTGAATAGTTTGTCATGGTAAACACACTCATCCTTCTTAGAAAAATAAATTAAGTTTCGATAGTCATCCAATGTAATATTACAAACTTGACTTAGTACACGACACAGTAGTGTCGTGTGACACATTAAAACTATACCCTCTGTTCCTATGGCTTTATATATAACTAAAATTGATGTTATATTCGAAACTATTGATTTTTTAATCACATTTTCGAGGGCGTTTTATACACCGTGCAATTTGAACCACCTGTAAAACAAAGCCCACGTTATTGTACCATTATGTATAACTTCATGGCAGTGTTATTTTTTTTATTAAAAATATGTTTAAAAAATTTAAAATTTTGATTCAGATTTTGACTGGTTGAATAAACCTTACGCAGCTACATCTGTGTGCGTCACAGCGTGTTTCAAAATAAATAGCTGAACCAATATTTAATACCTTAATAAAAAAAAAATTGGTAAATAAAAAAAAATAACACTGCCAAGATGTTATACATAATGGTTACAAAACGTCAGCTTCGTTTTACATGTGGTTAAAATGGGACGGTGTATATTTATTTTACCTGTAGAACATAACTTTAGAGTTAAGGGATATTAAAAGGAACACGTTGTATTAGGATTGGTGATAGAAAAGTGATTGTTTTATAGAAAATTATCATATATATTTTTTAATTATTAATGTGATCTTATTTAATAAAATAAAATAAGCCGACACCACTACAGATTTTATTGAAGACATATAAATAAGTAGTTTAAAAGTTTTCAATGAAAATATACCGCATCATCTCATTATCCTGCATTCGAGAGTTTTGCCCTAACTTTCCTTACTGCACAAATTAAAAATGCTGCTTACGATATGATGGTGATTTTGAATCCGAAACGGTTCTTATCAGTGTTTGGAGGGTTCCAAAGTCGAAAAATAAATCAATTTTAACTTTGTTTGCTTATCTATGAAAAGATAATCGTACTCTCGCACGATAAACAACGAAATATTTAATATTTCAACAATGTCTACCTGTTGCCGTTATTAATATCGAGCAAAAACGGAACCTTAAAAAAAATATAGAAATATATATTTATATATTTCTACTTTTATCTATGTAACCCGTCGCGCTAGTCATTATCTAGTAAAAATCAGCAAGTTAATAAAGCAAAACCCGAAAGAATCTATGATTTACTCAAATCATTAATTGGTTTCCTACGCGAACAGTCACACAATAAATGCATGGGTTTAACTCACGTGTATTATTAGTACTTAAACTTTAAAAAAATGTCTCAGGTGGGAATCACCCACATTCCCATGCATAACGGGCCCGGTGCTTTGTCTATTCAAGCTGCCGAGATATTTCGTCACAGCGTAAATTTTTCAAGCATGTCTTTATCGCTGTAAGCCAGCGTAGTTTTCATCAAATGTTAGGAGTTTGCACTCAATCCGAAAAAAAAAAACAGTAGATTTTCCTACACATTACTGACACTTAACATTTACGGGATTTATAAGCAACGAATTACATAATTAAAGGCAAATAGTAAATTATCTGTTGTTTGTTTCTGGTATTTATTCTTTTTGAATGTTTTCTTTTCTAATTCAGGCACTGGTTTGTCTCTTGCTCTCGTAAGTTTCTTATTCATCAAAACATTTTACAAATTGATTCGTCTTCGGTTTCTTGGTTTTTGTCTTAGGTTGGTTTTCTTTGAATTTCATACAATATGTACGATTTGTACTGCGTTCTTAAATCTGGTGGTTCTGGTTTTAAAAATACTGAATTTTTGTGTAATATTTTTGCATAATGTTATTGGACGTATGGCATCGACTTGTCTTCCGAAGATTTGAGTATTATCAAATCATTTTGTCTTAATTTCAAAAGTATCAAAAATATGGTCTGCTTCCAGCAGAGCCCAAAAGACATTTTCGCAACCGAATTCACATTGGTTAGAGTCCGAAATTGTCTGGCCGAAATGTAAAAATATAGATTTAAACAATGTTTTTAATGTGAATACTGAGGAAGACGTTCTAATTATTAAGACTGCGGAAGTAGAGGTGCATCAACCGAGTTCTAGTATATATAAAAAACCTTTTAATGATCTAACACTTTTAGATCATTCTGAGGATGAACTTGTTTACGCTTTATGTGCTAAACTGAAAGAGTCTAACAAAACAAAATTAGCTACTATAATCAATGAAGTATTCCAAAGCAAAGAAAAATGTGATATAGTAGACAAGCTTTTGTTTACTAAAAATACTGAAAAACTGTGTCTACCTAAAGATAAAACGTTAGCGCTAGTTACATCAATTTACAAGAATTTTGATGTATCTGCTGAAATAACAGGCATTCACCCTGATTTAATTAAAACATTAGCAGTTATCTTACAAGCCATTTCATCTGGGCAACTCATTAATACTAGTTCTTTTAAGCAATATTGCAGAGAAACAGCAATATTTTATATTAACTTATACTCATAGTATTACATGCCTTCAAGTGTCCATACACTTTTGCTTCATGGTGCAGACATTTGTGAAAATTACTCGTTTATTCCCATAGGCATGCTTTCCGAAGAAGCATCCGAAGCGCAAAATAAAGATTCCGGAACGTTAGACTGGCCCACACAAGAAAAATCGGTAGAGTTCAAAATAATTTGGACATAATCCACAACTTTCTAACTAGCTCAGATCCCTTCATCACTCATATTAAACCAAAATTTGTTCGATCTGTTATAACGGGATTTCGAGTTGGCTTTTTAAAAAACAGTTTTAAATCAAACACTCTTTTATTTTCACTGAGTAAATTAAATTTAGGAACTCGTGGGCAGTCACGTCTTGATGGACCGGGAGCTATAGTCGAACTGAACTGTTGGAGTTGAGCTCTGAGGCTCCTAAGGGTGTGGGGATGCTGACGCGGCGCGACAGCGGGCGTGTCAGCCTTTATATTAACAGTTGCTAGGTATAACAACCCCCGCCGAAGATAAAACTTCGGGGAAGAAGACCGAAGTTTGTAATAATTTAGACAATTTCTCTAAGTCTGGGACCAGAGGAGTTTTCCCGTTTTGAGGGAGAAATATCTTCTTTAATGGATTTATTAAACTTTTCAAAGAAATATTATCAATATTACTGTTAATAATTTCAACTTGGTTAGGTTTAATTTTCTTACAATTATTCAATAAACTGCTGCTGGGTTTTACATAGATTACTATTTTATAGATTACAAAACATATAACTAAAATAAACAAAACTAAAGTAAGTATCGAATAATGTGCACCGTATTTTGTAAAATGAGGCTGAGTAATGATTTTCTCTGTTTCCTTAGTTATTAATTTTATCATTTGTTTAAAAGATTCTAAGTTATCTAAATTTAAGTTTTCTAAATTAATGCTATTATTTTGCGATGTAGCTGTACTGGCTAATTTTATGTGACAACACGCGTCAGTGGCGATATTAAAGTTAGATTTCTCAATTTGCAGTGTTATATTTATTATGTTTAATTTAGGGATGAGCTTCGTATTTTTACAATATGCGGTGCAGTTGCTTGGTATATTCAGTATACCTGTACCTAAAATATTTACAATAATTAATTCCGAATTAACACAGTCTATAAATAATTTAGATGGGTTTGACTGAATATAAATCCAGCGGTTATTCAAGAGAGGTTTCCAAATGTCCATGTTTCCATAAAACACTTTTGTTTCACACTGTGAGGGGAGTTCTGTTAGCACTTTTGTTATTATTTCACTTTCACATGTAACGTGGGCACTGGGGGTGTATGTATTTGTCACATCGCATATGTATGTTTGCGGGCTTATTATTGAGCACGGGGATAGACTATTTAGGGTACAGTATCGCGTTTTGTCTTTGGTCATTGCTATATATTTACTACTGGGTATAACAGTAGCGAATGAATCTGTCTTATTTACATTATGTGGTGTAGGCAATGGAATATTATTATACAAAGAATAAGTTTCTGTGGTTACAAGGGGTACATGGAGAATAAACATTATTTTATTTCTAAAGTAATAACATGATAACTTAGCTGTATGGATAATAACATGTATTAAATCTATATCTAAATTTACAGGTAATTTTAAATTGTTTGGAAAATGTCTATAGCTCTTGGCAAGCTCTTGATATAATCTTGATGGTGTTATCACCGCGGGGTGTAAGACGTTTTTATAACAGAATAAAATTGAATTAGTGATATCCTCAAGGCGAAAAGATATTGTCAATATTGCTGAATCTAATATATTAAATGCTGTATTTAAGTTTGATGTAATTACTACTTCCTGAGAAGCGATGGTTAAATTATTTAAGTTTTCTGAGAGCTTGTCAATAGCTGTTTTGAGATTGGCTTCATTGACTCTGATTTTCCAAAAGTTTTATTTTGAGCCAGTAAAGTAGAAGTGGTTACCAAAATATTTTGTTTAATCAAAGAGGCCAAACTCTTTTTATTTTCCTGTACAGTAGTTAAGGCATTATCATATCTTATGGCGTCATCTTCGGTCAATGTTCCGAACAGTTGCTTTAAGGCGGATCCTATGCCACCAAACCAAGCGGATCTCTTATTTCTATGGGTAAGTAAATGTGACAAAGAGTCGTATTCTTCAATGATGTCTTGATACCTTATATAAACGGGTTCTAAAATATTGTTACATTCTAAATCACTATGTATCTTACTTAATTTACAAAAAGAATTCACCTTATCCAACATTGATTTCAAGTTTAGAATGTGTGGACCGATGTATGAGACGTCAATTGGCGCCAGGATGTTTAACTGTCCACCGTTTATTTTTAATTCGCCAATATAATCGAAATAAATTCCCGGACTTGCGTTGATTGGTTCAATAAAATCTGCTCGTGCTCGCATGATTAAACTGAAAAATGAGAATTTACCTAATTATCTGTTTAAAAGTAAACTTAAATTCAAACGTTAATTTTACTACATATTCATATTCTAAAGATAGATTACAGTCTTATTTCTATGTACTGATTTGCTTGGTCCGGCTTATCGTATCGGGACAAGACAATGTGTCGACGCGCAGCGTGGCGTTAACAACTCGCATGGATGGTTTCATGCAACAAGCTGTAATTTTTATATGGGCATATTTAATAAACTAATAGTAACTTGTATTATAAGTAATTTATGAACTGGTTGAATCAGTGACGGGCGTGACGTTGGCGGGTTTGAATTGGTCAAAGTGATGTGTCACATGACGACGGTTGATTAAAAGTGTGGCCGTATGATTATTATAAACTCGGATGATTTTATAAGGACCTTTCCAGATAGGTGACACGGCCTTCCTTAACCTTAAGTGGTTTTTAAGATACACGAAGTCACCTGGTTTATAACGTGGAGGAGATCTAGAATGAGAGTCATAATAAGATTTGGAAATTTCTTTGGATCTGAGTATATTCTCTAAGGCTTTTTCGTGGGTGTATTTAAATTTATGTTGTAGCATTTTAACATATTCGGGGTAGGTCGCGCTTGTACCGGATTCATAAACTGAATTTGGAATAAGAGGCTTATGTCCAAAGACTAGCTCATAGGGAGTGAATTTTGTGGTTGTATGTTCAGTGGTATTATATGTGAGCATGGCGGTATATACATAGGTGGGCCAATTATCTTGGTTTTCGTTAACAAACGATTTGAGATATTCTTTTAAAGTAGAATGGCTACGTTCTAATGCACCTTGTGTTTGAGGATGATAGGGAGTGGACCAAAGTTGTTTAATTTTGAGGAATTGGCATGTAGTTTTAAAAAGGTCGGAAGTGAAATTCGTACCTTGGTCCGTAAGAATTGATTTGGGTATTCCAAAGAGAGAAATAAAGTGGATGAGACAATCACTGGTCTCCTCGGCAGTCGTACTGCGCAAAGGGTACGCCGTAGAGTATTTCGTTAAATCGTCCTGAAGTGTAAGTATGTACTTAAGCTTGGCTGGGCCAGACTCAGGTAGGGGACCTACAATATCGAGTGAAACGCGTTGAAAAGGAGCGGTTGCAGTGGTGGTTATCTCCATAGGCGCTCTATTTATTTGCCTTAAGGCTTTATTCTCTTGACATGCTTTGCATTTCTTAACATAGTTCTCTATGTCACTTCTCATTCCCTTCCAATAGAATTGTTCTTGAATTCTGTTGTAGGTACATACGGGCTGAGCCAAGATGTCCGGCTATAGGAATATTATGGTTTTCACGGAGGATTTGAGATCTCTCACTAAGGGTTGGATAAATTATTTTATTGCGGTAAATGTGGATTGAGATGTTGGTATCATGGAAAATGTAGGCGAGGATATTGTATATTTTAGTATAGGAATGTTTATCAAATGGGCTTTTAAAATCGGATATAACAACGTCGGATATATTTGTATTTTGTATGATTTTATCCCTTGTTTGTTTTAGAGTATTATATATATCGGGATAAGAGGATTCGTCGAAATAATGAACTTTAATAAAAATTAAATACATGTTTTTGTTTCCTTTTTCGACTTCTAGGAAAGAGTAAAGTTCTTTCTCTGAATTTAGGATTTCATTGCTATTTTCAGATTCGGAAAGGATTTCTTCGATATATGGATTAGATTCATCTAAATCCATAGATGTAGGAATTATTATTATTTTATGCTGGGTTTTCAGAAGGTTTTCATTATGTTCAAATATATTTGTGTTTGGAGTGAATTCTTTATTAGAGATTGATTTTAGGAATATGGAATAATCATTTGATGTAGGGTTGTCAGATCTAGGAGATTCATTAGGCAGTGAAGTTTCCTCATTCAGTGGATTATCGGGATTTAGTAGAATATCGGGACTCGGCTGATTCGGTGGAGTATCGGAATTAGGATTTTCTAAGTTAATTGGATGTTTAGTGTTCAGTGGAGTATCAGGATTTAGTAGATCTTCGAGATTCAGTGCATTTTCAAAACTCAGTGGGTTTTCAGGATTTATTTGATTTTCACAATCTAGTGGAGATGGGGTCGGTATTAGGGGTCGCAATATCGGGCAGTTTTATCAATTTCGATATTTCCGATATTGAAGATTTGCCAATATCGAACTTTCGATATTTCCGATATTTTCGATAAACGCCATAAAAAAATTAATAAATTTAATTTTTTAATAAAATTGTTTATTTAAAATTATTTGGCTTAACAATATTTGTTTTATACCATATTTTTATTATTAAACAACCATGACTCTTTTCATTTCGCTTCCAACTTACAACAACAATATTAAATCAAGAAAAATAAATTTAAACCATATCTTTCTCAGCAAAACAAAACATTTTTTAATACTTATCAATCAAAAATAAATAACTCAATTATTATATCAAGCTTTTATTAAATATTGTTAAAATAATTAAAAAATGACAAAAATAAAGTCTCGATA
The DNA here is from genome assembly GCA_949315895.1 of Anania crocealis. NCBI lineage: Eukaryota > Metazoa > Arthropoda > Insecta > Lepidoptera > Crambidae > Anania > Anania crocealis. Next base: position 12,234,459 of record OX438869.1, read on the forward strand.
AGTTTAGAGAGAGAAAATAGAGATATCTAATAAAATGTTAGTTTCTTCTTAAATTTTATTTTTAATAAAACATTACCCATTGGAGTGTAATAATACGATATGGTACATGGTATATCCAAAAACATAGAGCGACAGTGACACGCACGAGAAATTGGCTGGACACAATTCTGCCGGGCTACTATTAGTTAGTTATGCCATAGGGAAAGAAGTATATTTCTTTCCCTATGGTTATGCTTAAAAATGTTTGCGCGGAATTACTTACTGCGCGGCATATCTCAGACATACTTTTCTTCTTTAGTTTGCATTCAAAACACAATAAAAGCAACTTCACATGGTCTAATTATTATAAGAAATATAATAAAGCTTATTATAAATAAAGAAGCCAAAACTAGCTTAAGGCGTTTTCCGCGATTTTTTTGGAAACACTATCTTTACACCCATACCACAGAGTAAGGCAAAGAACACACACATCATCACAAACACAACCATAAAATGCATTTAACACACGACCCGTGTTCACCAACAGACGTTTAAGTGTTTAAAATATTATTTGACATATTTTGTATGGGAAATGTGTCAAATTAATCGTCAATCTATGTTTATCGGCTGTTTAAGTATTGGTGATCTCGGGTCTTAAACACTTAAGAAATAATAAACCCTTTAATATGGAATAACTGTACCTTTAACCCACTAAAATGTTTAATATTTAAGTAGGTACATACCTATTAATTAAATTCAGATAACATTGAAATTCTCACCACTCAAATATATTGTGTACTTGAAGATTAGTTAAATTTGAATTAAAAGCACAAAATGAAGCAAACTGGCGAGCAAGCGGCGAAGCAACAAGCAACTGAATCGCGTGATCTAGAGGTGTGTAAAAAAAAGATGCACATCCGTGTCAGTGATCGAATCACTCTCTAAATCCCACGATTCCCAAATACATATTTAAATCTTTATATCCTAATTGAGCCTTGAATCTACTGAATGAAGGTTCAGTTAGGATTGATTGAAACACGAAAAGATGTAGATCGAGACGGCTACTGCAGCGTGACTAAAAACGAAAAGAGATAGAAGATGATTGAATATAATATAAAACTTGTAATATACTTTAAAACGCCGACAACTCTTCCAATCACATTGGATTAAAAGAATCATTAACGTTTTGAGTCAAATTGAATCTTTACAACGCTGATGTATTTGGGATTTAAAGATTGAAAAGAGGGATTTAAATCTTTTGATGAAATGATTTGTAAATCCCTGATCCGGAAAAAGATTGATTCTGCGCACCGCTAGCGTGATCGCGTCCTACACTGGCGTCTGTGACGACGGCTGGCTACCCTACAGTGACGACGATTCGTATTAGTACCATAATAATATAGATCCGCGCCGAGCCGGAGAAATTCCACAATTCGTATCGAAATTTTTACACAAAATGCCGTCAATATCGAAAATCTCGATATTGTCAAAAATAAAATCGATATTTCGATTTATCAATTTAGCCCCGATATTTCGATATTTTCGATATTCGATATTTCGATATTCAAACCCTAGTCGGTATGTTATCAAAGTCAAGGTTTAAATCTTCGCTGTGAGGGCTGTAATCAATGGGACCAAGATCAAGTAGATTGTGGTCAGGACTTGGAAGGAATTCGTTTGGATCTAAAGTGTCGAGGTTAGAGTTTGGTGTGACAGGATTGGAATTTTCTAGAGGAGCAGGAAAATGGTCAGTTTCTTCTGGGATAATGGGTAAGTACTGGGATTCAGTGTTGTTAGGATTTGGAATTTGTGTATGAGGTTGTACAGGGTTGACAGGATACCTAGAGAGTGCGTCTGCTGCTGAGTTTAGTTTTCCTTTTCGATATATGATTTCGTATTCGTATTCTTCCAATCGGAGACGCCACCGCTGTAGTTTGCTGCTTGGGTCTGTGTGATTGAATAACCATTTCAACGGACGATGGTCAGTTACGATGTAAAACTTATGTCCGAACAAATATGGTCTGAATGTTTTGCAACCGAATACGATGGCTAAGAGCTCTTTTTCGGTTGTACTATAATTTATTTCGTTTTTATTCAGGGTCCTGGATGCATAGGCTATAGGTTGGTCCTTTCCTATGGGACCTTGTGACAAAATGGCAGAAATAGCATAATTTGATGCGTCACACGTAAGGTTGAAGGGTTTCGTAAAATCAGGGTAGATAAGGATAGGGGCAGATATTAGTTTGTGTTTTAGACTTTCGAATGCTAGTTGTTGTTCATTGGACCAAAGGAAAGGAACATCCTTTTTTAATAAGGCTCTTAGAGGTTTGGATAGTTTTGAAAATTCAGGTATGAAACGCCTGTAGTAGGATATGAGACCTAGAAAGGATTTTATATCTTTGGGAGATTTAGGAACAGGGAACTCTTTTACGGACTTGGTTTTACTAGGATCAGGTTTTACTCCATTTTCGGTGATGACATGGCCTAGATAACCGACTTCTTTTCTCAAAAATTCGCATTTATCGGGTTGTAGCTTGGGGTTAAAAGAACGAAGTTTCTGGAAGACTGCTGTGAGATTCTGGATGTGCGAAGACAGGTCATGGGAGTAAATGACTACGTCATCGAGGTACACAAAACACCTTTCTCCTTGAAGCCCAGTAAGGACATTGTTCATAAGTCGTTGAAAAGTTGATGGGGCATTCTTAAGGCCAAACGGCATCCTTGTGAACTCAAAATGGCCTTGGAGAACGCTAAAAGCTGTTTTGCATGAATCTTGCGGGGCCATTTTGATTTGGTGGAATCCAGAGGCGAGATCAAGTGTGGAAAAATACTTAGAATTTCCTAACTGGTCGAGGATTTCGGTGATATTAGGAATCGGATAGGTTTCGCCGACTGTTATGTCATTTAACCGTCTGTAATCAATGACTACCGCCATTTCTTTTGACCAGATGCGTCGATTTTCTTCGGTACAATCCATATTGGAGAAGACCAAGGAGACAGTGAGGGCTGGATAATATTTTGATCTTGCATTTTTTAAATTTGGCATTGGACTTCTTGTTTGTGGATTTCGGGGAATCGGTAAGATTTTACATTAATGGGTTGGCTAGAAGTTGTTCGAATCTTATGTTGAATGGCATCAGTTGAAGATAATTTATCTTGGGGCAGGTGAAATATATCCGAATAGTGGGAACATACATCGAGTAATGCTGTAGCTTCCTCATGATTGAGGTGATCGATTCTGAGTAAGTTCAGTACTTGGGTGGTTCGTGATAAAGTGTCGTTACGGAGGTGATTGATTGGGATGTTAGCAGAGTCAGGAATGGGTTTGAGTTTCAATTTCAAATCAGAATTTAGAGTTACGGGTGTTTCTGATATATTGACAACGGATATGTTTATCCTATTGTTGGATTTAACTTTTACAATGCAATTTGCAATTAATAATGAGTCGGAGATATGTTGGTCAAGGATTAGTCCTTCTTCAAGATTTGTTTTCGAAACGGTGCATTCGATAATGGTTTCAGTACGAGGTGGAATTACATAGGTAGGTTCAGAGAATTTGAGTTTTAGTAAAAAGGATTGTATTTTCAAAGTATTTTGGTTATAATTGATATTACATTCAAGGCTATTTAGGAGATCGTTACCTATGATGCCATCATAAGGCAAATTGATTTTATCAACGACATGGAATTGGTATGAAATGTTTTTGTTTGAATTTGGAAATAAATTAAGATTGAAGTGGCCCAATGTAGGCGTTGCGTCTTCGGAATTGTCGATGCCTTTGAGATTTATTGTTTCAGGATTTAGTAAGGGTAGATTTTGTATTGAACGTCTTTTTATGAGGCTTACAGCTGAACCGGTGTCAACGAGAAATGTGAGAGGTTTATCGGTTAATGTAGTTTTGAGAACTACATGGGGTAAGTATCTTTTGTTTGAATTATTATTGATTTTATAGACTTTAATGTTATTATTTTCCGATTTCAGGGTTGGTGGAGATTTAGAATTAGCAACTACGGATGCATATGATACAGAGGGTTCTACATATTTTGATGCATTGAGTCCATTAACTAGGGACACAGTGGGAGTAGTGGACGTCTTTCTTGCGACTGATTCGGTGGGTACAGCGGATACCTTTTTTGAGGTGGATACGGAGGAAGCTCCTTTTAAGGCAGATACAGTGGATACCCCTTTTGAGGCAGATACAGTGGACGCGGCGGATGCCTTTTTTGAGGCAGATACAGCAAATTCAGCGGATGCCCTTTTTCGGGTGGATATAGAAGATACGGCGGATGCCTTTTTTGAGGCAGATACAGTGGATACAGTGGATGCCTTTTTTGAGGCAGATACAGTGGATACAGTGGATGACCTTTTTGAAGCGGATACAGTGGATACAGTGGATGCCTTTTTTGAGGCGGATACAGTGGATACAGTGGGTGTCTTTGTTTTTAATATTTGTATAGAATGAGGGTTTGGACTCACGGGACACCACCGGGAGCCCATTTTTAGTTTAAATTATCGATCTCGTCTACGCCTTCGTTATTCTGATAATCGTCAGCTTGAGTTGGATCAACAGTGAATACTCTTCGTGAGATATTAGGGCCATGAGTTGGCTGTGAGTTGATGGTTGGGTTGGCATTATTGTTAGACCAGGACTGGGATCTGCTGTTATTGTATTGCCTCTTACGGCAATTTTCTATGGAATGACCAATATTCTTGCAATATCGGCAGGTTATAATATCACTTTGATTCCGGGGTTGCTCAGAACGGTAACCCTGTTGTGGATTATTTGGGCGCATATCGCGACGCGGTTGACGTTTTTCGGGATAAGTGGATATTTGAGGTTGCGCTTTCTTACTAAAGCTTGATAGCATTTTCTCTTCAGCTACGGCAAAGTTAATTGCGGAATTAAGGGACGGTGGACTACGGCATCGTACTATCTGAGACAAGCGGGGTTGTAGTCCCGTTGTGAATGAGTGTAATGCTAGGTCTTCCATGGCGGCTACACGACCTGCTAGTTCGGTTTTCCTTTTTGTAGGGATGGAGATGTTAATTTCAGTTAATAATTTGGCGAGGCAAGTTTCAATTCTGAGTGCAAATTGGTTAACAGGTTCGTTAAAACCCTGTTTTGAGTCTTGAAGTTCGGATAGTAAGTGCGCATAGTGTTTTCGTTCGCCGAATTGCTGTTTCAGGAATTCTTCAAATTGACTAAACGTGTCAAAGTCTTTTATACTGCATATACTTTCGGCTCTCCCTTCTAGTTGGCTTAGTATGAATTTGAAGATAATGGGTTTTTGTGAGTCTGAAGCTAAACCTAGAGCATTTTGGCAGTTAAGGATAAACGGGTTTAGTTTTTCGCGGTTTCCGTCAAATGGTTTAATAAATTTGAGAAGCACGCTAAGCTCAATATTTTCTTCAGATTTAGCAATACTTGCGGTCTTGCTACGTGTGACCGGTTTTGATGCGCAAGGGGCATTGGGATCAGTGATTGGTTCGGTGTCCACGTATTCTTCGGTTGAAGTCATTTTGGATAAGACGAGTTATTATTATCAGTGTTATTTGAATACACCAATTGATATCGTAATTAAATAAATTCGATTGTTAACACAAACACGTTAATTAAAATTGAGAATTGATCTAAAATAATTAATTGTTGGTTCCTTATTGTATAGAGATTAGGCAATGACCAAAGACTTACCACACACAGAGAGCTAGGGACATGCGTGGGCGCATCGGTCTTGATTTCTCGGGATACAGAGCGGGATGATGCAATCGCGCACAAGATTGCGCAATAACGGCGACACGGTGTTGACCAACCTGGACTCGGGGAGTTCGACGACGATGACAATGAGGGTTTCCTTTTCCCTCGGATGCAGGGGAAACGATGATGGTATTTTTGAGTTCGGCTCCGGTTTCTGGTTTTGCTTTTCCAACAGGTTCCTGATTTAGGATGCGTGACACAGTGGAACAACAGCGAGATGCAGTGGGGACAAGGTAGACATGTGAAGCACGACGGGACACAGTGGGACACGGCGGGACACAGAGAGTCAGTAGAGATTGTCGCAGAGTTTTAGTCACTTTCACTTGTTCACTCACTGATTTTCATCACAATTGAGTCTCGGATGCGTTACCGGGGATTTTATTTTATTAAAATCCTTAGCGCTGCCACCAATGTTATAACGGGATTTCGAGTTGGCTTTTTAAAAAACAGTTTTAAATCAAACACTCTTTTATTTTCACTGAGTAAATTAAATTTAGGAACCCGTGGGCAGTCACGTCTTGATGGACCGGGAGCTATAGTCGAACTGAACTGTTGGAGTTGAGCTCTGAGGCTCCTAAGGGTGTGGGGATGCTGACGCGGCGCGACAGCGGTCGTGTCAGCCTTTATATTAACAGTTGCTAGGTATAACAGATCGCAAAAACAATTATTCCCAGAGGCCACCACATTGGTCATAAACAATGAATTACTTTCAGAGGAAACAGAGACTTCTCTAGAAAACGTTGACCCAAATATTAAGTGATTTTTGTTTCTAATGAACTAGACGAACGAGAATCTAATGAACGAGACTACTACTCAAATAAAGGTTTCCCTCTGCATTAAGTTTGTATTTCTTCAAATTCTTCTTTTTTCGAACTAATCTCAAAACTTATTATTAAATTATTATTTTTACTCTAAACCGACGAGCATGCATGAAAAGATTGATGAAAGTGGAAGAAGCGAAAGATGTATCGTAGTAAGTGGAAGGCCTTGGTCGTAGTAAGTGGAAGGCCTTGGTCTCTGCCTACCCCGTTGGGAAGGAGGCGTGATAATATGTATGTATGTATTTTTTTTTAATTTGAAGCATTTCAGTTATTATGTGATTCAAAATTAGGGACACATTAATTAATATAAAAAATACGATTTTTCAACTATTACTCAAAAGTACGCAAAGATAAGTTAAAAGTATCTTCGCGTGAAATACTCAGAATCACTTGTTTTGTAATACGTGTGATCGTCATCTTGACATCTTTTAAGAATTTCGAGAAATTAACAAAAATGTAATTACTTCCATACAAAAATAATACTTCATTTTTTTTTACTATGAAATAATCGTTTTAGAATAAAAATATTTTTTGTCATATTTGTTATCCTAGTGTTAATCATTCAAAAAATTCTCGTGCTTCTAGCGTCAATGTCCATGTTTTATTTAATCGGGACCAGTGTGCGACGTTTCGATCCGGTTGCACGAATCGTGACAATCAGTTAAAATTAAATAGATATTACATTACTTTATAATTATGATAATTTTAGTAGATTCATTGCAAATATAATATCAGTATTTAAACTTGCAAAATTGTATCACATGAATACCGGGCGCAGTGCTTTGTCAATTTAAACATAAAAACAAAAACACTTGTTCATAACCTCCTTAGAACAACGTCAGTGAATATAGTAGTAACAACCTATAATCATCCCACTGCAGAGAAAAGGCCTCCATCATTGAATTCAAGTTACCACTGCAATGATGGGAACTGGCATAATCACCACGCTTGCCAAATGCGGGTTGGTGATCACAAACCCGAGCAACGTTCGAAAATTCGAAACTTTTTGTTGCCCGACCCGGTGATCGAACCTGGGACCTCGAGATCTTGGCCCGGTATTTAAACCACTAGACCAACGGGGTGTGTCAGTGAATATAATTCAAATCCAAATAAATTCTTAAAACACAAATCTCTTTCTGACACAATCTGTTAAAAAGTACGTAGTCACGATCCGTATTGTAAATACTACAGAACAATTGAATTTTCTGCTAAAATAGTTACAAGTCATGCTGATATTACATGATAACATGCAATAACCCTAAAAAAACATCCGCTTTGAGAATAAAAATACAACGAAGTCATTTAATCACATCACTTCACTGAAGGACTTCGTAGCGAAATGAGTTTAAAGGACAAAATAGTATTAGTTACCGGTGCCAGCTCAGGAATAGGAGCCGCCATTGCTCTAAAATTTGCTGAAGAAGGAGCTAATGTGGCTATAGTGGGAAGAAATTTAGAAAAACTGAAGAACGTTTCCGATCTCATTACTAAAGTCGGTAAGAAACCTCTTGTAATCACCGCTGATGTCACTAAAGAAGATGATGCCAGGAAAATCGTTCACGACACTTTAAAACAATTCTGCAAATTGGACGTCCTGATAAATAATGCCGGTGTGCTTCAATACGGAGGCATCACCGATGATAACGCTGTGGCACACTACGATTATATAATGAATACAAATATTCGGTCAATTGTCAATCTTACTTACCTTGCCAGTAAGCATCTCATTGAAACGAAAGGAAATATCGTGAACATATCCAGCGCAGCCGGACAGGTAACTTTGCCAAAAGGATTCGCATACTGCACATCTAAAGCAGCGTTGGATCACTTTAGCAGGTCAATCGCACTTGACTTCGCACAGGAAGGTGTGCGGGTAAACGTCATAAGCCCTGGACCTGTGAGGACAGATATCTCTGAGAATATGGGAATCAGCAAAGAAGAATCGGATGCTGCGTGGGATAAATACGCTCTTCAGTGTCCTCTTAAGCGGATAAGTGAGCCATCGGAAATTGCTGAACTTGCATTATTTTTAGCTAGTGACAAGGCGGTTGGGATTACTGGATCAAATTATGTTACAGATAATGGATTTTTGCTTAAACCTAATCCTTAACTGTTCATACATATGTATTGCCATTCATATCTCCCATGCCATAGTCACAAATTCGCGAAAAATTGTTTCACCTGAGTCGCGTTTAAACTAATGCCTCCCTGTACCTTTACTACTCGTGTCGTATTACCACGTAACGGTTTTTTGAAATCGGACGTCAGGCGTTTGGCCTATTGAGTCTGTAGCAAACCACGTTGCTATGCATGTTTTTATGCGTGTGATTGGTGGTTGTCAAGAATGATTCGGTATTAAAACTCTGTTTTTAGAATTATCGAATTTTATTTATAGACCAGGGTCGATAATTTTTGATTCCAAAAAAAATTATAGTAGGATGAAACCCATTGGAAGAGGTGGAGAATATAACAAAAACGAAAGGAAAAATAAATTACGGGCGATCTGAGGTCGGGAAGGGGGAGGGAGTGAGGTTTTAAGGGTGAAAAACGGTTATCTCGAATTCCGGTAAGTCTTTATGAATAAATGGACTATCCAACACAAGAATTTTGCAAATCGAGCCAGTACTTCCGGAGATTGGCGCGTTCAAACAAACAAACAAACAAACTCTTTAGCTTTATAATATTAGTATAGATGATTCAAAAAAAATTTTTCGGATTCAAGTTTTTTTCATTATTTGCATTTTCTGAGAACATTTACCATAGTAATGTATATTTTTTTTATACCATCAAAAAGTAAAGATTTCAACGAACAAAAAACAGGGTGCTTTTTCGATATTAAGTGAAAATAAGGTGAAAAAATAAATATTTTAAATAAAAAAAAATTACTGTATGTTTGGGACATATAAAGGTAAGTTTTCAAATATATTTTTTTTTGCAGAATAAAAAACCAAAAACTCGGTTATTCGAATTTTTCACATACATTTAGAGGTTATGTGAAAAAAGTGTTCATACAAAAGTTGTAGATCTTTTTATTACCTATAACTTTGCCATTAAACTTTTTTTTATAAAACTTGTAGTTTTACCGGAAATCGAGATTAACCGTTTTTTACCCTGAAAACCTCATCCGGAGGGGGTGAGGTTTTACCCTTCCCTTGCCATTTCTTAAATTATCGACCCTGGTCTATTAACTTAAAACTTTTGTAAGATATTCATCATCAATATTTTTTATAATTTTTATAGCAAACCATTGCACGGCCGCGCTGCCACTTTTTTCACGTTTCATTCACTTGCTTTCGCGACTTGAGTTTTGCCCCGACCTAACCTATCCCAAATAAATTAATAGACCTATGGGTCCGAAAATAAGTAATAAAATAAATAAAATAAAATGTATTTATTTCGGAAGCAGAATCCAGAGGGTTAGTAACAATAGAACTTACTCACTATGTTAGTATTAAAATTAGGTACAATAAAAATTATTATGTGATAACGAGGTGTCTTTTACAAGATGAATTCGATTCCAGTGTTGCATTGTTATATTAAATCATATTTCAGACATAACCATATTATGTGAGCATCTTATAGAAGATTCAAAACGTCGATCGAAATGAAATGTCAAAAATTTGTCGATATTAATAACGTAGAAATAATCTAGGGAGTATTTTAATTTAAGAGGATTACTAGAGCTGCCCACGATTGTTTTTAAACAAAATCAATTCGCAAAAAACTAGAACAATCATTTAACTAAATTACCTCTAGTATTTATTGAATCACAGTAAACTTTTTACAAAGTCGAATTTGTCGCTAACTCCAGAAGCGGCCGTTTTTAGCAATAATGGACAACACGAAAGAATGCCGGAATAAAAACCAGTTAACAGTGATACAATAAATACTAGAGGTAATTTGCTAAAATGTTACTGTTCTATTTTTTTGAGAATTGATTTTGCTTAGAAGTAATAAAATTAAATCAATTGGGGGAGCACATAGCTTTAGTAGTCCTGAGTAGATGTGTGAATAGTTTTATATGAAATGTTACTCGACGAAGGAATTCTATTGTGAATTTGTGCTACATGAGGCTCCAAACATTAAACATGAGATAAGCAGTTAAGTTTAGGATCTTTTTTTAAAAAAAAAATTGGTTGCCTGTAAAGTCGGTATACGGGCGAAAGTTTTACGTGACAACGACTTTGAGTGGTAAAATAATTTTAATGTGAATATTCATTCGTATAGTAGGAAGAAGGATGAAATAATAGTAACAATTTAAAACATTTATTTATACAAAGAATTATATTTAAAACATTAATTTATACAAAGAATCTCGCACTGAATTTCATATTAACAAAATTTTATTGAACTGGATTTTATAGAAGCGCAAGACATGAACCGGTGTGTATGCCTATCTCTCTCACTCTCTCTCTCTCGCTCTTAGGCGGGCTAACTGTGCTCGAGTGGAAGGGACGCGTGCCTTTCACTTTTTATGTCTGTCTCTCTCGCTCTTAGGCGGGCTAACCATGCCCGAGTGGAAGGGACGCGTGCCTCTCACTCGCTCTCATTGTGAGCGCATAACGTGAGCGGAGCGTAACGCAGTTTTTTGAAGTGTCACCCGGCAAACCAATTTATAAGACGTTGTCACGTCAATAATAATTAATTAATTAATTAATTTTAAACTAATAATTTACTTAACACTATCAACATTTATCAATAGTATGACATAACCTATAAACTCAGTTTCTCAACTTTTGTGTCAATCTAACAATTAATCAATCAATCATAGTTTACGATAATGAAATATCAGTGTACAATTTTTACCTTTATTGTTGTAGTTGTTGTAAATGACGAATCTAAGCACTCCACATTTTCACTACAGACACAGCTGACGATACTTTAACCACACGTGTGAACTTGTATTATGACGCTTTCTTGTTTTTCCAACGCCAAGAACGTTCGAGAAAGACAAAGACAGAGACACAAGCATGCGCCGATTCAATGCGCCTAATTCTCTAGTGCTGCGCGCGCGGCAGACCGATCATAGTTGAGTGGGAGAGAGACGCAAGGCATTCGGCGGGCCTCTCTCTCGTTCGGTGACTCATCGTAACGTTACCGAGCGTTACACTTTTTCATAAGTGACTCCCAGCCGCAACCTAATTTAAGACGTTGTCACGTCAAAAACCATTTATTTCTATTTAAAAAATAATTATGTGTTTTACTGTACCTACTGAAATTCCTACGTAAATAGCTCTTGCGGCATCTTAAAACTTGATTTATACAACAATTGACAAGTACCTATGTAATATTTGATTGTAGAATAAGAACTTTCAAAATAACTAGCTCTTCTTTCACTTCCAACCTCTTTTTACCATTCGAATAAGAAAGCACCGAACGTGCTTAATTCGAATGGTCGCGTCAATTTAAAAAGTGAAAAGAGGTTGGAAGTGGCTCGAACACAGGTAGAAATAATGTAATAGGGGTTAAAGTATGAAATTGCCGATTATTTTCCCACTTTTTATTTTGTTTATAGCTCTTAAGTATAGTTATATTATTGTGTAATTCTTTTTGTATTGTATCAAAAACTAAATAAAGTAACTTTTGACTAAAAAAAAAATGCAATACTAGTGCCTATTACTTCAAAGGAAGTCGTTGAAAAGACCCCTTACAATGTGTCAGCTGACCTTCTTGCTTCAATTAAGTATATTTGTATTATATACTTTGATTTTCAGAAATTTAAATACTATAATGCGTAGCTTTATAACCATCTAACTATCACCTTTAATTGCATCGAAAACGGTTCAGGCGTTTTTAAAAAAACTAAAAAATTGTTAGTATGGAAAAATGACTTTTCTCGATTTCGTCCATACAAAACGGCAATTTCATACTTTAACCCCTAATAATTTGCTATATTGCGGGATTAAACTTGTAAAAACTGGATATCAAAATGTACAGACGACAATGACACACAATAGAAGACATACGATGTTAAACCTTATGTAATAAGATATTAAGCAATAAGTTTATTGGTAATACGCGTCGGCAACAATGGTGTTGAGAAACTAACAAAAAGTAGACAGACGAGAATTTGTATATAAACTTGAAAATGTTTGTCTCAGGCGGGACTTGAACCCGCATCTCCTCGAGCATGGCAGCTCCTCTCCCCGGCATGCGAGGAGATGCGGGTTCGAGTCCCGCCTGAGACAAAATTTTTCAAGTTTATATACTGATATTATAAGTGCAATTAAGTTGCTAAAATATCAAATAAAGACGAGAATTTTTTTACATCTGCATTGGGAACGAAAACTCTGTGCCAACCACTGACAACGGATATCTTAGAAGATTAGTGCTTCATTAATAATATTATAGGATTAACCTATAGTGGTTTACAATCTTAGTTCTGGGACTATTACTAAAATTATGAATCTTATTCTTAGCTATGAACTTAATCTATTTTTTCTTATTTCTATAGCTACAAAACGGATTGCACTTGTAGAGCTTACCGTGCTGTGGAAACTAACATACCTAACGACCACGCAATGAAAGAAAACACATATTATGATCTCTCTCATAATTTTACGGTTGTGCCTTTTCAGAAATATATAAAAAAATATATATATTTAAGTTCAGTTAGGTTTGAAAAAATGCAGGTAAAGTTAGGTCAGAACAGTGACCATAAACGCGCCAGACCCTTCTTCCTATGAATACTGCCATTTAACCTCAAAACACACATTGAATTTTCTTAAAATTATTTGATTTTGCACCTCCCTTTACAGAGGAGTCATTCTCTAGATTCTTGCCGGTTATGTTGAGGGATAAAGCTTTATGAAGAATAAAGGTAGGAGTTTACATAATTTACATTGATGATATTATTTACTATATTTTTTTGGAAACATGAGTTTCATTGAAATCGACATTAGTAAATAATAAAAATTGCATGAATAAAAATGGAGGAAGAATAATCTTTCATGAAGAGCAATTTCGGGTGAAGAACTTTAGGTGAGCCAATATAAACCCGTTCTTTATATATAGTACCCAAAGAAGAAAGAACCTCAGTTGGTTAGAGCGGTCAGAGGTTGTGTGTTCAACTCTCAGCTAAGGCAGTCATCATTTTTATTTATGGAATTGTATTTTCAATGTAGGCTACTTATGTATTGAATCATTTAGTAAAATAATTTAAGCAATAGTAGATAATACACAGTTATAAATAATCGTTATAATACTTAAAAGTCGTTATAGCAGTTATAGCAGCAGTCGTTAAGGAAAATCGTTTGTAGTTGACAAACGATTTAAAATTTTATATCTAAAATAAATAAATAAAATGAATTCTAGTGATTTGAATTCCATAGCATGAAATATTATGTAATATTACGTTCAAGATTTCAAGTTATCAGCCGAAAAAGAAGGCGAAGACAAAACAATGGAACCTCAGATAGTTCTACTGACAACGAAAGATAATTATTGAAAAGTACTACTTGCAATTATTGCTGATAAAATTGTTACAGCATTCTGTGTTATCAAGGTAGGTATCAAAGTGCTGCCGTGTCATGGCAATATCATGCATCTGGAAAAACAGCGTTTCGAGGAAATCGACGTTGAAATTTATAAAGGTTTTTTTTGTCCAGGTCTTTCACATGAATATTTATTAACATAGTTATGTTAAAATTATATCCTAAAACCTATCTCAAAGAAGGCCTCTTTGATATTTTTCTATATTTGTAATTTTTAAAGAAGGTATTATAGTTAAAAGACTTGGGCATTACAACTGTTTCATAGAACACCTGTAATGCATTCATTAATACTCGTAACTCTGTTGCATCTTAAGTTTGTAACGTTATCGTTACACGTTTACATTTAATTAGCAAAAAAACTATTAAAATATATATATTTCTTTACTTATTTAACGAATTAATTAAACTATAACTTAAATCTAATTTACTTCAATATGTATCATAATTAAAACAACGAACTATTATCAACATTATTGACATTATTTCGTAATTTCTAATGGTTCACCTATACGCAGCGCGGACCCCTAAAGTGATTGCTTTTCAATCCTTTGTTCTCAAATATCGTACGACATCGTATGATGATATCGTATGATGTTTGCGGGGGGACCTTCCCTCTCTTGCGACCGGTCGCGAGCTGCGCGAGCGCTAGCACTCGGCAGTCACCGGTCACCAGACTGATTTAGTAGCTTATAAGCACGGACGTGTCGCTCTCTGCGCCTCCGTACTCCATTTCGTACGTCTTACGAGATTTGTATTGATAAATTTATAATCTATCCTGCATATTTTAAATAGTAATAATATTATAAAGTGTAAGGAATCCATCCCCGATAGGGTAAGTGATGAACAGTTACTTTTTAACGCTTAGTTAGTAATTACCTAGTTATAATTACTTTCTGGCAGATCGCTGATATTAAATACGTATTATTTAACCTTCATCGATTTGTTTCTCTCATCTTTCCTATCATAGTAATGTGTTCTTTATAACTGATTAATTATAACCTTTTAATAGTAAATTTACTTGTGATTAAATTAATTTCAATGCGATTGGCGTACTGTCTTTACCCAATTGTTATTTAGCTGCATTTGGCGTATTTCTTAATTATTTCCTTACTTCAGTTCTGATTGCGATCTTTTCATCCGCCTTCACCTCACTTTCTACCCTCTTACATAAACCGACTTGCTTGGCTTGGCTGTAATGGTGGTCGCAATCAGAGGAGACGCAGTTACAAATGTGGCTTAAGCTTGAGCTTTGATCCACAGGGAACTTGCCTCGGACCGAACATACTTCGGATATTGACATCGGCGTGTCCACTTACGGGCTCCCCCTGGACCGCCGTGTCACCCCACACCTACGGCTGCTAGCTGCGTTCTCCATCTTCGGCCACCATCCACCTTCGGCCGCTCTGTCAGGGAAGTCCGGAACCGGAAGCAAATTGTCAGTCGGGCCTTCACCCACGCCCTTGTGTAATTTATTAAATAAATACATCTTACCGTGTACGCTTGGTTTTGGTCATTTTTACCTACCACCCGCGACAAGTTACATGAGTTACGCTTTACAAATGCAGAAAGTTGGTTATCTGAGCTATCTATTGCAACTATTAGTTGCATGATATGCTATACAGATATCTCACGTACTATTTGGTTTGAGACAAAAATGATATTTCAAAAGTTGACTAACGGCATTTTATGAGTGATTAATATAATATAAACAAAGTATGATAAAACTAAAAGCAAATTTAGGATAATTTCTTCTTTATTAAATTCTATATTTTCGAATTCATCAGTTAGGTTATCAACAAAAGAACTAAGTAATCTCAAATTCAAGAAAGTCGCTAAGACATTTTTTTAACTGTAGAACTTTAAATAAAAATATTAACATTTATTATAAAAACGTAGAAGGCATAAGAACAAATTAATGATTAACAACTTATCTCACTTTGAATATGACATAGCTTTATTTACCAAGACGTGGCTCCAGGATAACATAATGGATTCTGAGCTGTGTGACAACAATATACAGAATTACTTTGTATTACTATCCTTGCCTCCAGTATAGGCTCGAATTCTAATTTAACCATCATAAATAGTTTACCCCTGATTTACCCAAAGCCTGCTTAATTGGCCAAAACATTGGAGTTTATAACTAGGATAGTTGATGAGCAGCCTGCTCACACCTACTTACTGGTGGGTACTTCAATTTACCTTTTTTAAACTGGCATAGAGATCAATACTCACTAGCATCCTCGCCCATTATAAGTCTGGAACAACAGGCTGCTGATTTCTCCTTTATTGAGGACTTAACATATTATTTAGGTCTGATCCAATTTAATAATATTCGTAATAGTAACGGGCGTTGTCTTGACCTAGTATTTTGCAATGTTCATTGTACCTGTATTCAGTGTGGCCTCCCTCTTTTTTTTTTTTTTTTTGTCGGACCTTTCACTGAAACCCCATATGGGAGGCTTTAATCAGTTAAACCGGGCAGAGTGTGGCGAGCGCTGAAGGCGCTCAGCCTAGGTCCGCCACGCTAGCGGTACTCCGGTGCGGCCGAGGGTGAGGCCCATACTAGCGGGCGTGATCGGGCCAGTGTAGGGTGCTAAGGGCACCCGCCTCCGACGGGTGCGGTGTGGAGAACTAATGTATTGTGCAGTAATTAAGTGCTTAAGGCGGTGTTGGCTGTTGTGACATACGCGGTGATCGGATCGTCGGGGTCGTTCAGCACGTGCCTGGGCTGACGGCGTCGGAAGGCGACATCCCTCTGGGGGGTGTACGTGGCGGCTTCCGCTATGAGCGGATTGGGGTGATTCACTGCCTTATCGAAAAAGCGTTGAGAGGCTTCTTTCATATAGAGGGCAATGGATTGGATCTCGAGATCTCGGTGGATATTATTGTTGCGTACGAACCACGGGATGCACGCGGCCCGACGCAAAAAGAGATTTTGAAGTGTTTGAAACTTCTTAAGGAGGGACGGGGCGGCGTGGGCAAACACCGGACTGGCGTAAGTCATCACGGGGCGGATGCGAGTGGCCTCCCTCTATTGAACGAAAGTTCTCATCATCCAGCATTGACTATCAATATCATGGATCTCATCATCAAGCCACTCTCAAATACCACAATCGCACGTCGGAAATTTCACATCTCTGACTACGATCTGATCAACGAATATTTAATCCAAATACACTCTACAGAGTGGCATGATATTCTTTCAAAGGGGTCAGTGAACGATGCTGTCGACAAGTTTTACTCCATACTGGGTGAGTGTTTTGACAAGTATATTCCAGTAACTGAAGTCAAAACTAATAGCAACAGGTATCTTTTATGGTACAGTGGTTCTCTGAAGAAAATTATCAAAGAAAAAAGTACATTACACAAGAAATGGAAGCGGTTTGGTAACCCTCGTGAATTTGCGCTGCTATGAAAACGGGTACGGGAGATACGGACCTGTTGTTTTAATAAATAAACCCTTATGGAGTCCATTCTCGAGCGTTAGGGCGTTTTGCTCATATGTCAAATCGAAACGGGGCGGTTCGCAACATCCTGACCACTTTACTCATCATGGCGAGACATTAACAGATGGCAATGCCATTTGTGAAGCTTTCAACAGTTACTTTCAAGATATGTTCTCTAAGCCTCAAATAGGCGGTAGTGGTCAGGTCTCAGCAACTAGCGACGATACTGCAGGTTACAAAAACTCTAATGTAAACATTACATTTGATAAGGTTAAGGGACTGCTAAAAAAACTGGATGTTTCTAAAGGGCCTGAATGTGATGCGGTGCAGCCACTTTTTTTAAAAATATGTGCCGAATCACTCACTTTCTCAATTACTTTGTTATTTAATCGCTCTATCCGGGAATGTTTCTGTCCAACTATTCGGAAAAAAGCCTTCGTAATTTCAGTGCATAAAAAAGGGTCTAAATTAGAAGTTCAAAATCATAGACCAATCTCTCTCCTTAACACTCTTACGGCCGGTCCTAATAAGCTATCTAATCTTCGGTTTTAGCATATCGGAGATAGAAAACAACTTCTGTCTTTGTTTCTCTGAAACTGTTGCCTATCTCCGAAATGTCAAAACTGGCGATAGATAGATTATTGGGACCGGCCGTTAGTGAAATGTCCGAGAAGTTAATATACGATAGTTTATCCTTTAATCAACAATAATCCATTATCAGTAAGATGGGTTTAAAAAAAAAACTACCGTAACTAACTTGGCTAAATTCACAAATTATGTTCTTAGTAAAATGGAAGGTGGTGGGCAGGTTGACGTTATCTACACCGACTTTCAAAAAGCGTTTGATCGTGTGGATTACCTCATCTACACTCGGCATACCCGGGGAATCTTCTTAGATGGGTGAAGTCTTACCTCAACAACCGTTCAAAAGTAGTAGTCGTGGGGAGTTTCAGATTCTATTTAATTAACATCCCATTCGGAGTGCCACAGGGCTTTCACCTTGGTCCTCTCTTTTATTGTGCATACATTTTAGATATATACAAGTGTTTCAAATACGCTAATCATTTATTATATGCTGATGACAAAAAAAAAATGAAAATAAATTCCATTCTGAACTGCGAGCTACTTCAGCGTCAGCGTAAATTATCTTTTTCCTTCTTTTAAGACTAGTAATATTACAGTCAACTTTAATAAGTATCAATGTTTGACTTTTAGTTCTAAACTATCCGTACAATTTTAGCGGCATAGTAATTGAGAGGACCAAGACAGTGCGGGACTTGGGAGTCTGGTAGACCCTAAGACGCTTTACTCCGAACATATCGACTATATTACTAAAGGCATACCGTAATTTAGGTTTCCTAATTAGATCTTGTACACCATTTGTTTTTTTTTCGTATTTTGTTTATTTAAGTTTAAATTATCTACATATCATTATAATATAAGTAATGTCTACCTTGTAACCTACAAATCATTTATAAGTGGTGAAACCATGTAATTGGCTAGAGTTTTAGTTTAACCATTACATGTAGGTATACTGTATAAAAAGATGTTGAGTTTCCAAAATAAATAAATTAAAATAAAAATAAACAAACAAAACGATTGAGACGCCCCCGGGCGCCCTCCGCTAAAATGCCTATCTATTGCAACTAATAGATAAATAAGACGCACAGGCGCATTTAAAGCTGGGTATAACGCGCATCTCTTGTTACTAATGTTGCAGAAGATGTGCATGATAGACTCGATTTTTTTCTCAAGTTACATGAGTTAGACACTGTCATATTTTTGAAAATATAACATTTAAATGAAATTTTGTTTCAGTAGTGATAAGTACCTGGGCGAAAAATGCGATTTACACTTGTTACATTTAAAACTCATTTTACTGTAGGTAAGGGGTTAGGGCTACCGATTCTAATGAAATTCGATTGTTATTCTCAATATAATACCCCCAAATGTTTATTTTACCAAGCACTGTCACACACTACACTGACCGTGTCCCTATTTCGCGAGGTCGCCGCGTCTGTGTTCTGGTGCCTATTTAACCGCAATCCCATACGAGGCTGTGTTTTATCAATCATTGGATTCCATGTCGCAGATTGTTTATAACCGTCTTCCCGGTTAAAATTTTTATATTTCTTGATTTCAATCGCTTCACGCACTACCTACTGTGGAGAGGAGTTTCGTTTAATGAAATTCAATCCAGTGATTTGTCCCCAATTATAGAAAGTCCGCTTCGTTTGGCCTATATACGAACTACCACAACTGCAGTTTATTTTATATACACCAGGTGTTTGTAGTGGTAGTATATCCTTAGGTGATCCCAATAAGTTGTTGATCTTTGACCCCGGTTTGTACACAATAGGTATTGAGTACTTTCTAAGCAAGGAGCCGATTTTATCAGTTCATCCTTTTACATGGGTTTGATACCCAATGTCGACGATCATATGATCGACGTTTAAATAATCAACGCTCTTATAGCAGCAACTTAAAAGACCAACGATTCAAAAGATCGACAGATCAAAACATCAACAGTTTAAAAGATCGACAGATCAAAATATCTACAGTTTAAAATATCAACAGTTCAAAAGATCGACAGTTCAAAAGATCAACAAATAGGGCAAGTATGCGGGACATCAGTTCACGTTCGGATTCCTGAGTCTACTTGTAGGTGGCTTCAGCTGGCCCGATGGCATTACAAAACCGTTTCTTAAGAGTACCTCCTGTACATGATCTGACTCTCGATTCAGATGCTCGATGCAGATGAAAATTCAGTTTTTTTACCCCCTATTTGACCATTATTTGACGACATTTGCAGCACGCATTTTGTCAATGTTATGTCAAACGCCATACATTAAAAAAGTTCAAATTGTCAAAAGCGATCAGGTTACATTACAAATAATTTAGAACGGTGATTAAGTTTTCATAAATTTTCTACTTTTCTGCGCAATTTTCTTAATTTATTCTTTTACTAGCTGACCCGGCAAACGTTGTTTTGCCATAAAAATGATTAAATTACTAAAATGGCTAACAAAAAAAAAAGGGTTTGGTGGTAAAAGGGTAAAAATTTAGGGTTGTATATATTTTATAAAATTTTAATATTTTACTACCCTAACCCTACCCTACTCCTACCCTACCCCTACCCTACCTCTACCCTACCCCTACCCTACCCCTACCCTACCCCTACCCCTACCCCACCCCTACCTACCCCTACCCTACCCCTACCCTACCCTACCCTACCCCTACCCTACCCCTACCCTACCCCTAACCTACCCTACCCCTCCACTACCCCTACCCTACCCCTACCATACCCCTACCCTACCCTACCCCTACCCCACCCCTACCTACCCCTACCCTACCCCTACCCTACCCCTACCCTACCCCTACCCTACCCCTACCCTACCCCTACCCTACCCCTACCCTACCCCTACCCTACCCCTACCCTACCCCTACCCTACCCCTACCCTACCCCTACCCTACCCTACTTGTGAATCTAAACCATTCCCAGATCCCCTTGAACACACAAAAAAATTTCATCAAAATCGGTCCGGTCGTTTGAGAGAAGTTCAGTGACATACACTCACAGAAGAATTATATATATAAAGATAGGAACATTCTCCTGATAATAACAAATAGAACAAAAAAAGAATTATCGAAATCGGTAAAGCCGCTCACGCGTGATGCGATGACCAAGGGAAATAGGGATTAATTTTTATCTAAATATATAAATATAAAAATGTTATGTTGGTTTGTGTACGAAGACTGGCCCTCCTCCAGTCTAGATTTGAGTCCGTTAGGTTACAAGATATGGCAACACTTGGAGGAAAAGGCCTGCTCAAAGCCTCATCCTGGTTTGGAGTCACTCAAGGCATCCTTGATTAAGGCAACCGCCTATATTATTGGTTCGTTCGTGCTGCGATAGACGACTGGCCGCGCAGATTGAAGGCCTGTATTCAAAATCGCGGGAGTAATTTTGAATAAACTCTATTACCATATGAATCTTAGGTATAATCCGCATCAAGGACTGTTTTTATCTATTTATCCGCGACCGCGAAAATAAAAGCTAAAACACATAAAAAAACAAAAACCATTCAATTACAATGTGCCACAGCGAAGCGTGGCAGGGAACAGCTAGTATATTATATATATAAGAATATAAGATAATATAAGATAAGATGATATAAGATTATAAATAAAAAAAATGACATGTGTGTTAGATTATCACAACAAATACATTTACAATTTAACTTTTATTTATTTTTTGTCATATAAAAACCAAACAATTTATACTTAATCTGACCTGAATGCATGAGAAGAGAGTACCACATTACTGTAATTTAAGTATTTGTTGTTCCTGGACTAAAGGCCAGTTTCCATCTCATCATCTCATATTTCTGTTTATGTACCTACGCTTACAAAACAATGATATCTGATAGGCTTTCGACTAAAATATAAGCTATTAATGTTGTTGTTACTATAATATGTATAATCTAAGAAACCTTTTGACAATACATTGTCATATTTTTGTTATCATAAGATAGTAAATCAAACGCAACATACTAGGTAGTTGAAATTCAGACTGATAAATTTGTGTGTTTATCTTCTTTGATAATACAATCAAGATAATACAAAAAATTCAACACTGGGTAAGATAAAAAACAAAAATGATTTTAATCTCATTCCTGTTGACATTATTAGCAAAATGAGCTTAAGCAGCAAAGTAGTGATAGTGACTGGTGCCAGTTCAGGAATTGGTGCGGCGATTGCTCTAAGATTTGCTGCAGAAAGAGCAAACGTGGCTATAGTGGGAAGAAATGTGGATAAACTGAAGAACGTGTCCGAAAACATTGCCAAGGTCGGTAACAAACCTCTAGTAATCGCCGCTGATATCACTAAAGAGTATGATGCCAAGATAATTATTAACGACACATTGAAAAAATTTGGAAAACTAGACGTACTGATCAACAATGCTGGTGTGGGTGGCAACGCTGGTATCACCGATGATAACGCTTTATCGAATTACGATTATATAATGAATACGAACATCCGATCAATTGTCTATCTCACTCATCTAGCTAGCAAGCACATTATTGAAACAAAAGGAAATATTATAAACATATCCAGTGTAGCCGGTCAGATGGTAATGAAAAAAGGTTTCGCTTACTGCACATCTAAAGCAGCATTAGATCACTTCGGCAGGGCAATTGCTCTCGATTTAGCACCAGAAGGCGTTCGTGTAAACACCATAAGCCCAGGCCCTGTAAAGACTGATATATTAGAGAATAGTGGAGCCAGCAAAGAGGTAGCAGATGCTATTTGGGACCAATACCTTAAATTTAGTCCTTTAAATCGTATCAGTCAACCATCTGAAATAGCTGAACTTGCTTTATTTCTAGCTAGCGACAGAGCGGTCGGGATCACTGGATCGAATTACGTTACAGATAATGGAGTTTTGTTAAAAAAACTGTAACGAAGGAACGCTCAAAATATATAAATTATTTGTTATAATTTATGAATCGGCAATGGATTGTATGTCATCAAATTTGTTAATAAAAAAAAACTATTCATTTATTATTTTTTATTAACTATAATTTTTGAATAACTAGTGCAATGTGTTTTCTGTAAATTGTGTCAAATAATTTTTATTTTCTTTCTTTCTTTCAATGTGATTATATGCAGAAATTTTAGGTTTACTCTCGTGTTTGCCCCTCCCAGTGAATCTAGGCCAAGTATGCAACGATATTTACGCTGATTAAATTTGTGTACGTACGGTACGCCAGAAGAGACGGGTATAAATAGTCCCAATAGTTTTGACACTTACATTGTTGAAAATTCCCACCTTTCGCAGACTGAAACCTGGAACGTTAAGTTTGTCTTTGTCTGGTATTGAAATTGTTTCCGTCACTTTTCTTAAGAAATATAACATACAGTTGACTTTTTCATCACCGTCAAAAATTTGTATAGGCGTCAAGTATCGTATTTAGATAGCAGTATATAAACTTGAAAAATTATGTCTCAGGCGTGACTCGAACTCGCATTCCCTCGCATGCCGGGCGGGTGCTATACCATTAGACCACCGGGACACTGCGACACAGCGCAAATTTTTCAAGCATATTCTTATCGCTGTAAGCCAGCGTTGTTTTATCAAATGTTAGGGGTTTGCATCCTTAACACCCGAAAGAAACATCTTTGCAGAAGTTTGACAATCAGTTAAGATGAAACAGCCCAGCTTGCGAGGAGATGTCCAAGCTTGGGTTAGAGTCCCGCCCGAGACATAACTTTTCAGGTTTATATACTGATATTTTAATTGCAATTACATACATACATACATACATTAAATTATCACGCCTCCTTCCCAACGGGGTAGGCAGAGACCAAGGCCTTCCACTTACTACGATCCTGGCATACAACTTTCGCTTCTTCCACATTTATCAATCTTTTCATGCATGCTCGTCGGTTTAGAGTACTCTTGACCTGACCTTTCTTCAATTGCAATTAAGTTGCTAAAATATCAAATAAAGTATATCGTATTTAGATCCCATTTATGAAATAAAACATGCAGGAAAATTTTTCACACTCAAATATTTTTCGCAGCATAGTTTTCCATTTTGATGGTCCTATGTCTGTGATATATTAATGAAATGCGCATCGCGTAAAAAGCTTAGGTAAAAAGTGAGTTGCTAGGTGGCCGTATCCAATATTATAGATTTTCGGCGGATATTATCTAGGTGCTTTTATCTTGTCATTTTTGTACTGAAATAAACCAAAAGAAAAAATACGTCATTAGTTCTTTGTCTCGTAGATTGCTGTATTAAAATTTGGATGGCGATTAAAATTTCATTCTGTATATGAAATATAAATGAAGGCTGCTAATGATGTTGATGTTTTCCCTATAAAAATCAGTGAGAAACTATCAGACGTGGGCACGCAGTACGTTTAGTATTAGATATTACCTACAAGGTTTTGTCCTTTGCAACAAAGGAAAAATGGATGACGTCGTTTCGTGAAACACTCTTTTTTACTAGGTTCCTATAGCTAAAAGTTAGTTTTTTATAAATAGAAAAATGTTACCAGTTTGAAACTAGTTATAAAAAAAATATTAGCTATAAGTTTGGGCCAATTTATCAATTACAGACCTTTACGTATTTATTCCAGAAACTCAATGTTTATGTCGTTTTTTTTTTATTTGCATAGTCTACTGCGTCCACGTGATACATATACTGTGGCAGAGTAATATTCGAGTTCTCCTCCGTACGACTTGTTAATTTGTCTGCATACGAGAACATGAGCCGCATGCTGGTCTTACTCATATATTATACAAAGTACAGTAACATTTCAAGAAACTACGTAATCGGATGCTGATTTATTATGGTTTATAACTAATAAATAAGTTGTTTGTAAATGAAATCATTTTTTATTTCAACGACATTGGAATTTCTTCGGATTTACAATGCTTTAGTATTTTATTAATACTCGTAGCTTTAAGTTATGATTTCATTGTGCTGGGAAATACCAAGCAAAGCTCTCTATTATACATATACTCGTACACATAGTGTCTATCGTGACCTTTTTAGCTTTCATCGCTATATGTCCTAAACACAGAACACGAAGAAAATATTATAAAGGTGATGTAGGCGGAGCAGGCGCGCCACAGAGGTTATGAGCAAATGCTCATACTCTTGCTCAAATAAAAATATAAGTGAGCGCTGTGTTTGGTTTTCTTTGACCGACTACGAACGACCGAACTCGTTTATCTGTGCGAAAGCTTGTGCTTATTATGTGCACAAGTATTAGTGGGATGCAAGCGGCGACATCTGTTCTCATACTAATGGCGCAAGGCATCTTTTCTAATCTCTTTCCATGTTCTATGATCCTAAAGGATCATAATAAATTTCAAACTTATCAAGAGACCCGTAGTAAGCGATTCCTTGTCTGTAAGTAATTTATTTAAGCATAACGATACTTAATTCATCACGGTTCGTTCACCAAAAACAAGCAAAATATAACAACAACTTTGCCCATTAGTTCAGTCCAAATAGCCCTCGTGACTAAACTAATAAGTCGGAATACCTTAAACGAATAAATTCAAACAAGAGTCACGGTTTAAGTAATCCAGAGTAAAGTTACAACTTGTTTTAATAAAAGTCAAACACAATGGTTCCCAAACTTGAAACCTAATTCGAAAATATCTAATTTTAAATGTAGTTACATGGAATATCCTTTGATAAAAGCAAAACAAAAATCAAAAACGAGTTTTACTGAAAACCATACAAAGGATTGATATTCTCAGGTTAAGTAAATTCTTTTTACGATTTTTGAGACAAAATAAATGAAGCACAACAAATAATTTGCTGCATAGTTTGGGCGGTATTATCGCTTAAAGCAAAACGAAAGAATGAAGAACCAACCTGCAGGCTTACTCTTGACAAGTTCGAGTTACGATCAAAATCGAATCGACGTCGAGAATCAGTGATTTGGTACTCTGAAAAGTGAACCTAAACCTTTGAGTCGATGGTGATTACGTTATCAACCGAAAATGTTTAACGGATCGCCATTTTAGATCGGTCTCGACTTGATTTTGATTTCGATTCGATTGAGTTTGTTCAGATTTTGACTAGGTCGAATCGAGATCGAACTTAAATCAAATTCAAGAGTAAGGACCCAGATGGATGTTTGAAAGCATAAACTGCAGATTAGAACGAAGTTTAATCTAATTTCAGTCATATTAAAACCATTATTCTTAAATGTATCCTTGTGTCACACATAGTAAGGCAACTAGATTATTCCTAAACCTTACTTATTAAATTTAAAAACATTATAGGAATAAGTACGCTCTAATGCTTATATTCATCACAAAAAATTTTGTAAATGGAATTTAGCATGATTAAAACCCGCCTAAATTAAAACCAGTAGCAACTGCTTCTGTCTTTTTTCATATCCTGTGATCATCCTTCAGCGATAAGGTGGTTTCGAGTTTTGTTTCAGACACAAAAACTCATACCTTCCACCGAAAATACGCCAACTGCTGAACCCGCGCCTTACAGACCCAAAGAATAGACCGTTGCCCAAATGCCGGACCTGAAATAGAACCGAAGATCCTTGCGGAGTAGGCTAATTTACTCTATATTTACCGTGAATAACAACTCGACAGCAGTTGACTCATTTGGTTAAACTAAATGTCACAGATTACCATCACAATCCTATCCGGACCGACAATTATTGTATTGTTATACATATATGGGATAAAGTTAACTTTGAGTTCTAGTTCATGCTCCTTGCTTAGCGACCGCTTCCATAGATTCATTAATATTGTTGAGAACCGCTGATCCAAAGTTTGTGAATTGTTAAGAAACTTTGTAAGTGATTAATTTTCGCTGCACGTAATTGTGTTCACGCTAACTTACATCCACCTAATCACTAAAAGTAAAGTTTGGGAACAAGGCCTAACTTATAAAGGAGCGGTGTATTGCTAAACAAATGGAGTTACCATATTTAGATGGTAACATGGTGTTAATCTTATCTTTGGGCTGATAAAAGTAATAAAAAGCTTTTAAAGAAATCTGTGATGTAAGAATAACTATTGTAAATACAATCAAATTTTTTGGGACTCGAGCGAAATGTTGTGGTTTTGAATCCCACTTCGGGCAGTTTAAAAAGTTATTCAAGATTTTTTTTTTAATTTACACTTGCAATTCAATTGTTTAGGAACAGTTTTAATAACTATTGTAATTATGAAAGAAGCTCTTATTTCTAACAATTATTTTTTAGCGCAAATAACAGGCAAGACTTCAAAAATAAGTGTTTTAGATCTTGAATCATCCATCATGCTGTAGCATACATGTATATTGAAGATCAGTGAAGAAGATTTATGTGGCTAGGGACTAATTGTACTGTCAGATCAAAATGCCCTTAGATCTAGGTTTTGGGTTATTAAATAAGCACTGCTATATTATCTGGCTCCAAATTTAGCATACCTACCTTCCCATGCTAAAAGTTTGTGTGAATGTCACTTATTATTTTAATATAGCCGGTTGACAATAAAATCATAATAAGCAAATTTTATATTAAACATCTAAAATTTGCTAATACTAATACTGCCCTTGCCTTCTGTTAAATACAATTTGTGGCTTAGTCACGGACGTCTCAGCCGTCTCATCGACTTTTGTTGTATCCATTTGTTTGGTAGCCATGCGGCGCTTGGTCGATCAGTGATAAAAGAGAATAACAATATGCGTTTATTGCTGAGCAGCTGTAACTAAAGCTGTTATGATATTTGCGCTTAGAGAATCGCACTGCTGCACTTGCGCCTTAAAGCTGTATAAATACAGTTTGAGATAAAGAAGAAAAACTGCATGGACGAACTATCAATTTTAGTTCTTAAATCTAATCATACTAGCACCGGGGAGTACCCTTACAAAGCGCAAACTATCATTCAACATTCAGGCACATAGAACACGAGCTTGCAAGCTCAACGCATACTAACTCCATACAATTGCCGTCGGAAACCTTACATTTATGCAAATCATACTATTCGGAGAACTTGGACTATGGTGCGCTTGGAGAGGAGGACGCAAATGTCTAGTAAGCATTTGGTTTTTACTTTTGCTGATAAAGGATCCATAGTAGGGCAATGTCAAGACGGAATTGTCACTATATCTTTTTCCCATACAGACTACTATTCCGCTGATTAACCAAAGCCCAACCAAATGCAAGAATTCGAAATTCGACATGTAATTATTATGTACTTATTCTATAATGGAGTTAAATTACCATCTTAAAATATTTAGTTCTAAAGAAATAATTCTGCTACGTTTAAATTATTGTCAGCATTATTTTAGTTGGTCTACATTTTAAAATACAGGAACATTGTTATATGACTCATTAATCTCGTCAAAAATAAATGAAATGAGCCAAAAGTTGCAATCATATCTTTTAAGTAAACTTAAAATTATAAATATTAAAATTACTTAGACTTTTGTTTTAATTTTCTCTGTTTTCGGCATTTTTAAGAATGCTCTCTTCTCTTTCGCATTTTAACGGCTGAATAAACGTATGCACCGGATAAAAGCCAGATGTTGCATCTTCTACAATAAATCTTGCTTGTTCTCGTCCCGGTTTGATATATTACAGGCCGCTTATAGAAAGTAATGTTCAAGTATTCTGCATTGTCTGTAAAAACATTTTTCTGCAGGCATTGTCAGATCTAGTAACTTGTCTTCCATTTTGTTACATAAAATAACTGTTGTAGTAGACTTATGTCTTTTTCAATTTTTTGCCATGTACAACGTCCGACAAAAGAAGAGGTTGTAATATTATGATTCATTTCTTTGTTTTGTTGATTTTTGTGTAACCGATTCAGATTTCTCTTTTTTGATCGATGGGATGGAGTAATTACCAAAATGTACTTACGGAATAAAGTGAAAAAGATACGGTTGTATATTACTGTAATTGTGCTTTTAAGCGTAACACTTGCTCAGATATAGAGTCCTCGTTACATGAATTAAGTAACAAAAAAAGAATTGAAATTTATGACCGGTTGAAAATATGAACTACTGTTATTATAAATCAAAACGTCCAGCTATTTATCATATAAATGAAAAATGGAGTGCCTTTGTCTCGTAGTACCTACAAAACATGCCTTCGATAATATGTAGGTACGTGACGTGCCTTCGTGGCACGTAATGGAGGCGTTTAGGCGCACTTGGGGGTTAACATACTTTCTAAGTAGCATCCTATACAGACTGACTTTTTCATTACCGTCATATTTTTTTATAGGCGGTAACTATCGTGTTTAGAACCTATTTAAGAAATAAATAATGTTGGTCAAGTTTTTATCCGAAAATATTTTTCGCAACATATATTTAAATTTTTTAGTGGCCTAGCCTAGCTAGAGGGTACCTATGAATTGTTTTGTGAGGAGGCCGAAATTCAATCCAAAATTATAGATTTTTGCTAGACATTTTCTAGGTGCTTTATCTTGAAATTTTTGTACTGGGCTAAATCAAAAGAAAAATTAAATCATTTGTCTTTTGTAGTTTTTTGTTGTATTAAAATTTGGATGGTGATTAAAATTTCAACCTGTATAATTTTAATAGATCTATTGCTGTTCTATAAAGCTTAGTTGTTGTTAAAAATAGCTGGTATGTATTTATACGAAATTACGACATCCACATTAGTAGGGGGGTATTTTTTTAATATAGCCGGCACCACATGACAAGCCGCATATTAAAGGAAATTGACTATCCTTCAAGCATTAAACAACTACCTCTTCTCTTCCTATGGGTATCGTAACAGTAGGCGATTAAAGGAGTACTGCCAGAAGAACCCGAAGCAAAATTTAATTCAAATTCAAAACCCGCTACAATTAACATCGGCGTTCATTGACCCACCGGCTGCTATGATAATATTATCCTCCTTTTGGAAAGGTGCATACCCAGTAGTGGACCAATATAGACTGGGTACGATGATGATTATATTATCTTTATATTAAGAGATACAAAAAAAAAAGAACAATTGCTAGTGAATTTCCAACCCCTTTTTTCTTCTTCAAGGTATTATTGACAGAAACTATACTACGTCTTCCTTTAAGTCTCAAATTATCTCCCAATCTATGGGATTTTCATATTAATACCATAAATATCATTACCATGCACAGTTTTTTTTACAATTATTTGGAAAAGTATGCTAAAAATTTATTTGTAATGCATTATAAGAGACAGGATTTATTAAAAATTGCATAAAACGAAATGAAATACTTTATTAATAATATTTTTTTGCACTTTTTAAGTGCAAAAAAATACTAGACTACAAGTTCAAAAACTAAAATACAATTACAAACAGCAGGGTGACACTTAAAAACGCATCCAGAGTTGTTGATAAAAATCATAAAAGTTTAAATCTATATTTGGGTTTGCTATAATTTCATTTCATTTCAATAAATTCATATAATTTCTTTTTTTTGTTAATGTTAACAAATTTTTGTATGTGACCATCGTGACAATAAATGTCCAATGTGACCGAGCATTTATAATAAATGACGGGAGGCTTATAGCATAATGACAGTCAATTTTCAACTCTAAGTATTAGTCATTAATCCCTCAACCCCCGGGAGGCACTCGGGTGCCACGATAACAATTGATTTCAATTGTCTGGAATAACTCACGATCGAGGGATT
The DNA here is from genome assembly GCA_949315895.1 of Anania crocealis. NCBI lineage: Eukaryota > Metazoa > Arthropoda > Insecta > Lepidoptera > Crambidae > Anania > Anania crocealis. The sequence continues at coordinate 12,265,124 of OX438869.1, forward strand.
AAAATGTTGATATACAAATATTAAAACAGTTCCGTTAAGACGTGCATTGACACGGAAACAACTGCTCACAGTGTGGTATCGGAAAGTTTTCCACTTTGCTGAGACCTGCCAAGCTGGCCTCGAACTACTGACTCGTATTCACATCTGTTGCCAATTCAGCGATCACATTAAGACAGGATTATGGATAAAACACTAACTAATTATGGATTTAGAAAATTATTTTGCGCTTGTTAATATACCGGCCTAGATACCTTCACCACACTACCCGCGCTAACACTGATTTGAGGAAGCACCTACACCACACTAACACTGATTGAGCAAGCACTATTTCATGCAGGAAAACCGCCCGCCCTCCCTCAAAAATGCATGCAGTACAGTTAATGCAATTATTAGTACCCAACACCAATGCAATAAAAACCTCGACGCGTTTCACCACTTCACGTGGCATCCTCAGGAGATGTTGTCGCCTTCGCTGCGCTCTGACGACTTAGGCCGTATACAGAAAGAAAGCTGGAAACTTATAAGCGCTTACCGGCGCTTGAGAGCTCTGGTCCGTTCTACACAAAGGAAGCAGGTTGAAGCAGACCAAGCAAAATGTCGGACTCGTTCGACGATGATTTAGTTTTGTTTTGTCGCAGTTGTTTATTAATTTGAAATGGCAGCGCCCAGCGCTGACCAGCGCGTGTTGAAGCTTGTCGGAACTTGTCGGCACCGTTCAGTGCTTATCGGCGCGCGTTCATATATTTTCCTGCTCGGGTTACCAGCGCTGTCAAGCGCCGGTAAGCGCTTATAAGTTTCCAGCTTTCTTTCTGTATACGGCCTTAGTCGTGCTTGCTCAATTAGTGTTAGTGTGGTGTAGGTGCTTCCTCAAATCAGTTTTAGTGCGGGTAGTGTGGTGAAGGTATCTAGGCCGGTATATTAACAAGCGGAAATCATTAGCAAAATAATTTTCTAAATCCATAATTAGTTATGGATTTCCGCAAAGTAACGCCTGAGTCTATTAATTTTTTTTTTAAAACACTTACACCTTCTTTGGTGTTTAACTTTTTATTTTTATGTTTTAAAATTAATGTGGATTACAAAATTTGCTGAAAAGATAATTCGACTGCACGTTACGTTTCATGACAGTTTAGTTAAATGAACACGATTTCTACCATTGATGTAAAATAAAAAACAATATAACTTTATATATAGAGATACACATCCAAAAAAGAAAACTTCCTCACCACGCTTTGTTGCTCCTTTACCTCATTTTAATTCATAATTTAGTCATGTAGGTAATGTGCAAGGTTGAATTTGCATTACAGAATGTCATTACATCAAAAGTCAAGTAAAAGCTAGCTGCTATTACAGAATGACTTTTTCATCAGCAAAATTTTTATAGGCGTTAAGTATTTTAGAGCCTAAATTTTCAGTGCGTACCTTAAACATTATTTTGTGCTTTTCTTTGATAGCAGATATCAGAAAAATGAAATAGTTTTGTACCGGCACAAAAATAAAATAGCAGTAACTTCCTGTGGGTAACGCCTCTAGACGATTAAAGTATCACCATAATAAGATGGGAAGCAGTGGCTTCTGCTGCTTGGCGGCATCCGCAAGCCAAGCGTATCATGGCAAAAACCTTCTCTTGATTCTGCCATAATCACCACTCCTGGCAAGCATATTGGCGATTGAAATTTATAGCCAATAGTGGAGGGAAGATGCCTATGTTCTTCTCCTCGTGGTACTCCTTTAGCCGCCTCTTACTACATGCATATGAAGATAAGAGGTTGTCCTATTCTTTTAATGTCAACACCACATGACTGATAGCTTCAATTAATTCGAAAGTAGTTTAGAAACAACTCAAAAGTTTTTCACTGTAAATTTTTGCTTACCTAGTCCCGAGCTAGCAACAAAGCATCATGATCCCGCAAGACAGATGACATACAATATTTGCGAAAACATACAAAATTCGCGTCATAAATCCTAGCTTTAGAGTGCATTTGGCAAAAGTAGTAACAATTAATCTGGACGAAACTGTGGCGTGCTACCCCTTGGAAAACGGCCAATTTGGACGCATTCAACATTTTCTAAAACGGTAAAGTTGACGCAACATGAATATCGGCCGGTAGAACGTAGTCTGTTTGAACAGTGTATAATGTATTGTTCATAACCAGTACAAAAACGAATGAAAACTATTTAGTATTCCGTAGTTCAAAAGGAAAAAAAAATGCCTTACAGGATCACTGCTGTCAGTCCGTCCGTCCATCTGATCTTCTGTCCGTCTGTTTGTCTGTCAAGACTGTATATATCAGGGATTCTCACACTCTCAAGGGAATCAAAATTTATAGGGTATTTTGTGGACCTAGAACAATGGAATTTGGCAAGTAAGTAATACCGTCTTATATGTACTACAAGTACAATTGGGAACAATCTGTCGCCACCCGACAATTATCGTTGATTATATGTTATTTTATTCATAAGTGTAGGTATAGTAATAAAAAAGATGATTCATGCTGTTATATTTCGTCTAAAATAAGGTTTAAACGTCTTTCAAAATCAATAATTATAAAACCCTTCTTGACATTTTTGTTATGATCCCCTATTGTCACCTTTAATCCTTTTTATTTACGTTCTTTCTTCCGGTGACTTTTTTTATTCCATTTTTCACACCATCATCTTAATGCTTTAAATGCTCTTTAAAGGCACGTTTGCATCTTCATTTAAATCTTTATAATATCTGTTTTTATCTTAGATCACGTAACTCTCTCTCTCTCTCACAGAGCTTTTATAACTCATATCAATCAATCACTCATTCTATACTTTGACTCATTCATGACGTGATAACTTACCATCCTACATACATTTAGTCAGTCAATTGTTTGCTAAACAAACTAGGATTTTTCCAAAACATAAATATCACGACGTTGTAAAGTAACAGCCTATAATCATCCCACTGCAGGGAAAAGGCCTCCATCATTGAATTCATGTTATCACAGCAATGATGGATGAACTGGCATAATCACCACGCTTGCCTAATGCGGGTTGGTGACCACAAACCCGAGCAACGTTCGAAAATTCGAAACTTTTTGTTGCCCGACCCGGGGAATGAACCTGGGACCCTGAGATCTTGGCCCGGTATTTAAACCACTAGACCAACGGGGCGTCATGACTTTGCATAACACCCTATCAAATAAAAACATCAAAATCGGTACTTTGTAAAAAAATACACAGCCAAAAACTATTGTCATTAAAACCTTCTCTTATTGCGACTGTTGAGGAATCAAATTGATATGGATGATTCTTATTATTATAAGCAATCCAAAAAATAAATTTTTGCTCTTCTTATATCACATAAATAATAATAATAATGTTGCCCCCTTGTCGCTACGTCACTTTGTGCTAGCGGCCGTTTTCGGGGGCCCATTAAACGAGTGTGCAAGTCACCCCCTGCCATTTTATTCGTGTGAGTAACATAGGTCAGGCAGGGGCCATAGTCCTTCCATAGTCCCAGTTACCCAGTCCACTAGCACCCAAACCCATAGACCAATATCCTTTGTATCCACTTTCTGCAATAGTCCTACACTAACCGGGGGTTATCCTTAGGTGTACTTGTATAGTGCGCACAGGGATAATCGTCGGTTGGTGTCACATTACATCATTTAGATAAATGTTGTCTAACGGGCCTCTGCGAGTTGGCTTCGGCCCCTCATACGCCTTCCAACGTCCGGGACTTCATAGTCCCGTGATTGGAAAATGACCAACATACTCGTAATAATAATAATAATAATTCAATTGTACTAATAAGATTAATTTTAAAAAATCCGATAAGTCCTACTTGATAACCTACAGACTATAGGTCTATTTCTTATCAGAAACCCATTGACCGTTTCCCTGGAATTTCTCGTTAGAATTTCATTAGGTGGGCCAACAAAGGTTATTGGGGTTTTCATCTGAGATAAAAAGGTAAATTGGTACCCATTTATTCCTGTTATCTTACAATTCGATCAAATTGGAGGTAATATTGTAATAATTTGCTTTGTCATCAACATGTCAACATAATGTAGAGTAGTAATAATATTTCAAATAATGTTTGTAGAATTTCAAAGCTGAAGTGGCAGTGGGCTGGACACATAGTAAGAGGAACCGATGGCCGTTTTGAAATGTCGACCACTCACCAAACGACGATCTGTGGGTAGGCCAAGTGGACTGTCGATCAGGTAAATGTCGCGGGAAGCCGTTGGACGCGGGTATTTTTTTGTTTTTTTTTAATTTTTTGTAGTATCTTAATAAAATATGTTTTTTTTGCATAGTAAGTTAAAATGTGTTGATTGTTTTATTAAAAAATATGTTTTTCATAGTACCTAAGTTAAAATGTTGAAATATGCTTTTTTTTCCATAGTAAGTTTAAATGTGTTGATTGTTGATTACATATAATAAAAAAATAATGGATTTTTTTTATCATTGAACGAGAACTCCCTTACCTTCATAGGCTATCTGAAAACTTGATATTTTGGGAACTTTACTTTCCGGGAAATTGATATTTTGGGAACTTGACTTTCTGGGAACTTGACATTTTGGGAACTTGACTTTCTGGGAACTTGACATTTTGAAACCGCTTGACATTTTGGGAATTTGACATTATGGACTAAATAAATGACGCTGAGCACTGACAGCTCGCGGAACAAACTAAGCCAAGTATGGCTTAGTTTTAGTTGCGCGTTTTTCGTGCTTACATTCGGCTTCTAGGTGTTATTATTCTAAGACAAATCGTAACAATTTGCGTGAACGCGTAGCTTGATATCTAACGTCCCGGCCGGTCCCAATAATCTATCTATCGCCAGTTTTGACATTTGGAGATAGGAAACAGTTTCTATCTCTGTTTTTGCCGTCCAGAGAAACAAAGACAGAAGTTGTTTTTTATCTCCGATATGCCAAAACTGAAGATAGATAGGTTATTAGGATCGGCCGGTAAACTTACTATCTTAGAAATGTCAAAATTATTGGGACCGGCCGTTAATAGATAAGATAGTCAATAATCTTACTTTAAATAGAGATAGGTGATTTTGAGTTTAGGTAAGCAGATTAGAACCGGAACTTTGTTTTGATTGTGTGGTGTCTCATGTAGTTAAGCTGATTATGTTATTTTATTTTTAATACATATTTTTATTAAATGTAATTTTAATGATAATAAATAATAGTTTATGGATGATACATCACTAATTTTTTAAACTTAAGAAGTCAAATATTCGCTTGACTATGTATATAATACTCTCTCGAAATTATTGTATTGGTTAACGACAAACAATCGTACAAAATGAGTTGAGTATATAAACTTGAAAAATTTTGTCTCAGGCGGGACTCGAACTGCGAGGAGATGCGGGTTAGATACTGATATTATAAGTGCAATTAAGTTGCTAAAATATCAAATAAAGTATAAAATGAGTTGAATTTTTCTTACGCAAAGATAGCCACGAGGGCCACCACGATACGTATTCTGGAAGATACTATTAACACTTTTTAGACTTAGTTTTAGCAATGTAATGTTAAGGTGCACATTTTAGGATTTTGACAGATGCTTATGCAGCAAAAAAGATATGTATGTAGGGTACTTCTGCTTGGTCTAAATAAATTTCAAAGATTGAGATAGCAATTTTTGATATTTTCCTCAATGTTACAATTACAACTGTTAATAATTCATGATTATATTTTACAACGTTTGAATGAATTGCAAAAAAATAGTTGCGATTCATGCAGACAAAGATATGTATCAGCTTTGATAACACACTTAAACTTTATATAAATAACAACGAAGTCATTTAATCACATCACTTCACTGAAGGACTTCGCAGCGAAATGAGTTTAAAGGACAAAGTAGTGTTAGTTACCGGTGCCAGCTCAGGAATAGGAGCCGCCATTGCTCTGAAATTTGCTGAAGAAGGAGCTCATGTGGCTATAGTGGGAAGAAATGCTGAAAAACTGAAGAACGTGTCCGAACTCATTACTAAAGTCGGTAAAAAACCTCTTGTAATCGCTGCTGATGTCACTAAAGAAGATGATGTCAAGAGAATCGTTCACGATACTTTGAAACAATTCGGAAAATTGGACGTCCTGATCAATAATGCTGGTGTGGTTCAATATGGCGGGATCACCGATGATAACGCTTTGGCAAACTACGACTATGTTATGAATACAAATATCCGGTCAATTGTCAATCTTACTCACCTTGCCAGCAAGCATCTTATTGAAACGAAAGGAAATATTGTAAACATATCAAGCATAGCCGGTGGACAGTTCCTGATGCCAAAAGGATTCGCATACTGCACATCAAAAGCAGCGTTGGATCAATTTGGCAGGGCAATCGCGCTCGACTTCGCACAGGAAGGTGTTCGAGTAAACAACATAAGCCCAGGACCTGTGAGAACCGATATTTTGGAGAACACGGGATTGAGCAAAAAAGAAGCAGATGCTGCGTGGGACAAATCAGTTCATCAGTGTCCTCTTAAGCGAATAAGCGAGCCATCGGAAATTGCTGAACTTGCATTATTTTTAGCTAGTGACAAGGCAGTTGGGATTACTGGATCAAATTATGTTACAGATAATGGAGTTTTGCTATAACTTAATCCTTAACATTCAGCCATACGTCTCTTAGAACTTCTCACGTATATAATCGCGAATTTTTTTACATTCCATTCCTGTTTCAGTACCTACCCCTTGTGTCTCAATATCACGCTATGGTTTTTTGAATTCGGACGTCGGGCATTTGTCTTAGGTGAGTAGTGAACCACTACTTAACATCTGAGAGGTCTATGCCTGGTGGTCAAGTCCCTGTACTTAACAATAATGATGCTCTATTAAAACTCTAATTTTCGAATCATCGAATTTTATTTCACAGAATAATTTTGCAGGATTTTAAACATAATTTTTTTTTAAAGACCTAGTCATCTATTAACACATTTAATTTTTTTGTGAAAATTGAACCCACATTCAACTTCACAAAACCATTTGCTTACCGGGCGATCTTTTGTGGTGTCGATGATTTTCTTCAAGGCTTTGCCAATATTTAGTACTAGCTATTGCCCACGACTTCGTCCGCGTCAATTTCTGTTATTATGTTCGCGATTATTTTTGCAACATTTTTCACTAATGATTCGCTTCTATTAGTCGCAGTGTGATGATATATAGCCTAAAGCCTTCCTGGATAAATGGACTATCCAAAACAAAAATAATTTTTCAATTCGAACCTACTTCCTGAGATAAGCGTGTTCAAACAAAAAAACAAACTCTTCGGCTTTATAATATTAGTATAGATAGGGTAATCAACTGTGATATATTTTTACTGATAATTACTTAGATTTAAACGGTACCAAAAAGCTTAATTATCAGTCAACGACTACAGGAGAATCGTTGAGTGAAGAACAGACAACGCATTCTTCTTTCACCATTGACCAAACTGTGATCGCCAATCCACCTGCTGAGCGTAGCGATTCTGGCAAAGTCCTCTTTTTCCACAGTAAACCGGAGTCCCTACCTATGTTTGACGGTATACTGTAGACTGTGTAGTGTGGTGATTGATTACACTTGAACCCATTACCATCTGACCTCCGACAGGTAAAATAATTAGATGAATCTGCTAAGGCTACGCTTGACTACGATTCTAGTTTTAACAAATACAAAATAATTGTAATAGATAATATCATCAACAAGTAACGGCTTATAATCGTCCCACTGCAGGGAAAAGGCCTCCATCATTATTTAAGTTGCCAAAGACATGATGGATACAGGCAAAATCACTACACTTGCCATACGGGTTAGTGAAGTTACGAGCTGAGATTTTTTTAACTCACAACCACCAGGTTTTAAGACCACTACTACACTGATCTATCGCTGAACCTATAATGTAACTTGTAAATAAAGACCACATCAGACTGATCTACCGTTGAACAAATAAAGTAAAATGTAAAATTATCTGCTACATTGCAAGACAAAGCTGCGCTTTTCATAGCTAAACCCAACTGTGCCCTTAATAATAATATCATGAGGTAAAATGTGAATAATGATTTTAAGGCTTCTGTTTAATCCAGTTCAGTTCAAATAACCGAACTTAATTATTGTTATTATTTATTTATTTCAATAAATATCTTTAACTTTATATTATAGGTAAGGTCTCGCAAAACCTTTTAAATGGTTTGACTGCGAATACATAGTTACACTCAGATTATATAATATTACATAATGCTTAATAACTTATATTATTGAATTAAATAACTTAGATAAAATGTTGATAACAACAAAATGATACTAGCAGTAAAATGCAGCTAACAATAAACTGTTAGATCATGGAAGATTTGAGATCAAATACTTTTTAATTTTTTTCGAAAATGACTTCTTATTATTACTATTTAGGACATCGGAAGGTAACATATTGAGAGTAAAAGGTATTCTTTTATTTTATTTTATTTTATTTTATTTATTCAGTACACAAAACAGAGTTACAACAAGTACAAGATAGTTTTTATCTAAGATATGATTCAATACAATGATAGGCTGCAACTCCACAGACATGTGTACATTGCATGTTAAAAATAACGAGCTCCTTAAAAATAACAGTATAAACACTTAGTACATAGTAAATATATATATAAATATATTTATATAAATATGTTACAAATCAATATGTTATAAATACGGTTTTACTAAATATATTGCGTACAATATGAAGCGTGAAATATATATTATAATCAATAAGTGTATAAATAAGTAAGTAAAAATTGCATGCGAAATTTCAGACAAAGCACTAAACAATCCTATGGAGGCAAGATTTCCATTTGTTTAATGATACAGCAAAAATATCAGGCACATTGTTAAAATTATCTACTAAGCTGTTATATTCACGGCACATCCTAACTATCGGATTGTGTGATGACACGTTATTATTGCAAAGTGGGATTGAGAAGGGACGATCTCGTCTTTTAGATAAAGTTCTGTCGTCAAACATATTCGTAATTCTAGGCACAACGTATTTATTTTGTGACACAGCTCTATTTACCTGGGTATGACCAGATCTGGTGTCAAATGCTCACGATGTTCATAATAATTGTTCATTAGTAAAATATATTTATATTTTAAACTAGCGGGTAATATATTGCAAATTTTGAATAATTTATAATATTTGTCTCCCCAATTGTTTCTAGTTTTGTTATCGACCAACAGCTTTAAGAACCGTATTTGTATTGCTTCTATTCTTTCAATATTTGTTTTATTTGTTTTTAATGTTTATTAATCTTCATTGTTTATCAATAATTGTATATCAGTAATTTATAATAATCTGTATCTAACCGCTTGTTTCGTAATTCGGAGTGCAAACCACTGCTAGAAGATGTTTTAAAATAAAGCTAAAGAGTTTGTTTGTTTGGTTTGATGAACTGATATTTGTGTAGGATAGTCCATTTACCATAAAACCTATTGGTTAGATTACAAAACAATACGCTTAATATTACAAATAGGAAGAGCATAAGAGAAAAATGTTGAAAAAGAGGAAAAAATCCTTATAACAACTTCCGTTGCGGAAGCGGCATTAACGGATAAAGTCACCCAAAAACCATGTATGCATTTTACCTCACTTCGAAAGTTCTGAAAATATCTTAATTAAGAAAAAAAATATGAAAATAAACCATACCAACTAAGTTATCACCAAAACTTTCTGTCGCGAATAAGTTAACATCAACACATTTATTTGCACTGTCATAATTACTTTTGTTTGTGTATGCATTCATTATCTCAGCCATAGATCTTCGCAACGATTGGACCCGCGCCACCCGCATCCAAAGACTTCTCGCAGTCTTCGCCAGATCGTTTGCTATTGCTTACAATATTGCTTCGGAACAATAGTATCTATAGTTTTTTTTTAATAGTTAATGGGCTTGCTCTTGACTACATACTTAACTATACGGTTAAGAAGAAGCCTAAGATGGAGCGAGCTTACGAAGAGGTGCTGGTTCTCCCACACACCAGCGGAACACAGAAAAACTGCTTGGTGCTGGACTCCGGCAGGAGGGTGGTAGCATCCAGGCAGCCTCTTACGAAGCCTACCACCGCGTATTAATTGATTCGATAATATCGATACTATCGAAAGCACTATCGATATTGTACCTAGTTTTCGAGGTATCGATAGCCAAACTATCGACAGTTCTGCAACTCTATGTGCAGGGTAGAGTCTATCCACAGATCGTCGTCCGGTGCGCGGTTGTCATTTCAGAACTTACCTTAAAATGTGAGCAACAAATAAAACCGTAAAAAACTATTAAATAAACAGTTTAAGGAATTTTTCATTTAAGAAAGCAGTACGACGTCAGTCTGAGAAGTATAAAACTTTTTCCTTAATTAATGAAATGCTACTTTGATTTACGAGACTAACTAAGCGGAATGTTTGAAATCGTTAAAAAAAGTTGGACATCTGTTAAACTTCTGGAAAGATCGAAACACTTTATTATAAACCTAGAAATTTACACTATAAAGCATATTTTACCTTAATAAGTGGCGTGAAGATTTTCTCCAAAGAAGATTTTCTTAAAGTGAACTGTCAAAAACTATGAAATATTAACTTACAGTCAACAGAATGCATAATTGAAAGAAAATTACCATAGATAAATATGTTCAAAGTAAACTAAACGTTAAAAACGCCCCGTTGGTCTGGTGGTTTAAATACCGGGCCAAAATCTCGGGGTCCCGGGTTCGATCCCCGGGTCGGGCAACAAAAAGTTTCGAATTTTTGAACATTGGTTTGTGATCACCAACCCGCATCTGACAAGAGTAGTGATTATGCCAGCACCCATCACTGCTGTAGTAACTGGAATTCAATGATGGAGGCCTTTTCCCTGCAGTGGGATGCTTATAGACTGTTACTTACACTATATGTTGGAACTTTAACTATTTTTAATTTTAGTGTCAACTGGCGAATGACGTAATCTAATGTTGTGTTATGCTGTCACAAAAAAAAAGCGCCACACCTTCTCTTCCAGTGGATCGAGTAAGAGGCAGCTAAAGGAGTGCAGCTATAAGAAGATAGGCAATAGTCGGTTTCCTCCAATAATGGCCAAATCGCAGTCTCAAACTCGCCTCCAAGCTATACGATTATGACAAAATTATTCTTTAAGATAAAATCAGTTTCATTTCTGCAAATAGGCCTCAGGAGGCGCTGATACATGGGACATGTCACAATATTTAAACCTACCACTGCTTCAGGACAAGTCTGGGCTAAAGCCGAGAAGGAGCAGCGCAAGAAACTCGGTCACTACTTATTGTCAGTCTCTTTTTAAAATTAATAGACTCAGGCGTTACTTTGCGGAAATCCATAACCAAAATGGATTTTGAAAATTATTTTGCTAATGATTTCCGCTCGTTAACACCGGCCTAGGTACCTTCACCACACTACCTGCACTAACACTGAATAGGTAACAAGTAGGTACAGTACAGTTTAATATCTTTTAAGCATTAATTTAAGCAAATACATTGCTAGCATTAACTAAAAATACAATTCCTTAGGTTCGAATCCTACCTTTTCTTCTTCTATTTATAAAGTACCATTGTTCTAAGATACTATCGTTGGTACCCTAGAAATGTAACTTGCAGTATCAGCAATATTCTATCAAGCGAATGTCTCATTTATCATGTGGGCATCAAAAATATGAAGGCTGACTAGATTTTACACCTGTATTCTAAGCTTTACAGGGAGATATCTACGATTTTATGTTTGAACAAAATGGTGAATCAAGCCGTAAATACGGTAGTTAAATATAAAGGCAATTGTCCTGTTTAACGGCTAGAGATGTATTGCTACGTTTTTTTTTATCTATTATCGATAATATCGCATTAAATTCTTGGATATGTTTGTTAATTTAATTTTAAGTCCATTCAATTGCTTTGTAAGATCTTATTTTTAAAGCAATTATATTTTAAAAGTGTGCTACAAGCAGAGTATTTTGAATTCGAGTCCAAACTAAAGAAATGTCGTTTTGTCATTTTGTCGTGACTGATAATAAAACGGTAGGTTGTACAAAATAGAATTAACTAATTCTACTTAAAATAATTGTAATCGCTGGCCAATATACCAGCGACACAAAAAAGTCCGCATTACCATGTTTGGTTCTGATGTTTTCTAATCTATCGATAACACACCGCACACCACTAGTTACGGTGTTTGGTGTAAAAACGTATTCTATGTGTGGTTAAAACTGGTAATGGCATCGTAAACTGAGGTCTTCGAGGGAAAATTACCAATAGATGCGAAGACCGCAATCGTGTTTATAGGCGGGATATGATTGTTTTAAAGCACTTACGTGATTAATACCGTTTATGAGGTAATAAATTGTTTTTTTTTTTTTTTTTTTAATTTATTTATCATATTAAGAAAATTACATGAACATAAAGGAAATATTAACATCTAAAAACCACGGAGGTTAACTATGATGCTAATGAGTTAAATTTAGGTTAGTACCCATATAATGGTTTATTTAGACGCTTTGTGTGATTATTTCCTTTTCGCTACATTTACCTTAAATTACGACTAAGTACATACCTAGTTATAGTTTGCAATGACAGATACTTACATTTACAAAACTAATTCAGCTACCAAAACACTACGTCACAGGGGTAAATTTTTCAAGTATATTCTTATCGCTGTAAGTCCGTGCTCGGCATGCGAGGAGATGCGGGTTTGAGTCTCATCTGAGACATAATTTTTCTAGTTTAAATTCTGATAGTATAATTGCAGTTAAATTGCTTATATCCTGTAAAGTATTTAAATAGCTTCATCTTAACTGATCGTCAAACATCTGCAAAGATGTTTCTTTTGGGTGCTAAAGGTGCAAACTCCTAACATTTGATCAAACAAAGCTGGCTTACAGCGATAAGAATAGGTATGCTAAAAAAATTGATGCCTGTGACGTAGTGTCTCCATGGCTGAATTTGTAAAGCGCCGCGCCCGGCATGTGAGGAGATGCGGGTTCGCGTCCCGCCTGAGACATATTTTTTCAAGTTTAATACTGATAAGTAATGTTGTGTTTTAGTAGATACACTAAACAGGTAATTTGATGTCGCACTGTTTTGTGTAAGGAAACGCCTACTTTTCATTTCACTAACTATTCATAGTTAACGCAGTCGATTCAACCACGGAGCACAAATCATTAATTTTGCATGATAATACGGGTTAATATTAAAACGATCCCGTCGATGAACGAGCTACAATGTTGAAATCTATAGCGTTTTGTAGGTTAGTTACGGCGGTTTTCACGTTGAGCGTTTTACAAAAACGCTTGTCTTGGATTTCTACACTAATCGTTCCGTGCTTCGGTGGGGCACGTTAAGCCGTCGGTCCATAACAGTCGTTAAGCCCTGTTGGGGGAGTGATGTTGCCACAGCGTCGCCCTCGCCGTCGGTCAGCGGTGGTGGATCCAAGGCCTTAACCCCTCCCCATAAAGAGGAGGGAGACCCGTGCTCAGCTGTGGGCGAAATGGGTTGTTACTTCGTGTTCCGCGTGACAGGAATCGATAAAAATACAGTATAAAATCCTAATCATTATTATAATCTCAGCCAAAAGACGCCCACAGCTGGACATAGGCTTACATAAGGATCTTCACATCGATCGGTCCCGTGCCACCCGCATCTAGTGGCTTCTTTTTTTTATAACAATGGGCTTGCTCTTGACTACATACTTAACTCTACGGTTAAGCAGAAGCCTAAGATGGAGCGAGGTAACCCAGAAATGGCACTGGTTCTCCCACACACCAGCGGAACACAGAAAAACTGTTTGGCGCTGGACTCCGGCAGGAGGGGGGTAGCATCCAGGCGGCCTCTTGCGAAGCCTACCACTGCAGGGGGATATGTTAGCCGTCATCATTGGTTGGAAAACCAAAGATGCCGTTGCCCAGGGTGGACCACTAGGAGGTAGATTCCACCACCCCAAAGGCTTCCCACGACCATCGCCAGATCTTCGGTCCACCTAGCGGGGGCCTATAGATCGACGTCTACTAACTGCGCGATCGTTATCCCAGAACCAGTTTTTTTTTAAGTGAATCATTTTATGGTAATTTACTGAAGCAGCGACACTTTCGGTCTACTTCGCTTTTCAGCAGTGTGGTTTTAGAATTTGGCTGTTTTATTGATTTATGTTTGATTGGTATTAAAATTTTTGATTTTAGACACTACAGAATAATATGTAAGTGACTAGGTTGTGAAAGCAGTCAACTGTGTCGTTCTTTTGGATAATATCTATGAGCTTGGATGGATCGAGTTGGTATGTGGTTTATCCTCTTAGCGGAGAACCTCGGGTAAGACTGAATTTAATGTTCCATCGACTGGGGTGTCCCAGAACCAGTTAGTATGGGATTTTAGTATTATCTTATCTGTGGTATTGGCTTACCCACAGATCATAGCGGTCGTTATTCCATAACTTTTTCACTGCAACGGTTCTTCTACAGTTTTCTATAAATTTGAGTTTGATTCCGTAACTAGATCCTTCGACTGGATGTAATAAACGCGTCAATTTATCTAGTACGCCAATTCAATAAATCGAGAAGGTATAACACCCCAAAATAATAGTCATATGAAAATTGTATCAAAAACATTAACCTCATTTTGCCAGCGTTGTTTCATCAAATGTTAGGAGTTTGCACCCTTAACGAAAAATTCACGCTTATGAATGATGTAGTGTCTCAGTGGCTAAATGGTAAAGCACCGCGCCCGGCATGCGAGGAGATGCGGGTTCGAGTCCCGTCTGAGACATAATTCTTCAAGTTTAAATACATACATTTAATCATAATTATGCAAGTACATCAGTTTGTATAGAAAACACGCGTGGTACGTACAATACACTGACTACGCGTTGACGCACGGAAGCTGCTTTACCTCGCCCCGCGGTTCAAGCGCTTATTTTTGATTTTTGCAATCAGGATTTAAGGTCATAATTTATCAGAAATCTCTTAAATTGAGCGCCTAGAAAACCGCCTTATCTGTGAACGTGGTCGGTTTGGTCAGACTCTGTCATACATTATTCAAACAGTATCAATAATTCAAGAACTGTAGTACGGTTCCTGATGTTTTCTTGTAGTTGATTCACAGTTGTTGAAAGTGAATGCGTAATAAGAAAATCGGCTGGTTCAGACTTCAAATGTGGCCTGAGGTGACGGAGATAAATTGATCAGCACCAACCACTTCATCTCGTCTTAAGCGTGTCCTAAAATTAACTAAAAAGTACGGCCACAATAAGACGAACGGCAGCGTCTCTACACCGTTAGCCATACTGCATTCGCCAATCTGTCTGCTAAGGATGGCGATTATGGCAGAATCTTTATTTTGTAAAGACTTATTGCCCATGACGAAGCAGTAGATGTCTTCATCAACGTTGGATTGGAAATTATCTGCGAAAAAAACCTTGTCGGTTTACCCCTTTTAATACCGTCAGTTAACCAATAAAAAAAAGTTTAAACATTAACTAAACTATTAAATTATTTAGCAAAACTATCTCACATAAACAAACAATATGCAATACTAATATGCCAACTCCAAAGAATAGTTAGCAACTTGAAATTCTGATCAAGTGTCGGTGGAAATTGTTTCTTTCATCTGGGATTACATTTCAGAAGTGACTTACACAATGTCACACGTTGCAGCTGCACGGGAGATTTTATTTCTTCGCATAGCTTTGAAAAGAGGTTGTACAACATCAAATGGTTCTTCTTAAACTTTCCTCTAATTTCATATTGAAATTCATTTTTCAGATTCATTTGAGTCCTCGTTACAACATCATCGTCAGCCTCATCACTGGCAACACGCAAACTCGAAGATTGCCTTACTCTGCAACACGAAGCTCGTATTTTCGAATATATCTGTCTCTTTCAGATACTTTAAGACATCGGTATGCGTGATAGAGACAGATAGATTCAAATATACGGACATTGTGCTGCGGAATAAGGCCTTGCATTGGAGACCTTTCTAGTTTACAGTTTTGCTGAGAACCTTTCAGCTTGGGTCTGATTCTTCTTTCTGTTGGTGACAGCTTTTTAGAAAGAAATCATCATAACAGTTATTGTGGTGACTCTAAAGAACATAAACAAAAAGTACTATTCAACAATGTACATAACATCTTAGAAGATGATAAAAGACAGAGACGCATCCAGAGCATGTTGTTTTCACAACAAAGCCAGTTGTAACGAATTCTTCAATTCCCTATTCAATAAATGTTATTTGAAAACAGGATGAAATTTTTGTTTCTTTGTTGTCTATTTTTTATGTTTGGTAGTTTAGATGATTAAAATTGAAAATAACAAAAGTATTTAAGGTTCATATTTTATGTTTTGTACTACTAGTAGCTGAAGTAATCAAATCTACAACTTGCCACGAGGTTCGGCCTTGCATGCATATAAGATCACTGCATTAACTACAAATACAGTTGGTTATTTACAGACTAACATAACGACCGTTTCATCATCATCGCCATCATCATCAGCCTATCGCAGTGGACTGCTGAACATAGGCCTCTCCAGTTGCACGCCACTTAGGTCGATCCTCGGCTTCTCGCACCTAGCTCCTGCCACCCTGCCAGCCATCTTGCGCAAATCATCACTCCACCTGGCCGACGCAAGCTTACATTTTTATAAACATTTATTTTTAAATCTAGTTACCAGTCTGAATTTCATAACTATATTTTTTAAACTTTAATAGTTTTACATTATTAATAAATTTATGTTAAACTACAACATTATTAATAAATTTATGTTTTGAACTCACAAAGATTACAACAAAATTTGGTTTTCCTGTGCTGTTTTAAATAACAAAAAAAAAAGCTGCTTATTATACTGGTTAGCGTTCTTGATAAGCTGCTGTCAAATTATCCAACTAAATACTTGTAGAAGGCAGAGACGCATCCAGTGAGGTTGTTTTCCCCGCAGTCGCAAATACTAACTACAGCCGCGTGCGGGACTGAATTATTCAAAGCAGATTGCCCCAGCGGCGTATTTACCAACAACCTTGCTAAGAAAAATCAGGTTTGATTGGTTACTTTTTATTATATATTGCTTAAAAAGGTATCATTAACTAAGCAATAAGCAGTAATTAATCAAATCAATTATACCAGTGGCTAAGACTAAAATACTGCTTTGTTTATCAATCTGCTCATTTGGAAATAACTTACAATGTAATCATTTTTCACAAAGCAGATACAACGCGAGTAAAAGAAGGCATTACTATCAGTAAATATTGAATGCAGATTTTTTTGGTTTTTGGTTTTCAATAATATTCTACCAATTGCATCGCAAAAGATCAATAAGTACAAATTAACTAGTTGAGATAACCTTCTTAATGTAAACTAAGTTTAAATTATTATCCGTGCAGTATAGGAAGGAAACACAGACAATGATGTAAACGAACTACTTTATTATTAAGCGTTCATGGCAAAGTTTCTGTCACATAACCCAGCAAGATAATTATAGAAAACAGGGACGTATCCAGTGTGGTTGTTTTCCCAGCAGTCGCAGGCACTCATTATAGCCGCGTGCGGACTTGATTATTCAAAGCAGATTGCCCCAGTGCGGCGGCGCAATTGCTAACAACCTAGCTTATAATACTAAGTTTCCATCCTTTCTGTACAGGACGACTTAATATTATCCTATTAATAGCTATAGTCATAAAAAAGATCCGTGCGCCCAAATACAATAGACGATACATATAGCTATAATATATAGACTGCGCTCGCGTTCAGTAAGATAAGAGCAGTGCGGACGCATTCGAGAAAGGGCCGTATCCGGTATAAGACAAGGACGAGTATTAAGTAGCAGAAAACGACTAACTATTCTAGATAAATTGAGATCGTCCTTGTAAATACGTGCGTTGCGGATTCTTCTGGAAATTGGTCCTGTCAACGAAACATTCTAGAAAAGAGGCGGGTCTTCGTCCCTACTCGCCGCGGTTTCGAGCCGCTATATAAACCGACTGATCGCTCGCACATTATGACAGTTCTCAGTTCACAGTTCACAGTTTGACAGTCTTACAGATTCACAATTGTAGTCTTCGTTACGGCCTACAGATATTAAGCAACGACCTCAGCGCCCACTATTGGACCACGTATAGCTTCTCGATTTGGATTCCGTACCGACGCCGTTCTTCAATATCGACCAACAACGATCCACCCACCGAACTACAGTGTGCATCGGCTGGAGACACCGCCTACCGGAGAACCGATCACCGAACCAGCGCATCAGCAAGTTACAGTCCGCTCCGCTCACCAACTCCAGTCATCCGGCACATTTTTCTGGTCCTTCGAGCCGGATCGTTGTTTAACCTCTTGAAGAAAGACTCAAGAGCACCGAACGTCTTTGTTGAAGAAAATCACACAACATGCCAGTGACAAGATCTCCGAAAGGGAAGACAAAAATGTCACAGCCGGCTACCGTCACAGAAACGTTAGCCACAGCTGGCATTGAACCCTCTCAGATAACAGAACCAGAGGTCTACAGAAGATCATCGCAACCGTCTACACGAGCGTCCACCTTAAAATCGAACCGCGCCCGTCGGCTATCAATGGCCGTAGAAGAGGTCGCCCGCCTTAAGCTGGAACTGGCTCTCGCTCAGGTCGAGGCCATTCAAGCGGAAGAGTTAGACGAAGAAGATGATTGCGACTTACAATCGCAAGAGCCGAATGCAGAAGCAGAGTTTAATGGAAAAATACCACATAGCCAGATACAGACAACAGAAGAAACAATTCCCGCAAAACAGAACATTGATCTTACAGAGTTAGCTTTAGCCATCGCAACCGCAGCGCGTACCGGACATCAGTATCACCACATCGCAGAGCTACCAACATTCAACGGCGCGCATTATCAGTGGCTCAACTTTATAACAGCATACACAGAGACAGCGAGCCACTTCACAGAGACTGAAAATATAGCGCGGCTTCGAAAATCACTCGTCGGAAAAGCAAAGGAAGCTGTACATTCGTTGCTCATAGCAAACTGTAAGGCGCTTGACATTATTAGAACGTTAGAAATGCGTTTTGGCCGACCCGATTCTATCGCATTAGCTGAAATAGAAAAGCTAAGAAGTCTACCGAAGCTCAACGACTTTCCACGGGAAGTCTGTGAGTTTGCCTACAAAGTGCAAAATAGTGTCGCCGTACTACGAACGCTTGGCAAAACACACTACCTGTACAACCCAGAGGTAGCACACCGCTTAACAGAAAAGTTAACGCCAGCGTTACGATATCGATGGTTTGACTTTAGCTTCGACCATAGTGAAGATGAACCGGATCTGATGTTGTTCAGCCGCTACATCGAGAGCGAAGCCTTGAAGTGTGCAAGATTCGCCGTTCCTGAACCCATTTATAGAGAAAACCCGAAACAGGGTGCCCTTCGGTTCGCCTAAAATTTAAAGTCCTAATTTCATTTGGCCGAACCGTATTGGCCTAAACTTATAACGTATAATTATTGTCTAGTCTAACAGTTGATTTCGCACTATTATAGATTGGTCTAAAAATTGAAAACCCTAATTTCAGTGTGTCTAATATCGAAAGCACTAAAATGTATTAGCATCTTTTTTTGACATTACGCTTTATTTTTTTGAACAGAAAAGTTTAAGAAACGAATCGCTCACAAACCGACCCCAAGCAGTCTTGTCTGCCCTACCCCTAGAGTGTAATTCAAAAGCGCGTAGGCGTGGAGGGGCGAGGCGGCCCGCGGGCTGAGGAGCAGGAGGCTGTAAGCGAGGCCCCGCGGCTGAGGCTGGCCGGCGCAGCCGGCCAGAAAGCCGAAGCTGCGGTGGTGAGCGTAAGCCATCTGCGACGATAAGCACGCGTGGGACCGCCGGAGCCCCGCAGCGCCGAAGCCGTCACGGAAGTCTGATTGTTTGGATGCATGCATGATTGCTTGTTTGCATGCATGTGTGCTTGATTGCATGCATGATTGCTTGTTTGCATGCATGATTGCTTGTTTGCATACATACATGCTTGCTTGCTTGCTTGCATGCATGCTTACTTCTTTGCATGCATGCATGATTGTTTGCATGCATTCATGCTTGCTTGCTTGCTTGCTTGCATGCATGATTACTTCTTTGCAAGCATGCATGCATGCTGATAAAGTTTTTAACTTTCTGCGAATAAAAATTTGGAACTGCAAAAGGGTAGGTGTTATGATATATTCGGCGAAATTATAATACGGCGATATAAAGTTAAGCGTAGTAAAAATAGGCTAAACACGATTAGGAATAGTAAAGATGTGCGAAAAAATTTTAGGCTAATAGTTTGTGCGCCAATGACAATTAGGAGTACAAATAATTAGGCAACCCGATATATACCCCCCGAAACAGCATCGTCAATTGATTCAGCGAGTATGCCTTTTATCTGAAAATAGAAAACGAAATACCGCTAAGAAAACGCCGCCGTGCCTTGTTTGTCGCGAAAATCACACTATCACAAACTGCAAACGGATGAAAACCGCCGAAAGCAAAGGACGCTGGGACTTAGCCAAGCAGCATCGATTATGTTATCGCTGCCTCCGTGACTGGTCGAAAGGACACACGTGCCCTGGTAGACCATGTCGGATCCGAGGGTGTGAAAAAACGCACCATCCACTACTTCACCACGACCCAACGCCTGCAGAGAATTCAACCGCAACAGTTGCGCACATTAGAATCGGCAACAACAACGAAACCAGGGAAAGAAATCCCACCAACAGTAATGATAATACTTATAGACTCAAATACCGGCGGGAGACATCGAAACTCACAGAACAACTACCGGATAAGACACAAGTCAACAGTTGCATGAACTTTGAGAGTCAGCCAAAAGAGTACATTATTGACAGTTCTCAGTTTGACAGTCTCACAGATCACAGTTAACAGTCTACAGTTTTACAGTTTATACGGCCTGCAGCAACGACCTCAGCACCGACTATTGGACACCGCACCGCCATACGATTTGGATTCCTGCCGCTACCAAAGAACTAGTGAAGACCGCAACGACCACAGTGTCCACTATTGGACACCGTATAGCTTCGCGATTTGGATTCCGTATCAACGCCGTTCTTCAATATCGACCAACAACGATCCACCCACCGAACAGTACAGTGTGCATCGGCTGAAGACACCGCCTACCGGAGAACCGATCACCGAACCAGCGCATCAGCAAGTTAACCGTCCGCTCCGCTCACCCACTCCAGTCATCCGGCACATTTTTCCGCTTCAGAAAACAGGACAGAAGACAGAACCAAACAGATTATAACTTAACACAAGCATACAGTGAAGAGCAGCCACAACATCATAGCAATAGTCGCCCTGATAACAGTTTTTCTGCAGCAACTAATACGTCGCTGCACGGCGGGAGTATGTACAGGACGACTTAATATTATCCTATTAATAGCTATAGTCATAAAAAAGATCCGTGCGCCCAAATACAATAGACGATACATATAGCTATAATATATAGACTGCGCTCGCGTTCAGTAAGATAAGAGCAGTGCGGACGCATTCGAGAAAGGGCCGTATCCGGTATAAGACAAGGACGAGTATTAAGTAGCAGAAAACGACTAACTATTCTAGATAAATTGAGATCGTCCTTGTAAATACGTGCGTTGCGGATTCTTCTGGAAATTGGTCCTGTCAACGAAACATTCTAGAAAAGAGGCGGGTCTTCGTCCCTACTCGCCGCGGTTTCGAGCCGCTATATAAACCGACTGATCGCTCGCACATTATGACAGTTCTCAGTTCACAGTTCACAGTTTGACAGTCTTACAGATTCACAATTGTAGTCTTCGTTACGGCCTACAGATATTAAGCAACGACCTCAGCGCCCACTATTGGACCCCGTATAGCTTCTCGATTTGGATTCCGTACCGACGCCGTTCTGCAATATCGACCAACAACGATCCACCCACCGAACTACAGTGTGCATCGGCTGGAGACACCGCCTACCGGAGAACCGATCACCGAACCAGCGCATCAGCAAGTTACAGTCCGCTCCGCTCACCAACTCCAGTCATCCGGCACACTTTCTTTTTGTGACTTTCTTCCTAAATAGTCTATGTTCTTCAAGCCACTTATTAAAGGCTGATGAAGACTGATTTGTTTCGCCTTACAAAAAATCAGAAAAAAGTTACGTGTCTTCCGAAACACGACTAAGACTAACTTACCCAGTTCCAGTCCCAAACCAATATAAAAAAAGACATGTGGCACTCGGAGACTGCCGCGGTACAGCTATTGCATGGCATTTTTCATCAACTTATGCAATTATAAAACTAAAAAGTATCACCGCTGTGCCGGTCGGAGTGGGGGGTGTTAGGTTATTTTCGTTATGGAATTTCTGGATTCGGTCTCCACGCTCAAGGCCCGCGATAGAAGCTATGCAATAGCTTAATTTTATAATTTTATGTATTTTCTAATTTTGACATTTGTAATTTAATTTTTCTGTTATTTTGGCAGATATGGTTACCATAAGCAACCATACTGTCAAAATCCTTATTTTCTTCTAAATTCTTTTAAATTTCGTAAATTCAAAATTGTTCGATCGTGCCTCGCCCCGAGTGTTAGGTTAGGTTATTTTCGTAACGGAATTTCTGGATTCGGTCTCCACGCTCAAGACCCGCGATAGAAGCTATGCAATAGCTTAAAAATATTCGTATTTTAAATTACTTGCTCCCACCCATGTGAAGCCGTTGGTTCCGGCTTCTGTCGCAAGATAGAAATCGTAAAAAACAATCACGACAGAGGTCTGTAATAGGCGACAAAAAGTAAGTATTGATTCTTTAAATACATCCAGAAGAGACAAACCGCAGCGTTTTCTCACAAGAAACTTTCCTAAATGCGATCGCCAAACACCAGCCAAGTTGACAATAATAACAAAATTGTCTCTTGGATTAACTGTGCTCGGAAGTGTTACTAATTTGGATTGATATTTTTCGTATGTTAAGTTCGGGTCCCAGATGGGTCAATGTAGAAAAAATGAGTTTTTCTACATTTTCTCGGGTCTGGATGTTTGTGGAACCTTCGTTGTTTCTAGTTTCCAAAATACGAATGCTTTAAATAGTTATTCAAATTGGGATTAGAACAATGTATGTGATGTTGTCCACATTTATTATTTATTATTATTAAAATGTATGTAGGTATATTGTGTATAAATATTGTCGTTATAATGTGTCTTTATTCTTGCACTGCGTTACCCCTATTCTTCATAATCTTAGTTTTCCTCTACTCTAAGGTTGTCTGGTATAAATCGCTATTCAGCGATAAGACCGCCTTATTGTACCAATTTTCTGGTTTTTCATGTTATTATTTTTTCATATCCTGTTTTTGTGCAATAAAAGTTTATTGTATTGTGTTGTGTTGTATATATTTTGCAAATACGCGCGCAGCCTGGATAACATGTCGATTGAAGTCCAATCAAATTTGAATTAAGCCACGAATGGTTACTGATTGAATCGAATAGTTGTACCGCTATTGTTGTGCTACCTACTTACTACAAATAGCTAGCGATAGTGTTGTTTTTTAACTGTCACACACTTGTTTTTCATCTGTTTTATTGAGCAATAAAATTGATTAGTTCTGAAATTGATTGAACTATTTAGACAAGAAATTGTACTATTATTTTAAGTACACTAACGGGTCGTTATTGCGTACAATATTATAGAGATATAAATACCTATTTATCTATGCGATAACGACCCGTTGTGAACTAATAATATTATGTGTTCAAATCGCGAAAGTTTGAAATCATTCAAGAAAATTGTACATTCAATTTACTCTAATTTAAGCTCCAAGGTCGCGGGTTCAGTTCTCTGACGGGTTAATGTTAAAAAAAAGATGTTTATGATTTATTCAGTGTTACTGATTACTTACTTAGGATCCAAAAAATGTAGGTATATGTTGTTGTCTTAATTTATTATCTATTTATTTAAAAAAATTATGTGATGCGCTAAAATTATTATTTTTTAATTCTCAGGACTCTGATTCTCTAACAGTCATATAGAAACAGATTTTCTTAAATTATATCATTCTGAACCCTGTATTTTACAATGCGTATTTCTTATGATACCCACATTGTTCTGTTCTGTTGCCACTCAGAAACCAACCACTCTATTTAGTTTACTACCCATTGACTTAGGAACAATAAATTCACTAACGACTGCCTTCATCTAAGCCGCTCCCCGGCTTGGTGAGCTCTCTTTGATAACGATCGCTATAACGCAATCTGTCAAGGTTCGGTAACGAAGGGAAACTTGTTACGGTCTGGGTTCTTGTTGCTCTGAGAAAACGAATACATCGATCGATGTTTGTGAAGGATAGAAAAATTCTGGATAAAGACAGAAAAAAGGAAGTCCTTCTGGGATATGTACTTATACAGGACTAGCCCGTGGCTCTGCTCGCGTGAACTGCACGTTATACCGTGCGAGTGTAAACTTGTGCACAGCAGTGAGATCGAGGGCGGGTCAATAAGTCCGTGGCTTTTGGAATAAAACACAGATTTTTTGATAAATAAATCATTTTATTTTTCAACGTAGTCTCTTGAGCTCTATACACTTTGTCCAACGCTTCTCCAATTTTTTTATCCCTTCCAAAAAATATGATCAAAATAGGCCTTTGTTTGCGAGATGACTTCATCATTGGAGTCAAATCTTTTTCCACCAAGCCATTTCTTCAGGTTTGGGAACAAGAAGTAGTCTGATAAAGATAGCTGTCAAACACAAACTAACTGACGCAGCAAGTTAAAATTTTGATAGGAGACAACTGATAGATACCTGTTGACAGGAGTAGTGTTGCTTTTTCAGTAAAGAGGTCAGAAATTCAAAAAGTCACGGACTTATTGACCCGCCCAAAATAGCCTATATCCTTTTTGGTCTAATCTACGTTTTAGTCAAGGCTAATACATTTTATTATTTTTTTGTGTCTTTTTCTATTTACTTAATAGCATATATTTTGATTTAACACCGAACACTTACGGGGTTTAATGCATCGAAATACTTTTTATTATATATAGGTAAATAGTAATTTACCTTCCCGACGTTTCGATCCGGTTGCACGAATCACGGTCGCGGGCAGACGGGCGGTTATGTGTTAAGT
This sequence comes from Anania crocealis, assembly GCA_949315895.1. Lineage (NCBI taxonomy): Eukaryota > Metazoa > Arthropoda > Insecta > Lepidoptera > Crambidae > Anania > Anania crocealis. The sequence continues at coordinate 12,290,198 of OX438869.1, forward strand.
GTTAAAATGCAACAAGAAAGTTTAAAATCCTATATATTTTGATGGTTAGGTTTCAAGGTGCCGCTGCTCAGTGGTCCCAAATTCATTTGCTGGACGGATCAGTGTTAAATTCGGTGGTCTACCCGTGACAATAAACGCTGTAAAGTGATCGAAACGTCGGGACAAACTAAATTTAAAATGTAAAATATACGTGAGTTCAGATCGTAACCTTTATCTCTTTTCATTAGTGTTCGCGAAAATTCAAGAAAACAGTATTACTCGAGTTTTTGATCGCCAACGCGCATTTGGCAAGCGTGCTGATTATGCCTTTACCTATCATTGTTCAATTCTAGAAACTTGAATTCAAATATTATAGTTCTTGTATATACTTTTTTATTTTACTTCCATACAGTCTTAATATTAGTGGAAACTAGATATATGTTATTATTCAAATTAGAATACAGTGGGATGATATTTTCATTATAGGCGTTAGTATACTTTACCTTTTATTTTTATTTTATTTATTAAGGAGAACACAAACAGTAGTGTATAAATTGGATTACATAAAATTTAAATCTATAATATGTTAATACACACCAACAACGTATTCCGCGTATAAGTTACACTAATGAGGCTACTGTTGTTGACAATGTTTGCCTTTTTATTTGAAACAATAATAATTAAGATATGAATTCTGAAATTTACAAATTATAAGAAAACAAGTTTCTATATATGTATAAGAAAAGTTAATTGTACTAATATTTAAACAACAAATATGATTGTATTTTTTTAAATATTTATGGCTTTACTACAATACTAAAATTGCAAATATTTATCAGTATTAGTGGTTATGACTATTCTTAAGAAAGTTATTAACTTGGCTTCTATATCTTACAAGATTATATTGAAATGGGTCTATATCGCGTGCAAACAATTCATTATAACGATTTAACATTCGGTACAGTGGTGAACGCCTTCCAGCATTGGTTCTGCAGATAGGTATAGAGAAAAGAGCTTTACTTTTATTTCTAAGTCTGCCTGATGGAATTCTGTAATATATTTTACTAACTAACGCTGAGCAATCGATGTAGTTGTTTACAATTTTGTAAAGAAAAACTGCCTCCAATTGAATACGTCTTTGACGCAGAGTAATAAGATTAAACCTTTTTAATAAGTTATCATAACTATCATAAGAATGAAAACATCTGTAATTTACTAATTTTAGAAATTTCTTTAGAATTTTTTCTATTGTTGCATCATATATCTTATAAAATGGATCCCATATAATAACTGCATATTCTAAAATGGTTCTTACTAATGTGAAATACAGATTCAAGTAAGTACTGGCCTTCCTGAAAGGTGAAATATTACGTGAAATGAATCCAAACATCTGATAAGCTTTACACGTTATTGAATCTACATGTAAGTCTAAAGTAAGCTTGGCATCTAACATGACACCTAGGTCTCTAATGTTATCTGATCTTTGAAGAACAGCATGCTGAATGACATAAGAATAAGTTAAGAGATTTTTCTTCCGTGTAAAAGATAAAATTTTGCATTTATTAAAGCTTAGTTGAAGTTTATTTTTAATACAATAGTTATGAAGTAATGTCAAATCTTCCTGTAAGAGTAAACAGTCTTCTGTTGTACGAATTGTTCTGTAAATTTTAAGATCATCAGCGTATAGTTCAAAATTAGAGTGTTTTATGCAACTACCAATATCGTTAATATAAAGTATAAAGAGAAAAGGTCCTAAAATTGAACCTTGTGGTACTCCAGATGTGACATTAAACAAATCTGACTCATGTCCATTTACTACAATTCTCTGTTTTCTGTTATTAACGTATGAGGCAAACCATCTTAGGAGTGAGCCTTTTATACCGTTATAGGCTAACTTTTTCAACAATATCAAGTGATCTACCTTGTCGAAAGCCTTTTTAAAGTCCGTGTAAATTGAGTCTACTTGCTCCTCTTTATCTATAGCTTCAAACAAAAAAGTTGTATATAATGCAAGATTAGTAATCGTAGAACGATTTTTGACGAAGCCATGTTGATTTGGTATTATATGTTTTTCAATCATTGGGTAAAGAGACTGATGGACTAATTTTTCAAAAACCTTCGACAAGGCAGACAAAATTGAGATCGGCCGATAATTAGTTATATCTGCTCTGTTGTTATCTTTATGTATAGGAGTGATATTTGCAATTTTCCATCTTTCTGGAAAATCCCCTGCTTCCAAGCTTTTGTTTATAATTATATATAGCGGTAGTGATAACGTCTTAGCAGTACATTTCAAGAACAAAGGTGGTATAGAATCGGGGCCTGCTCCTTTACTGGTTTCTAATGACAAAAGTTCCTTTTCAATATCTTTGAGTAAAATATGTAGATCAGATATACTATCAATCCCGTCAGCGATCAAGGACTCTGGCATCCATGAAGCTAAGTCAAGCTCAGAGGGTTCATATACCGACTGAAAGAAGGATGCAAACATAGTACAGATCTCCTTAGGATTATTCGAACTTGTGTTATTATAAGACATCTTTTCAGGATATGAACTTTTGTTACTTTTTTTACTAGATATATAATGCCAAAAATGTTTTATATTTTTTGATATACCATCCTCTAAATTTTTTACGTATCTACTAAACGTGATTGCCGATAGTGTTTTAAAACTACGCCGATACATAGAAAAAAGATCATAATATTCTTTAGAGCAATTGTGACGCTTGTATGCTACCCAGGATTTATTTTTAAGCTTAAATAATTTAACTAACTCACTCGTAAACCATACCGGGTAAGAAGAAGGCCTGATTGTCTTTTGGGGAACATATTTTTTTATGATTGTATACAAGTGCTCATACAATATATGTACACATTCATTTATTTTGTCACTTGATAGCAGCGAAAGCCAGTCAAGCGCTAGGATTTCTTTATTAATTAATTCATAATCGGCTTTGTGGTAGCAATATTTTGTGCGTGTTGGCTTTGACAACCCCGTGTCCATGTCCACTATCAAGTAAGATAGGAAGGCTACATGATGCCTGTCCATAGGTATCAATGGAACAAGATTCTCACATAGTTGTAAGGGTGCACTACATAATAATAAATCTAAAATTCTGTCATTAACGTTGTAATATGAGTTATATTGTTGTAATTTCAAAATATTCATAGTGTTTAGTAAAGCCCTAGTAGTCTAAGAGTAAATGTTACTAGCAACTGGTTTTAAATAGCAGTTTTCGTCAGATTTTTCCCAGTGAATATCAGACAAATTAAAATCCCCCACGACGTATATTATTTGTGGATCTTCACGCATACACATATCACAAAGCTCCTCAAAATAGCTAACATACCTTTGTACTGGCGATTGCGGCGGTATGTAGGTAACTACAAATAAGCCAAATTCCGAAGAAGCGGCCGCGCCGGTCGCGCCCGCTCGGCCGCGCAGCGCCACCGACACCGCCACGGTCTCCACGCCGGCCACACAGCTGCATCGAATACCTACTACGCGGAGGTCGCGCTTTACGGCTATCAATACGCCCCCACCGCTTCGCTTCGATGTTGCACTGAGATCCCTATCACACCTAAACACGCTATACCTATCATCTATGAATTCACTATTATTTATATTGCATGTTAAATTTGTCTCAGTAAACATTAGAATGTCAAAATTGTTTTCTAAAATACTAAAATATAAAGAATTCAACTTGGTCCGTAGACCGTTGCAGTTTTGATAATAAATTGAAAGACTATTCATTAAAACTAGCTACAATAATATATAGTATGTGTAAAGAGTTGATATTACTTAAACTGACAAATAGTATACCTACATTTGAATGTGGGAAACGTTCAAAGACTGACTCAATAAATTTATACAGAAATATGAAATATTTAAAAATGTACCGAGGTTGAAGTAAACCTTGCACACGATATAGATGCCATAAATAAATACATATATTTAAATTAAACAAAAATAAGCCATTTTGCTCTATAACTCTAGTGTTTAAGAATCCGAAAAGTATATAAAAACAATAATCAAATGATTTTATCAAGATCGCTTTCCGACTTAATAAATATAACGGGGGAAGTTTCCTGTTTTCTAGCCATGATAGAAGCATTTTTAATCCAGACAAATTTATATTTTTTAAGTGCACATTTTTCTTTAGTTTGCCGAAACAAAAGCTTCCTCCTCAACGTAAGATGTTCATTTACAAATATCTTAGTGAGAGGTCCGACAAGTTGTAACTGCTCGGTATTTATCCCAGCTCGGTGTTGTTTACTTGCGGCAATGACGTTGTCCCGCAGTGTGCGTGAATGAAACTTAACAATAACGTTCTTTGGGACTTGTTTCTCGCCTTCATTGTACTTCTGTGCGTGTGGCACTCGGTGTGCAAAAGCCACATCCGTAGTTGAAATCGGCAGTTTTAATACCTTGCCTAAGTTTACAATTATACCCTCCAAATGTTCATTTTTACGTTCCGGTAAATTACGTATTTCAATATTTGTTTGTCTTGAGTACTGCTCCATGTCATCTAAACGTTTTGATAATATACTGTTTTAGGATTTCAAACACAAAAGCTGATTCGTGCATTCCTCTTTTAAAGCGGTTATGCCTAGCGGAACTGTACTCAGATCCTGCATATAATTTGCGTGTGTTTCGAGATCGGATACTCTGGATGTAATTTCAGATAGTGATGATTTTATTGTTTGAAAATCCGAAGACAAGCATTTAACTTCATTTTGGAGGGTGGCCATGGCCACAGTGAGATTTGTTAGCTCAGTGGAAATCGACTGTTGCACCGAGTGCTTAATTACATCTACGATACTGGCCTCAAATTGTGTCTTCCAGATATCCAAGGAATTAGTAATATCGCTTTTAAGATCACTGTAATCGTTGTCGCAAGAGATTCCAGGCCTACGCTTTCTCGGGTTTACGTAGTCGGTGTCCTCATCTATAGTAAGGTCCGGTGTTGATGAGCATCCAGGTGGTGTTCTTTGTAGGTTAAAGTTCGGCATCGTCAGTATTTTATGCGATGAAAAACGATCTAAACAAACACAATCACTTCACTTAGTAACCAATAAGTTATATTCTATTAACGTTTATGGACAGCGTAAATTCGTTCCGCAGCACAGGCAACACACGTCCGTTCGCGACAGTAGCCGAATCGATAAGATTTTAGGTACATAACAACTAAGGTATCCTTTATTATTATTATATTAAGTATTATTAAATCTAGTTTGGATTTTATTGATAACCGATGCCATGAAAAAGGCAACAATAATAAATGAATACGACTGGCAATTTCATATAGGTAATATCGATATATATATAATTCATTGGGGTGATAAAGGCGCACCTTGTAACGTTTTACGGTCGGTACCCGTGTTCTATAATCTACCAAAGGTATGGGAACATTGTTACGAGCCATCTCGGATATTGACCACAAATCTATATTATATTGTTTTATTAAGGCGAAGCCGTATCGATTTGATCCGGCGTAACGTGAAAAAAGATTAAGAATATTTCTTGTTATTCAAAGTTAAAAACTGGTACATCAAGGATAAATTTTAATTTAACTTAATTAAATAAAAGATAAGTCAGATGTAGAGAGATATAAAATATTTTTGGGATGATGTAATAAAGAAAACGAAATTAATTCAATTTCAATATGGTCTGGCCTACAGTAGAATATAACCATCTTATTACCCATAGTCCACCACCAACCATGACCACCAACCCGATCTAGGCCAGTGTGGTGGTACTAAGGCCTTAACCTTAAGGCTTAACCCCTCTCCTTAAAAGGAGAGGGACCCGTGCTCAACAGTGAGTGAAAATGGGTTGTTACTTATTCACCCATAGAATCTATGGGAATCAAAAAAGGTGACTAAAAGAGTTCAGCCAGGGGCGAGCAGCAATGTCTTTTTTCTACAATTTACTAAACTGAACTAATCTGCTCACATATCTGCTTAGCATAAAAGATACCTGTAAGAAATGCTTAGCAGTGTTCATCGTATTACTGTAAGAGAAAGCATTAGATTTTTTTTTAATGAAGCTAAAAAATCCAGACTTTCTACTTATGATTCTTAACGATATCATTTACCATGAAAATTTAAATTAGTATATATATGCACTTTACTTGATATTTAAGCAATTTCATTGCAATTATAATATCAGTACCTATTTATGTTTTTTGTAACTATTTAAAGAAAATTTAATGGTTTTGATAACTCTGCCAACAATTGTAGGTTGAAAACTATTATATACCTGTATCATTTCAAAATAAGTACCGTAACTAAAATATTTATTATATCAGTATATAAACTTGAAAAATATATTTTTTTTTCGTTCGGTTCCTGTCCCGCCTGAGACAAAATTTTTCAAGTTTATATACTGATATTATAAGTGCAATTAAGTTGCTAAAATATCAAATAAAGTATAAAATATTTATTGCTTAACTTATTCTTAAAAATACTTAAAGAATTTACGTTCGATTGAAAAGGCTGTCGAATATACAGGGTGAAATTTTAACCCCTTTCCAAATTTTAATATATCAATCTACGAGACAAAAAACAAATGACGTATTTTTTCTTTTGGTATAGCCCAGTACAAAAATGTCAAGAAAAAGCACCTAGAAAAAGTCCGCGAAAAATCTAAAATGTTGGTTATGGCCTCCTCGCAACACACTTTTTACACCGTGCGCATCTCATTCATTCATTCATTCATGCATTCATTAATTCATTACGAAACTATTCTTGTTGTTGACTTTTGAGAGGCTTAGGATCGTAAAAAGCAAAAGGCTCCAATCAGCTAATGAATGTTCATTGAACAAACTAAAACTAATTTAACTTTATTAGAAACCACAACAAAAACAATTACAAATACAGTATGGAACAGTATGAAAAACAAAAACATTACCATAACCTACAAGTGTTCATTTTAAAACGAAGACTTGAGTTACTTATTTCTCTTACATCTTTTAATCCTCTCCTAGCTCCATAGGCAATACATTCCTATGTAGTTTACCTTTTACCGAATTCACAATACATTGAACAACACAATACATCGAAAACACGCACATTTGGGTTCACAACATGAAGAAATCACCAAAATTGAATTTAACGAGTTACCCTGTTGGCTTGGTATTTGCACATAAACTCACATTAAATGTTTTTCACATTCACGATACCATAATAATTAAAACTATGAATAAACTAAAATAATTAAGCACTTGCAATAAATTACACTGACAGCTGCGTTTTTTGTTTGTTTATTGCTCCTTTCAGAACCAGGCAGCTAAGGTCTTAGACCGCATGCTGCCATGGCATTAATGCGAATTCGATCATTCTTAACAAAAACATAAAATATCATAAACACTTACTTACACTTAATAACTTAACCTAACCTAACCCTAAACTAACCTAACTTATCGAAATTTATGGGTGATTTATACGATACTTTGACTCAGTGAGTACTTTTTGAAAGGTATTGTATCGATAAATTAAAAAAAACACACTTTAAATTTAGCACATTGCTCTTTTTTATGGCATTGCAAATTGACATTGAATTATAAACAGTGCAAAATCGTACATTCACTTCAACCGTCTTATTCTTTCCTTCTTCACTAGTAATCAATCACTAGCTTGTTCATTATTGTGTCATTTATTCAATATTTTTTCATTAAGCGTTTCGCATCTTGGACTTCTTGCATTTATGCGATTAATGTTATTTGTGCTTGGCTATTTCAGTTTTTTTTTTTTTAAATACTTCAAACCGGTCAGACGTCATTAGTAACGTGCAGACAATAATGCATAAACATACCTTCCAAATTTTGCATACGTAAAATTCGTAAGATTATTTTTGTTATACTTACTTTAGAATCGTACTTACTAAAGCAAGACTAAAGTTTCGATCCTTTCACGTATCGAGTACTTTTCTTAGGGTCTTATTTGCTGTACGATCGATTACTAAAAAAGTACTTAATCACATTGTAGTAACGTCATTTCAGTTTGATATGACTTTGGTCATTTCATTATTTACTAAATCAATCGATCGAGGTTCGATTGGGGCCGTATTTCATCGAGGGTAGACTGACCGGTGGTACCTATCTGGATATGTTGACTAATGTTGTGGCGAACTTTATGGACGATGTGCCTTTATTGAACTATCGTGATTTTTATTACCAACATGATGGTGCACCCCCCGCATTACGCCGCCTCCGTACGAGACTATTTAAGTTCTGAATACGGTGACCGCTGGATCGGTCGCGGGGGTCCCGTCGCGTGGCCGCCGCGATCACCTGATCTGACACCCTGCGACTTCTTTTTGTGGGGTGAGATAAAGCGACGCGTGTATGTAGAAGAAGCCCAAAGCCTCGAGGCATTAAAGCTTAGATAGTGTTAGCTTTTAATGAAGTGAAAAATGAAAATGTAGTTCTCAACAAACTTAAAGAAAATATTCAAAAACGTGCAAGATTATGTTTGGAGAGAAACGGTCTGCATTTCGAACAGTTTTTAAAATACTGTTAATGTTTCTTTTCTTTTAATTAATTAATAGTTTCAACCAGTAACCAACCAAACCAGTTTAAGTAAGTGTTTATGATATTTTATAATTAAGAATGATTAAATTCACACTAATGACATGGCAGCATAGTCTCAGACCTTAGCCGGTTCCGAAAGTATCGAAAAACAACAAGGACTGTAAAGAATTGACAGGTCAGATGGCTGCATTTTGTGATATTAAGTTCTTGCATCATTGTTGTTCTGAATACAAAATAATTAATGTGGGTTTTAATCATAGTTTTAATAGTGAATACGTGAAAAACATTTAATGAGAGTTTGAGAAAGCTTATGGGCAAATACCAAGCCAAGAGTGTAACTCGAAAGACAAGTTTGGTGATTCCTACATGTTGTTAACCTAAAATGTGCGTGTTTAAATTTTATTATGAATTCGGCAAAAGTTTTACTACATAAGTAGGAATGGATTACTTAAGGGAGCTAGGAGAGGATTAAAAGAGGTAAGATAAATAAAGTACTCAAGTGTTTAAAACGAATTCGTTTTACAATGCAATGTTTACGTTCAAGGTTGTAGGACGACCACTTTTAATTAGAATTTTTTTTGCGAAAAATATTTCAAGGTCAAAACTTGACCTACATTTTTTATTTCGGAAATGGGCTCTAAACACGATATTTAACTCCTATAAAAAATTCCGAAAGTACATAAAATTTCATCCTGTAGAAAAAAACTGACCCACAAATAATGAAAGCTAAAATACACATCTGTAAACAAACTATTTATACTGAAACTTAATGCAAATGTTTATGCAACAGCAGCATGATGTGCACTCATGCAAGTATGCTATAGATCGAGTGAGGTTCCCTCAATACTAACGTGTTTGCTGCCCGTTGAGCTGTTTGTATCACTTGTCGTAGCTATAAATTGAGACGCCAGCGTAAACATTTATTCCCAGTATTCCGGACTAATTTGTAGGACATTTCAGTGTATTGTGGCGTTGCAATTGTCATTTCAATGATATTTTGCGTAATCCTGTCTCAGTTTTGGATCAAAGTTTAATCAATGTGACTCATACTGTGAGGTCATTATAGTTAATAGAATATATTTGTTACGTTAAACCTCTGTCTTCTGCCGCAAGAGGGCGCTGGCCTATAGAGCGTGCCAGAAATATTAGTACTTGAAGTTGGTAAGTAAAAAAACCTAAGCTATGCATCTTTCTCAAATGTGCTATAAAAGAAACAAAAAAAGACAATTTTACTAAACTAATTGAGCAACGAGACAATTTTGTTCATAGCATAGCCTACCCTTAACAAAGTTTATGAACGCCATAAAAGATAGCTTGATCTTCTCATATCGTCGAACCGATATTATATTTGAATCAGATCATGTCTTGGAAGCCTCGTAAAGTGTTGCTTTATATTTTAATTAAATACCAGTAAAACAAAAATTCTGGTTGAAGTAAGTTACCTATCTACTTAATAAATAAGTTTTTACGAAAACACATAACAAACAAGGCATTTTATTAATTATTGTCTATTCCAACAACTGTAAGTAGAAAATATTTGACTTTTTTTTTTTAATCACACTATTCAGAAACAAAGGAAACATGAAAATGTTGCTGATAAAATTATTAGGTTGGATATTGCTGGCACGGTGAATAGAAAAAGAACACATTAATTAAAAGAGAAAAAAGTATAAATAAAATTACTACATAACCAAACTTTACACACTTTTTTAATATCCACTTTAGTTGAGCCGTTGCCTGCGACAATTTGTATGTTGTTTGGTATAAGTATGGTAGAAGCTGTCTATGTGCTATTCCAGCTTATATTCTTTGAATTAACTTGTCGATACACAAAATAGATAGCTCTTTTGTTAGAAATTGATATTCAGGGAATAAAGCCGAAATTGATATTCAGGAAATTTTATTTCCTATCTTATATGTTGGAAAATTTCATCGAATAATGCAGTGTTTGATAAAACAACAGTTTTATATCGATAGCAAACTTCGAACATGAGGCGGATGTAAATACCAATAACTTTCTTGTAAGCCTTTATCAGTAAAAGTTTCAGGTATACAACTCTGCACATACATTTGTGTGTAGGTACTTCACAAAGTAGGGTAACGTAGTCCCGCTAACTTGTTAAATACAGGGCTAGCATAAACTTGTTAAGAATTTTTTTTATTTCTTTGTTGGATATATCGATAGAAAGGTATATTCTAAATATATATATATATATATATATATATATATATATATTATTGCAAGACAAACAATCTTGACATTTTCAGTTACATTTTTCTTGCAGAGATGCCTTTTTGACATACATCCTTTCTTGCATACGCAACTATTTAAATGTGCTTTTTAGGTCAAAATTCGACAAGGATAGTGCATAAATCCTTTGCCTGTTCCTATGGCTGCTTCCTTAGCAACAGTTCTCAATGGTTGTATTCGGAACACCTTCTTCATGCAAAAATGTTTCTCGTTCGGAATAGTTTTAACTGACTCGCTTTGGAAAAAGCGTTTTATTTAGTAAGAACTAGTTTTGTCTGATATTAAATTTTGAGCATTAGTTAATAATAATTATAGTTTTAACAAGAGCAATTAGCAAAAACTAGTTCTAACTAGGGAAAACGCGTTCTGTCTAAAAACTGGTTTTAACTGAAACATTGCATATACACTGATTTCAACTTCAATGGTCACTATCACTATAGTAAATTGATTCGGGGTTTACAACATATTACCTTTTTTACCTTTTTTTATAATTTTGACTCTATTGCAACTGTCATGATGATAGATAGCTGAGAACTCATTAGGAGGCGGGTTGACCATCACAGTAAGCCTATAAAAAATATAACGAGAAGGAGTAGCGTTATTGGAGTTAATATTTTTATTAGTTGGAATTTCGATACAACTTTATCAAATGAAACTACACGAAAAATAGTCTAGAGTTATACAATTCTATAAACACTTATGTGGTAGCGCTGTTATACTAAATCCTCTAGTATTATCGCTCCACTTCAAACTGGATTAGCACAAGTGCGCCAAGTTATCAGCAGACCGCCAATGCGAGATTCTACGGATTTTAGCTGAACTAAAACGATTGTCTTTATTCCGTTAACATTAGGGTTTAATTTGGCATGATAAACGGCATTAGCGTCACACATTAGGAGAAAAGTATAGACGTTGGCGAGCGCCCAACAGCTGGCGATTTGTAGTAGGGCTGTTATTTATCGATACTTTGTATACATCGATGATCTTCCTTTCATACGATAAAGTCTAAGATATCTAAAAAATAAAATTTTCAACTTGTATGGTTTTGAAAGTAAACTCAATAACTATGTAAAAAAATGTTTCCTTACTAGAATGTTAGACATACTTAATCTTCTAGTATTAAAGAAATACAAAACAAGTTAATGGCAAAAGTGTGCAAAGCATAAGCACAAAAAAAATCTTACTTTTGACTTTATGTTTTCTAAATTTTTAATTAACTTTACATACACTACTACAAAATATAGAAATACAATCCCATACATAACAATTATTGCGCAAAAAACTCATCCCTAATAAGTACCTATAGGTACCTATTATACTCGTATTTCCACTTTCAAGTTTTTAACTATATAGAACTTTATCTGTGAAAAGAGAAAAAAGTCGAAATGCTTTAAAAACTTATTCTTCAAGGCTATTTAGTGATAAGGAGTACCACGTATACTAATTAGGTGTGAAGGGTTTTGTCAAACGAGACTGTAAAAAATTTACGACTTTTAAGGACAATGCGTAGAATTTATTAGGTGTGATATGATAACTGCACGTTTACCAATTTTAATATGATGCAAAGTATAGTTTGTGATCTGATTATATTTTTATAGGCTTTTTATAACTTTAAAAACATAATATCGATAATAATCTTTTTGATCATGAAAAAGCAACACTAATTTTGTCAAAACACGGAAGCATGTGGCTGTTTAGAATTTGTAAGAGCAAACGAGAACGCAGACTCCACAAACATACGTGATCTGGTTCAGATTAGATATATTGAATAAGAAATGGCTACTGATAAATTTATGGCAGTGGATTGGGATTCGGGTTACAACGTATTGGCAAACTGAAGATGAGTTAGTCATTATTAGAACTAGCTTTTAAATACTAAGTAAACGAATAATCTGTACTAATATTATAAAGCTGAAGAGTTTGTTTGTTTGTTTGTTTGAACGCGTTAATCTCAGGAAGTACTAGTGCGAATAGAAAAAATCTTTTTGTGTTGGATTATTCCATTTATCGAGGAAGGCTTTAGGTTGTATAACATTACGCTGCGACCAATAGGAGCGAAGCATAAGTGAAAAAGGTTGCAAAAATAATCGCAATCATAATAACAGAAATAATTAACTAATAAAAATGCCAAAACCACAGAACGCTTTGAGAAAACCGCCTCGTTGATCTAGTGGTTTAAATACCAGGCTAAGATCTAGGGGTTCGATCCTCAGGTCGTTTTAAACATTGTTCGGGTTTGTGATCACCAACCCGTATTTGGCAAGCGTGGTGATTATACCTGTACTTCTCATTGCTGCGGTAACTTGAATTCAATAATAGAGGCCTTTGCCTTGCAGTGGGATGAAATGTGCCGTTAGTGTTATAAAAAAATATATAAGAAATCTTTTAGTTCTGAGAAATGTTTTTTGTTCCTTAACTTTGTATGATCACACAAATCGTGTCCTATAAATAGTACCATTTAATATAAGAGATAGGCTTATGTTTTATGTGATGTTTTTAAAAGTCTACAATAAACCAATTACACCCTTCATGGTATCTAGCCATCATAAGATTGATTTTAAAATATATTTACCTTAAGCATTGATGTCCCCTGTTAGGATTTTAGAATGTTTGTTATCCCAACGTTCCGAACACTTTCTATCATGTAGGTTATAAAAAACACGAGTTAAACCCGCAAATTTATTTAAAAACACAATAAATATTTTTTTATAATTCCGTTAAATTGGCACTTTTGCAAGCGCCATGCTCACGGAAATCTTTATTGTTTGCTCGTGATCATGGGATTGCGATACACAAACATTGTATAGAAGGAAATGTTTGATGCTAATACAAAACAATAAATATTGTCATGAAAATTACATAAAGAGTAAACATGGTCATAAACATAGCAATTGCATGTACTATATTTAGTGGTAAACCCTTGCAAAGTTAACCCTTGTCGAAAAAATTACACTGCAAACTTATCCACTCCGAATTTACGAGTACAATAAAATAGGCAAACTTTAACGAAGTGCACTGCATTACAAAGAATATATAAAAAAAACTTGAGAGGTGTCGAGGGACACCCGGATGGAACGAAGTTCCTTTTTAGTGAATTGTTATAAAATTTTATATTATTTTAAATAAATAAACTCTCTATTTCTCTCTCTCTATCCATCTATCTCTCTCTATCTCACTAACTCTCCATCTATCTCTCTATATCTCTCTCTATATCTCTATCTCTATCTCTATCTCTATCTCTCTCTCGCTCTTTCTCTCTCTGTCTCTCTCTATGAGAGAGACAGAGAAACACGCGCACGCCGCACGGCTTACAACTATAGCAAAAAGTGTCGTTCAAAAAGTGTTGTTAATTTTTTTCCGTCTAGCCCCCTTTCGCAACGCGCGATAAGGAATTTCGTTCCAATACTTGCATACTACGTTACAGATACAATCATAGAGACATTTGAACCAATGGACTTTTGATCAAAAGAACTACGAACCCGTTTATTCTTGTATCAAATTACTCTTGTCTGACAATTTTGGACGGGCACGAGTAAATATAGGAGTTTTCTCGTATGAGGAAAAGTGTAAAAAAAGCCGTGTGGCACTCGGAGACTGCCGCGGTAAAGCTATTGCATAGCATTTTTTATCAACTTATGCAATTATAAAACTAAAAAGTATCACCGCTGTGCCGGTCGGAGTGGGGTCAGGGGGGTTAGGTTATTTTCGTTACGGAATTTCTGGATTCGGTCTCCACGCTCAAGGCCCGCGATAGAAGCTATGCAGTAGCTTAATTTTATAATTTTATGTATTTTCTAATTTTGACTTTTGTAATTAAATATTTCTGTTATTTTGGCAGATATGGTTACCATAGGCAACCATACTGTCAAAATCCTTATTTTCTTCTAAATTCTTTTAAATTTCGGAAATTCAAAATTGTTCGATCGTGCCTCGCCCCGAGTGTTAGGTTAGGTTATTTTCGCTACGGAATATCTGGATTCGGTCTCCACGCTCAAGGCCCGCGATAGAAGCTATGCAATAGCTTAAAATTCACAAAAAGATATTGATAAAGCTATATAGATTTTCATCTATAGACGCACATTATTAAAATTACAATTTTTTTGAGCCTTAACATCGGGCAATATTTGACAGAGAGAAAATACACTCACACAAGTCTATTAATACGCTAGTCTGGTATAGTATTGTAACGTACGCATCTTACGTGTATCAGTAACAGAAACTACCTTTTAAGTTTGTCATTTGTTTCCGAATTCACCCCGTTCTAATAAACTTTGCGATATGGAAATTCTAAAAGTTCGGACTCATATTTTCTGCGATAATACAATTGGTAACCAAATTATCATATTGGCTTGTTATGTTAGGACTTGTTGAATTGAGTTTGAAAAATCAACTTCCATTGTTTTTCATGTAAATCTTTCAGGGGAATTCTGATGATGTGTATTTTAAACATCGCTGAGTTGCTTGTTAATTTGCCCAGCAATTTTCAGATGGTGTAAATTTTGAAGTGATTTATTAACAAGCGAATATTTCGTATGTTTATAACCTGATGAATAAAATAAGGTACTTCAACACAAGTTGAAGTTTCAAATTATTTTAAAAGAGGAATTTTAGACGGTATGTTTATTATGTTTATAAAACTGGTTTGAAAGAGTACTACCACTGCTAGCACAAGAAAGATAAAATTCATACTCTAAACAGGACCAATAGAAGGACAGCGTTACGATGCGATTTTTACTTATAAGCATTCAGTCAGATAATATGTTTTTTTACAATACTTAGTGGCTATTTCTGATATTGCACGAAGTTAAACGACTTAAAAAAAAACTAAAAAGAAGTGACTAGGTACAACCGACTATACTAAGTATGTGTATCAAAAGAAAGGTTAGAAGTCAAGTTCCGACTTAAATTACAAGGCTCAAAATGTATCTTTTGTAGGCAACGGAAAAACATATTACAAAAACTTTTAGCAACTCAAATGATTTTCTTTTTTGTTATTTATTACTAGCTTTTTGCTCGTGGCTCTGGGATAAAAAAAGCCTACGGCCTTTCGCAAGGTGCCAACCACAGAACACGGAAAAAAGGTTAGAAAGGCGCGCCACAGAGGTTAAGAGCAAATGCTAATACTTCTGCCCATTCATGGATGGAAGTGAGCGATGTGATTGGTTTCTATTGACATCGCGCAACCGTATTGGTCGCACGACATCAAAAGAATACGCTTGATTGGCGTTCTTTGAACTCGTTTTTGTGTGCGAAAGCTTGTGTGCACAGTTGCAGTACAGGGGCGCAAGCGGCGACAACGGTTCTCATACAAATGATTTCCTTTCTAATCTCTTTCCATGTTCTGTGGTGTCAACAATCTTTGTACAAAACTTCATCTAATTCGGTGTCTGTAATTTAGGCGCGAAAACATAACAGACAGACAGACAGACACGTTGAATATGCAAACTTGCATCTAACATTAAAGTTATTTGTCCTTAATTAGCATATTTTAAGATTCAAAACTGCACAAATGTTAATAAGTGCAGCAGCAGTTAATAATGGGAAGGGCTAAACAAACATGGGGATTTTCGGTCACAAAATTTGCGGTTCAGCTGCGGTTTAATTAAAACCCGGTGTCTGTTGTAATAATTTATGTTAAATGCAAGATTATTTCTTTGCTGTTTGCTATACGAATACACTTGAGTTTGCGGAAGACAGTTGACATCATTATCATACAAAGATGACCCTATTGATATTATCTATTCTTAAAAAAAAATTTAGGTAATTTTTTTTTTCAATTGAAATTAATTTATTTTGGTCAACAAAGATTTGACTAAGACCGAAAATATTGATGGAACTACGATTAATATGTTTGCAAAGCTAGTTTAGAAGAATTTATTGCACTAATAGCCATTACAAAAATAGTATTAATACAATTTTGTCAGGTTACTGACATTAACAGAAAATAACATTGTTATTTTCTTTAAAAAGTACTTTGGTTTTTCTCGAAGAACATAACCAGTAAAAATTAATTGCTACGTAATCTCCGAAAACTGAAACTATGTCTTGTAAAGCGTGATTTATTTAGTCCGAAATAAAATATTCAAAAGAAAAGAAAGCTTGAAAATTAATTGTCGCAATAAATCATTTCGTCGGATTAACCGCCTTAAGATTTTGTGTATTTTAATCTTATTTAATCCTTAAAAATACAGAGCTATAAAGTAGTCCCTCTTGCATTTTGGGGTTCGGTACTTCGAAGTAAAAAAGACGATGTATTCCGTTTGTCATAATTCATCTTAACCGATTGTTAAATATGTGTGAAAATATTTCACTCCATAGTTTCGTATACAAGGTGTTAGGTAAATGGTATAGCAAGCCAAAACCAGCCTTTGTCAGAAATTTGATAATTATTATCTTTTTTTTTTATTCATACAAAAATTTTGAGATTCCGATTCGTATGAAATTTTTTTTTAAGCTGTTGCATAGCTTCTATCGCGGGCCTTGAGCGCGGGGACCGAATCCAGAAATTCCGTAACGAAAAAACCTCACGCTCCCCACTCCGACGGGCACGGAGGTGTGGCTTGATGGCCGTGCATCGTCTAACGTCGTTTCAGTTCGGCAGTCTTCGACACGGCGTTGTGTGCGTGCGATTAGACGTAAGTTGATACAAAATGCTATGCAATAGCTTTACCGCGGCAGTCCCCGAGTGCCACACGTCTTTTTTTTTTCAAAAATGATGATATCAAGATTCTGACTTCACCATAGTATTTATATGTATTATGTTAACATAGACTTGTTTTGGGTTGTTATACACATCCTTTACCTAACACCTTGTATAATCAAAAACATTGATAAAACGCCGCTGGTTCAGAGTGTAAAACGCCTTGAATAAATTTGTGGCCACATAATGTCTTGATAATGTTATTTGAAAAAAAAAAAAAAACGTAATCATAATAACCGAAATTGACGCGTACGAAGTCGCGGGCAATAGCTAGTAACAAATAAGGTAGGTACATGGTAAAAATTGGTAGTTCAATTAGTTATAGCAGTCGCCTGGTAAGGATGGTTGTGGACTCCAGTAAATTAAAACAGTCTCAAAAGATTGTGATTTATATTATAATTTGACTAGTGAAATTATAATTACAGTAATTATTGTCAATGAGGACTGGTTCGTATAATTTCACTTCGTTCGTATAAGTTAGAGATCGCTCTGACAATCTTAAAACAGTGTTATTGTCAAAATATCACTGCCTTACAATTTCACTGTATCGGTCTAGTGAAATTATAATGGCACTGAAACTGGTCCGTTAAATTGTAAGTAATGCATACGATTGACAATAATCAGTTTAATTATAATGTCACTAGTGAAATTATAATATGGCATGTATTTAACGCTGCGATTAATAAATCTGATTTGAGGTTTATAAAATAATTAAAGTGGATAGCAACTATAATAGGTTGGCAGCAACGGTGGAGTACAGTATTATGTAAAAACTGGCAGCATTAAAAAGTCTATTTAAGCTTTAGTTTAATTTCAACTGGCATCGAGTTTTTCTTTTGGCAATTGAATTTATGGCTGAGCGGAAACTCGGAAGCAACTAAAAAGTACAAAATAGGCATTCATAAATTGTAAAGTAGAGATTTCTATTAAAATGATTTTAGGTAGTGTTTAATAGGATTGAGATCTAATTAACATAATATGTGTTGTGACATGTAAGCTGCAAATAGAGTAAAAAATGGCATGCAATTTAAATATTGTAAGTTTTATTTCTTGACTTATTTTTTATTTATAAGGGCGAAAAATTAAAAGGCATTAAGGTTATCAATAATCAGTCTTTATTTATTTGTTTATTGTTACGTAATTTCATCACACAATACACGACTAGGTCCTGCTAACTCTAATTCACTCATTTCTACACATAAACTTGTCGATATTGAACAAAATATAATATTAAAACTTCTTGACGTGATCGTATGCACTAATTTACCGGCAAATTGCACAAACAAGTAGGTAAACAACAACAAGCAATCGCTAGTCCCGTAACGTTCACTTGCCGCTCCCATTGGCTGGTGGCGCGCTTCACCCCCCGCGCCACGACCCGTGCTCCGATTCTATACTGCGGGTGCGCCTGCCGCCGTTTTTATTATATTATGATTTCCAAAACTAAAAAAGGTTTCCCTGATATTTATTTATAGTATTCAATTTAATATTACAGCTGCTCGTTAATCAGATCCAGAAAGTGTTTTTTTAGATGGACGTCTACAGTAGCCATAATATATTATTTGCTATCCGACATTAGTCGCCATGTCATTATTTTTAGTATCCCACCTATAATTTCAATCGCCATATTAATATGTAAAAAATCACTTCCAAGAAGTCGCAGCCGTTATTTAGTTTTTTATAATACTTTGCAATTACTGGCTATCCAATATAACTGAAGCCAAATTATTCAAACATTGCCCAATTATTTTTGTAGATGCCATTAGGTTATACCCCACTAATTTTTCATTCGCCTCAATAATAATAAGCCTTATAATATTACGTCTTTAATAATATCCTTGCAACATGTACAATAGAACACGACAGTAGCCTGAAATGTAGTTAGAATTTGTAAATAAAGTTGCAAATTGATACCATTCAGGGTGCAATGATGCGATGTGTTTGAGGATGCAGTCCGGAGCAATTTCACGCGCGGTGGTCGCCACTCCTTGGGTAAGGCATCACTGGAATAGTTTAATTAGAAACTTTTAGCATTCAACAGGAATTCTAAGAGAGATTTCTGCAA
Source organism: Anania crocealis (assembly GCA_949315895.1). Classification (NCBI taxonomy): domain Eukaryota; kingdom Metazoa; phylum Arthropoda; class Insecta; order Lepidoptera; family Crambidae; genus Anania; species Anania crocealis. The sequence continues at coordinate 12,309,727 of OX438869.1, forward strand.
CTTATCTTTGTTGTTCTTTGGAATGTTATAATTTCAAGCCTTAATTAATAGACTAGTACACAAAATATTATTGAAATTTTAAAAAGTCTTACAAAATATGACGAGATTGATAGAAAGATTTAAAATCTTCATTGCACATTAAACAAAATCTAATTTCCCTTGGTCACGGCATCACGCGAAAACGGCTCGACCGATTTTGCGAGTTATTCCCATCTGATCCCCTGCATCTGATCCACTGTGAATTTCAAATACCAACCGATCCCCTAACACTTTTTATGGTGCCAACGGATTCCCTAATTGTATTTCTAAGGTAGGTGGGTAAAGAAGGTTGGTAAGTTCAGTCAGTAAAGCCTTTTGTTTAGCACTATTACAACGTTAGGACAATAACTCTATTGATTCTATTGCAGATCTCATTTGTTTCAGTAAAACAAATGGTTATGGAACCTTTTAATGCCTTCAGTGATTTAGAGTTTTATAGAAATCCGCGTCTGGCCCGAATTTTATTTCGTAGAATTTCAAATTACCATATTTTATGCGTGTAAGTTAGAAGAAAATGGAAAAACTTTTGTTATGTAATTGTGGACTAGCGTTATTGGACTCAGAAAGCTTATTATAAGTCTTGCTAATTTCGTTTTGAGTAGGTTTTCATTTATTGAATCCATAAAAAATATTTCTTAGTTTAGCATCAACCCGGTTTGCGCGGTAGTGCGCCTACTACCCAAGGGTATCGAGTTCGATTACCTGTCGGATCATTTATCATATCATGTCATTTGAATTGTGGCATTCCAACTCTTAGTATGTAAACTGGTAGTTTACTAAATAATTTGATTGCATATAGTATGACTACATAGGTGCTATATACATTTTTTAAAATAGGGTCACAATTAATTATTGTGCCGACAAGTTTCACGGATGCTACGTTCGCCTGTTATGTGGCTGAAAATTATTAGTTTTAATATAATTAACAATTTTTTTAATATACATATTTTTTTATAATGCTATAAGATTATATTCCCATTTGACTAACAAAATATATTTGTTTATTTTGTTTATACCTACGATCAATGAGGAAGGAGAAACATAACGAATGCGAATCCTTGATGCGTTACAACAAACATTGGAATGAAAAGGGCCTAAGCACACATCATTTAAATTATAATGTTGACAAAATATCCACCTTCTTCATGTTTATGGGAACCCATTAGCTGGTTAAACATTAAGTATTTAATATACAATTAAATGTATCTAATTTTAAGTACCGTTTTGTTTTTATTGCAGTTGAATAAACATAATAAATATTTAACAAAATTACAATAAATAAATCGGCACTGTTGCAAGCGCAAGGCAAATATCGTAGTTAGTTCATAGAAAAATAGGAAATCAAAGCACATGTGCTTTGATTTCCATAATGTTGGTTCTATTGCCAACAAATAACCCTATTTTTCTATGAACTAACTACGATATTTGCCTTGCGCTTGCAACAGTGCCGAAGTATCGGAAACTTTAAAAAAACAAAGAACCTACATGGGAGAAATCACGAAGCCACTAACATACCTAATATCTTAGCCTACTTAATAATAGTGACTTTAAAAGTCTAAAACAAAGAAACCTTTCGCTATCGTGCATCTGTCCGTGGCTTTGCGAATCTGCAATCCCTGTCAAAAGTCAACAGAATTCTATTACTTGAGTGTTTTGGGCCTCCGGCAATTGCTCGTTTTATAAACATCTAGCTTTTCGCTCGCATCAACTACACATTTTTTTGCACGGGTGAAAACCTGTGCCTAGCAGTGGAATTCAAAGTACCCTATGTTCTTTTTAATATCTATGAAAATATGTGTACAAAGTTGCATTATGATCGGTTGAGTAGTTTCTGAGTGAAAGCGTAACAAACAAACTCACATTCATATTTATAATGATCATCATATAATGTAAATAGAGATTATGAGACGTGCAATCACAATAAGCCTGAGTTTACAATACAATGTCAAATAGAAACGGGACTTAACGCCGTATAATTTTTGTAACTGGCATGGGTACTACTATATAGTTACTTTTTTCGACGTTTGGATCACGTCACTTTAGGAGACCAAAACGTTATCGAAGCTTAATGGTATAGCGTTGCGCCCGGATTGCGAGGAGATGCGGGTTCGAGTCCCGCCTGAGACATAATTTTTCATGTTTATATACTGATATTCTAATTGAAATTAAGTTGCTAAAATATCAAATAAAGTTAGTATATAAATGATGCGAGGAGATGCGGGTTCGAGTCCCGCCTGAGACAAAATTTTTCAAGTTTATATACTGATATTATAATTGCAATTTAATTGCTAAAAAAATCAAATAAAGTATATCAAATAAAGTTACCGAAGTAAGTAAATAAAGTCTAAAATCCTGTCAAACAATACAACATTTTAGACAAATATACTTTGCCTACTGTATAAATTATCTATAAATACACCCATAGTTTCGAAGAGCATATATTTTGAATTTTATGTTCTATGGAGGCGCCTTGATCAAAAGATTTGCCGAGCGGATCCATTCAAGTTGAAGTCTTTAACTCCAAGAACTAACTACGTAAGTATTTAGCGCTAAGTAACGTTCGACAGTTCATTAAGCGGCAATAAGATTAAGAGGTATTATTTAACTCCAGATTAGAAAGAGACAAGATTTATAAGATTATAGTGATTAAAACATGTTTAAAAACATATTGTTTTAAGATAACATGTATTTCTTGATTACTAGCTGTCTCGGCTTTGCAAGGGCTCACCATCAAAGATAACGTAAGCAAATGGTCTGTTTTGGAGTCAAACATCTTAACGTTCCATGGATTCATTTCGTGGCAGAAAGAGAAACTTCGAGAAGATCCCGTGACTTGAGACACGGGTGTAGGTTTAAGGGGCTCCTTTCTGACGTACATCAACACTCACTTTTACTACGCATGTTTCTCTCGCTGCCCAGCCAAATCTGGTACGAACCTGTTAATGCAGCATTAGGTACTCGTTCTAGTACGAGTATAGAACTTACTGCAGTTCAGTATATAAACTTGAAAAATTATGTCTCAGGCGGGACTCGAACCCGCATCTCATCGCATGCCGGGCGGACGCTATACCATTAAGCCACCGAGACCCTGCGACTCAGCGCGAATTTTTCAAGCATATTATTAACGCTGTAAGCCAGCGTTGCATGCATGCGAGGAGATGCGGGTTCGAGTCCCACCTGAGACATAATTTTTCAAGTTTATATACTGATATTATAATTGCAATTTAATTGCTAAAATATCAAATAAAGTTTACTGCAGTTCTGTTCAAGCCAAGGTCTTATAACAGGTTATGGAGAGATTTCGCTAGTGTACCTCTCGCTCCTACTTCTATATTATCATTTCAAATTACGAAACACCCTTCAAATGTTTCTAAATCGACAAAGTGTAACTATTGTGTAATCGACAGTTCGTTAATCAAAGTTTTCAATAAATACCTACTTACTTGCGATATTGTGCTAAAACGATACTGTTCTAGTTTTTTGAGAATTGATTTTGTTTAGAAATTAAATCGATTGGTGGCAGCACTTAGCTCTAGTATTCGCTTAAGAGGTTAAGGGAAGGAAAACTATTTAAAAAAATATAAATGAAAAATGAGAAGCCGCTAGAAATTATAAATTCATAGCACCTACTCATTCAAAAATCATTAATACATAGGTTGTGCAAACTTTTAGAACCATGTTTTTAACTTATTGTTTTAAACCAAAAAGTAGTAGATAAAGTGATAAAAAACTACCACACTTAGCACAAAGATCTGGGAGTCTTTTGGCTATTTTTGTAACCGTTTTGTCGTTTCCGATATTTTTGAAGGCTTACTTCAAAACCCTTGATTGACTGTCAAGAACAGAATTTTTGTATTGTGTTTCCCTTTTATTAAACACGCACGGCGCTAAGACCAGCTGATTTCCCGCGGGAACAACCGAAATTGTTTCCATAATGAACGTATGATCGCCTCTTTTGATCGTGCTAAAAATATGCTACGAAATGTAAAGCCGGGAAAAAATTATGAGGGGTTTTTATTGTTTGTGTTAAATATTTTGTGTTGTATTTAATTTTACCAATTGCCTCGAAGGAGATGTCCCATAATAGGCCCAGACATAGTACACCATTTTCAAAAATCAAGAAAAAAATACTGTTTCTGGGAAAAATACATATAAATTTATTAAACGTATAATTTAGTGGTTCAAAAATAAATAAGATCGAATAATTTATCTAACTCCATTAGGCATTCCAAGATGGCGTCAATCTAAAAAAAACTTTAAATGTCAGTTATAGCTGTCAGATACCTCTTGTCACTTTGGCATGATCATTCGCTTCAAGTTTTTGTTTTGCATGTCGCGTTTTAATTGTAGTTATAACGACCTCTTTTTCGTTTTCTGGATTTGGTATTGATCGACACATTACTTTCATAATGATTGTTGTTACTACAGTAAGCGATGGCATTCGACTCCAAGATGCGCGATTTTGAAACTGACAGACGTCATCAAAATGTCATCTTCCGCCATGATGGTTTTGTTGTTTTGTATTGATATTTTCTTACTTATCTCTTTGTTTGAACCACTTAACGAAGCCATTTTAAAAGAATTGGATAATAACAAAACCTTTTAGGTGTATTGGTCTTTCTTTTGGTGGGGTGTACAGGTTCTGGGCCTGGCCTCCATACAATTTGGGACATCTCCTTTATTTAACATGCACATGAATTTGATAAATTGTGAACTTTCTACCGGCTGCACGGAGAAAAAAATATTTTAGAATACTACCAGAACGACTTGTAAAAACAAATCTATTAAAAGTTATCAAAAAAACTGCGAGTGCTATCAGAATTAGTTTTAAGGATAAATAGTCGCTTAATTGCAAATACTAAAAAAAAAACCTGTAAATAAGTTAAGTGTACGAAACATGTCAAATAGTATCAGTTACTACTTTCTTTGTAAAGATCAAAATAATGAGCTAGTAATGGGTACAACTATGTTTAAGTATTGCTAGCAGAAAATGTGTTCAATGTACCAGAAAATTCAGGTTACTAAAAACTAGATTTTAAAAATGTCATTAAAAAATGTATAGTTGTCACGTATAGCACTATACGTTCAAGTTAACTTCCTCAAAATTCTGGTTATTAAAACTAGACCTTTTTCTCCGAGTGTCTTTGTCTAGACGTTGTGCTTCAAGCCTGGCGGTCGTGATCATATCCGTCAAGGAGCAATTTATTGCTTCTTTAACGAGCCTCAATACTTGTGTCATGGTCGATCTAATGAGTTAATTAATTAAGTACTTATGTTTGTATAGGTAGTAACATCATCCTCCCTAAAGAAACCCCACGCCAATTGGCCTCGCTTCAGTCATTCGCACTTTCCGAACTCTTTTTTCCCCAACGGTCATCGCTATTTCAGTTATCATGTCCACCGATGTCGGTTATCTCAATTCTCCTACCAGTTTTCTTTTTCTGATTCTAGAAAATCGCAGGCGCAAGGCGCAGGTAAATACATCTCTACATCCATATGCGTCCTTGAATATTCCAGACTCCCATCTAGTAAAGATCGTTTCCCTAATTGCCACGAGCGGGAATCGAACGCTGTTCCTTCCAATCGAGTCGTCAAGCCCTATTAAAGAAAACTGTATCAGTCTGTCTTTATGTTCCTATCACGGCTATACTAATTTTGACGGGATTGACACTCGCAGAAAATTCATATTGCAGAAAATAACTAAGCTACTATTAAATAATTTTTATATATATTAGGCAATTAAGAGGGTGAGACATTCTGTATTCCCCGCACACTAAGACTTGGGCCTTGTCTATTATATTATTTGGTACAGCCTTAAAACAAAGTTCCACAGGTAGCCCAAGGTATTGCGGTCGGCATCCACTATTTATCTGTGCACGCAAAATAAATTAGCAAACTTTGTGGCCACGTACAGAACCACCGCTAATGGACTCTGTCTTCAAGTGTATTCTGTTGACATTGCGGGACCTCACTCAGTTGGCTACTAAAACTTTTATAGAAGGGAAACTACTTGTATCCAATTTGAAGATGTATTGCTCTTTGAAGATAAGTGTTAGCAATTGGTAGGTTTTATCGCTCTCGCCTTTTCTAGTATTGTAAAGCTAGTGGAAAGGTATTTTGTATGAATGACATTTAAGTTTTTTTTTTGTTTTTCAGAATTGCAGAATTGTTCTTCGAATAGGTTATTTATAAAAATATAAAAATATTGGCCAAATTCATGTCAGGCCAAGCTTTGTCAAGTCACTAAACTTGATTTTGTTGTTCCTTAATAATAGGGGTTAAAGTATGAAATTGCCGATTATTTTCCCACTTTTTATTTTTATTATAGCTCTTAAGTATAGTCGTATTATTGCGTAATTCTTTTTGTATTGTATCAAAAACTAAATAAAGTAACTTTTGACTATAAAAAAAATGCAATACTAGCACTAGTATTGTATTTTTGCTGTCGTCCGGTGAGCATTGTTCATAAGAACCTTTTCGCTGTCATGGCTATCGGTTCACTATGTTATGTGCCCGTCAACTTCTATTTTAGCTCAGTAATTCTTTGAGCGATTTCAGTTATCTTAGTTTTCCTTAGGGTTTTCACATCTGATTCGATTGCGTAGGAAAATACCAAGTATCGCTCTCTCTGTTGCTTGTTATGCGAACATATGTCTTCTTACGCGGTCACGTTTCATATGTCATCACCACTCACCACTGGCTAAGCATGGGCAAAGATTTTGTCTGGAGATACTTTTTAATAGTTTCTTGAATTTACGCGATCATTATGCATTGTTCTCGAGTACTGCCCGTGATTACAAACGGTGTTAAGTGTCATCATCAGGATTAAGCCAAAATATAGGTTATTAACTTTTTGGTTGCAGCTCTGTAAGCGTGATCTACAGGATATAGGACGTGGGTGGATTCCTGTGTCAGCAGTAAGATACAAAATAATAGGGGTTAAAGTATGAAATTGCCGATTATTTTCCCACTTTTTATTTTGTTTATAGCTCTTAAGTATAGTCATATTATTGCGTAATTCTTTTTGTATTGTATCAAAAACTAAATAAAGTAACTTTTGACTAAAAAAAACTGCAATACTAGTGCCTGTTACTTCAAAGGAAGTCGTTGAAAAGACCCCTTACAATGTGTCAGCTGACCTTCTTGCTTCAATTAAGTATATTTGTATTATATACTTTGATTTTCAGAAATTTAAATATTATAATGCGTAGCTTTATAACCATCTAACTTTCACCTTTAATTGCATCGAAAACGGTTCAGGCGATTTAAAAAAACTAAAAAATTGTTAGTATGGAAAAATGACTTTTCTCGATTTCGTCCATACAAAACGGCAATTTCATACTTTAACCCCTAATAGCTTATAACCTTTTTCAAGGTATTATCTAACTTAGTACCAAAATTAATTAAAATCGCTTGAGAAGTTGAGCCTAAAAAGTACAGACAGATATACATATATACAGATTTACTTTTACATTTATAATATTAATAAGCAGTCATACTTCCTTACTAATATTATACGATGTGAAGATAACTCTTCATCTTTTTCTTACGAATATGGATGTGAAACCCTAATAAAGGGACTTAGGTCCGTAAATGTCTCTTTAGTTTTACCATTCGTTAATAGATGACGAGTATTCAACTACCTACTAGCTGTTGCCCGCGACTTCGTCCGCGTGAATTACTGTTATTGTGATCGCGATTATTTTTGCAACATTTGTCACTGATGCTTCGCTCTTATTGGTTGCAGCGTGATGTTATAACCTAAAGCCTTCCTCGATAAATGGACTATCCAACAATAAAAGATTTTTTCAATTCTAACCAGTATGAGATTAGCGCGTTCAAACAAACAAACAAAAACTCTTTAGCCCTATGATATTAGGTATAGATTACGAATAGTGCATTGCCTTGTTATGATCACTAGAATCAAAATCCCCACTACATTTTAAAGTCAGCAAAAAGTTCTTTAACCATAACTCTTTATTAGTCGACAGTATGCATACACTACCTCTGCGTAATGGAAATTTATGGTCACAGAAAAGTAGGAAGATTAAAGTTTTCAGACGGAAGGCCACAAGTTAGCTTTCCAGTGAGAGGTAGTTTAACGACCCTGTCTATTTTTGGTAATGATAATAAGAATAAGAATATTTTTATTTCGCAAGAATGTAGTACACAACAAAGATTTTACATTTGGTTTCATCACAAGTACAGGACACATTGACCCAGCTTGGGCATGCAAAATATGAAATCAATTGTATTAGAAATAGAAATAGAAAAAATTTATTGGCACTTCGGAATTGAAATTCAAATAATCATTTTAATTAATGTGCCAAAAAGGCACAAGCACAAAAGCATTAGTCACAACAGCCGAAGGCGTACTGCGACGCTGATTTTCAGAGGGAGCCCAGGAGACACTTAAAAAAAAAGAATATAATACAAAATAACACAAATAATTGAAACAATAAATGGTATTAACAATATTATGCTATTATCAATATTTAAAAATTAAAATTAAAATATATTATAAAAATTAAAAGATCAGTGAAATTACAGAGAAAAAGGAAAAAAATGTCAAGCAATGCAGAAAAATAATAATAAAATAACAATATTAACATAATTGATTGATGTAATTTGACAATGAAATAATATTTTACGATTACAATATCATAAGTAAAATAAATTCACTAGATTTAAATACAATGCAATGAATAACAGATCAAACCTCAGACTTTATGATCTGAGGGTCAAACTATATAAAACTAAAAATAATAAAATTTTATTTATAATGTTTTAACAATGTTGGTTTTAATTTTCCTAGTCAGTTGTTAAAAGCTAATTAAAATGTAATATTGTATAAAACGCCTCGGTGGTTTAAATATCGGACCAAGAGCTCGAGGCACTGGGTTCAATCCTCGGCTCGGAAAACAAGGAGTTTTGAATTATCGAACACTGCTCGGGCCTCGGGCTGTCATCACCAACCTGCTTTGGCAATCGTAGTGCCTGTACCCATCATTGCTAAGTAACTTGAATTAAATAATGGAGGCTTTGCCCTGCAGTGGGATGAATGCCGTTACTTTAGTTTAATTTTGATTATTCACTAAAGGCCAATAATTTTAAAAAAATTAACAGGATTTCAATACATAAAAATTCTCATTATATGCAAAATTTTAAAAACCGGTTAAGTGTATTATCATTTATATTTTTAATGTGTACAGTGTATTATTTAGAAAGCGTCTTAAGCCGTTGGTCAGCAGGTCTTTTTTTGAATATAAAAATGGGCTTGCTCTTGACCACATACTTAACCTTACGGTTAAGAAGAAGCCTAAGATGGAGCGAGCTTACCCAAAGGTACTGGTTCTCAAACACACCAGCGGAACACAGAAAAACTGTTTGGCGCTGGACTCCGGCAGGAGGGGGGTAGCATCCAGGCAGCCTTTTACGAAGCCTACCACCGCAGAAAAAGATGATGCATCTTTAGCAAAATGAAAGTCTTCTTTAGCAAATAACATTAAGCAAATCAGAAGCTTCTAGGAGACGGCTTGAAAATTTCAGACCACCATATTGCCTTTGAAGAACAAGAACATTTTGTACCAAATAATAAAACAAGAAAACCAATCGATAACATTTTTTTGTCTATAATAAAAACCTAAAGAATTTCTGCCTTGTTATTACCTTGTACAACTTACAACGTCTAAGACAAAACTGCATGCACAAATAAAAAGCGGTCACGTATGTGCCCGTAACGAGTCGCATTATCACGTACGAGGCGCGGACGTGGTCGTTACGACGTCACGTGACACCAGACACAGCTTTTATTGCAGGACATGGTCGCAGAGGGCGATTCAAGCTATTTGTAACTATAACAGTATATAATACTTCTTTTAGATTTAATTTAGTATACTCGGTGCGTTTTGAACCTCATGACAAACGAAGCTTATACATATTTTTATATAACCAAGTAAAGTAAAGTAAAAGCCTATAATCATCCTACTGTAGGGAAAAAGCCTCCATCATTAAATTCAAGTTACCACTGCAATGATGGGTACTGGCATAATCACCTCGCTTGCCAAATGCGGGTTGGTGATCACAAGCCCGAGCGACGTTCGAAAATACGAAACTATTTGTTGCCCGACCCGGAGATCGAACCTGGGACCCCGAGATCTTGGCCCGGTATTTAAACCACTAGGCCAACGGGGCGTGGTATAACCAAAATGTGTATATTATTATACTCGTAATAATATGAACATCTTAGCAGAGCAACTTTTTATTTTTTATTAATAAAATGCTTTGAAAAAATACGAAAAATATAAATATTGATTTAACTATTCATTTCGAAACACGCTGTAACGCACACGGAAGTATCTGTGTAAGTTTCATTCATCTAGATGGCCGAAGCAAAATAATACGTCCGTAAGCGCCACAGCTGGATTCAAAATGAAGTCTTATTTTTTTTATTTTTCTAAGACTATTTTATAGTAACAAATAAAAAAAATTTAATAGCAGAGCCAAGTACATAATGTTCCATAACGTCAGCTTTGTTTATCAGGTGGTCAAAAAACAAATTACGTCACACACTAAGGGGGGATTGTGACATTGGGCCAAATAGTATGGGAGTTTTCGTAAAAATTCGTGACATGGGTCATAGGGGACATAGAGGACATAAGGGACATAAATTAACCCATTTGGACCCAAATACAAACAAAAGCAAAATTAGATATTTGGTTTTTATTTATTTATTGAAAAGAGGCTAAAAAGGGATATTAACACAAAAAAGTAAAAAATATATATTTGGAAGTATTAAAAAAAACACTGTCCCTGTACAGGGACAATGGGCTCAAGTGTAATACTTTTCGAAACAGTTGTTATTGTCAATGCACAATGTTTGTATCCATTTTTGCATTGCCATCGCACCTTCTTATGGCAAATCACACATCGAAGTTAGTTTGGCAACATCTGTGGAAAGTGTCCAACTCCATCGGCTGCCATTCCTGGGACTGCCGATGTTGTTTTTCTTCTTCGATCTTAACGCCCATCAGATTTCAAGTAAGATCGCGTAATAATTGTACAACGAAATTGAAGCTGATCTATTTTGTCTTCATTGGTCAGTATTATATTGGTCATATGCAAACACCAAGCATTAGAAATAGTCAAATCTAGCATATAGGTAAACAATACTCACCACTATTTTTGCCTCGAATCGCAGATCTATACCGCAATAGACTGATATGCTTGGTCAACACCGCCCATTCCTTTATTATAGTTTGGGAAAACATGAAGGATGTCCATGTCTACTTTTTTCTTTTGCATAATGTCGCAACTTTGCCCGAAGGGTGTACGTACGCTGTCAAAATTAGTTGACTTGAAAATATTCCCATTGTGCATAGCGTATGCACAATGGGAATGGGAATATTTTCAAGTCATCTAACTAACAAAATTTCATTAGCAGTATCAAATCGATAATCATAAACAGCTCTGTTCTGTTTTTTAATTTTTATGGTTCTATTATCACGAACAGTGCCCGAAAGCCCTATATCACTGGGTATAGGGCTTACGCAGTTCTAGCAGCAGTCAATGTCTGGTGAAAAAATTTACAAAATAAACTTTTCTTTTTCCGGATCATCTTCTTCTGCCATAAAATTTTCTGTTGCTTCTTCAAGCCTACAGTAGTCTTTTATCACATCGAATTTTCTTTTAGCCATTGTTAAAGATTACCAGCTAATTTAATAAGCGAGCAATCTGGAAAACGCATTAATCGATTTAAAATATAAAATAAACAATATTCAATCACTTGTTAGAAAAATGTTACTGATGTGCCCACTGTCCCTGTACAGGGACACCTGAATAAAGTATGTGCTGAAGTTAGCAAAACTCAAAAATACATAAAAATTAACAGCTTATATTTTTGATGAGACTATAAACCTTTAACTATCACAACAATATCATAACACTTTGAAAAAGAACATAAAGTAAAAACCCTTTAACTTTTGAAGATTTTTTTTTATCACTTCTCTTGATTCAACTGTCTAATTAATCATTTTTTTCAAACCATTTATAATAACAATTGCAACATACATGTCTTAACTTAACAAATACGAATGAAAACGAAAGATATCTAAAATATATAAAAATTAGGGGGTAGTACGAGAAATGTACAGGGACAGCGGATCCAAATGGGTTAAGTCTGACAATCTGACGTAATTTATGGATGAACCCTACAAGTATGTAAAATTAAGTAGTTTGAATATAGGCATCCAATCTTATGTGCCATACCCATGTAACGGTCTTTTATCACCCCACTGATAGCCTAACACGGCAAAGGCCTCCATCATTGAATTTAAGTTACCACAGATATCAGTATATAAACTTGAAAAATTTTGTCTCAGGTGGGACTCGAACCCGCATCTCCTCGCATGCCGGGCGGGCGCCATACCATTAGGCCACCGAGTCTCGGTCTCGAGTCCCGCCTGAGACAAAAAATTTTTCAAGTTTATATACTGATATTATAAGTGCAATTAAGTTGCTAAAATATCAAATAAAGTATAAAAAATTACCACAGATACTCGTATGTGCGATGCAGCCATCATCTCGACGCATACCTACCGTAATGCAAATCCAAGCTAACGTACGATTATTGTATTGTTAACTTCCTCTGAAAACAACATCGTTATTGTAATTACAGAGCAGATGTCATAATGAATTGGTAAGCCCAAATAAATAGGGCAATCGAAAGACACAAAGCATTCACCGATTGGAATGGAAAACCCGCAGCATTCAGAACGTATTTGCAGCGAATCCTGTGGAGTTCCACACAGAGCTATAAACTTGAATCTTTTATGCCATTCAGGGTGGCGTCGAATGCGATTTTTTCATTTATATTGCTCGAATGGGTTTTAGATTTTCCAACACTGTTTTTATTTTTAACCAATGAAGAAAAGAGCGTTCTCAATTCGATTTAATATTTTTCGATTCTCTGACAGAGACCGCGTTTAGAGATGACCACCTTAGTATATTTTTCTCTAGTTTTATTGTCTTTTGTTTAGTCAATAAAGTGTATAGCCATCTAAATATACAGGATGAAATTTTTTCTTTTGGCATAGCCCAGTAAAAAAATGTCAAGATAAAGCACTTAGAAAATGTCCGCCAAAAATCTAAGATTTTTTATACGACCGCCTAGCAACACTTTTTTCACGCAATGCACATCACATTCATTCATTAGGATACTAATCATAAGTTTTTAATGTTCCTTTCATACCTAAATAGGCCTAAAACTGTAAAAATTTAAAACTATATTGCGAAAAATATCTGCGAGTGAAAACTTGACTTACATTTTTTACTTCATAAATTGGCTCTAAATACAATACTGAACGCCTACAAACATTTTGGAAAGTGGTTAAAATTTCATCCTGTATGTATACTAGGCATTAGCTGTTCAACCACGTCCAGTGAAGAAACTATCCCACGAGAGCCGTAAGCCATAATATTTTCCAGCACAAAAAGCAGCCTATATCCGATTCCAGCGTATACTCTATCTTCCATACAAATTCCATCCAGATACATTCAGCTAATTTGACTTTATTGAGCTACAATCATCCATTCAAACTTTCGCATTTATAACGTTAGTAGCTGTAGACCGCAACATCGTACGTAATTAGTTTTAATTTAAAACTATCTTTTTTAACGGGATTAAAAGTAGCATGTATGCTATTTTAGCTCCATTATAAAAAGTAGTTAATATTTAATATACTCGTACTATGGGACACGACAGAACATCCTGTCTTAACTATGAATATTGATATCGAATTGATATAGTTAAAAAAATATACACTGGAAATTATAACAGTTTGCAGCATGCATTCTGTCAATGTTATGTCAAACGTCATAATGTTACATTAAAAAAGTTTGATTTGTTAAAAGCGCTAAGGTTAAGTACATACATACATACATATTATCACGCCTCCTTCCCAACGGGGCGTAGGCAGAGACCAAGGCCTTCCACTTACTACGATCCTGGCATACATCTTTCGCTTCTTCCACATTCATCAATCTTTTCATGCATGCTCGTCGGTTTAGAGTACTCTTGACCTGACCTTTCTTCAGAACATCCCCGATTTGATCGTGGTAAGTTCGTCTAGGCCTTCCTCTTCCAACGTTCCCTTTCACACTCGTCTTGTAGATCTGTCTAGTCATTCTTCTCTCATTCATCCTCTCTACATGCCCAAACCATCTAAGCATCCCTTTCTCAATCCGTGTGACAATATCTTCTTTCACACCACAACGTTCTCTTATCACACTATTTCTTATCCTGTCACTCAATTTCACTCCTAACATACTTCTTAGCGCTCTCATTTCTATTGCATTTATTCTACTTTCATGCTTTTCTGCCATACCCAACTATCACTTTCGTACATGAGTGTTGGAACCAACACCCCTCCATGCACAGCCAGACGAGCTTTCATAGAAATCTTCTGGCTATTCATAAAGGCGTGCAGCGCACCATTCACTCTGTTACCAGCATTTACTCTCCTTTCAATATCACTTTTAGATAAAAGGTTAAGTATAGGTACTTAAATTTTCTAATTTTCCGCGCTATTTCTTTTTTTTTTTGGTTCTGTTGGTTTGGTTCTGTTGGGGCTGCCTCGCTTATGTAGCGCCTCGAGGATGTTCGCTGAAGCACGTGTAAATTGTTTTTATACAACCATGCGCAAACGATGCACTTCCCCGGTGCGCAGGGTGCGGGCCAGCCCGAACAGTATCCTGCGCGCGTTCGCCGATCGATTGGACTGCCAGTATATGTCTATCACTGTGACATGGTACATGTACTGACTAATGTTAAAATACTATTCTAATGTATATATTTTTTTATATGCTATACTTTGTAATTGGTCTTCTGTGTTGACTTTGAATAAATGAATAATAATAATAATAAGGTATATTTTGTGTGTCGAACTTCATTTCCACACGGAGATCGGCCATGTTGTTGCCTAAATATTAGCGATGCGAGACAACCAGAAGCATCATTAGACGAAAAAAAAACACACCGAAACATGATATGAATATTAGCGATATGTTTCGGTCAAATAATATATTTGTCTTATAATATTCTGTGCTTAATATCAATATTGCTCACTACGCATTCTGATCACTGGCGCGCTGTGTATTCAGGATCATAAATATATTTTCCGTCGACAAAAAAGGTATAATATAAATAAAAGGCGAAACAAAAGCCGAAAACTGCTAAATTCCGAATATACCTTATATTTGGATTTTGTCGGTTTAACGAAACAAAAAAAATCAAACCACATTCAAAAAATTCAGTGTGTTTTTCCAAACAAACTAATCCGAATATGGCTTTTTATGTTTCTAAATAAATTGCGATACCTAAATAGAAGTAAACTAAAAATATCTAGATCATAAATCAAAATTAATTAAATTAAATTAAATTACTGGATTATGCTCTCGTAAAATTAGTGTCTATTATTTTAAAATATTGCCATATAAAAACGGGACTTAACAACAATACGATTTTATTTAAATTTTTCATCACAAAAATATACCTTATAATTATTATTGCAAATTAGTATATTTTGTTCTTGAAAGTAAAGGAAAAGGTATAGAGGTATTTAGATAAATTTATCCTTATTTTATCAGTGCTTTTTACTATTAATAATAATGCATACTTACTTAGTGAATAACGGTGTTGATTGTGTTAATACCTTTGATTATACCTATATAGGCAACGCTCTAAGGTTATTACCTATTCCTAACATGCGTATAACAAAATCTGCAGTCTGTGGTCATGCGTTTGATAAGCAACCATTTCATTAGATTTGATAAACCTAAAGTTCTTGCTAAGGAAAACCGATAAGTACCTAGAATGATACGTGAAGCAATAGAAATTAAAAAAAAAACCTAATTTCAATAGAGATGATGGTTGGAATTTACCAGTTGCTCGGGACCCCGTCTTATCATCAATGAAGTGGCAACACTGCGAAGATTCCGGACACAGTTAGCTCATTTTGTGTGAAAAGGAACATAACTGACTATAAAAATTAGAGGCGGTAGTTAAACATTTTTTCAAATTACCATCTTAAGACGAATAACACCTTAGTCTACGGCCCGTGACCATGAACGCTGTAAAGGGTTCAAAACGTCGGGTTATATAAAAAATAAACGCGTTCTAAATCCGTAAACTTATCTTTCATTTTAATGTAGGTATACATATTCACTGCTTGGAATAGGCCTCCATCATTGAATTCAAGTTACACGAGCTATGATGGCTACGGGTCCATATTGGGTTGCATAAATTAAAGAAGCATAGTGCTCGCGTAAACTCAAGAAAACAGATAGATTTTAATTTAACTTAAATATTGTGAAAGTAAATTTTGGGTAAGGAAAGGGGTTTTTCTTAGTTAAAACCTAATAATTAACAGCCACATAATATAGTAAAGTTCGAAAATAAATTATACAGACACATACTAAAGCCTTAAAAATATTGAACTGACGTAAAATACGCATCGCTTTACCAAGTAAATGGCTAAACCATGAAATCACAATGTTGTACTAAACAAGTTAACTCACTCTGAATAGACGCATGAATCCCCCCCAAAACCTCTTTATTGTCATGCATTATCCGCAACAAGGAGCTCCTAATAAATCAGAGGTTCCCTGATAATAAATAATGCAGACATTGCGTCAGGTCCCACGATCGTCATGTGGGTCAGGTTTCGTGCAAATCTGTGTAACTGATGCTACGGTTTCGTTTAGGATAGTTTAGCGGTGACGAGGCGGGTACGATACGATTTTTATCGTTTCTGCTCGTTTCTGTACTTTATCCGGCAGTAAAGTTACAGCCTATAATTATCCAACTGCATGGAAAAGGCCTCCATCATTGAATTCAAGTTACCACAGCAATTATGGGTATGGGCGTAATCACCAGGGCACTTGGCCAGCGTGGTGACTATGTCTTAATTATATTTTACCTTTAATTATCTAATTCGGCTGCAGTAAACCCCGTGAAGTGTTATGTGTAAAAAAATGCAACAAGATAGGTTTAAAACCTATATTCCTATTATCTCTAAGACTATTCAAATTTTGTTATAGGCATCCATCTTAAGTAATCTTAACGTGATTTCAACAAACACAAAAAGTTTATTTTTGAACATGGTAACACCAAATCGCATTGTATAAATGTGCGAAGTAACGAGGCTGAATAATTTCGGGCCCAGACAACACAGTTGTGCGTTGAATCACGTACATAATATTACTTAGCATTACGAAACTTCTGCAAAAGATTTCATTGTTTTAGTGTTTGTAATAATGTTTAGGATATAAAACTATCTTCATACCAAATGTAAATTTTCAGTTCAGCAGTTTAAGCATTAAGAGTTAACAGACTGACAAACATGACAAACAGATGCCCTTTAGAATTTATAAACAACCACCTCGTGTGACGTTCAAAACACATACCAACTTTATCAATAGACTGAACCAATTATATTTTGTTCTGAATTTCAAACGAGCCGGTTATAAAAACCAACGGTTACCGAACACTGTAAATTCGGTTTCGATAAAAAGTATCTGTTGCACTGTTGGGTGAGCCTGAAAGTTTATTTGTTAGGGACCTGAGCGCCGAGTTACCTACGTGAGTGTCGTTAACTCTGTAGGGTAACCTTAAGTACCCGTATTTCTATGTACTTACAGACCACAGTACATCAACCTACCACAAGACGACAAATTTTCTCAATCCATATTGATCTCTTGATTGACCTTTAGGACTTAAAGTTAAAAATCAATTCAATGACCTTTTACTTTTTAGGTAGGTTGACTTGCCGTCGGCTGTACATAATGCGAGCGTGTGTTTCTATGTGTAAAGTGTGGTGAAATGCTATTGTAGCGTCCAAACCCGCTTACGCTTTCGCTACCGACTATGAGCTTGAGCCATACGCAAACATCATACGATGATCAGCAGGCTTACTCTTGACAAGTTCGAGTTACGATCAAAATCGAATCGACGTCGAGAATCAGTGATTTGGTACTCTAAAAAGTGAACCTAAACTTTTGTGTCGATGGTGATTTAGTTGTCAACCGAAAATGATTCACGGATCGCCATTTTAGGTCGATCTCGGCTTGATTTTGATTTCGATTCGATCGAGTTTGTCAGTTTTTGTCTAGGTCGAATCGAGATCGAACTTAAATCAAATTCAAGAGTAAGGGCTCAGGTGATGCGCACCCGACTTCGCTCCGCCCGCTCGCAGTATGGCTGCGCGTGCGCTTTTGTTCTATGCTCCGCCCCCGGCGGTCGGACACAACATGGAGGCGAGCGCGCCTTTGTTTCTATCCTGCGTGACGTCACATTGGACAGCACTTGCAAGATGGCCACCTAGTTGCGAGCTCCCGCTACGACCGAAGATCGAAGTGGATAAAAGGACGGCGGACCACAGCAAAATGACCCACTCTGCATTCGCCTTCGTGATTAACTTAACTTAACTATTTATTGCTATTAAATAATAAAATTTACGGAGTGGGACGTATTTCATTTAATAAATCCTGTTAGGCTTTTTATTTTCTGAATTAAAGTAAATTAATCTAGTACATATATAGTACAATTAATTAACAATATTAGCATTTAATATAAATAAAAATAGGAATCCTGGGAAACACATAATAAAACACCTAAGATTCCTATACTTTAAGGTGTTGTTAGTATCGCTCAAATTTACTGAGCATTAATTTTGTAAACGAAATGCGCATTTTTTTAACGAGGCTTGTTCCTGGCTTTACACTAAACCACAGAGTTGAGAGGAAGTCTTCGATGGAGCGAGTTTTGGCGTTTTGGTTTTCCAAGTTGCTGTGCTACGAAGGGTGAGGTGCGTCACACAGTACACCTAACGTGACTTGTTTTGGTTTAACCACTACAATCTTGTGACAGTAGCTGGGGTCTTAACGTATCTTCCGAAGCACGATATAAAATTAAGTAGGTATGTTGCATCTAATATTACGTCTATTTGGATCAGCGGTAGTAAACGCTGCTTCTGAGCCATGGGTTGCGGGTTCGATCCCCGCACAGTACAAATATTTGTGTGCATGAACATGTCTGTTTGTACTAATCTGGGTGTTTTCTATGTATTATAAGTATGTATTTAAAAAAAAGTATATAAGTAAGATTATCGGTTGTCTAGTACCCCATACGACAGGGTACTTAATAGTACCTTAATTTGGGACTAGATGGCTCTGTGTGGCCTAGTGAGGCTTGTCTTAAATATTTATTTTATTTTATTTTATGTATTGCAAATTTAAGTTGTAATTCCATCGTCTCTGTTGTACTAAACAGAAAACAAATGAAATGTATACATGGCACAAATATAAAACAGAGATTATACACAGTACCAACTTACACAAACAGTAAAAAACAACTAGTGCCATTAGAGATTCATACTCTGCATCAATCGTGACGTATCCTACTATGGGAACCAGTAACTGTAGTAAAGTAACAGCCTAATCATCCCACTGCAGGGAAAAGGCCTCCATCATTGAATTCAACCTTTTGTAAACATGTTTTTGTTAAATAAAGATTTATCATTGAACATTTATCGTGACAGCTTTATGTATGCTACGATGTTAGTAAACTAGAGAAAAGTTATAATGATGTGTAGGTACAGAACATCTTACAAATATTGCTTACCATTACAACCTATAAAATTTGTAAAAGAGTAACATGTGCAAATACAAGTAATAAAATGTTTGCTCCTTAAATTAGGTTTTTTATTATACATCGTGTGAAATCATTTGTGAAAAAGCAGGTATTGCAATAGGCCAATTTCAATGTCGTAACCAAAACCCTAAAGTTAGGTGACTCCAACTATAGGAGTGCGTTGGTTGGAAATTTGTTATCCTGCGGTAAAGTCGTTAGTTTCGCACATGTGTAGAGTGACCACATCTCTATGAGTGATGAAACTATAACATGTATTAGCATTTATGAGTATTTCTATTACATCTGAACTCTTACTATCTTTGATGTCTAAAATTACTAATAATGACTACTTACCATCGTAGTTTTGTGAATGTGTCATCTATCTAGAACTCAGTTTTCATTCGAGTAAAATATTTGCTTAATTAGTATTATGGCCAATTAATTACTTAATCATGTTGAGCCATGTTTCAATATTGAGTACTAAAATATATTAGCGTCGAAATGGTAAATTACTTATTAATTTTAATTTAAAAAAAATAGTCAAAACTAAAAATGTAACTAATTTTTGCTGCATATTCGAAATGCAATTTTATCTTTAACACGCTTTTACCTTATATCTGGTGCAAACTTTCTTTATTGCGTGTGGTTTGTCACTGGCTTAAAAAAAATTGTAATAACTATGTTTATCAAGCTTTTCTGCCCACGTGACCTACGTTGAATCGCGCGGACGGAAACCTGTGCCTAGCAGTGAGAATAATAATTCATATAATCCTTTTTCAATATAATAATATAATCTACTTGTTTACCAAACATCAAAATCGGTTTTGAAGTTAGGCGTGAAAGCGTAACAAATAGACAAACAGCTTGACAGATAGCATACACACAGACAGGCAAACAGAGTTACTTTCACATTAATAATATATAACTAAGGCTTCTTACATTTTTTTAGGACTATGCCGGACTAAAATATTATACTTACAGAATACTCAGAATTATTATTTTTTAAATCTTGCGAACAATAATTTTAAACATTCCGTATCTCATCATAAGAGCGTGGCCACCCCAATCGCCACCGAAATTAGTTTGCGCCGAATCGCTGATTGCTCGACGCGTTTTGTTTTGTTCCAAATCCCAAGTTAATTAGCGAGCGCAAACAGCGCGATACGTGACAAGTTTCTGTTAGGAAAAAGTTTGCTGACTGTTTAATTGGTTGTGCAACATTTAATGGGCTGGGAAGGGTCCCGCCCTTGGGATTGGTCGCAAGTTGAAATAGGACTCGTTACAATAAGTGGATCATAGTAACAGAGATCATTATAATCATAATTCAAAATAACTTAATTTTACTGAAAAAGGAACATTTAAAAAAGTAACCAGGGCAGAGGTCTGGTAAATTAAGGAAATGGCCTGGTTTAATTAAGTAACTACAAGTTACTACATCAATGATGGGTACAGGCTGGTGATCATAAGCCCAGCTGTTCGAAAATTCAAAATTATTATCCGTTACTTAAAATATTCTTGTTGCTTGGTACAAAAGTACATAAAAAATGGTCGTTTAGAAAAATTAGGTTCTCAAAAAAGCAGCTGGGACTACTTAATAAGTAAAGCCTGTACCAGATATTATTATAGTATCCATATTGCAAAGTCAGTCCATTAAACAAATTCCATTCTATATTTATTCGTCTTCATACCCTGTACTTTGTTTTATCGTAATATCAGCAGGAATACCTATTTTGTTTTGTATGAAAATTCCTTCTGATATTATAGCTATTAAAACGCCTTTTTGTTTAAGTCTTAGAGTCCATCTCAATAATACTGATAACTTATGATAGTAAAAAAATGTAGTAGGTCTCTTTTTGCGTTAGCTTTTTTATTACTCTTTAATCAAAAAGCATGCCGGTATAGTTATTTTTGTTTAATCTAGTTACCTAAAACCACAAATTTCCTTATCATCAACACCAAGGGTTAATTAACAAAGATTTATCACAATTAAAACCCATTTGCAAAAGGAAGTGTGTGCTGTAATCATACGTTAGGCACATTCATACGGAATTAAAACGGTTACTGGAATAGGCTTTTTCTGAAGATTATTTGTTTAAAGACTTTTAAATTTGGAACGTAAGATTCTCTTCATATAATTTTCGGCTGCTTCAGGTAGAACTTGACCCATAACCTTTTGCTCATAGGATGCGTCTTTTATAGCCATCACTACGTCACACCTAAATGCTTGCAACTGGGAAAACATTGGAAAGAAATCTGCTTAATTTTGATACAAGTTGTAAATTTATTAACAAGAATGATCTGTATGCCGTATGCTTTTAAGTCAATTCCCAACTAGACTTGCCGTATCTCAAATGGAACAAGACTTATACTTGACCCCAGAATAAATAATGATCGACTTGTTTACCGTTTTCTTTAGTTTACGCAAACACTACCTATACATTGAAATGAAATATATCTTTGCTTTTGTCCGAGACCATGAACGCTGTAAAGGGTTCGAAACGTCGCAGCGTCGGGTTAAATCAAAAATAAACGCGTACTAAATTCGTAAACATATCTTTCATTTTAATGATCGACTGTCACAAGAATACATAATTGTAAAAATAAATATTACAAAGTCATTACCATAATCGGCCCGCAATCGCCTACAGCTTTTGCATGCACATTGGCCTTTCTAGAATACGATTTTTGACTTAATTAACCGACCAATAGTAAAAGGAAGAGGCTGCAGCCCGTCTTATTTTGCCAGGAGATACTAGGTACTATTGTAGCCATTAATATGGTCATCATCAAACTATTTTTACCTCCAAAAAATACAAATAAATAATTCTACCCGTTGATTGGTACTGTCTCATTTTCAGGTTTGTTTATCGTCATCGCTTAACACATTTTCTTTTAGTCTTCCAGCGACGTTAAAACTCCGCTACAAGTGCAAGTGTTTGTCTGTTTAAATCTTTTTTGTGTGCTACTATCTGTGTGTGATGTCCAAATTTTAATAAATGTATTTTCTTTCTTCTTTCTTTCTTTCAATGAGTGTGCAACTTCAAATAATTAATATTTTTTTACTTTTTCTTAGACCTTCCAGTAATGGATACATCTTGGTTCGTTCTAATGAGATAGGACATTTTTCTACCAAGGCGCCGGTCGGGACACTTTATGTGGGTCTAGCTTAATGAATTGTAAAGGTGATCGTGATAAGCAGACCATAGTTAAAAGAAAAAAGACAGGTTACTTAAGTTCACTAATACCTTCAAAGATATTTCTCGGGTAAAAATAGGAAAGATAAGTGATCGTTTGTAATGCACCTACTTAAAATCGGTAGCTAAATCATCTTTATCAGCCAAATGACGCCCATTTTTAGACCTAGGCTTTGCACATAAGGATTTCCACGATCACTCTCTGTGACGTCCATCAGATCGTCACCTAATTACTCGGAAGCCTTCACATAGCTCAAAAGGACGGACTTACGGACTTTCGAGTGTCGACGACATATTATTTCTGTTAAGATTCAGACAAAAACATGACTGTTGACGACTGTTCTTATCTCGACGAACCTAGGTTTCAGCTTGCAATAATTATTAACCTATTATATGCTTATAATATAATACGTTGATCCGAAATCCTCGCTCATCAATGGTTTTTCCAGCAGCACAAATAGCATCTTCAAGGCTTTGGCTAACAGGCGGGACACGCCGATTCTAGAGCGCTGGATCAGTCTGCATGCCATCAAAGGCATAAGATGCTCTGATGCGCCATCACCCACCTTATCTATTGTATTGTTTTTTTATATTACTAATACACAAATACATTTAAGTTGAATTGGCCATGGTTTGAAATATAATTCTTTCCTTTTATTTCAATACGTCAGCTCATCTCGTAATGTTTCAGTATTGTCAAAGAAATTGCCTCATACCGGTAAAGGACCACGTCTAATAAAAAAAACACATACAGGGTGTAAAAAAACTAAACGCAGATCCTGAAGCTACGCAATCTGTAAAGCAAACCAAGTCATGTTACAAAATATTATTGCTGGGAAATTATTTTTATTTTTAGGCCTAAAAAAATATTGAAACACATAGCGCGCAATGTATAGCAGCCGGAGCGTGGACCGCTGCGCTGAAGATGGCTGCTAAGATCAAAATTCGTCCGCGCTGAGCCATACATTGCGTATTGTAATTAAAAAACCTTATTATGAACGAAATAATACATAAAAAAACACTATGTTTGTAAGAAGAAAAGTTTTTAAATAACCTTTGGCAACAGTTTTTGTAATAAAATAGAAAACAAAATTGTGACTTTGACCCTCAATATCTTCGGAACCAGCTGTTTCCCAGGTATAGTCTAGAAGAAAAAAATGATCCTAGTGATGGGGACAATACGTGGTTTTCGGATCTGCGTTTGATATTTTTACACCCTTTATAGTAGGAGTTATGGGAGACAGGACTTATAAGTAGTTTTTAGTCTGTCTTGCGAATATTTTTTATGCACCACTAGCGGACCCCACAAACTTCATATCACCTTAGAATAGTAGGCATTTGATTTGTTTTCGACGTCTTAAATATCACTGTCATTAAATATGGTACGCCATATTAGACAAATTTATAAACAAATAAAGGCCACGGGCGAAAATGGGCCTGAACTTTACCGCCCGTTACACTGTTGAAATATGATGCAATATTTATTTAATGCTTTTTAATTTCTATTGACTTAAAATAACGATATTTTACAATGGGGTATTAAAGTAACATTTAAATAAAAACACAATTGACCCTCAATCGCTAAGTGTATTCTTCCGGTCCTAAAATGTTGCCAGGCATAATATGCGTTGATACACCACTTTTATATTTTTTCCTACAAAAAGGTATATTGCGATAATGCAAGTAGGTAAGTACACACTACTGTTTATTAGTTCAATATACAATACAATAGAATTATGGCGTATTTTTAAAATGTCTTTAAAGCATAATATGTGAAATCGATATAAAGTTAATATTACATAGATGGCAATAGGATTTGTAAAAAAAGAAAAACAAATGTCAAGATTGTCAACTGTCACAGTCATTGGTTGGCTTCGTTTTGCTTTGAGCTTGTTAATGCGGTTATAAATAATACATAGTGGCCGAGTATTATTTATTATTCGAATCGATTGTCTTTTACGACTTGGCTAAGTTGTGGGAATTTGATGGTGATGCTAGAGCATACGATACACACATACTAGTACTATCATGGGAATGCATCAAATAAAATATGAAGGTTTTTCTATTATTAAACAACAGTAGATCGCACCTCAAGTATTAGTAAGTAGTTAAAAAGAAAGCAAGGGTCTTACGAAAATCTTATACTACCTGCACAATTCTTGTATAATATTCATATACCTACAATCATTTTATTATGATGATGAATAAATGTAATAAATGTAAAAAATAGTTCTTAAATGATTTTTTATTTAAATCCCTTTATTTATATTGCCATAAAGCATGTCGATCACAGACCTTTTCATACGAGTAGTACTATGAATAGAACAGTTATTGGAATAACCACAATAACTTCTTCACATTTGAGGTTATTTATTGTTGATCAATATCATGCTATAACTTTTTTCTCCCATGGCAGATTTTTTTAAATCATTGCGTATTTGATATAAGACTATAGTTTCTATAAAATAACACCCCATTTGTGGATGTAACGTTTTCAGGCCCAGCTTTGTATGGAAGTTCGCCCGACGCCTTTTCTTAATATTTGACTTTCAACTTTTTTAATACTTACTATCCTATTTCAGACAAAGACAAATCCTATAACATAAAAATCATAAACATCTTTCCAGGCGTTTTCTAACACGACTTTCTTTTACATATATATAGCACGGACGTAAAAAAAATACGGACGTAACCTCGTCTAATCATGAGTGAAGCATGATAATGGCCGCCCGTTTATGCTGTGTGCGTAATTTAAGGGTTGCCATATAAATCATCAATTACCCTACTGTTTCAATCGCGAGGTGGAACCAATCGCTCCCAGTTAACTTTATATGTAATATACATATATTTTTATCAGAAATTTAAACGGTTGACCTATATTGACCTACCTAACATAATTTTTATGACCACTGTGATAGAAAATAAGACACATGTTACGTGTAAAGGAATGTATTTTTACACATCACATTAAAGCGACTTACATTAATCACATCGACATCACATTAAGTCGCTTTAACTTGCCAACTGCACTAAATAGACGCGAACAGGCGACATGACCCTAATAAATACAATAAAACTTACTCCTTTTGGAATGGCATACGGAACCAAACAACGTAGCCTCTTAGCTGTAGTCATAAAATCTATGTCATCAAAATGTGCACTGCACACGGTACTGGCAGATGATGGGTTCCAACCCAACTGTTTTCTCCTCTGCAGTTTCGAATAACTAAAATCCAGTCATCTCTACGCTTTTTGTCCCTAGGAAACCTTTTAAAAGGACGCAGGAGATATTATATTATGGGATCTTTTATTTTCCTTTTGAGAAACGGCACCCAAAAACTGACGAAATCAGATTTCACAGAGTCACATACATAGTTTGTTGCATACAAATACAGATTTCCCCACTTTTAGAGAAATTTTCTCGTAAATAAAGTGACAACACTGTTGCATTTTACGTCTAGAATTCTGGTGAAAATTTTAAAACATAAATGAGGAAAAATATTACGAATCGTAATAATTTACGTACGATAGGTGTTTCATGTGATTTTTTACGTTTACTCATGTAGTTTTTACAAGATTTCACCACACAAGACGGCATTTTTGAAAAATAAATCGTAGATGCAACGTACGCACTAGTACGTGTCACTGGCGCTGTCACAAGGGACGAAATGGCAGCGGGTTGTCGGACCTAGTGTGTTTGTGTGAGTGTAGATCATGTACAACAAACGAAATTGTAGTAGCTTGCATGCTTCAAATTTTTTTAGTGTGATGTTACGTCCGTATTTTTTTTAGGTCCGTGATATATAGATATAAATAAATTATATTACCTTCGGTCGACTGGCTGCCTTTGTTCAACCATGGTTGGGCTTACGGCTACTTATTAACGGTATTATAACAGTAAACATCTAAACAGTAACTTTGCAAGTTTCACTGTTATGAGGCTACTTAACTGAAGCAATTAATTTAGGTTTTATATTGGCGTGGAATAAACTGTGTGGTCGTTAGTAGACTACGTATATTTATGATATTAGAGCAATAACATTTGTCATTGTATACATTCTTTATTTATCATCATTGTCAGCCCATATTAGTCCATGGCTGCAGGAAAAATGCCTATAAGTAAAAAAGAGGATTATCTCCACGATAATGGTAAAGTCCACTTTTATGGGGTGGTTGTGGACTTCTTGTGGTGGTGCTAGCTTCAATATTTTTTTACGATTCCCATATGAAGAGAGGGGGTGGTGTTATTCTATATTTGTACAGGCACTACACGTGTTAATGTTATTGTTTATATTATCCAGAGTAATGGTAATAAGCACTATTATTCAGTGTGTAACGTTAACACCTAACAACATTTTTAAGTTTCACCATTAGTCTGAAAATAAATCTCATTTAAAAACTTCCATCATTGCTAAATAATAGGGGTTAAAGTATGAAATTGCCGATTATTTTCCCATTTTTTATTTTGTTTATAGTTTTAAGTGTAGTCATATTATTGCGTAATTCTTTTTGTATTGTATCAAAAACTAAATAAAGTAACTTTTATCTAAAAAAAAAATGCAATACTAGTGCCTATTACTTCAAAGGAAGTCGTTGAAAAGACCCCTTACAATGTGTCAGCTGACCTTCTTGCTTCAATTAAGTATATTTGTATTATATACTTTGATTTTCAGAAATTTAAATACTATAATGCGTAGCTTTATAACCATCTAACTTTCACCTTTAATTGCATCGAAAACGGTTCACGCGTTTTTAAAAAAACTAAAAAATTGTTAGTATGGAAAAATGACTTTTCTTGATTTCGTCCATACAAAACGGCAATTTCATACTTTAACCCCTAAATTATAAATCTAATACAAGTGTAATTCAAGTATATTAAAATAAAAATCTAACCCTTTGATTATCGTTTCTAACCAATCAAAACGAAGCACGTATACTACTAGATACTGAAATTGCAATTCAGTCGGAACAATGTCCGTTACAGCCCCAATTAAATCCCCATTTGCATCCGAGCGTGAAGGAGGGACCCGAGAATGGAAGTCAAAGAGTAAGTTTAGATTGATATTTTAAGACGTTAGCTTTCAAGTAGGGCAAATGTAGCACAGAGAGATTCAGATGGAATGAACAATCTGTCTTGTTTGAATAAGTTTTCAACCAAATTACGGATGTGACCCGTCAGCGAGAATATCCAAAAAGATACAATTTCGTCGAGTTATGTGGTACCAGCAAATAAAAAATATAGCACTTCCCCTCCTCTTGCTATGGGTGTCGTAATAGGCGAAAAAAGGAATACTGCCAAAAGCAGTCACACATCAGTGTCCTTTCTCCATGCCCAACAAGCGTGGCAAAATTTCTTCTTTTGAAGAGACCTGTTGCCTTAGACAAGTGACTTTGTAATATCGTTTACGCTAGACGAATAGATCGTAAACTTATGTCATTTTCATACTTTCTACAGTCTATTTGTAACGATATTAGAAAGCTACTTGTGTAAGGCCGCTGTCCAATTGAATGATCTAAGTATTATGGATTTAGAAAATTATTTTGCTAATGATTTCCGCTTGTTAATATACCGGCCTAGATACCTTCACCACACTACCCGCACTAACACTGATTGAGCAAGCACTATTTCATGCAGGAAAACCGCCCGCCCTCCCTCAAAAATGCATGCAGTACAGTTAATGCAATTATTAGTACCCAACACCAATATAATAAAAAACCTCGACGCGTTTCGCCACTTCACGTGGCATCCTCAGGAGATGTTGTTGCCTTCGCTGTGCTCCGACGACTTTTAGTCGTCGGGTACTAATAATTGCATTAACTGTACTGCATGCATTTTTGAGGGAGGGCGGGCGGTTTTCCTGCATGAAATAGTGCTTGCTCAATCAGTGTTAGTGCGGGTAGTGTGGTGAAGGTATCTAGGCCGGTATATTAACAAGCGGAAATCATTAGCAAAATAATTTTCTAAATCCATAATTAGTTATGGATTTCCGCAAAGTAACGCCTGAGTCTATTAATTTGATCTAAGTATTGACTATAAAAAGTTTCAATATCATTTTCACCATCGCGGTCATGCAACGCCCACTTCTGGGCAATTGGGAGTGCGCCACCCCACCTAGTGGTTTCCTTTTAGGAGAAAAAGTAATGTACTGCGATTCTACTTAATTTATTTACGTTTGAACTGATCTTTTTAAAAAGGGATTTAAATAAGTCCAGATGATGTCTCTGTGATCAATGCCAGATGTGATCACCATTTGGTGCGAGGTATATTGAATATGAACATTTGACCTAAAAGGTCTTGATATCAGATAGGTCTGTTTTGATCAATACCTGCACAGCGCCAAAGCCTTTAGAGCCAAGAGTACAATAAACAGGATAAATAAAATAACTTATGTGGCAGTAAAAAAATGCAACATTTTAATATTAACCGTTACACGGGTCTTGGATGCTTATTCTTCCATCCTTTTCCACAAACACAGGCGATTGATGTCTGATGTACTGCATTAGAACATCGTTATCTATTCCCAACACGACAACATTTCTTCGATTCTCTGAAATCATCTGAAAATATAAGACAGTGGTTAGTTTGGTTCTTTGTAATTATCTAAAAAAGATAAGGGTTAGTTGGGCTTTTTTCGCAGTCAGCCCCATCTATATGTGATAGAAGGCCATTGTAAGTGATCCTCATCTAAACCAATTGTCCCAGGTGACCCCAGAGAGCCAACATTTTTCTTAGATTCCTACAAACTTCTGTGACATTGTGCGCTTGCGAGTGTGAGTGTGAAACGACCATCATGAAACATAACACAGAATCACTCATAAGCAACATTAATATTACATGGAAGAGACGAACTCCGCTTAGCCCAGTTTGTATTCAAGGCAATTGCTACGGGTTTAATTCTTGAATTTAAATAATACACAAAGACTTTTAATTTAAATATAAGATTTATTTACAGAGTTCAATATTTTACAATTTATACATATTTATTCCGACGCTGTAACGTTTAAACACTTTACAGTGTTGGCTTTGTCGGTTACCCTGAGGTGAATGAATAAATGAATGAATGAATGAATGAATGAATGAATACACTTTATTGCACACCACAAAGAAATTACAAAATTTAATTCTTACAGTAAGATGTACAACTAAGGCGGTCTTATCGCCATCAGCGATCTCTTCCAGACAACCTTTACAGGAAAAACTATAAAGAATGGGGAAGGTGGAGGTGTTGTTTGTCATAGAGAAAGTGATTATAAAAAACGCTTTAGGTAATTTTAGTCAGATATAAATCACTTTGGACAGCATGACACACATTTTTTAGCTTCGTCCCAACTCTACCCGATCCCATCTCTACCCGATTTAAAATTACCTAACAAAAATCCCAACTCTACCCGATTTTATTTTTGCTAATAGATAAAGTATGGGTACAGTTAAAGCGAAAAATATAAAAATTTTAGGTATAAAAATGTTTCAATCATGATATTATTATTGATGCCTTTTTGAAAGAAATTAGCTCGACTATTAGCTTCGTCCCAATTCTACCCGATCCCATCTCTACCCGATTTAAAATTACCTAACAAAAAATCCCAACTCTACCCGATTTTATTTTTGTTTATAGAAAAAAGTATGGGTACAGTTAAGACGAAAAATATAAAAAAATTAGGTATTAAAAATGTTTCAATCATGATATAATTATTGATGCCTTTTTGAAAGAAATTAGCTCGACTATTAGCTTCGTCCCAACTCTACCCGATACCATCTGTACCCGATTTAAAATTACCTAACAAAAAATCCCAACTCTACCCGATTTTATTTTTGTTTATAGAAAAAAGTATGGGTACAGTTAAAACGAAAAATATAAAAAATTAGGTATTAAAAATGTTTCAATCATGATATAATTATTGATGCCTTTTTGAAAGAAATTAGCTCGACTATTAGCTTCGTCCCAACTCTACCCGATCCCATCTGTACCCGATTTAAAATTACCTAACAAAAAATCCCAACTCTACCCGATTTTATTTTTGTTTATAGAAAAAAGTATGGGAACAGTTAAAACGAAAAATATAAAAATTTTAGGTAAGTATAAAAAATGTTTCAATCATGATATTATTATTGATGCCTTCTTAAAAGAAATTAGCTCGACTATTAGCAATTTTTTCCTAAAATAAACATAATTTTACGTAAAAACTACGCAATCCTAACACAATCTGTGATTTTGCATGATTAGTCAATTTTAATTATTATAGTCAATTCAAATTAAAATACATATCACAAATGTCTTTATTATCAGCGTGAAGGTAAGTAGTTAAACGAAATTATATCTTATCATCTTTAGGTCAAGGGTAATAGAAAATGATTTTCATGTGACAGCTTTCATCCATTATCTAGTAATAAAAACTGCATGGTTAGCTTTACGCGAGAGTAAAGGAAGGGTGAACTAAGCGCATTTTCCTCGTTTATGGGATAATGGGGGTTAAAATGAGAATGTCATAAAACACATAAAAGATAACAAGCAAAATCTTAAAAACACGGATAATCCCTAAGGATGACAACATCCGGCTACGGTAGCAAGATTTATTAAAATGTTAATAAAAATTTGCAAGGGTTCTGGTTCAAAAATGCTTTTTAGGTGAAAAAGTGATGGCATTTACCCGATACTTAATCATTCAGTGCATTGCTGTTCATTTCCTAATTGTGTTTTTTTTTATTTCGAAGAAGGACTAGGTTTTATGTATTACCATGTAATAGCATAATTACAGTATGCAATAGATTGATTATTAAGGCAAAAATAGCTCCCCTTCTTCTCGCCTTTTGTCTTAAGAGGTGACTAAAGCAGTATTTAATATCCGAGAAAGACGAAAGCATCTATTTTCAAATATTGGCCAAACTACAAAAACTACAATAGCCAAGCATGACATTTTGGAAAGATGGAAGATCTTTCTTTTTCTTTTTGGAGAGAATAATGGCCAGCAGTGGACTGAAGTGGGCTGATGATGTGGATTCTTAGAGATGATGATCTGGGTCCAAGATAACAAAACCTCTTAGGCGATATTGTGGAAAACGCAAACTTAGTCGCAAATAAAAGGGTCTAGCTCAGTTTACTCTTTCAACCTCATAGAAAAGCAGTTTTCTTCATAAAACATAGAAGCTCGTTTTGTAAAAGGTCGTTACTGTAAATTACGTTCCGTTAAAATCTTCCTTCGTTGGCAGATGTTCCAGCTTTCTGTTATTACCTACATCCTAAGTAATTACCTTAGGAAATCCAGTACTATGTACTCGTATTATTATTTTATTATGTGTCACATCTATTGGATTTCGCAAAAAAAACATTTTGTTTACCTAGCGTACCTCGCGAGGGTGATATCAAGTGTTTTAACTTATCGTGGCTTTAATTTAATTTTAATTTGAACGGAGTAACTATGTGGTAGACTGCCTGTATGTATCTTTTATCTTAATATTAATTTGTAATATGATTCACGCATACCTCATCGAGGTCATAGCATAACCATTAACCATCTTTCTGTGCCTATATGTTGTCTGCTGTTATGTTATGAAGTGATTAAATGAATATGAATATCTATTGGTTTAAACATATAAATACTTTGAATACTTATTACGAGTATGATTGATGTTTGCAAATCGGACATCTTATATTTTATCCGACAGATTACTGTTATCTGACCATTTTGTAATGGTACGAGTATAATTTGCTCTTAAATTATATTACAAACAAAAAACATAAAATTTTACGAGAAATCATGTGTGTAATTTTTATACTCGTGTTTTGTAAAGTGCTAGATACAACCTTCTCCGACTTGAGTCCTGACACAATATTAGTGTTTGAAAACTGATCGAACCATCCATTATGGATACAATATTATGGAAATATGGACTATGGCAGCTGCATTATTCTTTAGATCATGGGATCATTGAATAATAATGACCTGAATAAGCTTAAGTATGAATTCGGTTTTAGATTTTAAAATATTTTTCACCCCTCTCCACCTTGTTGGTTGGAAGCACTTAAACTTACACACATAGGCACTATTAGCGCTAGTTAATTATTGGTTAATTGGTTGTATTACTCGTACTCGTAGTTAAATCAATTGCTAAGCTTGAAAAAAATAGAGTAAACTTATTTATAAGTACAATGTTATACTGTTATGTTTGTATAGCGGTAGTTGAATGAATTTGACAAGTAATAATTGATGTCCTTGGCACAATGGTTGTCAAATTAAATTAACACATCTAGTGGCCAAATTGAATTATTATTGTTTAGTAAAGACTAAATAGACTTTTTGACATATTTTGGAGGTGTCAACGGATTTTAATGAAATATTTATTTCATGTTGCATAAATCGTGACGTAGTCACAAAATTTACCTATCTTAATAATTTTATTTCAAATAGCTCTACAACTACATACGAGGTATACAAAGATGGCTTAAGTATCAGTCAAGTTTTGGCAATATTAGGCATAATATCAAGTAGTCTGTTGCACAATTTTGCGGATGTGTGTGAACTTATTAGGGCTACCACTCACAGTATATCCATCGCCGCCTGTGCCAATGAAGTTTTGAGACACAACTCTGTACCATTTGTCTAGTTGAAGGGGTTCGTAGCGGGGCACGTCACACTCGATGCAGCGGACAGTGACGCTGACAACCCTTTCATTGATGGGCCTGGTACCATTAAAGACTGCATGCAATCCTGCATTATCATATTAAGACACTTAATATAGAGTATAGAGGCTAAGTGAATTTATACTATTACTAGCTTTTGCCCGCGGCTTCGCTTACGTTATTTACAGGGTAACAATAAAATTTCACACCCTCTTTTAAAGGGTTGGGGGCGGATTTCCAAAAAAAAAATGAACGATTTTTTTGTTAGTCACAAATAGGACGCATACCAGTTTTTAGCACTCTACCTGTAAAATTGCGGAATTCCCACACCCCATTTTAGAGAAGTGGGGGGTTAGAAAGAGCCAAAGGACGTCAATTCGTCGCTCTGTTTTGCCGTGAAAGACGGACAAACAAACATACACACACACTTTCCCATTTATAATATACATTAAGTATCGATTAATAAGAGCGTTACGCCCGTAATTTTGACAGTCTAGAATTTGGTAAACGCCGTTTCTGGAAATCTATATCTAAATATAAAAATGAATCCCTATTTCCCTTGGTCATCGCATCACGCGTGAACGGCTGCACCGATTTCGCTAATTCTTTTTTTGTTGTGTTTGTTATTATCAGGGGAATGTTCTTAGGAAAGAAAAAATTAAGAAAATTGCGCATTAAATTAGAAAATGTAAGAAAACTTTATCACCATACTAAATTATTTGTTATGTAACCTTAGCTCTTTTGACAATTTAAACTTTTTTAATGTATGGCGTTTGACCATTGACAGAAAGCGTGCTGCAAACGGTTACAATTTCTGGTTTACAAGTTTGCGGTTAGCATTTGCAATGCCGATAAATAAATTTGTGTCTGAATTTTTTTTTAAATTAATTATACCAATTTGAAAGCAATATTCATGGTTAAGAAAGGGCAACGTATGTCGGGTCCGCTAGTAACTTTATATTTTTGCAATCTAAATATCAATATAAGAAAGTATGACTTCCTTAACATTCAACCATATTTAGATCTCTTTAAATGATTTTCAGATTAAAAACTGATTTCATACCAAACTACATTTGGCGTTTTAGGCGTCAAAGGGTGTCAGACAGATAGTTGCATTCGTTTTAATAATAAATCTTTATATATAAAAATTACGTGTCACGTTGTTTGTACGCGATGGACTCCTAAAAACAGATTTCAAATTTGATTTGCATACCGTGTGCAATTTGATCCAACTTGAAGGATAGGATAGCTAACATCTCAATTTATACTCTATAGTCTTCTTGGCTCTTAAAGATTTGGTAAAGTAAACGCCATATTTGGTGACAATGACTTTTAAGACGTCAAAATCAAATTAAATTATTCTGAGGCGATGCGAAAGTTGCGGGGTAAACTAGTAGTATTATAAAAAGCGGCCAATGTCTTTCGAGGGATCCAATTACTAAAACTTCGCTGTCTGTCCGTCCGTCCGTCGTCACCAGGCTGAATCTCAAGAACCGCGATAGCTAGAAAGTTGAAATTTTCACAAATTATGTGTCTATTTCTATTGCCGCTGTAACAACATATACTAAAATCAAAATAAAATATTTAAGGGGCTACCATACAATAAACCCGATTTTTTTGCCCTTATTTGCTCGATATCAATAATGGCAACAGGTAGGCATTTGAAATATTCACAAAATACACTTGTATTTTTACTTTAATAATAAATAATAAAATTTAAATTTAAAAAATCTAAAAAAGAAGCTAATAATAAAATTTAAATTAAAAAAATCTAAAAAATAAGCTAAATGGTTACAAAATGAACGTGTGCCTACTGTTGTTTAACTAGTCAATGGTACGGAACCCTAAGTGCGCGAGTCTGACTCGCACTTGGCTGGTTTTTTTTTTAATCAATCTTTGCACTAAATTTACTCAAAGTTGTTTCAGTAGTTTGGGCATGATAGACAAACAGACAGAAAGACGGACAGAGTTACTTTCGAATTTATAATAGGTACTAATAATATCTATACTAATATTATAAAGCTGAAGAGTTTGTTTGTTTGTTTGTTTGAACATGCTAATCTTCGAAAGTACTGGTTCGAATTGAAAAATTATTTTTGTTTTGGATAGTCCATGTATCGAGGAAGGCTTTAGGCTATATAACATCACGCTGCGACCAATAGGAGCGAAGCAAAAATAATCGCGATTATAAAAACAGAAATTGACGCGTACGAAGTCGCGGGGAACAGCTAGTTAGTATCAAATCAAATCAAATCAAATCAAATATCTTTATTAAATACACTTTTATCAGTACATTATTCGCACTGCTCTCATATAAGGTTAACCTGTGTTATGAGAGTCAGGCTTCTCTTTATACATGTTTATCACAATTAGATAGTAAGTGGGATAGTTAGAAATTAACAATATTAATTAAACAATTGCACAGAGTGTATGTGTGTGTGTGTGTGTGTGTGTGTGTGTGTGAGTGCGAGTGTGAGTGTGTGCGCGAGTGTGTGTGAATGTGTGTGCCTTGGTGAATGTGGGTTAAATTATTAGCTTTAGCGGTAGACGAGTATAACTACGAAACATTATTTCATTTATGCCATACTGGTGATGTTGGAAAACATCTCCTCTAAACTGTGGTAATCAAACTGATCCAGCCACTGCAATGACACATACTTAAATTTTTTTGATTTGGTTTCAGTAAGGTACTTGTTCACTTTTAACAATTTGTTATAAAGGTGTGGCGCAATGTATTTAAAATGCCGTTTAGCAAATGTTGAGCGAGCAGTGTGTGGCTTGTATTTGGGTACTCTTTGTTTAGGTAGGCTCCTATAAGGAACGATTTTACTGTGAAATCTATAGAGTGTCAGCAAGATATAAAGCTTTCTTACTGGTAGGACCTTGGCCAGTTGATACAGTTGATCTGTTGGGTATCGATAAGGAAGACCCAACGCAACCTTTAATACAGCTCTTTGGGCTCTTTCTAGCTGTATCAGGTGTGTCTTGGCGGCATTTCCCCATACACATATACAATAAGTTAGTAGGCATTGGCAAAGGGCTTTGTATATAGACATTAACAGCTTTTGATCTGCAACAAGGCGTAGTTGCTTGAAAGCAAAGATGAGTCTTCGAGCCTTGCTTGATGTTACATTGAGATGATGTCCCCATTGTAGGTTTTCATCCACAGTGATACCCAGGTACTTTGTTGTTGAAACACGAGATAAAGTTGGGCAGCAACATTCTGTCTTGGCACTACGATTACACGGAAAAGTATGCAATGTGAGAGTAATATCGGGGTCCGGGCTTTTTGCTTTTGTTTTGCTGAAGCACAAGAAATTTGTCTTTTGCGAGTTTATAGAGAGAAGGTTGTCCTCCAGCCAAGCTGAAATATGACACAGTCCTGTCTCCGCTAATTGTTTAACTCTACCCCATGTTTTGCTATGAAAAACGATCACAGTATCATCTGCAAACATTAACGTATCAGCCCCTGGAACATTCAATTTGCAAAGGCCGTTAATATATAACAGAAAAAGGGTAGGACCAAGGGTACTACCTTGTGGGACATCGTAGCTGCATTGCACATCCTGGCTATAGTGGTTATCAACTCTAACGAACTGTCGTCGGGCTTTTAGATAGCCGGCAAACCACGAGTGCACCACACCCCTCACTCCTACATTTTCAAGACGCGCCAGCAAAATGGGAATTGATACCGTATCGAAGGCCTTCCGTAGGTCTAGAAAAACTCCGACACAGCTCTCTCCCTTGTCGATGTATTCGGTAATTAGAGATGTTAGCTTGAGAACGGCATCTTCCGTTGATTTGCCTGCTCTGAAACCGAATTGATTTTCGGACAGTATTTGTATTTTCTCCATATAGTTAACAAGTCTTCTATTCATTAGTTTTTCAATTATTTTTGATATGGCTGGAAGGAGTGAAATTGGCCTATAATTCGAGGGGTTGTCACGGTCTCCTGCTTTGAATATGGGACAAACTATAGCAGTCTTAAACAACGACGGAAATACTCCTGTTGAAAAACTTAAATTGCATATGAATGCAATAGGTTCCGTTAACAAGTCCGCACAGATTTTTAAAAATGTTATTGTTATTTGGTCTATTCCACATGCACTACCTGAGTCCAATTTGTCAATGATGCCAGAAACCTCGTAACGATTTGTTGGATATAGTGACATTGATTGACAGGGTGGTCTATCCTTAATTTTTTTAACTAAATCTGTTTCCGTAATACCTAACTCTTCTAGAATATTATCTGCTAGATTTCTACCAATTGTTGTAAAATATTCGTTTACTTTATTAAGTGACATTTCTGGGCTGTCCTTGATAAAAAGCAGGCTTGAGCTCGGATCTTTGTTTTTGTTCATGTTACACAGATTTCTAACGACTCTCCATGTTTGTTTATTATTCCCAACTGACTTATATAATTGATTGCTGTAATATTCACGTTTAGCTAGTTTTATAATTTTGTTGCATATATTTCTATATTTTTTGTACTCTGCTTCTAAGTTAGGGTCATTAGGCGAAACTCTAACTTTTTTTAATAAACTGTTTCTTTTACGGATTGATTTGACTAGCCCTGTAGTAATCCATGGTTTGAGAGGTTTAATTTTATTGGGTAGCTTTGTTATCGATGTATGATTATTAATTATGATTTTTAGATTAGTAATCAAAAATTCTGTAGCTATATTTGCGTCAATGTAATTATAAAAATTTACCCAGTCCAGTTCTAAGATATTTTTCTTTATTGATTCGTAGTCTAATGTCTTTTTTATTAAGGGTATTGGCTGGTTTTTAACTATAGATTTATTAATTTGGAGTAATATCGGAGAATGATCAGTGAATTGGGGAAACACAATTGTCTGACAGGGAAATTTAGTTTTAACCATGAAATGGTCTAGGCATGATTTTAGTCTAGTAGGTTTATTTACACCTTGCATTAAACCATGATGTGCCATAACATTTAAGTACTCAGTTGCGAAGGTATTTAGTTGACCAGGCAAAATATCGATATTTACGTCTCCTGTTAAGATAATATTTTTACTTTTGACACTTTCCAGCAAGTCATTCAATGAATTAATATAGCATGACGGATTTTTAAAGGATGGTGGTCGATAGGTACAAATAATAGAAAAATCTTTATTAATATTTATAAGCATGCAGTTACCTTCTCAAATATCTACCTCCAAGCACGTGACTTTAAGATTTGTCCTTGTAAAGACTACAACACCGTCATTCTGATTGTAGGTCATTTGACTTGCGTGGGCATCAAATCCGTCTATTGGTGGTATCAAAGTATTGGAGTCGATCCAGCATTCAGTCAAAACTATGACATCTATTGGGATATCTAGCTCGGTTAAAAATACCAAGAACCTGTCGAGGTTGCATTGTATGCTTCTAATATTGAGAGATAGTATGTGCAGTGGGTGTACTGTTCCCAAGTTAAGATAATTTTTGGTGTCATTTAGACAGTCTATATAAGTACATTGAATTTTATCTTTTTGTTCAACTTCGTTGTTGATCTGGTTGTGTCGTATTTTCATATCGAATCTCAAGGAATGCATTATTTAATTTGGTATTTTTACCCACAATAATGTCGAAGGAAGTGGCGCAATTATTGACAAAATTGACAACAATAAGAACCCTTGATTCTAAATAGCTTATGCGTTGTGACATGTTTGCAATTTGGTTAAATTGGCATGTGTAATAGGTGATTGGATTCAATTGTTTAGTAGTGTTTGTTTGATTGAGATGAACTATGGTGTGTGTGGTTTTTCCGTATAATTTAGTAATAACTGATTGCTTTACACTCAAAAGCAAATAATATGTTATCTCCTGCAGCCAAAACAAAAGCAAATAAGACAACAATGCGACCAGTGCTACGGATGCAAAGTTAACTTTGACTGGACTTAATTTGTAGCATTGTGAAAATGTTATAGGTAAGTATAGTCACGATTTAAGGTTGATGAGGTCCACTTCTGTGTTGATACGATGAACCGAAGACCCATCAGCCTTGCGCAAGTAGACTGATCCTCGTGAAGTCCAGCAATATCTGTAGTTTTGGGCTCTGGCAAAGTCACGAGCTATTGCGAATATCTTTTTCACTTTGAAGGTAAGGCTGTCCGTGATAAAAATTGGCCTTGATGGCATAGCAAGTGATAAATGGGATGTGCTCAATTTATTGCTAGGGTGTCTTTTATTAAATGACTTCACTG
Source organism: Anania crocealis (assembly GCA_949315895.1). Taxonomy (NCBI): domain Eukaryota; kingdom Metazoa; phylum Arthropoda; class Insecta; order Lepidoptera; family Crambidae; genus Anania; species Anania crocealis. The sequence goes on from OX438869.1 coordinate 12,349,475, forward strand.
ATTTGAGAATTTCCTCTTTTTTGAAAATATCATTAAATTCCACAATTATTGGTTTATGTTCAGGTTTTGCAGTGGAGATTCTGTATACATTCCTAACCTCCTGCTGTTTTATAGGTTCGCCAATAATATCGCCAGTTTTTTTCAGTATATTCAGTAGATCTGTTTTACTTTCCGCGTTACTTGTTGGAATGTTTCTAATTTCAATAGCAGTCATACGCCCGTTCTTTTCTAAAAATTCTATTTTGTTTTCCAGTGACTGTATGTACTTTTTATCCTCCTTTCTGTCATGTTCCAATGTATTAAATCGACATAAAAGCTCATCATATTTCTGGGATATAAATTCAATTGAGTCTTGGACACCATTCATTTGAGATTTCATATCACGCATGAAGTCCATAATGGTGTCCAATTTTAAGTCTTGGGCCGCAATCATATGTTTGATAGAGGAGTCTTCCTTCGCTGGTGAAGTCAAAGAATTATCGTTGCTTTCTTTGCGCAAGCGCTTGTTGGTGCTACGTGTGGTTACGTTGTGCACTATGTCGCTTGATGTAGGTAAATTTGGTTCCGATCCAAAGCGCGTAGTCTTAGCATCGTTTGTAGACTTAGACGCGGGTGGTATGACGTTCATCTTTATATAATTTACGATCCGTAGAACTATCGTCGTAGCACAGTTGTACCGGTCGCTTCGTAGCAACTAATTGATGTTAAGTACACTCGTAGTCTCGTAGTCGCTTACCGTAGCCGCTTGCCGTAGACTATCGGGGAGGGGCACTGGTTGTCAAACGCCTTGATAAGCCGGAATGACACTTATGGACTTATAAGTAGGCCTTTTATTTAGATAACGACCGACCACAATTGACCAAGCAATCGCGCAACACGTCCGCTCATTACCGAGTTTCGAGCGAGAAGGAAGTAATATTGTATATTAAATAGTAATATTACTAATATTCGTAAAAATATGTGTATTTACTATACACTAGCTCCTGGTAACCCTTACAGGGTTTACCCTAGTCAATTATACTATTCTTTGCTATAAATATTGCTAAATAAAACTTTATGTCAACGTCATTCTTTATAGCAGCTGGTTCACATGTGACTTATTGAAAAGAGTTTCCATTTAATAACAAACAAAGAAAACTCTAGAATATTCTTACCCGAAACTTGAAGCATCCTAGCACCATCAAAAGGAACATTGGCTACCGCATACTCAAGCATCTCCATGATATGATCTCCTCTGAGCTCAAACACTTCAACGTTATTCTCAAACGGTGTCGATAATAAAACAGATTCGTAAGTTATCACTGAAATAGATAAAAAAATATAAATGCAGTATTTTTTTTAATACATTTTTCAAGGTTGACCGATATCTTTCGTTAAGCTTATTGATTCACAAATGATTAAATAGCGTTGACAGGCTTAAATAAATAAAAACTTTTTTGTTCGCATTACAATGGCATTGCAAGTAGCTATAAAATCGTTGGTTTAATTTTGTCATAAGTTTTTCATACAATGACATAATATGACATTTGTCGTATGATGAAAATCAAAATCTGTAAAATAATATATGGCTAATGGCTACTTATCAACGTACACAAAATTAGACAGCGGAAGTCTTAATGACTCGGAAACAAAACACTTTATATGTATCGCTGCATTATTGTGCTAGTAATAGGGGTTAAAGTATGAAATTGCCGATTTGTACTGAAAATCAAAATTGTTTATTTTATAATTTTTAACAAATTTCTTTAATCAAAATAGTTACCATTATTATCTATACATTGCTGCCATCTAATAGGAAGGTTATTAATGCCTTTGTGATAGAACTCTGAGGATCTAGACTGCACAAACTGTGTGAAAGGATTTTGTACTGCCTTCTGGGAAGAAAACTTCTTGTCACGTAGATAATTGTCCAAATCACGAAAAAAATGGTAGTCCGTTGGAGCAAGGTCTGGCGAATACGGAGGATGTCGAATGGTTTTTAATTGCAGTTCCTGAAGGGTCAAAACGGTTTCTCGTGCTGTATGAGGTCTCGCGTTGTCATGGAGCAATAATGGTGAAGATCGATTCATGAGTCGGGGCTGTTTTACTGCTATTTTTGCCAACATTGTTCGGAGTTCGGCACAATAGACATCTGCCGTTATTGATTGACCAGATCGGAGAAAACTATAGTGAATAACACCATGCTGAGACCACCAAACAGTTACCATTACCCTTTTTATTGGTAAGTTTTGCTTTAGGACACTGTTGTGGCGTTTGACCTGGGGTCAGCCATGGCATTTTTTTTTACGGTTATCATAAAGAATCCACTTTACATCACATGTCACAATTCGATTTAATATTCCTTCATTTCTGTACCGATTCAACAAGGCAACACAAGTTTCATCACGCGTTTCTTTCTGCACATCAGTCAAATCATGAGGCACCCATTTTTCGTATTTTTTTATTTTATTGATTTGACGGAAATGAGTCAATATTGTGGGTAAGGTTACGTTAAATCATGCCGCTAATTCCTGGGTAGTTTGACTAGGATCGGCTTCCACCATCTCTCTTAATTCATCGTTAATCACCTGTGTGGGCGGTCTTCTTCGTGGCTCGTTCTTCAAGTCGAAGTTTCCATCACGAAAGCGTTTAAACCAAAATTGCACGGTGCGTTCATTAGCAAATCTCTCTCCAAACGCAACATTGATATTGCGGGCTGTTTCTGCCGCGTTACTTCCGCGTCGGAACTCGTATTCAAAAATCACTCGAATTTTCGCAGTATCCATCTTTCTTGTCTAAGTTAAATAACAAAAACAATTGAAAGTCGATATTCAAATGTTTCACATTTTTTAAAAGAAGAACATCATAGAAACCATGTGAAAAAAGTTTCATTCGAAAACCTCAAACCATGTAGATTCTATGTCAATTCAAAGAACCTATTACAATAAAACGGCAATTTCATATTTTACCCCTATTATTGACAATTAATAAAAAACAACAAGAGATCACGTTAAAACATACCCCCAGCAGCTACATCAGCTCTAATGCTTCCAGTGTTCATCACGCAAAAGTGAGCATCATGCCAATTATTTCCTTGAGCCCGTCTCATTGCCTAAAATTGATTTATTAGATTAATAACAAACAGTCAAACTTACCTCCTGCGGCCATAGCAGCTCGTATTCCCCCTGTGTTCATAACACAAAAGTGAGCGTCATGCCAATTATTTCCTTGGGCTCTTCTCATGGCCTTAAAAAAAGGTAAAACAGTGTCGTGTAACAAAAGACAGATAGGTATACAGGGTGAAATTTTAACCACTTTCCAAATTTTAATATAGTAATCTACAAGGCAAAAAACAAATGACGTATTTTTTCTTTTGGTATAGCCCAGTACAAAAATGTCAAGATAAAGCACTTAGAAAATGTCCGCCAAAAATCTAAAATTTTTATACGGCATCCTAGTAACACTTTTTTTACGCGATGTGCATCTCATTCATTTATTACAATACTATTCATGAGTTTTTAAATTTCCCTTTATACCTTAACAGGTCTAGGACCGTAAAAATTGAAAACTATATCACAAAAAATATTTTCGGGTGACAACTTGATTTACATTTTTTGCTTCATAATTAGGCTCTAAATACGATACTGAACGCATATAAAAATTTTGGAAAGTGGTTAAAAGTTCACCCTGTATAGTCAATCTCATGTATGTACGGTGGGGACCGCCTAACTACTTTCAAACGAAAATAGCTTGCAGGACTACACAAAAAAAGATGTCACTTCAAACAATTGACGACGCGAGCAGCAAGCGATTTTGCTCTTAAAGGTGATCAGGCGACGGAGGCCTACTCGTACTATGGGCGGTTACGCTACACGCTTGGGTTGTCAATCTTGCCCGTGAGAGGGATATTACGCATACAAAGATGCGTTATTCGATGCACTTAAGAGGAAACACTACGGGCGAAAGAATTGAAAAATAGGTATTTGTAAAATCTATTGCTGTCGCGCAGTGCCAAACCCCTTCACCGCAGAGTGTGATAGGAGCAACTGCTTCTTGGACCGAAAATACCTACTAAAAGCACACCAAATCAACGTTTCGTAGTCCCCCGATTACTTTTCCAAAACTAGACAGATTTAAATACTTTTTTCATTAAAAATTAAAGAAAGGCTTTGGCCGTGTTTGTATGTTTTCCTTTTTTTCTAATATTTAGCAAAATTTGTTTTCTGGATGTTTGAACACAGCGGAAAATCTGGCGAATTTTTTAGATTTTTAAGATCTTATATCTTTTTTATTAATTAATTTATGAAAAAACAGAATACATAGAGACATGTTAATAGTAGCCATAGATTTTTGTAAAAAAAAATATTGCTCTACTGGCTTTATCCAGGGAGGAAACAGGGGACTAAGTTTGTATGGAAAAACGGCCCTTGTGTTTCCTCTTAATGTAAGTCTTGACTTGTTGTGTCCTGTTTGTGACTTCTGTCCTTATCTGCCTTTTGTGGTCGTGTGGTGCTGGCACGTTAAAAGAATACCATCATCCCTTCTCTTTCTATGGGTGTCGTAAGAGACGACTAAAGAGTACCTACTGCCAGAAATACGGGCAGTACCTTCTTTCTTCTACCGTTAGCCAAACTGCGATCGCCAACCCGCCTGACAAGCGTGGTGACTAGGGCAAAATCCTACTTCGGGAAAAGCATGTATTCAGCAGTAACTGATCTAAGCTGGAGATGATCATGATGAATCACCAGTAGCTATAATGGTTTATCACCGCAAAGAAGAAGAATCACCGTGCAATAGTCTGACCATTACCGCTGCGCGCCTTCGGCATGCGAGCGGCGAGACGGGGGGCATAGCAGTATTGCATGCCGTCATTCCACCGTCTTCGCTTTGTCTTCCACGCGTTCCAACTCCCCGCACGTACCTAAGGCGTGGTACAGTGGTTGTGGTCAGACTATAGTTATCGACCGACTTCTAACTACAAAGCAGATTGCAGTAGATTCTCTTCGAGTGCACACCACTTTTCAGTAAGTTTTCTGTGTGAAAAATGGAACAGAATTTTTAAATTTTATCTATCTGATTTTATACTTACAACATGCATGAATGAATCGCAAATAAAATTTCCAAGGTTGCATTCACCGCACCTGCAATCCGATGACATGTGGACCATCGAATGTCCTATTTCCTCATTGGCTGCTTCTTCGATTAGGGGTAAATAGTAATTTATCTTTTCCATAACATCTGGAGCTGTGTGAAAAAAAAACATTAAAGTACTGCTAGAAGAAGATGTCAGATAATCTACTTTTGGGACATCTATAGGAAGAGAAAAGCTTCCTTTTAATGTGCCGACACCACATATAATACTATAAGATATTACATTGTTTCATTACTCTCATCCATTGGCTGAATTGCGGTCGCCAAGCCGCTTGCCAAGAGTGGCGATTATATCAAAATCTTTTTGGATAGGCCCGTGTCCCTCTGTTGACTGATACAGGCTGATAATGATGATTTTACATCACTTTTGACTGTCGTTTAATGAACTTATCATAAGTTACATAATAGATATTCAGAAATGGTTGAAATTGGATCTTAAATTTAAACGTTTTATCGTACCTTGTTCTATATCATGTCCAATATAATGTGGGTTGCCTTCCCAATCCAAAAGATTTCCAGCATCGTCAAAGATCAATTTAATTTCACCCAAATACAATGTATGCGCTGCAGCTTGCACAATCAAAACCTAAAAAATATTATTTCCTTTAGTTTATGGATTATGTGTATTGAACAAGCATTGTTTTAAGTTAACAGTCGCAATTATAGGAAGGTTGTGAGTGCAATTCAAGAATCAGAACACTGAGCCTACACTTTTATGATAATATTCGCTAAGTAGGATTTTGATACATTTTGCTGCCTGCTTCAAATTTATCGGCGATTTAATGTTATAAATTTGAAAGTGATTCAGTCTGTACGCATTCATGCTTTACGATGTTTTGAGACGCAGAGACCTTCCTATGATAGTATCGCATAGTATCGCAGAGATCACGCATATGCACTAAGTGTGCAAATGCGTGACCTTTTGCATGTAACAGTGCCGTCCCGAAGTAGTTTATTCCTTCCTTATTCACTTTTATTTAAATCTAAGTCCGCTTCCTATCTGATACGCCGAGTGTGCGCGCTTAAGCATAAAAACTATTCATCTTACTAATCGGCACGAAGTGCATCTACGGCAGATCGGCTGGGTGCTCGGGCAGTCGGTCAGATGGGTTCTCCTTAATGTGTTATGCAATATATCCTTGACAAATTCAAGGGCGTAATGCTTGACCTAAAACTTTTTATGACAAAAAAGAAATATGATCCCGATTTTTAGTCAGCGCATGACGATTATCTTTTTTTCGGTTGGAAAAATATGTTTGCGTTTCGAAAACAATAACACGCATTACCTCTTAGCTCATGATATCCAGAGTTGTCAGTACAAACGTCATAACATTTTACGCATTATGAAAAATATACAAAGTCTGCAAAGCTGTTGTCTGTTTAATAATGTACAAGGAAAAGTATGTTAGTAAAGAAAATGGAAAAGTATATCAAGATATTGTGTTACGGTTATTTTTCTTAAGAAAAACTCAGAGAATATCAGTTGTTGCCAGTTTGAAATTTACTTATTAGCACCCGTTTTCTAGTACCCACTAAGGTTTAATAGGAGTGTCTTCTCTTTACCACTAGGCAAACTGCAATATCAAACTCGCCGGCCATGGCGATTATGGCCAACTGCCCTGTCTTCATGAATGGAACTTAATTAATTTCATGGCTTAAATTTTTACGTAGACAAAAGTAGTTCAGGGTTAAGAACTGAGATAATATAGCTTTCAAGAGTCCTGCTTTCGACTATTATACGTCAATACTTGTTAACTAAGGTTTATTTTTGCAATGAGATTCCCAGTGAACTTAAATCTTCATAAGCAATTTATCTGCTAGTGTAAATAATAATAATAATAAATAAATATTTAAGACATGCCTCACACACAGAGCCAGCTAGTTCCAAATTAAGCTACTATTAAGTACCCTGTCGTATGGGGTACTAGACAACTGATAAATTTACTTATATCCTTTTTTTTTAAATACATCCTTATAATACATAGAAAACACCCAGACCAGTACAAACAGACATGTTCATGAACACAAATATTTGTACTGTGCGGGGATCGAACCCGCGACCAATGGCTCAGAAGCAGCGTTTACTACCGCTGATCCAAATGGTCGTCGAAATAAATAATATAATTCCCTAACACCTCGATTATGGGTTATTCCAGACACAATTGAAATTAATTGTGGTCTTATAATCCTGTAGGATGTAAATAATTTTTTTTGACCGCTTTAGGGACTTGAACCTACAGTTTTTCAATACACGAGCGACACAGCTCGAACCGTTGAGCTACCAAGACATTATTTGTGTCGATGAATTTATGTAATGCTTTGGAAGTGGTGAGTTCGTAAACTGACTAATTTTGAAAGAAATCAGGGATTAATTTAGGTATACGAAATTTAAAGCTGCAATTAGAATGCCAGCTGCCAATATCCAACTATATTATACCCACATTTTTATGATCAATCACAAAGTGTAAGTTTCAGCGTTGGTAGGTATGCCTGCCACCCAAATGACCGACGACCTTGTTAAGATTACAGAAAAATGTTGGATGCAAAAAGCTCGGAGTCAGTCTTATGTCTAGATATCCTAAATCCTCTGATAACTATTATTGAAATCACAACTTACGGATCTGGTTTCTTGTTCCACTACCACAGGGTAAGAACCCTGAGGTTGGAATCCGCTTTCACTTGGTGGGTCTCCATTAAACAAAAGTGTATGACTGTGGCCACCAACTATGATGTCGATGTGAGGACCAGCGTGTAGAGCTATTTCTCTGCGAAAGTTTAAGACATTAGAGTTTAACTTCTGGCAGTACTTCTTTCGATGCCTCTTACGACACTATGAAGAGAACGGTTGGTGCTTTTTTTTTAGTGTGTCCGATGGGGACGGGCAGTTTTTCTACCATTGGCTAAACTGCGTTCGCCAACCCATCTAATGGCAAAGTCCTCCTCTTGGACAAGCACTTGCCCAGCAGTGGACTGATTTGGGCTGGTTATGATAATCATAGTATGATGAGGAATGTCACTGCCATGGGTAAAGTTTGATACAAATGTCCAAAAATACACAAATATTAAAGAAATCCGGTGTATCCCTGACAAGGTACAAAAACAAACAAAATATTTTTTGCATAGGCTAAAAAGACCGCTTTAGACTGTATTTAGCTAAAAAAAAGCTTATTTTCTTATCAAACTTATTATAAGATGCGTCAATTTACTTTGGTCAAATAAGAAGAAAAGTGCGTTGTTTTATCTAACCATTTCTGTAATAAAAAAAAACACTAAAAGAAACGCAGTATAAATAAACTGTTATAAGCATTTTTTATTATTATTCAACCGTAATATTACGTAAAGGTAATAACATATTGTATTCTCAATAATTACAATTTAGTTCTTACCTATCGATGTCTAGACCGCAATGTGACAAAACTATGATTATATTAACCCCTTGTTTATTTAGTTTTTCAGCTTCTTGCTTTACAGTTTCAATTTCATCTGTAAACCGAAGTTGACCGGTTGAAGCCAACTCCTGTTGGTTTTAAAATAAAATACCTAGTTAGAAGATGTTTAAAAAACTCTGTCACTAAAAATACCTTATTAATAGATATGCCACTCCAATTTTGAGTAATTTCTTATTTTGTACCGACTCAAAATTTGTCGCAAATTTAACGTTCATGAACAACTGAAAACCTTTATATTCTTCAAGTTATAAATAAATGTATTTTTTTGTAACTGCAAGTAGACTAGGGTACAGTCCTTTTTATAAATTACTAGTTGTTGCCTGTGACTTCATACGCGTGCATTTGATTTTCCAGAACAAAAAGAAGCTTTTACGCTATTTTAGTCTGAACTTGAACCCTATCTTCTTGCCAAATTTCAGTCAGATATGTTTGCATGAAATAAACATCCATCCAAATTAATTACAAATAGTAAGATGTTATAATTAATGTGTTTTAATTAAATACAAGTGACTTTTTTGTACAATTCCGACTGCAAACTTTTGCATTAGGATATGACCTAACCAATTCGCAGTTGCAGGTTTGTATTGTATTTATATTTCATAACTCAAAGGTTCATAAATACTACGCATCTGTATCGTGTAGAAGCTTAACACTTACGTTAGTGGAAGCTATAATAACTCCAATAATTCCAATTTCCCGGCCATCTCTCTCGATGACAATGCTTGGTTTGTATAGTCCTTGTATTGTTGGCTCATCATCATCTACTATATTGGCAGTAACTACAGTAGAGTTCAGATGTTGTAAATACGGGACCACACCTTCGATACCATTGTCAAATTCATGATTTCCTAAAACCTGAGAATAAAAAATATATTTAGCTACCACATTATTTAATATTTTTTTTTACTTTGAATAATCATGAAAGTGTTTTTTTTTGTTTTTCTCAATAATATTTAATTAATCACTAAGATTAGCACGGATTACTGAATATTAAAACTAGCAACTTGAATAAAATTGAACATGATGTCCTAGCGCTGTATCCTTACATACTATCCGTGAAATTATCTGTTATGAAAATTATATAAAAAATATATGTTCTCACATGAGCATCATGAGGCAGCATGTTCATAAAATCTTGTGTAACGTTCCACCTCAAGAGGTTATACCAAATAGTGCCTTGGAAGCTGTCCCCTCCATTGAGGAGTATAGATGAAGGGTTTTTGACCATGGACTGCCTGATCATAGTTGTAAGCCGAGCAAATCCACCTACACATGGCGCTACAGATGGATTGCATATTGTACCACCTGGACTGGTTTCTACGAATCTTAGACAAAATAAAAAAATGTGTTTAATTATAAGAACAAAACATGTGAATGTTATAACCCTTAGAATTGCGTTGGTAACAATCGTAGGATGTAGGACAATTTTTTTATTTATTTAAAAGTGTATGATAGTGAGCGTCAACTATAATATAGATCCTGGCTCATTTGGTGGAGTGCGACATTAGGATTAGGAGCATAATAATATGGATGATATTTTCGACGCAATTCTGTTTATTGAATTATATTTATGAAATATCGATATGAGGACCAGCCGACATTTGTATGAAATATTTTGTAAGGCAGTTGACATTTTTATTCATAAATGTTATTTTCTAAATATAAAGTTAGTACTTACCACTAACGTTCTAATATTTCAGCCAGATTTTATTACAATATCTTAATGTCTTATGCATTGCAATAATTCATCAAACTTTTACAAAAACTTGTATTTTTCCTAATAAATAAATATTCATATTTATTTCCAGACCAGAAGTTGGGAAATCTGTTGACTTTTTAGATTCAATACCGTAAGTATTGACTATATGTATAGCACTTGGTTTTTGAGAATGTTGCTTACCTTGCATGAAAATCATTGTAGTGTAATATATTCACTGCAAAAGTATTATTCTGTGCACTAGCAAATGCTAGAAGCAACACCAAACACAATAATTTATACATAGTTCTAACTGTCACTACTGCATTTTTAAACACGTGCTCAAAGTACAACTTCCACTAATATAATAAAGATACAAATGATAAGATAAATCACATTAAAGAAACAGTTAGATATAAAATATTATCTAATGATCTGTTCGTGATAATTTTGACACACATTGAAGAAATTACTGATATGATAAGCAGTGATAAGCTAATAAATTGACTTTGTGATAAACAAGAGCTGATCAAGTATCAAATAAAGTATGAATAAATAAAGACATGCATGTAACAAAATCTGCAGCCTATGAGTGATCATGCGTTTGATAAGCCGAAATATTAAAACTAAGGTTACTACAAAGTTATGAAACAAATAGAACCAAACTACTTTTAAAAGTAAAAGCTCTGAACAACGCGACTATACACCGTGCAATTTTAACCACCTGTAAAACGAAGCCCACGTTATGTAACCATTATATATAACATCTTGGCAATGTTATTTAATTTTTTTTATTATTTTTTTTTAATTAAAATATTGAATATCGGGTTAGATATTTATTTTGAAACACGCTGTGACGCACACAGATGTAGCTGTGTAAGGTCCATTCAACCGAGACCCCGCCGCAGCAATATAATACGTCTGGGCGAGTCACAGCGTGTTACAAAATTAAAAATTTGAATCAAAAATTAAAATTTTTCAAAAATTATTTTTAACAAAAACATAAATAACACTGCCATGATGTTATGCATAATGGTCCAATAACGTGGGCTTCGTTTTACAGGTGGTTAAAATTGCACGGTGTATATCTCAAATAGTAATATATTCAACCAACAACTGTATTTTAAATATTTTATAGATAAGTAAGAGTAGTCAAAATATATTTTAAAATATAATAAAGTCTCAAAGCCAAAATAATATTTACTACCCTAATTAACATGTAAATGTGCAAAAAACAAGTTGTTTTACGTCACATTATTTGAACAATTTTATTTTAATTTAGTAGCCTTTTTTTGACACAAGTTTTGGATATAACAATGTAGCTGATACGGGTCACTAATCCCGCCGAAGGATAAATAAAAATTGTAATAATTCAGTCATTTATTCGGTTACATTGTCCTTTACAATCTCCTGTCCTTTATTATGTACACTTAATTCACATAAAATAATAAAAGTTCAAAGCGAAGCGACAGCAAACGCCTTGTATTATACCTAATAAACAGCAGTCTAATAACGAATTTCATTATCTTTTACGAGAATACGTGAGCCGTGACGTTCCCTGTCTTCTACTCATTACCACATTTATTGACCACCCCGTGTTTGCCATTAACAAGTTATAACGTTCTTATTAACGCCATAACGTTATGTTATTTGCGGTGTAACTTCGTTATCTGTTATTAACGTGTGTTCGGAACAAAACGACAGTTCAAGTTTAATGGTGTTCTGTTCAACTTTTGTTATAGATAATAATCATGTACGGTTTAAAGACGACTGTACATTGTATGTTATTGTAATAAGAGGTTATAGAAATAACGCTCGTTCTCTTAACAGCTGATTTTAATATTATAATAGAACAATTATTTTATAAATAAATGAATAGTTTACGTCAGGATTTCCATGTCCCATCCCATTAAAAATACATAAATTAATTTGAATACAGTAAAAAATAATCTATTAGAAATTTTATTTACGGTAAGTAGGTTTCAAATGTATATTACTTATATTTTTATAATAATTCCATTCAATGTAAGAATTCAATTTATATTAATTAACTTAATATTTTTAATTTGTTTTCAATTTTGCAGCGTTCTATTTGATAATCAGATAGGTATTTATTTTTAATGTCAATGTCCAGGAGTAAGACTGAATTACAAGCAATTTTTTGTAAATAAATTTCAATAATATTATATAAAATAAAATAAAAACTATTAACAGAACCAGCCAGACAGCAATCGATTGTTCTTTTTGTTGTACTCGTATGATTAACAAAAAGAAAAATTAAAATTAAAATTATTTAACCATGTTAATGTGTCTAATTTTCAAAGCCACTTATTACAAGCCTTTGACCTGACTTGTTTTATGATTTCTATTTTATGCCTAAAAACGGGACCATCAACTTAGCGTGCCTTCCAAAACACGATTAAAACTCACTTTTCCCAAACCCAATGTAGAAAATATCATTTTATAAACTGATGCCTTACTCTGCAACACGAATTTCGTATTAACGAATATATCTGTCTCTTTCAGATACTTTCAGACATCGGTATGAGTGATAGGGACAGATAGGTTCGAATATAAGAACATTGTGTTGCGGAGTAAGGCCTCTGACCCGACCTCAAATCAAATTCGATCTTGCGTAATAGGTGGACCACCGCATTACAACACCGGCTTGTCATATACGTAATGTAAACGCTTCTTTACAAAGCTATAATGTTAACCGATTGCTATAATTAAACGAGGGGAAATTAACAGGAAATGTTCATTGTGACAATGGTTTAGAACTCGTGTGGGTGATAAAGCGTTATAATGTTTATGAGCTACATTATGTTATTCGGTAATAACTAGGTACACTACAATCTCAATTACTGAGTTAGATATAGGCCTTGTACAGACAAAGGCAGGTCAACCTACCCAAAAAGTTAAAGGTGATTAAATCGATTTTCAACTTTAAGTCCAACAAGTAGAGATCAATATCAATTGAGAAAATTTGACATTTTGTGGTAGGTTGACGTGCTGTTGTCTGTACCTACATCACCAACCCAATGTATTTCTCATAAAGGAGGATTTTGCCACAATCGCCACACAGTTTGGCCAATTTTATCTTTTCTTCTTCTTCTTCTTTCATTAATAAAACTAAGTCGTTTTAACGCCGTGGCGGAGTGGCGTACACACCGGTTTTAAAAGTGACGCCTGGTCCGAGGTCCCGGGTTCGATTCCGGGAAAAAAGCGTTTTTCAAAATTTTCTCGTGTCTAGGTGTTTGTGGTACCTTCGTTGTTTCTGATTTCCAAAATACGAGTACTGCTAGTTATTTAAGTTAGAATCAGAGCAATTTAGATGATGTTGTCCACATTTATTTATTTATTTTATCTAAGTCGTGTTACTTAACATTTTTTTAAGATTTTTATGTTTTTGGGTTTGTCTTAACCCGGAATAGGAAAATAAGTATGAAAAAGGTGACATGCCTGAATACAAAAAGTCACTCTTCTAACTTCTCATATACGGCAAAACAATACGCCGGGTCAGCTAGGTGGTTATAAGACTACTGCCCGCCATTTTCTAGTCGCCTTAAAGACACCCATAGTAAGAAAAAAGGTAGTCTACTACCTATTCTAAAACAATTGAAGCATTACCCGTAACCATAAACGTAGAATATAATAGACGGACAAAGCCTGCGAGATAGAAGAAAACCTCTTATGGAAATCTAGCAAGATAGAAAAAGAAAACTATACTTTTCGTTTTGTGACCTGTCTTAATTGACAGAGTGACATCCAGTGGCATATGCGATATAAGGTTCAACATTTTATGGAATTATCTAGTACATCGTAGATTATCTAAAGTAAATACAGTTTTATCTAGCAATGGTCACATGTTCTGTGAGTGCCTGTGGAGTCAACCACAATAATAATCCAGAAAATTGCTCATTTCACAGGTAAATACGTAGAAAGTCGTCATCGTAAAATCGCGTTATTTTTGTTGAATTTGATCTTGTTGTTATATTGTAAATATAAAATTATTTCCATCCACTTGTTCATTTTAATATTTTGTATAAGTAGATAAAGTTCTATGTATTGATTATTTACATTATTTTGGTGGATAATTAATTCATCGAAATATTTTACATGCACGCTAGAGCTTGACTCAAATTTATCGATACTATGTCGACATTTATCTTGAATGTTTCCGGAGAAATTTGATGTTATTTTACGTTTAGCGTCTCAAATGAATATCAACTTAACAATTTGAAGAAGGAAACTGTAAGGAATTACATAACTAAGATAATATTGTTAAAAGTCAATAATCAGGGATTGATTCATCAGAATGTAAATGTTTATTCAGATTTTGTTAACAACAAGTTAACAAAGTGTTTCACTTACTGCCATTGAGGAGCTCACACGGCACAGCAGATGATACGGGAAAATCACCGGGCACATTTATCTGCCCACTATTATAGTTGTAAGAAGTGAGGGCGGTTAGGTATGCCGCAAAGTAGGTGCATTATGCACTCGAGATAAAAACAGTGTGACAGTAAACATTATTTTCCAAACGACAAACTGCAATTATTATCAAAATGTTACAGGTACGTCACTAGTTAACACACACATTGACAAATCAAAACTGGTCACACATTATCGGGCTGTCAGTCGATCTACTTGTATCCTAAATTTATGCCCGTAACAGCCTTGGCTGGTCAGAGTAGCGTAAATCACAACCGCAGAAATGCATCAAACCGAAACAGTGAGCCTAATAAATATAATAGACGATTTAGACCAACACCGGTCCCCTAATATATGCGATTACAGCAACTACAGTTCGCTCCAACTTAGAGCAGTTTGCCAAATGACCGCATTACCGCCAAAAATTAAAGCAATTATTTGTGGATTGTCCGTTGAAACAACTAGAATGGACACGACTTTCAAAATTCAAACACATGGTAATGCCTGTGACTCTGTTCCCGTGTAAGTTTTATGAATAATATGATAATTAAATGTCTTTTTTTTTTTTTTTTTTTTTTTTGGCACAAACAGTCAATATTATTAATAGGTTTAGAGTACATACAGTAAAATTATGCTTAAAGACAAAACAGTGCCGAAAATTAATGTATAGTAGATAATTTCTGAACAGAACTTGTTGTTAATTTTTATATTAATTAATAAAATAAAAGTTAATTCGAAAATGTTAAGTTGACAATTTATAAACAGAACTTGTTGCTAGTTTCTATATTAATTAAAAGTTGATTCGAGAAGGTTTCTATCCTATTTCACATGTACATTCTGTGATGTTATTATTAACAGTCCATTACAGTATATAAAAGTAAACAATATAAAAGCATTTAGGCTATTATTACTAAACAGTAAAGATTTTGGCAAAAACCAAGAATAAAAAATAAAAAATAATAATAATTTATTTCTTCTCCAGTAAATCATTAGTAAGTTTACGTTTGAATGTTCTCAAAGGGGTGTTAAATAAATCAATATGCGAGAATTCCTTGTTGTATGTTGTCAAACAGCGATAAAAAAATGAGTTTTGGGTGTATTTCTTATGAAACCGGGGTGGCAAAAATTTATCTATAGTGCGCGAGCGACGAAGAGGAAGGCGGATTTTTGACAGAAAGTTAATTTTTGATAGTAGATAAGGTGAATCTATTTTATTATTAAGCAACTTGTGCAGAAATACTAGGTCGAACTGCTTTCGGCGATCACTCAATGAGAGTAGACGGTAATATGAGAGTGATGTCTCGTAAGGTTCTTTTTTACGATGACTACGGAAATTTAGGTATTTAATAAAGATTTTTTGAATGTTTTCAATTCTTTTAATGTGATATTTGAAATGAGGGTGCCAGACAACACAGCCAAAATCGAGGATTGATCTTACGAAAGAGAAGTAAAGAATTTTTAAGGTAAAAGGGTTATTGAAAGGTTTACTTGCTCTGTTTATGAATCCTAAGCTTCTGAAGGCTCGACCAATAATAGTGTCAATGTGTTTGTCATAATTGACTTGGTGGTCCATTATGATTCCAAGGTCCCGTATAGTATCAGTACGTTTGAGGGAGCAATCGCTTAAGGTGTAATTGAACATAATTGGTGCTCGTTTGCGGGTATAAGTTATGACAGAACATTTGTCGATATTAAGAAAAAGTTGATTTTTGCTACAATATCTAGAAAGAGAGTCAATGTCAGATTGCAATTTGTGACAATCATTTTCATTAGTAATTATTGTATAGAATTTTGTGTCATCTGCATAAAGTAAATGATTGGTGTTTTCGAAGATATCTCCAATGTCATTTATATACAAGGAAAAAAGCACAGGTCGACACAGGCACACAAAAAACATGTCGTGTCGATTTCCTGTTTTGTGAATAACAAAAATTTGATTTTTAAACTGTCTACTTTGGGATGATAAGTATTGCTGTAAGTGATCTTATTAATGATGTTGTAATGTTTTGTTAAAATAAAAAAAAAATTTAAACTTAGACGCTACAACCACTATTATTGCAAATAAAAATTATATATTATTTATATTCAGGCCAATGATCTTTCATAATAGTACATTTTTAGAGAATCAGAATTTCAAAAGCCCCTTTTTTTCTTGTCTTTTTTTTAAACAATTTTGGAATACTTTGGAAACACGACAAACGTTATTATGTCACATCTAGGAAATTACGATCTCACTGTTACAATCACATGAACATTACGGTTTAAGTGAAACTATTGCACGCCAAATGGTCATTCTCGGATCGTCGAATCACGAAATGATTTTATACAAGTTCCAATTACAAAACTATTTTATTTAGACAAACGAAGATAGTTAAATATTTGCCTATGCAGGTTTTTTGGGTTTGTTATGTGAGCTAGGGAACTAAGTGAAGCAAGAGTCCGCATTTACTGTTTTTTAAGCAAGTTGGAAAGCTCTAGCTAAGCTCTCCGACATTTATTTACTTCGTGAAGCCTAGGTATAGGCATCTAAATAAACAACATGGTGCGGAGTGGGTGCTGACCCATGATCCGAATTGGCCAGTAAATCGAGGCGCCCAGTGAAGCGCGTCGAACCAAATTTGGTTAGATTCCTAGCGATAATCCACTAGGTTAGTTTCTGGCTAACAAATCCCCTAAGCCATGTCAGCAGTCTTCCAATTTATCTATGTAGGTGCAGTCTGTTCAGTACATTCTCTTTTCTTAGATAACATTACACAGTTTGTGGTACACTAAATAAACATTGGATATCATCCGACGTTTGCGGTTTTTTACTTCGATCCTGTACCAAAGATAAATATAAAACATTACACTATATTTAATTAATACAACACAAAAGTTTAAAAGAACTTACTACTAAGTATCTAAGAAACGGTAAATTTTTATCAATAAAACATTAGGTTCAGTAAAATTAAAATTTTATTAGTTTCACAATGATAATTTCTAAATGGGAGTTCCTATTTAGAAATTACTGTTTCAATTTAAGCTTAAATCATTCAAAGATCAACCTTATTTTATAAAATCTAGGTTGACTTTCCTTATAACCATGTATTTTCTTAATATATTTGTTAAAAATGGTACACTCCTGATAACAATGTAGGTTGGATTTTCAGAGCAGACCGGGATTTCTGAATCTCGTCGATTAACTGAGAGTTTATAAACTTAAAAAGAGTTCGGGATAGTCGAGAGCTTCCGATCGTAATCCAATTTTAAGACTAGTGGCGATAGTATTGTCTGCCTTATTTTTCGAGTTCTCAGACATTTTTCTTATTAATATAACACCACACAAAATTTTGTTTCCGATCGGCCTCCGTGGGGAAGTGGCGTTTGGCGCAGTTTTCAAGGTGTCGTCTGCTCCGAGGTCCCGGGCTTTGATTCCCGGACGGCTGAATGTATGAAAAATTTTTTTCAACAATCCTCGTGTCTGTTTGTCGGTTGTTTGTGGTACCTTCGTTGTTACTGATTCTTAATTGCGAGGACCTGTTATTGGCTCTCTGATACTTATTTGTTTAAGTTGCTATTTTGTTTATGTTGCATTAGCTGTTGGTCTTCCGACTATTTAATAAATAAAAAAATAAATAAATTCCAAAACAAGCGCTTGTAATATTTACTCAAGTACTATGAGATCAGAATCATAAGTGGAACCATGTATGTGATGTTGTCCAAATTAACTATTACTTTTTGATATAACTCGGGTTTTTAATGTTTTTTCATTGTTTTTATCTGTGTTGCGTACACGTTATGGCGTAATCAAAGACGGTATTTTTAAGCAAAATGTATAAATTTCTTTTCGTCAGACAAATAACATGGTCTACCCGTGACCACGACTGCTGAAATGTGTTCAGCACAAATTCATTCAAAATTTTGTTATACAAAATCCTTATAAACTTAGGTTAAATCAAATTAATTCTACAAGCACTCGTTTTTTAATTTGAAACTCGATAGACCAAACCAAGTCTAAAAATATCAAAAGGAACTGGCAACAAATAAAAGTAGCAAAAAAACTTCAATTCCAGATTTAAACTACGTGGAAAAACCATTCGAAACACCATTTAAAATACTGCAGGATTTTCCCTATGGGTTCCAGCATGCAGTACCGTAAATTCCGCTCTGGAAAACGCCCATTCTAAGTATTTGCAGAAGGAAAAGTGGTTAGCTACCTTTTGTATAATAAAGAAAATGTTTCTGAAGTCTTGAGTCTAGCTACCGAAACGTTAAGTGGTTTCAGCGCTTAGTGTTTAATTAAGTTGGTATGTTTGGATTTGAAAGTTGTGAAGGCATTCAGTTTAAAATTTAAGGAAAAGTTCGGCTGTGTATTAATGCTAATATAAATAAATAAAATATATCGGCGTAACATAAACAACAATGACACATATTGTACGAAGAATTAATTTTGTTTCTAAGATTTTGTTGTTTGTCCCAAGGAAACAATCTAAGCACATCAATTGATCTTTTCAAAACTTTTATTTCGTATTCTGTATACTTTAAGATACTGCTTCAAATAATCTCAAATCAAAATCTATCCTAGAAGGGATAGATATTATTATTATTTATTTACTTATATTAACAAATATCTTCATTATATAATATAGGTAAGGTCTCGCAAAACCTTTAAAAAGGACTGACTGTGAGTACATAGTTACACTCAGAATTTAAAATAACATAATGCTTAATATTTTTTTCCTATTATTCATAAAATTAACATTAACATTCAATTAAATTAAATAATAAACATCAATAAAATATTGATAACAACAAAATTTTACTATCAATTAAATGCAGCTAACAATAAACTGTTAGATCAAGGAAGTTCTGAGCAAAATATAATATAAAATCGTTAAAACAATTTACTTCAGAGGTCTGTAAAATGCGACTTGGAACATTATCCTTAATACAAAAACTAGAGACAGAAGTAGAAACCACCATTAGTTTAAAAACAAATGGTATTTTTTCATTATTAAAGTATTTCTTACAAACATAAACCATGTATTATCATATTATCTCAGCCAGTCTAACTCAGTCCACACAGGCCTCGTCTAAAGGAGAATTTGCCATAAAAGGAGAATTATGGAAATAAAGATTTAATACTATTATAATCACCATGCTTGACAGGCGGATTGACGATCGCACTTCGGCCAATAGTATAGAAGAGACCCTGCTGGCCGTCCTATGATTCTAACAGTACTCCTGTCACTTCTTACGTCACCCATAGAAAAGAAAGCAGTGGTGTTATTATTTCTATGTCCCGTCACCACTTAAAAATAGCTATCACTAAACATCCTTAAGTAATTTATGATATCATAAAACATTTCGCAAAATCCACATTGTCTTGTAACTCAAATAAAAAGTAACAAAACATTTTCTACAACTGCGTCATTCAAGTGTAGAAGTCGAGAAAAGGTTTTTTCTTCAGACATCTCAGGATTCCCACGGGCGCAAAAACTTTTTTGCTAAAGATACGTGTACAATATTGATAAAGGAAAATAATAACGGACTATCCCTGTGGGACAATTTGTTCCTCCGAACACATTATATTTCTTTGTATCTTTAATCTTTAGTTTGAAAACCAAGTCACATCTGGAAATTAACTCTCTTCGGATTTGATAGGTCTGGTGCAGATTGTGGGAAGCCATTGGATATGAGTGACTTGGGACAGATCGGCGTGGAGATCATTAGGGAAGGCCGATGTCCAGCAGTGGATATCGTTTAAATGAGATGATGAGCTCGCTGTATTCCTGTCTGCAAGACATACTCCTTATCTCATTAACTCTACAGCTAAATCTAAGTACCTTATACTTAGATTTAGCTGTAGAGTTAAGTAAGTAGATACTTACTCTATGGTTTTAGCCATACCTATTCCAATAGTCAGCCCTAAGGTGGGTGTTGCCAGGCAAGTAAGTAACTTTACCGTTGAATTTGAGGTGAACCTCTTTCAAATTCCACTTATTCGAGCCATATTTACTACCAAGCCATGGGTTTTTATTAAAGTCCGTATTAAAGTATTTGAATAAGTGATTGAGCATCGTGTTTATCTTGTCGTATTCCAAGTATAATTTGGTATCAGACTTTGAAGTCACAATTTCTTCTGACGTGATTTAGCAACATACACTCAGTTCACTAGTTTACGATCTCCTGTTAGGATATTTTATTCTTCTTCTCCACAATTTAAAGTCTTATCTTTAAGATCTGGACATTATTCTGCTACTTTAGATTACCTATTCTGATATCTCTAAGAAACCTGCTAAATCCTTGTCTACTTTTCACAAGTTTTCGTTAAATTGGAATACGTGTGTATAAGACCTTAAGTCGAGCCAGCTCGTTAGGATAAAGCTGATAGCTCCACCCATTGTGAAACCGCTAAAGTTCACATCCCTAGTGAGTGTTAACGTAAATAAAAAATACAGCGCTTAGTGTGGGAAAGGCGTTAAGAGAGCAGAATTTGAAAGGTCAAATCTTTTGCTGAAATACTTTCAAGTATAAAACATATGTGATTCTGACCACGTGTCAAATTTAGCGATATATTCATGTAACATTAATTGAATTACACGAGAAACTTATCGTTGACGAACGTATCATGACTGCCATGTCATAATCAATCAGTAAGTATTTTTACACTTATAAATTCCTAAATTTTTGGTCATAATGTAGGGTAATTACAATGATGCCAATACTTATTAAAAAAAATATTGGATCAAAACCAAATTATAAAAACATTGTTATTGTATACATACATATTGCAATTACATTGTACATCGACTACTTAAATCAAATTAAGGTTTTTTCTAGAAACCATCGACACAGTAATTCATTACACATTGTTTCCAGTTAGTTTCTTAAGTAATCTGGAATTTAATTACAAATACAATACATATTAAGAATCCGTAGGCCGGTCAATATTAATACAAAGTTTTCACAGACCATTCGCCGGAAAACCCCGCTTTTATAATCACAATTCGCAAAACAAAACCGCACCTCGTCCTATTATCCGAATCCTCGTTTCCGTGAAAAATCGCCCCCGGGACACTGAGGAGGGATTCCTTTGTCCCTAAATTTAAAAACTTCGACTATCACTTCCGAAGAGACATTAAACGAAATGAGCAACACGATCTTCTTACGGCCTCGACTCGGCAGATTTACATAACAAACCTGTGGTAACGACTAAGTCAATCGGATAAACTGCTTTTGCGATGGCTTGAATTCTGATTCGAACGTTTTTTGTATCGCCAGCTAAATGATGGTTGATTCTATCATTGGGGGAGATGGATTTTCCAATCAATGAATCATCTGAATTTGGCTGTATCTTTTAAACAGAATCTGAAAGACTATTGTTTTTTTATTGACGGCACATAAGTGGCTCTGTCTCTTCCTGTGGGTGTCGTCAGAGGTGACTAAAGGGGTACTGCCAGAAGGCGACAGGCAACAGGGTCGTTTTTCTACCATTGGCTAAACTGCAACCGCCAACCGCCTGCCAAGCGTGGCGAATGTGCCAGCCGTGTCCAGCAAAGAACTAATATAGACCGGTTATGATGGCGTTGTCACTTTATCAAATTGTCCCTGACTTGATAATCAAATTATAGTAAGAATAAGACGGTATGATAAACGAGATTAACACTTACCTTGATCGTCATAATATGTGTGTCGTGAGAGGTAATTAAACAAGAAATTCAGAATTAAACGGGCACTTCTTCTTAACACAGTTGGCCAATCAGTGATCATCAGTTCGCCTGCCAAGTGGTTACTGCCAACAATATGGTAAAATATTATGTGAGACCGTGTTTTTAGTAGGCAAACGTAGTGTTGGACTGGCTGGAAGCAACTGGATGCTCAAAGCTCAAGATCGAGAAAAGTGGCGAGCCTTGGGAGAGGCTTATGTCCAGCAGTGGACTGCCGTAGGTTGATGATGATGATGAAGTGTTTTATGAACTGATAAATATTGATGATAATGATGAAATTAAACGCGATATCACTTTTTTCACTTAACGACTAAGATAGGCAAAAAAAAATCGTCGCATTTTAATGGATTTTTATTCGTAATTGAATCAAGTACATCACTTGGCCACTACTGGAGTAGAAATTATGATCAAGGCTAAAGTTTGTGTGAGAGCCTTTGACTAATAAATATTTTTACTCAGTAAGTAGCGTTCCATCGTTTTTCGCCGAAACTTCGGGAATTCTTATAAACTTCCACACAGTCTTGTTATGATTTAAAGAGAAACAGAAATTCTTTGATTAGGTTTCTGAGTAAGTAGGAAAGAAAGTTGCTTAATTCGTTTGATGCAAGTTTACTAGAAATAATTTATTATTATGAAATTTCTTTTGTAGCGACTTGATATTCCAAATTTTACTTTACTTTAGTACATCCAGATATTAACATTATTATTATTATGCAACGTGTTTTGTCCTTTTGATATCCCATAACTCTAAGGTCATGTTCTATAAGTAAAAATAATATAAAACGCCCTAGAACATGTGGTTTAAAAATCAATGGGTTAGATATAACATCAATTAATTATAGTTAAATTTGTTTAAAAAATGTAACTAAAGTGTAGTAGTAAAGTAGCGGGAGAGCGTAACATGTAAAAAATATTGTCGTGTGTAGGTATTTCATTGATAAGTAGGTACGAGTAAATCGTTTTCATTCAAAAGTTCATTCATAATAAGGTAAGGGTGTTTTACATAAACAGTCGTGACATTTTAGAATAATTTTGTATGAAAAAAAATTAACAAAAAAAAATGAAAAATAATTCCTAAGCAATTTGATTCTTTACCATGGTCTGTTTAATACCCTAGAGTTATGGGATATCAAAAGGAATACGTTGTATACAGACTGTAAAAAGGAGGAATTAGTCAATTTTATCATGGTCAATGTAGTTAAACACGTAGTGTAGCAGTTATAGTGCAGCAGATACTTCAAACAGTAAGTATTATCCAATCGGAACCGAACCAGGGACCTCGGAACAGGCGACACCTTGTTGACCGGTGTGAACGTCACTGCGGCATGGAGGTCGTCAATGGCGTGCGTGCATGGCGGTTTAATTAGCATAACTCCAAAGTAATTTATGTAATTCTCTATAAAATTTAAAGGCCGTCTTATGTTCGCAAAAGTCTATTTTAATCTTTTTTTATTAACCAAATTATTTTAATTGCTCTTCTTCACTAAGAACATCAAGTTAGTTTAGGATAGTTTAAAACGTGTCAAAGTTGTTTCAATGAAGAAAAGAAGCAGCTCTTTTTCTGCCGGAACTTTTTTATTTTTTACGAAAACTCATAGGAAAAAAAGTGATTGCTATTTTTCAGGGTTCCGTAGCCGAATGGCAAGTAACAGAAACCCTTTTAGTTTCGTCAAGTCTGTCTGTCTGTCTGTCCGTATGTCACTGAAGCCACTTTATTTTGAAAATATTAGCATTACACAGTTGAAACTAACTTAAGTTTTTTTAACTCAAACCTAGCGTATGGGGTATCTATGGATAGGTTTTTTAAAACGACATAGAGGTTCCTAGAACTTTTTTTTTCAAAAGTCTAACATTTGGAAGATAGACGCTTCCAAAGTGGTAGAATGGATCCCCCCCCCCCCGTCTAACTTTTAAACAAAGCAAGTGAAAATTTTTAAAAAAATACATATGTAGATCTTATCAAATACTTTGAAACGAAAATTGGTTTGAACGAGATCAAACTAACTAGTAGTTTTTGAGAAATAAAACATTTTTAACAACCGCAAATTTAATTTGGTCCTTCATACAAAAACGTTTTAAAAAATAAAGCTATTTTTGCAGTCAATTAAATTGTGGTATTTTGGCTAAGTGGAAGTAAGTGGATCCCTAATTCAGTTAAAGTTGGTACGAAACCCTCAGTGCGCGAGGTCGACTCGCACTTGGCCGGTTTTTTTACTTTTGTGTCAGTATTACATGATATTTATGCCCTGCGCAGACGACGGAGAAAAAAGTACGCTCCGCGAATTAAAAGTCCTTGGCGGATTTACCGCGGACTCAACGCACACGATGTGCGATCATTTATTCGTTTATCATCGTGCATACTTACGTCACTCTCGAGCGCACAACGCGGTCTAAAGTCCACCATGTGCGTTGCTTTGCCTAGTCACACGAGTTCTATTTTTTTCGAGGACTCTCTCTACATGTTCTCGGTGATTCGGGGGACTTTTGTACGCGATACTTTTCATCCCTCGTTTGCGTTACTCGATACAGTTGTAAGCGATCTATGTTAGCGGACAAAAAAGTCCGCGGACAAAAATCCCTCGTCTGCGCAGGCCATTATTTTAGTTACAACATGAAGTGATTTTGCAGATCTACTAGAATTATATTAACTAGCTCCAATTTCCAGCATTGTCATTGTTATAATCCGTTGATACAGATAAATCCAATTCCACTATTATGCAAACCTTATGAACGTAAACTACAGTGAGAATAACTAAACAATGGGTATTATGTTACAACGTTAATCAAAAAGGACTAATACAAATCGACAAATATGAAAGCACACAGACAATACAACACAAAGGATGATGGACACAAGTATGTAAAAGGATTACGTTAAAGGTTTAAAATAACCGGTATACCGGCACTTTAAGGTCAGAACTATAATTTCTCAGTAGCTGGATCAAATTTAATACAGTTGTTTTTGCGAAACATTGACTTGTGGTTCATCATCATCATTATCAGCCTATCGTAGTCCACTGCTGGACATAGGCGTCTCCGATTGCACGCCACTTAGGTCGATCCTTGGCTGTTCGCATCCGGGTGCCCCTCAGTTCGCCTAAAATTTAAAGTCCTAATTTCATATGGCTGAACCGTATTGGCCTAAACTTATAACGTATAATTATTGTCTAGTCTAACAGTTGTTTTCGCACTATTCTAATATGTAGATTGGTCTAAAAATTAAAAACCCTAATTTCAGTTTAACTAATACCGAAAGCACTAAAATTTATTGGCATCTTTTTTTTGGCATTACGCTCTAATTTTTTTTTTACCGAAAAAGTTTAAGAAACGAATCGCTCACAAACCGGCCCCAAGCTGTCTTGTCTGCCCTACCCCTAGAGTGTAATTCAAAAGCGCGTAGGCGCGGAAGGGCTAGGCGGCCCGCGGGCTGAGGAGCAGACGGCTGTATGCGAGGCGCTACGGCTGAGGCTGGCCGGCACAGCCGGCCAGAAAGCCGAAGCTACGGTGATGAGCGTAAGCCATCTGCGACGATAAGCACGCGTGGTACCGCTGGAGCCTCGCAGCGCTGAAGCCGACACGGAAGTCTGATTGTTTGGATGCATGCATGATTGCTTGTTTGCATGCATGATTGCTTGTTTGCATACATGCTTGCTTGCTTGCATGCATGCTTACTTTGCATGCATGCATGCTTGTTTGAATGCATGCATGCTTGTTTGCATGCATTCATGCTTGCTTGCTTGCTTGCTTGCTTGCTTGCATGCATGCTTACATTTTTGCAAGCATGCATGCATGCATGGCTATTTCAAATATTGATAAAGTTTTTAACTTTCTGTGAATAAAAATTTGGAACTGTAAATGGTAGGACGTGTTATGATATATTCGGCTAAATGTCGCTATTGGAAAATTATAATACGGCGATATAAAGTAAGGCGTAGTAAAAATAGGCTTAACACATTTAGGAAATGTAAAAATGTGCGACATTCTGGCCATCCAGAGAGAATACACTGCTGCCAATCTTTCTCTGGCGTCAGTTTGGTCGCCAAATAAAAGTGAAGCGGTGATGCTACTTTGTTTTTGGTCGCTTTGGCTGTCACCGCTAAGTCCAGTAAATCATTTTACAATGCATATTGTATGTACCCGCCAGTCAGGTTATCATTTTGTCAAACAAAGCTTGTAGTTATGTGTTCGTTTAGTTCGTAACCTTCACCTTTATGACTGACGAACTCTTTTCATAACTTCAAGTTTCTATTATGAGTCTGGAGTGTTTCAAGTCTACAAGTCTAAAGTGTAACGTCGTAACGCGAAAAATATTGCGAATTACAAAACACAGCGTGTGGTATAAATTATTAACTTTGTTGGGAACTCAAATGAAAAATAAAAGCGAATATATTTGGAAAGCGGAAAACAGAAGAAACGGAAATTGTGTTTAAGGAATATTAAAGCGTTTTTGGATATGTATGAACACTTTTAAGTTCTAATAAGAATGTGGGAAGTGCTGGATTTGGGTAGCACTGGACATAGTTACTAAGATCAGTATTTAATTATAAATACATTTTTTTTACTAATATTCTAATTGCAATTGTCACTGTATTAAATGTTGATTTTCTAAGTGATTCCGTAAAAGTTTCAATATAGTATGTTTCTGTTTTAACAAGTCTTGGATATTTAAGCACTGTTGTATGCACCATAATCACGGAAGAACTGGTTCGTTCTTGCATTAGTGAATTATTCGAGATTCATAAGAAAACAAAGTAAAACTATGAAATACTAGCTATGCGCCCACGGCTTTGCCCGCGCCGTGAACTACACTTTATATCGCGTTAGTAGAAACCTGTGCAGCGAAATATTTGAGATTCATAAGAAAACTAAGTAAAATATGAAATACCCAGCTATTAGCCCGCAGCTCTGCCCGCGTGATCTACACGGTATATCGCGCGAGTAGAAACCTGTGCCTACCAGTTTTAAAATAACTTACTTATGTCCTTTTCCAGAGCCTAATCTATATTTGTACCAAATTTCATCTAACTCGGTTTAGCGTAACAGACAGACAGCGTTTCTTTCGCATTTATAAATTAGAAAGGTTCATCATCATCATCATCGCAACCTCTAATTTGTCCACCTTCGGACGTAGGCCTCCTCTCCCAATTTCCATTTCTTCCGATCCCGTGCCATCGCCATCCAGTTCACTCCCGCTCGTCCCCAAATATCGTCGACCCATCGTTTTGGTGGTCTTCCTCTGCCTCTGGTGTTTGCTCGTGGTCTCCACTCAAGCACTCTTCGAGTCCACCGGCTGTAGTCCAGTCTAGCAATGTGTCGGTTAGAAAGGTTATGGATCATAAATAAACAACATTAAACAATGAACTAGTACATGTAATGAAACAAATATGTGAACAATTCTTATTGTTTACTACTACGATTAAATACTTGTAAGGTCTTAAAACGCTCTCACCCAAGCCGTGGCTTTAGTATTATTTAATACCGTTTTTGCGGTACACACCGCGGTCGTTGGTAACTGAAAACTTATGACTTTAATAACGCCTGCTTTATGTGCTATGTTTATTCATAGTATAAGAAGTTAAGTACAGTAATCTCACTTCCTCGGAAAAAAAGTCAAAGTTAAAAAATTTTTACAAAAATTATATTATTTATGATGTGAAAAAAACAAAAGCAGTCTAAGATTTGCTCTCATGGTGTTAAGTTGGATTAATTTTAAACTTTCGCGTTGCATAATTATTTAAATGTTAACGGGAAATTAAATGCGATCATACCTAGATCTATGGTCATAGAAAATACACACCTAGAAATAGCTCTACAGTATTATTTTTTAAATAATACTCGTACTATGATAACCTAAATGAACATTTTGGTTGATTTTGAACGAGCAGACATGACATGGTCAGCCTGTGACCATGATCGGTGCAACCCGATCGAAACGTCAGGCAAAATAATAAGATATGATCGCGCATAAATTCCCGTTAGCATTTAAATAATTAAGTTGGATTTATTATTTATTACGAGCAGGAGGGGTCCTGCTCGTTCAAAATCAACCAAAATGTTCATTTAGTTTATCTTAGTACTAGCATTATTTAAAAAAATAATACTGTAGAGCTATTTCTAGGTGTGTATTTTCTAAGCTTTATAATACTGCACAGGTGCTGTAGAAAACTTCCTTCCTTAATATCGTCATCAAACATCCAGACTGGGGTCAAGAAAAGTGGCTATTTCCCAGTGGTAATAGTCACTTTTCTTGCCTCCGGGTGTCAATTAAATACCCGTCTGGGTAACATACTCAAAATTTTAGAGCTTACGTCACTTTAAAAACCTGTGTGTTATGCTAATTAATAGGGTTGGTTATATTGCACTTTGGAGTTAAAAAAAAATAAGACTGACTTTAAAATAACCGGTAAATCTACTGAATCTGAATTTTACTGTGACGTACAACACTACGTTTTCGGTTTTTGTCACAGGTACGGTTCATTGTTTCAGTTGAAAGCTCTAAATCTAGATTTTGGCTTGCGGAATCTGCATGAAGTTGAATTTAAATATTCAACAGACTTTGTGTGTTAGTTTATGCTTTTCTTTAAAAGTTTAGTGCTTAACTATACCTTTGTGCTTTTGAATGAAACTTAGCTGCTGCTTATTAATAAAATTTTGAATTTTTCGAGAAATCGAAAACTAATCTTTGGATTTGCACTTAGCAAGGTTTTGTGACATCCTGAAAGAATGACAAATGGGTACTTATAATTTTCGGTACGATATTTTTTAGGACTGCTTTACTTCAAATTATAAACAGCTCTGCTCTGACTATTGAATACTAGCTGTTGCCCGCGACTTCCTACGCGTCAATTTCTGTTACTATGATCGCGATTATTTTTGGAACATTTTTTACTGATGCTTCGCTCTTAATGGTCGCAGCACCTTTCTCGATAAATGGACTATCCAACACAAATATAAATTTTCAATTCGAACCAGTACTTTCTGATTAGTGCATTCAAACAAGCAAACAAACTCTTCAGCTTTATAATATTAGTAAATAATATATGTGCAAAAATGATCATTTTTAATGTTGGAGAAATATGATATAAGAACATTAACAAAACTCCGCTGTCTTACAACGTACAGCTTTATACATTCTTTAACACAAATAGTGTTTATAGCTCAATAGCCAGAGCAGTCGCCCTGTTAACGTTTGGTTGCAGGTTGAAGTCATACCTAAGGCAGTCTAAGTCTTTATTCTAGGAATTGTATTTTCAATTAACACTAGCCATAAATTTGTTAAAAGAGCAGATTCAAAACAAATTGTATGTATTGTGCTGCAAAATTGAATGGAACAGATAACCTTACAAAAAACCTCCTTTGTTATCACTTGGTATGGGTACAATCAGCTGCAAAAGTAGTTGAAACTTTTTCGATTTACCAACCTTATGTCGTTGTATTAAGATTCATCATTAGTTAAAAGTGTATACATACTTTTGCAGCTGACTGTACGCAATAAAGTCTTTATCGTTCAATCGTAGTACTTCCTTAAACACCTCCCCTCTTAATCCTGCCTTCCACATAACAAATTTCTTTTCGGCCCTATCGATTACGCACTGGAAAAAGCTCGTGTAAGGTTCTGTTTTCCATCAAGGTTTGTGTACAATGTTGAACAATTTTCTTGTTATTCTAATTTATTATTTTTTGATGATTAGAAGTTTTTCTGGTAGAGGTTTGGTGTTCTGATTTGATATAATCTCATAATCTTAATTTGTGAATTCCTTTAAATTAAGGGTTTTTTAAGAGTTAATCTAATGTTTTTTGATCAATATCATTGCAGCTGATTAGGATATAGTATAAATTCTTTTTTATCCAGTCAGATAAATCTTATCTATGATTAAAGATTTGGCAGCTCTAAATACAAATTTGGAACCAAATTTGTCCATACTTCATTGAACTTTGAATTTCAAATCAAAGAGTAGGTAATGATGATTTTCTTCGTAAGTAAGAACTGGTGAATTTTTGGGAAAATTCAGAAACAAAAATAACGAGCTGATAATTATCAGAACTGGGAAGGGAATTTCAGAAAACTGAGCCTTTGGGAATTAGAATTTAAAATAATTTCAATAAGATTTTCATTGTAAAGCCATGATTAACGTTATGACCCACATTAATTTCACAATGTACCGTAAATATTGCTGGTTGAATTACCGCCATATATCAATGAACGACATACATTAGGTTTCACTGTGTTTTCGTGTGCTTCTTGTTCCAATTCCCCTTTTATCTGCTTCCCTAAAGAGCCATAAGTCATGTTACCAGCTTCCGAAGGGTTTAGGGTCCTATCTCTTCCGTTAAATATTGAGCTTATCTTGACAGAGGTTATTTATAGAATTCTCGGTAAAACACTGAATGATTTTAGCACCTGAATAATATTATGAGGTTATATGTAAGTTATTTAACATTTCATCTTAAAGACACAAAGGGTAATTAAAATTTGATTAAGCTCTAGGATGTTGTATATAGGATTTAATATCCAACAGAATCAAAGGGTTTTGAAAAGTAATTTCTATCGTCATATTATTATAATTATATCGTCGATATAAACAATGGCTTTAAAGCTAAATTGGATGAGCAGTCACGGTAGGCACTCTTATAATAATTTCTGCTGAATGGTAAAGCGCCGCGCCCGGCATGCGAGGAGATGCGGGTTCGAGTCCCGCCTCTAAGTTCAAATACTGATATTATAATTGCAATTAAATTTTATTAAATTGCTTAGTCATTATCATCATCATCATCAACATATCAGCCGAACGACGCCCACTGCTGGGCATAGGCCTCCCCCGAGGATCTCCACAACGATCGGTCCTGTGCTGTCCGCATCCAGCGGCTTCCCGCGACCTTGACCAGATCGTCGGTCCACCTTGTAGGGGGCCTGCCCATCGTTGAAGTGGCAGTGGGTGGGACACATAGCGCGGAGAACCGATGGCCGTTGGGGCGGAAAGGTTCTCGAATGGCGACCGCGTACCGGATGACGTTCCGTGGGCAGGCCCCCTACAAGGTAAATATTATACAAAGTAATAATTTCTTTCAACTTTTTCTTCATTAATATAGTAAGAACTGTTATCAACTTGATCCTTATCATCATTAGAAGCCAACACAAGTCCACTGCTGGATACAGACCTCCCCAAAAGCTTTTCTCTCGACAGGCGGGTTTGCAATCGCAGTTTTACAAATGGTTTGGAAAAGACGCTGCTGCCCGTCTACTTCTGGCAGTATTCATTCTGTCGCCTCCTACGACACCAAATGAAAGAAAAGGGGTGGTGCTTGGCACTAGCCCAGACTTGTCCCGAAGTAGTGGTATGTTTAAATATTGGGACGTGTAAAAGCGCCTACTGGGGCCTATTTTCGGAAATAAAACTGATTTTACTGATTTACTGATGATTATTTTAAAGTTCATTAAATTATCAATACATTCTCGAGAATATAATTTACGTTCGTAAGAACATACATTTATTTCTTAAGAAAAGTAACGTACTTACACAATTTTAATACGAGAAATAAAGATAAACTCGCCATTCCAGGCTTAGACTGCGAAAAGTAGGAAAATCGTTCATGGGAAATTGTATTTGTATTTTTAACAAATTACTGTGGTAAAAACTGTGGTAATTTGTTTAAAATGTAAAAATTTAATTAATTTAAGTTAATTTATTTAAGTTTATGTACAGTATTTTTTTTTTTTTTTTGAAAGGACCTATGCTGTGGCAGAAGGCCGTTACAGCTTCACCGGGCGGGTTTTAGGCGAGTGCGGCAACTCAGCCCAAAAGCGGCCTGCTAGCGGGTACCTCGAGGGCTCGCCCGCGAAGGGGCCTCGTACTAGCGGCGCGATCGGACCGTGTCGGGTGCTGAAGGCACCCGGCCAAGAGGTCAACCCGACTAGTGGTTGCATCGCGTAGCTCAGCGCTGCAACACAGACTGGTCTGTGCATACAGACCGATCTACGTGAGCCCCGTTCTAGTGGGCCCGATCGAGGGGGGCAGACTAGGCCTCAAGGGCGCCTCTGTAGGCTCGGACCTCGGCTTGGGCCGTCGTCCGAAGGGCGGACTGGTGAGAAGCGGCCAGGTACATGTCTGTACCTGCCAAAATGATGCAAGGGTCCTCGCACTCGCCGGCGAGTGCGCTGATTCGATCTAGTGCTTGTCGGGTGTGTACTGTTGTGAGTGGTGAATTGTTTTACGAACGATGTGATTTTGTCGTCGGGATCTTCGAGAACGTTCCTCGGTCGGCGGAAACGGGCTTCGACATCTTTTTGGCACGAGTAGGTGGCAGCTTTGACTATAAGAGGATTCGTATGATTGACGGCTTTATCAAAGAAGTGTTGAGACGCTTCTTTCATAAAGCTGGCAATCGACGAAATGTTAAGGTCGCGATGCAAATTGTCGTTACGCACATACCACGGGGCGTCCGAGGCAGAGCGTAAGAATTTGTTTTGGAGGATTTGGAGTCTTTCTAGTTCTGAGGGGCTGGCATGAGCGAACACTGGACTAGCGTAAGTCATCACGGGTCGAATACAGGCTTTGTAAATTGTCAACTTATTTCTAAGTGACATTTTACTCTTCCTGCCGATATAGTAGTAGAGCCTTGAAAAGTAAAAGGCTGCAGTCTGACGGACGCGTTTGATGTGAGGTTTAAAGCTCATTCTACGGTCTAAGGTGACACCTAGGTATTTGACTGTCTTCTCCCAAGGGATCGGACGGTCGTATAGGGTGATTGGTGTGAGACATCGTTTAGGATGTTTTGAAGCGAAGAAACCTCGAGTAAAGTACACTGCTGCACTTTTCTCGGGGTTTACCTCTATTCGCCACATCCTAAACCAGTCGCCTAGGGATTGGGCTGCACGTTGTAGTGCCTTAATGATGTAACCGGCATGGTAGCCAGAGTGATAGAGGGCTGTGTCGTCCGCAAATAGAGCTAGCTTTACTTGCGGTGACCTGGGAATGTCGTTAATGAAAATTGAAAAGAGAAGAGGAGATAGCACGGAGCCCTGAGGGACTCCAGCTCTGATGGGGCGGGGAGATGAATAGGACCCCTCTACGCGGTAGCGAAAGGTACGATTTGACAGAAAGTCTCGAAGGATGAGCACGAGACTGTCGGGCACTTTGAGTTGGTACAGCTTGTAGATCAAGCCGTTGTGCCAGACTTTGTCAAATGCTTTCGCGACATCGAAGAAGAGTTGTGTAGTACAGTAATTTTACTGGAAAAGGTCTTTTAAATGATAGAAATGTATGGCATTAAATTGTCTTACTTTGTAATCAAATTTTTGTGTGACATGGAGTAGGGTGTGTAACATTCACTTTAGTCGTAGTAAATATTTTATTACTTATTTTATATAGGTATTACATATTATATACAATATGTTATAAAAACCCTATCAGATCCGAAAGGGTCATAAAGTTGCTATATTAACATAACCAAAATAAGTATCAAAATTACGTAATTCATGAATACAACTTTTTTATCGATTTTTAAAGTCAACAGGTTTATCACTCATTTACCCTACTACGGGGAAATTTTCAAAATGTGTTAACACTCCCCGTCGCGCGGCTCTATTGTCGGCATTGACGCAAGCAAACTACTCGCTTTTCGGCACCGCAATAAACATAGGCGGCGCCTTTGACATAGCGTAAAGGTAGCCGCCCGCTTTGATTCAACTCGCCGCGCGGCACGTGTCGGTGGATATATCCTGATCATGCATTATTATTTATTATTACGACAGGTCAGTTTCGCGAAGACATTACTTCCGAGTGGTCGTACCGTTCTGCTCCGCGAAATGTCGTATTCTACAAATAGTTTTCATAAAATTTTGTGACAGTGAAGCAAAAATGCGTGTGCGGATTGTTGCGCTTAAAGCGGATACGAGTGTGTTACAATCGGTGCGGGACAACCTAGTACGACGCTGTAAAGCCTGTATTTCTGACGGTGGCAGAAATATGGAACAACATCTTCGCCACAACCATCAAATCAGTGTCCTTATTGAGTGACCTCATACTACCAAATAAAAAAGCTACTTGCAGAGCTTCCAAGAAGTCTCAGTTTCGTACAATTGACACATTATTATCTGACTAATAAGTACCGGGGTCAACTGGGGTCATGACTTCG
Organism: Anania crocealis; assembly: GCA_949315895.1. Taxonomy (NCBI): domain Eukaryota; kingdom Metazoa; phylum Arthropoda; class Insecta; order Lepidoptera; family Crambidae; genus Anania; species Anania crocealis. The sequence goes on from OX438869.1 coordinate 12,384,028, forward strand.
CTACCTGCGAGTGCGAGCGCCGGCGCATCTCCGCGCCTCCCGCGCGTCCGGTCACCGCCTCTTGGGATTACCATGTAAGCTTTTTTAATGTAGTGAATTTTGTATTTTTTTTTCATGGGGTAATTCCTTTCTAATGTTTTATGAAAATTATTACACAAATAGAATCTTATATACTCGTAGATACCTAATAACACCTTAATGGATCGGACAGGGTTTTTATAACATATTGTATATTATATTTTATAATTGTCATAGTCGTCATCTGCCTACATCAGTTCATTGTTAGACATAAGTTTCTCCAAAATGAGAATTTAACGGTAATCAGCTCGCTTGACAGGAAGCGATAACACTATCTTGATATGTAAACGCATTAGAGCCTATTGTTCCTTATCCGACAACACTTAGACGTACTCGAAAGAAAAAGTTAAAAAGGACAAAGGGGAAGTCCCTTATTTACATAATGTGCTTTAGAAAGTAAGCTAAAATGTTTCATGGCATGTAATGGGCCTTGTAATGTCGTAAGTTGTTTGCAAGATACTGAACGTTAGTAATTTAGTTGATATAACTTTTATTTTATGGCAGAATATAAATTATAATATGTATAATTAAAACAAATGAAAATTTAAAAAAAAAGTGTAACTGCAAATGTAACCTGTCGGTATATGTGATCGCATACCATCATACTAACAATAAAATGCATACATGTAATAGAACTTTCGAAAAAGTATTTTTCACCCAATAACATAATATGTTTGAAAGTTCTAAGATACTTATACTTATTATACCTTACCCCACCTACTTACTAGCATAGGAAAAATTACTAACTTTTGACCAATAAAATATTTTCCGAATCCCCTAATTCAAGTGTAACATTAATAGAAAATTCTCTGATGAAACTTTATTTGATGACCTTTGTATTTATATAATTGGTATAGTAAAAATCACCAAATGCTTCTTCCGTCGTTACATCAACTGTGGGTCTAGCACGAAAAACTATCGAATTCGAATCGTTTGCGTGTTCGTATCGCCATCGAAATATTTAGTATGAAAACTTCAACAGCGCTCGCGCGGTCAAAACGAGAACTACAAAACATAGCACGAACTTTGTGTCGTTTGCTTTCGATACGCAAACGATTCGAAGTCGATATTTCTTTGTGCTAGACCCACAGAGCAGAGAAATCTCGTCATAAAGTCAAGAAATTGGTATGGATTGAAATGAAGGATATATGTACGGATATAACTTGCGTTTATTAATTAGGATATGTATTCTATTTCATCCTGATGTTCGATCACTTTACTGGTATTTATCAATACTGTAAAGTGTTTGAAACGACGTGCTTAAACACAAACTAAAATCGTATTAATCACGAGTAAAATCGGTAAATATTTTTTTAAACTAAATTAGTACAGAATAGTACATGTTAATTGAACAACCTTGGTTTTATTCAGGTTCATATGCAAGCCGATTCGTACAGAAGAGTCAGCCAGGTCATTCAACATCTGTTGTTTGACAGAATAGAATAGAAGAAATGAATATTTACTTCACTAACAATAGCCAAAGTTTTATATTTTTGGTAATTTATAAAACAAAAACGCAATTTGGAATTTGATTTGGTAATTTTCTATCGGATTATTGTCAAATATCGCTACCTAAACGGAATACAAAGAGTTGTGTCACTAGTGATAGAGTGCTTGGATATTTATACTTTTTCGCCTATCAAACGGTTGTAAATCACTGTCCTGTACGGCTGGTACTCTAGGGCTGTCACTGTCTTTTCTAAAGCAAAATTTGATTTGGATGGAATTAAAGTGACTTTATCCAGCAATGCTTAATGTGGTAATTCATGTAATTGCTTGTTAAGCAAACGAGAGATTTATAAAAAGTTGCGTGCAGTCTGTTTTTGGGGCCCTCTTGACTCTGCTATTTGTATCACATGAAATAATATATTCATGGCAATAAAACCTGGTACATACAAAATGTGTTAGTAGGCAAAAAGTTGCAAATTTTTAATTTTAAAATAAGAAAACGCTGTGACGAAAAACTTTATGTTAATCTTATAGGAAATAAAAAGAAAACATTCAAATTTTAAAAAAAGATGGTTGGATTGTTGGTTGAAAAACTTCGGAAACAGTTAGCTCATTTTGCGTGAATAGACATAATATCTGACGATAATGATCAGACGCGATGCTTTTAAGTATATTTTTAAATCGATATTTTTTTGAAACGAAAAACATCTTTGTCTATATGTAAACGTGACCACTGTAAAGTTTTTAAGACCCGGTACTTCGGGATTTAGGGACCGATATCCATCGATCGCCTATTACGTAGCGCCTATGTGCTCCGTAAGCACCAACACGCGACAGTAGGGGCCTGACGAGCCGCCGCGCTCACGTATTTTAAAGTTATTTAAACATAGTAATTAATTATATTATTTAATGAAATCAAACTCATGCGAATTTGTCTATAAATATTTAGTAGCTTTAAACAAGCATAAACAATTTATTTAAAATGTCCGTAGTTTACGTCATATTGCAAAAACATTTCAAAAAGATGTAGGTTTGTGATTTTTTTCTATCGAACCAAGTTTTCTAAATTGTGTAACCGGTACGAATGTGACTAGACTAGACTCTTAACTAATATATTATTTTTTTCAGACTTTTAAACGCTGTTTTCTAGTTTAAAAACTCAAAAACGCTGCCGATTAAGACTACGTCGCCTTAAGGGCTCGTCGCAATGAAATAAAACTAAATATAATCTAAAATGTTGAAGTTAAGTCCATAAAATATATAACTTTCATTCTTTTTTACATATAGCTTTGGCGAAAAGTCAAGAAACCATCAGGCTTTATATGTTGAAAAAAAAAACATTCTTTACAGAAATTCGTAATGGTGGCAGCCCTAACGCATACATTTTTCGTTGTTGGCCGGTAAAATTCTAGTCTAATAAAAGTAGCACTACGACCTAGTTCCATTCCACACTTTTCATACGAATAGTGTGATTGGAGTGCGGCGATGTTTTATTGTCTAACTGTCTCACATTTCTAAATCTGCTTAGTGTTTTAGATTTCAAGTATAAGGCAGAGTTCTTCTTGTTTTTATATGCAAAAAATCACAAAATTACTCCTTGATAAATTTTCTTTTCCTTGTTAAGTAATTAAGAAGAAAACATGTCCTGTAATTTTTTTTTTATTCTTTTAAATGAAATAAAGACTTTTTTGACGATTTTTGATAATGATTAAGGCGAATTGTAAGATAAAAAACGTAAATACACCGTGAAATTTTAGTGGTTGTTTTCCCGCAACAGAACGATTTACCTTTAGTAGCACGTCGAATCGTGCGAGTTATTTTGTGAAAATAAAGATATCGTTGTTCTCAACTAATCAAAAAAATAATCATCAACTCAAAAGCGTGAGATACGATAGTATCTTTACAAAATGTGACGTGGTTGGGTACTGCTTGCCGCACGAAATCAATGTTCAAAGCAAAAGAAGCTCTACGCACTAAGTAATACAGCATAAACTGCACCGCAGGGGCAATGACCCCGGCCGGTGACGGGCTGCGGCGCGGCTGGTACCATTGGTTCGAGGTTGCTTTCGAGTTTCGTTTATCACAATCGTGGAACTGCTATTTTTTATTTGAATATAAAAAAAAAACTGCACAAATCTATTGTACTACTAAGATAGAATCATTTTACTGCGGGAAAACAACCACTAAAATTTCACGGTGTATAATATAATAGATATTTGAATTCTTTCCTTTCATTACATATATGTAATCGGTTCTTCTCGTAAACGGATGTTAAAATATACTTGTAAAAATATTTTTCTCGGATGTTGAAAGAGCATAACCAAAAATATTAATGGAACTATGCTGGCTTACAGCGTAAATTCTTTACCAAATTCGTTAAATATGTTTTGTTAGATCAATTAGTTAGAGCAGTCACCCGGTAAGTGGAAGGTTTGGGGTTCGAGTCTCACCTGTTTTAGAAATGGCGTACTGAGTTTTTTTAAATATTAAAACCAACTCATCGTTTTACATGTAATCTAAGTGTTAAAAGAACCGCACTAATGTTTGGATATTATCTTTCATCTTATTAACTTTATTAGAACATCAAGAATTGTAATTTTAGTTTATACCAGCAGTTATATATTGCGTAAGAAAAAAACACTTGGAGAAATAAAGTATCACGCGTATGACCCAAAAAATAATTTTACTGAAACCCCGTTCCGTTCCGCGCAGTTCAGTTGCAATCACAGTGCGGGAATACTTTTCACTCACCCGACTTTACAGCTGGCGCGACAATAGCGGGATAGGTAACAGGCTAGGCTGAATGTTACACCGAACCCTGCAAGGGGCCGCCTGGCTAGCGATCACCATCCTGCTGGAATAGACGCCAAACAGTACTCGCTGTTTTCCGTCGTTGTACGGGATTTTCAGCGCGCTTCGCCTTCAATGGAGCGATCCATTGTAGGCATCCTCTAAAATTTAGGGTTCAGTGTCAAGTCAATAACAAGCTCATCGTCGATAAAATACACAAGTAAACAAACAGCTCGGCAGAAGCTTCTCTAAGGGAAAGACTTCTTTTGAAGATCCACGATTGCTTTAATCGCCACACTGCACAGGTGTGGTGGTAATCGTGAGAAGACGCTGCTGCTCGTCTACTTTAGTTTTGCATCTTACGTTTATTAAGGATTTAAATATCTTTCCTATAAGTTAAAAAAGATGCACATGTCATTTTTGCTAATGTCTGACTTGCATCGTTTAAAATTTAAAACAACAAAAAAAAAGCGCTGCTGCCATATTGCTTTACAGAAAATTCAATAAGATAAGAATTTAATTTAAATTAACTCCTTCTAAACTTAATTTAAGAGTCGGATCTATATTGATGTCTTTTTTGGCACATTTTATGCAAGGTGAGCTTTTTTTCACTAGTTAAACGCTATGAAAAAAAAGTAATATTTATATATTCAAATAGTTTATGTAAAATTCTTTGAATTTTTTGAACCAAACCATTATTTTTCCATCGGTGTAACATACTGCTCACCTTGTATAAAATGTTTAATCATAATAAAACTCTTGAAAGGCCGACGGACGGATGAATGAATAAGTTTCGTTATTATGTTAGATTATCATACGTTTCTTTGAATACGTTTATCATATCTAGTAGCACTTACTTTTTTTTTATTCAAATACAGGAATTGCGATAACATTGCATACTTTTGAATAATAAGTTATTAAGGCTTACTTTATTTGATATTTTAACAACTTTATTGCACTTATAATATCAGTATATAAACTTGAAAAATTTTTTTTGTCTCAGGCGGGATTCGAACCCGCATCTCCTCGCATGCCGGGCGGGCGCCATACCATTAGGCTGACTGCGACACGGCGCGAATTTTTCAAGCATATTCTTACGCTGTGAGCCAGCGTTGCTTCATCAAATGTTAGGAGCTTGCACCCCCAAGACCCGAAAGAAACATCTTTGCAGATGTTTGACAGTCAGTTAAGATGAAACAGCCATTTATATACTTTATTTGATATTTTAGCAACTTAATTGCACTTATAATATCAGTATATAAACTTGAAAAATTTTGTTTTAGGCGGGACTCGAACCCGCATCTCCTCGCATGCCGGGCGGGCGCCATACCATTAGGCCACGCTGGCTCACAGCGTAAGAATATGCTTGAAAAATTCGCGCCGAGTCGCAGTGTCTCGGTGGCCTAATGGTATGGCGCCCGCCCGGCATGCGAGGAGATGCGGGTTCGAGTCCCGCCTGAGACAAAATTTTTCAAGTTTATATACTGATATTATTAAGGCTTCTCCAATATTTTAAATTGTTTTAGTTTTAGTTTTCGTAAGAGCTGTTGAGGTGTAAGATTTATTTGTTATACTTCTAGAAATAAGATGAGCACAAGCGTCTTCACAACTGCGATCGCTTACCACACTTGCCAAGCGTGGCTAGTTGTAATTAGTTAACTATCAAATTAATACCAATACTATAATATTTCTTTCCCTATGCTATAATGCATCATTTTGTTTTGCACGCGGCATCACTTTCAAACATTAAATATTAAATGAGAACGGTAATCATATAATTAAAATCTTTTATTCTTGTATTGTGCCGATTCTAATTTCTAGAATAACTATGTAGTAGGTATTAGAAAATAAAACAGACGTCAGGAAAAAAGGAACCTTTATTCGGCTAAAGATTGATACAGAATGATGATGATCTGAGGAACTTCTTAATTAAACCATTGATTATGTATAGACAACTGAACAGCACGTCAACCTACCACAAAACGTAAAATTTTCTCAATTGATATTAATCTCTACTTGTTGGACTTAAGGTTGAAAATCAATTCAATGACCTTTAACTTTTTGGGTAGGTTGACCTGCCGTTGCTGTATAATTCTGATGTTGGAATGAAGTTACATGAAAGTCATCTATTGGATATTCGTCATAAAAATTCCGAAATAGACTTTGAAACTACCAAAAGCGTTTGCATTCCTTGTTTGGTATTTGCTCCAGGCATTATTGGTTCAGATACCACCACTTTTACTCCCTATAGAGTACAGTCGCCTAAAAGGCTTGATGTGCACATCAGGTTATATTATTTTTATTGAAAACTAGCACCTATGTCAACGACGTTAAGATGCCCCAGTGTATAGCTTTAAGTGCTGTCTGTACAAATTGGAGTGTGCATCTGACGAACCTAGTTTTTAATAGACGAGTGTCATGTTCGCGGTAAAGGCATGTCTGTGGCTAAAAAATTGCAATCACTGCAGAATTTTTACAAAGGCACCGTTGTGAAGTCAACTCTAAAAATATTAATTACCTACATATTGTATAGTGGAAAATGGTGCCGGCTTGGCATTGGTATCGTTAGAGGTGACTTCTCGTCAGCAATGGTCAAATCACAATTGCTTATGCAGGTCAAGCGTGAAGAATATATCACAAAATCATATTTTTGGAGATCGTCCAGCAGTGGACAGGTGTAGGCTTGGCAATGACAAGTGAGAGAAGACATAAATGAATGTGTTCAAAATATATTTCAAAAATATATCAAAATTAAATGATAATACGTTGTATCGGTATTTTTTGGCGATAAAACAACCATTAATGTTTGCTTAAAAAACATCGTTATACCTTTCAAAGGGAGTCAGAGACTAGCAGGCATTCAATCATGTATAGGCAAGCAGCATGTACCTATGTAGGCTAGCAAATATGGACTAGCAAGCATGCAATGATATAGCGAGCGCGCATGCATGCATTTAGTTTTTCTTTGCTCCGGCGAGCAGCCCTCAGCTCCTAAAGCGCGCTCGGGCAACTAAATTCTTAATTTGAAACGAATTCTCGGAAATTTAAAGAGTTTGTTTGTTTATTTGTTTCAACGCGCTAATCTTAAGAAATACTGGTTCGCATTGAAAAAATCTTATTGAGTTGAATAGTCCATTTTTCGAGGAAGGTTTTATGCTATGTAACATCACGCTGCGACCAATAGGAGCGAAGCATCAGTGAAAAATGTTGCAAAAATAATCTCTGTCATAACAACAGAAATTGACGCGTACGAAGTCGCGGGCAACAGCTTCCTAGTCATAATATACCTTTTAACACGTTTGTAACGTTATAGCATGCAATAAATGTTGTTAATTTACTCGTAATTGATTCAGCTGCAGGCTACTATTCATTTCCAAACATTGTATTTACAGTCGCTTTTTATGAGAAATATCAATAGATTGAGTAAAATCAGTTTATTTCTGCAAACAAGCGCAAGGAGGCGTTTTTACACTTTTCATAGGAAAAGAAAAGACTTTGACGCGGTTGAAGTCGCGGGCAATAGCAAGTTTGTTATAGAATTATTCGGACCAATAACATGCAAATTTATAAATTCTTTGTATATGAGGTTCGAAAAATTTTAAATTCGTACTTTTAGCTTACTGAAAAATGAAAATCATGGTTTTGAATAGTCAATAGTAACGGCCTATAATAATGTTAAGGGTGCAAACCATGTGCAAACTCCTAACATTTGATGAAGCAACGCTACAGCGTTAGGAATATGCTTGAAAAATTCGCGCAATTTAGTAAAAATAGCTGAAGTGTTCAATAACCATTTTATTAACTCAACAAATGTTAGTAATAATAGTAATCATACTTCAAATACCAATAAAACTAAACTATATAATAGCATGTATCTCGGGCCTTACAGTGTTGATGAAGTATTAAAATTAATAATGACACTAAAGAATACTAAGTCTGAAAGTTTTTATGACATATAAAAAGTTGTAGGACAGTCCTTAGTGAAGTATTGACATATTTGATAAATTTATCTTTGAAAGAGGTATCTTTCCGACTATACTAAAAATATCAGTGGTTAAACCAATTCATAAAAAAGGTGATATCAAATGTCTTGACAATTAATTATCGACCTATCACTTTAGTTTCAGTGCTATTTGAAAAAGCCGTAAACGTATTGTTGAATTTACATCTATATAAATTTTTAAAAAATTCGCGCTGAGTCGCAGTGTTTCGGTGGCTTAATGATATGGCGCCCGCCCGGCATGCGAGGAGATGCGGGTTCGAGTCCCGCCTGAGACATAATTTTTCAAGTTTATATACTGAAGTCAATAGTAAATTTTTCGGAACTTTGTATTCGGAGGTTTTGTATTCGGAGTATTCAATTTTGGAATTAGGTACATATTTCGGAATCTTTAGGTGTTTCCATGTAATATCTTACTAAAAACATGATGTCTTTGTTATAAAGCGTTACAAAGCAGTAGACATGATGGAAGATTTATCTCGCTCTGGTACTAATGTTTTCAATTGACGTTAAAAACGTAGCAAATGTCAAAGAAATAGTTAGGCACTAAAAATCCTTAAGTTTAAGAAAGATAATCACTCTAAATTCTAGAATTTCACACCTTTTTAATTCCTACGATACTTAACGGTGGCCATGAACAAAATTTTCAAAGCGGTAATGTAATTAGTTAAAATTAAGGTCTGCGATTGGCCAAATTGATGGCAAACATTTGCTAACTATCCAGTTGTCCCCGATGTAGATACTCAGTAATTTGGCGAAAGTGATAATGGACCAATTAGCGGAGACTGTTGGCCGTTCTAAGGAATTATGGTGATAATTTACGCAAATCGTCGTTCGAAGCGCCTGACACGATAAGAGCAGGATTACTATTACTATTCTTAAGATTAATATATTTTTAGGATTTTTTTTGATTACCACAATTTTTTCCGTAATTTCAATCATCTTGATGTCCTGTAAAAAGTGAGGTAACGGACTATAATCATCCCACTGCAGGGCAAAGGCCTATCATTGAATTCGTTGGAGGCCTTTGTTACCATAATGATGGGGATTAAAGGACTACGACGGGGGGTAGATCGATTTGTTTGCTCTTAACAACTAACTACCCGCAGATACAACAGTTTTCTCGTGATTATGACGCTTGAACAATGCCGAAATATCGAAAACTTTTATTAGATAAGGTACATGGTGTAAATCCCGAATCAAATAATTGTAATGTTCGGAAATTCAAAACTTTGGCTGACCAACCCGGGGATCAAATCTAGGACCTCGAGATCTTGAACGGGTGCTTAAACTACTTGACCAACGGGCCACTAATAAGAATGTAGTCAGCTGATAATAACGCTTTTTGCACAGATTGTATGAAAATTAGAAAGGTTGGCGACCATACTGAAAGTCGTAATTACTTCCTATCCGATGGGTTACATAAGGCAGATGAAATAATAAATTTTAGAGTTCATGTTATTTAAAATATATTCCAGGAAGATATAAAAGAGCGTTGTCTCCTAAACGTCATGTTTAAAAGGATGCTATTCTTAGAATAAAATGAATCTTTGGTTGGAAGGAATAAACAATTTTTTTAATTTGATAAAATTTTTGAATTTTTATACTTTTATTTAGCTTTTAATCATTATATTTTTAACTCAGGTTACGAAGCTTAATTCAAAGAGCCTCCGTTTTTTACCCCCTCAAAGGATGATTTCCGATATAATGACAAATTTAAAATAATAAATCTACTAGATTACAATAACGCTAATTAGTATGTAACAAAGACAGCATTGATTACAATGATATTTAAAAAGTAAAAAGTACTTTTTAAATATCATTGATTGATTAATATAATTATTTGTGTTTAAACTCGCCTTGGTTTTGGCTACATAACACTTCTAAAGTCTTTGGGGGTTAGCTTAAATTCTGAATGACAATATGTACTCCACAAAATTGATTGCAATTTTTCAGCCGTGCAAGCCTTTGACACGGATATGACAGACGGAGATCAGTGAACAATGTCAGTGGAAATACTAGTCTGCCCGACCCCACTCCGCAGGGAGCAAGAGTGGCCGATACCTAAACCAATAATGTTCGGACCACGGAGAATTGGAATGGAAAAACATTCGGTATTTTCGTTTGGCAAGTTATGGTCCGATCGAGACGGCGTGAAACTTTAAGGCTGTCTTTGTTTTTCTAGGATATTATTCGAGCGAAGTATATTGCCAGTTTGATCCATTCAAAGATAATCTTTACTAATGTTATGGACGCAAAAGTTTGTATAATAATATGAATGATTGTACTTTTTCACGTAGAAACTTCTGAACGTAATTTGAGGATTTTTCAAGTAATATAGTTACACAGAGAGGTTATAATTTATTCCGAAACTCCTTGTAGTTCCCGCGATAAAACTGCATATTAGTTGTATTTTATGAAGTCACGTGACACAGACGAAAGGGTGTCGGTTGGTTAACATTTTCAATTTATGAGGCGTTCATTATTCGTTTCCTACGCGAACATAGTTGCGGGCATAATCTAGTACATATGAGTTTACGAGACCAACCCATTTTAAATGAGTTGTATATTATCTTTATTATACCTACCTAATTTCTTTGTTGAACTTATTGTTACCTCTGATCCCAATAAACTAGATAAAATAACTGAGAAAATAAACTTCTGCATGAAATCCATCCCGGTGCCTTTTGCTTTGCAGACCACCACAGAATCGGCTCAAAATATATGAAATGTATGAATTGCATCACTAAATGCCACCCTATATTTTGATTAGCAAATCCGTCAATGTACTTAAACCATATTGTGTGCTTATAATTAATACCGTAATGTCTTATTCTTCAATCTTTTGCTTACCATAAACATAACAAAACTTGTCCAGATGAATGCGAACGTCGTCTGCATCAAATCAGACGACTGGGAAAAAACAAAATACTTTTAATGCATCTTTAGTATTCCAGCCTGGACGCGTCAAAGTTGAAGAGTTTTCCGAATGCAAATGAGCCCGCGTTCGTTAAGGCAGGGGCGGTAAAGGGAGCGGAGGCGGGAACGGAGGCGAGGATGGAGGCGGAAGCGAAAGCAGAAGCGGAGGTGAGAGCGGAGGCACGAGCGGACGCAGAACGTGCATGCCTAAAACGTAATTTATATTGCTTGTTGAACGTTTATAATAATTTTTAAATCAGTCATCTGAAATGTGTAATAAAATTTTTCAATAGAAAATTACATCAATTAAATATCGGTAAAAAATGGGTAAGAATTTACTTTACAAAAATATGATGCTTTGCGTCAGTAAAAAAGATGCTGGAGTTAGAATACTTTACAACTTTATCTGTAACACTAGCTGTTCCCCGCGACTTCGTACGCGTCAATTTCTGTTTTTATGATCGCGATTATTTTTGCAACATTTTTCACTGATGCTTCGCTCCTATTGGTTGCAGCGTGATGTAATATAGCCTAAAGCCTTCCTCGATACATTGACTATCCAACACAAAAAGAATTTTTCAGTTCGGACCAGTACTTCCAGAGATTAGCACGTTCAAACAAACAAACAAACAAACTCTTCAGCTTTATAATATTAGTATAGATACGATACATTAAGTATTAAGTCTTTACACTCTTTTGATTAATTTAACTTGCCATGAAGTTATATTTTTTTAGTTTTCAACAGTACCTTGGTACTCAGACTGTATGTATCTTAGACTAACTACCTTAGATAACATGGCATACTGATCGATCGACATATTATAATTGATCATAGACAATAATCATCACAAAATTTTTACTAAAAAGTCTCGTACCAATACCCGCCTCCGCTCATCACTGTGAACGCACAAACAGTTTATTGCAGCTACAAAAGATGGAACAAGATATTTTAATGCAAAGGCTTTATAAGCACTCTGATAAGAAATCTCAACTCAAGTTTTCATTGCCTGAATATATTTTACGACGCTAGAATGATAAAGTAGGCGGACTTTGTTTTCTTAATGGGTTCTGAAACTAAATCAGCTAATGACTCCCTGGAGTCAAATTTGTTTGTACCGTATTTAAATATCCCAAGTTTTCCTTGATAATCTGTGTTAGAGTTCAATGCTATTTGTAAAAAAACTTTAACAAATACAATCGGATGTAATTGAAGGACTCAGAGTGTCTTTGTAGGTGGAAAGAAAATAGTGAATTATTTTAAATACACCAAAGATAAGTGTAATCAATCATATATTAAAATTTACGGATTTAGCTCGCATTATTAAATTATTTTAAATAATAATAATAATACCTATTATTTAATTTCATGAAAATATTTGCTATATTTTTCTCTTTCTACACTCTACGGCATACATGCTCAAGAAACTAAGCCGGAAATAAGTTTTAAATGGACAAAACAACAAGAATATTTTTTTACAAGTTGTTTTAATGCGGCTCAATCTTACATGTCCCCTTAGTCAAGTTGCTCTTAATACTGCGTAATTTAAAGTTCTTATTGACTATGACAGTTGACTAGCACAAAATTTCACATAACATCAAGATTTCCACAACGCAAATTAATTCTCTAAGAAAATTAATACCAGAAAATCAGTTTACCATTTCTATTTAATTACTCAATAAGCTGAAGCTGAAGCCTTCATCATTTCTTAATCAGCACATATCATTACATTCGAAAACAATGTCAAGAGTCTTAATGCGAATTACAAGTAAGCACATATTATAATACACGTCAGGACAAGGAAACTTCATTAACACCCTTTTCGCATTTGTTGGAGGGATGGTAATTAATACTCAGATGTCTTGAACTTTGAAGAGCTCCACCCAGTAATTCTATTAAATTTATCTTTACTTAATAATATGGGTCGTCTTTCGTCGGCTTAGTACCAAGACACAGATGCGTAAGAATAGACAGCTCAATTTGTGTATGAAGTATCTACTTTCTCTGAATTGTACAGAGAATTTAAGTGGATGTTCTAATTGTTCTAATTTTTTGCAAAAAAATATAACTATAATCATAACTTTCACAAATATATAAGAAAGATAGAAGTGATAAATAATAAATAAAGAAATGTGGACAACATAACATAGTGCATTGTTCTTATCTAAAAGTAAGTGACTATTAATAATAACTTTTTTGTGGAAATCAGTTACAACAAAGGCACAAAAAACCCGATAACATCGAACCCGGGACGTAAGAACAAAAGACATTGCAGCCCGCTTCTTTTAGCAGTATTCTTTTAGTCGCGTCTTACGACATCCATACGAAGCTAAAGGGTATATTTATATTTTTTTTTTCAAGACATGCCTCACGGGGCCACACAGAGCCATCTAGTCCCAAAATAAGCTACTATTAAGTACCTTGCCTAAACTTACTTATATACTTTTTTTTTAAATACATTCTTATAATACTTAGAAAACACTTTGTACTGGTCTGGCAGTACAAACAGATATGTTCATGCACACAAATATTTGTACTGTGTGGGGATCGAACCCGCGACCCATGGCTCAGAAGCAGCGTTAACTACCGCTGATCCAAATGATCGTCAAGGGTGGTGGTTTATTAATGAACGGGACTACACGACACCACTCGTACTTTTTACAATATTTTAGAAGTGCACGTGCAGAAAAAGTGCTGGCTGATACAACATGAACCGCATCCCTGAGCTAGTCACGCAAACCTGACAAACTAATTGGTTCGTTTAGCTCGATTTTACATTTAACAGTTTATTTCTCCACTAAAGATGAATTGGTGGAAGTCAAGAAATTATTGTTTTTATTTGCTGAATGATTCGTAAATCATAATGATAAGAATAGCTAATTAGGCCATGTGTAGAATAGTTTAAAAATAAAATTTTGGTACAAAGTCCTGTAGAACAAATGATAATTTGAAATGTCCGACATTGAATCTACGTAAATAACGTATGATTATGAATGCTACAAAATTTCTACTGGCCACTCATTTGATGAGAACATTTTTCTCTAACTGATTGTGAATCTAATTTAGAAGTAATTTGCAGTATTCATTGTAGATTTATTGAAAATAATTTTTAGTTAAATTTTCCTGAAAAACTTAGTTGAAATTGTTTAAATATATGCATTTGATCGAAAAACTGTAGACTAGGTATTTATTGGGAAACATCGGCATCAATCCTGTACTGGAAAAAGGCCTTTTCAAAATGATGTTTTACTATAACCATGCTTAGCAGGTTGGCAATCGTTTGGCTGATCTTGAAAAGAAAACGTCTACCTGATTTCTTTTAGCAGTATTACATTCGCGCAACTCAAATAAGATAAAAATAAGCAGTGATAATCTATTCTACGCCGCACTATGTGTTAGAAACCCTGATTTTGTGACACGTCACTTTTTTTCAAAAATCTAATTAACGTTATCATAACAAACACTGCTGCTAACGGTTAGCGTTCTTCAATATCTATACTAATATTATAAAACTGAAGAGTTTGTTTGTTTGTTTGTTTGAACGCGCTAATCTCAAGAAGTACCTACTGGAGAAATGCGCTGAAAATTAGATAATTGAAGAATACCTAACCACCATATTAGTAGTGTAACCTTTAGCTCTTTTGACAATTTAAACTTTTTTAGTAATATTATGGCGTTTGACAAAACATTATTTATTATTATTATTTATTTATTTTATTTAAACAATCATCATTACAACATTATATTGACAGAGTGTGTACTGCAAACGGTTACAATTTCCAGTGCAGTTAGCATTTGCAATATCAATAAATAAATTTGTATCGGAAATATTTCTTTTTTATTAGTTCTAGCAAGGAGATGCGGGTTCGAGTCCCGCCTGAGACAAAATTTTTCAAGTTTAAGTATATACCGATATTATAGTACTATGAATTCGAAATCAACATTCATAGATAAAGACAGGACAACGTCTGTCGGGTCCTCTAGTTTAATATAAATATCAATCTCTTACCAAATACCAGTATTAAATCTGTGCAATGATCGTTCTAAGATACTTGGAAAGAGTTTTGAAAGGACAAGGGAAAATGTTTAAGAACGAATCATTCAGAACAATCAATTATGCCGCTATTTTCTTTAGGGTTTCATTCAAATCCCGTCACGGTAAACAATTCCATTAAACAACAAAACAAATTCCAACAAACTTATCCAGTTTGAATACCTCGTTTTCCCTTTAAGATAATATCATTGCATTTGTAAATAAATTTTTACGGTCTACTAATTTGCCGTTTCATTTGCTAATGTAGTTCGGATTTCCTTTTTTAATTTGTGAGACTAATTCGGTCGGATGTAGCTTTTGAAATAAATAAAAAAAAATCTTGCGAGAAAATAACATTGAGTAAATAATGAAAAATGAACGTGTATATGAGGAGACAATGTTGTTTTTTTTTTTTGCAATATGATCCCTTTAAATTAAACTTACTAAGATAAAATTATCAGGTAGCCAAGACTAACGAAAGTTTCCAAAAATTTGACCGAAGATCCAATAGTTTACGTTCAAGCTATAGTAGTCAGAGCTAAATTTAGAACTTGGAAATGAAATTTTAAATTATAATTATAGGAGGTATTGTTTTGATAACTGATTAGATCGAAAATTCTCACAGTTTACCAAAGAAATTAATATATCGAAAGCTACGGAAATTCTGATTACATATTAGGTATATAGGTAGCCCTGGATGTAAGGAATCCAAAAGGACATGTTATATTTGGATTGTCATGGATGTAAGTAATCAAAGAAAATATATTTGGCCTTCACTTTTTGGACCACCCTGTTTACCTGTACTATACCTTAATACCTACAGATGACATAATTGAATTTATCAATTTCTGAATCTATTCTGTTTTGTTTCACTTCTATTCTGTTTTGAACACTTCTATCATGATAGATAACTTGTTACTTGTTTGCTTACTATGCCAATTATGAATTAGACTGGGAAGTGTTTCAAATGATTTCACACCTGACTGTACAAGATGATTCAGATCCATTAAAGCTACAAGCTATACATCAGACGTGTAGGACTAAGACACAAGGCCTGGTTAGTCGGAGACACATGTTAAGGGCTTCCTGTTTGCTAAGGTTTGCACTCCACATAATGTGTATGAATTTAAAACTGTAAGTATCATCAACAAACTACATCCGTCCACTAGGTTGTCTACCTTTTTTGAAGGAAGAGTTTTTTTCCTTATTCCTCATCTCTGACAGGCAGGTAGACGATTCCATTTCGGTTGATGGTTTGATGGCGCTACCAACCGTTTAAGTATTTTAAAGTTCTTGAGACACTTATAATACAACAAGGAAGCTGCCATTTCATATATTATAAACTGGAATAAAAACAGAAGGCAACCTAGAAAAATAAAACGATAGGGTACTTACAAAACTGCATCTCTCCCTTTTACTGGCCATGGAGGTTGTTAATTTATTTTAAAATGCATTTTACCTTTTTTTGTTGAATTTTTGACCCTAAAAACATTTAACTGTCAGCGAATCATGATTTAAGCAATCGGATCGAAACGGTCGGAAAGGTAAAATACTAATTACCTATAAATAATTCGTTCGGTTGCGGAAAATTCTGTGCAGTGGTAATGTTCCTAAAAACAGGTTACACTCAATTGTCATATTTTTTTAAAATGCATTTTTAGATAGTCCTTTGGCGTCCTATCGAGCCGCAAATAATTTGTTGATATTTGCTTTAATATGTGCCACCATTTTTATTAGACATGAATTTTTAATAATTTGTTTTGCTTTATATAATAAAATAATAATAACCCTCATAGACAAGTACCTAAGAAAAGTTTTGGTTGCACAATCCATTTAAGTATCAATTATCTGTGCTACTGTTTAAACCCATGACTTGACTAAATCATCCTTTTTAATCGTTACTCGTGTCTAACAAAGCTAAGGTTATCTGTTGACTTTTGCAGCTCTAGGTTTAAATCCAGTGCAAGTAAGGTGGCATGATTAATTATGAAATAATGCTACACTTGCCTTGCCAAGTTTCAGACTGCGTAAGGTAGGGAATTCATTTGTTAGAAAAAGCACTCGTATTTTCAACGAATTAACATTATTATCTTCTTAATTACCTGTGTATTAACTTTAATGGCGTATTAGATTAAATAAATGAAAATAAGCTGCCATACTATTAATGAAATGTCTAAAGAGTAGCGAAAATGGATGGAATTTAAAATTACTAGCACACATCGCTATAATTATAATATACTGACCAAGTTCCTTGGTACTGCTTCTTCTCGGCTAGCTCAGAAGCCTTTAATCATCCCAATGCAGAGCAAATATTATATCATTGAATTTAAGTTAACACAGCAAATATGGGTACAGACATTATCTCCACGCTTACCGAATGCGCGTGTGTGATCACAAACCCGGGAATTGTTAAGATACGAAAACTCGAAACTTTGTTGCCCGACCCATATCGAACCCAAAACCCCGAGATCTTGGCCCGGTACTTAAGAGGAAACACTACAGGCGAGAGAATTGAAAAATAGGTATTTGTAAAATCTATTGCTGTCGCGCAGTGCCAAACGCCGCAGAGTGTGATAGAGACAACTGCTTCTTGGACCGAAAATACCTACTAAAAGCACACCAAATCAACGTTTCGTAGTCCCCCGATTACATTTCCAAAACTAGACCGATTGAAATACTTCTTTCATTAAAAATTTAAGAAAGGCTTTGGGCGTGTTCGTATGTTTTTCTTTTTTTCTAATATTTAGCCAAATTTGTTTTCTGGATGTTTGAACACAGCGGAAAATCTGGCGGATTTTTTCGTTTTTTGAGGGCTCATATCTTTTTTATTAATTAATTTATGAAAAAACAGAAAACATAGACACATGCTAATAGTGGCCATAGATTTTATGATAAAAATTATTGGTCTACTGGCATTATCCAGAGAGGAAACAGGGGACTACGTTTGTATGGAAAAACGACCGTTGTATTTGCTCTTAAGCTACTAGACCGATGGAGCTTTAGTTGTGTCGTAGCGAGATAAAATACAGGAACTCGTAAAAAGGGCTTGTTTGCAAAAATAAAACGGATCTTCTTGATGAAATAAATTGTACGGAAATCTTCGACGCTGCAGAATTTGCTATAGTTTTTTACTAGATCACAAGCTTTATAGCACTATGTAGGAGCGTGGCAATAGTTTAATGGCCCAACTGACAGGTTATGACTAACAACCCCTACATGCGAGCGCTTATCTGGTACTCCAGATTAACATACCGATAGTTAGTGAATGTTTTGACACATCACTGGGTTTAAACCTTTCAATAAATTTATTGGAAGCTGTTGCTAACAGTGAGCTGCAATGGAATTCAAATTTATCTATCTTTTAAGTTCATTTTGATATTATAATATCAGCATTTAAACTTGAAAAGTATGTCTCAGGCGTGACTCGAACCCGCATGTCGAGTCTTCGAGTCCCGCCTGAGACATATTTTTGGTAAATTCGTCTTAACTGTACCATAGCAATAACGATTGCTTCTCAATTATAAATAATTACATACATGCTGCAGAATAAATCAAAATAGTGAAGAATTAAAAGCACAGAACCGTTGATGTATAGCTGAATTAATCAAGCGTCGGTTGATTTACGGCAGGGCTTGAATTTATATAGAATTTATGGCCTATAGTTGCGATTTATGAGGAACGCCCTCTGCGGTGAATAGTGGGCAGGTAATTAAACTATGTTTGTTTCAGAATAATGAGAATAACATTGCGCAAAAGATAAATAGACCTAGAACCAAATTATTACACTAAGAACGATTGCCATTCGCGATCTCAAACTTTTTATTGTTTTATGTGGAACTTCAAATCAAATCAAACTTATTTGAATTGCTCCTACTTTGTAAAACTACTACTTACTATTATAATTACGTACACTCTTCTGTCTCTCAAGAAAAGTCCTTTATGAAATCTGCCTTTTTTATTGTACGAAATAAAAAAATCTCAGATGTCATCTCCACAAAGGTTTTATCCTATAAGATATCACCAGGATAGTTCAGGAATGGCGCTGTAATCTCAAAAACAAAGGAGGCTCTATACCAGAGCCTTAAAAATTGTCTTCCTATCACAAAAGCTGTGTTGAACGCTCGCTCTTTGAGATGCGAAAATACAGGGATGCACTAAGTCTCGACAGCTCTTGCATAATTCTCATATATTTTTTAAATATTATCGTATCTTTGCCAGTGCGATCTTTTATTGACTTCGGTCATAGGCTACATAGTATTTTTTTTTTAAATTAAACTTTTTAGTGTCATTAAATACGTTAAAGTACCTTAACAGTTTAAGCGAACAGTATTAACCAGACTTCGTAACTTAATGGCTCTGAATTATAATTACTACCGACGGTAAAACTTTAAATAGGTATGTATTTTAAGTACAAAACTTGTAGTTGCAAGCTCAGGTTAAACCTTTTCTACTATTACACCGGAAATGGGGAATCCTGTACTAGGATACGGTACCTACCTGGTTGTTCATAGTGGCATTTTTATGGGAAGGTAATGGAATGCCAAAGGCATGGCTGGTAACGATGTTTTTTTTTTAATTTATTTATTTATGTCACAATAAAAAGTCTTACAATAAATATTATTCGCGATGATTCCTACTGTAAGATAGGCCTGTCCCGTAGGAATCATCTTTCAAAAAAAAAACAAAAAAAATAATGAAGGTAGTAACTTGATAAGATTTAACGACAAAAATGAACCCTCGTAGTTATACACGGCGCAATTTAAACTACCTGGAAAACAAATCCCACGTTATGAGACCATTATGTATAACATCATGGCAGTGTTATTTAATCTATCAATAAAATATTTTTTGTGAAATTATAAATTTTTTATTTAGACTTTTAATTTTGTAACACGCTGCGAGGCGCACAGGCATACATTTTCCTGCATCCGGGGTCCCGGATGAATGAATCTTACACAGCTACATCCTGCGCGTCACAGCGTGTTTCAAAATAAATAACTGAACCAATATATTTAATACTAGCTGTTCCCCGCGACTTCGACCGCGTCAATGTCCGTTATTATGATCGCGATTATTTTTGCAACATTTTTCACTCATGCTTCGCTCCTATTGGTCGCAGCGTGATGTTATATAGCCTAAAAGCCTTCCTCGACTAATGGACTATCCAACACAAAAAGATTTTTTCAAATCGGACCATTACTTCCTGAGATTAGCGCGTTCAAACAAACAAACAAACAAACTCTTCAGCTTTATAATATTAGTATAGATTTTATAAATTTATAAAAAAAAATTGATAAAAAAATGAAAATTATACTGCCAAGATGTTTTACGCTTTAAGATGGTTGAAATTGCACCGTGTATAATTTTAATAAGATAATACCTAACTAGTGATGTTTAAACCTGCTCTGTATCACTCCACAAAATTAATGCTACGCATACATAAAATGTGGCTTAAACCAACAAACAATCACTGTTTTGTTACTTTATAATCTTTTCGTTCGAAATGCCGAAACAATTTTCGGCGTTTCGCTCAGCTCATCGGCTTAGACCTACCACGTATATTCCCTAATCCGCCTCTGTGTTACATAAAAAAGATAGGCGCAGCGTTGATAGCTCACCACGTCGTGAAAGACTTCGTTATTTTTTCCATCGAATATTCGAGAAGCAGATAGCTACTTCGGTTTTATATGTTCGGAAAACAATAGAGGGGAGTTTTATTATAATTTTAATCTGCCACTACGTGTGAGATACGCGAAGCGGGCCCGTGGGAACGGTTTTCGGATTATTTGTATCGAAGTTACGATATAGGTGTGCGGAGTATTATGAGAAAAACGTTGAAGTAAATTATAGAAGCGAGACTAGACATAATGATTCTTTTATGGATAAGTTTAGTATGTATTGAGAAGTTGTAAAGGTTAATGCCTTTCAGAAAACAATACTTAACTATTTTAAAAGCATAAAGATCGGGAGCTCACGCCAGTGTACTGGTGGACATAGATTTCTCAAAAAGACTGCTGACCCATGATATCTATCCCACTGCAGGGTAAAGACCTCTATCATTGAATTCAAATTACCACAGCAATGACGGGTACAGGCATAATCTCCACGCTTGCCAAATGAGGGTTGGTGACCACAAACCCGAGCAATGTTGGAAAATTTGTAACTCTTACTGTCCGACCCGGGGATCGAATCCAGGACCCCGAAATCATGGCGAAAAACCGATAGATCAACTATACCATAATTGCCACATTTGGCAGTCGGAGACAAGAACTCATTATATAATATGTATATGTATTATACTAGTTGACCCAGCGAACTTCGTATCACCTCAGAATAATATAATTGGATTTTGACGTAAGACGTCACACATGTCATTGGCATCAAATGTGGCGTTTACCTTAACATTTTACACAGAAAATTTGCAATAAGATAATACTGCGACTATAAATTGAGATGTAAGCTATCCTATCTTTCAAGTTGGATCAAACTGAACACGGTGTGCAAATTTGATTAAAATCGGTTATGTAATTTAGGAGTCTATCGCGGAGAAACAACGTGACACGTAATTTATATAAATATATTAAGATAAGATATTTAAGGCAGCGAAAAATAAATAAGAACAAATTTAATTATGAAAGACCATGATGGGCACAACAATAACGGAAGAAAAAATAGTAGGAATTTAAAGGTTTTCATAATGTTTGTAAGTAATTTAATTGCTACGGCAAATTGATAACATTGTTCTTTGAATCAAAATGTTTCAGATGAATAGATTTGTATAAATATTTTTTACTGATGTTGGAAATACATTACCAAAACATTGATGGAACTCCAAAAACGCCCCGTTGGTCTAGTGGTTTAAATACCGGACCGAGATCGGTTCCGGGTTCGATCCCCAGGTCGGGCAAAAAAAGTTTCGAATTTTCGAACATTGCTCGGGTTTGTGATCACCAACCCGCATTTGGCAAGCGTGGTGATTATGCCAGTACCCATCGTTGCTGTGTAACTTGAATTCAATGATGGAGGGCTGTTCCCTGCAGCGGGATGATTATTGGCTGTTACTGTGATGGAAATCCGATGGCTTGGATAAATTCGGTGATGCTGAATGCTTTGGTAGCTCAATATCAGTCCGGTCATCCGGTAAGTGGAAGGCTGTGAATTCAGTCTTCGTTATAGGCAAACAATATTTTGATTCAAGGAACAAAATCTACACTAATATTATAAGGAGGAAAGATTTGATTGTTTGTCCGTATTGAATAGGCTCCGAAACAACTAGATTGATTTTTACAATGGTAAAAATGTTACCCCTGAAGAACATAGACTTTTTAACGCGGGACCCGGTAGGTGGCGCTGCTGTCGGTATGTCAACTACTTAACGGGTTGACCGAATGGGTTGAAATTTTGTAGGTGTATTTCCATGGTTTCACAGACACGAATGTATTAAGCTTACTAGGTTTCCGACCGCGCGACATGACGTGGAGTTCATGCGGGCAGAGCCGCGGGCGAAGGGCTAGTCTACATCTACACTGATATTATAAAGAGGAAAGATTTGTATTTTATGTGTGTGTATGTTTGTAATGAAGAAACTTGAAAACTACAGTGCAAATTTAAAAAATTTTTTCACCATTGGAAAGCTACATTCACCTTGAGTGACATAATCTAAATTTATTGCTAGAAAAGATTAGGGATCCTTATATAAAAATGTTATGTCCCGTGCGTAGCCGCGATGGGCCGCTAGTCTACTATAAATAAGTAATCATAAAAGAATTAAAACTAGATACCTAGTGATCGCAAGCTAAGTTAACTATGGTACCAAACTTTAACCAGCAGATTTACTGAAGCCTCTAAACAAAGTACGGTCCCATCGGCGCAGCTCATGCATAGCGAACACTGCATCATTGCAAATGTAGGGAGGCGATACCTTCCGATGAAGATCGATTTTAAATAATCGATGCCTGAAATATTGTTTTTTTTAAAGTCTTTTTTCTTGCTTTCGATGACATAAACAAATAAAGTGTTAATATTAATTTCTAAGGTCACTGAATTTCCAATAAAGTCAGTTGTAATCGCCTTTTTTTTGTAAATAAGACCTATGAGCTGTCTATCACTGCTTTGGGTTGATTGTGTGCTAGTTCACGTAGTAAGTACATACTAGTAGAAATTCGGTCACTATCGTATTTACAGACAAACGTATAAACCTGAAACTATATATCGGTGTTGAATAGTTTTTAACTTAGTTAGTAGATATTTTGTATCTTTTATTTTTTAACTAGCTGTTGCCCGCGACTTCGTACGCGTCAATTTCTGTTGTTATGATCGCGATTATTTTTGCAGCATTTTTCACTGATGCTTCGCTCTTATTGGTCGCAGCGTAATGTTATATAGCCTAAAGCGTTCCTCTATAAATGGACTATTAAACACAAAAATATTTTTTCAATTCGAAGTACAGTTCAGTACTTCCTGAGATTAGCGCGTTCAAACAAACAAAAAAACAAACTATTCAGCTTTATAATTATACAGGATGAAATTTTAACCACTTTCCAAATTTTAATATATCAATCTAAGAGACAAAAAACAAATGACGTATTTTTTCTTTTGGTATAGCCCAGTACAAAAATGTCAAGATAAAGCACTTAAAAAATGTCCGCAAGAAATCTAAAATTCTTGATACGACCGCCTAGCATCACTTTTTTTACGCGATTCGCATCTCATTCATTCATTACGATACTATTCATAAGTTTTTGATATTCCCTTTATACCTTAACAGGCCTAGGACCGTAAAAAATGAAAACTATATTGCGAAAAATATTTTCGGGTATAAGCTTGATTTACATTTTTTACTTCATAAATAGGCTCTAAATACGATACTAAACGCCTATAAAAATTTTGGAAAGTGGTTAAAATTTCACCCTGTATATAGATGAAATTGTTGCGCAATGAAAAAAACTGTAATTTTTGTACGACAGCTTATCAAAATATATTTAAAAACAAGATTATTGTAACACATTTAAAGAAAGAATCGATTTAGTATAATGATATCGATTAATAGACCTCAGATAGTCATGCCTGTTCATAAGCAGCTGTGTTAAAACACAATGAGCGCTGATTCCTCGCAAATGTTCCCAATATTGAACACTATTGGAAACATGCGTATTACAGAGTTTCCTGGAAGTGAGAATAATTTGGGGCTATAATGAGTACACAGAAATGAAATGACCGCAAGCAATTATCTTTAAATGCCGTATATATTCCCTTAATATTATTATACAGGGTGGGATAGCACCATCTATTTTTTTATAGCTCCGTCATTTTATTGGAAACCATGGTTTCCAATAAAAAGTTCAAAGCATGCTTTGAACCTTTACTTAAGATAAAGTCAAAAACTAATGAATCTATACTAATATAATAAAGCTGAAGAGTTTGTTTGTTTGTTTGAACGCGCTAATCTGTGGAACTACTGGTTCGATATTTTTTTTTGTATTGGATAGTCCATTTATCGAGGAAGGCTTTAGGCTATATTCTTTTAAAAACTTCTTAATCGCGAGCATAATAACAAAAATTGACGAATACGAAGTTGCGGGCAACACCTAGTAATTTAAATATGTTGCGCCCTTTAAAGGTTGTTATGCAAAGAATTAAAAAGTCATAAATCTTTACCTGTATAAAATTTTTGATATACGTACCGTGACATTATGTATAACGTTTTGCTTGCTTCTTTTGTCTTTAACTATAATAATCTATCCGCCATAATTTTCCTGGATGTTATTTAGTTTAATAATATACATAATTTTACTGTCTAGTCTGCTTACATTAAATAGTCCAAAAACCAATGCACGCCTCTGCTGATAGTTACTTTAATACTCGTATAAGTGAAGCCTGACGATAGTGGGAACCCTTACTTATACATATTATGATACAAACTATATAAGAACGAAATATTCAGCAGACAACTCGAATAGCGTCTTGGGGTGACTTATAAGACAAACACCTGAAATGGGCTTGAGTATATGCGTGCTAGTTCACGCCCATGCCATAAATAATAGTTTAATAAGTTTGACGCCATGCCAAAATTAATACTTATGAATTAATGAATATTAATAGACTGTTTTAATATTAATATTAATAATTAATAATATTAATTAATAATATTAAACGGCAGATACGTTGTACCCAGGGTTCACAACTATTACGGAGATCGGACACTGAACAAACGATTACCATATTTGTTCAACGCCCTGCCGCCCGAAATAGCAAAATTAACGAAACCAAAAGATTCCAGTATAAAGCTTAAGAAATACTTTATTAATAAACTTACTTAATATATTATAAGTCGAGATTTTATATATTGGATGGGTTTGTTGATAAAGTTTTTTACGTAAGTTAGTTTATTTAAATAACTTAAATGTTAATTTAATAATATATATAATATTGTCAATTATACGAGATTCGCACTCGCAGACAACCACGAAAGTGGTTTGCGAGGCACAAATTCTAATATAAATTAATGTACCTACTGATAATAAATAAATAAATAAGAAAAAATACTTAATTTAAAAATTACAAAATAAATATCTATATAATTATACTGTTGTATGACAAAATATCTGCCTTTCTCTCTTCCACGTTGCTGAGCCCGTCAGAGTGCATAATTATGAATATCAGAGTTATAAACTTACCGTTTTTATGTATTAAGCATCTAAGTCATGTGCAATGCAATATATAAATAATAATAATAAAAGAGCTTGTTTGAGTAAATCAGTTTGTAAATGTTATTGTGATTGTATAAAGGAGAAACTATGAACTTTACTAACTATTAAATAAAAGGATTATTCTGGTATGTGTGTTTCGTTTATTGGCGGAGCGAGACGACTGCCGCTACAAATACAATTTTACATCTCATTGTTTTCATTACGGAAAGTCGACATCATACGTGTCCCCACAAGTTGTATTTTTGAAAATAAGCTCCAGGAGGTGCTTACACGTCCCAATATTTAAACCTACCACTGCTTCAGGACAAGTGTGGACTAGTATTTCAGTGTATTCTCGGGCACAATTTTATAAAAAAAGTCTGCCTTGAAGCTTACTGTCTATCGAATTGTCTATCCATCATTTGCCCACACACCCTGTATTAACTGCATAACAGGTAACAGTACGGTAAGCTGCCGCAATGCAGCGCCAATTGGGAATACTCGGTGTTAAATCAAAGCGAGTCAACACTGTCCTGAATCGGGTCAGAGGACACTTCGACCTTATTCGCTAATGTACAAGGTTCATTCGGTGCAAACAACATTGCATTTTGTTTAATGCGAACGACAGACGAGCGACTGGATATTATTAATACGAGGTGTATTACGGGTTTTGTTTTAATAAATAAATCTTCGTTTGTGAACAAACTTCAATGTATTCATGCAGAATTTACTGTTAATGACTTACGTTAATTTTGCTTTATTTACAGTCTTTAGTGTTATGGATAAATATTTTGTGTTGCAAGTAAGTAATGACTTATAGCTCTGAAAAATGGGTCTTGTTGCCATCTTAAATGAGCTCAAAGTGACCTAACAAAATATGTCTCTCTCTCGTATTCACCTGAGATGACGTGAAGGTCATATACCCTATAGAACTAGAGAGATCCGTTGGGGAAAAAAAAGTTTTTCGAGACTACGATCAGAAAAATGATAGGAATAAGTCTTCAATCAGATGGAATGATGACCTGAAAACTGCAAGGCGTCATTGAATACAAATGACTTAGAGTTGCTTATCGTGGCGTCCTATGGGTTATGGCTATAGTTTGTCCTATGGGTTAGTCGAAAGTCGCTACGTAAAAAGTTTAATTTAATGATGACAGTTAATAGTTCTCTTTTCAGTCGGACACGTAGAGTAGTAGAAGTAATAGTTGAGAGGTAATATTCCTTATCAAGCTGGAGTAAATTACTAAACAAGTGTTAGAATCATACACCATTTATTGTTTCAAAAGTGTTAGTATTATACATTAATTACTTGTGAATATTTAAATTTAGTTTTATAAGTCCTAAAAGTATTTGTCAGTTATTTATAATTATTAAAAGTAAGTGTTTTGACAAACGCCCGTGCTATTTCCGATTGTATGCATCAAAATTGTCTGCCAGTGCACGGTAGAGGAATAAAAGGAGGGTAGCACAAGCGTTTGATTCATTCGGTGTTATTTATAACTTCGAACTGTAATTATTTTAGTAATAAAGTATTCAGATAACAGATCCTAAGGTGTTATCATTATAAAGCAGGACCCCTTTTACAAGCACAAGTAATTGATATATCAAGATCCAAGTGACAACGTTCTGCAACAAATAAAATGTCTGTGACATACTCGTATCTTACAAAGTCGAGAGCCACAACTCTTTGCACTGTTAATATAGTAGCCGATGATGTAGACATATTCCTAACTTGATATCACACTTGGCAAACGTACACGCTCCTAGGTGGAGCCATGATATATTACTATGCTAAGTGGTTGGCAACCGTTGGTCCTTCCATAATTTGGCGCTTCTTGGTAAGCTCGTTTCGCCAAAGCTTTATAGATACTTATATCCTTAACAAAATTCACACAATTTTAAAACGCAATCATTTTCTGTTGTATTAGTTTTAAAGATAAGACCTATAAGCAGTTTTTAAAAATTCACGCAAAATTAACGACTATCTTTAATAATCTATATTTAATATGCATTGTAGTGCTTTTAAATGTAAAACATGTTACAAACTCGGAGATTGAAACTTTAAAGTTAATATGATTTGTCGCTTTTGAAAATATAATACAATATTATGGTAAGTAATGTATTTAGAAGCAGGTATACAACACAAATTATAAAAGACACGACAATGCTAAGGTAATAATTAGGTATCCACTCAGCATAATAATATGACGTAACTTAGATGTTATTGAGATAGCGAAGCTAAATACCTGGCCGATATTTTAGGAAAAAGGCCGAAAATAAAAAAAAGTTTGCCTCACAACTCGAACAGACGTGATCACGTGACGCAGTGGGCGGTCAGAACGCGTGAAATGAATTTATTATTGGCACAGGCCGCGCCAGCAACCGTACGTAGGTATAGTTATTGTCGAGCACTGACAGTAGGTACTTAGATTATAGTTCTGACACAGATAATATAACTAGAGTTATTTAATTCGGGTTTTATACCATGTACCTTATTATGAGTTTCCGATATTTCGGCACTGTTGCAAGCGCCATGATCACAGGAGAACTGTTGTATCTGCGGGTGGGTAGCTGTTAAGAGCAGACAAATCGATCTACCCTCCGTCGTAGTCTTTTATTACACACGACACTGGTACCACTGTTTGACAACTCACTATTTTTACACTTTTGTTCTCGACACACAACACTTACAGTATCCGATCGTGACACAGTATTTTTTGGTTTTCTTCGGTTACCGCAAATTCGAACCACTGGATTCCATTCACTAGATAATTTAAAGCCATCTTCGCGATTGAAATTTTTGTATTTGGTAATTTCAATCGCTTCTCTGACCATTCTTGGTGTATAGTGCTGTTCTGAAGAAATTATCTGTGCGTTGTGAAACTCAATCCAGTGGTTAGGCCCCGAGTGTATAAGGTGTTCAGCGATGGCTGACTTTTGTGTGTCGTTTTTCTTGACCGCTTTAATATGTTCCTTCATCCGGCAAGCCACTGTGCGTTTAGTTTGGCCGATGTATGAACTTCCGCAACTGCAGTCAATCTTATAGACACCTGGTTTTTCTAATGGGAGATTGTCTTTAGGCGATCGTAAACACTGTGATACCTTTCTTAAGGGAGTGGAGACAGTATTTAAAGAGAACTTCTTAAGGATATTTGAGATCTTGTCTGTCACTCCTTTTACATACGGCAAATATTCAGATAATATAAGTTCTGATTAAAACGAAATAAGTTGTAAGTGGTTAGTTTGAAACTTTTTCAACTTTTTAACTTGCAATTAATGACTTTCAAGTCCATAAGATGGTACAAGCCTTGAGGACAACTTACTACAACTACAACAATAATATCTTATGAGGTAAAATGTTTTTCTATTGTATGACTTCCGCAGATATTATCCACTAGCTGTTCCCCGCAACTTCGTTCGCGTCAATTTCTGTTATTATGAACGCGATTATTTTTGCAATATTTTTCACAGATGCTTCGCTCCTATTGGTAGCAGCGTGATGTTAAATAGCTTAAAGCCTTCATCGGTAATGGACTATCCAACACAAAAAGAATTTTTCAAATCGAACCATTATTTCCGGAGAAACAAATAAACAAACAAACAAACTCTTCAGCTTTATAATATTAGTATAGATTTTACAAGGTTAATTTTTAGTGATTCTTATTAGTGTTATAACAAGGATTTTATTGAAAATTCAGCGGCCTGGGGTTTTAAGTTTTGCCGCCCCCATAAATTAATAGAAACATACCTTAAATACTCTGTGCCTTGACTGATCCCGAATCTACCAAGTCGAGATGGTTTCTTTACTATGCCTTGCTCGATAAATAACTATTCGAAATTGTTATTTTTATAATTTTATGGATTAAGAATTACAGAGCTGCAATACCAGAGGGCGGGACACAAGGTAAGAAGAACCAAAAGCCGTAGTGTGTCAGAACGATGGTCTCCTAGACTAAAGAGAGGACTGTTACGCGCAGCAAATGACAACAATAATTATATTAAATATTTTTTTTAAATAACTTGAAATGATGGTTAACTGCAGCCTCCGATTTTAGAGTAGCTTCCGAATTTTGATTGTCTATCTGTTCACATTTGTTTCGCATTGCGTTACCTCTTCTACGCATATATATAATTATCTATACCAGAAGGTTGTCTGGAAGAAATCGCTTTTTAGCAATAAGACCGGCTTATTGTACCTACATTAATATCTTGTTTGTATTATTTTATGTTCTTGTGTTTTGTGCAATAAAGTATTTATCTATCTCCTTTTAGGTTAATTTTCAAATTATGCTCCAATCATCAAATGAACCTTAGACTGCCAAATGTTTAATGGACCGTATAACTAATGCAACATTATTAATTAATTACCTGGGAGGTTTAAATATGGAACGTGTAAAAGCGCCTTCTAGGGCCTATTTGCAGAAATAAAACTGATTTTACCAATAACCGATGACAGCGGACAGAACTTTCTTGCTTCCTAATTTACGACTGCCGAAACAAATCACATTTCACATCCCTGAGCGCAAACGTGACGTTACTCTGACGGGACACGCACGGCTGGTGCATGCCGTGAATTTATGATTGGCGTGGCCGAAATCTAGTTTAACCACTATAATATGGCCAATCCAAATCAGTTACAGTAGGGATTTGATGAATTTTTTATGGATTTACAGGATACATTTAATAAATGAGAACACATGAAATACTATCATTCAGTTGACTACAAAGGGGTCGGGCACAATGTTGTAAATTAATAATTGATAATGCATGGAACAGCTAAAGCTATGGGAGTAAGTATAGGTAGGCTTTTACCATGTTAACAAAAAAAAATAACTTTTAGAAAATTTTAAATATAAATCTTTATCCTTTTATTATTTTGTAAATAATATATACAAAATTGTAAAAGGATAAAGATTCATAAAAATCACTTACAAATTACCTACGTCACTTTTAATAAATGAGATATTAAAATAGGAATAGTGCTTGTTACGAATCTATTGACCGACCATTATGTAACCTAACGATTAGGAAAAACTCTCAATTCTTTAATCTTACAAATTACCATGTTCAATAACAATTAGATAAGAGTTGAAAGTATATTATGAATATGTCGCCGTACTCTGTTAATCCCTCGATCGTGAGTTATTCCAGACACAATTAAAATCAATTGTTATCGCGACAACCGGTTGTCGCTTGGGGTTTGAAGCGTGCAGCTGTTTTATGCCCTTTCACCCTGTTTATATAAAAAATCATGTTTCATCGCATTTATACTTCAGTAGCAAGGATTGAAACCGATTCAAGATATCAGTTTGGTCTTAGAGCAAAATCAATTTTTATTGTAACCTGTAACCAAAATTAAGATATTAAATCCAGCACGGCCAGCTTTGATAGGTGTATTATACTTGTCCTTACTTTCATAAATAATTTTGTCGCAGTCACAAGATCATATTTTAAAATTAAAAAGGACTTAGGCTAGTTTATCTTATACCCTTTTCAATAAAGCATTTTTTTTATATTTTAAGCTGTCGAACATTCTAGCAAATTTGAACTAAAATCAACTACCGTAATGTTATTGAAAAGCAAACTTTCACACTTTGCCGGTACACGTTGCCAATTAATTAGAATACCAAAATTCGTCTATCGTATAATCACTCAAAGCAGTTACCCGTACAAGTACAAACACGGCAACACACCTTACATAAGTCGACCCAGTAAGGTTCAAAATTGCACACAATTTTGTCCTAACTGCACGTATAACGGATAATCGAACAAAATGGCAGCCACCGTGTAACGATATCAAACGTGACATGGATCACGGACAGGCCATGCGTGTGATTAATTTATTATCTGCCTTTTAAAGTTAAATCCGAACTCATCAGACGCAGTTCAAACTGGATTTAAGCGGATTTTCGGCGACCTGATTAGCGGAATAGAAACCACCGTTTCCGTTTAACGGGTAATGTAAATCACTTAATTAACTGAGGGGTTTTAGATAAATTAGTAGGTACTTAAAATATTATAATTACAGTCTACGATCTCAATGTTTGGTCAGTAAGTTTTAAGTTATCATGAATGTAGGCATAATAGGTAGAAAAGACATTACTAAACGTAATTTTTTACCCCATTATTTCTTCTCTATCATTTTACTCTTGGCAGAGCAGTTGTGAACATTGACGGCGGTTTAAGTAAAGTAATGGCTTTTAGTTTTTCCACTGCAGGGCAAAGGCCTCTATCATTGAACTGAAGATACCACAGCAATGATGGGTACAGGCAAAATCACCACGCTTGCTCATGCTGTGCTCATGCTCACAAAAGTCGCGTGATTACAAAAGTATAGAAATTGTTGTTGCCTAACTCAGGGATTGAACCCAGACCCCTTAAACCACTAGACCAACGACCATGCAGCGTATTAAATGTCAATTTTGAGGGTGGCAAAAATTCACAAAACGAACCTTTTGAGACTTTCTACTGACAAATACTGCCTTTTATGTTTGTCACCTGTCTCAGTCACAAATGTTAAAGGGGTAGACGGATTTGGGTTCGACCTCGTAATAATAGACAACAGACGACCGAAACAACCATCAATCTATGGATGTCACAAGGGTTTTTTGTCCATTTTTGTAAAACTATTGAAACGTTAGCGTTGACGATCGTTAGAACCATAGAACTGCAATTTAGTGATGTGAAACTGTCATTAGTTTCCACCGTACGTTATAAATTATTTACAAAGAATATTTTTTAGGAAAATTCATTTTAAGCAAATTTTATTTGGATTTAGAATTTAGAAGTTCTAAATTTTTTTTTCTTAAAAGATATTGGTATTTACAACTATAAAGCCGTAAATTGTTCTTATTTATTAGAGGAACGGCTAAATGAATGAAATCATTAATAAACACCACTGTGTATTATATCCGATAATGGTCCTAAAAAACTAAAATAATGCATGAATCATGGGTCTCTTGTGTTTATAATTTTAAAAATTACGAGTATAAGTGAAAAGTGTTAGAATATCATAAATATATCTTAAAGTAATTAGGCTAACTCTTCATTACTTATAAAATTTGTAACATATTAGGTACATGAAAAATTTATGAATACATACATTTTTAAATTTATGATAACTCAGTATTAGACTATTACCGTTTTAGACCTCAAGCAACTCAGATTAATATTTTTTTTATCTGATTATATTGTGACGTGATGTTTGTTGACTTTAAATTTGTTTTTAGTATTACCTAATACTTTTGCATGTAATTAGTGAATAATTAAGACGGACAAAAAAGTATTCTAAACGTTTATAAATAATAATGCATAAAAATACTTTAAAAGTAGATAAAATGTTATGATTGAAAAACATAAAAAGAGAATATGGAAAAAAAATAATATATTTACAATACCTTTACGATGGATATATGTAGCAAATCGCGTTTCTTTATATACTACTATCGTCACTATCATTAATCGCCTCTGAACGAACATCACTACAGTAATGCAATTTCGGACGAGCTAGCGTGCAGCAATATTTTTGTCGTTACGACACATGATATAAAAGCGAAGAGAAATTTGTTTAGAGCGAAATCTGGAGGCGCTTGTAATCAGAGCGAACTGAAAATCTCGACTTCGTTAGCCTTTCTACCTACGAGTAGTTTATGAAACACTTTATAAAACATTTACGTGATATTTTTACATGAAATCTCTTCTCTAAATAAGACCATACATCACTGAGAACTCACGTTCAGACTAAACAGTTGTATAGAAATGGAAATAGTGTTTGTGTAAGTAAAATTGCTAATTTGTACGTTTTTTTTTTTAATTTATTTTAGACACAACAAACAATTACTCTCATAAATTACATTAACATTGCTAACAGTTAGGTACTTCTAACGGCCAGTCCCAATAACCTATCTATCTTCAGTTTTGGCATATCGGAGATAGAAAACATCTTCTGTCTCTGATTTTGCCGTACAGAGAAACAAAGACAAAAGTTGTTTTATATCTCCGATATGCCAAAACTGAAGATAGATAGGTTATTGGGACCGACCGTTAGAGTATAATCAGCCCCGTTGTCCACGGATTACTTTAAATACAAAATAGAGGGTTATCAACACTATTTAAATAAAGATAAATTTAAAAAAATTCAAGGCTGAGTTGAAGCATAGAAAATCCTCTCCCAGAATGAATGATACTCAGTCACACTGAGAGAAGACCCTCGCGCCTCATTATCTTAAATATAGATTTTTTGAACGAACTAAGGGAAGTTGAGAACAGATCAACTTCAGAAAAATACTGATTGAAGAATTTTGTGATTCTGTGCAGTGGTGCACGTTTACCTACGTCCGAAGTCTACCTTTAAGGTAGACTTCGGAGCAATGCGACTTGCGGCTTGCGGCCCCCGGCTTGCGGCTTACGTCCGTGACGCTTCGCTCGGAAAGGGTTTCATACACTCCTTTAATTTAAAGTACAGCCGCATGGCCGCGTGGGCCGCAAGTGTCGCATGACGCACGACGCAAGCCGCAAGCCGCATTGCTCCGAAGTCTACCTTTACAAGAAGCGTGCGCGAACACCTGGTACGCGCGTGTCTTTCGGATTTGAATTGACTTAGTGGGTGGCTTTATTTTATATCGGTGCTGGTAATGTGGTGTAGGAAAGTAACTAGCCCGGTGTTAACGAGAGGGAATTACTAGCAAAATATTTTTTCATTCTTATCTTTGAAGTATAACTGTTTATTAGGATGATACAATGACTCTGGACAGTATTAGTCCTGTAACAGTGGACGTTTTGGAGCGTATTCACGTAATTGTCTAGTTAGCATTACGTCAGCAGCACATCTTGGGAACAACACATGTGTATCAACCGTCAGCTAAAGCTCGAAGTATTAATTGCCACATTCACATCAGTAACAAGCGTCCACAAGCCGATGATAAGGATGCCCGATCAGCAGTGTGTCAGGGCAGGGGCTTAATTGATATCGTGTGTGACACTGCAATAGTTGAAAGACTTTAAACCCAACACTATGACAATCTTACCAATCCTTGCCTCCTTTCTGGACAACAGCTTGTGAAACAATAAATGATTTTCTATTCTTCTTAGAATTTTCGACATCTTATTTAGGGCATTGAAAGATTAAAGATAACCACATAGGAACTTCGGTGGATGAACACTTTCGGTGGATTAGTACGGCAAGTACTGATTTATGTTCATAAATATGATATTATTTTCTATGCTTAAAAACCAAACTGATTTAGACGTAATATGCTGTGGAACAGGTTGAGGCACTCGAAAATACAAATTTTAATGATCCATTTTTTACCCAAAAATTATCTCTCAAAGGAGTTACACAGATGAAAGCGTGTAATGGCAATCGATAGTTTTATATTAAAGAAGAGAAGGCACTCGAAAAGATAGTGTTTATTTTTTTTATAAAAATATTACATATACAAGTTAGTATTGAAAATCTATAAATTCTAATTCGGGTAACCAATATTCAAAAATTTTTAAAGAGCTAGAAGAATCCTAGATAGGCGAAGTCATGGACTGAGCGCTAATTTTTTCGTCTTCACCGAACAGAAGCCGATAATATTTCAACATGTTTACAATTACGGTTGGTTGATACCGCATTTATTGAATGTTCACAGTGATCCGATATGTGGTTAATCGGTGCAATTGATCATGACTGATGGTCGAATGGTCGAATAATCATAACGAGCAGCGATCAACAGTTTAAAATCGATGTTATTTATACCGCAGACATGAAATTCCACTGCCATTCGTAAAGGCTGTGTCACACAAAGCTAACTTAAACGTCAGTATATAAACTTGAAAAATGTTGTCTCAGGCGGGACTCGAACCCTCATCTTACAGCGTAAGAATATGCTTGAAAAATTCGCGCCATGTCGCAGTGTCTCGGTGGCCTAATGGTATGGCGCCCGTCCGGCATGCGAGGAGATGCGGGTTCGAGTCCCGCCTGAGACAAAATTTTTCAAGTTTATATACTGATATTATAAGTGCAATTAAGTTGCTAGAATATCAAATAAACTAACTTAAACGCTTTTGGTAACGGAAAAGGGCAGGTCACTAGTTTTGATTCGTTATACTATATTTAGTCACTACTTAAAACTTTTTAAGGATGTGTTAATTGCATCGGATAAAATCTATACTTACAAATATTATAAAGCTGAAGAGTTTGTTCGTTTGTTTGTTAGAACGCGCTAATCTCAGAAAGTACTGGTACGAATTGAAAAATTATTTTTGTGTTGGATAGTCCATTTATCGAAGGAGCCTTTAGGCTATATATCATCACGCTGCGACCAATAGGAGCGAAGCAGTAGGGAAAAATGTTGCAAAAATAATCGCGATATTAATAACAGAAATTGACGCGGACGAAGTCGCGGGCAACAGCTAGTTATTTGTTATAATTTTTGAGGTATAAGCCCAATATTGTATAAATGTATACCTATCGAGTAAGATAGAATTCTAGACCACTTTATTTTTAAATAATGATAAGGAGTAGCATTAAAGATTATGAAGAAGGCTGGTTGACATGGATTTCTATCAAAAAAGGATTTTAACGCAATCGCTACCTGAAAATCCGTAAGGAACAGACAGTCATGCTTTCTTCAAGCAGTACTCCTATACCCTTTTACGACATCAAAATGACGAGAGTTGGTAACGTCTACCTAACTCTTTTAGGTCGGCATCATTACACCAATAATTCGCCAAAACGAGTTTATAATTTGCTTTTTTATATTAAGAATGGGTTTGCTCTTGACTATATACTTAACTATACGGTTAAGAAGAAGCCTAAAATGGAGCGAGCTTACCCAGAGATACTGGTTCTCCCACACACAAGTGAAACACAGAAAAACTGTTTGGCGCTAGAATCCTGCAGGAGGGTGGTAGCATCGAGGCAGCCTCTTACGAAGCCTACTACCGCAGAGGGATCTGTTCGCCGCCATGATTTGTTCGAAAACCAAAGATGTCGTTGCCCAGGATGGACCACTAGGAGGTTAATCCCACCACCCCAAAACCACTTTCTTTGCCTTAGTTTTTTTTTGTAAATCCATTTGATTTTAAAAGTATACTTAACATCAATATTATTAATTTACTTTAAAAACGAATATGAGTAACAAACACCCATTTTAGACCTCGGATTATTTAAAAGAAAAATATTTAAAACCTTCCTACGTTCAATATCCAATTTTAAAATACGAATACTGATCGACATTCTCGCACCCACTAATTATTGTTATTCATTCCGTCCAATCAAACTTCGCCGTAGATTATCCGATAAAAAGTTGATTGGAAATCGTTCCGCATCTATCATTCTTCTGGCGGTCCGAATGAAAGAGTCGCAAATTGGTTTGCAGTGACATATCAACGGACGATAATTGGTTCGATTCCTGGAACGATTCCAATAATCGACGCCTAGCTTTTTAATACCATTTGAATGAAGAGTATTAAATTTTGTTGTGAGCTGAGCTACATATCACCTGCGAGGAAAATGTTATCGAGTTACAGTCTTGTCGTACACATTCGCGGAATCAAAATTTGTGTTCACATTCAATTCGATTCTAATTGATTACTAACTTTGTAGAGTAATTATGTACTACTGGAGTTTGTAAAAATCGTTTCATTCTATGGGTATCGTAATAGTCGACTGTAGGAGTACTGCCAGAAACAGGCGTGTGGTGCCTGCTCTGCGTCAGTCAAACTGAGATCGCCGAGAAAGGGTGGCGTTTATGACAAAGTCCTATTTTGGAGAGGCCTATATCCAGCAGTGGACAGGCTGGTGAAGACGAGAAACGATTGGCTTTTTGTATGAAATTTCATCCCACAAGTTCTTCCATAAAAGCTACTAGGTAATACGCTTTGTTAAGGCCACGGACCTGTCCCAGATTGTCAGTCTGCATCAGTGTTCCAGAGTCTGTCTATCGCAGCCATCGGTTCCCTTTGATATGTGTCCCTTTAGCAAAGCAACTCTGCAAGCGATATGAGTTGTCTTAGTTTTTCTACTGATTACCTCTTATCTGATTCTATCACGTAAGGAAACACCGAACATAGCGTAACACCTATCCCATTACGTGCTACTGCTGTTTGGGAGATATATCTCTCCTTATCGTGCAACTCGCTGCAGTTAAATAGGATTAGAGCTCTGATTCTATAATTGGACCGACATGGTAACAATTTCGTGTCGTGCCTCGACGTATTTGTAGTCAATACAAGTCAAAGTTTTACACGAAATACAATACAGGATTACTAAAAAGATTCTGACAAATTGAGAACCTCCCACTTTTTTTAAAGTTGGTTCAAAAGACGAAGTGTAGCTGTGTTTAAATATTTGGAAAAATAAAGGTTGATTGATTGTAATTCCAGACACAATAGAAATCAATTGTTATCGCGACCGCCGGCGGTCTTATGATCCTGTAGGAGGATTACCTCTTCCGCCCCAACATTACACAGGTGTTTGCAGCATTGCCATGCGTATGTAAAATATTTTTTGTTATGCCCAGTTTTGTATCACCAATTAGTTTTTAGATTGCAGTTTGCAACATGTTGAAAAATGTGACAAGTGCACGACTATCTAATTAAGAACGATTCCAAATGTATTGGATGTAACAGTATTGTTTCAAATGTTAGGACATTTCTATTTTACTAGCCGTTTTGCAAGGGCTAACCAATGAACTTATGACCTTACCAAAAAATAATGAAGAATGCAAGCATAATGGTCTGTTTTTGACCAGGTTAATCCTTTACACACTTTTCGTGTGGATATTGCTAAAACCGTTTGTTTTCATACAATTAGCAAACATTATCTTTCAAACAAACTTTCTCTGAACATTGCAAACATACCAAAAAAGGAATTATCCAATCGGAAGTATTGCGCGTACATAAATTTCGGTGATTCGTTTTTATTTTTTAAGATGTCTCATAGGTATGATAGTGTATTTGTTCAAATTGTTGCCATTCTTGACTTTCAAATAAAACGACAGGAGGCAAAGCATTCAATACCCAGAGTGCCACGCGGCAGCGAGGCGGAGCCAACGACTTCGGTGTTTGCATAAATATGAAATTTTCAACTGATATCCGATTCAATTTCTATTTGAATCTTTTGAGCGTATTTTCTGCCTTGATATTGGGGTTCCGAATATTGAAAGATAATAATCGTATTTTGCTTTAGTGCAGTCTCCTAGTTGTAGTTTTAGTTAATGCGGTAAGTAAAAGAACACAGCCGGTATGAAATATTTTTAATTTGAAAAAATACATGCGTTTGTTAAGCCTAATCATTTAAATTTGACAAACGGGGTAAAATTTCATCCTGTATAATCTTCATGATGTGTGATTTCCTAGTAAGCAGTAGTAGTTCAAAGGAAACATTACATAATATAATAGGAAAGACTACAGCGGCACAGTACGTTTGCTAGATGCAATCAATATTTCTGCTTTTGATTAGAAACTCTTACAATCCGAACCTCTATTCTCTTTTTGAAAAAACTGGCCATTATTTTCCTTTCACCCGAAGCGTGACCAATTTACTATTTAAAAATGTCCAACCTATTTTTCCAGCTTGCATTTTAATGTTTTATTTTTCGAATTTTGTGGTTACTAGCTACCGCTTCGGGATTTTTTTTGTTCGGTTTATATTCGATTGACCGTGTTTTTGTCCGATGGTAAATACATTCAATATTTCGCTTGTACGGAACTGAAATTGAGTTTTAATTCGATTACGCTGCTCGATTGTACTAGGTTGGCAATTTTGTTATTACGCAAGCGACTTGAGTAAAAATGTTTTTAGCGACAGTTTTATCAGCAAATAACTTGCTGACGAAATTGAAAAACAAATACTTTTTTACTTAGGAAAACTAGACCATACTAGGCAAAGCCAGGGGATGGCTTTGCCTAGTATGGTCCGGGGGTGTTCTTTGGGAGGGAGGTTGTGGCGTTTTGAAACGAAGTAAACCGCGGAAGACTTTTCCGTGTTAACTTCGATTCACCATAAAAAAAATTACCACATCTTGGCATTCGTTTTGATTGATAGTGCAATGTATAATTTAAGATTGTTTATTTAAGATCATAGTTTCTGAAGGAGCATATTTTGAAGGCGATACTATAAATTTTAATGTATAACTTAAAGAACGTTGTTTTGATAACTGGTTCTAGTGTAAATTGAAAATACAATGAATTGAAAATGCTTGAATAAATATTTCGGCTGCCTTAGGTGGGACTCGAACCCACAACTTTCCGCTTACCGGGCGACTGATCTAACCGTTGAGCTACCAGGGGCCTAATTCGCGTAACCGAATCGCAGTTCGATCGTGATTGAATTGGACGATTTTGACATTTAGCCCATACTAGAACTGTCAAAAACCTGTCTTTCAATTACGATTGTGATACGATTCGGTTACGCGAATTAGGGGCCTGGACATTAGGTGTGTTAACGACTTTATTCAAAGCATTACGCTGTGTTGCATCAATGCTCCATCAATGTTTTCGTTTGAAGTTCGGGAGAAGATGAATTATGAATGCCCAGACCAACATTGGACTAATTTAAGCTGCTAATGATCCTCCTATAAATAATAATATTTTGACTAGGTATACCTTGAAAGACCTTGGCTTGGCCAGTAAGCTCTATACTAGAGCGAATGTCTAAAGCTGCATTAGCAGGTTCGTACCAGATTTGGCTGGGCAGGGCAAGAAACACGAGTAGTGAAGGTATATGTTGGTGTACGTCGGAAAGGGGCCCCTTAAACTTACAACCGTGTCACAAGTCCCGGGAGCTATTCGGAGTTTCTCTTTCTGCCTTACAATGGACCCGGCACCCGCACGGTGAATCCATGGAACGCTAAGAAGTTTGTCTCTCTATGGAGTAAAATAGAATTATTAGAAAATTAATTTCAGATCAATTTCAGCTTTAAGGTTCCTGATACTTGGTTGATATAGGTATGACGATATCCTTATCAACTTAATTACTTAGTTAATTAGTTTCTCATGTGTTTCCCAAATTGTTAGGTGGAATACGGTATTATATGGTAAATTGGTTATGTACCTATATAGGTACTTTGTTTTCGTCGTTTTAATTTTCTTTATAAGGAATTTGATTGTCGTCAACCCTATTTGTCCTTAGGGTTAAATATATTTTTTAATTTAGATCTTAGACCTATCTCAAAACTCGATCTGAGTTTTGAGATAGGTAATTAACCAAAAAATAAACATCGCCTTCTTTAAAGTTGTTTTCTTATGGTTGCAGCCAATGATATTACAGAAATATCATTGGTTGCCGCCTTAGAATAATAACACCTAGAAGCCGCGTCTTCACCAAAACGTAAGCGTAAACGCGTGCCATTTAATTATCCTTGTGTGCGTAAGCTGAATAAATCTACGCTCTTCTAACGCACACAAATATGGCTTCAGTGTTACCATCATCGGGCGTTTACCCACAAAAAATGGGAAAACGTGTTATTTTGTTATACGACGATTTGCCATGTGTTTAGTATGATCTTTAAATACATAAGAAAATATGATTACATTCATAAGTATATTACATATTTATTAATCTAATGACGGATGCCACCGTTCAATGAGTTTAAATTTAAATGCCTGTATGATTGTATAAATTCACATTAAGAAATTATTTTCATAGAATTAATAACACCAACATTTAGTCTAAACAGTATTAAATAGCTGGCAAATTCAATATTTTTCTCAATATTAAAAACCAACTAAACAAACTGTGTGCAATTTTTTGCCCAAAACTAGCAACACTGATGTTGATAGGTTTTGTGTTTCAAATTATTTGTTTTTAATTCGATTTACGTACACAAAATGTCTAAAATGTAAGTACTTACCTGTGAAATAAAACTTTATCACTTTCTTTTGAGCTGTGTTTGACTTAGCGTGACGTTAAGCACTGACGGGTATATATCGGGATGCCTAATTATTTGTACTCCTAATTGTCATTGGCGCACAAACTATTAGCCTTAAATTTTTTCGCACATTTTTACTATTCCTAAACGTGTTTAGCCTATTTTTACTACGCTTAACTTTATATCGCCGTATTATAATTTCGCCGAATATATCATAACACCTACCCATTTGCAGTTCCAAATTTTTATTCGCACAAAGTTAAAAACCTTATCAGCATGCAATTCATGCTTGCAAAGAAGTAAGCATGCATGCAAGCAAGCAAGCATGAATGCATGCAAACAAGCATGCATGCATGCAAAGAAGTAAGCATGCATGCAAGCAAGCAAGCAAGCATGTATGCAAACAAGCAATCATGCATGCAATCAAGCAGACATGCATGCAAACAAGCAATCATGCATGCATCCAAACAATCAGACTTCCGTGACGGCTTCGGCGCTGCGGGGCTCCGGCGGTTCCACGCGTGCTTATTGTCGCAGATGGCTTACGCTCACCACCGCAGCTTCGGCTTTCTGGCCGGCTGCGCCGGCCAGCCTCAGCCGCCACGCCTCGCTTACAGCCTCCTGCTCCTCAGCCCGCGGGCCGCCTCGCCCCTCCGCGCCTACGCGCTTTTGAATTACACTCTAGGGGTAGGGCAGACAAGACTGCTTGGGGTCGGTTTGTGAGCGATTCGTTTCTTAAACTTTTCTGTTTAAAAAATAGAGCGTAATGTCAAAAAAAAGATGCTAATACATTTTAGTGCTTTCGATATTAGACATACTGAAATTAGGGTTTTCAATTTTTAGACCAATCTATAATAGTGCGAAAACAACTGTTAGACTAGACAATAATTATACGTAATAAGTTTAGGCCAATACGGTTCGGCCAAATGAAATTAGGACTTTAAATTTTAGGCGAACCGAAGGGCACCCAGCACTGACAGCTCGCGGAATGAAGTAAGCCAGATATGGCTAAGTTTTAGTTGCGCGTTTTTCGTGCTTACATTCGGTTTCTAGGTGTTGCAGCCTGTCTCCCTCTGGCGGGCCTCCTTTAGTCGCCTCTTGCGACACCAATAGGAAAAGAAGGGTATTATTTTATCGACAACACATAACACTTAAAAATAGTTATTCAAAATATGGATCTTTTTTTTACGAAAGTGACAGCAAAAATGGCATCGAACTCTAATCATCTCACTCGTACAGGCATAATCACCTCACTTGCCAAATGCGGATTGGTGATCACAAACCAGGGCAATCTTCAAAAGTTTGAAACTCTTGCTGCCTGACTCGAGGGCGATTTTAATCCGGCACTTTTAGCACTGGACCAAGCGAGGCGTTTAACGCGATAAAATACGAGAAAAATAAGTCAGTGTCAGAACAAATCAATTTAATTTGTCATTCGGTAGTTTATTTTGTGCTTCTGATATTTTATTAATAACAATCTTTTTTCACTAGAAATGGATTTTGTTCCGCAGAA
The DNA here is from genome assembly GCA_949315895.1 of Anania crocealis. Taxonomy (NCBI): domain Eukaryota; kingdom Metazoa; phylum Arthropoda; class Insecta; order Lepidoptera; family Crambidae; genus Anania; species Anania crocealis. Next base: position 12,427,356 of record OX438869.1, read on the forward strand.
TGCAGTACTGTCATGTCCATTTAGAACTAAGGCAAATCCAAACCTCCTATTCTGTGTAGTCAACGGGCATTGGTTCAAATGGAACAACCTGGCCTAAATAAACACAGAATAAATAAAAACAGTAAGTCCACTCGCTCTGCATGGCGCGCAGCTATAGCTAACAAATAAGCATAGATATATTGGTCGTATGTATTTGGAAAGATACTTAGGTGAAACCTTTTAAATTTGTATGAGAAACTGTATCTTTATTTATTTAAGACATTTCATTTAGGTATCTTTCCTAAGTTCTCTTGAATAAAAAAAAAGTTACTTACAAAGCATTTACAAAGACTGCTGTGTTCAAATGAAGTTAAATCGTATTTATTTTTATTTGAATTTTATAGACATTTAAATCTTTATCGCAAGTTCTTTGGTATTTTACATGTAAATTTAGTCTACCTGTTTCCTCCCTGGACCCTAAATAAATTAAAAGAGGAACAATGAATATGTGATTAAGTAGCCCAGTCACTATACAGATATTTGAATGATTCACAAACGATATTTTACCACACTGTCGAGCAATTGGTCTTTTGAAAATAAACCTCATCTCCACCATACTTGGGTGTGCTAGACAAAGGCATTTTTCAAAATAAGAAAATCCTTTTTAGAAGTAGAAGAAAGATAATACTGTTGCCTGTCTTCTTCAGGAAATCCTTATGTGACCTCTTGTGGTTCCAAAGATCGTAAAAATAATGCTATTTTATTTTTGGCCAACACCATACGTTGAACATACCTGCTGAACTATATTACTTTGTGCTGTCGGTGGCACCGTAGAACCGAATGACATCGACAAACAATTAATGTACGTCGCCTGAAATTCAAACCGGACGGTGAATTTTTTTAACTGAGAGGAATGACCAGTGATTTTTATAGGAAAAGCCAACAAACCAGTTTTGGATTTGAAAAGAATTTACGCAGAAAATAACACAATTCTCATCAATTTACTCTTTATCTGAGAGATTGTTTACATAATTGTTTACATTAGATTGAATTTTAACTATACAGACATATTTTTAATGTTATGCCATAACCCAGCTATTATTCTAGTAATAGTTTATCGAATTAGACACGCGGCAGACAAATAGTATTACGTCTCCTACAGCTAGTTGCTGACATTCCAAACTACATGAATCCTTACATTTTCAGTTGGATAAACTATTTTCTTTGTTAATTGCTTCGACGCCGTCTTGAGTCAGCAAACGCAATATAAAATATTCAGTTACAATTTATTGGGAAGCTAGATGGCAGTTGGAAATCTTATTTGTGCAATAAGAAAATGATTTTACTTATTTGATTTATGATCATGAAATTTTCTCTGACTAGATAGATACTAACATCAAAGTTGATATTATATTTAGTTCGTAGCTTTATTCTTGATAGTTAGAATACTTTTACCGTTGTCTCTGGTGGAACACGACTAGTACTGGACATTGTAACAGACACACTATTTTTAGAAATAGGTTATCTCTCCATCCTTCCGGGCATTTAAAATTCAAAAGGAAGAATGAAATGCACTACTGGACACTACCTGGATATCGGAATACCACTGGATGCGATATTTCCCGCTACACTTTTACCAGTTTTTCACACTTTTACAAAAATGTGTGGCACTTGATAAAGTTTCTCTGGTGTTAAATGTAGAATACAAAAATCTGAAGTAAAGGAGAACCCCATTTTTGGGCCCGGCGTTACAACAATGGAAATTATGCCAAAAAATCCCTTTTATTTTACTTGCCTATTTCTCTAAAAAATAAGCAATGGACAAGTGGACAAAATGGATAAAATATATATTGTTTTTCTAATACTTAAACAGTCGCTATAAACCGTTATACACACATTTAATTAAAACGTGACTATCTCCGTAAACGCTCTGTCACTTCATTCATAGAGCGGCGCTTTTAACGTTTTAATCGATTTGGAATAAGTTGATTTACAGTAATACTTTTTTTACAATTGCATTTTTTAAGGAATAATCTAAATAGTTAGTTTTAAAAGCCTGATATAAATATAAAAAACTTAGAGAATGTAATTAACATTTTTTTCCACGAGCTTTGCAGTTCAATAAGTAATCATTGATAAAACAATTAAACATTTTGAATAGTTCAATACCTGATGTAACAGGCTGCACTATTATTAAGAATATCAGTTGACAATGACTTAATTGTTTTTTCACATTTCTTTTCGTACATATAGTACATTTTAATTAACATGTTTCGAACCGTAGTGATTACTTGCTCAGTGTTTCGTACTCGTACGCAAGTTAATGTGTTTTGTATTTTGCTCTGCTGAAGTGCTCTGTTTATTACTTATATCTCCTATAGAAAGAAAAGGAACCTAGATCTTATCCAGTTAAAGTACCGTAACGGTATTTTTTATTAAAATAATACACAATATAGGTTATAAATAGCCAAAAAAAATCCCTGCCACCTGGCGGACTTAATGTGCCCCAAACAGTAAACTCGATGTTCTTAGAATCAGTTACGGAACGAGAAATATATCAGATAATAAAAGGATTACCTAATAAGCTTAGTTGCGGCATAGACGACATCCCATTATCACTTTTAAAGACGTGTATTGTTGAATTAACCCCACTTTTAACTTTTCTTATTAATCAATCATTCGAAAATAGCGTTCTTCCCGATCAACTAAAAATCGCAAAAATTAAACCAATTTTGAAAAAAAAACGGCAGATCCGATGAGCCTAGCCAATACAGACCTATTGCACTCCTTCCTGTCTTTTCAAAACTGTATGAAAAGGCTATGACGAACAGAATTTATAAATTTTTAGATAAGTTTAGTATCCTTAATCAAAACCAATTTGGCTTTTGTAAAAAACGTTCTACTACTCTGGCTATATATAATTATGTACAAGAAATTATTACACATATCAGAGATAAAAACTATTCTATTGGCTTACTACTCGATATGTCAAAAGCATACGACAAAGTTTCCCACTCTATCCTTCTCGATAAACTCTATCAATTGGGTATACGAGGCACCACACATAAATGGATAAAGTCTTATTTTAATAATCATAGGCAATGTGTTCAAATTGACCTCCTTGACTATGAATCAGGAGAATTAAGTGGCGTATTATCAGATGTTATAACAACAAATTGTTCCATTCCTCAAGGTAGCGTGATTGGCTGTATACTATTTTTAATTTACATCAATAATCTGCCGAATATCACAGATCAGTTATGCATCATGTTTGCAGACGATGTTTCACTATTATTTAAATGTAAAGAAATAAACCAAAACAACATTAAATTAATTACTGACACATTTCAAATGGTAAAAGAGTGGTTAGAAGAACACAATTTAGAAATTAACACAAAAAAAACAAAACTAATACAATTCAAACCTTATCAAAAACAACAAACAGATCTAAAATCACTATGTAACATTTTAAATATAGAAGAAACTAACAACGTCACGCTTTTAGGTATCACTTTAGATACACATTTACGCTGGAACTATCACATCAATAAGATAAGACCCAAATTATCCAAATTCCTTTACGCCCTTTCGCTATTAAAAGCGAACACTAACCTACAATGCGCGCTATCTACATACTATGCTTACGCGTATGCGTGGCTGCGATATGGAGTGCTCATGTGGGGCCACAGTAGGTACAGGTGCTAATGATCTGTTCATTTTGCAAAAAAAATATATGCGCATCCTTTTTAATCTACAGCCCAGAGACTCTTGTAAACCGTTCTTCATAAATGAGAAAATCTTGACTCTGCCATGTATCTACATATTATTAGAAACCGCAATGTTCGTAAGGAAACATATACATCTCTTTAGTTTCGTTAAGAGTGACCGTCGTAACACTAAGTTAATTTTGCCAACACCTAGAATAGAAATGTTCAGAGATAGCCCACTTTATAGAAGCGTTCTGATTTATAATAAGCTTCCAGATTCCCTAAAACTACTAGACTCAGACAAAACCTTTCAAGGCAAACTAAAAAACTTATTAATTAGAAAGAGTTACTATAAGGCAGAAGAATTTTTGACAGACAATTTAAAATAACTTTGTATTTCTATGATATCTTACATTGCTGTACCCTAATAGGGTTTGTACTTTAGCTCTGTGTATGTACATAGTTCTAAGTATATTTTTGCAATAAAATAAAAAAAAATAAAAAATGAAATAAGTTCAATGCTTGATTTAAGTAACTTTCCCATTGCAGAAAGTTGTGAAAATAGGGCTTATGAATCTTTTCAATATACTTTAATTTATGGCCAATTCCCAGCCTGTAACGTCAGGCCCGAGATTGTATGGGAAACGGGTTTTTCCTTTTTAGGCTTACTAACTTCAAATTTCTCCCTTCGCATCCTATGGGTGTAGTAAGAGCCTCCAAAAGGAATATTGTAACAAGAAGATGGCCAGCAGTGTAGTCTCTCCACTACTGGTCAAACAGTGATTGCTAACCTGTCTGGCAGACGGAATTATGACACTGGTTATCGACTATTTGGACGACCATTTGGATCAGCGGTAGTAAACGCTGCTTCTGAGCCATTGGTCGCGGGTTCGATCCCCGCACAGTACAAATATTTGTGTGCATGAACATGTCTGTTTGTACTGATTTAGGTGTTTTCTATGTATTATAAGTATGTATTTACAAAAAAAAGTATTTATGCTAGTTTATCGGTTGTCTAATACCCCATATGACAGGGTACTTAATAGTAGCTTAATTTGGGACTAGATGGCTCTGTGTGGCCCAGTGAAGCATGTCTTAAATATTTATTTTATTTACTATCAATTGCTACTTAGTGATGATGCGAAAAATTGCTTCAGACTGCGAAAAGCAGGAAATTCGTTGATGGGAAATTGTATTCGTTTTTTCAATAAATTACCGCAGGGTATTGCTAAACTCCCTGTACCTAAATTCATATAATATGTCAATGATTTTTGAAAATGATATTGCCGTTTTATAATATGGCCGTATTAATCATGGCCGTCACTCACGCCAATCAAAGGAATTAAACTATTAGTAAATTGCATCCCAAATACGAGAGTAAAACAAAGAGCATTAACGATTTTAATATTTTATCGCCATCGTTTGCGTGTCCAAATTGTGTTATGAAAAATTCCGATCCACTAGTTAAGCGATTCACTTCGCAATGCTAAGTGTCCCACTTATATTTAAAAATCCAAAAGCCTGTCCCATTATAAATTTGGGACAAGGCTAAAATCAGTTTTCTTGAATTACACTCTAATCATCAGCCTGTATATAATAATACTATTATTATTGCTGAACATAGACATCTCTAATTGTATGCCACTGACTGATTAGGCTTCTAATTGTGTAGCACATATCAATGCGATATTTGAACGACATTCCCCGATTTGATTTATAGATGTTAATCTATGTGTCTTGACCCGCCCAATGTGTTGCTAAGTTTAAAGAATGCTTTATGATTTCTTAAATATGTACACTCTTCACACTCTGCCTAGCCTAGCAGTTGAAATTTTGCATTTGACGTAGACTTGATTGGAAGAGGTTCCAAAAGATTTTTTTTAATAAAAAAGTAGGTACTGATTATGACTGTTGAAAATTATTGTCCTATCTAACTATCATTTTTTTATTGTGCAATAAAGTGTGGAAATAATAATTAAATTAAATAAGTTAAAATTATACAATATTTTTAGTATCAAATAATCACATTTTTTTTATTTGCTTCTTTTGTAACAATAAAAAACTAGACACTCACTCCCATACAAAATGTACTTCCAACTGTCCAAGTTTAAATTTCGGCAGCTAATGTCATGTGTCACATCTACCGTAATGCAAAGCCTTGATAAAAAATGAATATGATTTAAAGCAGCGTAGTCCTAAGAGGCAGCGTTTTTGGGGTTTTAAAACCCATCTGAGAACTAGAAAACAGCGTTTTAAAGTCTGAAAAAGAATGTATTAGTTAAGAGTCTAGTCTAGTCACAGTCGCTATCGATTACACGATTTGATTAACTTGGCTCGATAGAAAAAAACACAAACCTACATCTTCTCGATATTTTTTTTTTCAATTTGAGGACTAAACTAGGGGCATTTCAAACAAAATTATTATGCTTGTTTAAAGCTACTAAATATTTATAGACATATTCGCTGAGTTTGAATTCATTCATGATAGGTATACTTAATTATATGTTTAAATAACTACAAAATATGTGAACGCGTTGGCTCGTCAGACCCGTACTGTCGCGCGCTGGCGCTTACGGTGTGCATAAGCGCTCCGTAATAAGCGATCCATGGATATCAATCTATAAATCATGAACTACTGGGCCTTAAAGATGAATCCAACTAAGCTTCAAAAGCACGGTGCTCATTTGGTTGCGCCTTTTTTTCTGTCACTTATTATGTATCTATTTTGTTTGTTAAGTCACAGATAATATAATGGTTTTAAGTCAATGTTTGCACCACCTCAATGTTTCGCTGTCCCATCGAACCAAAGTTACTCGTCCCGATTTAACTCTTCCTCGCTGACGGCACTATCTACACCTGATGAGCGTTCTTTACATAAATTGACTCGAATGTTTATTCAGTCCAACGGCGTGATGAAGTGTTTAATATTAATCCTGTCTCTCTTCATTGTCTGGTACAAAGCCGATCGAGCTTTATAATTACTTGTGCTGTTTATCTTTGAAGTATACACAAGTAGCGTAAAAGAGTAAATTACCTGAAAAATAAAATAAAATTGTTAAGATTCTTCTTAGGAGATCTATTTCATACTTTTAACAGTTTAAGAGTTCTTTTGAGATAAGTGCACAGTCAAAACGTAAATAGAAAATCGGTCCCTGTATACTAAAAATTATTGGTTTTTATAATATGAAACCAGGATTATGTTTTCTTGTTCTAACTTATCTCTCGTGTGGTGCCATTTAAAATAAAAACCATTTTTTTTCCTTTAGGTGTCGTAAGAGGCAACTACAGAACTGTCGAAGGGAGACAAGCGCCCCCCCATTGGTCAAACTGGTTTGCTTATCCGCCTGTCAAGTGTGGGGATTATGGCGAAATCTTCCATTGAAGAGGTCTGTATGTATCCAGTAGTGCACTGGCATGGGCTGCTGATGATGAATGGTACGAAATCCTTCGTGCGCGAGTCCCACTCGCACTTGGCCGGTTTTTTACCGTAACACTTATGTTGGGTACGGTCAGCCAAAAAGTGGTTTATCACGTGGTTAAAAGTCATTCGCGCGTCAGGTTGATTTTCCCATGCAAATATATTCTGACAGCTACCTAAAACGTCATAGATCACTATTTTACTGACACAGGAATTTAGATAAAACTGGTACACCACTTTCTTTGCCAACCGTACTGTGGCGAACCGAACCTCCTTACATTTATTATTCTAATTTTAGTCTTTTATTTGTCATCGCTTTATAAATTGTTTGTTTTGTTTTGTTGTCATTGTTCTTGCTTTCAACACGTAAATTATAATTGTAAATATTTTAATTTATTTGATTTATTTACTTTAATCGTTTCCTGATCCCTCATTCCCTCACGTTGCGTACACGTACAATTAATGATCTTGAAAGAAAATAAAACTGCGTTTTATTACAGTGAACCTTGCTCAGCCAAAATCAATAGATCATGCATGATTGAAAGCGGCTACATTAAAAATACGATTATTGTAATCTCAGTCAAACGACTTCCACTACTAGACATCCCCGAAGGATCTCTACGCAGATCTGTCTCGCTCCATCAGCTTTCCGCAAACTTCACCTGATCGTCCGAAAATTTGTTCCGCGCCACCCGCATCCAGCAGCATCTTGCGATCGTCACCAGAGAGAGGCACATTCATTCAGCCAGTTGTCGGTATTCGGAAATTCTCCAAATACACACAACTAAATAATGAATCACTTCAATCTATAGTTGATCCAGTTTACAAATTAAATTTGCTATCCATCAGATCTCTCGTAATTGTCCGGCGGTTCGGGATCAATCATGTACGTACGAAGAGGTTAGGGTAACCATGATAAAAGAATAATAAATGTTTACAACATCACATACATTGTTCCGATCCCAATTTTAATAACTATTTAAAACACTCGTATTTTGAAAACCAGAAACAACGAAGGTACCACGAACACCCAAACCCAAAAAATGTAGAAAAACACTTTTTTTTCTACATTGACCCGTTCGGGCATCGAATCCGGGACCTCGGAGCAGGCGACACCTTAAAAACCGGTGTGTACGCCACTTCGCCACGGAGGTCGTCAATTAAGGTTCCCGCAACCGCACCTGATCGTCTACCAAGGCCTCGCCAAAAGACCTCAACGCAAATAGGTCCCATGCTCATCCAGCAGCTTCCCACGACCTTCGGCAGATCGTCGGTCTGGACCTACCCACAGATCGTCATTCTGTGTGCTGTCGCTATTTGAGAATCATCCAAATACACATTCAAATTATGAATCACTTCAATCTACGAGTACTATTAGTTGATACAGTTTACAAATTAGATTGCTGTCCATTAGATCTCTCGTAATAGTTTGGCGGTTCGGGATCAATCATGTACATACGAAGTGGTTAGGGTAACCATGATTATCTATTAACTGGCAAAATGTATTTAGAATGTCTAGACGTCAAGCAAGTTATCGAAAAAGACTGAAAATGAAGTTTCTTGAGCATTGTTTGGAAGGATATGTTTAGCAAAAATTATTTATTTGTATTATGGATAAGGATTTTGTTTAGTTCCATTCAGACAGACGAAACAATACTGTTGTCTTGAATTTTCGCAAATAATATACATTAAAATGAAAGATATGTTCAGGGATTTAAGCTCGTGTTTATTTTACACTAGTTGTTGCCCGCGACTTCGTCCCCGTCAATTTCTGTTATTATGATCCCGATTAATATGAATAATTTTTACGTTCTTGCAACATTTTTTAATGATGCTTCGCTTCTATTAGTTGCAGAGTGAGCCTTAAGCTTTTCTCGATAAATGGACTATCTAACACAAAAAAGATTTTTTCAAGTCGAACCAGTACTTCCTAAGATTAGCGCGTTCAAACAAACAAACAAACAAACTCTTCAGCTTTATAATATTAGTATAGATTATATTTTGACTTATCCCGACATTCATAAGCTAAGGCTCTTTGTATAATAAAAGGTAAAAAGGAAAATTAAAAAATTAACTGTGGTTTGTGGGCGAGTATAAACCCATAAACATATAATTTCATTTTAGACAAATCCACTAAAAATAGGAAATTATGGTTAGTAGTCTACAAAATATTATGTCAAGATATTAATGTTGTCAGTAAAGAAATAACGTCTTATGTTACTGAGACATTTCTAAATATGTAAGTGAAATATTTTTTAACTAAGTAATTCATATAATATTATAAGTAACAAGCTCATATTAAAACATACACTTGTGTTTGTATAACTAGAAATGGTATATTAAATTCCAATTATGTAGATTATTATTAAAATTTGTTCGTTAAATAAACCAGTACATATTTTAACCTGTTTGCCATTTTCTGTTTGTGTAACGTTAGTCGAGTGTTTGGCTGTATCACAGCCCATAGTCAACAGACAGCTTTCCCAATAAAAATATTCCAATCACCAAAGTCATATTAAGAAGGATGTACCAAAAAAAAGGATTAAAACGGGGATAATTTAGTTTAAAAATTACAACAGAGAATAATTTGGTACTCATTAATGTTCAATATCAAATTGAGCCATAACTCGATTTTAGACTATTGCGTTGCATTTAAAATGTTAAATCGCAATCGTGAAGTAAGTGATAAAACGATAAGACGTATAAGTTACGCAATAAATATCTTCGGCCTTAGACAAGTGGCTTTCGAATATCGTTTGCGCTAGACGAATAGATGTCATATGTATGAAAATAACTTAAGCTTACGATTGTTCGATCGTTTGTTATGTCATTTTCATACATTTGTTATCTATTCGTCTGGCGTAAACGATATTAGAAAGCCACTTGTCTAAGGCCGCTTGTTCGTCCTGTTTCCATCGTTTTTTAAATTAACATTAGCAATTTAATTATTCAATAAGAGTAAGCGTCATGTATGTATCCCTTTTCTAAAGGTTGATATTTATTACGTTTGAATCGTTGATTAAGTATTGCAAAATTTCAAGAGCCATAAAAACACACAGTTGGTATCGTATTTCCTGTTTAACTTGATCTGGCTGTTTTGTTCGCATTTGGGGCTGCACAGATGTTTATTTTCATCAGAAAGCTACGAGGTGTGAATAAAACAAATGTGTGCTATAATAAAATTTATTTATCGCTACCACCGCTTGCGTCCGGGTTGGGTAGAAAGTACACTAAAGTTGCGACACCTGAAAAGAAATGAAATGCAATATAACAAACGACGAAAATGAAATTATAAGGCAATGACCAAAATAACATTGAAACAAAAACAATCCGCCTTGACATTGTTATCCTTTTATATTCTTACCAAAAATTGGAATAAACTGTAACTTAATTAAGTTCCTGCCTAACTCAATTAAAATATTCATTGACTTTATAAGGTAAAAAACTTGTTTAATGATGTTAGGTTATAAATCTAAATTTTTTAATTCTGAGCGTAGTGGTTTTGGCAAAATTCACAGTTTGGTTTTATTACTTCCAAATTTTATGGTTTCGATAACTGTTGTTTTTTTTATATATAATCGGCTTGCTCTTGACTACATACTTAACTATACGGTTAAGAAGAAGCCTAAGATGGAGCGAGCTTACCCAGAGGTACTGGTTCTCCCACTCACCAGCGGAACACAGAAAAACTGTTTGGCGCTGGACTCCGGCAGGAGGGTGGTAGCATCCAGACGGCCTCTTACAAAGCCTACCACCGCAAAGGGGTTTGTTAGCCGTCATCATTAGTTGGAAAACCAAAGATGCCGTTGCCCAGGGTGGACCCCTAGGAGGTAGATCCCACCACCCCACCCCAATAATGTTATATGTAAGTTGTATGGTTATAAAAATATTTGCCATCCATCCATCCATTTACCATCTATGCCGTGGTATAGGTTGGTCTTTGAGTTGATGATACTCTAAATATCTTATTTATAAGACAATTTATTGGGTACTTTTTGATGGCGGGAGAATCTCCCTCTACGTGCGTGGTGCCTCAGGGTTTTTTGGGGCCCCAGTGTTAAAACAACAGGGTAGCACCCAAGATGTTAGGATACTTACACAACGTTAAAATTGAAAGTGTCATGAATGGCACCATACATCCATTGGCCAACATCACTGGGAATAGCACACTGCCGAGCAAGGAACCTATTCTGCCTATCATTACGATGATTTGTAAGGAGAGGGATCTGAAATAGAAAATTATAATTAAAACATTAAATGGCTTGTTTATTACTCGTAGTTTTTAATTAAATCAGTTAGAAGGCGTCCATATGCAAACATTTGGGGTGAACCAGAGAAATTGCTTTTCAAATATTCTCATTATTTGCATAAAATAGCTTTACAAGAAATGCCTAGTCATCAACAGGGTATTGATCAAATCCGGTGATATTGTTTTGTATGGATCACAATATAATACTTGCTTTATGTCTGTATTTTTATGAAATTAAAGATTCGATTCTATTCTGTTCTATATCAAATTTTAGGTTCATTAATTATATGAACAGGATTCCATCGGCATTCAAGTTTTTTATGGCAAATGATCACGCAAAAGTCCAGTAACTGAAATCATAATATTAAAAAAAGTTTTTTCAGTTCTTCCGTGATGATCAGGGCCCATGCAACAGTGGTGAAACAATGACAAGCTATAGGGTAGAAACCTCGAAAAACTAACTCGATAAATTTTGTCTATCTAAGTTAGCTAATATGAAAGTTTGCAAGTAGGTAATCAAATTAATAAAGGCAACTACTTTTTCATTTAAAAAAACTTACTATTGGATCTATAATATAAAAATCTATATCTCTTTAAAAATTAAAACCTTGGGCCTAAAAATTTTGAATATCAATGCTGATATTACTCAATGGACGTAAACAACCAACTTCTTCAATATTTATTGTGTTCTCGTTTATTGTTTTAGTACAGATTAAAATACATACCTTAAAGTAGTTGGAAATACTCTGACCAGCAAATTTTGCTGCAAACTTAAAGCTGTTTGCATGAATCCACAGGTTGCTGATATTAATAGAGCAATCAAAATCAGTGAGTTAGTCCAGTAGAGAGAGCCGGAGCACGCAGCACAGAAGAGAAGAAGAATGAACATGAGCAGTTTGTGGCCGAAGAAAGCGACTGCATAGGTGCTGATACCGATGCCAAGGAGAGATATTAAACCAAGAATCATTCCATTTGTGTATGTTTCTGTGCCACTGACGCGCTGAAATATATAGAATATTAAATGTATAATCTTTTCAATTAAAACAAAATTTTTTCGGTAACAAATGCTGATCTAAGTTGTCAAGTCTAGGTACTTTAAAGTAATTACTTGATAAACATAATTATCAAATGTTTTGAGTCACTGAAATCCAAAAGATTAAAGGAATTAATTTTTCGACAATTTTTTTTATTTTTTTTTTGCTTTCTAACAATATATGCTTTTTTTCAAAAGACGTGCACATTTATAACATTTGAGTGCAGCAAAGTAGGCTTTTAGATTTATTCGAAAACTAGCGTATAAAAATATTTTTTTCTTTTGTGAAACTTTATTCTTTTTTTATGCTGAACCGGTCATCAAAAGGAAATTACTTGACAAAAAGTGACCTTATACGAGTATACAACCATGTCAATTTGCCCGATATTTTGTGTTTATCAGCAGATGTAACACGCAATAATTATATCGAAACTTTAATGATTACCTCAACTCAAAATAACGTGTTATAAGCTGACGTGTCAGCTAGAAATACGTACCGGAATACATTCTTCAACAGGTTCAATAATAAGATCTGATTGCAAAAACGTTATATTTTTGACATTCTGTGGCAACGCATCAGTATAATCTGTTATCATGACGCAAAACCAATCTGTCTCGTTGTGGCTTTTCCGGTAATTTTCCACTATTGTTGATATTTGAGGGTACCATAACCGCAGAGAGCTATACCTGTGAACACAATGTAATGGGGACTACCGTTTCTTTGCTCACCAGTTGGCGCCACTGTAGACTGAGGTCCGGAGATATAGCTGTCAAAGGCGATTGGCGCCGAAACAAAGTGTTTTATCTTGAATCTAATTAAGGTTTATTATTTATAAATAACTATGTATCTTGATATTAGCAAACTAACATCTGAAATAATTGCTCTTGAGGCCGCCTATTTTTGCGCTTTTTCTTAATTCCGCTTTTAAAGCGTTCACATTAATCGCCAAATAATCCATATTTGCGATATTTTACGAAGGAGATCACTTTCCAGCAGGTAAATTAAAGAAATTATAATTTATGCAACAAATTCCGTTAAAACCAGTGAAAAGTGAATGGATATTGGACCTCACGCGACACAAGCGCCTCTAGTGGCAAATTCACTAGCGATAGCCCCCATTTTTTTATTACAATACACATTAAGTATGCAAACCTCTTTGTTTAACACATAGTGTTATAAGAAAGAGGTTTGCATACCTACATACTTGTTTGTTTATTTGATTTTTTGGAATCTTCCGGATGAATTTACGAGAATCGAAATTTGGAGTGAATGCAAATCCAAAGCTAAGCCTAGCTAAACTGACCACGAACGTTGTAAAGTGTTTCAGACGTCGGAATAAACAAAAATGGGTACTGTACATACAACCCAAATAAACGCAAGAATATGTTGCATAAGCTAAATAATTGGATAATTGCTATACATATTTAGAGCGCTAAATTAATAAAGAGCTTTAGGTATAATAATAGCTTCTACTGGTTACCATTAAAATATAAAACTATTATTATGGACTAATGGTAACATAATTTAAAAAAACTGTTTGACAACTATGAACTTTTTCAAAGTTTTACACAGATTTTTCTATAAACTGCAATCAAATGTTATGTATCTCAAACAGTTGTAGTAGAACCTGTTTAATAATAATAATAATTATGATCAAAAATAACCAACAACTTACGCAAGCAAACAAACAAATGTCATTACAGAAAATAATATAAGTCTGCCCAGGAGAGGCTTCCTGAAGAGATTCTTGACTTCACGCATCGCATCCATCAGTTTTTTCTTGAAAGATTCTTTACTGGACGGAGTGTATGTTCCACTAGCACTCAACGATGTTATCTGAAAATGTTTTTATTTTAGTAAGTACTTAACAAATTAATTAAATCAATATTCTCGTCAAATAAGAGGTTCCCAACGCCCATTAAGATGCCTTACTCTGTAACACGAAGCTCGTATTTACAGATATATCTGTTTCTTTCAAATACTTCAACACATCGGTATGAGTGATAGGGACAGATGGATTCGAATATACGGACGTTGTGTTGCGGAGTAAAATCTCAGTACCGGGCCAAGATCTCGGGGTCCCAGGTTCGATCGAATTATTTTGACGGTTAACTACAAAATATTACACTGAACGTGGAGTAAAAGGCTCTATGTTCGTTTTTTATCTTTACCTTTTATATAAATTAAAAGCAATGAATGCTCAGAAGTTTGCTTTCACATAGCTAAAATTAGAATAACCTATTACGGCAAACATACAGAGCGCATAAATCAAACACTCCATTTTCGAAAGTGTGAATGATAATAAATTAAAATAAAGTATATTTGCATTCACTTTATAAGGCATTACCATTTCATTATTCCATGAGCCCGAAATGTTAAATTAATGTCATTGTGTGCCATTATGTAGATAGCAATAGCTTTCAGGAAAAAGGTACTATTCATGTAATATTTTAATAAAATACAGAATAAAATTAGCAACCAACTCAGATTCAGCGCATAACAATCGTCTCGACTCGAGATAGTTTTAAAAATACAATTCCTTGGATAAAACTAGCGATTTCCTGAGGCTGGACACGAACCCAAAACCTTTCGCTTATCGGGCGATTGCTCAATTTTTATGAAAGGGAAGGGAAGCAAGGCATTCATTACTATCGATTTATTTATTTAAACATTGTTTTAAAAATATACGATTTGCGTATAACGATTAAATAAAAAAATATTATTTAGAAATCAGAACTTACCGGGAACGTACTCCTGTCCTTCCCTGTATTAATGTGATAGACATCTTTTAATATTTCCAAAGCCTCGTTTTCTTGTCCGTGAGAGAGCAGGAACTTAGGACTTTCTGGTAAATAGTAATACGACACTCCAGCAATCAAACTCCACATTGAGCAGACGTAAAGATAAATATTCCAGGAGTGAATTTCTGAAAGAAACGAAAAATATTTAAGTAGTAGCATTTGTTAACATGTTGTGCAATGACGATTGTAGCGAACCGAACCTCCTTACATTTATTATTATATTTTTAACCTTTTACTTGTCATCGCTTTATAAATTGTTTGTTTGTTAGTTGTCATTGTTCTTGCTTTCAACACATAGTTTATAATTGTATATATTTTAATTTATTTGATTTATTTACTTTTATCCTTTCCTGATTCCCTCACGTCGCGTATAACGATATTACATCAAGTTGAAAAGTGAGTAATGTAAAAAACACCTAAAGTAAAAAAAAAAACTTGAGAGGTGTCAAGTGACACCCGGATGGAACGAGGTTCATTTTTAGTGAAGTAATTGTAATATTTTTTTTTATTTTTTTATTATCTCCTCTCTCTCTCTCTCCTTCTCCCTCTTCCACCCTGCCTCCCTCCCTCCCCCTCTCTATCTCACCCTCTCCATCTCCCTCTCCCTCTCCCTTTCTCACCCTCTCTCTCCCTCTCTCGCCGCACGGCTTACAACTATAGCAAAAAGTGTCGGTCAAAAAGTGTCGTTACAATTTTTTCCGTCTCGCTTCCTTTCGCAACGCGCGATAAGGAACTTTGTTCCAATCGTACCAAAAAAAAAGGTAAAAATCTGATTTACTTCTGCAAATAGGCCCCAGGAGGCGCTTTATACGTCTCAATATTTAAACATACTACTAATATTGCTTTGGTACAAGAATGGGCTATTATCGAGATGAAGGAGCGTTAAAAACTCAGTCACTATTGTCAGAACCTTTTAAGGAAAGATACTCGTATATGCCAGTGCGAGCAAGGGCAATGAAATGCCATATATTACTATCATCTAAATAATCATTAATATAATTATGTAGTTGAATTCTATGCGATTTTGCAACTAATATATATCATGTGCATACATGCTGTACTTAGATTTATAGACTTTGATATACATTCTACGTGCTACCTGCGTTTTAATGATTATTAGTTATTTTAAGATCCTGTTCACTAAAAAAAACCTTATAAGATCACTGTTAACCCTCTGTCTGTTAGTCTAAGAAGTCAGTAAAATATTGCCATTTATATCGCATTTCCCAGTTCCCTAGAAATCAAAACTTATAAGGTCATATTATGTTTAGGTATTAAGGAAAATACCGTTAGGAAACCACCATTTAGACAAAAATGGTTAAGGGTTGCGAGAGTTTGATGGCGATCACTCTAAATATAAGTCTGCGGAAACGAAAATGGCGACGGCCGAACGATGGCGAGGCGATACAAAAGCATGGACAGTATATGGTAACGCGCACGAAACGGGCGGTGGCGGGGCGGAGCGATCGAGCGATGCACGGGCGGGAGCGGAGCGACGGCGGCGCGGAGGCGACGAGAACAAACTAGTTTGATTTGATCGCTCGCGATTGCAGTATTGTTGTGTTTTCTGACTGATAGTGTCGTGCCCACGCGACACACTACTCCTCTTCGCCCCGTCCCCCGCGCCGCTCCGCGGTCGCCATCGCTCGATAGTCGTCATTTTCGTGCCCGCAGACTAACAACTAGACTACTGGACAAAGGCATGCGCTTTTCCACTAAGATGATTTTTCTATAACCACCATGCTTAGCAGACAGATTGACTATTGCAATTTGGCCAATATGAGTGGAAAAACACGCTGCTGCCGTTTTTCTGCCCGCGGTCTCATTGATAGTCCTCTTACGATAGATAGAGGATGAAAAAAGGTGGGACTATCCTATTTCTTTTTCATTTGATAGTCATTATAAAATCTGACTAAAAGAAATCTGCCTGGTGAAGATAGTTAGCAGCGGAACTGTCTTGGCGATTATGAAAAGATCGACTTTGGACTAGTGGTGATGAGAATGACAATAATGGTTTCAAGGCCTTTCATAAGTAAATACCAGAAAAAGGAAAGACGCAATATCAAATACCAATTCAGTTTTGTACCCTTCAACCACAAGAGAGCAATCTAATCCTCTATAGAACTTTGTTTATCACGCTTTGCCATAGTTTGTTACTAAATTACCTCCATAATCTTTAAAGCTGAAAGATGTTTAGAAAAACTCACTTACCAAAGTATCCTTCGACCAACACAAAATCCCACTTCGGCGGAAGCAACGCCCAGGACATAAGTGCCACGAGTATCAGTGACATTGACATGAACGATGCATTCAGTAACAATATTCTGTCCCTTACGCCTTTGTGAATGAACTCTGATACCATCACTGCTGGCGTGGTGAAGCAAAAACTTGAGCTGAAAATAAGTTAATGGTTACACAAATTATTAAATAAATAAATAAATATTTAAAACATGCCTCACTGGGCCACACAGAGCCATCTAGTCCCAAATTAAGGTACTATTAAGTACCCTGTCGTATGGGGTACTAGACAACCGATAAACTTACTTATATACTTTTTTTTGTAAATATATACTTATAATATATAGAAAACACCCAGACCAGTACAAACAGACATGTTCATGCACACAAATATTTATACTGTGCGGGGATCGAACCTGCGATCCATGGCTCAGAAGCAGCGTTTACTACCGCTGATCCAAATGGTTATTATTGAAGTAAAATTTACCTAAAACATCCCATTGTTGCCTACAGCAACCAACCACACCACATATTACCACCCTGGCTCAGGTTTTTAATATGTGACAGTTTAGGTCGTACTATAGCTTGCTAAAATTCATGGATAGGCAAAAGGCATGCATAGCATTAAGAGACATATCGTTTCGTATCCCAAAGAATGTATGGCATCGCTTTTGGCGATGAGGCCGCCCATTTCTTATTATTTTTTACTATTATATTTTTCTATCTATGTTATTTAAGCAAACTGCTGTTTTGATCCTGATAAAATTGAGGGTTAATGCAGAATTATTTGAAAAAAATCCTTCCATTTAACTGAAAAGCTGATTCACCATATTCACGTGCAAGTAAAAATTCCGCTCTCATGATTGTATTGAAATATTGTATAGACTAAGAGTATATTTACTTAAATGAGTTTGGCATAGTTATTTAAACTAGATAATAGATATCATATTCCAACAGTCATACAGTTATCTATGACATAATGATTTCTTCAGTTATGAAACTATACTCATTTCATTTAAAATAATAGGACACAAAATTTTGCTGTTTTCTGCTGTTTCATACTTTCGTCAGCAATGTCATACGTGGAGCTCCTGACAGTAGATGAAAAAGTACTATTAAAATATGAGTTTCAGTGGCGTGCATTGGTTCAACTTTGACATTGTGTCGGTCGATTTTAATCATCATCATCCTCAGCCTATATTAACCTAATGCTAGATATAGTCTTCTTTAAAAGGAGGATCCTTCTTTAATCACCACGCTAAGGAAAAGGGTGGGTGATCGTAGTTCAATGGTGAAGAAATAACTACTACTGGTAAACTACTTTTATTGCTTTAATTTTTTTACGGAACGATTTAAAATTAGTTTAGTGGTTTTGCAATATTGTTGTTACGTTGTATTTTTAAAAATCATAAACCAAAAATGCCTTTAATTAATGTTTGGACAGGGATGCTTTTTGAGGACTAGAAAGCCTGTTATATCTGATATATCTGTTTCAGAGAAAACTTAGATTTAAATAAATGTGATTTCTAATTTTTAAAATATATCTCAGCTATTTGTTTATATCTTTATTTTATATCTTACTATGTATCAATATAATATGTACGTATGGCATCATAAATCAAATCCATAATTGCATTGTCTCCTTTGAGTTTTGTGTACATAACCTATCAAAGAAATAGAAGTATCAGTGGAACATTATGCAGTAGCAAAAACTGTATCGTATGAAACTAGTTCTATATATTATATTTAAAAAAATAATTAACGTATAATCTTTCACATCACGAGAATCATCCGAATTTATTTCTTTTACCTATGTCTGGAATCAATGGTAGTAATTATAAATAACCAAATTGACATCGATCGCGTTCTTTAGTAGACTACAACTTTAGTGATGTCCGTTGTGGACTACAAAGCTTATGCAGTTTCAATCGTACTAGGAGCCAAGACACAAGCATATTCTTCAACGTTACCACCTTAAACAATAACAAAAGGTCATAAAGATCCTTTTTTATATTTTGCCTGCTTAAAAATTAGAATCGAACGTCCTTGAATGTGTTTTGTGTGCCTGGCTGATTATAAAACGATTAAAAAGGTAATAAAAATAATACATACAGTCTAAAAAAAAGTTGACTAGTTTTGATGGTGCACTACAAAAACAAATGTGTTGTGAACCTTATGCAGTATCAATATGAGTGGTAGTAGCAGATACAAAGCTCTCTTTGAGCTTTTTCACTGTTAAGCTGACACTTTTTGTCAAAAGTGGAGCAAGGTGGATGTTCAGATATTGCCCAATAGCTAGACATCTATCTTTAGCTCGAAACTTAGGAAGTACACGAATTCATAGATAAAAACCGTATGATAAATGTGTACACCCCTTCGATTTTAATTTAAACGCATTCATACCAGGTTGTTTAAACCACGTCCACATCTAAGTACATAAGGACCACGATGATTTTTCCTTGTACAAACAAAGGCGGACCAAACCCGTACTGAAGAGCAATAAGATAACGCAGTGTGTATGGTGGGAAGGTTATTATGAATTATGAGCTTTTGCTGCCGGCAAAACCATTAACTTAATGTTTTATCTTTACAACGTTAGGCGACTTAAAAATTGAGGGTTCGACTAAGAAGTGCTGAATTATTTTTCCCTGTACCATACCGTCGCTTACTACGTCGTCGGTACTGCTACTACTAATTTTTCTTAGCCTTGCATTTGAATGATATGGTAATCGAAGCACGTCATTAAGTTAAAGGCCATGATTTGATTGAAAAAACAGGGCAAAATCGTATAGTACCTAACAACCACCAACTTGTTACAAAATATCAATACTATAAAAACAAAATGCTCTTTAGCTTTTGATTTTAAATTTATCTGAAATCGATTGGGGAATTCAGACATTTACGGGTACGTTACACACGTATATTTGGGTAAACATCGCATGTAATTATTTTCTTTTGTGTGCGTCAGGAAGTATCTATTAATGGGACTTGCCAACTAGAATGATGCCAAATACTTCCTTGGTCTATTTGTAAATACAGAATTTGGCACAAAAGTCTACACAATTGGATTTAGATGAAGAAATGAGCAGAAAATTTATTTGTTTGTCGTCTTCATGACTGCTTAGACGAAATAAGTTAGTGATATTAAAACTAATCTCAACTGCAGAAAAAAACTGAAACCCATCGACGTGTGAGAATACCCATATGGTATTAAAATGCTGATATAATAATAAATTTTAAATGAATCCTTGCTCTTTTCAGAGCATCACACTGTCTTTAATACCGTATTAGTTGCGAAATGGATACAAACTAGATAGTTTGTAGTTGTAGAAATTCAGCAGTACGCGTAATATGAAGTAAATTATTGAGTGGTTTAATCATAAAGTTAAATTCTTCAACAGACAGACAAGATTTCGCATTTCAATACTTATATAATTTTTTACGCGTTGCGCATCTCATTCATTCATTACGATACTATTCATAAGATTTTGATTTTCTTTTTATACCTTAACAGGTCTGGGACCGTAAAAATTGAAAACTATATCGCGAAAAATATTTTCGGGTGACAACTTGATTTAAATTTTTTACTTCATAAATACGTCATTAGTTTTTTGTCTCCTAGATAGATTGATATATTAAAGTTTGGAAGGTGGTTAAAATTTCATCCTGTGTATATGGTACAGTTTCCAAATTATATTATGATATTAATCCTGTTAATATACTGGGATGAGTTGAAAATAAATTGAATAAAACTTCAAATACTTACAATATTCCCTCCATAAGCTTGCCAAATACTAACATCCAAAAGTTTTGGCTGGAACCTTCGATGATCGAACAAACAAATATACCTAACAGTCCACAGACTAAGAACTTTTTCCTTCCAAAAGCATCTGTGATGAATCCTGTGAATAGTGCGAAGCCGACTTGACCTGAAAAACAAAATATTATAGGTATTATAATAGGTTTTTAAATTTTTAAAATATAATAATATGTTGTATTGGTTATACAAAGGTAAAATTATATTTTACTTGTAATACGTTTTGATTCGGTTCCATAAATCATGGTCTAATGAGTAAATACTATTTTACTTTATATTAGTACAGTGCATTCAATTCCGATAAATTTTAAGTTTCACAAAATATTTATGTAATTGTCATAATCCTTATTTGATGACAATTTCTTTTGCAGGTTATATAAAATTCGTTTGTAGAAACCGTATTACAAGCCTGCTTATGTCAACAGTATAAACTATGACGTAGTCAAGAAAATATAAAAATTGTAACTAATTAGAATCATCATAAAGGTACTCTTAATTTCACGCTTTAAATACATTACGGTTGATGTACATTTGATTAAAGTTATCTCTCTTAGACAAAATTTAGATTGAAGAAATATACATTATACATGTATAAATGATGAAGCATGCCATTTCAATGTCATTTTATATTGCTGCCATGTGTAATATGGTGTAATATGATTTATTTTCTAAAAAAATGCTCAAAAAATATTAGAGAATTCAATTTTAGTAAGAAAATTTTAAGTTTGCTTGGTGTCAACGCAAAGATTCCAGGTATTATTTCCGTCCAGTCAATCCAGAAAAGGATATTTAAAAAAACCAGGAAGAGGTAAGACATAGTCACGGTTCGGAATGTACAGACAACGGCAGGTCAACCCTACCTAAATAGTTAAAGATTATTGAATTGATTTTCAACTTTATGTCCAACAAGTTAGAGATCAATGTTAATTGAAAAAATTGACGTTGTGTGGTAGGTTGACTTGCTGTTGTATGTACGTTAAATTGTTCGTCCCAGCTTCTGTATCAAGCAAGATGGAAGTCATAAACCAAGTCATATCAGAGGTGATTGTAACAAGGAACTTGGAAAAATCTATTAGTAGAATACCCTTAGTTTCAGTAAAGTCATACAGAAATAATGAATTATAAGTATAACACTATTTTGTTAAAATTCAGTTGAAATGATATGAATAAATTTATTATCAGTGATGTACTCTTTTTTTAACTCTGTGCTAATAAATGACGCTATTATCATAAAAGTGACGCTGCAAATATACAATGAAAGTCAGATTCATCTTACACAAACTGTTTTATTATTGAAAAGTATAGTCATGCTTATAATGTTTTTAGTTGTGTGAATAATATATTTTTAATATTATATTTACATTATGAATTGCTCAATATTGAGATTACCACCAAATGAGATAAAAGCCATTTCAAGGTAGTAACAAAAAGTGCGTAAAGTTAGGTTTACTGTTAAAAAAATTATAAACGGAATATTCATGCTAAAACTGTTATTAAAATTGATAAGTCAATAATGGGTTAAACTAAAACGAAGAATGTTATTTATGTTGAAATAAGACACAACATCTAAATCAACATCAGACTAATATTCAAATATCCTTGTTAGGTTTTTGCAATAAAACAAAAAAGAAACATTTAAATGTATGCAGAGGATAATATGACGTCATATGTATCAACATAAAGACCTTCAAAGTTTGATCTTCTATATCAAAGATAGATTTGAGTCCCACCAGGATACCAGCGTTGCAGCGACCGTGGATCGCTGCAGCACATGCTGAGGTGGGACCTAATTGGCTACATATATATATTTTTTTTGTGTCTTTTGTTCTATTATCTAGCTGTAATTTTGTCTATGTCTACTGTAATGTGCTTGTGGTCAATTTTTTTTCCTTCCTTTTTTTTCTTCTCTCTTTCTAAATTTTGGATGTAGGATATTAGTCTAATTACTTTTTTTGTTTACTTGGTTTACTATTGTTAAATTTTTATCAAAAATTGCTATCATTTCTCATTCATTATTCAAGCGTCGCAAAGATAAACAATTTTTCAGTTTTTGACTTTCATTTTGATGTCAAGTGTGCGTGACTTTTCATTTTGTAAGTTTTCCCTGAACCATAATTAAGTACCTACATGACAAAAACAAAAGTTTTGAACTCCTGTTAGCAATATTTGTAAGAGTGTAAAGAAAATCTTTGTTTTTTTTTTGGTTTGGAGATTAAGAATTGGGTAATGACTTTACCTAAAAACTTGCTTGTAGTCGTGTTTTCTAGCATAAAAGAATGACCAAAAATGGTACCATTGTTAGTAAGTTACCTCACTCAGTACCTATGTAGGTTCGCAGTTTAGCCAGCGATAAACAGAAGAACTGAGAACAGAACATAACCAATTGGTAGAGTGCAAGACGTGACACAGATTTGTTTTGGTGTGTGTGTTGTTATGAGTAATCATGACAGTCAATATCCTTCAGAATAACTTTGTTTATTTTAACACTACAACAAGTACTACTACAATAAGCTGAACTGTTAGAGTTATCCCATTGTATATTTGCCGAATTTGCAGTTTGTTGATGAAAACTATCTTACCATAAAACGGCATCGAATTCAAAACTCCTTTCTGCATGATTGTCATGTGCAAATCACACTCTGCATTGGGTAATATATAAGATGTTGTCGTGGTCACCATGGTGGTCGCACATTGGGCTGCAAGTGTCGTGAGAAGCAGTCTGATGTGGAATCGCCCGAATTTGCAAGCGACTAGAGCATCTTCGAGAATGTCCATAGAATCTTTTTTGATTTCTTTTGTTTCTGGATGGTGGTTGCCATTTTCTTGGGTTTCTAGAAGGATAGTATTTCAATATTCAGATTTTATGCTTTAAAATGATATAGTTTTTTTATTAGAGGCCTTTGGTACTTACAGTAAGATATCAAATTAAAAGTTTTTGAAGTTTTTTTTTGCATTTCTTGGGATTTACTGAAACCAAATAAATTGTTTAAAGGTAAATAGTATTTTACCTTACCGCGTTTCAATTCGATTTCACGAATCATTGGCGACGGGAAGGTATAATACTGTTCACCTTCGAAAATAATTGGATGCAGTTAGTCCTGTGAAGTGTTACGGTAAAATTGATGTTTATTTGACTTTACTAAAATAGCATAATTAACCCATAATTTTCTTACACTTTAAATTTCTTACTCTTAAAAGTATTCGCAGAAGAAGAAATGTTAGATTATAAATAAGATTCTACACTCATACACAAATAATTAAACCCTTTAATGGATGATAGATAACCTTTTACATGTGATTAATATTTACATGTTACTTTTAAAAACGAGTTATTTTCATAGAGCGATAAACACATTAAATTGATTTATTTTCTTGACAGAACAGTTGATTTCTATTCGCTTTTTCTTATAAAACAGTAATATTACCTACATTTGGGAGAAATAACGTGATATAGTTCAGTTGAATGTGTAATATGTTATTTTCACTAAAATTTTGGGAAAAGTATATTAAACAAAATGTTCTTTTTTACTTAAAGCTGCTAATCTGAAGTTTATATTGTTACTATGAATTGTTTTTTTAATCTAAATGTATAAAAGAAAAATGCCTTAGATAACATACCTTTAGTTGCTTCTATTTTTCCTTGCTCCGTCATTTTGATTCAGAAAATCATATATTACACTAATACCACTTTATTTCATTAAAATCTTAATAAATATCACAGAATTAATATCAGTACAAACACACAGGTTCACAGCCACTTCACAATTAACGTAACATATTTAAATGATACTAATATTTATATATTAAGATAGCAGAGATCTATAAACACACATAGCAAATATTTTTATCTCAACGGTAATTACGTGAGAGAACGCGTCGTCATATCGCTTAAAAAAACAGACGACGAGGATGACAGGTCTTCGAATGATCATAATTGGAGACATTGCGAAGCATAGTAGACCTGGAACCTAGAGCTCATCATGATACCGGTAACTTTAACCTTGAATTAACTTCAAAATTTCCAATACAAAAATGCTTATCAATTGTTTTACGATAAATGTTTTAAAAAGTCAATGCAATTGGCACATTCACACGTTGTGACGTTCAACGAAGCAGATGTTGATTAAAACAATGCAGCGACTAATAGTCAGAAATTTTAATAATAGTACGAGTATCACAAAATTGTAATACTTAATACTACCGGTTGGACGATCAGTATGTTCAATACATTGAATTTAAAGATCATCATGATTACATCAAATGTTAGTCACCTGCTGAATACAGATCTCTCTCCAAAGATTTTTAAGCTATTGCATAGCTTCTATCGCGGGCCTTGAGCGTGGAGACCGAATCCAGAAATTCCGTAACGAAAATAACCTAACCTAACACTCGGGGCGAGGCACGATCGAACAATTTTGAATTTACGAAATTTAAAAGAATTTAGAAGAAAATAAGGATTTTGACAGACAGTATGGTTGCCTATGGTAACCATATCTGCCAAAATAACAGAAAAATTTAATTACAAAAGTCAAAATTCGAAAATACATAAAATTATAAAATTAAGCTATTGCATAGCTTCTATCGCGGGTCTTGAGCGTGCCATGGAGACCGAATCCAGAAATTCCGTAACGAAAATAACCTAACACCCCCCACTCTGACCGGCACAGCGGTGATACTTTTTAGTTTTATAATTGCATATGTTGATAAAAAATGCTATGCAATAGCTTTACCGCGGCAGTCTCCGAGTGCCACACGTCTTTTTTTTATAATTGCCACGGTTAAAAAATGAGTTGGTGATCGCAGTATAGTCAATGGTGAAACCATAGAACATGGAAAAAGGTTAGAAAGGCTGTCATGCGCCATTTGTATGAGAACCGATGTCGCCGCTTGCACACTACTATACACATAAACGAGTTTAAAGAACGCCAATCAAGCGAATTATTTTGATGTCGCGCGACTAATAAGGTCGCGCGTAGTTAAAAGATACCAATCACAGTGCTAACTTATAAGCATTAGCTCATAACCTCTGTAGCTCGCCTACGCCGCCACATCGCCTTTCTACCTTTTTCCATGTTCTGAGGGTGAAACAGAATACGTTGCTGCAAGTTTTATTCTGGCGGTTCTCCTCTAGACGTTTTCTAGGCCTCCTGTGGGAATACAAGGGGTCTTATTAGCGCTTTGCTTTAGTTTTGTTTTCGTGATGTGTTTCGGTTATAACCATCTAAGTATAATTATACTTATTAGTACTAACGGCCGATAATCACCCTACAGCAGGGTAAAGGCCTCCATCATTAAATTTGAGTTACCACAGCAATGATGGACACTGGCATAATCACCACGCTAGCCAAATGCGGGTTGGTGATCACAAACCCAAGCGATGTTTGAAAATTCGAAACTCTTGATGCCCGGGGATCGAACCCAAAACCAGATCTTGGGCCAGTACCTAAACCACTAGACCAATGGGGCGTCAAGTTTTTTTTTATTAATCTAAAGTTAGTTGCTTTTGTTGACATTAAATAATTTGAACTATCAATGATGTGTTAAACAAAGATGTGTAGAAATTCCTGTTTTTCTAACTTGATAATAATTCAACAAAAGCAGCCAGACATCACTCTCAAGGTCAAATATGGTTTGGTACGGTAACAAATTTACATTCTTGTCTTACAAGTTTTGCCGCATTTATATATAGGTACAGGATGAAATTTTACCCACCTTCCAAATTTTAATATATCAATGTACGAGACAATAAACAAATGACGTATTTTTTGTTTTGGTATAGCCCAGTACAAAAATGTCAAGATAAAGCACTTAGAAAATGTCCGCCAAAAATCTAAAATTTTTGATACAGCCGCCTAGCATCACTTTTTTACGCGTTGCGCATCTCATTCATTCATTACGATACTATTCATAAGTTTTTGATTTTCCCTTTATATCTTAACAAGCCTAAGACCATAAAAATTGAAAACTATATTGCAAAAATATTTTCGGGTGAAAACTTAATTAACATTTTTTACTTCATAAATGGGCTCTAAATCCGATACTGAACGCTTGTAAAAATTTTGGAAAGTGGTTAAAATTTCATCCTGTATATGTCACCGTAAAATTGTGAATTTCGTCAGTTCATAATTGAACGTCGATAGATGACAATCTAACCTAACCTAACCCACCGTTAGCTTAATCTCACACGATGTTTTGTGAACTGACAGATCTCACGATTGTTGTGACGAGGACATCCAAATAGGAGTTGATTCCATACTGCAGGCAAATTTCTATTTTGACAACGTGTATAATATTACAGTACTAGGTGTTGCTTCGAACGCGTGAAATATTGAATTTCAATCTATGTATAATAATTATCCCACGGGAATCGTACCTTTTCCCGGTAGGAAAAGTAGCCTATAAGTTATTACAGCCAATAAACTAACACCGTTCAAAATTTTATTCAGATCCGCTGAATTCTAACTATGTATTAAAATTATCCCACGGGAACCGTATCTTTTCCCGAAACAAAAAGTAGCCTATACATTATCACAGTCAATAAACCAGCACCATGCTAAATTTCATTCAGATCCGTGAATTCGTTTTAGTGTGAAAGAGCAACAATCATCCAGACATCCATACTCACAAAATTTCACTTTAATAATATTAGTAGGAATATGATTATATACGGCGTTTCAAGAATTAAGTTCTTAATCAAGTGATAAGACTTCAGTGATTTAAGTATGTATTAAACTCATAAAACTTTATTAAACAGATACACTCAGATCGGGCCTTATAAATAATAATTGAGATAATGTTAATGGATTCCATAAGAACGAATCTTATTCATTATTGTGTAATAAAGATAGCAATTAATCAATGCTATCGTAAATCATAATAGTTAAAATACATACGTAATTTTTTTATAAGAAATGTGGATTCAAATTTTTATAACTACAGGGAAAAGGTCTCAATCATTGAATTCAAGTTACTATACGAGTAGCAATGAATGGGTACAGGCATAATCACTACGCTTCCTAAAGGCGGGTTTCAAAACTTTTTGCTGCCCGACCCGGGGATCGAACCCGTGGTCCCGAGATCTTGACCTGGTATTTAAACCACTCAGCCAACGGGGCGTTGGAACCAGTTCTTTGAAGATTATTGATTGATTAATATAGCTAAAGTTGGGGATAGCAATTAAATTTGAAACTAAGTTTTATCTACAAGGATAAAATAATGTTAATTGTTTATTATGTACACTAAAATAGAGTAAACCAAAAAACCAGCCAAATGCGAATTGGAATTGCACATAAAGGCTTCGTACCATTATCAAAACCACATAAGATACTTTATATATTTTTTTAAACTTAAGACGTAATAAATAAAATATCAACCTATTTTATTTACTGACGTAAACATTTCAAGTTCCTACCTGTCTTTAAGTATATCGAGAAAAAAAACGGATTAAAATCAATATTGATGTATGGGAGCCCCAATTTATTAAATATTTATTTATTTATTATTGGAAGAGGAAGGCCTTGACGAACTTACCACGATCAAATCGGGGATGTTCTGAAGAAAGGTCAGGTCAAGAGTACTCTAAACCGACGAGCATGCATGAAAAGATTGATGAATGTGGAAGAAGCGAAAGTTGTATGCCAGGATCGTAGTAAGTGGAAGGCCTTGGTCTCTGCCTACCCTGTTGGGAAGGAGGCGTGGTAATGTGTACCTATGTGTATGTATGTTTTTAGTATTTTTGTTTTATTGTCAACAGAAATAAATATATCATCTGTAAAAAAATCAACTGTCTCGTTATCACGGTTCACGGTGTCGATACCCAAATAATAGGTATTACACAAAAAGGCTAAAAGCGCCCTTTTTCCAATCAACCTTATTGTATAGGAAATCAGTGTTTTTACTGGACGTACTGCTGGAGACAAACCTATCCAAAAAATAAAGTCTTTTGAATAATTACAATGCCTGGGTTTTACCGGTCAAAGTTTACCCAATGGTAGAAAGAGGACTCCTATACTCCTTTAATCGTTTAACATAACACTATGTAATTTTGGTCTCTTATTATGATATTTATTACGAGACAAGAGGTGTAATAAGTTTTTATAAACAGCATTGAATAATTTCAAACATAAATTCATTCATCTTTAACAACTCTTATACCTCTTACCTCTTACCAACACCTAAAATGACTTTGCTGTCTTAATATCAAATACTTTAGTTTCAAATCCTTTTTCAATTCTAAAGTTTTAATTTTTAAAAACGCAGAAACTTGAAACTTAAGTCTGAAATCCTAGCCAAAGAATAAATGCAAATTGTAAGATATGATATAATTCTGAAACTTTGCTATTATATTTCTTTCAGTTAGCGCAATATTGGTCTTTATGTAATTTGTCTCAGTTCTTGAGATTGCGTTTTTCACATTTTATATTCAAAGATTATAAAATATACCTACATAAGAGTTTCTTAATAGCTTGCCATGTGAGGTCGAGTTTTCGTAGTTATAATAATATGCAACATATTTTATATAATATGCAGCTTGTTAATAAAGACTTTTTGCTAAAAAAAATAAACAAAAACCCGACTATTAAAAGAACTATATTAAAACCAAAAAGAAGTAAATAAGCTCTACGACCCCAAATTAAATTTGTAACAGTCACCAACTTAAAAGACTACGGATTTAATAGAGCTCGTTTCGATGATGTTTGTCCCCGTCTGAGAATTAAATTTGGACTTGATTTTTGAAAATATGACCCTCTTTCTGTC
Organism: Anania crocealis; assembly: GCA_949315895.1. Classification (NCBI taxonomy): domain Eukaryota; kingdom Metazoa; phylum Arthropoda; class Insecta; order Lepidoptera; family Crambidae; genus Anania; species Anania crocealis. The sequence continues at coordinate 12,457,356 of OX438869.1, forward strand.
GCAGTGTGGTAAAAAAAGAGCTCATTCTACACAATATACCTAAACATATAATATAATGTCGTTAAACACGTTCATTTGACATGGTCAAATAAACGATTACTTCGTTATTTGTGCGTCCAATTTTGAAAAAGAGATCTCTCGTCGAATCTAACTCGTCTGAGCTGGATGTTGGAGGAGGAGTAACCAACAATTTTTCCAAGTTACTTCAGTGTTTTAACATAAACGTCTTTGACCAGTGCATGTTGCCAGATGACTTATGGAACTAAGATGTAGTCACCTAATAGAGGTCTTATAAAAAAACCTAGAGGTCGCACAGCCGGTAATGATGAGGGTGATGCTTGACATTTCCTTACGCTATAGGATCAGTAGTAAAAAAATCCTAAGGAGCACTAAGATTACTGACATCACTCAAAGCATAGCAAAGCTGATGTGGCAGTTGGAGGGTAAACACAGTATTACTAATCAGTTTCTTGATGGCCGTTGGGGCGGAAAGGTTCTGGAATGGCGACGCATTAGAAGACCAACTGTGGGTATGCCCTTACTCAGTGGACTGAAATAGTAAAGGTCCCGAGAAGCCGCTTCGAAACGTTAAATGTTATTTGTTTTAGCTACCTGATTCTGTTAAATCGTCAAAATCATAGTTTTTGTGTCTTGCAGTTTTAGAAGAATCATTTTGTCGTGTTTAGGCAATTCTGTACTCATTTATTTGGGTATTCTAAATATAAAATTAAATTTATTACATTCTTTATAAGATATTTTTTTATGCATACGTAATCCCAAAGTGTCCTATCTAAATCTAAAAGGATTGAGCTCTTAATAATTGATAAAGTGGATTCCTTTTAAAATTTTAAAGGGAATCTAAAATTATATAATTACTTACTTTAACCATACGCATAATTGTGAAATCTGATATAAAAATCAAGTCGAATATTCAACTTGATAACCGCACTTGAGTTTTCAGTTCTGTACACGGAGAAAAAGGTCTAGTTTTACTAACCAGAATTTTGAGGAAGTTAACTAGAACGCATAGTGCTATACGTGACAACTATACATTTTGTAAATTATAATATTTTAAAAATCTCGTTTTTAGTAACGTGAATTTTCTGGTACATTCAACACATTTTTCGGTACACTTTACCATCAAATTTGTACTGATAGCAATACTTAAACATAGTTGTGCCCATTACTAACTTATTATTTTGATCTTTACAAAGAAAGTAGTAACTGATAATAAGTTAAGTGTACGAAACATGTCAAATAGTATTATTTGACATGTTTCGTACACTTAACTTATTTACCAGATTTTTTTAGTATTTGCAATAATTAAGCGACTATTTATCCTTAAAACTAATTCTGATAGCACTCGCAGTTTTTTGTTAACTTTTAATAGATTTGTTTTTACAAGTCGTTCTGGTAGTATTGTAAAATATTTTTTTCTCCGTGTACCTTTAAAGGTTAATAAATTTATTCGGTTTATGTAAAAATTTTATAACAAATAAAGATTATTAATGTATTAATAATTTAAGTAGGTATCTACTGAAAACTAATTTCTCGTTTTACATTTCAAGATATTCTATCAGCATTTGGTACACCTAAAACCTTCGTCGTTTGCAAACATAAAGTAGCTGTTTGCGAAGAGTTACGACTTTACTAAATGTACTATTAGTGAGTTAACGCCAAAAAGTATTAAGTTTTGTTAAGGTAATAACAATGCACTTTTCATACAGTAGTGTGACGAGCTTAGTGCGATATGTAAGTTCCCTGGCTATACTTATAGTGAAACTAACCTGAATTGATCTATTTGGAGTTGTTCGCTCACACCAGCCCGCGTTTGGCAAGCGTGGTGATTATGCACATACTCGTACCATCATTGCTTTGGTAACTTGAATTCAATGTTGGAGGCCTTTGCCCTGCAGCAGGATGATTAAAATCTGTAACTTTACTTTTATTGTAACTATAAAGTAGTTGAATTTCGATATTCAGAATAATTTCCCAAAACGGAGATGTCACTAGATAAATGGTTTCAATATTTGGTTTTCCAGTTCTACGTTGGAAATGTAAGGCAATTGCTTTCGCTTATTAAATTTGTATGGCACAATTTCGCTGGAGCACCCGGGTTTATACGTTTCTGCGTTGTATTTACATAAGACCTAGAATCTGGTGCATTCAAAATTGTTTTTCAGTAAAATTCAGTGCTCTTTTCTGTTTGTATATTATTTTTTTTTTTTTTTTTAATTTATTTAACAAATAAAAAGTTTACAAAGAAATTGTTCTTTCATATGATATTCATTAAAACCAATGAGATTTGTATCGAATATCATGTCAGTCTACAACATCGTTAAGTTATTTAACAAGTGAGTTTTCAACTTAATTTTAATATTAGTAGGTCTTACGTTATGTACACTACGCAAATCAGGCGGTAATTTGTTTATTAATCGAGGAACCAGGTAAGCAGTCGTTCGCTTGCCGTATGTATTGTTCGCGCCAGTCATCGTGCGTAGCTCCAACTGGTTTCTAGCCGACGCCCGCGTGCATACAGGGTGTCGGTGTTTTATTTCGTTTCTGTATTGTTTGTTATAAAAGTTTTCTTTGAGTATGGAGTATTGGAAATTTGTTTCTACTGGCAGAACTTGACAATAATTGAAAAGACCGCTATCGTTATCATAAAACTGTTTCTTGATGTTCGTGGATACTAATAGACGAAGGATTCTACGTTGGAGATTTAAAATACTGTTTAGGTAGGTACTATAAGTGCGGCCATAACTACTCAATCCGTATTGAATATAAGACTCAGCCAGAGAATTGTATAACAATATCCTAACCTTATATGGTATGCGATTTTTTAAAAGAGTTATATACGCTAAAAATTGTCGAAGTTTGCAACAAATTTGTTCTATATGCGGACCCCAATTCAACCTACTGTCTATGACTAAGCCGAGGTACTTTTGTTGGTCAACATTTTCAATAGATGGACAGTTACAACTGTGTGCATAAGTCATATGTAAACAGTTATGATCATGGGCTATTATACTACTGTATGTGGAACGCTTTAGATATGGTGACTTAATACATAACAATTTTGTTTTATCTGCATTTAACACTAAACCCGCATCGTGACACCATTTCAAAAGTAAATTGAAATCAGATTGCAGACGATCGCTCGCTTTTTGTGGGTCCTTATCGGAAGCTATCAAACAGGTATCGTCAGCAAACTGATAGCAGGTACAGAATTTAAAGCAGTTTGCCATGCTGTTAACGTATGCCAGAAAATGAAGCGGTCCGGTCACAGATCCTTGTGCTGTTCCCTCGGTAACCACTTTGAAGTCACTGTATGTGTTATTGACCTTTACAGTGAACTTGCGATTATAAAGGTAGTTTTCACACCACTTAAGGAGAGGACCACGTACCCCAGAATGGTCAAGTTTATCTATCAAGATTTTATGATCTAAGGTGTCGAATGCTCGAGAAAAATCGATAAACAAGACCAACACGTGCTTTCGATCGTTAAGGTAGGCATTGACTTCATCAGTAAACTTTGACAATAACTGGGTAGTACTTTTACCGGATTGGAATCCGTACTGATTTTGAGTTATGACTTCATGATTCTTATAAAAATTGTGTATTTGCTGACTCACATATTTTTCTACAACTTTGTTAACAGATGAAAGCAATGTTATAGGACGATAATTAAAATAATTATTTTTGGCACCTTTCTTGTGGACGGGTCTAACACATCCAACCTTGAGTTCGTCGGGGTATACGCCGCTTGAAACACTAACGTTAATAAGATTGGCGAAAGCAACTGATACTTCTTCTGCGACCATTTTTAAATCTGAAATTTGAATGTTGTCGATACCTGGAGATTTATTAGAATTCAATTTGTTTATAATTTTATATATACTATCACAAGAAGCTTTATTAAATAACATACTTTTATCCATGATTTTAGTATAACTATCAGGATCAAGAAGTTTGGCATTACAGTTAGGTACGATATTCTTTACTGCTTTTTCCAAACTTTTTGCAAAGTTGTTCGTAATATTTTTCACAGACAATTTTTGCGCGTCAAAAGCTTTCAATATTACAGAATCTATTGATGACGTCACCCTTCCTAACATTTCATTTACTATTTGATAAACTTTTTTGGTATTTTTATAATTGTCATTTATAATCCTAAAGTAGTAAGCGTTCCTTTTTTTTTCCAACAATTTGTGAACTTTATTTCTAATTTTATTGTAGTTTAACCTGAGTTCTGGGTCATTAGTACTATTTTTCCATAGATTAAATAATTTGTTTCGTTTATCGCATAACTTATTTATGTTTTCGTCTAACCAAGGAAAAGAAACTTTACTATTATTATTTTCATATATGTGGCGGTACCTTAGTGTTTGGATAGCTTCTCAAATCAGTAGGTTGTGAGTTCTCATCCCAGTAACAGCATATAGATATTTACAATATTATCTCTCCTACAGGATCATAAGACCGCCGGTGGTTGCGATAACAATTAATTGTGTCTGGAATAACATACAATCGAGGGGATAAATAACAATGACTTTATGCAGATAGAGAGAAACAGTATGTCCTGTCTATGAATATAAAACTAAGTTTGTAACATAAAAAAAATAGTTGCTGTAAACTTCAGACACGCAATAACTATTTTCATGCTTCAAAACAATTGCATAAATAATATGTGTTATTAGATAATTAAATAAAAGAAAATGGTAATTAATTTCTTGTCGTCTGTTCTTATAAACCTGAATTTAAAGATTCTGATATCTTTATTATAAAACCAAAAATATTCCACATACAGATATTTAAATCACTAAGATATTCGCTCTTAAAATTTGCAGTATGGAAACACACGCGTACAAAATCTTTGTACTATTTTCATTTCACATTGAGGTCAACCATTGTTTACAAAACAAGAACGACAAATGATTACAAAAACTACTGTGAAGGTTAATTTACTCCATGTAGTCGTAACAACGGCCTGATGGCAAGGCGTGGCTAAATGCACGCGGGCGGCCGCAGCGAGTGGCTTAATATGGCTACGGTGACCAAATTAAATGTACTACCCAGACTGATAACTACTGTAACACTCGTATTTATAAAGAATTAATTGCTTATTGCTTAAGAAAGTCATGACTTAGGTGTTACTACATAGTGCTTAAGTGAAGGAAATGGGTCACCTTAATTGTCATATTATTTGGCTGAGAATGCTAACTTTTTATAGTTCTTACTTCTAGTAATTACTTGATTAAGGTAAACCCACTTATTTTCACTTTTAGTTAAGTATTTACTTTAATACGTTTATATACATTTAATACGGGTGTTAAACTTTCACGCTGCATTATTATTTGAACTTTAACGGGAAATTAAACGAGATCATACCTTATTAATTTGACCCTTTTGATCGGGTTACGCCTACCGTGGTCACAGGCTGACTGGAAACAGTGATGCACTTACTCCTTGTAGAAGGTAGATTCTTATAAATGTAACTCCAGATATTTACTTCTCCAAGGACCGTATTAAGTGCTTACTCGATTGCGTACTAAAAAAAGGCGACCCATCAGGCAAATTCCCGTCAACATATGTATATAGTAAAAGAACTTAGAAGAGTAACTTAGTAGTTAACGTAGTTGGGGTGGTGGGATCGACCTCCTAGTAGTCCACCCTGGGCAACGGCATATTTGGTTTTCTAACCAATTGCTATTGTATTTGAGAGTGAAGTAAAGACCGTGACTTGGGCAAAAATAAAGTAACAAAGGCACCTTTAGACAATCTTACTAATCTTACTAATGTTCATAATCATTACCCCCCTATATTATAGTACCCTGCTGGACACAAGCTGTTCCAAAAGGTGGGAATTGCCATATTCGCCACGATCGCCAGGCGAGTTAGCGTTCGCAGTGTGGTCAATGGTGAGGTCATATTCCACCAGTAATTTTTTGGTCACCTCTTACGACACCCATTACATAGAAAGAGTAGGAGTGACTATTCTTTCAATGTGCCAGTACCTCAAAACATGTGTATTAATCCTCCTAATATAATAAATGCGAAAATTCTGTACGGAATTTTGTTACTCAATCACGCCAGAACTTGTACGGATTTTCATGAAATTTGTCGAGCACATAAATAATATATCGCACATGAACATCACATATTTTATGTTGAACTTGAACTTAGCATGAAATAGTTCCAAACTTAAAATAATAATAGGGGTTAAAGTATGAAATTGCCGATTATTTTCCCACTTTTTATTTTGTTTATAGCTCTTAAGTATAGTCATATTATTGCGTAATTCTTTTTGTATTGTATCAAAAACTAAATAAAGTAACTTTTGACCAAAAAAAAATGCAATACTAGTGCCTATTACTTCAAAGGAAGTCGTTGAAAAGACCCCTTACAATGTGTCAGCTGACCTTCTTGCTTCAATTAAATATATTTGTATTATATACTTTGATTTTCAGAAATTTAAATACTACAATGCGTAGCTTTATAACCATCAACTTTCACCTTTAATTGCATCGAAAACGGTTCAGGCGTTTTTAAAAAAACTAAAAAATTGTTAGTATGGAAAAATGACTTTTCTCGATTTCGTCCATACAAAACGGCAATTTCATACTTTAACCCCTAATACTAGTTCGAAGTCGCAGGCAAGGGTAAGTGCTTAGTGCGAGTTAGTTCTATGCTAGAATCCTCAAACACCGACTTCAAATTACTGTTTTTTTTGTTAAAACCGTTTTATAAGTATTACTGTTCCTTGAATGCTTTGAAGGTCTGTGGATTTAAAGTGCCACTGAATCAAAATCTTACATCAGCCTATTTAACCAGCACAAATATTCTGAGGCACGTAACAAATAATAATAGTTCGAAGTCGCAGGCAAGGGTCAGTGCTTAATACCGTAAAGCTTGTGCGTTTTTGGGGACCTAGATTAGCAGATAGACCTATCCAAGTGCTAAAAAATTTAAAATAAAATAGAACCTTTTGATTTTATTTTACGTACTACTGTTTCTAATTACAATTTAAATAAAAGTAATGAAAAGTCAAAAACTGCAAAAATCTTAAATTCCCGGAATTAGTAGAAAGTTTAGTCACCATGCTACAGGAAAAACAAGGTCCTTATCCGTTGTGAAATATTGGCCATTTTGTTTTAAAGCGAGGAATTGCTCGATCTTTTACTTTTTGTAGCGATTCGATGGCTTCTTTAGAAGATCTAACATACGATTTCTTTGGGTTTCCGAAGGAGCACAGTTTTTATATTTGTCTTTGTTTATGTTGATGATGTCATTCATGATTATTATTTTATTTATTTAACTTAATTGCTAAAATATAATATTGTGGCATTCTCTACCAGTTGACTAGTGGGATAAACAGAAATCTTTTTGCGGTGCGGTACCAGGGCTTAAAATTAATTTACTTTTAAGCACTGGAGTAAGAACTTAGATCTCCTTCTTACGACACTGAGTTTAAATAGCCTGGTACAAATTATCTGTATTGCTCTCTTTGCTTGGATCACAACTTCAAAGGATTATTTTTCTTATCATTTTTAGGATTAACTCTTATCTTATGTATTTGTAGCACATTTAATAAGTATATGCAGCTAGACTACTTCGAGTTAGGACGTACTAAAGTATCCTGTCAAGGATAGTCTAGTGGCAGAGACTTTCAAGTCGCTTATAACAGACTTCTGACTTCTTAAGACTTCCATATTGCAATAGCAACTGAAACCAACATGAGAAACATTCGTTTCGTTGAAAATATCGTATCATAAAATGCCTCGCCCGGCAATCTAACCCGGGTCCTGCCATAGTGGACCGACTACACCAACCTAGTCGTCAAACTTTTCAGTTGAATCTTTCTAGTGTTGGTCCCAGTTGCTATCATCATCAATATTATAGTCATATTTTTGGGGTGGTGGGATATTCCTCCTAGTGGTCCACCCTGGGCAACGGCATCTTTGGTTTTCTAACCAATGATGACGGCTAACAGATCCCTCTGCGGTGGTAGGCTTCATAAGAGGTAACCTAAATGCTAACACCCTCCTACCGGAGTCCAGCGCTAAACAATTTTTCTGTGTTCCGCTGGTATGTGTGAGAACCAGTGCCACTTTCTGGGTAAGCTTATATCCATCTTAGGCTTATTCTTAACCGAGGATTTAAGTATGTAGTCAAGAGCAAGCTGATTGATTAAAAAAAAGTCTTAAGAAGTCAGAAGTTATAAGCGACTGGGAAGTCTTTGCCATGAACTTTTCCTAAAAAGAATAATTTAATACGTCCTTACTTTAGTTAGTTACACACATGAGATAAGACTTAATGCTAAAAATGTTCAAATGATGGAAAATAACTCAATCACGTATAAGATCTTGATTCTGTAGAACCATTATTAATTTTCCCTTCGTACGCCTACAGACCACTTATTTGATGGTATTAGTAATTTACGATGACAGGTGACATACGATATCCACCATGGACTAGCTGATTGATTGATTAGCCATTGTGTTGCTACACAATGCGTATTAATTCAGTAGACCTGGAGGCTAAAGATGAAAGGCACTATGCAGTGGATATTTAAATGATCACTTGTATTATTTATAATCATCGTTCTTAAGTCGATCATCAACAAGAATCGTCAAAACTATATTTGGTCATAATCTTCGAATCAACCGACGCAAAAAAGAGGATGTTCTCGACTTGACCGTAACGTTTTGCGTAGCCAACATAACTTTTTACAAGAAAGACGTGTCCGCATTGTATAATTTTTTATGGCTGTTAATTTTTTTTTCAAAAGAAATAAAAAACACCGAAAATGATAACAGACAAAAAATCATCAGCAGACAGATATAATTAACTAATATCGAATTAGTCCTAAGATTGAAATCCTCATACACCGACTTTAAGACGCTGACTGCAGCCGATGACCTTGAGCAATGAACACACCCACAAATTTATTCGTCTTTGAATTTCATTGGAACGCGCCACAGCTATCACTGTCGATTCTCGTAGGAGTGACAGAGAAAAAGCGCATGGAATAGAAGGGCCTAAGTGCCAAACAACAAAATTCGTTGTGCAATTTAAAATTGCCATTTTATTAAAAATCTAAATCAGCCATTTGCTTAAGCAACATGTAATATACAATATAGCAAAATTTTATTATCATTGTTATACGGACTGCTGAGAAAAATGGTAATTTATGTATTTTCAGAAGCTACTTTGAGATTTTTTTCTATCGAGAAAAGTTTTTAGAATCGTGTTTTGTAAACAGCCACCTGGTCGAAAATATGATCAATTACAACTACATAGAATTTGGCAACAATACGAGCCATAGGCTTAAAGCAAAACAATCTTCATTGAGCTCAATTTGGCTCATGTCAGCGTCTTAAATTACTGTTTTTTTTTGTTAAAGTCGTTTTATAAGTATTAAAGTGCCAGTGAATCAAAACCTTGCACAAATCGAAACAATACTTCATTTACATCAGTCTATTTAACCAGCACAAATATTCTGAGGCACGTAACAAATAACGGCTACATATAAAATTCAGCTCTCGTACAAAAACCATAGAATAAAATTCAGATATCGAACAAAAACATTAAAATAATGTCGTGCGTAATCGTATTCGAATACTTACTGACAGAAGTGGGCCTTCGGTAGGAATTTGTTATGTAGCCCGAGTGTATCCTAAAGGCCCTATTACCACTAAATACTCTCTTGAGAACGCAGTTTGCAGATGATATTAACCGCAGTATTGTACATTATTGGGAATGATAAAGATAACCCAAAAGCTACGGCGATACTTTTCGAAGCATATCGATTTGGGTAATGCTATAAATTAAAAGTCAGTGGATAAAGAATAATGGATTTTATATTACCCTTCTATCTTTTTTAAATTTAAATTTTGAATATTTATAAAATAATACAATTTTAATGCAACAATCTACGAGACAAATTTAAAACAAATGACGTATTTTTATTTTGATATATCTGCCAAAAGTCAAAAATAAATAAATATTTAGGACATGCCTCACTAGGCCACACAGAGCCAAATTAAGCTACTATAAAGTACCCTGTCGTATGGGGTACTAGACAACCGATAAACTTACTTATATACTTTATTTTTGTAAATATATACTTATAATAGAAAACACCCAGACCAGTACAAACAGACATGTTCATGCACACAAATATTTGTACTGTGCGGGGATCGAACCCGCGACCCATGGCTCAGAAGCAGCGTTTACTACCGCTGATTCAAATGGTCGTCTAGAAAAAATTTTTTGATACGGCCTCCTAGCAACACTTTTTTACGCGATGCGCATCTCATTCATTCAACACGATACAATTCATAAGTTTTTGATTTTCCCTTCATACATACCTAAACAGGCTTAAGACCGTAAAAATTGAAAACTATGATGCGAAAAATATTTTCTATATATTGTTCTATATACTGAACGCCTTTATTATTATTTTTTGAAGGTGATGAAAAAGTTATTCTGTATACCAAAACATGTAATATTTGTAGAAGAGAACTCCTAGGAAGCATTATTGCAAGTTTTCATAAGTTAGGCATGAAGTTTATTTCATGTATTTCAAGTAAAAAAGCTGCTTTGAATGATATTTTGTTAAATCATTTTTTGGCTTCGTTACACTTTAATAGAATACATATTCGTAAATATACTTCATGAGTGTTTTTTTTATATATGTACCTACATAAACATGATAAAGGTTATACACATTTAGGTTAACACAAACTTGGTAAAGAGAGCACTACAAAGAAATACTTCACTTAGAGCGGCAAAACAGAGGTTTACTAGAAGCAGGACTTGGATAACAAGTTTAGATGATTTCAGAAAGAAGAGGCACAGTAACCGTGATGAAATCATAAACATATGCACAGAGTTTTACAAAACCTTATATACGGACAACTCAAATGACAGCCTTCCCGTGGAATACCGCTGCGGTGACAACATTCCCCTTATAAGCGAACACGAAGTCAACACTGCCATTAAGAGTTTGAAGTACAATAAGAGTCCAGGTGAGGATGGTGTCACCACTGAGGTCCTCAAACTAGGAAAACCAGCCCTTCGACCTCACCTTACAAAACTTTTTAATACAATTTTGCTTAGTGGATCCCTACCTCAGAAATTTTGTCATTCCAACATTATTTTGTTACATAAAAAAGGTGACAAACATGACATCAACAATTACCGGCCAATAAGTTTAATTTCCCATATTTATAAATTACTAGCAAAAATAATACTGGATCGAATTGCCCATAAATTAGAGAAACATCAACCCCCCGAACAGGCTGGTTTCCGCTCACATTTTTCTACAACTGACCATTTGCACACTGTCAACCAAATAGTAGAAAAATGTAAAGAATTCAATAAACCACTTTTCCTGTGATTTGTCGACTACTCCAAGGCGTTCGACAGCCTTAAACATGAGCCTATATTCACCTCACTGGAACGTCAGGATATTGACCCCACCTACATACAACTCTTACGGCTCATTTATCAACAAAGTACAGCAGACATAAAACTTCATGCACCTGGCCCACAATTCTCAATACTAAAGGGTGTCAAGCAAGGAGATCCACTTCCCCCTAAATTGTTCACCAGTACCTTGCAAGAGGTATTTAAAAAGCTGGTCGATCCCTAAAGAACGAAGGGTGTCAATGTTGGGGCAAAGAAACTTACAAACCTCCGCTTTGCCGACGATATAGTTCTTTTTGCCAATACATTGTCAGAACTTGAAACAATGCTCGAACAGCTAAGCGAGGTGAGCCTTGAGGTTGGATTAATGATGAATAGGACAAAAACTAAAGTCATGACCAACGCCACTGAAAGCGACACAGTGGTAAGCGGGCAGAGAATGGAGTATGTTGACGAGTACATATACTTAGGCCAGATAGTCTCCTTTGAAAACAGGCAGGACAAAGAGATCGGTCGTCGTATCGATAACGCCTGGAAGAGCTTCTGGTCTATGTAAGCGTATATGAAAGGAGAGCTTCCAATATCACTGAAACGCAAACTCGTTGACACTTGTATCCTGCCCATACTTACTTACGGAGCGCAAACGTGGTCATTGACCGAAAGTCAAAAATCCAAACTCAAGGTTTGCCAAAGAGCTATGGAAAGGAGCGTGTTGGGTTTTAAAAGGATTGATAAGATCCGTAATTCAAAATTTTAAAAAAAATCAAAATTCTTTATTCAGTATCTTTTACAAGGGTACATACAAGTGGCTGGAGTCTCCATTTAAGTATAAAACCTGTGTTTGGAAACCCCGCTTTTTCTTAAAAATTAACAAAAGATACATTGTATTACTTACACGTTATGAGTAGGTAAACCGCAAAATTTTTACAATTAAAGTTAATAGTCTGTTGTGTGTTGCTTGAAACTGTAATGTATAAGAAATGTCATGTACTCGTATGTATGTATGTGTGTGTTGCGTGCGTGCGTGTGTGTGTTGCGTGCGTGTGTGTGTGTGTGTGTTGCGTGCGTGTGTGTGTGTGTGTGTGTGTGTGTGTGTGTGTGTGTGTGTGTGTGTGTGTGTGTGTGTGTGTGTGTGTGTAAGCGTGCATGTGTATGTATATCTATCATATCATATTTTGTTTGATTAAGAAAATATATAAATGGTGTAATACTATTAGTCCAAGAATGTATTATAGGATAAGGTTCTCTATTTCATTGTAGTTTTTACCTCGAAGCCAATTTTGTAATGTGTACTTGCAACTATGTGTCGTTGTTGGGTGAAAATTAAGAATTTTATTTATTTTATTGTAAACATGAGCTGATTGTCCTGTGAATTGTCTCCTAGCATAGGCAGTTCTAACTTTGGCTACAGGTGCAACATTTGGTATCCTTCTTCTTTTATTCTGTTTAGTGGGGTTGTAAGGGAGTTTACCGTGAAGTTTTAGAATCGCGTGTAGGACGTATAGTTTCCGCACCGATAGCAGGCCACATTGAGAATATAGACTGTCGGTTGGAAACCTATAAGGTTTATGATAAATTACTTTAAGCAATGATCGTTGTGCTCGTTCTACTTCCAGAAATTTGGTTTTGGCAGAACCACCCCATATTGTGATACAATATGTTAGGATAGATTGGGCTAGCGATATGTATATTTGTTTTAATAAAACTGCGTCGGCCACGTGCCTAAGAGTCTTAAAAATCCATGAAAGTTTACGAATCCTACCCGTCAATAAATCAACGTGAGCGTGCCAAGTAAGGCGCTGGTCAACCATTACTCCGAGATATTTAGTTTGCGATATTTTATTTATACTGTAACATGAACAATTTTGATTGGTAAAATCTTTACATTCGTGAATTTTTATTTTGTGGTCGGAATTTGGTTGCGAGCTATTGTAATTTGTAAAACATATATAATTGGTCTTAGAGACATTGAGAGTTAATAATACTACAATACGCTTCAGAACTGGTATAGCAGATGTAGGTGAAAGGACAGCAATGCTTAAATGGGAGTGGGCGGGGCATGTGTGTAGAATGCACCTTGATAGATGGGCTCAAATCGTCACGCGATGGATACCACCAGACGGCTACCGACGAAGGGGTAGACCTAAAAAGAGGTGGACAGACACAATAGTCGACAGACAGTCATTCCGCTCTCAGCGCTCGCACAGGTCGGACGCTCGCTCCGCTGTCGATCCGCTGTCGATCCGTCTCGCTGTTCGCAGCATTTCTATCTTATTTCTTTCTACGTGGTTTCGCCCGCGGCTCTCCAAAGGTTAACCTAACGGTGTCAACTGACCTTTGTTGAGTTAAACGCTTTTTTCAAAGCGGTTCTGTTCGATAGGGAGCGACAGACAGTGCCTTTTTCAAGGCGCTGAAATTTCCCTCCGCCGCCGGTATATCGGGCTGTAAGTCTAGGCCTCCTGGAAGGCACGTTTGAGAGGGTGAGGCGTTCCTCCTCGCCCTAGAGACACTAGAAACTGCAGTCCTTTCCCTGCCGGGCGTGACCCACCCTACCCATCCTTATATTCCATCCCTTAGGGAGCGTATCCCGGGCCATTTCGGTGGCTCGGTCCCTCCCGAAGGACTGCTAGGCGTAGGCCACTCACCCCGCGGCGACATCACATCGTCGTGGGACCACCCAGTGTTAGGGACCTCACATCCTTTTTAGGCACACCCGACTCAACCAACCTTCCTGTGGCAGGTTGGACCACACAGACACCCATCACTCACCGTCACCGAGTTTCTTGCCGATTCTTCTCGGTGAAGGCGCGTTCCGAATCGGTGGTAAATAAAAATTACTCACTAAAGTCCTCCCTCCACGATGGAGGTACTCTTATTAGAGTACCTCCGATCGTTAGGAGGCGACGCGTTGAAAGGCTTTAATGCCTTTCGTCGCGCTCGCGAAGCCTCCGAGGACTCGCCCGCCTCCCCAGACCCAGAGCCCGTTCCCATGGAGGAAGAGGAAAGCCCTTCAGGCTCCTCCTCTCCTCCCACACCCTCCAGCTCCTCATCAGAGGATAGTAATGAGTCCCCCGTTAGTGACGGCTCCTCCTCTTCGGAGGAAACGTCTCAAACCGAGGAGTCAGATTCCGAAGGGTTCACTCCAGTGACCCACGGAAAGCGAGCGCGTAAACCCGCGCGTTCCGAACCCCCGGCGAAAACCGCCAAAATCTCCCACGGGCAACCCAGACCGGCCAAGGCATCCGCCGCCAGCTCCGCCCCTGCCCCAGCCCCAACCTCGCAGTCTGCTTCACAGACAAAAAAGGCCCCCCTTCCCCCGCCCATCGTAGTCCAGGACAAGTCTGCCTGGACAAATATTTCGGCTGCTCTCAATGAGCGCCACATTGCGTTTTCACACGCAAAGTCGGCTTCCGACGGAATCCGCGTGCAAACGCCGGACATCGCCTCCTACAGGCAGCTCCAACATTACCTCAACGTAAGGAAGATCTACTTCCATACGTACACTCCCGTCGAGGAGAAGAAGCTCCGCGTGGTTGTACGCGGAATTCCGAAAGAAGTCGACACAGACTTCATACTCACCGACCTTCAGTCGAAACAGCTTCCAGCTCTGGAAGTCCACCGCTTATTTAAAGCGCGTGGCAAAGCCCCTTACGATTTAGTACAAATCGTACTAGAAAATACCCCTGAAGGCAAAAAGATTTTTAATATAAAATCTATATGCCATATCTCCGGCCTCCGT
This sequence comes from Anania crocealis, assembly GCA_949315895.1. Lineage (NCBI taxonomy): Eukaryota > Metazoa > Arthropoda > Insecta > Lepidoptera > Crambidae > Anania > Anania crocealis. The sequence continues at coordinate 12,472,528 of OX438869.1, forward strand.
ATCGAGACCCCTCATAAAAAACTCACCCCTGGCCAGTGTCATCGCTGCCAGTTGTACGGGCACTCTGCCCGTAATTGTCACGCACGCCCGCGCTGCGTGAAATGCCTGGGCGACCATGGTACCGCCGACTGTCCTCGTTGTAAGGACACGGCGACTACCCCGCCCGCGTGTGTACTCTGCGGAGAGCAGGGACACACCGCGAATTATCGCGGTTGCCCCCGTGCTCCGCGAGTAAACTCGCGGGTGCAGGCACCAAAGGCCGCGCACTTCCCAGCCCCTTCGTTTCGCCAGTTTCAGGCTCAACCCGCAGCCTTCCCAGAGTTGCGTCCTTACGGACACAACGCGTGGTCTCGACCACTATCCTGGGCAAGGAATGCCTACGCCCCTGTCCCGGCCTTAAGCCAAATTACAGCAGTCCCGACGGCCCCTAAGGCCCCAAATATGGCCCCTACGGCCCAATCTGTGGCCCCTAAGGCCCCCACTATGGCCCCTAAGGCCACCACTATTGCCCCTCAGGCACCGCCAGTAGTCCCAAAGGCCCCTCAGGCACTGCAGGCTACAAATGCCCCGGTCACCCTCCGTGACCCGCGCTCTAATGCCCCTAAGGCTTCGCCAACTGTCCCGTACGAGCAGGATGCCATGCTCATATATAATCTCAGCCAAATCAACCCGGCTGAAATTAGATATGTAGCAGCCCAAATCCGTGCGCATCAAAAAGACCCATGCGCAATGCTTTGTCTTTTAGATAAGCACGCCGACCTCCTCCAAAAAGTTAGAAACATTTCCTCACCATGAATAATACACCCTCTAGAACGAAACCCCGGTCCCTTACCATCGCATTTTTTAATGCCTTTGGTCTTCAAAAACAAAAGGTAGAGATATCACTCTTCCTTATGAAGCACCAAGTTGACATCTTTTTGGTACAAGAAACCTTATTAAAACCCTCCATCCTCCCTCGTAGTGCTATGATTGCCAACTATAACGTAGTTCGCAACGATAGGCCCACTAGAGGTGGCGGCACTCTAATTTATTACAAACGCTCCTTGCATTGCGTTCCCCTCGACCCTCCCACGCTCACAAACGTTGAAGCTTCTGTCTGTCGGCTAGCCATGACCGGCCATCAACCAGTCATAATAGCTTCCATTTATCAACCTGGCGACAAGACTCCCTTAAGGAGCGACTATGAGGCTCTTTTTGCTATGGGACCCTCCGTCATTCTCGGCGGAGATTTCAATAGCAAAAATACTCAGTGGAACTGTTTAACAACCTCCAGCAATGGTAGAGAGTTAGCAGATCTCGCTGAAGTCCTCAATTTTGACATCATCGCCCCCCTTTCTCCGACCCACTATCCTTTTAACGTAAACCACAGACCCGATATCTTGGACATGGCGGTTCTAAAGAATGTAGGCCTGCGCCTTCGTTCAATAGAAGTCCACCATGACCTAGATTCTGACCATCGCCCAGTTGTCCTCCAATTAGGTCCCTCTGACCAACAGATATCCATGAAAACAATACTGGACTGGCACAGGCTCGAGAGCAATCTCGGACCTAGTCCCGATTCAGTATTGAACTCAATCCCAGACAGGTTAGGATCGCCTCACGAGACTAACCAAGCGATCGATGCCCTCACTAGCCACATCACGACCGCTATTAGCGATTCGTCTAGGCAAGTTCCAGATATGCCTAGGCATAGATTGAACTTGCCGGATGACGTGAGAGAGCTGTTGAGGGCAAAGAGAGCTGCGACCAGAGCTTATGACTCCTATCCCACCGAATATAACCGAACCCTTCTACGCACTTTACGGACATCTGTAAAGGAACGTATTAAGGCTCTTCGGGAAAGTCAGTGGGATAGCCTACTTGAAACGATCTCACCATCTCACCAAGCCTATTGGAAGTTGGCGAGATCCTTCAAGTCAGATATAGTCACATCTATGCCTCCTCTCTCTAGACCCGACAACTCCGTCGTATTCGACGACGAAGAGAAAGCCGAATGTCTGGCCGACAGCCTAGAGGCCCAGTGCTCTCCTAGCACGCTTCCTATAGACGCTTCCCACCTTAGTATGGTGGACAGCGAAGTCGAACGTCTCTCGGCCCTCCCTCCAACCTGCCCCCTTGCACCCACCACCGCCGATGAGGTGCAAACCATCATCAAAGGTTTCCGTCCAAACAAGGCTCCCGGTCCGGACCGGATCTCCAACAGAGTCTTACGAGTCCTCCCCGCCCAACTGATTTGCCTATTGGTTGCTATCTTCAATAGTGCCATGGCAAACTGCATCTTTCCAACCGCGTGGAAAGAAGCAGACGTCATAGGTATCCCTAAGCCCGGCAAGGACCGCTCCAAGCCCGCCAACTACAGGCCCATCAGTCTCCTCAAGACTATGGGCAAATTATACGAGCGTGTTCTCGTCTCCCGCCTAAGAGATTACATTTTCTCGAACAATCTCTTAATCAACGAACAGTTTGGCTTCAGAGCCTCCCACTCTTGTGTCGAACAGGTGCACCGCCTAACGGAGCACATTCTCGACGGCCTCAACAGATCCAAACCGATGGTAACCGGTGCACTCTTCTTCGATGTAGCGAAAGCATTTGACAAAGTCTGGCACAACGGCTTGATCTACAAGCTGTACCAACTCAAAGTGCCTGACAGTCTCGTGCTCATCCTTCGAGACTTTCTGTCAAATCGTACCTTTCGCTACCGCGTAGAGGGGTCCTATTCATCTCCCCGCCCCATCAGGGCTGGAGTCCCTCAGGGCTCCGTGCTATCCCCTCTTCTCTTTTCAATTTTCATTAACGACATTCCCAGGTCACCGCAAGTAGAGCTAGCTCTATTTGCGGACGACACAGCCCTCTATCACTCTGGCTACCATGCCGGTTACATCATTAAGGCACTACAACGTGCAGCCCAATCCCTAGGTGACTGGTTTAGGATGTGGCGAATAGAGGTAAACCCCGAGAAAAGTGCAGCAGTGTACTTTACTCGAGGTTTCTTCGCTTCAAAACATCCTAAACGATGTCTCACACCTATCACCCTATACGACCGTCCGATCCCTTGGGAGAAGACAGTCAAATACCTAGGTGTCACCTTAGACCGTAGAATGAGCTTTAAACCTCACATAAAACGCGTCCGTCAGACTGCAGCCTTTTACTTTTCAAGGCTCTACTACTATATCGGCAGGAAGAGTAAAATGTCACTTAGAAATAAGTTGACAATTTACAAAGCCTGTATTCGACCCGTGATGACTTACGCTAGTCCAGTGTTCGCTCATGCCAGCCCCTCAGAACTAGAAAGACTCCAAATCCTCCAAAACAAATTCTTACGCTCTGCCTCGGACGCCCCGTGGTATGTGCGTAACGATAATTTGCATCGCGACCTTAACATTCCGTCGATTGCCAGCTTTATGAAAGAAGCGTCTCAACACTTCTTTGATAAAGCCGTCAATCATACGAATCCTCTCATAGTCAAAGCCGCCACCTACTTGTGCCAAAAAGATGTCAAAGCCCGTTTCCGCCGACCGAGGAACGTTCTCGAAGATCCCGACGACGAAATCACATCGTTCGTAAAACAATTCACCACTCACAACAGTACACACCCGACAAGCACTAGATCGAATCAGCGCACTCGCCGGCGAGTGCGAGGACCCTTGCATCATTTTGGCAGGTACAGACATGTACCTGGCCGCTTCTCACCAGTCCGCCCTTCGGACGACGGCCCAAGCCGAGGTCCGAGCCTACAGAGGCGCCCTTGAGGCCTAGTCTGCCCCCCTCGATCGGGCCCACTAGAACGGGGCTCGCGTAGATCGGTCTGTATGCACAGACCAGTCTGTGTTGCAGCGCCGAGCTACGCGATGCAACCACTAGTCGGGTTGACCTCTTGGCCGGGTGCCTTCAGCACCCGACACGGTCCGATCGCGCCGCTAGTACGGGGCCCCTGCGCGGGCGAGCCCTAGGCTTCGCTACGCGAAGCCTAGGACTCGCCTCGCGCTCGAGGTACCCGCTAGCAGGCCGCTTTTGGGCTGAGTGCCTTCCGCACTCGCCTAAAACCCGCCCGGTGAAGCTGTAACGGCCCTCTGCCACAGCATAGGTCCTTTCAAAAAAAAAAAAAAAAAAAAAAAAAAAAAAAAAAAAAAATAAAAAGAGGTGGTGTGACGATTTGTCTAGCTTCGCGAGAGGTTGGGAGTCACTGGCCGCTGACAGAGACCAGTGAAAAGCGTTTGGGGAGACCTTTGCCCAGCAGTGGGATGATGTAGGTTAAATAAAAAAAATTAAAAAAAATTTGATGGCAATTACTTTCTGGAATTTACGCGAATACTATACATTTAACCCTTATAAAAAAAGTCAAATCTGTAAATTAAACGTTCAATTTAAATCCATTGCTCAAAGTTTAAAAATTAGAGCCGTATCTAGAGGATGGTCAAACGTACCTAAAGAACGAGATAAAGCGCTAACAGAAGGATAATGAAACATTCCAATCGTTTCCAATTAACGATTGGTTCTGTTTTTCGTCGATTGTTCAATGTAGGACACTAAAAAAGATAGTTCCAGCTGAAAATAGCTTAGTTTATGAATTAAACTCTATTTTCTTGTGATATTATTAAGTCTGAAAGAATTAGACAAATTATGACAGTTACATGGTTGATTTGAAACTGTTTTTTTTTTTAAATTTTAAATTAAATGTAGCTTGAAAAAGTTTTTTAGACAAATTTTTTTTTCGACCGTCTTTAGTGGGACTTGAACTGCAATCTCCTTTCCGGGAGACTGTTCTAGCCGATTAAGCTACCAAGATATTGTCTATTGTGGTGTTTGTTATTTTATTATGAATTTAATTTATAATAAAATAACAGACACCACCTTTTCTTTTCGTCTCCTTTTTCGTCTCCTGGGGCTTGTTTGCAGAAATAAACTGATTTTACTGATTTTACTCATTTTATAGGTATTTTTCAAAAAAAAAGGACTGAAAATACGATGTTTGGAAATGAAGGGTAGCCTGCAGCTGAATCAATTTAATAAAACTAATTTATTGCATGCTATAACGTTACAAAGGTGTTAAAAAGTATTTTATGATTTATATGAGCAATATAAAGAACAGCAATACAAATGGTAAAGACTATTAAAATCAGTTAAAATCAGTTTTATTTCTGCAAATAGGCCCCTGGAGGCGCTTTTACACGTCCCAATATTTAAATCTACCACTGCTTCGGGACAAATGTGGGTATGGCATACTATATCAAGTTTAAAGAAAATAAAAGAGTCGGTTCTCCGCCATTGGTCAAATAGCCATTGCCAACCCTGGCGATTATGACATTTAACCTCCTTTTGGAGAGGCCGGCCTCAGGCCTATGTCCAGCAGTGACTTATAATGGTGATGATGATTATTTATAATGTTCCAAATTTAAATTAAAAAAAAAGCTGTCAAGAAAAAAACAAAATACAACAGCTTTTCTGCTTCGCACTAAAACAATTCGAAGTTTGAATAAATATGTAACAGAGACAATACGATACGAATAAAATAATCCAAGACAGCTTTGTTCCGGTGCGTTTGTGTTGAATTTCATGAATAAATTGCTATTGTCATACATATAGAGCTGAATGTCGAAGTTGCTTCCTTTAACTGATCCGTACTAATATTACAGCAAAAATAACTCTACCTATATATCTGTTTCTTACGCTAAGACCATTTAATTTATTTAGGTGAAATATGGTTTGCAAAAAGTTTGAGGCCTTAGAAAAGACATAAGGTAGTTTTTATAATTAAATCCACGAATTGAGACGTAAAAAAGGGTGTCAAGGACTGATGGGGCAAATTATGATGACGAATGATATCGTCATTCGTCATCATAATTTGCCCTAGGTAACAGTAACTAAAAAAATGCTCAGATCTCATCTCATGTGAGCAGACTCTATTTAACTGCGTTCCAATTGCTTTTCAAACAAATATACTTTTCGACTTATTTATTCATGTATCAAAGACTTAAAAGTCGAGGAACACTTATGTGTCGTGTTGGAACAGGAAAATCTCATTCCATGTTTGGCTCTGTAGAGGCGATTTCGAATGGGAATATTAATGTCTGTAGTGAGTGGTGGTTCGATAAATGTAATGACATGTTTTGATTGATGAAATACAAGGATCAGAAAATGTCAATACATTTTTCAATCTATTTATTAAAAATCACATTGCTTATTATATATTGCTAATCGTATACCCGACTAAGGCAAAGCCTACAGAGAAAGAGTTATGATTTTAGCAGTCTATGTATAATAAAATATATGTGAGTATTTTGCCTTTTTGAGTTCCACATTTGCGGCTAAACTACTGAGTAAATAACACTAATTGAGGTAAATAATCGCGATCATAATAACGGAAGTTGACGCGGACAAAGTCGCGGGCAACAGCTAGTTTATAATATTATGTGTAACGTTTTGGCTTAGAAAAATATAGATTTCAGACTCCTAAATTTGGAACACGCATAAGTCTTAACGTGGAACCGCAATAACCGCATATCAATAGCTTTGAAACCGCCACGTACCGTAACATTTTCATAACTTCCGACTGAAATTAGAAGCCTACTTCAATTATTACATTGGCTACCATGTCTTTTCATTTCAATTGTTTTATGAAGATGGCCGATATTTTTTTTTTGCGCTGACTGGTGGATGTCATCCACCGAATTTTTGAATCGCATGGAGGTTGATATTTTTATTTGATTTCACGACAATTGTTATAGTTGTTACAAAACAATTAATCATCAATCTTACTACTGACCTAATTGTGTTTTATTGATTAACTTTTCTCTTGTTGTTTGTCCCAAAAGTCTTATTTCAAAACAAGCATTTATATTATAATTTTTGACCTCGTCTTTAATAAAACCTGTTTGAAATTCCATCGTGGCCGAAAGTTTGGAGCACCAGTTGAATAAGAATAAGCTTTCTTAACGAGGGTGCTAGTAGAGACGACGTTGTCACATTTTTTTTTGGTTTTAAATCATATTATTATTGATTATGTACAGTACCTACGTAATGAAATTCCGGGAACTTAACATTAGGCATAAACCCTATTCAACTCACCTTATATCTGTCTAAAGCCTAACACCTAAACCTACTGCCACTAAAAATATGTATACAAGAAAAATTTTAAGATTAGTTAGTCTACTCAGTGTCTTAATTATATCAGAAATAAGTACCCATCTCATCATTACGAGTATGTCGCAACTTTTAATAAGTGACTAAGGTGTTGGAAAAGGAAATTACATTTCAAACCAATAAACTCAATATTCTCATCATCATCGTGATCTTAACCCTGAATCAGAACACTGAGCAAAAGCCTCTTCAAAAAAAGTACTGTCATAATCTTCAAAAATACGCTGCTGCTCTTCTTCTTTAGGCAGTACCGTTTAATCGCCTATTATAACAGATAAGATGAGATTAATTTGTAGCTAGTATTCTATTTCAGTTCTACATTTGAAGGACATAAAAAAAGATAAATTGGGTTTTACAGATAACGCAGACAAATATGACTCCGTTTTCAGAATCAAAAACAGTAATAAAATCAAATAAAACCAGTATTTACACAAGTTTTAATAGAAATATCACTTTGCTACGTGGGTCACTGTTCGATGCAATGAAACTTATGGATGGGTTATTAACCACACCACTGGTTTTGGCTAACGAGAGTTTCGTGTTAGTTACGCTTCTCATTGTGGCAGTTTTAGAATGTTTGGTATTATTTTATTCTCCGCAAGAATATTTTTTATGGTAAGAGCGCCCATAAAAGATATTATTCCCAAAACAATCAGGGACTTCTATCCTGCTAATTTAGATTTAATGCAAAAATTATTCGCATTGTTATTGATTAAAACATGGTGCTTATTTTGCCGGTCTCCTTTTATATTTGTGAAAATACGTTTTTGTATGAGGTAGACAATTCCAGTTTATTATTTAAAAAGGTGATGTAGTAGCAATGGTTGCATGTGTAGGACATAGGGCACTCTAAGAGCAGGGTTTTGCCATAATTTTGACATATTTTGTCTAAGTATGGCGATCAGTTTGGAAAATGGTGAAGAAAGCCCGCTGTTTTTTACCCCCTTCTTTTGGTAGTAATCTTTTGGCTACTTCCTACAACATGAACCTGTGGTTGTATTCAATATCGGTTCTCATAATAAGGATCTTTTGAAAACAACTAACACATAGTGGCCGTCACTTAATAACATTCAAGGCAAAATGATATCACTGTTTTGTCTCGTTTCTAATAATGTTTATCAGACTACTCTTTTGCCTATCAAAGCAAATCAAGATTAAAAGGGAACAAGAGAAATGGTGGTGACTGTTATGTTGTTATTTCCGTTCTAACAAGAGGACATCATATTTGAATTCTTCTGGCCGTATGATTATTCTTCAACGCCAATCTGGTCCCAAAGTTTGCCATGCTGCCTTTTAAACGCCTCAGATGTGTCCTATATTTACGACTGAAAACGGGAACAATGGTATAATGCGCCATCCGAAGGACCACTATAACCTACCCGCTCCTTTCATACCTAAGTAAATGTACAAAATATCGTTTCCAATACTGACACGACCGGGTAGCAGTTCCGGAATCTAGTAGTTGCAGAAAAAGTTACGTACCGCAAACGCTGTAAAATGTATCTTATATCATATGAAATTCTAATAAACACAACGCAAATCGCTAACTTCGTCTTTCATAAATTTAAGAAACCAGTTTATTCCTATTGAATTTCTATTTCAATTAAGAGTTGCACAATAAAAACCAATGCGGTGAGGCAAAGTACATAATGATAATGCACTAAAATGAAAGCATTCCATCCCATCACAATGGTACACAGATCGATTGTTCCAGTTTGCCCTGCCTGTCAACATTGAATTATAGATCCTGCCTATTCAATTGCTGTTCAGGTCCGTTCTGATATTCTGGTGTAGGCTTTAGAAAACCTTGTTAGTTTTGGTTATGATATCGATGACATATAAAAGCGGTATTCAAAGCTTAATGACGCAGTTTTCTATAAACATAACTTGTTTATTAAGATGCTCTTTATACCCTAGTCAAGAAGGTTACAGCAGACTGAAGAAGCTCGGCTACTGAGCAAACAAATTTGTATTTTTTTGAAGTGAAAACTTCTTTAGCGGCGCTGAGCACTTTTTGTTGGATGGGTAAAAACTTCCAAACTCGCGTCAGGGTCACGTGATGCTGATCGAAAAAGCGTAAGATCGAGGGGAAGGGAGAGGAACTAGTATCTCCCACTCTTTCTACCGTGCCTGAGTGTGCTGTTTTCTATTATTTTTGAAGTAAAACTTCTTTATAGGCGTTGGAAAAAATTTACCGTCACGTTTTGCGTCAAATTTTCGTCACATTTTTCGGTTACGCGCCATCTTTTTCTTGCCCCTACCACGGTTGGTTCAGACGATAGCAAAAAGGTAAAGTGAAATAATATTTAACGAATTTAACCAATTTAACCAATTTAACCAATTTAACTAATTTAACCAATTTCTGGAAAGTTGCATGTAGATCATTTTTCGAAAAATAAGGCCATAAAGAAGTTTCACTTCTTACGTGTGTACACTAGTACACGCACAACTTTTTTTTCTAAGTTTTACTTACACACTTTTCAACACTGGCAGTGAAGACCTGTGCCCAACAGTGGGATACAAAAGAGCCTCCTTTTCTCGTCCTTTCTCAAGGTGTAATCTATCTTTGTACCAAATGTCTTTTAAATCAGTTCAGGGTCTTTGCCGTAAAAGCGTAACAGAAAAAAGTAAAGATTTCATTCGTTTTTATGGGTATGGTAAGAGGTAAAAGGAAACTGTCAGAAGGAGACTGTCTGCAGCGATCAATCTGAGATTACCAACCCGTCTACGTGGCGTGGTGATCATGGCAAAATCCTACTTTTGGGGATTGCAGTAGACTGATATGAGCTGGTGATGAGGACGAGGGACTTCATTGTTTTTATTGGTCCAATTTTAAAATCTACCGGTTTTAGCTCGGGCGGTCCACGTGAGGCCTCGGTCACTCAGGTCTGTGTTCCGACCGCGCCGCTCCGCGCTCCCCGCGTCGCCTCCCGCGCTCCCCGCGTCGCTTCCCGCGCCGCTGCCTTCGAGACCAGGCCCCTAATTCGCGTAACCGAATCGTATCACAATCGTAATTGAACGACAGGTTTTTGACAGTTCTAGTATGGGCTAAATGTCAAAATCGTCCAATTCAATCACGATCGAACTGCGATTCGGTTACGCGAATTAGGCCCCAGTTCCATTTAAATGTATTAATTGAAACGCGCCGCTCCCTCCAAATCCGCTGGTGCAGCATTGCCTGCATAAAGCAAGCCGAAGATGTACGTGATTTATGCAAATACTGCACTGGCGGGTGCATACTTACTTTTCGTGTTGGCTATTAGTTATTTGAGAATATTTTTAGAGATCAAAAATATGAAGAGATAAACTTATACTTTAGACAAATATAAATTGTGAAAAATACAGAACAGAGAGAGAGCATAAATTTCCTTAATCACCACGTTTTACTCGGAAGTGGGTCGGCGAGTTTAGCCAGTGGAGAGAAAATATTGCCCGTCTTTTTCTGACGGTACCCTTTTAGTCACCTCTTAAGACCACCTATAGGGAGATTAATATGGGTCTCTTATGAAGGTTCAAGGTCGCCCAGCGGGAAATATCCTAATAATCTTATTCTTAAATGTATGGTTATTGCGTTTTGAAGCCGCCACTGGCGCCCCTCGTCCGCTGACTTCGAAACCAAGGCCTAAAGCTGCCACTTCGTTTTGTGTACCGTCTGTCGCTCAACTTACTCGCTCTGCTTCCGTCCTACCTTTGGTGTGCTCAGCCCTATAGGGTAAAAGCCGATTTATCGTGACGTGTTGTGCCGACTATACCATTTTAAAATGAAGGCTGGTCGTTAAACACTTTTCAAATGACTTGCTAATAAATGAATGATTACTGACTTTTATTACAAAAAAAAGGCTTTGTAATTCTTACCCCAACAATAGTAATTATATTCACATATTGAGTACCTACTAACGTAAATATAATATGAGTACATAGCCATTTTCTAAATGTTTAATAATAAGTTGAACCCAAAAAGACAACGAATTTACCGGACACACTTTGATTCTTATGTCAAAAAATTTTTTTCTACTAGGATTTAAGTACACCACTCATAACCGCGAAAAGAGGAGGTGCAATAGTGTCTGTTCTCCACCATTAGACAAACTGAGACCGTCACCTCGCCAACCAAGCTAGGTGTTTATTGCAAAATCCTTATTTTGAAGGGGCTTACATCCCTAAATGGACTGATTTGGTTCGATAATTTTCAATTAAATTTGTTTATTCATTCTCCTATGAACTTGTTTCCATCAACAAAATAATTCATGCAAATGAAGCTATTTTATTTTGATTAAATACAAATATGTTATATCAGATCCACCTGATTATTTCGTTGCTTATTGAACTCGTCTAACCCCACAAATACTGTTTGCACAACAAACATAATGTTTTCATAGCAATTTTCGAGATGCAAAGAAAAAACGGGAAATAGAAGTCGAGTTTGTTTAGGCAAATGCGTTGTTTGCTTGGGGCAGAACGATAATAACTCCATTTATCCAACATACAGATATTTTCACTTATATCAAAGGAAGGATTTGATTCTCACTAAGGGAAAACTGGGGGCGGAAAGTTTGTGGAAAGGTGCCGAAACACGATCTGCGGGTGGGCTCTAAACCAGGTAGACCGACGATCTAAAGAAGGTCGCGGGAAGCTGCTAGATGTAGCACGAGACTGATTGTTGTGGAGGTCTTTTGGGGTGACCTATGTCTAGCTGAGATGATAATGATGAAGGGGAAACTTTAGTTAGTTTTGAAACTATAGCTAGTTGAAGTAACGGTCTGGTGGTCCACTTACTACGCAAGTGTACCTGGTTCGATTGCCAAATACCCGGATCCCATTTCTTTAGAATTGGTTAAGATAAAACTGCTCTTTATGCAATTTTGAACGGTTTTTCAACAATTAAATTAAAGGTAAGATTTGAAAATACCTTTCTTAAAAATCTTTCCTGCCTTATGTGGGATTCGAACCCACAACTTTCCGGTAACCGGGTGACTGTTGCAACCATTAAGCTACCAAAATATTTTTTGTGTCGATGAATTCATTCCAGGATTTATTACGCTGTGAGCCAGCGGACGGTTGTTGGTTCGAGAAAGCAACCATTATTCAAATAATTTTAATTTCAAACAATCAATTTTCAAATTAAAGTAGCATAAACAAAATAAACAAAGTGTGAAAAGATTTTGTTTACTTTGAAGCATTGAATACGTAACTTAAAATAAGAGTTGCCTCGTTCAAATACATATTCATCGATAAAGTCAAAAGTTCCGTTTCACAGACAGCCCGCATGATGTTTGTATGGGTGCCGGAAGCGACAGGTTATAGAAATAGCACATTGATTCAGTTTGCACCAACAAACCAGCAAACGTATCAAAAAAAAAACATTTTGATACAAAAATTCATGGCCAGTGTTAAATTTCATTTCATAAAAAAAAATTGACTGTAAACTCTTTGGTTCCGTTATTAAAAAAAATAAAAAACTAGATGAACAATCAGTATCACAACACTTAAGGTCATGGCACACATACCGGCACCGCACCGGGCACCGACTCAACCCAGCAATTATCTTGCCATTCAAATTAGTTAACTTGCCATTCAAATTAGAGCATTAAGTTGTGAGTCCTACAATATATTTTGTAATATCGAGTCGCCGTGCTGCAGCCGTGCTGTTGCGAAACCGGTATAGTTTGCCATGACCTTTAATGAGCACCCTTTGAACATTTTGGCGATGTTAACCTTAGTTGCATGCGTCTTAAAGTCATGTGTGTAAGGTGTAATTTGCTTTGCGGTAGGAATGACACGTGACATTATCTGCTTACATTTATAATTGGACAGTTTGAAGTGACACTTCTGTAAAGAACTGTGTATCTGTGTGCTATTCATGCTGCCCATATGATATAAAGACCGAAAATTTATGAATTCATCTTATCTTATTATAAGCCCACTGTTAAACAAAGATCACTTTAAAGGAGAACTATGCTATGATCGTCACGTTTGGCAGGGTTGACGAACGCAGTTTAGCTAATGGTAAAGAGACGATGACTCTTTAGTCGCCTCCAACGACAATCATGGGAAGCGTCATTTATTATTTTTAATTATTGTTGCATTAGTCTGCCATCGGCAATTTGCCTGCAATCGAATGGCGAATAAGGATAAATCCCCCCCCCCCCCCCTAAAAAGTCTGCACTACACGGTTTCAATTTAAAAATTGACCTTTAAGTCCTTATGGTACTGCAAAAAAAGTTAAAGTTTACTGAAATAACTAATAGCCAGCACAAAATGTATGCACCCGACAGCGCAGTATTTGCATAAGTCACGTACTTCTTCGGCTCGCTCTGTGCAGACAATGCACGACGTGTGTCGCTTACCAGATTTCACTAAAAAGGATGAGAATACAATGCTGAAGAAGTCTGTTTTATTGCAGTCACAGTTACAGCTGATGTCATTGTCAAATAAAGCACTGTGAAGATAACTTACTTGTTTTTGAAGAAATAAAATACAATGAATTCTGCATTGATATTTCTTGTACTATCATTGGAATCTGTCATTTAAAAATTTTAAAGCTCTTAACAGAATTGGGGGACCGTCCTCGGAGTGAGATTGTATTCCTGTACTTCTAGAATCATCTGCAAACATTGATCTAATGTACTTCTCCCAAGTATCTCATCTCTTTGTTACATCCAGTATTGGGTGGTTATTGTCACTACCAGTTGGTGTACAATAGTCCTTTGTCCGATCATAGATTTAATCTCCTTATGCAATTTGAATGAATCATGCTTGTCATGTTGTTCTTCCACGTACTCACACTTTTCTCTGTACCATCTATCACGTGCGTATCGTACCTCCCTTCGTATCTTTTTTTTTAAGCTCTTAACATAGTATTTCATTATTTTCCTTTACTGTAACTGTTCTGTAATCTTTGTTTTTCCAGTTTGCGGTCGTTCACAGCACATAATGTTCTAAGAATTCAAGTTCGCTTAGGTTAGTCAATACAAACTACTGCAACTGCAGTTTATTTTGTAAATTGTTGTAGCAAGACAGAGACAGAGTGGTGGACAGAGAGTAGCTTTCACCTGAGAGGAAATAGAGGGCGCTTAAATACTATTTTGTACACAATGTTTATTGTTGCTAGTCAAGTATAAAAGATGTATACGTATACTCGTACTATCGGTACCGAAAATTGTTAGGTATTATATAAGTAGGTACCTACTCTCTATTATTACCACTTCAGCATTTACATAGATAGATTGTCTTTTAGGTCATAAAAATTAAGAGGCGAAAAGAGAGATATTGAGTTTGGTTACAAATACTGTGACACGTTTTGGCGGAAAGGTGGGACAATGGCTTGAGAGAGCACTGGACCGCAGCCCTAACAAACACAAATGCAAGGCAAATTAATAGTATAATAAATTAACTTTAACTTTCTAAAGAATTAATAAATTATTTGGCTGCTGCCATATGTAAGAAACCTGTTATTAAATTAATTGTGGATCTACTTAAAATATAGGTAATAAATAAATAGTGGCCGAGTTTCTAGCGCTTCTTCTTAGCGGCACTCCCGAAGCAGTGGTAGTTTTAAATTTATGGACGTGTAAAAGCGCCTCCTTGGGCCTATTAGAAGAAATTAAACTAATTTTACTGATTTACTGATTATGCTATACGCTATTTAGCATCAAATTACGAGGCATAGGAGCGGAGCATTGATGAATAATATTTTTAAAACCGGAAAAATACTCCTTTGGTCAGATTCCGCCGCGTAAACTGTTAAAGTCACGTAAAAACATGTTCTCTTTTGAAAATTATAAATAACGTATGATGATACGTCTATCTTATACCACACACTGTGATAATATCCGAAAAATATTTTTATGTTTACATAATATAGCCTTTTCTAACTCCCATAGATTCAGTTGCTCTAAGCTATGTTATTTCTGGTATATTTTTATATGAATGTTTTAGTAAATATTTTCTTTCTCAAATCAATGCGGCTGATAACGTAGGCTATGCCCCTCAATTTTCTTAAATGATCGTATTAATAAACAAAATACGACCGTACAGAATCAAATTTAAAGGAGGGTTTCTCTTCATTATCAACTTTTCCATTAAGTTAATGACATTAACATTGTGAATTTTCAAAAGCTCATTATCTTCATTTAAGTCATTATTTAATTTAACAGCGAAATGTGATATAAACTTCCAATTTAAAAGACTTATGAATATTTTTTTATAGTTGTTGCCAGCGACTTCATTTGTAGATACGAGTATAATGCAGATGTTATACTTTTAAACAAACACTAAGCAAAAAGTTGATCCCATTCAATACAAAAATCAAACATATTTATGTCACGTGAACGGAACATTTTTCGGAAATCGGAAGTAGCCTTTCTGCTCTTTAAATACTATTGTATTTAAAATATCTATATCTGTGTAAAACTAGATGGAAAGACGATATAAAACAGTAATAAAACTTTAGAAACAGGAAAATTTGGAAAGCCTTAGGCTTTGCTTAGTGCAAGCGGATAATTTTACTGATGTCAAAGAAAACATTTATCACATTATACTACTAATCAATAGCAATATAAAAACAATGCAAAAGAAGTATTAATGAACTAATACTAAAGAATTATTATTATGAAACATAAATCATGTTATCTTTTATAAAAAATAATAGTAACGAATAAGTTAATCCGACATAATCAAGTAACAAAGATCTATCTGAACTTCCACTTATATAATATTACTAGCGCCTCAGCAGTATTTGATGCTGACGTCTTAAATGTCATTGTCATCAAATATGGCGTGATTGGAAAAAAATATCAAAAATTTCATTTTCTTATTTTTTTTATTTTTTTCCAACGTTTTTAATTTTTGTCCTATTCGCGAATATCCGATTCGAAAGACAAATTCAAAATAACCAAAATCTAAAAAAAAATACCATCCGTTTTCGAGTTATGTAGAAGTGGTGTAACTAACACGACTTTCTTTTATATAGGGCGTGTTAGGTAAATGATCTAATACCTAGGTAACACTATAAAAATTTTAGAAAATGAAAAACGGCTTAATGTAGAAAGTTGCCAATACTTTTATTGTTTTTCGAACTAATCTCCACATCTCTACACATCGTCGCATTCGATGGAACCATTGAGAAAAGCAGTGGGCCCATTCTTCCTTAGTCTCTTCTTTGGCATTTTCGTACGCTTCCATGCACCGCATCTTCAGGTTTTTTATCTTAAGTTCTTGGGAATAAATGAAAGTCGCAGGGCGCCAGGTCAGGACTGTATGGCGGATGACTCATTATCTCGACATCTGCTATAGTCAAATAATCAACAGTCCGTTTTACGGAGTGCGCTGAAGCACTGTCGTGGTAAAGGAGGATCCTGCTTCGAGGGCGCTGCTGTCGAATTTTTTCCAAGACAACAGGCAAACAGCGATTGACATACCAGTCTACAGAATCTGTCCTTCCATCTTCTAGCACAACTGTCGCGAAATGACCTTTCCGACTAAAGAATGAGGCAATCATCTTTTTTCCTTGACTTCTTCCTTTCTGTACCTTAGTTGGCTAATCCTCGAAAAGGAAACACCCACTGAGCTGATTGTCTTTTGGTTTCGGGTTTGTAGCAATATATCCAGCTTTCATCACCTGTGACGATGTCAAATACAGCATTTGATCACCGCCGTTGAACTTATTTAACATATGGCGACACCAGTCCATGCGAAGGTGTTTCTGGTCGTCGGTTAAAGTATGGGGAATCCATTGGGTGCAAAGCTAGCTGATGCCTAAATGTTCGTGTAATATTTTTTGATCTTGACTCATACCAATGCCTAGGCTTGCCCGTATCTGCTGATAGGTCACTCTCTTATCTTCCTCTATCATGCGTCGCACAGCACTGATGTTATCTTCAGTAGTCGCTGTTAAAGGCCGTTCCCTCACGCGGATCATCATTGAGATTGCTAAATCCACGCTTAAACTTAAGTGGCACGAGATAGGGCTTCATTAAGAAATGCTAATCGCAGCCTATCATAGCTTTGTTGTTGAGTAAGCCCACAACGAAAGTCATAATAAATCATTGACCAAAAATTTTCTCGCGTTTGGTTAATTTTCACAAACAAATGACAAATGAATGCCTTATACTACATTAAGTTACCGAAGCGTTCTAAAATTGAAATAAAAAAAAAGTTTTCATTAGCAATGTTTCTAACTGGCCAGTTCTAAACATTTTCAGTGTTACCTACGTAAGATTAAACCAGCACTTATTCACATAATATGCTTAGCAATACTATGGTGAAGTCAGAAATTTGATATCATCATTTTTGAAAAAAACATTTTTTCATGCAAATCGTAATCTCAAAATATGAAATAAAAAAGTGTGTTTGTATGCGATTTTATGTTAACATAGGCTGGTTTCAACTTGTTATACCATTTACCTAACACCATGTATACATATTGACAGATAGATTACTAAGATTAGAAAGATAATTATTATTAACGGCCGGTCCCAATAACCTATTTATCTTCAGTTTTGGCATATCGGAGATAGGAAACAGTTTCTATCTCTGTTTTTGCCGTCCAGAGAAACAAAGACAGAAGTTGTTTTCTATCTTCGATATGACAAAACTGAAGATAGATAGGTTATTAGGACCAGCCGTAAGATAAGTAAGATTAGTCAGAATGATAGCTCGTTTGGTATGGTCAGCCAGCCAGTAAGTCTGCGATACAATTGATTCAAACGCACTATAATAATGAATGCAGTCTCTCTGGTTAAAAATGTTTCATAACTTAGTAGTTTGTGTTCGGAATCCTATACATTTTGAAATCTATAGACTTTCTGATTTCATACATTTTAACATTATAAAGGCAACAGTAAAGTCAATTTAGTGTTCTTCCGTGATCATGGCGCTTGCAACAGTGCCGGATATCGGAAACTCATAAAAAAATAAGTTAAAATAAACATAAAATTTGTTTTATGTTTCGAAAAAAGCATCAAAAATAAATTAAAGGGTTGAAGTTGGACAACAAGTTCATCCAGTTTGCAAGCTTCATTTAAACTATGTTTCATTTGCCATTTCAATACTCGTAAAACTAACAATTCCGAAATATTGAAACGTATTCTAAATAAACTCCGCTATCAAATACATTGTCCAGATGCAACAATAAAATCTTTCACTCTAAATAAAATTTCGAAATCCCCAAGAAATAAGGTTATGAATACGAACCGGCATGACTATGAATTTCAAGGCATGACGTAATTCAATCTCGACTCCGTATACACCACTCGGGAACCAAACAAATAATGCAAATGTGTCTGTTTATCCCAAGACGGTTTGCTTTCCCCAAGAGTTCTAGGATGTTCGTTGTTTGGAATCGTTCGATAATTTTACAGGAGTTGCAAATTGACTTGGTTTTTTAGTTCCGTCAAATTTCGTTGTGTCAAAGCACAGAAATCTTTGATATTTTTGGCTGCGTTTTGTTTTTCTATTATGGTTGTATTTAGAAAAGTTTCGAGCTATATTAAAGAATATGACAGGACAGCATCTGTCGGCTCAGGTTGTATTGTATGTAATGTTTAAACGCTAAAAGCTCAACTTTAATAAAATATTTAGTTCGTGTCATGATGTGGTCTACCTAGTACTACACAAAAGTTCCGGTCGAGTTAATTAGGAAAAAATATTTTATATAGATGACACTGTTGAAGAATAGTATATACTCCTAGTAGTGAAGAATAGTCCAGCTTTGGAAGGCACGTTCAGTCACTGGTCCCGGCTTCTGTCACAACATGGAATTGGTAAATCTGCCCTGATATGAAAGAAGGCGGCTAAGCCACAAAAGTGAATTTCGAGAAAACAGCGAAAAACATTTGAAATTGGTTTGAAAAAGTGTTACTTAGCCGCTTAAACCCTTACGCTATCTCAGTAACTGATAGACGGAAAAATATAATTCCAAGATTGGTCGATAGAGCATCGTCTGCTTAGTTCAGAGGTAACGAAAACTTAAAAAGCCGCTAAAGTCACTTAGCCGCCCTCTCTCATATCAGGGCAGTAATATCAATCATACAAGTCTCGTCAGGGATCTGTAACAGGCGGCTTGAAAAACTCTGACACAAGACAACCCTTGAAGGATAGTCAAACGACAAAAAAAAATTTTTTAAACAGATTCTGAGACTTAATTTGATTGTTTACTAGCTGTTGCCCGCGACTTTGTTCGAGTGAAATTTTAAATTTGGTAGTACCCGAAAAGATACTTATGAGCTATTCCAGTAGTCTATCTGCGTATAAATTTTTGCTAAGGTCTGTTAAGCTGTTCTGGCGTGATTAAGTAACAAAAATCTATCCAAACATTCGCATTTATAAATATCAGTAAGATAGTAAGATTAAAGATCCCCATACAAAAGAAATATAAAGTGCAACAATAGCATAGGTATAATGGGTATCAAAACCTTTTTATCTCTCTGTAAGATTTGTATGTATTCGGAACGAATGCGATGACAGCTTACGTGTTTTATTCACGTGTATCGCTGTCACTGTTGTCAACAGTTTCTAATTTGGACTGTCTTACAGTTTGAATATAGAAATAAGTATATAGGGCGAATCCAGCGTTTAGTTTGAAATAAAAAGCGGAATATAAAATGCCGGGAAGGATTGCACATAACCCGCTGGTCTTTTGGGATTTCCTTCTCTCGGTTTTTATACGGGATGCATTAACACCGTCATGACATTAATATTTTGAGGTTCCCTTGAAGGATAAGCGAATATATTATGGAAATAATCACTAGAAGATCATTCTAAATTTTTCAACTTGATTGACGATACCAAAAACAGTCACGGCAACCAAATAATAATAACAATAAACGTAGACATCATTGCTCTTATCCGAAGTAGGTAAGTAACTATTGCACAGACAACGGCAGGTCAACCTACCCAAAAGTTAAAGGTCATTAAATTGATTTTCAACTTTAAGTCATACAAGTAGAGATCAATATCAATTGAGTAAATTTGACGTTTTGTAGTAGGTGGTCGTGCTGTTTTCTGTAATTGCACCGCAGCACCTGTAGCAAAAATAAAGGTAAAACTAACACCGAGGTTTTAGTTTTGGACCCAAGACAACATAGAAAAGTGTTTTATTCTGAATCAGCCCGACAGAGGGTCGAACCCGGAATAAGAAACAGGGGACAACTTTCAAACCGATCACCACTTAATCTCAGTAGAGGCCGCTAAGCCCCGTGATGACTTAGACCCGAGTTCACCAATACTTAAACAGCCGGTAAACATAGATTGACGATCAATTTGACACAATTCCCATACAAAATATGTCAATTAATATTTTAAACGCTGTTTAAAACATAAACGTCTGTTGGTGAACTCGGGTCTTAACTCAGTACATACATACATACATTAATCAGGTGGGTTCGGCAAGTAGACTTTATTTGAAGCGTTCCTTTCCTGTTATATAAACGTAGATACTTTTAGTTTGCTTTCGGGTTTGTGATCGCCAACCCGCATTTGGCAAGTGAGGTGATTATGCCAGCCATCACTGCTGCAGCTATAGTAACTTGAAGTCAATGATGGAGACCTTTGCCATGTAGTGGGATGATTACAAGCCAAGAAATTCAGTTAAATGTTTTATTCTTTGACAACGGTGTGAGTGTCATCCGCCGTTATTCGCATGTAAATGTGAGAGTCATATTGAAATTCTAAGGATTCCAAGGATGTAGGTAATTCCTTTTTGTATGGGCTTCTTTGTGGTCTCAATACTGAGTAGATTTGAGGTTAGTTACACGACTAGGTGAGGTTAAACGATTGTGGATCTGTTGTAAATGTATCACACTAAAAATTATACATTTTTGTAGTCTATAAAAATGTTTCTTGGGTGATAGAAATCAAAATTGTTGCATACTTTGAACAGACGACACAATATTTCAGTATGAATGTTAGGTTATACAACGCGTTAGGTAGAAAAAGCGAAACATAACGTAGGTATGTGTTATCATGTATTATGACGTTATATAAGAATGACTTGGTTTGAAAATTCTCATTCAAAATTAAGCAAAAGTCATGGAATTGTATTTTTTTACTACTGTATCATCATCAACATCATCAACATCATATACATCATCAACATCATCAAGATCAACAACATCAACAACATCAACAACATCAACAACATCATCCTTTATTAGTCCACTGATGGATACAGACCTTTCCAAAAAGTGGCTATTGCCATAACCACCACGCTTGTTAGATCGTTGATCTCAGTTTGGCAAATGGTAGAAAGAAAACGCTGCTGCCCGTCTACTACTCGCAGTACTTACTCCTTTAATGGCCTCTTACGACACCCATAGGAATGGAACATATGGTGATATTTTAGCAATGTGGTGGCACTGAGTCCATCGCTTTATAACATTCATATACTCTGTCTCACGTATTAAAATAATATACTTAGCCACATACATGGATTCGATTAATGTTTTCCCTTTGATTCCGATATGGGGCACACTAATGACAGTGTAGGTATTCCAAATTTTATTTTCTATTGTACAGAGATAATATTAATACAAATTGTTGTGCTTATGAAACTAAACAAATTTTCTTTAGAAAAATATCATAAAATATTTAAAAATTTTTTGAATGTAAGTACCATAATAGATCTCTTAGCAGCCTGACCAGTTTTTGAGGAGAGGTAATTCTTTTATAGCCTATGTTTTTATGAGATAGTTGAAAAATTTTGTGAGCACAACTATAGCCTTAATTATTCCGTCTTTATGTTATTCACTTTATTATATAGTTTGGCAGCTATGTAAGTTTTTCCTTAATACTCGTATTCACTAGAAAGCATGACAAAAGTGAACTGACGAAGAAAACCAAAGTCTACATTTTGCAGTCAATCTTAGAGAGTCTTATTGGATTTGTCTATTTCTTGTGTTTATCATACCACTGAGACAATGTGCCCAAAATGACACTATCTTGCTACTTTTACTGTCTTGGCGGAACCCCATAATAAATTTCTTTACCAAGATACAAAGGATGCAATAACATGTTTAGTTTACAAAGAGCGGGAAAACATGTAAAAAGAAAGAAAAAAAATACAGTAAGGCTGGCTTTTAAAAGAGACTTGTAACATTTTGGTGTTACCACTCGATAACGAGGTCTCCATCATATTTTATAATAATAATATAATAGTTTTACTCGTATCTACGTGATGTTTCTAAAAATCATTATAAATTCCTTATCAAAAACAGTCCGTAAATCTTTAATTTTCTGAAGGACAACAATTAAAGAAAACAAAACTAATGCTGTTTCTAAACTATTACACTGTATATTAAATCGATACCTTCAGGTTCAATTGTCGTATAAACCAAAACCGTACTTTTCAGGAGAGCCAAAAAACGTTTTTTTTTTTTTATAAAAAAAATCATAACTTTTTTATTTCAGAAGCTATTAAAAAATGACCAAGAGAAAACATTCTTAAAATTTTGCGATGAAAAAATCTAAATATTCAAAACATGCTCATTTTCGTTAGTTTTAAAGTTAGCTTGGATTTACGTCTTTAAAAAATACACTCGGTGGTTTATACGACGTCCTTTAACGGATCTAAAAATATCTCTTTACGTCGTATTTGAATTTTTAGTAAACATGAGATTGCAATTGCTGACGTAAAGACCGATAGATGTAGATTTTTTGGTTTTTACAACCATTGATTATAGTGATTTATTTAAATGAATTAATAAAACATTGTATAAAAATAATGTTATGTTGACTATAAGCACACTTATATTGTTTCGAGAATGTATAGAAATATATTTTTAGTTATATAACTATATTTGGTTGATGTAGGTAAAATAAAATTGCCAGAGTACGAAAATAACTTTCTTTTATTGTTTTTATTTTACAATTTTGTAGCAAAATTATGGCACTAAATTAAGAATTTTTAATAACTCTAATTAGAAGAAATCACCATATTGGAACTTAAAAGACGAAACTAATATTCACTTCTGTGGACCATACTTTGTCCAGCTGATGACCACCCAGAAAATCTTGTGGTTCAGAAGGAATAGGACGACATCCTCTGTAATTTATTGTATTCTCGTTTGTTGAGTGGTGCTGGAGGAGCTGATTTGGCGCGTCTGAAGGCTGTCATAAGGCCTGAATCTGGTGCGTGGTTACATGCCTTTCTTTCTTCTCAATTGGGCACACTGCTCGATAACGAGTCTTCTTTAAGAATAGCAGTTGGTCTAAGATTGGGGGGCAAGGTGTGTGAAGCGCATCGCTGTATTTGTGGTTTAATGGTGGCGAAGAATGGACACCATGGTTGAAGCTGTCATAGATATGCGGGTTGCTTTCCGAGGCACCATTCAATTAATGAGATTATAAATAAATAATAAATCAATGATTCCCGCTCTGGGTCCTGGTTAGTTCAGCAGGTCTCCATTGCCATTCAACGTGGCAATGCAGCCATTATAATGGGAACCTTCGGATCGGCCAGGCAGCGTGGAGACTGGAATTACTTCTTGCTAATAATTCTTTTGTAGTTAGTTATATTTTATGTGGTGCTTTTTTATATCATTAATATTTTAGCTTACAAAGTTTATAATTATGCAATTATGGCAAAAAATTAAGGTTTCTTTCCTGGTTCAGGGCTACCGCCAATAAAATTGATTTCGATTGGTTGTGATGAATTTGAGACTTCTGAACAGGGAGTAGAGCCATGGTGTGCTCGGGAAAGGAATTTGTAATTTTTTGAGAAGTTCAATGGTGAATTTATCTTTTTACAACTTTCATTATTGCTGATAGTGACCATTTATGGCAATAATTAAAAGTTTGTGTGCCTTTAAAGAAAGAAATTCATTAGAAAGCATCTCAAAAAGTTTTAAATTGCTTTCTTGAGTACAGTGTGGCTCGTTTTCTTTGTTTTAAAGTCTTGAATTTATCACATTTAGTCGAAGTCGATAGGCAGCGGCACTGGACCTGAAAAACAGCCTCATAGATATGAAAATAATTCCAAGTAGAAATAATCAACTATACGTTTTTAGTGACTAATAAAATAACATATTAATAACAAAATAAGCCTAGGCCTATTTAGAATATGTGAAACGAAATACTAGTCAATCCGCTCTTACTCATCTTCTTAATACAACCTACTGAACACGTGGACTTACGACATTGAAATCTTTGAATGCGTCTTAACACTCTTAACGTAAAAACCATTTGCAATTATCATAGAGTTTTACGCCCGGGCTTAAAAAAACTTATGGTCATTACATCTTAACAGAAATACCAAAAACAACCACTTGGCTTTTACACTGTTTTTATGGAATTTGTTTAACTTTTCGGCAATGTTTTTATAGGGTGTATAAACATTTTTTTTGCGAATTTAAACATTTCGAATATACAGATCGATAGAGAAAAAAATTCTGTACAAGATGGTATATTTAACTCGATTTGGCCAAAATGGTTTATACGCCAATTGAACCTGAAGGTATCGAAATGTTTACATTATTTGTAATCTTGACACGACACATGTATTTTAATGAAATCAATGACAAAAATCAAAGCATTGATATTTGAGAATATAGCAGTGTTACCGTTTGTTACGATAGCATAAAACTTGACATTTGTACCATTTATCAATAAGTTAGGATTCTAAGACTACAGAGATATTATTATACATTTTGTGTAATGACTTTAACCTTGTCTAATAAGCGCCATAAGACTTAGTACTTCACAATAAAAAGTTGATTACGCAGTCATTTTATAAATGTTTTAATAAGTTGAATTTAGAAAGTCAAACGCTCCGTTGGGTTAATAGTTTAAGTACCTGACCAAGATCTCGGGGTCCTGGGTTCGAACCCCGGGTTGGACAACAAGAGTTTCAAATTTTCAAACATCGCTCGGGCTTGCGATCTCCAACCCGCATTTGGCAAGCGTGGTGATTTACGGTCGGTCCCAATAATCTATCTATCTTCAGTTTTGGCATATCGGAGACAGAAAACATCTTCTGTCTCTGATTTTACCGTCCAGACAAAGAAAGACAGAAGTTGTTTTCTATCTCCGATATGCCAAAACTGAAGATAGATAGGTTATAAGGACTGGCCGTATACCTGCATCTAGCTGAGGTAACTTGTATTCAAAGATGGAGGTTTTTGCCCTGCAGTGGTATTATATAGATAGACTGTTACTTTTAATAAAAGTTCTAGAGAAAAGTTCTTTTTGTAATATTTATTGCGACTTCATATGAAATTACCCAACTTGAATGTCTGTGTGCCTCTAAGGCATATTCTTTTAGATACTTTTGTGACAGGATTTATCAAACGAAAGGTATGATAGTAGGTATGAGTATAACACTTGGTTTGATGTTCAATCCGTTATCTTATGTTAATACACTTTAAGATGATTTTGTTGCTGATCACAGAAATTCATTATGAGGAGAAAGTCCAGCTACTGGTTACTTGAATTACGGGAGCACTTTAAATATAAATGTACGTACCTAATAAACAACTTATGTTTATTAGGGTTTTACATTATATTTTAGTTTATCCGGACCTTTCAAACATATTACATCGTTCGTGGTCACGGGAAGACTTTACATGTTAATAAAATGCTACTGCAGACGCACTGTCGGTTGTTGTGCACATATGTCCATTGTGTGGTCCTTATCTTTGTCATGCTACCAGATGATGTACTGTTACTGAGAGACGATTTCGAAAATGATGATTCTTAGAATTAAATGTATTTTGGTTTGATTTTTCTGTTGTTTTATTTTTATACTTCTCCTTCTAAGTACACGTATATGTGGTTAACCTGTAGGTACATAATATTATTGTTATTGATCACTGATCCTTTTGAAATTTATTTAGAATATTACGTACTTATAGCTCTATTTTTTTATGAAAAAAATATGATTCACCTTAGTCAGCGAAGGGCTGGTGGGTTCGATTCAGTTCGGTTTATGAAGGAAACTACATCTAAAATAATAAACATTTTCGCTATTCGTAAATGGTTTCCGTACTAGCACAAGTGAGGTTCAGGTATTCACGTGGAAACTAGTTTCGGAATAGGTGTTTAACAGAACGGAAATTGAATGTAAAGCAGTACAGAGCTATTTCCGGTTATGCTCATGATATGAGTCTTAAAAGTAAAATTTCAAAACAACTAAATAACGTCTTGTTTTGAGTTACTACTTAGTTTCATTGATTCAATGAATTGGGAAAGTATGCACAAACGTTTTTTTTCTTGCAGTAATAATCACCACGCTTGCCAAATGTGGGTTGCCCGAGCAATGTTCGAAAATTCGGAACTCTTAAACGACCTGGGGATCGTACCCGGGCCCCCAAGATCTTGGCCGGTACTTGAACCTTTAGACCAACGGGGAGTTCTTGCGGCGCTCGTATATGGTGCAGTACCTACTTAATTAGCAAAACGCACCGGACTTCATTTTTGAGCATCACTCCCTATGTTTTAATTTCAAACAATTTTTTTCCTTTCCTGAGATATTTAAATTTTGAATACAGGTAAGATATTATTTTCCTTCTTCTTTTTAGTACTATTGGCCGAACTGCATTCGCCAACACTACAACGCGTGGCGATTATGGTGAAATCCGCTTTTTGGAGTGACCTGTGCCCAGCAGTGGACTAATATAGGCTATTGATGCTGACGATGATGAGAAAAATTCGGATGCCTAAGGTGAAACTCGAACAATCCGTTTACAGGGCGACTGTTCGTACCATTGATCTATCAAAACATTGTTTGCGTCGATGAGTTTATTTGGTAAGAGAAGTATGATTGGAGTCAATCTGAGTGACAGGATTAAAAATAGTGTGATAAGGGATCGATGTGGTGTAAAAGAGGATGTAGTGACCAGTATTGAAAAAGGAATGCTTAAATGGTTTGGACATGTTTAGAGGATGAATGAAAGCAGGTTGACTAAAAAGATATACATGGCGAGTATGAATGGAAATGTTGGAAGGGGAAGGCCTCGACGAACTTATCTTGATCAAATCGGGGAAGTTCTAAAGAAAGGTCAGGTCAAGAGTACCCTAAACCGGCGAGCGTGTATGAAAAGATTAATGAATGTGGATGAAGCGAAAGTAGTCTGTAAGGATCGTAGCAAGTGAAAAGATGTGGTCTCTGCCTACCCCTCCGGGAAAAAGGCGTGAGTGTATGTATGTATGTATGAGTTTATTCAAGGCTTTACGCCTTGACCAGAAATGTTTTTCGTTATGTAGCTCCAACAATATTATTATTTATCATATTATAATATCGATTGCAAAAATGTTATGATTGTATCATAAAATCTTAGTGACACAAATAATTTATTTTTTGTAGTTGGTACGAGTAATAAGGGTATGAAAATTAATTATCTCTTCATTCAATATAGATTGTCTGGCAGAAACTCCAAAAACAATTAAAAAAGTATAAGCGAATCGCATATCAAAAGATCCTACAGTACCTAACCTTAAAATTAAGCCACATTCACTAAGAAGTAAGATGCAAAAATTCCGAAATCAAGCAACCCTTTGGGTGAATAAGTTAAAGTATACGTCTAAAGTTACGTTCCCATATTATGGTTTCTATGAAGAAAACAGCCAGTTCATTTGACCAATAAAAAATTATTTAATGACAATGCCGCTAGGATAGCACGTTTTGCATAAGAAACTTAGACAGATTTAAAAATCGAAACTTTATTAAAAAGTTTCGATTTTTAAATCTTATCTTATCTTAATATATTAAATGACGTGTCACGTTGTTTGTCCGCGATGGACTTCTAAACTACTTTACCGATTTTAATCAAATTTGCACACCGTGTGCAGTTTGATCCAACTTAAAAGATAGGATTACGGAGCTTACATCTCAATTTATAGCCGCAATATTAAGTTATTTCAAATTATTTGTTTATTAATTACCAAACGGTGAGTTCCATACGATTCTTACAGATCTCAGTGCTAAGTAATTTTGTAGGATAAACGCCATATTTGACGACAATAACAATTAAGATGTCAAAATCAAATTAAAGGCGATACGACGTTCGCAGGGTCAGGGTAAGATATAAAAACATATTATAATATCCCCCTTTTTTAGTTTGGCTATCTTTCCTAAGCTAGACAAAGATTTTAAGTAAAAAGTGGGCTGCATACAATGCAAGGGCCTCCCTCGGGTTCAGGCCAATAGTGTAAAAACTTGAGGAAATTTGCGGACACGTAACAGATCGGTAAATCTGTTGCAATGAGCAGTCATTCAATCCAATAACCAAAAGATTATGACCTACAAGACAAACCTAATTTCCTTAACACATTGAGCGCCACCGGTGACCTCCAAACAATATTTTTTTTATTGTGTCTAGTACTTCGGCAGTTAACGGCTAAATAATACGACAAGATTGAGCTGACTTGAAGGCATAACTATTTCTGGTCTAGAATTACTCATAAAAGGGAAGGGTTGGTAAACGGTTCAAACGGTTTCAAAAGCTAAAACAAATACAGACAACGGCACGACAAACTGCCAATATTTCTAAAATCGATACTGAACAATAATATAACATTTATAAAAATCAAAATCAACTCTGCTGTGGCCCGTTATTGCAAAGTAAGAGTAAAAGCAATCCCCGCCTCAAAAAAAAAGAGGAACACTCCTCATTTATTGAGCTAGCCGTTTTCTTCTAGCTATTGCTAAAGTTACAAGCCTACACGTTTTCGAGTCTTGAATACCAAACGCGGTGTCGGCGAATTTAAAACTTATTCGTATTTTTACTTCGCTTCACTTAGTGGATGGTTCTCAGTGTCACGACGTACATTTTTGCTGGAATAGGTCTTATTAGGTACTCGGAAGTTGGAATAAAATCTCGTGAGTTTGTGGTTTTTGTGAAGCTTGTTGAATTTCATTTGAATATGGACTCAATATTTGTAAATCTTAAGCCGGTATCCTTAAACTACCATACTAATCTAATATATAAAATTCTCGTGTCACGGTGTTCGAACTTGAACTCCTCCGAAACGGCTTGACCGATTTTGATGAAATTTTTGTGCTTATCCGGTATCTATGAGAATCGGCCAACATCTATTTTTCATCCCCCTAAATATTAGGGGTAGTCCACCCCTAAATTTTTTTATTTATTTTTTAGACAAAATTTTTAATTTATATTTTTTTATGATACAACATACAAAAATACATACAATCCTCAATTTTCACCCTTCTACGATCAACCCTTATTTTTTAATAGCCATTTTAGTAATTTAATCATTTTTCCTCTCCGGTCGAAAACTGATCAATTATCGTTTTTTTGTAAGGGTTGGGTAGGGGTAGGGAAGGGTTTAGAGTAGGGGTGGGGGTAGGGTAGGGGTAGGGTATGTGTAGGGTAGGGTAGGTTAAGGGTAGGGTAGGGGTAGGGTAGGGGTAGGGTAGGGGTAGGGTAGGGTAGGGTAGGGGTAGGGTAGGGGTAGGGTAGGGGTGAGGTAGGGTAGGGGTAGGGTAGGGGTAGGGTAGGGGTAGGGTAGGGTAGGGGTAGGGTAGTAAAATATTGAAATTTTATAAAATATATACAACCCTACATTTTTACCCTTTTACCACCAACCCCTATTTTTTGTTAGCCATTTTAGTAATTTAATCATTTTTATGGCAAAACAACGTTTGCCGGGTCAGCTAGTATACATATAATAAATGTGAGTGTAACTGTTTATTTGTCTGACTGTTACGCTGTTACGCCTACTACTAAACTGATTTATGAGTATCTACAAAGATAGATTAGGTCTTGAGAAGCTCTAAAAAAGGCCTTTAGAAAGGCTAATTTTTGTCCTACTGTTAGGCGCAGGTTTCCTGCGCGATTTAACGTGTAGTTCAAGCTAGCTGACCTGCGGGTGAAAATATAAATAAACATATAGGTTATAGGTGAATTCCTTACCTAAATTGGATTTATATTTTCAAGCTCGGGGAGCTGAGTACTTACTTGAGGCGAGGCAATTAGATGTGAAAGCGCAACAGAAAGACAGGCAGATTTACTTTCGCATTTTTATTAAAGATTTACCGTCAGGTTTTTAATATTTATTTACGTTACGCCCATAATGCAATCTGATAAAGCACACAAAGTATTCTCACTCTTATCACTCGCACACAATTCAGCGGTTATAAGTTATATGGTGGAAAAAAATAAAATCCTAGACAACTGACGTTAAATATATTAGGATAGAACCCTCGTCAGGAGATATGGCTCGACTGCAGCACGTTCTCGGCTCTAACTATGATTTGAAGTGTACAACTTGGCTACTAAGGATACATGTTATTGTTGTGTTTGATTTTGTTCTTGGAACGGTTTGTTTTTTTCTTCAGACATTCGCCCTCAATAGTATTATTAACGGCATGTAGCCGCTTCATTTGTCTTATGACGACGTAGAAGAATTAAATTTAAATAAAACCGGCCAAGTGCGAGTCGGACTCGCGCACGAAGGGTTCCGTACCAAAAAGGCCAAAAAAAAAACGGGTTTGTTGTATGGGATGTTGTTGCCCCCCTTAAATATTTATTTTATTTTGTTTTAGTATTTGTTGTTATTGCGGTAACAGAATACATAATTTGTAAAAATTTCACCTGTCTAGCTATCGCGGCTCTTGAGATACAGCCTGGTGACAGAGCGACGGACAGACGGACAGACGGACAGACAGCGAAGTCTTAGTAATAGGGTCCCGTATTTACCCTTTGGGTACGGAACAATAAAAAAGGTTTTTGGCCTTTTGCCGTTTAGTTGGGCGTTTTGGAACTTAGGCCTATTACAAATAGAAAATTATGTAAGTTGAAATCGTTTAATCCCTAAAATTGTTTTTAAGCTAAAAATATCTTGCGTAAATTGTAAATACCTACAATATCTTGAAAAATTTGGTCATGGAATTGTAAATTTTCACAAGCAATTAATTTTCTTTAACAGTTCCAAAGATTTATAAAGCTTTATGTGATATTTAAGCAATTTTTATTGCAAATACAATATCAGTATTTAAACTTGAAAAATTATGTCTCAGGCGGGACTCGAACCCGCATTTGTAGCTTGTATTAGCTAATTCAGATACATTGGTAAAGCACCACGCACGGCATGCGAGGAGATGCGGGATCAAGTGACAAGTCCCGTCTGAGACATATTTTTTTAAGTTTGAATACTGGTATTTATAAAGCTGTTTCATCATACCCGATTGTAAAATATTTCTCTTGGTTGTGGAGTACATTATATCCTCTGGCTTATAGCGTAAACTGCCTTGAATAATTTCGTCGACGCAATTTTATATAAATAGATAAATATTTCTAATATAATTAAACTAACCGATGTCTGGTTCACTTTGTTAAAACAGTGAAGTGTTTGCGGAATGCGTAGTCACTGAAAGCAATTTTATCTAGATGTCCAATAAAATTGACTTCACGGGGCTGTATAATGAAGATCGGAGAGAAATGTAGGGTTAACAAGTTAACACAGTATTATTTTAGTAGGTCTGTTTATTTTTTAAATTGATTTTATCATTTTTTGCTAACGTACAATAAAAAAGAAAGTTTATCATTTTAATATACTTGGTGACCACTCATTAAAAGTATGTACTTACATGGTAGAAATATCGAAACAACTAACTGATATGATATTAACCATAAAAGTATAAATCATTATTACAAGGAGTACTTGTTTGTTGGTTGATTTGAACTGTTTTTTTACCTACAAGTGCAGAGCGCACAGTTGCATGCGTATTGTGACAAACAGGACGCACCACAGTAGCGTTACAATACTAAATAATTATCAATTTATATTAATATTTTTTTACCAAGATTCATTCCAGAAGGATGACATAATCACAATGCTTGATAAGTCAGTTGGTGATCGCAGTTAAGCCAATGGTAAGGAAAAGACGCTGCTAAAGCCATTGAGAAAGTTTTGCTAAAAGAAAACGGCTTCTTCTAGCAAAACTTTCTCAATGGCTTTATGCACCACGTGCAGTTAAAGGGGATGCGTTATTCTTTATCTAAATGAACTTTTACACCAGACAATCATCAGATTTCGTCATCCTAAATAATTTTTCGTAAAATTATTTAGCTAAATTATTTATAAATACACAAATAAATAAATATAAACAACATCAACAACAACAAAGTAAGTGAATATTGAAGCACAATTGTTTTGTATAAATCAGCAACAATTTTCTACAACAAACAACTGACCCTGATACAAGTTAAAAAAAACACACTGACCAGTTCCGATCAAACCCGGTACCTGAGAGCTGGACATACCTTGACAAACTATGTGTACTTCGGTCCACCAAGAGGTCGCTAAATGTATTTTAAAACTAGGTACTTTTTGCTGCCCCTACTTAGTGCACTATCAGAGTGTAATGTCTCCATTCTCTGCCCACAGAGCGGACACATTCCACGCTCGGCAGGTCTATTGGTGCCGGTCGGGTCCAATTATAACTTTCATTGTTAGTTATTCGACTTTTATTCTTACCTTTAATAAAAGTTACCGACGGGTTATAGGTTAAAGACTAGTTGGACTTAAACGTTTAAAGATATTAAACGAGGTCTAAACGATATCTTTGATTGCTATGGTTAGTTTGTGTTGTAAAACCAATACAATTTATTTTATTTGAGGTGCGAGACAAAATTTTACATAACTGAAGGTAAATTGCACAGGAGTATGACCCAAAATTTTAATGATGATGTTTTTATATCCTTAACAGAATTATATGATTAATTGTTTTTTCAATAAATTTATATGTCCACATTTAAATCACTTTGGGATCAGAACAATCAATTAATAAATAATAAAAAATATTATCCAATTCCAGAAAAAAAAACCAAGTCTTTCAAAAATTGGTCAACTTGTTCTTGAGTTAATATTGGTGTAATTAACACGACTGTATTTTATAAATAAAGTTTTAAATAAACGTACAAATTTTCCAAAAATAATGTATGTAGGATGACGAAATTACATGTATGTACATGTGTGGTGTGAATTCGAAAAAGAATAACGTTTACCCTTCAGCTACATGACGAAAGTCTTTGACCAGTGCGTGTTGCCAGAGATGACCTATGGAACTAAAACGTGGTCGCTTAATATGGGTCTCATAAGGAGACTGAAGGTCGCACAGCGGGCAATGGAGAGAACAATGTTTGGGAGGATTCTATCACGCAGGGAAATACCCCTGCGTGTTAGTATCAGAAATGAGGTAATCCGTAAGAGAACTAGATAAACGACATCGCCAGAAGAATTGCAAAACTGATATATCAGTGGGCGGACACATAGGAAGGAGAACCGATGACCGTGGGAGCGGTAAGGGCCTGGAATTGCGACCGCATAACGACCGGGTGGATCGACGATCTGGCGAAGGTTGCGAGAGGCCGATGGAAAGATCGTTGTGGAATACGTAGGAAATGCCTGTCCAGCAGTAAGCGTGTTTTAGCTGAGATGATAATCGGAACTGTTAAAACGCCTTATAAATCAGCTAATGATAGTAATAGGGGTTAAAGTATGAAATTGCCGATTATTTTCCCACTTTTTATTTTGTTTATAGCCCTTAAGAATAGTCATATAGTTGCGTAATTATTTTTGTATTGTATCAAAAACTAAATAAAGTAACTTTTGACTAAAAAAAATGCAATACTAGTGGTATTATAGGTATTATAGTCCTATTACTTCAAAGGAAGTCGTTGAAAAGACCCCTTGCATGTGTCAGCTGACCTTCTTGCTTCAATTAAGTATATTTGTATTATATACTTTGATTTTCAGAAATTTAAATACTATAATGCGTAGCTTTATAACCATCTAACTTTTACCTTTAATTGCAACGAAAACGGTTCAGGCGTTTTTAAAAAAATAAAAAATTGTTAGTATGGAAAAATGACTTTTCTCGATTTCGTCCATACAAAACGGCAATTTCATACTTTAAATCTAGAGCAGCGGTCGGCAACCTTATGGCAGGCCAGGGCCATAAGGAGGCGAAATAAACTAATGGCGGGCCGCATTTGCAATATAAATTGATCATATCCCATTGAAAAAAAAGTAAAAAACAAAAAAAAATGTGATGTCTGAGATCCCGTACTCAAGTTCTCATCATGTTTCGTTCATGCATTTAATTTGATATTTACATATGTAAAATATTTACGGGCCGCAAGTAAGACATCCGCGGGCCGCATGCGGCCTGCGGGCCGCGGTATGCCGACCGCTGATCTATAGAGGATCATATTTGTCAAGACTTACAGCTAGCACTCTAGTATAATTGTATGCAAATTTGTTCAGATCTATTTCTTGCACACCGAAAGCATGTTACGAAAGCAATCAGCCTTAAAGTTAAATGTTTCGTTTTCCTGCACCTTTGTTTTCAACACAGGCAATTTACTTGTTAGTGATCCTACGTTCCGTCCTGCGGCCATATTTGTTACCGTCGCGGAACAAAGTTTCTCGGATAAACTTACATTTGCGGTTGTGTTCGCGCCCGGCTCATTAATTTGTTGTACTTTTTGCTCCAATTCTGCACAACCAACTCAAATAGGTTGAACTTTAAGGATAAAATCCAATGGAATGAGATTGGTGACATGCTGGTGGAGATTAACATTCAAAATACTCACCTATCATCAACTTTATTAGCCTGTAATATCAGTTCACCGCAGGATACAAGCTTCTTCAAAAGGAGGTTTTTGCTACGATCACCACACTTAGCAGGCGAGTCGACAATCACAGTCTGCCTATGATGAAGAGAAGTTGCTGTTTTCCCTCTTTTTTCTACTCGTATTCCTCCAGTTACCTTTAACAAGTTCCATAGTAAGAGAGAAAGTGTTTATTTTATTTCTATGCTGACAACACACCTGTAACAAATTTATTTTATTTGAATGGCAAATTAAAACGTAATATGGCAATGTCTTTATTAAAAACAGAAATTTATAAACGAAATACACCACGTTTATAAATCTCATACCTAGTACCAAGTAGGTTTGCTTTAAAACTACACAAGGGAACCGCACATTGCATTAACAAAGTTTCGCTCGCGGTTTTGTTCGCACCAGCCCCAGTAATTGGAGGCACTTATATGTTTAGTACCGCTCCAATTAGGAACATACAATTTGTTATGTTGAATGTTTTAGATACAGTGTCGATGCACGGCACGTTTACTATAGAATTTACATTCAGTTTGATTTCTGTAAAAAAAGTATGGCCATAACAGTCCCGCCGCAGGGTAAAGGTCCCGATTATTGAATTCAAATCAGAACAGCATTGATGGGTAAAGGCATTAACCCTCAGGCTTGCCAAATGCGGATTGGTAACCATAAACTTGAGCAATTTTCGGAAATCAGAAACCCTTAACTAAAAACACTAGACTTGATTGATTTTATTGTTTAAGTTTTAATAATTGGCATGTTATATAAGCATACAATTTTTTTTTTACTTACATACTTATTTTTACTTACTTACTCGTACTAGACCAACGGACCGTTAGCGTAGCCTGTACCCATAATCTCGACATGAATAACAATTTTTCAAACAAACTTTTCAAATAATATTAAAAGAGCACCTCCAATACTGTTTCCGTGAAAATAAAGTATCAACCAGTAATACTTTTGGCCAAATTTCATAGCCGCAGCCATTTCAGCAAAGATTGCTCGGTGTGAACTAATAAAGCTAATTGGCTCATTAGTATGACAAAACTGTCACTACTGCCCGAAGAAGGTGCGAGTTGCCAAGTTTTCTGTTCGGAAATCCTGCCAATTACCACCGAAACTAACTTTTCGCTAGTTTTCTTGATGCGAATTTTCCCGACATAAGGGTTTTTTCTTCGTCTTTGGAATAATTTTCAGTGTGTCTGATCGTTTAATAATTTTTATCAGTTTTACTGTTGGCGAGAAGCACTACAGACCCTTATCGGCTTTTTGACTGTTAGATTTACAGTGTTTTTAATAAAACCCTATATGAATGTATCAGAAATATTTTAGAATTATTTGATACATTTATTTAGATTAATTTTAATCTGAAAATAAATTTGGTTTAATAAGAGTTCTGGTTGCCTTCTCCCTCGGCACGCTTACATATTTAATAGTTTGTAAAAATAAGCGAAACACACAATTGGAAAGAAAAACCATTCTAAATTGCAATTAAATTTTAATCATTTATTTTGTCTGGGCTTATTAACGTTTATTACAAAAGACGCATCACAAACGCACACAAAAAACACAGACGAATTAGAAACATTGGCATATCTTATGTAATTAGGAATAGTCAAACATGCCGTTTATTTCGACGAAGAACCAAATTCTGTTTTATCTTACAGGATTAGAAAGTGAAAATGGACATCAAAACAATGGGTACCATGACTGCCCATCATCTTAAGGCAGCACTCCTTACACTTTACATATTACTCTGACTGCACTATACGCGTTACGTAAGAAATAATATTGTTTATTTCAAAGATTGCTCACAGTATTTTGTACCGAAGGACATGTTTAGTGATATTCTTAATAAGTATCTCCGTGTTTCGGAAAGCACTTTGAAAGTTAGTCTTGGCTGATATCGCTTCATGTAAGTCGTTAGACTTGCCAATATCTTTAGAGTGCCGCAGGTTTCGTCATACGGATATCAGAAATATAATTTTATGTGCAAAAAATGAATTTTTATAGCTTTTATTTTGAGATTTTAAATTTAAAACCATGCTCTCAGAATTTGAAATGTGCGAGTTTATATAGTAAAAAGTAAAGTAAAGTAACAGCCTATAATCATCCCACTGCAGGGAAAAGGCCTCCATCATTGTATTCAAGTTACCACAGCAATGATGGGAACCGGCATAATCACTACGCTTGCCAAACGCGTGTTGGTGATCACAAACCTGAGCAACGTTCGAAAATTCGAAACTTTTTGTTGCCCAACCTGGGGATCGAACCTGGGACCCCGAGATCTTGACCCGGTATTTAAACCACTAGACCAAACGGGGCGTTATATAGTAGATCCATGTTTTAATGTTTTTTGTGTTTATCAATTAATTCCACTTATATTAAAAATATTTTTCTAAAAACACTAAGAACATAATATCAACAAATAAGCATTAAGACTTTTTCTCTAAGCTTATGATTTAGTGACGGAGCGGTGGAATACATTAAAAACATTTAATTTTGTTTTGTTAGTATGTATTCGCTGACTAAGACTGCTTAAATTGGAAGCTGTCTTTACTTCACACTAAGCTTATAAGCTTAATATTTAAAATATTGTTAGAAAAACATTGTTAACTCTGTTACGCATTATAAAAGAGTTGTCGGATTTTGACTTTGTTTTGAGAAATTGATCAGAATTCATGAGAATTTTTCTCAAGTTCCAAAGCAGATGCCTAATACTTAAGACATATTCAGGTTTACTTTACCTGTACAAAATGCTCGTAGATATCTTGTCATAAAAGCCGCAACTCTGAATACAGTATCAGAGTTAGGAAACACACCGCTCAGTCACTTTACATTCTCAGCTCCGTGCTCGCGTTATATACGCGGGAGTCTGCCAACTGAATTAGCACTAGATAATTGCTTTTACTTCCGAGCTCGGGTTTATTTTCGGTAAAACCACATACCCTTTGGAAACCATTCTTCAAATTAAGATTGGCGAATGTAACGGACCGTGTGTGAATGGAAACAAAATTAATTGATTTGCATCAATCAGGGTCAAGTTAATTTCAATGTTGGAGATAAATGTTTTTGGTGTTTGCCGCTCTGACGCGATTTTATTATTGAAGTATCAGTACATTTTGTTTTTGAAGCTTCGCTTAATCGATATTTATTGCCTAATAGAACTGGATAAAATGCTAAGTTGGGAATGTTTCACTATACAATAACAATATGACGGACAGCCACAGAACGTATCATGTCGTTGGTCTGAGGCGATTCTTATTTTGATAACTGTAATAGTATGGAGTTCAATTTCCACTAGCACCACATTTATAGATAATCTTTTTTCTACTTCTCTAAGTATCGCAACATGCAGGCTAAAGGAACAAACTAAAGGAAAATAGACGGCGCCAGTCATCAGCGTTTTCCAAGTAAGTTGTCCCAATTTTTTTCGCAACCTGCAGCGTACCAGACTTTTTTAGAAAGTCCTCCAAGTTCGCTTCATCTTAGGCTTCTTCCTGGCCGTATAGTTAAGTATGTAGTCAAGAGCAAGCCCATTTACTATATAAAAAAAAAATCGTCAGCTATAAAACGCTTTAGATAGGTATTTGTAGTTCAAAATGAACGTTATTATTATTACTTCACCCTCTGAATAAATATCTCATAATAACATAACTTTCACAAAATGCCTTTACAAATAGCCTAATTTAAAATCGAAATCTGACAAGACACGAAACAAGTTAATTTAAGCCAAAATTATTCGTAAAATATTCAGCACCGAAAACTTTTACTAAATCTAACATATACGGTCAAGCGGACTCTTGCGAACAAGTCTCATTCGTATGCAGCCGCGGCCGTAGACATGCACGCTACCGCGGTTTGTAATGTTATTAGCCGCAAGATGGTTCGCGGTGCTTGCAGAAATCTAAGTTACTTTGGCTACATTTGGTTATGTGTTAAATTACTAAACTCAAGAAAGAGTGCCAATGAAGAAAAGGAGAAAAGAAAGAAAACAAAGAAGAAATACTAGGAGAAAAGTAACTAAAAAGTAGTAAAATTAGATAAAATAAAAAAATCGAAGCATTTAGGATGCATCGATCGCTACCGCAGTTTGTAATACTAGTAGCGACCAGATGGTTTGCGGTGCTTGCAGAACTCTAAGCTACTATGGCTACATTTGTTTTTTTTTTTCTTGCTATCTGTCCCCTGTTATACGTACAGGGATCTTTTTAAAGGGTTTATTTTTGACTAAATTTGGTTATATGTTAATTTATTAAACTGGAAAAAGAGTGCCAATAAAGAAAAAAAAAGGAAACAAAGAAGAAATACTAAGGAAAATGTAAATAAAAAGTAGTTTTAATAAAAAAATATATAAAAATTCGAAGCATTTAGGATTCATCGATCAAGCTAGATCTAGCAAACAAGTCTCAGCACACAAGCACTATACCGCAGATTGTAATATTATTAGCCGCCAGATGGTTCGCGGTGCTTACAGAACTTTGGCTACATTTGGCTATGTGAAAAGAAAAAAAAAGTAAGAAAAGAAAATAATATATAAATATTATAATACTGCGTAAAAACAGAAACTATGAATAATCTAATCATAAGACTTCACGGGGCTTACTGCAGCAGAATTAGTTAAGGGTGAATCATTATTTACCTTTCCGACATTTCGACGTTTTCATTTTTAAATAACTAATTTTGTTGCAGCAATCCCTGCGAAGTGTTAAGTTTTGTAAGTGCAAAAATGCAAGCATTTATGATGCATCGGTCAAGCCAGCTTTTGTGGACAAGTCTCATTGGTATGCAGCCGCGGCCACATGACAGACATTACTTCATGCTTGCACAGGTCTTAGTAACTTTGACTACATTTGGTTTACATCAGAAATCATAAGAAAGATAGAAACAAATTCATTACATTCAGTTATAGTCACAGAAAGACATAAACTTACATGAATAAAAAAAAACCGGCCAAGTGCGAGTTAGACTCGCGGACGAAGGGTTCCGGACCATTGACTAGGTACATAAATTTAGTTAATGTAGTGCCTACCTGTTGCCATTATTGACATCGAGCCAAAAAGGGCAAAAAAATCGCGTTTGTTGTATGTGATATTTGATATTTATTTAATTTTGTCTTTAGTATTTGTTGTTATTGCGGCAACGGAAATACATAATTTTTGAAACATTCAACTGTCTAACTATCGCGGCTCTTGAGATACAGCCTGGTGACGGAGAGACGGACAGACGGATAGACGGACAGACAACGAAGCCTTAGTAATATGGTCCCGTTTTTACCCTTTAGGTACGGAACCCTAAAAAGAACAGAGTGAAACAAATAGATACATGATACATATCAAAACTAAAATATTTGAACTATCGTATTGCTCTCGCTAGAACAATCCGTCATACTTTACGTCAAGCCAAGTTTTATTCATCACTCGTACCTAGGTATATTCTTGAACTGGAAAATACGTTTGACACAGATATCCGAATTCTTTCGCCGTTCACATTCCGCTCCAGTCATAATTTTACGTTCACCGGAACATGATATTTTCATCCTATATCTTTTCAATCTTATATCACGGCATTTGAGACGACAACGACATTTCATTTTATTTCGAAGCAACAGTTTTTGGTTCTTGCAAGTTTTACAGACTTGAATGATTTTATGAATTTGGATTAATATTTTGCTAGTTGTCTCAGTCAGCTAAACAGAGGTTTATAATGACTGACTTCTAACTTTAAGTTTAAGTTAGGGTTCGATCCATGGGTCGGACTACAACAAGTTTCGATTTTTCGAACGTTGCTCGGTTTTGTGATCACGAACTCATATTTGGCAAGCGTGGTGATTAATCCCTGTACCCATAATTGCTATGGTTACTTGAAATCAGTGATAAAGGCCTTTTCTATGCAGTTACTTTACTTGTACAGATACTGAAGAAAATACATATTTGTAAATGATTTCAAAATAATTGAATTGAAAAACGTCAACCAACTTTTTCAGACCTTAATATGTTTTGTTTATATTATATACAAAACACGTTCTAATTATGTTAGATTACATTGACCATTTCTAATTATGATAAATAAGACTATACTTAAAAGAGGATGTAGTGACCAGTATTGAAAAAGGAATGCTTAAATGGTTTGGACATGTTGAGAGGATGAATGAAAGCAGGTTGACTAAAAAGATATATATGGCAAGTATGAATGGAAATGTTGGAAGGGGAAGGCCTCGACGAACTTATCTTGATCAAATCGGGGAAGTTCTAAAGAAAGGTCAGGTCAAGAGTACTCTAAACCAGCGAGCGTGTATGAAAAGATTAATGAATGTGGATGAAGCGAAAGTAGTCTGTAAGGATGGTAGCAAGTGGAAAGATGTGGTCTCTGCCTACCCCTCCGGGAAAAAGGCGTGAGTGTATGTATGTATGTATGTAAGACTATACTTTCCTGATGATTGCCAACCAACATATTTATTAGATCTTCCTTTATCTTTCCAGCTAGACTTTGAGCAAATGTTGCAAGCTTTTATTTTAATAAAGCATGACGTATTGCAAATTAAGCTATTATTTGTTACCTGTCAAAATAAAGCTGACTGCTTATCACCATGAACGTCATTATATCAATTATCGGTGGTACGTAGATCATTTAAATGAACAATAAAATGTACAAAATGATACATAATATTATTATTTAAAGAAAAAAAAAACTTTCACAAT
This sequence comes from Anania crocealis, assembly GCA_949315895.1. Lineage (NCBI taxonomy): Eukaryota > Metazoa > Arthropoda > Insecta > Lepidoptera > Crambidae > Anania > Anania crocealis. The sequence goes on from OX438869.1 coordinate 12,513,944, forward strand.
TTTCATTGAAAAAACATGATAAATATTTAAAAAAAAACAACAAGCAAAAATACTATTGCCTCTGAGTACTTTTCATTCAAAATCCAAAAATGCAATTACAAATTTTTGTGATAACCCCAATCGCAATTTCATTTGTACTATCACTTGCACCTTAGCAAAAGGAAACTTTAGCGTCCTGCATTACAATTCCACTGAAAACATATCTGAAAGAAAGATCGAGTTTCTTCCGCCTTCGCTATTTATTTTCAAGCAGAGTGATGCCACACCGCGGACGCCATATTTTCCACACCACAATAGCTGGCAACACACAGAGCTTGCATCCAGATGCGCGCGATTCTTACCCGTCCATTTTGAATTACAAAGCAAATTTAGATCTCAAAGATGGATTGTAGTACGTAAACGGTTTGCGAGCTTAATAGCTTCCTTTAGAAATAGCGAGAATGAAATAGAGAAATTAAATTTTTTAAGTGCTTTGACATTTTTGTACTGGGCTATACCATAAGAAAAAAATACATCATTTCTTTTATGTCTCGTAGATTGATATATTAAAATTTGGAAGGTGGTTAAAACTTCATTCTGTATACATTGGCAACATCTGAATGAGTGAGATGAGTTTTATGTTTGTTACCTCAGAACTTTAGACTGGTTGAACGGATTTTGAAAATTATTTTTTTGTTTGAAAGCCGGTGCTTCTCGTGTGGTCCCATTTTTAAAAGAAAATTCTCATACGTTTACGTATTAGGTATGTAAAAAAGTTTCACTTGAGGATAAAAAAATCATAAAAGTATAATGTCGAATGTCATATTTTAACCCGTACATTAAAATAAATAAATAACTAAACGAAGCAGATTATCTTTGACCTTTGATTCGTTAAACATAAATTTATCACAAAAATGCTTTCAGAATTATTGGTCAAGTAACCATTTAACATAACTAATTACTTAAACATGAACAGTTGACTTGCAACCTTCAAGAAAGTGATGTCACGCGATAAAACTCAGAACACAAAAGAAATGCCGTGAACTAACAGTATTCGGAAACAGCGATCATTACAGAAGCGACCAAACGAAAAACCGTATTACCAACCATTTGTACACAACGAAATATTTATCAGGGTCAAGGGGGAAACATGAGAAATGATATTTTCAACGTCGGATATAACGCGGGATCGAAATACCTCGAGGAATATAATATTCGAGTGTTTGGCGATGCCGTATAGTGAATACGAAAGAAGTGGCTTTGTAAAGACTTGTACTTACTGACGTCCACCTATATAAAATTGTTCACTTTAATCTGTTACTGTGTTTGTAAGATTTTTTCTAAATACAAAATTTTCATCATATTCATTCTTCTTTATAACATGTTATTATCCTTCGAGGATGATCTGTCAAAGTTCTTCAAGCTGTGACGTGACTTTTACTATCTTACGACACAAATCGAACCCAACATCTCTAATATTACTTAGCACCGCAAAACAGCGTGTCCTAGGCAGATGTGGTCGGTGAATTGTCGTTAGTTTGTGGTTCACAATCAATGTAACATACATTGGTTAGTTTGATTATCCCTGAGCTGTATGGCATTACGTTTCAAACATGTTTTTTGATGATTTATTTTTTCCAACGGTTATCATGAATCCAAACTTCTTAGCATTTTATAATCTTTAAAAAAATTCGGTAACCGGGCTGGTAGTGTACTTTTAGAGATACATTTATTCTGATTCAAAAGGTGTTTTATACGTTTCAATATTTTTCCTTCTACATACTACTATTACTTCGGATCAAGAGCTGGCTGGTACCGAGAAAAAACGGCACAAAAAAGTAGAAAATTATCAAAAAATTTACACAACTATCTTTTTGAGATCGACCTAAAAATATACTGTTTTAAACTTTCATGGTCACTATCGTAAGAGTTAGTTATATCGGAAATTCATAAAAAACAAGGTACATGGTAGCAATCTCAAAATAACTAACTCTTACGACCTAAAAATGTTTTGTTTTTTAAATAACCCCTATAATGCCGTTATTATACTGATCAATGAGTTCTAGCCCTAACTCATCATCCTTTTGGCATTCAATGCGCGTAGCAGGAACTTTTCTAAGGTATAATTTCACTTGTGAATAATTTTCTGTGCGTTCTTTAGATAAATTCTACATCGGACCGTGTTTGTTATGATAATTCTTAGCTTATCGTTTAAATTCAATTTTTGGTAAAAAAAATTTTTCCAGTTTTGACTTTGTTAATAAACAAATAGATAAATTCAAAACAAAATTTAATGGTTACCCATGTCAGCTCAAAAGGGAAATAAACTGGTCTTATAAAGGAAGTTTAGGCACTTTGCCGAAATTCGCATTGCTCTTCTGATCTCATTACACGGTTGAAAATTCTTGCAAATTGTATCACATCCATATACATATTTTAAAACATACCTACCAACTTATACGTCACGAGTAAGGGGTACGGAGCAAAAATTAGTGTTGTAGTTGAAACCATAACCGTCATATTCATTATCATCAGCCTATACTATGAGTAAGTATACTTTGTATCCTGACTTTTATGAGTATCATCTAATTATCTGATTAAAATTCTTGTTTAAAATACAATATTCGTTTGAATTATGATTTCATAAATATTGTGAATAGCGATAATGTAAATTGTAACCAGTTCATCAGTTTACCAGGTTTACATCTGGTAGACTGATCTATTCACAAGTAAATACTAACTCATACGAGCAACCTAGTGTTTTTACTGCTGACTTCTTACATGACTCGTTTGCGACTTCCGTACTTGCGTGAGAAACCAGAACCAACGGCTTAACGTTCCCAATCCACTTTACACAAGATAAATCCCGACTCAGAGGCCTTACTCCACAACACTATGTCCGTATATTCGAATCCATCTGTCCCTATCACTCATACCGATGTCTTAAAGTATCTGAAAGAGACAGATGTATCTGTAAATACGAGCTTCGTGTTGCAGAGTAAGGCATCTGAAGCGATCTGAATTGAATCCAGGACAGTAGCACTCATGAACGCGATAAAAATGACGTACTAGGTACCTGAAAATCTTTTCTGAGAATTGACTACATGGACGCCAATATAAAACAATTAATTACTTCATTTATTGGGTCCGTTATATTGTTCTTTTTCTTTCTCCAAATTAATATTGTTCCAAGAAGAAATAATCCCAATAGGTAGATATTTTCTAAGAAAACAGTAGTTAATTCTGTAGGTCGGCACTCCGGTGAAATTAAGTTTGTACGTGGCTTCTGTTTAGGGAATGTTTGCGTTTCTTTAACAGAAGTAGGTTAACGTTGTTTTCAACAAATACAGGTCTATTTCCTTTTAATTATGGCCCATTGATGTTTTTGTTAACTAATAACAAAATAATGGTAGATTAAATCAACCTTTTAATGCGACAAAATGGGTTTTTGATTGGCCAAAAATTGCCATAACAGTCTGACACTAGATTATTAAGTTAATTGCTAAAAAAATATTAACCAACTTTGAAATTGTGTTAGTCTTTGGGTGACTTTATTTACGTTTATAGGTAATCTATACTAATATTATAAAGCTGAAGAGTTTGTTTGGTTTAACGCGCTAATCTCAGGAAGTACTGGTTCGAATTGAAAAAATATTTTTGTGTTGGATAGTCCCTTTATCATGGAAGGCTTAAGGCTATATAACATCACGCTGCGACCAATAGGAGCCAAGCATCAGTAAAAAATGTTGCAAATATAATTGCCATCATAATAACAGAAATTGACGCGGCCGAAGTCGCAGGTAACAGCTAGTCTTTTTTATATGTTTTTGCTGGTTAGTTCTCTTTTTTTGACTTTGCAGGGGGATCTTTTTGTAATTTTATAAAACCATCTTTTCAGTCTAACATTTTGAATTGGTCAGTCATAGGGTAGCGGTCGTTTGGGTGTATTACGGCCATTTCCAATAACCTATCTATCTTCAGTTTTGGCATATCGGAGATAGGAAACAGTTTCTATCTCTGTTTTTGCCGTCCAGAGAAACAAAGACAGAAGTTGTTTTCTATCTCCGATATGTTAAAACTGAAGATAGATAGGTTATTGGAAATGGCCGTAAGTAAATTGGTGTGTTTTGATTTGTTATCCATCTCTGAGGTTTGATGAACCTAAAGAAGATTTTTTCTCTTAATGTAATAAAAAAAAGATCGAAATCCATTCATTCCGTTTATGCTAATGTGGTCATCATCAGACTTCCACTGCGTGAGCATAAGCCTCTCTATCAAGAGGAATTTTTCAATAGTTGGTTGTCACTCATATACATGGAAATCTCTTTTTTTCGACAGTGGTATAGAACTCTCATCAGATAACATATCCTCAGAAAACCAGTGAATGTGTTTCATTCCACAATACGATCACGATCAGAATTAGGAAACAGTGTTGCCACAATGCCAATATGGAACACAATAACGAAACATCGCAATATCTCGTTGCTGTCACGTAAAAAGTGCCCATGGCTGTTTACTCATAACAAACAAGCAATCCCAAGGCCCCTAATATCCGACGGGCGCCGCTTAACAAGTCCCATTATCACTTGCACGGATCAATGGCTCAGCGAAACGTTCGCTCAATAAGGCTGGCCATACTAGAGACTTTTGACATCTGTTAACGGTTTTATGGCAACTTTATTTCTAATGACTGGTTGTTCATTTATTTAACTTTATAATTACATTTATCACATCACAACTTATATTTGATTAATAAGATTTTCATACGCTATAAATACTGTTACGGTAACTGACTATATTTAGTTTGGTGAATTGCCTAATTTACCATTCACCAAAAATTGATTTGCAAATGTAAAATATGTGCAAAAATAAGAGTATTGTTAAGAGTTATTAGTATTGTTATTTTTTTATCGCTTTGCAATAAACAAGAGCAAAATCGTACAATTTTATTAGTATACTACTAAGACGTTGCTGCCATCATCTCATTTCCAATTTCAAGGCAATAGACAAAACTATCGTGTAAGAACTTAAATGTCGCTTGAAAAATAAAAGACGTAGCTCAGTCGCAGCTAATTTTAGTCGTCAGTCTAGTTTGTATAAACGGCTGGCTCGTAAGATACGCTTCTAGAGGTCGCGCGTGAAATTGCGCTCCTCATTATTGACAATGACCTCTCGCTTCAGAAATATTCCTGTATCTCTCAGTTGGAAAATATTGGGTTTTCGTAAATAGACGTCTCGTGGCTTTGCTTAGAACGAACGGTTTTTGGAGCTGTAGAATATTATTAAACCTTGACTAACCTTGACCTATTAGAATGACCTAATGTTTTATGTAAGTGTTGATGGAGGTGACTGAAAGAGTATTGCCATTGTGAAGACGGATTCCAGTATTTTCTCTCTACCATAGGCTACACTGTGATTGCCGAGCTGCCTGCCAGACGTGCCAATTATGGAAAAAATACTTTTCTTGAAGAACCAATTGGTAGCCTAATTCATGCAATCATGCATATGTAGTTAAGTTACAATTTCCAAATTTTTGTTTTTTAAGCTGACAGCATGATCTATAAAACAAAAATAAGACAGCCAAGAAAAGAAAACTCCGAAACCGATATATCAAACCAGTCATATTCATATCAATGTGAACTCACCAAATGATATCGCTGATTGATTCCTCTAGACGCCTTTGAGGCCTTCCCGCGTTCATTCAAAGAAGCTCATACTCTGTTCCATCAATATTGAGCTGACACAGATAAATAGATTTCCTGTTGGGATAGAATGTCAACACATTGAATTGCACAGGCAACAAAATTTGAGATGGCACCTGATAACGTGACAATAGTCAGCAGTTTGTTACACCAAAATTTGTTTGTTGTGGTGAAGATACATAGGCCGGTGTTAACGAGCGGAAATCATTAGCAAAAATCATTTTTAAAATCCATATTTACTTATGGATTTCCACAATGTAACGCCTGAGCCTATTAATCGCACCAACTAGAAATTGGTAAAGATAGCTTTTATTAATCGTTTTCATCAATATTTAAAAAATTTTAGTCTCCAAAATTTATTTTTACATGCTTAGGAAGTTTTTGGGAAAGCCTTTTCAAAAGTGTGTTCCCATATTCACCAAGTTTGGCAGTTTAGATTAGTCTATCACAGTTTGGGCAGTCAAACCTGTGTTTTTTTACGCGTCCCTATATTTTAACTTACCACTGTGGTAGACAAAAGTCGCTAACAAAGGCCTCTTCAGGTAGTACATCTTTAGTCACCTCTTTTGAAGCTTGTGAATCTGAGAGAAGTGGTGGTATATTTTAGGATGGAACCAGACAGTTTTATGTGTGACTTGTAACTACACTAAAATGTGTAGCTTTCCTCTTAACAACACGGTATACACTTCTAAATATCTGAAACCTATTAAAATGTCGTTAACAATGATTTTGGTTTACAAACTTGTATTTGCCAACCACAAGACTTCAATCTTAAATCTTTGATGTATTAATTCTAAAATGACAAGCCTGTTCTTAGTAACCTCAGTAAGTTTAAGGAACTTACCAACGTAAAAATCATAGAAACTCATCGCTCGACTTTGGTAACAATTTAGTGATTTGTCCAAACGCTTTAAACAAATTCGTATCTGGAGTAGTTTCCAATGCTTATTCAATTAATTATTAGAAGTTTTAATGTACACTACAATTTAAAAACTTGCCATAGTTAAAATGACAGACCTGTTTTATAATAAAAAATACTCTAAGTTGACGAAAAAATATTTTACAATACTACCAGAACGACTTGTAAAAACAAATTAAGGTAACTAAAAACTGCTAGTGCTATCAGAATTAGTTTTAAGGATAAATAGTCGCTTAATTACAAATACTTTTGACAAAGTTTTTGACAAGTTTGATACTGCGCATACTTTTATAATTTTATCAGTTAGAAAGTAACATAACGCTGTCGTCAAAACATCATAGTCTCACTATTTTTGGAGTCGTTGGTCTTCTATGTTTTTCCTTGCACCATAAGGAACCGATAAACTTAGTCAAGGGACGATATTGATAGCTCAAGTTTCTAGAAAGGCTCAGCGAACTATCGTAATTTACTGAATATCACTTTTAGAGGTCTTATTTTACTCATTATAACAACGTTGTATATTTTTCTAGAAACAGTAACTTTTGATACGTAACTAAATAAATATATACGGCTGAAATTATAATTCTTTTAGGCTTCGCAATAGTTGGGTAAAAAGACGAACTGCACACCGGTGTTATTTATATTTATTATAATTAGGGCCTTACTGCTAGACCATCACAGTTACAGTGGACTCACATAGGCTGTTGAAGATGATAATAATGAAAAGCATATTCTAGTACATACAATTATCAGCCATCATCATCATCAATAGTTGTTTACATTAATTTACTGCTGTTTGTCTAAGCATTGACCTAGGCTTGGCAGTAATATGGGGCAAAAGAGGCTGATACTTTCAGCGCCTCACTTGGAATTTTAGGCTATGTCTTAAAACCTAATGTAGGTACACATTAAATGCTATGAGGGTTGCCGGTGACATAAAATGAAACGTCAAAATACGAAGTTGCCAGCTCCAACTTACAAAAAACAAACTAACACTTAAACTTATTGGTTAGACTTTTGTGAAACGCAAACTCTTTAACAGAAAGTTTGTAATGACCAGTGACGATTTGCAAAAGGTGATTGCGACAAGCCAAAGACAAGGCGCGATGGAGCGGATCTATTTCCAACAGTGGACTTATGCAGGTATAATGATCCCCAAAGGTTGAGAGGACGTGCTATTTTAAGGGCACGACACCGCTTATTGGTCGAGTGGTTTAAATACCAAACAAAGATCACGGGGTCCTGGGTTAGATTCCTGAGCCGGGCAGCAAATTAATTTTTGAACATTGTTCGGGTTTGAGGACACCAACCCGCATCTGGCAAACGTGGTAACTATGCCTTAACCCATTATTGCTGAGGTAACTTGAATTAATTGATGAAGGCCTTTGCTCCTCAGTGGAATGATTATAAGAGGTTACTTAATAACTTTTTTTTAACTCCTTTTAAAGTAAAAGCACAGAATAACTAAGTCAAAGTCGTGTCCTTTATTTCTAAACGACAATCTATGGATAAAAAATGTATGTTGGTTTGTGTACGCTTCAAAAACTCAAAAAGTTCTGCACCCATCAAGCTGAAATTTTAGCTTGATATATAATCCGCATCAAGGATTGTTTTTACCTATTTATCCACGACCGCGAAAAAAAAACATAATAAACAAAAACCATTCAATCACAATGTGCCACAGCGAAGCGTGGCAAGGAACAGCTAGTTGACTGTAATTTTGCTAAAGGGGTAGTCTCTGCGACAAACGGTCGTGCTAAAATAAACCTTCTAAAACACTTCAGTAGATATTATCTCAAAACTGGTGACTTCTTGTAAATATTTGAACAACATTTTAATTACCCTTGGTTGCCTTCAGTTTGTTTATTAACGAAACTTATTTTAATCAAGACTCAGAGACATTCACTTGGATGTCAGAATATACCTAGAAGGTACAAACTGCTATGATATATCAATATAATTATAGAGATGTTTTGACACATCAGAATCATTAATTATTATTCAATAAACTAGTATACAGGTGCTATTTGAGTAACTATTTTAGTACAACTTGGAAGTTATAATGTACTTTTTTAACATTTGTCAAGAAAAATGTATCAACGATTTATTGATTCATTAAAAAAAAAATTCGCCTTTGCTATAGCAGGATTTTTTCAATACATAAAAAAGATATAGGCTTCATAATATAACATTAGTTCTTCTAATTTTTTTTCTATTGCACAAGATTATCGACACTATAGACAATGAACCTAATTATTAATAAATTAGTGCACAAATATTAAGATTTGTAAAATTTAACATGAAATTTGAACACATATTCCAGTTAACACATTTAAAATAAATCATGAAATGCAAATAAGACACAACTCATTGAATTAAAAATCACCGTGTGTTACCGCAACTTAGTTTATTGCAAGCCGCATGAAAATTGAACAGAAAAGTTAACCTGTATGCAAAACAAGCCAGGTCACACCAATATGGCTACCAGCCAAATAAAGGAAGCACAGTATGCATTTCTTTTATGCTACCTGGAAGAGGTTTTGTAAAGGCTAAATGTGTAATAGTTTCAAGAAATTCTACGTGGTCATCATAAGCACTTGATTCCTGTCCTCTACTATATATTGGCCTCTTTAAAAGTACCCCGTTATTTTAAACCCCATAAAAGACTTGGGAATAGAATAACTTTATGTAACGAATATTTTTACTGATTTCAGTAAATTTATTTAATAAGTTTATGAAATAATTATAAGCACTATCCGAATGGTGGTGGTGTAGTGTTTTGCAATTGATCAAAATATTATTGAGAATTAGAGAAAGCGATTGCAACATTTTAAGCGATTTTTCAAAAGACCGTTGTTATTCACTCGATAATACAATAATATTGTAATTTATCATACAAATGAGACTTGCGCTCAGCTCTCGATTCGTCCGAGAGGAACCAACGGATATCAAGTTCCATATGATAGCGGCCGACGTAGGTATTTGAGTTCACTATCATACCGATAACCTTATAAATCGATTAAAATGTTGCGATCGCTTTCACTAATTCTCAATCCCAATTTTTTAAAAAATGTTTCCACAAATACACTTCCATCCTTCCTCAAAACTGATGAATTCAATAAAACTTGGACTTATATTAATCTAAATAAATCTAACAGAGCACACGTTACTGTTCTGACGTGAGTAGGGAAGCAGACGGAATGACATACGCGTCATTGTCTCTATGATTCAGCAGACCAAGTAGTTAGTGTTCATTTACTCAACAAAAACACCATTAGAGGATTATGAAAGACAAACACTATTCTTTGTCATATTTTGCGTCTTTAACTATCAGCTACTAATAAATTGTACCTATCTAATTTACTTAGTTAATATATATAATAAATGTATCGATTCCCTCCTATAATCATTTATTGAACTCCTGTTTTCACTCTTTCACTCTCAGGGTGATTTCTGGGATAAAAAGTATTCTATATCCTTACCCGGTAGTCAATGAAATGAAATGAAATTTCTTTCAAATCGGTCTAGTTCTTTATGCGTTAAAAGTTAACACACATACATACTTTTACAATAGATAAATAGCTTTGGACGCGTGGTTTTCCTTCAATTTATCATCTTTAAATTTCTTTAACCCGCAACTCTTACTGCTCCAAAGAAACTAATTACAGAATCATTACGCCATCCAGTAAACTTCGAGATCCAAGCAGCTGTCTTGCCTCCACCGAACAAGTTAGTTGGGGAGCTAAAAGGAATTTTAAGAGGGTGTCCTTGCTTCTGCTTGTTGTAAGTGCTTAAAGTAAGTAAGTGGGATGTTCCTGTCTCTATAAGGATCAAGTTTTACCCACTATTTATTGAAGTGTTAGTTGTTGGAGGTAATGAAATGCAAGATTGTTTTAGTTCGTCCCTGAGTTAGTGTTATGGCTATGTTAATGAAGTAAGTGCAGCTTCGCAATATTAAACAAGTGTAATATATTTTCATTGCTGCAATAAATTAAAGTTTGTATATAAACTTGAAAAGTTATGTCTCAGACGAGACTCAAACCCGCATGCGCACCCGGATTGCGAGGAGATGCGGGTTCGACTACCGTTAAAAAGTAAAGCATAGTTATAGCCTAAAATCATCCAACTATAGGAAAATGGCTTCCATCACTGAATTCAAGTTACCACAATATGAAATAGGTAACAATAATAAATGGCTCGGGCAAGTTCGAAAATTCTAAAGTCTTGTTGCCCGACTAAGGGATCAAACTCAGGCTTCCGTGATCTGAACCCAGTACTTAAGCCAATGCGCCACAGGATGACTTTTTCATCGCCTTCAGAATTATTTACAGGTGTTCAGTGTCGCATAGAGCCCATTTATTAAGTAAAAAATGATGTTTTAGTTATCACCCAAAAATATTTTTCGCAAAATAGTTTTCAATTTTTACGGTCCTAAGCCTGTTAAAGTATGAAGAGAAAATGAAAAACTTATGAATAGTATAGTAAATAAATAAATAAATAAATAAATAAATATTTAAGACATGCCACAGTAATGAATGAATGAGATGCGGTATCAAAAATTTTAGGTTTTTGCCGAACGTTTTCTAAGTGCTTTATCTTGACATTTTTTTACTGGGCTATACCAAAAGATAATATACGTCATTTGTTTTTTGTCTCTTAAATTGTTATGTTATATTAAAGTTTGGAAGGTGGTTAAATTTTCATAATGTATACCAATCATCCTTTTATATAAAAAATCGACGTAACCGGGCAAGGTTAAGAATAAAGGTACGGTAATAAACGGGCCGTAAAGAAATAAAACTGTTTTTAAGATTTCTTCAATTTCAATAGCTTCACCCATAACTAAAAGCAATCCAGGGTATGTTGTGATTTTCTAGTGCGAACCATTTAGCGTTTATCAAATCGAATATTATAATCGTAATCGTTTGTAAAAACTCATTTAAACGTATGCTAACGTATGCTGTGGAAAACTCACAAAATCAATGTGAGGTCAATACTGTCAGTGTTGTCTTTACCATCGTGAAGCTGTCGAGAGTAGTCGAGAGGCAACGCTACTCGGAATATGGCTGCAATTCCACATCTTGTCATATTGCATCATGTTCCTGGAATAAGTTTGTTCACGCGGATAGCGCAGGTGTTACTATGTAAAGTAAACATTAGTGAGCATTCATACGAATGTACCTAATTTTATTATTTTCATAAAGTTTGGTTATTTCATAGATTCCACTACCATTATGCTGTTTGAGTTGTTGCCGATATTTTGGCACTGCAAGAGCCATGATCACGGTAAATGAAGTTTAAAGCACAACGCACATGGAAGAAAAAAATAACTTTTTAAGTATAATTTTTATTTTATTGATAACTTCTTAACCCGGTGAACTTCGTTTAGTATCGAGTTACTAAATTGACTGCCATAGAATAATAAAATGATTCTGACATCCTAAATGTCATTGTAATCTAATTACGACTTTGTCCTCAAATGATGGTATTTGCGCATTTTTAAATTCAAACGGAACCGACTCTGAGATGTAGAAAATAGGATCCTTGTCAAAAGTCATGCGGTCATCTTATCTGAATAATATTATAAAAGCGAAAGTTGGACCGAACGTGTAAATGGCTGGAATCTAGATAAAATTTTGCCCGGGGATAAACTAAAGGTACGAATTGCACATACACTGCTTTTTATCGCGAAATAAGTAGGATATTTATTGTCTACGCGTAAAAAAAACGAGACAGCTACTACATAACAAAAAAATCGCATCAAATACGCCTCTTTATTTCGTATACTGAAAAAAGGTTTACTTCAAACTCCACTATATTCCAACTGGCTTTCAATATTTCACTATTATATCGTTTTCGCTTTTTTTGATAACATCTGCTCTTGATACGCCAATTCAGCCGAATGATTGCATGATCGGATAGCAATTTGTCCAATGGGTAATAAGCTCATCGTTTTCAGCTAGAACACAGAAAATTTACCAATTATTTGCTACGGAAAAATTTACGCGCTCTGAAATTTTCTTCAGTCAATTGAAACTTTTCGGTTGAAAATTCGTGTCAACGTTCAATGCTTTACTTTCAATTTGTCACTGCGAAACCGGTGGTGTTTTTTAATTAATATGAATAATGAATTTAATTTATCACGAGCACGTCGATATTATTGAAAATTTAATGCATAATTAATGATTGAATTGGTTCAGCCTCGATGAAAATTTTGTCGCTTTTAAATTGATTTAATTATACAGACTTTTGAGTTCGTTATTCGTCTTTGACACTGATAATTAAAACTACTACATGCCAATGTTTTATTGTAGACAAAAGGCAAACACTTTACTGTAAACTGTAAATTAAACATATACCTTCACGAGTAGTGTGATGTTTGTCCTCTGACTGTATTACCGTAATTAGGTATATATACCTATGACGAATATCGGCTCCTGACGTCACACACCTCCGTTCTGTGGTCACCGCAGGAATGTACTCCTTCTACTACTTCGCTTGGCTTCCAGTGTGCGTAGGAGACGACAGAATTCCTTCTCTTTCCCACATACAGTAGGTAAGACTAGTACGGGCCTTAAAAATATAATACCAGCGTGTTCTCTCCTTCTTTGACCAAACCTACTAAGCGTTGCAATTACCGCAATTTTTTTCTTGCTAAGCCTAAAATGATAAAAAAATACTTAAAGAAAAAAAATTCGCCTATCTCAGGTGGGACTTGAACGTACAACCTTTCTTATTAGCTCAATTGATTGCAAATAAGATAAGCGGAAGATTGTAAGACCCACCTGAGACAGTAAAAAAAAATATTTAAATGTAACACTAACTGCTTATTTGCTTAAAAAAACAGTCTCAAACTCTTAGCAGGCTGATTGCCAAACACAGTATGAGCAACGATGAAAAGAATCTTCGTGCGGTATTCATTTAACTAAATCATACAAACACTCAGGAACAAGAAGACACTACTTTATTTGAGGATGCCACCTGACTGTCAATTTAAAATAATAGGGGTTTAAGTATGAAATTGCTGATTATTTTCCCACTTTTATTTTGTTTATAGCTCTTAAGTATAGTCGTATTATTGCGTAAATCTTTTTGTATTGTATCAAAAACTAAATAAAGTAACTTTTGATAAAAAAAAGCAATACTAGTGCCTATTACTTCAAAGGAAGTCGTTGAAAAGACCCCTTACAATGTGTCAGCTGACCTTCTTGCTTCTATTAAGTATATTTGTATTATGGACTTTGATTTTCAGAAATTTAAATACTATAATGCGTAGCTTTATAACCATCTAAATTTCACCTTTAATTGCATCGAAAACGGATCAGGCGTTTTTAAAAAAACTAAAAAATTGTTAGTATGGAAAAATGACTTTTCTCGATTTCGTCCATACAAAACGGCAATTTCATACTTTAACCCCTAATATTAATGATCGTTAATAGGTGTATGTTGTGTAAAACTCTCCTTGTAAGTGAAAACGACCCCTTACTACGGTTCCTTAAGTGGGGTTCGTGGAATGTGTCCGCAGTATGAACTTCGTAGATGGCATGCGCCTTGACTTGAAAAAAAAAAAACAATCCCACAATTTAATGTACCCCTTTACTTTACTTGTTTTAACAGTAAGTGCAAAAAGTATTTTCAATGTGTATATATAAATAAGGTTTTTTTCATTTCTGCAAATATTTTTGAGACTAGTTTGTGAATAAAAACAGATCAAGAAACTTCTTACTTTCCTGTTCAACCGGAATAAAAAAAGCAATAAACGATGATTTTAAGGAAATCCGGTGTGATGCTGCTTGAGTAAGATTCACGCGTCTCTGTATTGTTGCTCATTATTTATTACCACAGATGGTTCAACGTTTTCCTCGACACACTCCACCCATGGGAGATCCTACCAATCTCCGTCTGGTGCCGGGACAATTTTCTGGGAAATAATAGCTTTGTGTTGTGTCAGAGTTTTGTAGGAAATGAATTTCGTATTTGACCTAATTTTGCGACCCCTGGTATAGCTTATGAGCCCTTATGATTGCAAACTAAATCTTGAAGAACCACATGTAGTATTAAGCCGCCCATTGGTGTTGCTTTAAATTTGCTGTTACCTTATGTAGCTTTTAAAAGCTCCAATTTAATCAAATTTACTATTAAAATCCACATCAGCTTCCATTCGACTAATCAAATGCTGGACAAAGGTTTCTCAAACTACAAGCTACGAGTACTGAGAGAGAAAGATCTTCTGCTTCTCTCGTCCAACTTTTACTAGCTATCTTGGGAATATTATCGTCCCACTTAATCTGATGTTGAAAACGACTGGTCTTCACTCAAAACACACTAAAGCCATCCCAACGGTTATTGGTTCCTTAGTTTATAATTATTTTATCTTTATTTTTAATCTTTGATCTCTTAATGCTTAGAGACTAATGAGCCACACAGTCATGGCGACTAGTCGGCTTTGTGGGTCTATATGTATTTTAAAAACATTGTTTTTTGAATAAATAAAACAATATGTTAAACGCCATAGTTTAAAAATAGTAAAGTTAGTTTGCTTATACTTTATTCGATCCTTTAGAAGTACTAAGATTAATTATATAGCTCTTCTGAAAAAGTCTACTGCAGCCAAATCTTATCTTAGATGAAAGTTTTTTTGACAATGCAGACGGAACAGTTATAGATAAAAAAGGTTTATTTATAAATAATGAATCCATTGAGATTTATCCATTAGGAAAAAAATTACACAAAAATACATTATACCCTAATAAAACGGTTTATTTATGCAAATAAACGATTGATTGATTGATTGATTGATTGATTGATTGAACGAAATTGGGTTAGTTACACCGTTTATAACTCAAAGAAGACTGAACATATTCGTCTCTTCCTAATTCTAAACAAATCTAGACTTTTTCATACAAAACACGACTAATAGCAATCTAGGCTTAATCATAACAAACAAATGTTAGAGTTGAAAAAGATTCAATATAGAAACAAAACATTAACATTTAAGTTGTACGAAGTAGAAGCCTCAAAAAGTCTAATTGTTTTGTCCAAAAGTTTATTTGATTAATTTTTAGGGAATCCAAACGTCGTTTTATCAGCCTTACTAATTAGTTGTTTATGTTTCACAAAAATCTTATATTTAAATAAATTGTTTTGTAGAATATCGCTAAAAAGAAATATACCTTGCGGGAGACCAAAATACTTGAAATAAGTAAGTATACACTTTGTACCTATTATTTACTTAACAATTAGGTATATACCGATATTATTTTTGTTGTTTTAATAATTAACTTACTTAAAGAACATTACATGCATTGTTCTAATACCAGAGAGGAGACGTTGCAGCTGCCTGCCTTCAGCTTCTGTCTCTACCTGCTCCTTTAGTCTTCTCTTACGACACCCATAGAAGAAGAAAGAGTCTTTTCTCTTTGTGATCGTCTATTCTGTTTTCATGCTACCTTAGGCGTCAAAAAGCATCCTTAATAATTGAGCGCCCACTGGAATTTATACCGTGCTTTTTGAACCACCTAGTAAACAAAGCCTACGATATTGGACCGCTGCTATGTATATAACATCATGACAGTGTTATTTATTTTTTAAATACTACATTTTGATTCAGAATTTTAAGTTTGTAACACGTTATGACGCGCTCAGGTAAATTATTTTGCTGCGGCGGAGACTCGGTTGAATGGACCTTAAACACAGCTACAACTGAGCGCGTCACAGCGTGATTCAAAATAAATAGCTAAACCAATATTTTATATTTTTATAAAAAAGAAATTTTTGTTATAAAAAAAATAACACTGCCAAGAAGTTATATATAATGGTAACACAACGTGGGCTTCGTGGTTGAAAATGCACCGTGTATATGTGCTCCTTCAACTGAGTAGCATTCAACGTATATTACACCTATGTAATGTATACTGTTTATAGTAAAAGTTTGGAAATTTACCTTTGCAATGTATATTACAAAGGTAAATTTTTCATTAATGGTATGGCACATAACATAAGTGGTCATTTCTAAGTGTTTTTTTTTTGTATGGAACTCTGTTTTTTTATCTATGCATAAAGTGCATCTCTATTACACTTCCACGTGTGCAACTGTCATTTTCACAACGCTAAAATTGCGCGAATTTCGACCGTCTATTATGAGTGGGCGAATAAATGCGAAATTTGGTTAAATTTAGTACGTTTACATTGAGTACGCCCTCTGGCTGCAATCCAGTTCATAGCTATTTCACGCAATTATGTAATGTTGCCACCGGAATAGCAATGAGCGTTGCAGCTAGCGGCAAAGAGACAATGCATTTTTATTGTGATGGCTCTGATGACGATCAGCGCTTTTACTACTAACGTTTTACTAAATGAAATTTTCAGATTATTTTCCTAAATGTTTGAAAACAGTTGTGTTAATTAAAACTATAATTGCTTGAATAAAAATTGCGATTGCCTTAAGTAGAAACTTGAATCAAAAACTTTGTAGCTCAATTAATTAGAACTGTCACCCGGTAAGTGGAAGGTTATGGGTTCAATTTCCACTTAACCAAGTCGAATTTTTTTATACAAGGCATTATACAATTTTTAAAAGATGTCTATAATAACCTTTAAATGTAGGTACAGGTTGTTATTTTATTCTGGGCAAATATTTTAGCACAACATCTTAACATCCCGTCAAAAAATTATGTAAAATGACAGCTAAGTTCATTATGGATTTAGAAAATTATTTTGCTAATGATTTCCGCTTGTTAATATACCGGCCTATATACCTTCACCACACTACCCGCGCTAACACTGATTTGAGGAAGCACCTACACCACACTAACACTGATTGAGCAAGCACTATTTCATGCAGGAAAACCGCCCGCCCTCCCTCAAAAATGCATGCAGTACAGTTAATGCAATTATTAGTACCCAACACCAATTTCCTGCATGAAATAGTGCTTGCTCAATCAGTGTTAGTGTGGTGCAGGTGCTTCCTCAAATCAGTGTTAGTGCGGGTAGTGTGGTGAAGGTATCTAGGCCGGTATATTAACAAGCGGAAATCATTAGCAAAATAATTTTCTAAATCCATAATTAGTTATGGATTTTCGCAAAGTAACGCCTGAGTCCATTAATTTTAGCTAAGTTCATGGGCAATGCTGAGATTTATATTTTTTATAACAACATACAATATTATTGCTTCTTATAACCTTGGCTAATATTTATATACGAACTATTATTAAATCTACACTTCTACACTAATAAGAAAGAGGTAAGATTTGTAACTTCGTGTGTGTGTATGTTTATAATTGTTTTGCAATGTGTATTAGGATTTACAATAATATTCCAATAAACATAAGACAGCTCCCTACTGCCAAATTTATTAAATGCCTACGCAACTGGCTTATTGATCATTGTTTTTATTCTTTAAGTGAATTTTTTTGACATGAAATGAATCTTTATATAAATTGGACATTTTAATTTAGGTGACATTTAATAATTTATTTAAGACATTTATATAGGTGACATTCTATTGGTATCTATGACATGTATAAATTTTATAAATAATTGTGACTAATTTTGTAATTATGTTATTTCTTTGTTTTCTTTTGCATGCCACCAAGTTGGCGAAACATGTGATTCTTTTTCAAATTGTAATAACTTATTATGTACCATGTTTTTTGCGAAATAAATGATTTGATTTGATTTGATTTTGATTTGATTTGATTTGAATAAACTCAAAAACTACTGTGCCGATTTCAAAAATTCTTTCAGCATTGGAAAGTTACAATCACCCTGAGTGACAAAGGCTATATTTATTGCTGGAAAAGATTATGGATCCTTACTAAAACTTAACAGGTCCGCCCGTGCGAAGCCGGGACGGGCCGCTATAGCTAAGATCTATGAAATGACGGCCTGATGGAAAACTTACACTTTAGCCCGTTTGTACACTTTAATCTGGGATCCAACACCAACTATCCCATGGAAACTAAACCCAACCAGTACTTCTCTGACGTCACACTTACGAGTATGTTGTCTGATCAGGATAATAATTTTAAACAATAGAATTCATATTACTTAGTCTACGACTAAATTTTGTAGAAAAAAATATTTCTTTAACTTTAGATACTTGCTTGATAAAATATCCGGCAAATTCTAAGTAAACAAGATGGCTGCTTACACAACGCTACAGGTGTCAGAACATCTGGATTACCCAAAGCTTTCTACCGTTTAGTATTTACGGAATATTCTGAGTGCTGGCATTAAATTATACAGTAATTTGCATTAAGATCTGACAGTGAAATAAAACTTAAACAGTATGCAAGCTTTGTTTGCATTTTTAAAGAAAACGAAACACTTTTCTGTTTAAAGAAATGGTTTTAAAACGAAAAGTTTAGTAACATGACTTTGCAAATATGCATCACATTTTAGATAGGTAAGTAAAAAAAATATGTCGACCTACAATCATCCTTTTGCAGGGCAAGGGCCTCCATCATTGAATTCCAGTTATCACAGAAAAGATGAGTACTAGCTTACGGCCAGTTCCAATAACCTATCTATCTTCAGTTTTGGCATATCAGAGATAGAAAACAACTTCTGTCTTTGTTTCTCTGGACGGCAAAATCAGAGACAGAAGATGTTTTCTATCTCCGATATGTCAAAACTAGCGATAGATAGATTATTGGAACCGGCCGTTAATCACTACGCTTCCCAAATACGGGTTTGTCATTACAAACCCTAGCAATATTCGAAAGTTCGGAACGCTTGTTGCCGAACCAGGGATCGAACCCAGAACTCCAAAATCTTAGCCCCGAACTTAAAACAATTGATCAACAAGACGTTTGGATAAGTACTGAAATAAATCTCAAATTTAAGCGGTTTTTTTTTGTATATTTGTCGACATCCGTAGCGGAGTGGCGTTCACACCGGTTTTCAAGGTGTCGCCTGCTCCAAGGTCCCGGGTTCGATTCCCGGACGTGTCAATATAGAAAAACAGTGTTTTTCTACATTTTCTCGGGTCTGGGTGTTTGTGATACCTTCGTTGTTTTTGGTTTCCAAAATACGAGTGCTTTAAATAGTTATTCAAATTGGGATCAGAATAATGTAGGTATGTGATATTGTCCACATTTATTTATTTATTTAATTTTATTTATTTATTGGGTAAATGAGGTATGTATGACATTCCTTTAACATGACCGCTAAAAAGAATTTCCAAATGTGTCCTTATTGACCACGACAAAACTACGGCGATAAATGACTCTTGCTGGCTTGGTGGCTGGCTAAATGGCTTCTGTTTGTTTTTCCTAGTCTATTGTTTTTGCGTTCAAAATGCCTAACATAAATAGGTACCCAATTATATTAAACGACAGAAATACAAAAACGATTCTTTCATAATTCTAGAAACTCCAAAATGAAATTCCCTACGTTGCCATTACCGAGAATTCTATTCGGTAAAATCAAACCAGCGAAGCCATTACTTTGCCGTTATAGTTGTTTTGTTACTCCTAACATTTCTTCATCTTATTCGCCATATTGTCATGCATGGGGAAATCCGTTCAGACGTCAAAACAGTATAGACAACACTTTATCACTCGCTCCATTTCGGTCCTTCAGCTCCCTACAGGTTTTGGCTGAACTTTTCTCTCTGGTAAAATAAATGGAAAGTATAAATGGAGGAGACGTAACGTGTCATTACAGGTGAAGCGTCTTTATATAGGGTGGTTGGCTTGCGAAGGACGTTTACTAATATTTTTAGGTGCAAAATTTTTTTGTGGCTGTGCGAAATTGGAATTAATCTATTTGATTTACTTTAAAATTATAGTTTTGTGTCAAAATAGGTATAAGACAATTATGTGTAGTTAAACGTAGTGTCTGTAATAAGGACAACTTATTACAGACACTACGTTTCAAAATATTCAACAAAATAGTAACTAAACTAAAACTCCTTTTTGTTTCTTTAAAATTATATGATAAACTAGCTGTTGCCCGCGACTTCGTCCGCGTCAATATCTGTTTATATGATTGCAATTAACATCAATATTTTTTCCCGTTTTTGCAACATATTTCACTGGTGCTTCGCTCCTATTAGTCGCAGCGTAATGTTATATAGCCTAAAGCCTTCCTCGATTAATGGACTATTCAACACAAAAAGAATTTTTCAATTCGAATCAGAACTTCCGGAGATTAGCGCGTTCAAACAAACAAACAAACAAACAAACTCTTCAGCTTTATAATATTAGTATAGATATCAATTTTGTAAAAATGAGATGCATTATTTGTCGCATTTCTATATAGAAACGAAATGCATTAAGTATTATTTGTAGGCTACAAATATATACTACTTACTATTATACCTGCGATTTTGAATGCGTAAAGTTAGTACTGTTTCTTCTGACTCATTTAAGTACATTTCCTTTTAACCAATACCTACCTGTTAATTTGTGAAAATTTTAATTCAAAGTTTTTGCATTAATATCTAGTGGAGGTCGATAATTTGCGCTTTTTGGTCTTTGCAGTTCAATCTCTTCTTTTTTGCAACACAGTCATTCAAAATAACATAACAAACTAGCGTAACACTCGTGTAAAAACCAGCCAAGTGCGAGTCGGACTCGCGCACTGAGGGTTGCGTACCAACTTAAACTGAATTAGGGGTCCACTCACTTCCACTTAGCCAAAATACCACAATATTTAATTGACTGCAAAAATAACTTTGTTTTTCATAGTATTTGTATGAAGGACATAGTTATATTTGCGTATAAAAATGAGCTGTTTCTCAAAAACTACTGGTTCAAACCAATTTCGGTTGAAAGTATTTGTTAAGATTTACATTATGTATTTTTTTCAAAATTTTCACTTGCTTAGTTTAAAAGTTAGAGGGGTGATGGGGGAGACCCATTTTAACACTTTGGAAGCGTCTATCTTCCAAATGTTAGACTTTTGGAATAAATGGTTCTAGAAACCTCAATGTACCCAATACGCATAGGTATTGTTTTAGTTCTATGTATGGGAAGCCCCCCTTAAATATCATATTTTTTTATTTTTTGTATAAGAATCTTAAAGCGGTCAACAGGATACTACCTACCAAGTTTCAACTATGTAATGCTAATACTTTCAGAATAACGTGGCTGTGACATACGGACGGACAGACAGACAGACAGACAGACTTGACGAAACTATAAGGGTTCCGTTTTTTTGCCATTCGGTTACGGAACCCTAAAAAGCACCACCTGGAATACCGGCGCACAAGAAGATGGACAGCAGTATCCTCTCTCCGCCATTGGTCAAACTTCGATCGGTGATTATAGCAGATCCTCATAATAATTAAATAATTATGCCAGTTCCCATCATTGCAGTGGTAACTTGAATTCAATGATGGAGGCCTTTTCCCTGCAGTGGGATGATTATAGGCTGTTACATAATAATGACTCACAATAGTGAAGCTCATGTTTAGCAGTCAACTGATGTGGGTTCGTGATCATGATGAATAACGCAAATACTTTAACGATCCTCGGTTACGTTAATTTGGGACAAACGGATTTCATGAATAATTTTTAGTAGACATCAATCCTGACCACCCTATATAAATACAAGTCGAAAAACCGTTCAGTAATGGCCGCTCGGGAGAACGCGTGAGAACGGTCTCGATTTATTATTCATGAACAAACCCAGATGGTTATGATTGTGCTGAATTAAATGTATGTTTGAGGCTTAGCACCGATGATCTACTCTGAAAGATATTCTAGGTCCTTGATTTATAAGTATTACGTGTGTGAGGCGTTAAACACTGCAAATTTTATAGAATAAAATTTGGCATTTATCATACAATACTTACATGGAAAGAAAATGAAATAAAACCATGATATGTGATCAAAATGTATGCCATTTAGCTATTTTGTAATGGCTGACATTGATGTTGACAATGTTAAGTATGTTGACATAGTAGTAAACATGTTGCGAGTTTTCTGTGAAAAAAACCCACAAACATAGGAGTTCTGCACTCCTAACACCCGAAAGAAACATCTTGACAGATGTTCGACAGTTAGTTCAGTTGAAATGGAGATACGGGTTCGAGTCCCGCCTGAGCCATATATTTTTACATTTAAATACTGATAAATTGCAATTAAGTTGCTAAAATATCATATAGAGTACTTAGACAGTTTTCTTCAATAATAGAAGACTACTTATGCCATAATCGCCGCTCGTGGTGGTTTGGCAACTTTTAGCCAAAACTGAAAAAAAAAATGCTAAAAGTCAGTCACAACTGCCATTAAACGAGAAGTGTTGGTGCCGTTGTATCCTAGTCTTGTGTTATGCCGTGGTGTGGTTTTTATTTTTTGATAAAAGTATTTTATAGAATCGTATGAAAGACGTTATAGTACTTTGAAATATTTACACATTACAAACCACACACAACATAAAGTCTTTTATGGCATTTTAAAGCTTCACCTAAACACACTATCCTTTAATTTTATTATAGTGATAAAAATAATGATATGGGCTAAATACTTAATGTCTAACCCTTTCTGCTACAAAAGTCTTTAAAACCCTGAATGTACTATAAACGAGGAATTCTCCCACTCTAGTGTTTCAGTCCTATATAATGTTAGTGGAAAATTCATGAGCTGTAACGAATAATAGCATGGTTAAAAACCTCTTAAAGGTTAGTTATGGTAAATTATACTGATACTTAAGGCGTGAAGTCTACCATAGGCTGAATAAAAAAAGGGATAAGTTGAGAAAAAAATGAGTGATTTGAAATATTGCTTTTTGTAGCATTATTTGTAGTTTATTTTTTAATATTTTAATATTACCAAAAAATTAAACAAACAACAGTTCGGAGATATAAAAAATAAATCTTGTTTTCCACAATTTGAAAATAAAATTGTACCAATAGTTTAGATGTAATGAATTTTTACACTGGAGATCGAGAAATTATTAATTCTTTATACAAAAGTTCCACCATATAATAAAGTTTATTATTTGCGTTTCCTTTTGCGAAAAATATAGCGTCAATCCTTTCTCAATGATAGTTATCTATTAACATTTATTAAAATACAGACGTAAAAGCTACTAAAAATAGCTGTCTTCTATTAAATTTTAAGGTGAGTCTACACAGGAAAACTCTTGTTTTAGTAATAACAGCTAAACATGACGATAAATAAGGATTTTATTTTGGTTTTGATTCGTTTGACATATGCCAATGAATGTACATCTCAAAAAATGAAAAAAAAATTACAGATAGACATAGAACCTCCTTCTTTTTTTAAAGTCGGTTTAAAATAGATTCGTTGCTGCGCTTATGACTGTTTCGGATGTCTCAGTTGTCACATCGACAGCTGCTGCTGATTTCGGCTTTTTTAGGTTCTGTACCCAAAGGTTAAAAACGGGACCCTATTACTAAGACTTCGCTGTCTGTCCGTCTGTCCGTCGCTCTGTCACCAGGCTGTATCTCAAGAGCCGCGATAGCAAGACAGTCGAAATTTTCACAAATTGTGTATTTCTGTTACCGCAATACCAACAAATACTAAAAACAAAATAAAATAAATATTTAAGGGGGGGCTCCCATACAACAAACCCGTTTTTTTGGCCTTTTTGGTACGGAACCCTTCGTGCGCGAGTCCGACTCGCACTTGGCCGGCTATTTGTTCAGTAACCATGCGGCGCTAGTGCCGATTAGCGTTAAAAGAGAATACCAATCGTGCGTTCATTGCTGTGACGGCAGCTGCAACCAAAGATGTTATGATTGCACTAAGAGAATTGCACCGCTGTGCCCATATACAGGTGAAATTTTAACCACTTTCTAAAATATTTGTTGGCGTACAGTATCGTATTTAGAGCCCATTTATTAAGTAAAAAAACTTGAGAGGTGTCAAGGGACACCCGGATGGAACGAAGTTCATTTTTAGTGAAGGAATTGTAATAACATTTTATTTTATTTTAAATCTATTTTTAATTCTCTCTCTCTCCCTCTCCCTCTCAATCTCCCTCTCTCTCCCTCTCTCTCTCCCTCTTCCTCTCCCTCTCCCCCACCTCTCTCACTCTCTCTCTTTCTCTCTCTCTCTCTCGCCGCACGGCTTACAACTATAGCAAAAAGTGTCGGTCAATAGGTGTCGTTACAATTTTTTCTCGATAAGGAACTTCGTTCCAACATATAAATCAAGTTTTCACCCGAAAATATTTTTCGCAAAATAGTTTTGAATTTTTACGGTCCTAGGCCTGATAAGGTATAAAGGAAAAATCAAAAACTTATGATTAGTATCGTAATGAATGAATGAGATGCGCATCGCTTAAAAAAAGTGTTTATTAAGTAAAAAATTTTAGCTTTTTGGCGGATATTTTCTAAGTGCTTTATCTTGACATTTTTGTAATGGGCTATTCTAAAAGAAAAAATACTTCACTTATTTTTTGTCACCTAGATTGATATAATAAAATTTGGAATGTGGTTAAAATTTCATCCTGTATATTATTATGTTTTCGTTCCATTTTAAAAATGATAAAGAATCGTGTTTCTACATCTTAATATTATAATGTTACGAATAACTGTTATTATTTTTATGAACAATCAACCGTTATCATCGAAATCTATGTAGAGTTCACCAACAGACGTTTAAGTTTTAAAACAGCGTTTAAAATATTATTTGATATATTTTGTATCGGAATTATGTCAAATTAATCGTCAATCTATGTTTACCAGCTGTTTAAGAATTGGTGAACTCGGGTCAGATTTATTATCACAGGTTTACCAGCTTGGCTATCATAAATTAATTAGGTACTGGTGAATATCGTATAAAAAAACTAATATGTTTTATATTTTATTTATATATATAGAAGACCATCAAGCGATTGGATCAAAGCACTATTTCCAATAACTATGAACTTTTTAATCTCGACCTGTCAAATTACTTTGATAGTCTTGGTACTCAAGATACCATCAATACAGATGCTTACTATAATTCAATCTTATCCGGTATTAGAACGGCCGTTAGAAGAATGCCACATAAAAAGCGTAATGAAAGTAAGTTATCGGCAGACACAAAACAGTTAATCGAACAAAGACTCCAGACAAATTCGGGCACGGAACAATATCAAAAAATAAACAGGAAAGTTAAACGAAGCATCAGAAAAGACCTTAGAAATTTCAATACACATTTAGTTAAGACTGCCTTGCAAACAAATACGTCTTTGCGAGTGGCAAAACAAGGACACACACGAACCAGAACTTGGATAACATGCTTGAAAGACAGTGACGGGAAAAAACAGAATAGTCGTGACAAAATAATAAATATATGTACCGAATTCTACAAATGTTTATATTCCGATGAGTCAATTTATGGACGTCCAATTGAGTACCGCTGCGACGACAACATCCCTCTTATAACAAAACACGAGATAAACACTGCCATCAAGAGTTTGAAGTTTAGCAAGAGTCCTGGAGAGGATGGTGTTACGACAGAGGTGCTCAAGCTTGGAAAACCCGCTTTACGACCTCATCTTGTAAAGTTATTCAACATGATTTTGCTGACAGGGTGTCTCCCGCAAAATTTTTGCCACTCCAATATTATTTTGTTATACAAAAAAGGTGAAAAAACTGACGTCAACAATTATGGGCCAATTAGTTTAAACTCTCATATTTATAAACTTTTAACCAAAATAATTCAAAATCGAATCGCCCATATACTGGACAGTCATCAGCCCTCTGAACAGGCCGGGTTCCGATCACACTTTTCCACCACAGACCACTTGCATACTGTTAACCAGGTAATAGAGAAGTTTAATGAATTTAACAAACCTTTATATATTGCTTTCGTAAACTACTCGAAGGCCTTTGACAGTCTGAAGCATAGTTCCATATTCACTGCGTTACATCGTCAAGATATACCACCGACTTACATTAAACTTCTCCAAAATATGTATCAGAAAAGTACTGCCGATATCAAATTGCACGCTCCAGGGCCATGTTTTAAAATATTCAAGGGTGTTAAGCAGGGAGACCCAATCTCTCCTAAATTATTCACCAGTACTTTGGAAGAGATATTCAGAGGCCTTGCAAGTACTTGGAGATCACGAGGGATCGACATCGGAGGTAAAAAACTGACAAACCTTCGGTTCGCCGACGACATTGTTCTTTTTGCCAACACCTATGGAGAATTAGAAGCAATGCTCGAACAGCTGAGTAAGGCGAGCCTTGAGGTTGGACTTTTGATGAATAGGTCTAAAACAAAAGTAATGACCAATGCTGCCAGGAGAGCAATCACGGTGGATGGACAGGTTATGGAGTATGTCGATGAGTACATATACTTGGGCCAGATAGTTTCTTTCGGAAACAGGCAGGATAAGGAAATCGAGCGTCGTATCGATAACGCCTGGAAAAGCTTCTGGTCAATGAAGGAGTATATGAAGGGAAACCTTCCTATATCACTCAAGCGAAAACTTGTCGACACTTGTATTCTGCCCGTTCTATCCTACGGGGCGCAAACTTGGTCTTTAACCGAACGTCAAAAGTCCAAGCTCAAGGTCTGCCAAAGGGCAATGGAGCGTAGTATATAAGGTCTGAAAACAGTCGATAGAGTGAGAAATACCATCATCCGCTCAAAAACTAATATACTAGATATAGGCGAGAAGACTGCCAGGTTGAAGTGGGAGTGGGCCGGTCACATATGCAGAATGCATCCTGATGGGTGGACTCGAATCGTCACACAGTGGACACCTTCGGACGGCTATCGTCGAAGAGGAAGGCCAAAGAAAAGATGGTGTGACGATTTGACTGCATTTCAAACCGAATGGGAGTCTCTGGCACTGGATAGGGATCAGTGGAGAAGTTTGGGGGAGGCCTTTGCCCAGCAGTGGGATGGAGTAGGCTAGCAAAAAAAATATAAATATATATATATATACAACGCTGGCTTATAATTACCGGTTAAAATATTTACCGGTTTGAATTTATTTTGCTTCAATATTTTTTAACTAAAAGAATTTCTAGGAAATCCACCGATAAAGTTATCGCTAAATTAACTTGTCATGACTCAGCGTCTTTCGATGCCGCCTCATTTGTAGAGTGGCACAAGAAATATTTTGACTTTTACGTATTTTATTAATGTAGCTAAGAGCCCATAAATGACATTTAAAACAATTAAATAAAGTCCTTAAACAAATACAATACGCAATTTCTTATTAACTGCAATGTGCAAAGTATTCAAATATAACTTTACAGTGATGAGAACAATAAAACTAGTTTCCCTTTCATATCAAATTATTGAGCTTTGTTTGCGGCGAATATAGACTGACCAAAATCGAAGTACGTGTAAATAATACACATTGGTTTTAATGTATAAGGAAAGAGAAAAAAACACAGAATACAAATACTAGTGATAATCTGAAACTAAATTTTAAAAACCCAATGTTCACACCGTTAACGTTTATTTATTTATTTACTGACAAAGTATAGCATAAGAATGATATGTAGTATTAGTTACGTAATCGCTTATTAATTAGTCTTGTATTAATTTTGTAAAGTAGCTTATATAATAATAAAAGCGTATTGTAGGCATGTACGCTATAGGGATTTTGTGGTTGCTATTCCATAACCTTTCTTTCCTAATATCCATCGCATTTTTACTATGTGTGGTATACATTCTGTAAAACATACTTTCCACTGTCACTTCAGCTCCAGATATACTAAATCTATGAGCTCCACAATGCTTGCAATGTCAGTCAAAAGCTGTCTTATTGAGTTCAAAATTTAAATCCGTAATTGCATTTTTGACACTATCTACTCAAGCTGCATTATGATATCAGTATATGAACTTGAAAAATTATGTCTCAGGTGGGACTCGAACTCGCATCTCCTCGCATGCCGGGCGGGCGCTATACCCTACCGAGACACGGCGACGCAGGGCGAATTTTTCAAGCATAGTCTTATCGCTGTCAGCCAGCGTTGTTTCATCAAATGTTAAAAGTTTGCACCCTTAACACCCAAAAGAAATATCTTTGCAGATGTTTAACAGTCAGTTAAAATGAAACAGCTATTTATATACTTTATTTGATATTTTAGCAACTAAATGGCAATTATAATATCAGTATATAAACTTGAAAATTATGTCTCAGGCGGGACCCGAACCCGCATCTCCTCTGCTCCATCTGCATTATGAGCTTACCAATCAGGTCTTCCTTCAGCTTTATTCAAGCGACATTCACGTAAAACTTTTTTCGTTCTTCATTCACGATGAACATTTACCGAATGCAAGGGTGGTCCGGCAAATAATATTACGGACAGTAAAACTTGATGCGTACTACAAGCTAGGTTTTTATTTTTATACATCTATTAAAAAAATATCTGGCTTAAGTATATTATAAATCGGAAAGTTCAGATGGACCAGAACAGCTTATAGGATTTGCCATTCAGGCATGACTAAGCAACAAATACATATCTTAAGGAACAGGATATATTTAGGCTGTAATATTAGAAGGTAGGCTACATTTTATCCCAAAAAAAATTACGGTTGCTGTCTGATTATTGAAAATTTATTTTAATGCCACAACATCGTAACATTGTTATCTTAGCACTTTTGTAACATTCGTGTTGTAAGAATGAAGTTAAAGTTTTTATCTTCTAATAGAAACATCATCCATCACCTCACCTACTCTTATAGATATAATCGTTATTCAATAAAATTAATTACGGGACTAACACTTTACGGGTTAAACTGCTCTGCAAATATGGTATAATACCTTCTCACAAATCGTGGATTTTTTGTATTCATGGTTTAAGGAAGTTTTTAACCATTTTAGCATGAATATTAATATGTATTTGTGCGAGATTTTTCACAAGGTTCACAATAAAATCGAAGGCAAATAGTTTAGCTCTAGTTGGAACACAAACTCAAAAAAAACGTAGGAGTTGAAATTTCTTTGTCAGGAAATTGTTGATTCCTATCCGTCCTCTCGTTGCTATTTTAAAATAGGAATATGGGTACTAAAGGGATAAATGAGCAAAGTAATATTATGTTTCGACCCACCTTTGCTAAATTTGTTCAGCACCAATTTTCTAATAATACATTTTGATGGACCAGTCGAATCATATTACATTGTGGGTTTTCTATCAGGATAAATATAAAACTAAACGGTAAATTTAAACATATTTTTTTTATTCAAGCAGTTTTTTACGTTACAAATCTATATAATTCCTCATTTAAACCGTTTAACGGTTCCGCCAGCATTTTGACAGCGTTTTTTTATTGTATTTAAAAGGCGCTGAAATATTTTCGGATAAAGGCACAAATCCAAAAAGCTTTTTGTTAATAAATTCAAGTAAATATAGAATTTTCAGTAACGAGTTAATATATAATTTTCAGTAACAGTAACGTCAATGATGGACATCATACTAAGCAACGCTTTCCCCAATACAACCTAGGGAGAAGTGGAGCGCTGTCATTATGAAAGCTTGTAAGCGGAGTCACGATCCTCAGAAGTCAGGTACCGTCTAAGAAGAACGAGATTCTCAGAATATGTCCATCCAAAGTATTGTTACTATGCAGATATATGTACTATTAGATACTAAAGACTACCAATTTTATGTCGGTGTTACACAATTGTTTGACGACAATTTTCAAGGCTTGGCATATATTATTTATTTATTTTACAACATACTAGCTCCCGCGTCACCTATACACATTATAGCAGTGGAATATAAAATTGCCTATTCTTAAGGTCTATTCATATTTTTATTTTTTAATAAATCTCCGCAAAATAACTAACAGACAGAAATAGTTACTAAAGGTTAGAAGTGTATACATTATGAGTCAAAAGGTCAAAACCTATTACCTTAAGTTTCATTCCAAGTTTTGGTACATTCTTGACTCCATTCTGTAAAAACCGATTCAAAAAAGAAAAATTTTCTTTTTCCTCCCAATATCAATTTAATATATTTTTTTACTTAAGGTTCTTTAGATAAGATATTTGGAGTTATTGGAAAATTGTATCAGTATTATGTTTGCATTCGCCTTCGTAAAGTTCAATGACTAGGCAATAAAATGAAAGATACGAAAAGTAAACAGTAATAAAGTGAGTACAATGAGTATTTAATACATTTCAAACGACTTTATTATCTATGAACGTTAGGAGACAAATAATCTTTCTTGCTATAATTCTTTAAAATACATTTTCAATGAATAAATAAATCATTAAGACTCATTTTGTTGTGTCTGGCCTTGTGAGAGGATTGACCAGTTTCATGTATTTTCGTTTTTAAATTAGTCTCATTTAAAATTGGAAATTTATTCAGATTTAAAAAGACTTACTTTTACTAAAAATACATTAAGTTCTTTTAGCAAACAGAATAAGCTGAAATAAGTCCGTTATTTGTATTGTCTTTGTATCTCAGTAATTTTCGTAATCTTTGTAATTTTAATAGTCTGAGTCTTCTTAGTTATTTTGGTAAAATTATTAATAAGTAAGTTTCGATGGATGTTTGCTAGTCAATCATACCACAACAGTTGAACGTATCTGCATGAAATTTGGCACACATAAAGGATAAAATTTTTACCACTTTCCAAAATTTTTAGTATGTAGAGCCCATTTACGAAGTAAATAATGTGAATCAAGTTTTCATCCGAAAATATTTTTTGCAATATAGTTTTCAATGTTTACAGTCCTAGACCTGTTAAGGTATAAAGGGAAAGTCAAAAACTTATGAATAGTATCGTAATGAATTAATGAGATGCGAATTGCGTAAAAAGTGTTGCTAGGCTGCCGGGCCGTATCAAAAATTTTTGATTTTTGGCATACATTTTCTAAATGCTTTATTCTCTCAGTTCCCAAAAGCTAATTAATCATATATTTATAAGGGACTATAGTCTCTTTTTTATCTTGACATATTTGTGCTGGGCTATAAAATTTGGAAGGTGGTTAAAATTTCATCCTGTATAGATTTTAAGGTGGAACAGCACAAAGACATTTTTTTATCCTAGAAGAACGTAAAGTTCTTGAAGGATAGTTTACTAACAGTTAGTACGTAATAAAGTATAAATAAATAATACGACACGTTTCACCTGAAATCATATTACCTTTCACTGTATAATTGTTTCGATTCTAGGTCATTTAATTCATTAAACCGGAAGGATTTTTAACTGTATAATTGTTTCGATTCTAGATAACGCTACCAAATCGTTGCTACGATTTGGTTATACTGTATTGGTATACAGTACGATTTCTCGTGCAAAATGAATAAAATAACTTCATGATGTTACATAACGATATTTAAACGAGAATCGGCATCGTTATTAGGTTTTTGTTGAATTTCACCATAATATGTGTACCAATTGTAACTAATAGTCGCGGGAAACCGCTACTTCTCAAGTACAATGTTTCAAAATTCCGAAGAAAAACACTACATCTGCATTTCGAAGCACAGTAGTTACAAAGTTATTTTAACGAGCTTAAATACTTGTAAAGACTTATAAATCAAAACTTCGTATTGGTTAGGTATTTAAATGAAGACAATTTTCCGGTGTTTCGTTTCATAAATTAAGTGATTTGGAAGCAACGACCGGCACTATTGGACAGTGGCCAAATTTAACTTTTGGTCTGATTACTAAATCGGTAGACATTTTTGTTTTTAGATCTGTATATATGTTTAGATTGTTTTTTCCAATAGTGAGAGACAAATAGTTCATCAGGTAATCAAGGCTGACATTTACAAGCTATGGTACTTCTAGGATTAAAAATACACTTATATGTTTCAAATACAGTGCACATACCTAGAAATAACTTAAAACTTTCTTGTAAAATTAGGAATCCGCGATAATAACGCCCGATTTTTTATCAAAATCAAACATGAATCAGTTAGTGCGAGGTTCGAACTCTGGTTAGAATGAAACATTTTTTTTTAAATAATCTTGGGTATTGAAGAGATGAGGGATTGTATTCTTATATAATAATCATGTAATGAAAATATGAAATAAACCTAAGTATCTAAAATAAATCAAATAAACTAGGAAATTACACCATATTATTATAAGCCATTATTGATTAAGTTTTATAGATACTAGTTTTTTTTATGACAAGAAATTAGGATGGTTGTCCCAATATTTTGTTTGGACAAAAGACAAAATACTAAAATTTACTTTAAAATGCGCCTACTGATGATTTCAGTCAAACTAAATGATTGGACAACGAAAAAACATTACCTATGATTTAATATTTTTAAATACCGAATAAGTAATAGTGAAACCTATTACTAATATTATAAAGCTGACGAGTTCGTTTGTTTGTTTGAACGCGCTAATCTCAGAAACTACTAGTTCGAATTGAAAAATTATTTCTGTCTCTGTCTGTTTCTGTCGGATAGTCCATTTATCGAGGAAGGCGTTAGGCTATATAACATGACGCTGCGACCAAAAGGAACGAAGCATCTGTGAAAAATGTTGCAAAAATAATCGCGATCATAATAACAGAAATTGACGTGGATGAAGTCGCAGGCAACAGCTAGTATTTAATAACTCGCTTTTTATAATCTATGCCATTATAACGCATTCAAAAATTGTATGCAGAAGTAGTTCTCATTAAGCAGGCAATTAATCAAATTAGAATCAGGGTCGATTTCACGCACCAATGAACCGACTCGAATAATGAAAAATTTACGATTGATTCAAAAATCGCAACGTCAACCCTAAAACTCATTTACCCCTGAGTGTCTCCGGTATTAAAAGCAATTTTTAACCTCCACAAAACCCGGCGTTTTTGCATTTGACTTGCAATTACTGTCTCCCAACCCATTTGCGAGAGTTAACCTTGCAGTTACTCAGGAAAGTCACTCAGGCACTGTTTTAGGGCTGAAAGGTTTGAAGTTAATAGATTTGTTTTAGTGGGTTGTTTGAGAGGCAGGTTACTTTGCATGGACGGTTGACGGTGACGGCTATTGTTTGTTTTGTAATAAATATGTAACTTATTAAAAATATAATTATATCTGATCTATTTATCGAGCTTTTTCGGTAAAAGCTCGCATCGCTTTCGGTTATAAAAAGTATTATTCTATGTTAACCCTTGGTAAATTATTATTTAATTTTACTCTGGATGAAAGCTACTGGAACTGGCCACTTACAATAAAATAATGAAGAAAACATTAGAGGAACTCTTAAATAAAACTAATGAAGATCATGTTACTTTTTATTTTGTGATACAGTCATTTGTTTTTGGAACGTAGTTCCTTATAGCGCGTTGCGAAAGGGGGCTAGAAGGAAAACATTGTAACGGCACTTTTTGAACAACTCTTTTTGCTATAGTTGTATGCCGTGCGGCGAGCACGTGTTTAGAGAGAGCGAGAGAGGTATTGAGAGATAGAGATAGAGAGAGAGACAGAAAGAGAGAGAGAAAGAGAGAGAGAGAGAGAAGGAGAGAGATAGAGAAACAGAGAGAGATAGAGATAGAGAGAGATAGAGAGAGACAGAGAGATACAGAAAGAGACAGAGAGACAAAGAGAGACAGAAAGAGACAGATAGAGACAGGGAGAGACAGAGAGAGAGAGAGACAAAGAAAGACAGAAAGAGACAGAGAGAGACAGGGAGAGACAGAGAGAAAGAGACACAGAGAGAGAGAGAGAGAAAAAGTTTATTTATTTAAAAATAAATTTAACATAAAATAAAATTGCATCACAATAAAATTCTTTCACTAAAAAGGAACTTCGTTCCATCCGGGTGTCCCTTGACACCTCTCAAGTTTTTTATCGTTGGCTGTGGACTCATGTAGGCTAGTGATGAGGAAGAGGAAGGTAGTAGTATAGCTATAAAGACTCAAAGTAGAGGTTAAATAGAGACATAGGTACTCTCCTAATCTAGCAATCTGTATATGATTTTTTAGAGTGTGTAGTGGCGGAATGAACTATATAGCATCATCCTTTATGTTCTATCTGAGTCATGAGAAGCGACTAAAGTGCTAAAGCCAAAAGAAGACGGGCAGTAGCTTCTTTCATAATATATAGTATCGCAATGCCTAACCTGCTTGCCTAGCCTGGCGATTATAAATAAATAAATGTAGATGGCATCACTCATATTTAATTGTTCTGATCCCAAAGTAAATTGGTAACTATTCAAACTTATGATTTTGTTGTTGTTTTTGTTTTTTTGAAACAGGGTACCACAAACACCCAAATAAAATGTAAAAAAAACTTTCTTCTGACATTGACTCACCCGGAAATTGAAGCAAGTGACGCCTTGAAAACCTATGACGTGTATATTGCATAATTCCATCACGGAATTCATAAAATTATGGTACATTCATGAAATCCTCCTTTAAGGTAAGCCAGTGGACTGATACATGGTATTATTATAAAACCTTAAAATGTCCTAAATGAATATTTCAAAATCAATATTCGAAAGCACTATCGTTAGTTAAAATTATTTAGTTCACTTGAAACGTAACTGTAGTACCTATCTAAGTTTATCTAGAATTAAGTTATTTCAGCCATTCTCAAGTTACAAATCACAAAAGATTCAATTTAAATTTAAAAATGAATTCTCTTTCAAGACCTAGATACGGTTCTGAATAATTCACTAGACCATTCTGGTAGACGATGTATTTACCATATTATCAACGTAAGGTATCAAAGAAATGAAATGTATTAGTATTCTAAGGTGGTTTGTTGACCTAAAATATGCACAGATAAAGATTTAAACTGAAAATGCTTGGACAACCATGTCTGTTTGTGTTATAGAATACATTGGAAAGAGTGATGTCTTCGGTGGATTTTGAAGAAAAAGTTTGAATTAGCTTTTATAATCTTGGGGTTGGGAGATATTAAATCTTTATAATTATTTTAATATCTTATTTTAATTATTCAAATATCTTATTTTGTTTATTTACTCTTCTAACGTTATCTTATCTTTGAATTTGAATGTTGCTCAATCAGGCCAGAACGAAATTATGCAAATACGTAGATTGTTTTATTTTGTATCTTATATTTGCAGTTCCAGTGGTAAAGTTTAATTAGATAACTAAGCAGCTAGTATAAATTCATTCATTCATTGTGCTTTTAATAAAATTTATATAAAAACGATAGAAATAGGTTCAATTTTTTTTAAGTTTTCTTTAATAGTGTGATTTCAGCTTGACTTAGAATACACTTCTAACACCCGTATTTATAAAGAAGTAATTACTTATTGCTTAGTAAAGTCGTAACTTTAGGTGTTATTCCCTAGTGCTTATGTGGAGGAAATTGGTCACCATTAATAGTCATATTATTTGGCTAAGAATGCTAACTTTTGATAGTTCTAACTTTCAGTAATTTCTAGATTAAGGCTTACAAATTGTCTCTCAAGTAATTACTTTTACTCAAGCGATTACTTTTACTTGTTTATAAATACGGGCGTTAGTCTTCTCTCGGAATCTTTGGGCATACCAAAAAGGCAAAATACCATTGCCAAGATAAAAAAGGAAATCATCAGATACTGAGATCATCAACCCGTCTCCCAAACATAGTCACTAATCCCCGTATTTATAAAGAAGTAATTACTTATTGCTTAAGAAAGTCATAACTTAAAATGTTCATACCTAGTCCTTAAGTGAAAGAAATTGGTCACCATTAATAGTCATACAGTCACTCTTCTTTGATATGTCGAAAGCTTTCGACTTTGTCTCGCATAATCAACTTCTCGCAAAGTTAGAGCACTGCGGCGTTAGAGGCACTGCTTTGAACTGGATAAAAACATACTTGCAAAATAGAATGCAATCAGTCGAAATCGCAAAACTTAACTCAAACCGTGTCGCGGAAACCTACAAATCTGAGTATAGGGAGAATAGGTTTGGCGTTCCTCAGGGAAGTGTACTGGGTCCTCTTCTGTTCCTGATTTATATTAATAATCTCCCAAATGTAACCAAGCATCGATGTATTTTGTTCGCTGATGACATATCTGTAATAGTGACGACTGATAACAAATTGACATTAAATGACCACAAAAATGACATTAATGAAACTGTAATTCAAATAATTCATTGGCTTAAAAATAATAATTTAATTATCAATATTAACAAAACGAATCTAATAAATTTTAACATTATACAAAATCTGACATTAAATATAAATTATGAAGGACAAATACTTAAAAATACCATCACAACGACGTTTTTGGGTATAGAAAAAAATTTGATTGGAAACAACAAGTTGAAATAGTTTGCAATAAAATCAATCGTTTCTCATTTGCCATTTATAAATTAACAAAAATCGCATCAAGGAGTACAGCTCTCAAGGCGTACTTTGCTTACGTTGAATCAGTCCTGCGATACGGGCTCATCATATGGGGTAATAGCACGGACATAAAAAAAGCGTTCATTGCACAGAAAAAGTGTGTTAGAGCAATATGTGGTACTGTACCTGACGAGCCATGTCAGCCTTTGTTTAAATCTTTGAATATTTTGACACTTCCTTGTCTATATACTCTTATATTTGAAGCGGCGAAATTTGTAAAGACCAATATGAATTATTTCACTAAAGCCAAAGACGTGTACAAAAGAGGCACCAGAAATAGGAATAGGTTAGTTTCCGTTACAATTCCTAAGAGTGCAAGATTCCGTAAAAATTGCTATTGGATGTGTATGACAGTGTATAATAAGATACCACAAGAAATTCAAGAACTACCCTTTATTAAATTTAAAAGAAACTTGTACGGCTGGCTCAGTAAAAGGGCATTTTACACTATACAGGAATATTTGAACTACGATAGATGACGTCACATTAGTAACTAGACTGATACAAATTTATAGGACCAATTGTAATATCTTTATTAATTATTACCTATGTATTGGATGCCTGTTGACAATTTGTTTTAAATATTATTCTGTAGTTTTTGTATTTGCATGCCATTAACAATGGCTGATTAAGCGGATGTTTAATTGTTATGATCATCTTCAGTTTACCTTAACCAAACGCAAATAAATTCATTTCATTTCATTTCATTTCATATTATTTGGCTGAAAATGCTAACTTTTGGTAGTTATAACTTCTAGTAATTTCTTGATTAGGGCATAAAAATTGTCTCTCAACTAATTACTTTTAGTCAAGTACTTTTATAAATACGGGGGTAGGGCCTTTTTCACAATCGCTGAGTAAAATTCTGGGTAAGCTACTTCGACCCTATCTGCTCAGTAAACTATTTTTCAGGTTTCACAATCCCTGAGTAGGGTTAATCACCACTTCATCTGCTCGTTAAGTTAATCACCGGATGCACTGCCAAAATAACTTGTTGTTCATTCATCAACAACAAGTTATTTTATTATTTAAATGGACAGTTTTGCAGTCATTGTAAAATAACACAATGTTCGTAATGGTAAATTCAATGCAAACAAAACCACCACACAAAAAGTACCAAACGTCGGCAAATTTGACATTTGTCATTTACTGACTAACTGACGTTGACTCGACATAGACTTTTTGTTGAAACCTCGCTGCGTTCCATTCTTGCAGAAACATTGATTTTAGAAAAGGTGAAATGACTCATTTACATTACAGTGTAAACATTTTTTGTACGAATTTATTGTTTTTATTACTTATAATCATAACAAAAAATATTTTTAATGATAATTCTGTGATTACTATACTTTATAGAAACACATACATTATTCTTACCTTGAAACGAAACGTAACTTGTAAGTAAGTATTAATTATATAATCTTTACTTTAATTTACTGATTGGATGATTGTGAAATGCAAAGAAAGTTACCGAAAAGATTTAACCTCTATGTAATTAACTCTTTGAGTAACTACTTAAGCCTTTACTTAATGATTGTGAAACAGACCCTGACTTACTAGACTCATAAGTAATATAGCCCATATGATACTTGTCTTCAGATTTCACAATTTAACGTTGTATTCACAAACAGAGGAAAATGCTTCTAAATTATACACAAGATGGCTGAAGCAGACAAACGCGTTTATAACTAATGTCTTTTTAAACCGTCTGGATCGTTCTGGAAGCACAAACTATACCACTTTAGTGTTATCTAGCAAATTCAAGTTTCGTATTTAACCTCATTTCTAGAAGTAAACATTTTCGGTCTGTTTAGGCACAGTTTAAGATGGTGCAGTATGTTTGATCGTTATTGTTTGTTCCTTATTTTAATTTAACAGTTCATACTCAAGACGAATGTTTCAATACACAATATTATGAACACTTTTTAAATGAAGATTTAAAACAAAAAAAAAAGGCTTCGGGTATGTCCGCGCGCTGTTAGTGGTTACCAACTACAGACGAGCCATGTAAACATCATTTGGGCAATATAAAAAAAAAATTTTTTTTTTTGATAATTGTAATATAATGATACTTTCTGCTGTTCATTGTAGAATCTTGATATGATTTAATAGAATCCTATGAGTGTGTTATACATATTATTTACATATAAAAATATAATGCCGACCCATATTGTTAAAAAAACATTTTAACTTGACAAAGGCAAAATATGACATAAACACCATTTTAAAAAACGACATCATTTATAATAAGCCTAATGACATTACTGAATTATTCAATGACTTTTTTTATCAACCTGACATCTGAAAATAATTATAATATCAAATAATACTTGTGATTCTATTAAAGATACTATGAGCAGTATGTTCTTAAAACCAATAAATAAATGTGAGGTAATCAAAATTATTCAATCTTTAAACAACACTAACTCTACAGGCTACGATGAAATAAGTACTAAAATAATTAAAATATGCTCTGAATTCATATCTTGGCCATTAACTCATATAATAAATTTGTCTTTCGAACAAGGTGCTTTTCCTAAAAAACTCAAAATGTCAGTAGTTAAACCTATCTTCAAAAAAGGTGATCCGTCTGATATGGGAAACTATAGACCGATCACACTAATTCCCATACTTTCGAAAATATTTGAAAGGGCTATTTTTGAAAGGATGGAGAGCTTTTTGAATAAAAATAATGTTTTGGTATCAAATCAGTTTGGGTTTAGAAAAGGCAGATCTACAACACAGGCCTGTTTCACTCTAGTAAAAAAGATTACAGAATATTTAGATGAAAAACAAACAGTAATAGCGTTGTTTCTTGACATGAGCAAAGCCTTTGATCATGTAAGTCATTCTAGGCTGCTTCACAAACTATATAAATATGGTTATAGAGGGCAAACTTTAGAATGGCTGAAAAGCTACCTGACGGATCGTTGCCAACTGATTGAAGTATGCAAAATTATTGACAATAAAAAGATAGTCAGCCAATCATCTACTAAAATCAATAGCACCGGTGTGCCTCAAGGTAGTATTTTGGGACCATTACTTTTCCTATTGTATATCAATGACATACCGGCAACATTAAAACAAGATTGCATCTTATTTGCAGATGACACAACATTGCTAATCAAATGTCAAAACAAAATGGACTTAGAAATTACTGCAAATGAAGAGTTCAGGAGAGTCATGGCGTGGTTAGAAAATAATAAACTAAAAATTAATTTGGAAAAGACTAACGCTATTCACTTCAGACCGTATAACCAGACTGATATGCATGTCAATATAAATTATAATAACATGCCTGTTAGTCAAACTGGCTCCACTACGTTTCTTGGTATGGTCTTGGATAAAAATTTAAATTGGAAAGAGCATGTGAGCAGTCTTTGCACAAAATTAGATAAATTTGTATTTGCACTTCGTCGGCTGAGACTAGTATCTTCCATAGAGACTGCATTATCTGCTTACCATGGATATGTCTCCGCAGTCTTACGATATGGCTTAATTATATGGGGGCACTCTGTAGATGTTCATAGAGTATTTAAAGTACAGAAGAAGTGCATCCGGGCCTTATGTAGTGCCGGTTATTTAGACCACTGTAGACCTCTATTCAAACAATTAAACATATTACCTCTACCCTGTCAGTATATTTTGGATATCTGCATGTTCATAAGGAAACATCCGGATCTCTTTCCTTTGCATGACACGGTGCTTGGAAAGAGCAACAGTAGAGACCCGTATAAATTATTTATACCACCTCGAAGATTACGACTATCTTCTAATAATGTATGTATGTAATGTAATGTATGTTATGCTATAAAAATTTATAATAAGCTACCTATAAAAGTTAGAGCCTTACCGCTCAACAAATTAAAATATATTTTAAATGATTGGATTTTACGGGAATGTTTCTACTCTACTAATGAATTTATGGACACAAAAATAAGAGACTGTAACTTTGACTATTAACGGACGACTCATGAGAAAATAATGGTGTTTAATGTAGTTTTTCGATAATCAAAATAATAATGTATTTAACTTCGTAATATTAATATTTCTACGCCTTAAACAAAGGCAGAATATGTTGAACTTGTGCATAGCTTTAAGATCTTGTGTAACCATGTTCTAAGAAATAAATTATCTTATCTTATCTTATCTTATCTTATATTTGACTTATTACAAACCTAAGTGGTTTTTGTACGTGAATTTTCAGAATTGGTTATTCGGTAATGCTTTGTAATATTGATAAATAAAAGCATCATTATACATAATTATTATAAACTAAGATAATATGATTAATATCTTATTGCAACTGTTGAATCAGGTTATTACCACCTACATAAGTTAGATATTTTTCATCAATATTTCTATCACAGTTACAGTATGTACTTTTATGTACATTTTGTACAGCTTTGTAAATCAAGATTTAAAAAATCCTAACTAATATTTTATGCGAAAGTAACTCTGTCTGCTTGTCTGTTACGCTTTCATGCCTAAACCACTAAGCCGATTTTGATGAAATTTGTAAGATTATGAATTGAGAAAACGATTTTACTGCTAGATAATTAGGTTTCCTCTTCTTGATATGACGCGGGCGAAATGAAAGTTACTTAACTTTTTTTTTACCTTTAATGAAAATATCCCATTATATAAAGTAAATTTAAGCAGTTTACTTAATTATTATTGGATACCTACTTACAAATATATTTATAAAACAAACAAACCTTCTGTCCCAATTTTGTGTGTGGTCTAGGGCAACCACAATTAGAGCAAAGACAAATAGTGCTCAAGAATATACTAGGTTCCCGTTGATGGATGGTTCTAGAACTATGAAGGATTATTATTAATGTTATATCTCGTCCATTTTGTAAGCTAATGTAAATGTAATTCAATGACTTTACATTTGTTTTAAGGCGACTACTAGAGCTAAGGCTGCCTCCAATTGATTGAATTTTCTTATTTCTAAACAAAATAAATTCTCAAAAAACTAGAACAGTATCATTTTAGCAAATTACCTGTAGTTTTAATTGAATCACTGTTAACTGCTTTTCATTACTTATACTATAAAATAAATGATGCGGTCAAAATCCATGATCATGAGTAAC
Organism: Anania crocealis; assembly: GCA_949315895.1. Lineage (NCBI taxonomy): Eukaryota > Metazoa > Arthropoda > Insecta > Lepidoptera > Crambidae > Anania > Anania crocealis. Next base: position 12,555,845 of record OX438869.1, read on the forward strand.
TATTGAATTCACTCGTATTGCAAACCAAATTAACAGAAACACTTAGACCTAGTAAAATGGATAAAATCATTTTTCCCGACCTCGAGAATCGACTTCGGAGCAAGCGATTCCTGTACCGCTGTATACGCCACTCCATTCAGTTGTCGTCGAAAAGTAAGATAAGTGTCGTAAGAGGCGACTAAGGAGTACTCCAAAGAGCAGCAGCGCCTGCTTTCTATCATAGGCCACCATGATAATTCGTCGATTCGAGTCGACTCGAAACTTCGGGAAGGTAAAATACTATTTATCTTATAAATAACCTAATAATTTGGTTGCAGTAAATCCCGTATAGTATTAAGTTTTGAGTGTTAAAAATGCATTAAGAACGTTTAAATAAATAAATGTGGATAATATCACACACATTGTTCTGATCCCAATTTGAATAACTATTTAGAGCACTCGTATTTAGGAAATCAGAAACAACGAAGGTACCACAAGCACCCAGAACCGAGAATATGTAGAAAAAAAGTTTTTTTCTACATTGACCCGTCCGAAAATTGAACCCGGGACCTCAGAGCAGGCGACACCTTGAAAACAGAGGACGTCTAAAGTTTAAAGTTTAAAATCATAGATACAGCATTGTTTTGAATTTTTTTTATCAATTTCACGCTGAATTCAATAATTAATAAACACGGTATTTAATCTCCGCTAATTAAGAAAACCATGGCGTGAGGAGATGTAGAAACGTTCTTTGTTGTTACCGGATCTTAACGTTAAGCCTTTTAAATTTATATAGTGAAATTCAAGTTGCGCGCATTAAGCTGTGCACACAAGGCGAACAATGAAAAACAAACAATGAAAGCATCCGGATACAAAATATATTGATATTTAAAACTAGAAAACCTTAATTAGTGGAAGATAATGATAAGAACCAGAAGTCCAAGTCTTGTAATATTGCCGAATATTGCCGAGGAGCACCACCCTTACTCTTCTTTTAGGTATCCTAAGAGACGAATAAAGGAGTACTGTCAGAAGAAACTGCCATCAGTGTCTCCTACTGTGATCATCAACCCGCCTGCAAAGCGTAGCAATCATGGCAAAACCCTCCCTTTTTGAAAAACTGGGTCAAGCAGAGGACTAATATCTGCGGAGATGATGATCAGAAGTATAAAAGGTATGGTATGACCCATGTTTTGAGGTTTGGTGACTACTTCTGCCAAGTAAACAGAGAAGATAAGGGACATCTTCTTTTTTATTATTGTTAATGGGTTTACTCTTGACTACATACTTAACTCTACGTTTCAGAAGAAGCCTAAGATTGAGCGAGCTTACCCAGAAAGTGGCACTGGTTCTCCCACATACCAACGGAACACAGAAAAACTGTTTAGCGCTGGACTCCGGCAGGAAGGTGGTAGCATCCAGGCGGCCTCTCACGAAGCCTACCACCACAGAGGGATTTTTTAGCCGTCATTATTGGTTAGAAAACTAATGATGCCATTGCCCAGGGTGGACCATACTAGGAGGTAGATCCCACCACCCCAAAATCTCTTATCTCTAAGATGTCTTAGCTAGGGTTTTTGTGTTTTGTGTAACATCTTGCCAGATATCTTTAAAAGGGACATGCCCAGCCTGCAAGAGGAAGCACTGGCCCTAGCTCCTGCTCTCTAAAAGTTGTTGTAGCTGAAATGTTATAGATACTGAGGAGAAGTAGCAGGCAGTACTCACTTTCTGCAAAACCGGTTAACCTAGACCTGATAGCTCTGAGGTGCCAGATTCAGTTCTCTGGCAGGTCCCAATCTTCTAAATTTTCCAGTTTATTTGTTTGTTACACCTTCGTCATTTGTAATTTATGTAGCTAATAATAGTTATCAAAATATACATTAAAAAATATACAAAGTCTTTAGACGTGTCTAATTATAAGACCATAACTATGGATTGTAGGACTTACTGTTTGATATAATTACAGAGAAGATACTTCGTTTTGAAAAGCTTTTATTTATTTATTACATTAGCATTAACACTATCATGATAACGTAAACGATAAAAAAATTACAGAATCAAAATATCCTTGCTTCTATCATAATATTTATGGTTTCTTGTAAACTACTTATTTAAGAAGACGCTGATATTTGCGGCAAAGTTGCGCTGCTCCTTCTTGTTACTAGCTCACAATTTTCCTGAAGCAGTGGCAGGATAAAATATTAGAACGTGTAAAAGCGCCTCTTGGGGCCTTTTTGTATAAAATATAACAGATTTTAGTTATTTTAAATTTCTTACACTATCCTTCAACCTTGTTTTTTTCTGTAGCAACACTGTAGCTGTTTAAATTTGGAAGTAACATAACCATACAACACACATATCAAAGAACGTTCTGTTCCCGAATTTGTCCTAACAATAGGCCATTGTTGAACTAATGAGATTTCACCGCACATGTGCACCTGGTTTAATCATTCCGGTACTTGGCAACACATAAATTAAACAACCAGAGTGGAAAGACGTGGGAATACGCAAACAATTCCAATTTCAGATCTCGTGTTACGCTAAAGAATTTTGCGGTTTTATAAATTATCTTATAAAATTTATGTGTGTTCCGGCCTTTATTTATTTGTTGGCTGTTTCGACTTTGAAGGCGCGTAAAGAGTTGAATTAAGTTATAAAAAAATATTTCTTGAAGTTTGTTCCTTTGCCGGATAGTACAACGGAGTAAACTAGGGTTTATCCACGGATTGATTGTACTCTTTCTACTGGAAACATAGCAAGATTACCTTTTTCCATGTTCTGTGGTCAGCACGCAGAATCCCATCAAATAAGACGGCAAAATAGCTCCGCATCGACGTCACGTCACGACGTTTCTAGTCTTACAACATCCATCGGACGTGAAATAGCAGTGATAAACTTTTTAGGCTGTCACCACTGCAGTACTGCGGTAAAAAATAACTTTCTATTACCATGTGCTTCTGTATTTAAAGTTTTCAAACTACATATTCTATTATGTAATACTTGGTATTAATTAACAAAAAGTTTTCTTGCGTAATATTACATACATACATATTATCTCGCCTCCTTCCCAACGGGGTAGGCAGAGACCAAGGCCTTCCACTTACTACGATCCTGGCATACATCTTTCGCTTCTTCCACATTCATCAATCTTTTCATGCATGCTCGTCGGTTTAGAGTACTCTTGACCTGACCTTTCTTCAAAACATCCCCGATTTGATCGTGATAGGTTCGTCTAGGCCTTCCTCTTCCAACGTTCCCTTTCACACTCGTCTTGTAGATCTGTCTAGTCATTCTTCTCTCATTCATCCTCTCTACATGTCCAAACCATCTAAGCATCCCTTTCTCAATCCTTGTGACAATATCTTCTTTCACACCACAACGTTCTCTTATCACACTATTTCTTATCCTGTCACTCAATTTCACTCCTAACATACTTCTTAGCGCTCTCATTTCTACTGCATTTATTCTACTTTCATGCTTTTTCTGCCATACCCAACTTACAAAGGCGTGCAGCGCACCATTCACTCTGTTACCAGCATTTACTCTCCTTTCAATATCACTTTCATACTTTCCGTCCCTAGTAAACACCGACCCCAAGTATACAAACTCATTCACTTGCTCCAGTTCATTACCACCAATCCGAATACATACTTCTGTCATGCTCTCTTCCTTTTCAAACACCATAACTTTCGTATTTTTTGTGTTCACTTTCATTCCCTTTCTTTCCAAAGCTTCATTCATAATAGTCACCATCGCTTGCAAATCTACGAAATTAACTGCTGAGTTCGTACTTTAATCCACTAATAGATTTTTTTTTTACACTTCGGCATGCCACATTGCATTGAGTTTGAGTACTGATTGAGAGGTTATTCTTTATTTACATAATACGCTAAATCTCTAAACCTAAAACAAAGTTTGATAAAAAGTTATCAACAATAGACAATGGACGTCGATTTCTATTCCCAAATGCGAACTTTGTTCGCACTCTGTACAACGGAGTGGAAAATTGAAATGTGGTGCGATCAGAAATGCTTTGTTTTGTCCAATACGTCAAAGGATTTAGCGATGTTCTGGAGTGTGGGCTAAGGTGTAAGAGGTTGGCTAAGGAAACCATTTCGACGCGAAAAATTGAAAATATCTTACGTTACGTTACAAGTACCTACTTGTCATAGTAATAAAAAAGGTTGGTTCTGTAACAATGGATAATAATAATATTTATTTTAAAAAATTCAAAGTTAGCAAAATACTGGCTTTGATAGCCAACACTATATGAGTAATAGTATTGGCTAGAATATATCAAAAATATAAACAGTGCTTTATAATAATATGTTGGATTATTGAGATAGATCCCACAAGTGAAGTGGGAAGATACCGAATCATACGAGTTTTATAATTCCAATTCTTGTACATGTCTCTTGCCTGTCTAGGTATATAAACCTCTTAAAAATAGTTTATATTTCGATTAGGTTTTTCCCTTTAAACGTACGTCTATGGTTGAATTCCTTTTAAATTATTATTTTAATAAATGGTTTAATATTTCTTGATCCTAACTAAATAAACCCACTGAAAGAAAGTTTTTATGATGCATCGCTACAGCTTTTAATTTGTGTCTAAAACATCAGCTTACGCTGTTTATTATTCCATGTCTTGACATCGACATTGTATAATGGTATCTACAGGTTTTGTGCTTCTTTTCCATTATTTTTCACGGTTTTAATATGTAAACCGGTAAAAATGCTTCGAATTCACCACGAAGATAAAGTCTCTGAAAGCATATTACGTGGATTTTCAGGAAAAATGATAACTCGCGTAACATATAAATGAGATTTTTATAATTTGCAACCAAAATGGCAACCAAAATTTTTACTTAATGATGGCTTTACTGTACCTACAAATTTAATTTTGTCACCTGTGTTTTCTGCAACAATAGTTACAATATCTATTTATCTAATCGGTTAAAAGTTAAGTAAAAACTCTGAAGAGTTTAATTTTTTTTTAATAGACTTGATTTTTCGGAAAGAAAAGTTTGTTTTATAAATCGACCAAGCCGGGAATCTAACCCAGGACCCTTGCAAAGCAGAATCGCGCACTACAGCACTGACCGTCATAACAGTTAAAAAATATACTTTTTACGGCGAAACTATAATTAGACAGTAGGATAAGATTGTTGATTGATGAAATTAGAGTTACATACAAGCATTTTTTATTATTAAGTGTTGCTAAAACAAATAACGCATTAACAAATTTCCAAAGAAAATGTCCTCAATCTTGTCTACTTAAAAGTATCTCCATAAAAATATCCTTAAATAGACATTATTAGCATTTCAAATGTTCATTTTTACCGTCGGGCAATACATATTTAAATTATCTCCGTAAAATTTGATGATTGTTGAAACGTTTTCATTTTACGAATCGTTTTAAGATGGACGACATAAAACTGCGTCGTGGATATAAAATATGTTTTTATGGCTTGTTTTCGCTTTAAAGTTGCTATTTGAATACTTTATGTTGTTTTTATTGTAAGGGTTCAGTTGTAAAATGGAACTGAACGAATAGTTTTAGAAAAAACGGTCCGATTGGAGTAGTGGTTCGGTTTTTCGCCAACTACGCAAGAGTCGATCGGTCGGGTCAATTTAGTAACGATCTCAGTATTTAAACTTAAAATATGTCTCAGGCGGGACTCGAACCCGCATCTCCTCGCATAGGAGGTTCACAGTATTCTCATAAATAGTATTAAAATTATGCCCATTAAGATTTTTTCAAAGATTTTACTTCTGATATTTGTTAACAAAAAAAAAACTAAAAGAACATTAAAAAAAAATGGTGACTTGTTTCGACTCCTTTATTTCACGGCCACGTCTCACAAATAAACCAGGTCTAAGTAAATAAGGGATTTTTATGTCAACTTTTCATTTTTCATTTTTCCCATTAGACGCTCGAAAGGCTTTTATACAAATCCCGTAACAATCCTTCTGTCGAGATGTGAAAATCATCGCCTAATGGAAGTCCAGGAAGAATAAAAGATTTTATCCTACCGTGCATAATAAATCGGTTTAATCTAGCGATAATCCCGGCCTTTTGTGTGCATGAAACGAAATTTCTTAGCTTCTATGGATTTGCTATGCTAAGTTTAGTGCGTGTAGAGAAAATGAGTTTTATTTTCGCAAGTAGGCCTCTGGAGGCTATTTTGCACGCCCCTGTATCGTTACCTACCACTTCAGGATATGGACTAGTGTCGAGAAGCCGCACTACAATCTTTTTGTCAGACTCTTTAAAATTTTTGTTATAATAAAAATAATATATGCCAGAACAATTTATTGTCATACATCTTTTTAACACTTAAGGACTCGCTAATGGGTCCAGTGGACCCAGTCCCTTGTATTTTGTTGAATTATTTAAAAATTACGAAGTTTTCGACGTTGCCGTTCTCAGTACCTTTCGACCATTAGTATAGGACTTAGTTTGATGAAGAAAATTGTAGAACTCTGTTGGAAAGTGATTTTATCCCAAAAATTTGTAATTTGTTGATTTTGCTTGTTCCTTTGATGATTGATATCCTTTTCATTTTTTTAGTAGATTTAGTTTGAAATATATCGTTACAAAATTTATAACCTCAGTCTTAGTTTAGTCATATAACTAAATCAGTCAAAAATCAGTCAAAATCAGTTTTATTTCTGCAAATAGGTCCCTGGAGGCGCTTTTACACATCCCAATATTTAACCTAACGACAAATGTGGGCTAGAAACTCGGTCACTATTGTCAGCCTCTTTTTAATCCCTCGATCGTGAGTTATTCCACACACAATTGAAATCAATTGTTATCGTGGCACCCGAGTGCTTCCTGGGGGTTGAGGGATTAAATAAACATGTTTACATAAGATACTTATATGCCAGTGCGAGCTGGTACAATTTAAAGCCAAACGTTCCTATCATTTATATAATCATTAATAGTATAATAGCCCTTTTTCATGAAAACAACCTTGATTTAATATGATTTGAGGTTATGTACAGGGAGGTCAGCAATTGACAGTGGTAATTAGTTGAAAATACGAACTATGCCAAAATTCCTTATATTTTTGTACTGACCATTTGATTATGATAAAACAATAAATATTCGTATTTTATTGAATATTTGTTTATTTTTTGAACAATATTAACGATATTAAAAGGTACCAACAACTTACATTAAGCAGTTTTGAAAAAAACACGTGATATTTTCGGAGTCCGCTGGACCCGGTAGCGAGCGTTTGTGTTGCAATTTGAAACGCGAGTCCTTAAGTGTTAAGTATAAGTATCAATAGTATAGTTATTTTCATAAAGTAATTTAAATTACGAATTAAGTTCATTTAAGTACTGGCAATTTGTTAATAATTCCGATGCATCTTGTCATGAACGAATTTTCTGTCAGAAACGTGGAACGGCAAAATATATCATCTGAGACAGTGCCTAGAACTAGTGGCTTAGGCTTAGCCTTAGGGAAAGCTCCCGATTCAACTTTCAACTTCGCGCATACCGTTGTATTACACACTCACACTCCTCATTCCTAATACGAGTATCTTCATTCTTAAGCGCAACTATGTGGCGTGTTCATACCTCAGATTAATAGACAGGCGTTAATTAATTTTCAACAAGAGCCTTTTCAATCAAGAAATAGGGCGATCCTATGTAAAATATTCCTTCCAACGGCAAGCTAACAAGAGTTTTATTAAACGACTTATTTAAAATTCAAATTCGCATTGAATCAATTACTAAGCGATTTAAAGGAAAACCCATTTCTGTAATAGATCTCGCTTCATTTTGAAGGTCTCTTTCGTATATATTATCCTTTTTACTAACGTGAAAATCTGTATGGATTTTGGTTTGTTACTCTTTCACGTAAAAGGCTTTGCGAGTGTTAAAGTAATTTTAAGCCCTAATATTCTTAATAATAATTGTCATTGACATTAATATTAATAGTAAAAGTATTAGATAAGTAAACATTTTTGTGTAACAAAAACTGGCCGTACGTAACACAGTTTGAAAAGAAAAAGAAAAAATCTCCTAACGATCTCACTGTTACTTAAACCAGAGCCGTTAAGACGAAACAAAAGAAGTCTACAAAATTAAATAAATTAATATCTCTGAATAAATTGAGACAACTGAAGACTTCATAATGAAACACTTGAAATATTCCCCCCATTTTATTTTACAGTAGCCTTGAAGGGGCCGTTACGTTAACACTTTGTCAACTTTATATCCATCCCGTCTGACTCCTTAAGTTGTCTAACGCGAGTTAAGAAAGATTTTATTCTTCTGTTTGGTTTTCATTAAAACTGTAAGAAGATTAAAAATACAGGTTGCCCCATTTTTTTTACCGTTAATAAAAGTAAGTAAAGTAACAGCCTATAATCATTCCACTGCAGGGAAAAGGCCTCCATCATTGAATTCAAGTTACCACAGCAATGATGGGTGTACTTGCATAATCACCACGCTTGCCGATGCGGGTTGGTGATCACAAACCCGAGCAAAGTTCGATAATTCGAAACTTTTTTTTTTGTTGCTCGACCCCGGGTGGGGCAACTCGAACCTGGGACCCCGAGATCTTGGCCCGGTATTTAAATCACTAGACCAACGGGGCGTTACCGTTAATATTTCACTTAAATGCCTAAATGTATGTAACGAATAATTGCCCGCCTAATATACAAAAGTAGCATTTTACCTGCAGCTTTGACAGCGTAAACTGCTTACACGCGGTCGTATCTGTGCTTTGCTGTGGGATTCAAAATACCTTATGTTCAAATCTGTCACGCTTCCACGTTTAGTTGTGAAATGGACAGAATAATATAATTAAGGATAAGAAACTATTTTATAACTAACCTATCACATAATTAGATATTTAGTATACACTTTCTTAGCTTATTAAAAGCACTGCGTATCGAACGCCATTACGTATATCGCACAAGTCCGTACGACTTCGCAAAGGATCGATCACGAATAAGTTGTCCGCGAACGTTCGCAAAAGTTTGGTAAGCGAGATAATATAGTCACAAGGGAGTTATAGCGAAACATATTTTACTGCTTGGCTCTTAAGAAAATATTTATAAGTTTTTCATAAATATTTTCTAATAATACGAGTATTTTAGTAATAGTTTCTTGTTTATGATATAATTTGAAACTCGACTGTTATTCCTAAAATGTTTCTGACTTACTCAGGTAGGCACTCACTAAGAGCATTCGCGATTACCTAATCGTTTCTAATTATGTAAAAATATTTTTAATTGGTAGGATACATTTTAATGTTTAGTTCATACATTGTAAATCGAAGTAAAACAAAATGTTAATGTGCGTACATTTTTATTAAAAAAATCTTATTTTTATCACAATAATGTACATTTAAATAACTTATTACATATTTCACGATATTAATGCTAAACCAATAGTCAACTAAAGCACCGATATGTTTATAATAATTTAATAAATCGTGTAATTAAATTACCTTATTTAAAATGTAAACAGGGTGACTTTTATTTTCTTTCGTTTAAAAAAAAATATTGAACAAATGTGTGGCAAACAGTGAACAAATGTGTGGCAAACAGTGAACATGTGTTTTGTAATTAGAGCTGTTCATATTATTACTTGTAATTATGTGAAGATTTTTAACATTATACCTAAAAAATTAAAGTAAATATACAAACATTCAGTTGCTTATTACAATGGTTAAGCAACTTGAAATTGTTTTTTTTATCGTTTGTTTGAATCATAGACCGGTAATGTAGTGCCATCCTAATATGGAATGAGTACTCTTGTTAAAAACAGCCACCCTGTATATTTATGAAATCTGTTTTTAGTATAATTAAAGGTTAAACTAATTTTATTCCACGATTTTGTATCAAACATTATGTCAATATGTTATCTACCTACTGACAATTAAAACAATATCAATATTTTGATATGATAATTCTTGTTTGTGATGTAACATTACCTACTTAATCTTAAGTAATACATTTACTTAAGCTAGTTTCCTTAGAGAACAGACAAGAAAAATAAAAACTCATCAATGGATGCATTCTGCTCGATCTATGGTCCAAACCCAGTGTTAGGGACAGAAGTGAAATAGAAAGGCTCAAAGTAATGAAATATGAAATAATTGTTAGACATAATCACCACACTTGCCAAATGCGGGTTGCTGACCACAAACCCGAACAATGTTTAAAAATCTAAACTTTTAGATGCACGACCCGGGTTCGAACTCGAGACCCCGTGATCTTGGCCCGGTATTTAAACCTGGAAACCAACAGGGCGTAAGGTACATATTTCTAAACAAAAAACGAATGTCATTTCATCATCGCTTAGTTTATCTGTCGATTATTGTGAATCTAGGATTTTTAGGAAAGGCAATGACAGTTATTTTCCATTAGTAATCTTCGGAAAACAGCCTAGAATCAGTTTCCAAGAAATTTGATGTTATTTGTATAAGAACTAATTTTGTAATACTTACAGATTACCAATTCGTGAGAAATTAGACATTATTAGAATTTCATGAAGTAAATTAGATTTCGGCGTATCTACTACCATTGTAGTAGATACGCTGAAATCTAATTTACTTTAATTTATTTTATAAATGAAATCATTTTGTTTAAAACGTTTTTTTGGGCTTACAACAGTAATTTAATTTTTTTATACCTATAATTATGTATTTAATATTATCTCTTTTATATTTTTCATAACTGTAAATTGTAAATAAATCTTATTCTTATAAATATTTATTTACATATAAAGTATAACTTCTACATCATATTATTATTAATTTATGTAAAGATTTTTCACTTTTGGCAGTAGTTTTAAACCATTATTTGTTAATAATAGGTACACTGACAGGTTACAGTCCAGGCATGCTTACATTAAGAGTTTACAAGGGTAATTATAAATGTAATATGTGCATACACACTTTAACTTTTTTTTTCTAGATTTAAGATTGCTTTTTTAAAAAAACCAGAATTATTTTTATAGCATGCCTTAATTTTTTTAATAAATTCATACTAAAATCTATGATTTCTTTTTAAATGTCATATCATATTTCATTATAAAGACATAATTTTCATGTATTAACCCCATTTTTAAATGTTACAAGTTACTCGCTTGTCAAATTGACTTATGTCAAAAGTGAAAAAAAAAACATTTATCATAATTTCATGAAGTACAGACAAACTGAACTATTCAATGGTGCATATAGAAAATGGTCAAGTGTGATTATATAGATAAGATTATGTACACATTGTATACAGACGAACGGACATGAAATTTATGTGTTTCTCTTACGGCTAAATAAATTGCATAAAATGTATTACTAACATTCACAAAACTTTGATTACAGACAATAGCGGAGTAGTAAAATATGTTTTTTAATAACATAACTGAACAAATCCACGAATCTTAGGATATTACATCCGATATGTTAACATTTGGGAAAGATATTAAAGATATGCGTTAGTTGTAGGTAATTTGTTTTACTGGTTATGTATTTCATAATATACACACATAATATACAGATATGTACACTGGTCCTTCCACCAAACGATCCTTGGACGGTACAATCATGTAAAAAATGATTAAATGAAACATAATTTTATCGTATTTTTTATTATTTTTTATTACCAACAATATGTGTTCCAAAAAAAAAATAACAATAAACTAAGAATGAGACAGATGGTTCATCATAAGTAAATTAGAAATTTTTGTAAGAACAAATAGTAACCCGTCACGGGCTATTCGCAAGAAGCCACAAAACGCTGCCATAGAGTAAGTGGCTATCATGAATGTGACATCATGTGGTCAAGGCCTAAAGCACTGCCCTTCTAGACTGGACTTGGTTAGAAGGAATTGTGGCTCTGTTTGCTGTGTTGCGCGGTTTTGTCTGTGTTTAATCAGACAGTTAATGAAGATGATTTTGTCTGCCATCACCGATTCGTGGCAAGAACTGATTAATGACGAATGTCCCGCGCTCTTCAGGTACTATTTTTGTATTTCAAAGATAGCCGCGTTTTGTGGCTGTTGCATTTAGTAGGAGTACGATAAAGATTTATTAATTTGTATAATTAATTCTGTTAATTGCGCCTCAACATTTAAATTGACTCAAATTAACAAGCTGTCTACTCTGGAGAAACGAAATTCGAGTGAAAGAAAATTTAGGATAAATTAAGATTATTTGGCATTTAGGTATTAAGCTCTTTTTATAATTAATTCAACAAAAATGCTTAGTTTTATTATAAACGTAAAATACATTGTGATTCAGGTCTTATTATTTGATACTTTGAAACATTTTTAGGGAGTCTGATAGGCTCTTTATTACAATCATTTTCCATGGGGTAGAATTCCCGACTAAGTACGAGTAATTCGTTTTAACCTTTTTCATGCAGGGTTCAAATCAATGTTATTGTTGATAAACAATACCTTAAATATAACGAAATATTTTAATTTTATTATTCTATTCCTGACTTTAAATCTTTCGGAAACAACTTCATACTGAACTATTTTTTTTAAACTGTTTGATATATTTTAATGCCACATTCAGACGTTAAACTAAAGTATAATTTTGACATTGACATGACAAAACTGCCCTTAAAAAAAGTTCAGTTAATAACCGCCTTTGATAAAATATCGTTTTTAATCAAAACCATCTTATAGCTTTGTTCCCATCTGTCCAATTATCGCCACTTGACTTATCACCTAGATAGGTCACCTTACGTCTCCTTGGATGCTGTAAAGTAAGACCATGGAAGTGAGGAGGAGACTCCGATAGATGGTGGTAGACTTGACACCGCTCTGAAGCTCTGCAAGGCTTGAACCTGTGGACAAAAGGTTGTTATAAACATCGTTTTTGCAAACAAGTAATGACAGTCTCACTGCTTACTTAAAGTCAATTAAAATAAATAAAAAGGGTATTCTCCATTCAGAGATCCTAGCAAAAAATAACTCCAGCTTCATTAGAAAAAAATGTACCAAAAAAATTTTTACGACGTTAGCGATAAAGCGTCTTTTTTATTTTTTTTTGTAATAAATAAAAAAAACATTTATTATTAATATTTTTTAGTACAATTCACTGGACTGTATACTATTATTAACACTATTATGTAAACTGTGCTTTACGTGAAATAAAAAAAAAAATTGAAAATTAAAATGTAATGTAGTATTGGTAAATATGTTAATTCACGCGGTGAAAATTCCAAAATAAATAATATTGATGTCAAAGATTTTTTCACGGGTGTCACAAGTATTTCATGATAAACATTTATTTTTCCATTGGAATCACTATAGAGCAGTGACAATACTAGTAACAGCAATCTCTTAAGTAAACAAATAACAATTTGTTTGATCGAACCACTCCAATTTAGGCTAGACAGGATGGTGTTAAACTGTGTAAGTGTTCTACAAAGGTAATTTGCGGAGTTTGCGTTTGCGGGGCTTTGTTGAGCAGTTTGCCGATAGCGCCGCGACCCGCGTGTAACCTGAACCTGAATACTGCCCTCAGATTGTACCTACCAAGCTAGACAAAGTGGAGCGGTAATCAGGGCCAAATTGAGGGTAGTGAGAAATTCAATCTTGTATTTTGCAAAAAGAACTAACGACTTTCTAATTAGCTTTTTTATATACATTTTGTCACTTCAATAATGGTTTAGAAACAACAATAAATAACTGAAAAAAATAAAATAAAATTGTGATCCCATGACAGTCTTAATAAAAAAAACACTAACATTATTCTAAACCTGCGTATCTTTCAATATAACATTATAAAGTCGTGAAAATCACATCAATTTCAAAATTTACATTTAAACTTGCTTTTTTACATGGATATTTTATTTTATATTATATTATTATTTCTTCTCTATCAAACAAATTATTTAATACAAACAGAATAATAAATAGCAATGTCATTTTACTTGGACTCTCAATTACATGGAAATACTTTCATTTTAATATCAAAGGGTAATGCCAATATATGTATACGGATACTTTTAAAACACTTTATCTTTGATCAATCGCTGAAGCCTTCCTCAGTGTAGCTTTAATACGCTTGAAATGTCTTTCATCTTTTGCGTAACAACGGAAACTTTGATGTTACATTGTCGATAATTAAGTTTCTATTTCTATCGATAAATTGGAACAGGACTATTTTTTGCTAAGTATATTATATTTTCAAAATATAGGTTACTTGCCCACCGTAAACGTTTTATCCTTTTAATTTAATTTTAATTTAATTTTAGAGGTTAGTAATTGGCATTAGAAGAGTGTTATTTTTATGAATATCATAATTTTAATACAAATTATCCTATTCCGAACAAAGAGCAACAACAAGCAACAACTCGGGTTTGTTATTGGTGATCACAAACTCGATTTGTTGCTAGGGTTTGAAGTTCGAATATTCGAAATGCATTTGGCAAGCGAATTAATAGTTCCTGCACCTATCCTTGCAGTAGTCATTACAATCTAAACAATTTGTAGTATCATTTGCTCTTATAAATAAATAACGTAACTAGAGCTAATTTTATTAATAGAGCTTATTTTTTATGAGTTTAAATCAGTAAGTAACGTAAGTTCGTTTTAAAAATAAAGGTTTGTTTGTTTTAAATAAATATTTGTTTTTTACTTAGGTACACTTGACTGAGTCGGTAATTGGCTGCTGATATTTATCGATATCGATGGCGGCTAATGGGTAGCATTACTCACCGAAGGGGCGAAACTCAGAAGAGCTCTATAAGTGAGGAACACTGTGTGCCGATTTATCTATTGTTTGATGTTAAACAAGTGTGCTATTTGAAAAACTAGGGATACACTTATCGGGTTTCGTTTTCTCAACAAACAGTATTTATGTTCTCATTAAAATCCTAACAAGCTCAACCCGTTGACTAAGCTATCTATTACATAGTCTATCATAATAAAAGATCTACAGTTAAGTAATTAGCTTCGTCAGTAATAAAACAAAAGCATTGTAAGAAATAATCTTTGGACAAAGAAAAACATAAAATAAGCTATTAGTGTTAATTTTCCGTTATTGATTTTGCGTGTATTGTTAGAAAAATCTATTTGGTATTTTTTTTGTAAAGTTTGTGTTTCGTTAGGCTCGTTAGGCCGTTGGTCCCTGCTTCTTTTGCAATGTGAAAGTCGGAAATACAAATCTCGTCAGAGGCCTGTAATAGGCGTGAAAAGGAAAGTAAAGAGAAAAAAAATCGTTTTTGAATCTGACACCAGACGATAATAACAAGGTAATTTCTGGAATAGTCATACACTAAAGAAGAAAAATACTCGATTTTCTAAAAAAAAACACAATATTAAAGTAGGAAGGATACTATTAGAAGTCATATACAAAAGAAAAAAAAATACTCGGTTTTTTCCAAGAAACACAATATAAAAAAAAAACATGTTACCATCGAATGAAGTGTTAGACATGTTTATTACACTGAGTTACCTACCTTGTAGCACATGCACTCTCGCAATAGCCCTCATCTGAAGAGGGGCCTCCAGAGCGCAAGTGTAATTCCCTGCGTCCTCCACTCTGAGTCTGGACACCTGCGTTCAAGACATTTGCTATATTAGAAAACTGTTAGGACTACTATTTAGATGTTTGGAGGCAATCATCTTATCAGTCTAATAGATGTTTTGTTAGTGGACATGTTGTAGTTAGGAATTTGTTTTCAACAATAATCACCAAAGCGTGAAGCGAAATGTCACCTCACCTTAAAGTATTTGGAACGTAACTAAATGAAAGAAAAATCGCCAAGTTGTGTTCTGATTATTGATAAATATAGACATGTTTTATAGCATATTCCTTGTTTTACCTAACAACTAGTTTAATTAAAAGGGAAATGGGATAATTATAGAAATAAGCTCTTGTTTTTGAAGTTTGTAATATGAATCTTTGATTAACACGTAAGATGGCTGTTACTTTATAGTTAAGAAATAAGAACTAGTTAGTATATTATTAGAATCTCATACAAATACTATAAAATGTCAGCGATTGAATTAACGTATAGACAACGGCAGATCAACATACCCAAAAATTTAAAGGTCATTAAATTGAGTTTCAACTTTAAGTCCAACAAGTAGAAATCAATATCAATTGACAAAATTTGACGTTTTGTGGTAGTTTGACGTGCTGTTGTCTGTACCTACATTTATTATGGGGCTATTGTGGGGCTATTCTATTTTAGGGCTTGCTCCACATGGCACCATAGTCGAAATTATTGTTACATATTTAACGGTTGTAAAAACGTCTATCATGCCTTACGAAATCGTACAAAGTATTGGCAGACAATGTTTGAATAACTAAATAGTTACGAACGATATCAAGTGTCGGTTTGTAATAACATGATCGTTCCCTCGTAGAGCCACCTGCGTTCAACATTTGCTAGATTAGAATTTCGGAAATGCACTAGGGTCGGATAAGACGGAAAATGCTTTGAAAATTTGATACCTTCTTGGCTATACTGAAGATGGATGCTTAGTGCACTGTAAGATATTCGAATAGAACCAAGCCTTTTAAACATATTAAAGTGTCTATCTGTAATGCAAATATTTTAAATATTAAACCATCATCCAAGTAAAGAAGTAATTAAAATTTATTCGAAATCAAATAGATACACTATGGCATAAATATACATACTGTCGACATAACTTGGCCGGGTTGTACAGTTAAAATCAGTTTTATTTCTGCAAATAGGCCCCAGGAGGCGCTTTTCCACGTCCCAATATTTAAACCTACCACTGCTTCGGGACAAGTCAGGGCTAATGCCGAGAAGAAGCAGCGCAAGAAACTCGGTCACTATTGTCAGTCAACATTGACAGAAAATTAACGTCAATCATCCATTCTAGGCGTCTGTGAGTTCTTTTACCTATATATGTATAGGTATATTATGTATCGATTTATAATGTTAATAATTAATTTTTGAGCTTAATAACAATTAAATTATCTTAAATTACTTTTATCCTTCCACTTAAGCAAAAATAGTATTAATAGCGTATTCTTTATGCCCATTACCACTCTTACAGTAAGCGAGGAGAATATTTAAGTCGCCACTCACACTTTCCGCAAATATATTGCGGCAATTTAGACGAACGGAGGTAAAATTACAAGGCCTTGAGGGTGTTTATGGGGCGCGGCTTTGGTGGAAGCGATTTTAATTATGAGCTTTTTTGGTAACTGCCTTATAGGCACTTCCAGGTTTGGACGACAAGACATTTAAATTTGGTCTTTCTCTAGGTTTCAGACTGCTTCAAGTAGGACATTGTTTATGAGAAATCTCGTTAATATACAAATCAGTCTTTCTTTAAATAGTATATGTAATAACATAACTAATAGTGAAAATAGTTTAACGATAAATAACGCTATACCATCAATGAAACTATTTGGGGCAGAGAAAAATCTAACAAATGTCACTATCAAAATCTATCCAAACGTTTTTGAGTGATGAATGGTGTAACTAATTAGAATTTGTTTTATTCATATAGATTTATTGCATATCATTACTATTAAAGTGATAAATCATTATTACAGATATTGCTTTGGGCGCTCTTTTGGGGCTTGGTTTAGTGTCAGCGTTTTGGATGGCTGCTAGTGAAATCAACATATTAAACATTATACAGGTAAAATTTTTATCACCTTTCAAATTTTAATACAACAATCTGCGAGACAAAAAACAAATGACGTATTCTTTGTTTGTTATAGCCCAGTATAAAAATTTCAAAATAAAGCACTCAGAAAATGTCCGCCAAAAATCTAAAATTTTTGATACGGTCTCCTAGCAGCCCTTTTTTCTACGCAATGTACATTTAATTCATTCATTACGATACTATTTATAACTTTTTGATTTACCCTTCACTCCTTAACCGGCTTTAGAATTGTAAAAATTGAAAACTATGTTGCGAAAAATATTTTTAGTTTAAAGCTTGAACTACATTTTTTACTTCTAAATACGATACTGAACGCCTAAAAACAATTTTGCAGGTGATGTAAAAGTCATCTTGTATGATCAGTTATGTATCATTATCGAGTAATAAGGCATTTGTCTTTTTTGGAGTGGAGCTGAGTTTACAGCGTGTTTCATTATAATGTTTAATTAAGTTAACAAGCACCACATACAGTGGTGGCCTAAATTAGATAAACACCAACACTTTTTGACCTATGTAGTCGTAAGAGCATGTCGTATCAAAATCAATGTTTTTATATAGATTTCCTAAGCAAAAAATATAATCTACGAGTAAAAGCAAAATCGATGTTACCACATCTAGAGTAGTTTGGCCTATTGTACTCTCTAGTGTCCGGTAGTTATTATTAGAAGATACATCTAATACCGCTGTCACTGTGACGCTACCCCACTATGGCAGTTAACCCGTGGCTATCACACGGTTAATATCATACGCTTTGTTATCTCCGCATTTATGTAGGCCCGGTATATATGCTTTTGCCTTTTTGGCTACATGAATAATATTCTACAAGTCCTGTCTTTTAAGATTAAGACAATTTCAAATCAGCCTAACAGACAAATTTCATTACATGCAAGTAAATTAAGAATTATAGTTTTTGGATATTTGACTTTACTTTTCATGATAACAAATAACATAATAAACAAAAAGTATTTATCTAAACTTCGAAACACGACATTGTATCCTTCTGTAAGTTACTTGAAATTAACATATTTACATCACATTCGTGTTTACTAGTTTTATGAATAAAATCCATAAAATAAAATAAAAGACACAATTATTTCAGTCTGGAAGCCTGTTACATTACATCTTTAAACTTCCACTGCACCGACTCAGATAAAATTAGTAAATAGATAGTTTGAAATACATACGATTAGCCAAACAATTAACCAAACAATTACCAATAAATCATCTCTGTTGACAGAATCGAAAAAAATAAGTTTAAACTCTTTTTGGTCGAATCAGTCGGATTAAGCAGATATTCTTAACTTTAATTTTATAATAAGAGTCAACGACAAAATTATTAGAAAACAGTCAATCTTAATACTTTTTTTATAAAAAAAACTTTTGTAATATAAATGTATTACTGCACTCAAGACATTGTTGTGCAATCAAAGTTTAGATTCCGATAGTTGTAATAGTATCCCGCCATCACTGCGACCTCACCCCACCACAGCAGTTAACCCGTGGCTATCGCACGGTAAATATCATACGCTCTGTTATCTCCGCGTTTATGAAGGCCCGGGACATAATTGCGCTGGCTTCTGGACTGCACGGGTTATTTTGCCATATTCATTTACCTTTATACCATATTTTTAGGCGTGAAGCATTCATTTTGCTTTGTTTTGTTTCGTTTGACAAGCGTGAAATGTTGATTTATGTTGAACGTTTTGTTTTTCTCAAATATCGGTTTTATGTTTTATTTAATTTTCAGTTCTGAAATCTTGGTAGGTATTGTTTGACAGTTTTATTGTTTAAATTGCTTTATTGTTTGTTTGATTAGCGATAAGTAATTAAAATCTTAAATTTTCCAATCAATAAGTCAATTCACATTGTATTGAAATAGCGTAATATTTCCAAACATTAATTAATTAAGGAAATAAAAATCCAATTGGTCTTGATTTGGGTTAGTTGAAATATGTTTAAACCATGTATCGGTACCTGCAGCAGTGTCTTAGAATAGGAACTACGTTATTTTACAAAAAATATATTTGCGTAATTTTGGATGGCTGTTGGTTACTGAAACACGCCAAAACAGCTGAATGGATCTCGCTGAAAATATTGATAGATGATAAACTAGTAACTAGAATAACACGGGATATGGGATAGATTTATACGTTTAAAGTTGGCTAGTAAATAAATGAAAATTAATTTTCATTACCTGCAATTGACTTGTCAACGTCAGAAGATCAGTCTCGACCAGAACACCGCCTCTGACGTCTTCCAATGGAGTAGTGGTGTTTCCTTTGTACCACCTCATCTCTGGTTCGGCTTGGCCTGGGTGCAGGTTCAAAACTGCGCATTTCAGCGACAGTGTCTCCCCACTTTCGAGGAAAGCTTCTTTGCTCATTCTTATTTCCGGGGCTGAGGACAATTAATGCACTTATAAAATGTACTTTTAAAAGGATTTGGGTTTACACAGTGCCTATTACTTTCGTATATTATTACCCATAATATTTGGTTTTCATCAGAATACAAGAAAAAAGCTTACATTCTGAATAAAGTGATTGGTGTTTTTATTTAATATACCTACATTGTTTTTATTTATGAAATTCTTTACAGTTTTCCAAAGACAGTTACACAAAAATAATTATAGTATTTGCCCCCTACTAGTCAAGTCTATAGCTGCGTTCTTACCACGAAAGGGTTAAGACGATTAGCTTTAGGGGTCAAGTTACTTAAAAATCACGCAAAACAATTTAATTAGCTGATCACTAGTTGCGTGTGTGTTTTAAACATTTTCATTTAAATTTTGTTTGTGCCAGTATTTGTTCAAAAGAGAACTTTGCTTAAGGTTTAGCTATTCACTTGGCGTGTTTAATGGAGCATAATGTTCAACAAGAGATGAATTAACTTTCCAAGGCTCGCGGCGTGCCTAACATACTCTGAGACGCACTTCTACTCTCTGTTAACACCTCTCGACATTATTACTGTGAAACTTGTATTTTGTCTACACTGTGACCCGAATCGTACCCCGAGTTCACCAACATTTAAACAGCCGGTAAACAGAGAGTGACGATTAATTTGACACAATTCCCATACAAAATATTTGCTTGCAATATTCGCGGCTGTGAAGTAGTATCTCGGTGGCTAATTTGGTACACCGCTTCGCCCTGTATGCATGTGGTTTCGAGTCCAGTCTGTGACATAATTTTCCAAGCTAAAATACTGATATTATAAATGTAATTACGAGTAAGTTGCTAAAATACCATATAAATAAGGCACAAGAATATAAAAAGGTTACACTAACTCCTTAAATACAAAAATTTCTATGGACCCACCGTGAACTATAAGTTTGAACCTCTTCAGCATGGGTGGGTGGGTAGAAACGTGACAACAGTATATTCCCGAGTCGTGCACTCTAGCGTCTGACAACGCTAGCTTCCAATTTTCACCTGCAATATCCACTTTGTACCTGATAAAAGAAAATTTTAGAATAAAATTTGTTTTATGAATATTTTAAATAGAAGTTATAGGCGTAATATCTTCGAAACAGATCAATATATTAAAAAATTGAGAGATAGACCATTTACCTTCCGACTTTTCTATCCTTTGTAACGTCCTAAGTCTAAACTGACTTTTTTTTATTGTTTACATGAAAAATAAAAATCTTCTATCGTATACTTAACATTCAAGTTAATATGTGTGCGCATAACATCCATAGCATAGCATAGTATACAAGGACCTAATGTAGGTCCTTGTAAAGTTGCAAAAATGAATGAAATACAAAAAATATATAGTTTCCATCATTAAAATATCAACGCAGACTCAAAATTATTAAGTTTATAGTCTAAGTTCTTTGAGGACTTTTGGTAAAACACATAATACTTATTATATAAGACACCATAAGTCATGTTTTTATTCAAAAGAAATCGAGTATAGGCCGGGCAACAGTTGAAAAACGTTATAAAAGTACATTTCAGCTAGATTTAAAGCCTCGTAACTATCAACTACACTTCGGCATAAATAACATTTAAAATATTCACAAAAAGTAAAAGCCCCTTCACGCTGGCCATGCATCTCGCCGCTTTTATACCATTCTACTGAAAAACGGTGGACCCAGGTAAATCCGATTTAAGTGAAAATTTATGGTGACGGTTAAGCCTCGAGTAGAAACCGATTCTAGAGTAGGAGGGCAATCGTTTTGCACATTATTCAGTATTGCCACTCGATAGTTCACTATCAATCGATTAGTTTCCATGAACTATCGATGATATGGTCAGAAATGGGTTTCAAAATAGTTATATTTTAAAATCCACATTTTAAGATTTGCTTTCTTAGAGCCTATATAAGTTTTGTGTTTTTTTCTGTCAATCGATAGAAATAAGCTAAATATTTGTTGCACTAAGCTTTGCCTCTGTAATATTTTTTACGTCATGCCTACAAATGGACTTTATTTACCTTTTGCATTAATTTGAGGCCATTTATAAGTCACGCAAAAATATTTTTGTAGTAGAAAGAAAAAAAACGGAGTAATATAATATTTAAAAAGGTATTACGCTTACTTTTTTTCTGCGCCATTTTTGTTTAATATAAAATACGAGTACATCATACTTAAATTTTGCAAAAAATAACCCCAAACCTTGAATCCGCTGTGTGTGTTTCTAAATCGACTGTCAGCAGCTCCAGGTTTTCGTCTTCCGAAACCCTTATCCATGAAACCTGTAAAATTAGTTTTTATCAAGAACATTGTTGGAAAAAGCTTTAGGCGTATTGCGATATTTATTCCAAGCTCAGATGATCAGAACAAAAAGTAAAAAAAAGGTTGAAATGCTTTATTTTTAAGATATTCATATGAAATATCGATTGGCGATAAATAAGGATAATTTTATGAAAAGAATACCGTTTTATCCCTAAGTGACGTCACTCGACAGTCAAAGACGACAGTAGATCCCGTGTCAGCGTTGATAATGGCATCGTCTGAAGCTTTTCCATCTTCAAACGAAGGGGGTTTAAACCTGCAAAAGAAATATACATTTACCAATTTTCCAAATCTGCATGAAAAGGGTTATGAATACTTTATAAAAAGGGGAGTCTCTCTAACATTGACTAAATTAAGATCACCAACCCGCCTGCAAAGCGTACCAATTAGGTGGAACTCCCTTAAGAAATGGTTGTTTCGTGATTGAGACTAGTGCAAGTCCTCTGCAAGTGCATATACTCGTAGTTTCTTATTGAGACATGAAGCAAGAAAATACGATAAAAAAAAGGCCACATTGGATTTCTAGATCGTGCTCTGAAGCTTTTTGTCTCAATATCGAGGATTCCATCGGAGCTCTTCTTGATAATTCCCTGTCAGTCATGATGACATAGCATTATATTACAGAAGTGGCGCTAGTGTATTTTAATACCCCTCTTAAGGCAAAAGCATCATTTTGGTTAGGGACATCATCTATTAGTGGATGATGTGGGTTTAATTATCATGATGATAGTGAGCTCCCAAAATCTAGCCGATTTCATTAGCAAAATCAAAAAGATATTTTTATTGATTAGGATATTTTTTTTATTAATAAACTTCAAATTTCAAAAAGAACATAATATTCCAATAATGATAAACCTTCTTCAATGTGCCTAAATAAAAACATATTGTAACATAATATAATATTTCATGTAAAAATTCTGGCTATCATACTCGTATTACAAGTGGATTACATTTTAAAACATCAATTCAATGTTTCGCAGAATTTGTGTAAACATAATTAAATATTATTACTTAATATCCCTGAATTGGAAATGTTTTCCAGTACTCATTATTGTACATCTAGTTCAGAAACTAATTAAGGAGAAACGTAGATCGTTAGATTTTTTGGGATTTAAATACTCGTACATTGATGTAATAAAAATTGATTCACAATAAGTTACAGAATGATGTCCTCACTAATTGAGGACCCACTGAACATTCGGGTGCTGTTTTACCTTATTTGCATTAATCTTTACAGCATGTACGTGACGCCCCGTTGGTCTATTGGTTTCAATACCGGAGTAAGATCTCGGGGTCCGGGTTCGATCCCCGGGTCAAGCAACAAAAGGTTTGTGATCACCAACATCATTGCTGTGGTACCTAACTGAATTCAATGATGGAGGCCTTTTCGCTGCAGTGGAATAATAATAGGCTGTTACTTTAAATAAATAAATATTTAGGACATGCCTCACTGGGCCACACAGAGCCATCTAGTCCCAAATTAAGCTACTATTAAGTACCCTGTCGTATGGGGTTCTAGACAACCGATAAACTTACTTATATACTTTTTTTTTTTAAATACATACGTATAATTTATATAAAACACCCAGACCAGTACAAATAGACATGTTCATGCACACAAATATTTGTACTGTGCGGGGATCGAACCCGCGACCCATGGCTCAGAAGCAGCGTTTACTACCGCTGATCCAAATGGTCGTCAAACTTTACATCACGTTAGGTTAAATTTGCATTAAGATATACGTATTGCACAAACTTGGGACAGTTTAAAGTGACATTTTAGTATGTAAATCTACTCGTATAGTACTTGTATTTTATCGATGTTTTAACATAGTTTTGTTAAAAGTTTTTTACATGCTTTGATGTGTTGTTATCTTATTATTATAAATCGTATTGGTAAGATCTATACAAATTAGAAAAGGTAAGAGGAGACTTTTAGCTCAATTTCATTTAGGAATAACTTATTTACCTACAATAATCACGCTTGGCAGGCGAATTGGTTATTCTGATTTAATCAATTATTTATTTAAATTTTACTTATTAAAATTAATTATGGGGAGAAGATGCTGTTGCTAGTCTCCTTTTGAAGTACTCTTTTGGTGCTCGCGTTTTACTATTACTGTCGATGAGACAAGCACCACCCACCTCTTGAGGCCTTTATCCTTCTACATTTACAGTATTTTTGATATTAAAACATAATAATATGTTGCGGAGCAATCCCAAATATATTCTGTTTTTATTTTGAAAAATATCTTGGTGTGAGAAAAAGATCTGGTTATGTCTCCGTCTGCAGCTACATCCTCAACACTTGTAGAACAAAAGTCGGCGTAATTCCATTTTAGTCCAATGTCACATAGCGTAGGATTTATATTGTCTTAATTACAGTTAAAATAGCAGTCAGACTGATGCCTCACTGTTCGTGAGTTGAACCAACTTTTACGGAGTCAGCAAAATAATCAGTCCAGGTACAAACTTACTGGCGTGCAAAAGTTCGAGGAAACAAATGTCTAAAACAATTAATTTAATTACAAAACTTTAAACTCGTATTAAGTTTAAAAATGTGAATGAAGTATTGGATGAAGAAAAATATCTTGCTAATGCTAATATTTGTGGTATCTTGCTCGTACATGCATAGTAAGAAATTCAATGCCCTGTAATAGGTACCAATCGTTTTGGCTTTAAACCTTTTGTTAAAAAAACATGAAATTTTACCCTTAATATTTCATGTTTCTCAAAGATTACTCAGGTAGGTACTAATAAAAGGTTTAGAAGTTGTAATTTTTAGTTCTGATTTTTTTCATTTTATAAAATAATTGATAAAATCAGGACTAAAAATTACATTAAATGCAAATCGAATTTATTTGTGACATTTTGTGAAAAAGGAAAGAGGCAACTAAAAGAGTGCCTTCAGAAGAAACGTTTTTACTCCACTATTGGCCTAGACGATCGCGTGGCAAATATCCTCCGTTTTGAGAGACTTGTTTCCAGCAATGGACTAATATGCTGGTTAAGATGATGATGATAATGATGAATTCAAATTTACCTTTTTAGATCAATAGTATAAAACAACTAAATCTGACAAAGTCTCCAAACATCGAAACATTCATATATTATCAAAACATTCCGAAAGAAACCAAAGAAAAAGTGCCCTACATAATCTGATACGAAGTTATGATACTTGTCCTTTTTTACAAAAAAAATGTTTAGAACATCGTGTTTCTAGTACCCACATAAGTTACGCCAGGTTTTGGGGTTCCAAGGCGAATAAATTTCCGAACTTTAGTACCTTTTATTTGAGAGAAATATACAAGAAAATTGAAGAAAAATCTTCTACATTGTTATTTAAAAAAAAAAACTTTATAGTGAATTATTCGTTGAACGGGTAATTAATACTTATATATGCACAATGATTAGATTTTTTTTAAATCCATGCCGTGTGCCGATTTGAGATATTTTTTTTCTTTTTTATAATATCTTACTAATCTAAATAATCCTAACTACTATCTAAGTAATACTAACTACTATCTAAGTAATACTAACTGTCTTTTATTTAAATATTGTTTTTTTTTATGTAGGTATTTGTTTTTTAATCTTTATTCACGGCTTTGGTTTTTACCGTGCCGCTAAAAGTAGCTATTACAAGATCATTGATGCGCCACGGATTGTCTGTTTTTATTGTTATTATTTTAATATATATTTTTTTTATGTTTTAAATCTGTATTGTGTTAAGTGTGTTCGTATATATCTTATTAAGGTACCATAAAGATTAACACAGGCAGGTGCGTTGGAGCTCACTGAGGCTGCCGGATTTCTCTAGGTGGGTTTTGGGCTTCTACCGAGGTTCCAAGGTATATGGGGGGATTCGGCGAGTCTGGTGGGTTGTGGGCTTTTATCGCGTCGCACGTACCCAGCGCTTATCACGACTAATTCTGAGCGCCCCCCGCTAACCTTTTTGACACTTTTATTTAAGCAAAGTTTTTAAAAATTGTCCCGTGTTCCGTTCTTGTATTATCTGTGTCAAATAAATAATGCTTTCTTTTTTCTTTCCTAATATTAGAAACGCTAGAATTTTGATGGAAGTGTGTTTGGTCAAAAGCTTGGTCAGGAATATCACATAGGCTACAGGAAATCCTGAAAAACTGTGTAGTAAATTCGAAATTCCACGCGAATGAAGTCACAGGCAACAGCTAAATGGATATAAAATCTAGATTTATGGTAAGATTTATCTTTTGTATCAAATCCAGGCTTAAAGATGTAAAACTGTTATAAATAAATAAATTCGTTTATTGCATGAAACATGGTACAAAAGAGGTCACAATGTTAATATTATTTAGGCATCACATAGTTTCGCCAGCTTAACTGACATGCAATTTCTTCACATTAGATTTTATTAAATCAAGTCATTAATAAAATAAGTAAAAGCAATACATTAATCGTCGCAAACATATTTTTTTTATGATTTGATATGTTAACCAAGTACTTGAGCAACCGATAAAAAAATGTTTTTTTTTTCATATCAATTATAAACCAAGAAGCCTATGCCGACTTAGATCTAGGTATTGGGTTCAACAATTTCAATTTTGTAATTATTATTTGATCACCCTACAAACTGAGACTTGCTTATTTTGTACGGAACACAACCACAGCGAGTTCTTATTCGGTTTGTTCACAAAAGAAAAAATGTGACCCTACTAGGGTGTTTTATTCAAACCGGCTCCATTTTTGTGGACGTGAGTCGGGTACAAATTAACTCTCTGAATATTACACTGAAATACATTGTAAGCTGCTTTAATAATATTAATATAGTCTCTGACGGGGGTCTACAAAAATGGCTTTTTTGTATGTTAAATTTTACTGACCGAATTGTGTTGAAAATGTTAATGTGTCGACATGGTTATAATGGCAAGTACCTACTCGTAATTGTAGGAAAGTAATAAAATTTAGACACACTTTCAAAGTCAGTTAAGTATCCCTTTCTCTCTTTCTCTCAATCAGAAGATATAGCCGGGTATAGTTAAACTAAGAGAAAGAGAAATGAAGGGATACTGCGGATTTCCGTGAACATGGTCATTTGTCCAGATGAGAAAGGGCTACTCACATTAGTAATCATTCAGTATACAGTAGCCATTTTAGAATTATTTCGCCCAAATTGGCCATCGCTTCTTTTTGCTCAAACACTTTTTATTGGACTGATGCCGGTTCTGTTAGTTCACCTTTAGATTTACTTATTTTTAATCCCTTGAGCGACAGCCGGCTGCCGCTCAAGGTTTGAAGAGTTTATTAAAAAATCAGTTAATATCAGTTTTATTTCTGCAAATAGGCCCCAGGAGGTGCTTTTACACGTCTCAATATTTAAGCCTACATTACAATACTGCCTCAAAACTAAAGCATAAAATCTGCTAAAGATCACTTCTTTAAGGGATAATTCCCATAAAGACAATATCCCAAAAGGATTTAGGTTCACGAGTGTTGTGAACTCTGATTCAGCTTAAGAAATGTTCCTACACAGTGGGTCGATGATGCTCCTAATTTTATTTTTATGTCAATTTAGAAGACAAGTTCCCCAAGCAGTTTTGTGAAATATTAGGCTAGATATAAAATTACTAAGATACCGCAACAAAAAACCAAGTCAAGGTCATCCAACCGGTCAAAACTGGGACGAAACGATGTGTTATTAAATAAAGCCTATGAATAATTAATTCTGAAGTCGTAAAGGCTTCCAAACTTAGCAGTAAATAGGCCGAAATTACTTAAATTTTACGGCCCAGTTCCGAAAGTATTAGACCGTCTAAAATGATTACGTACCGTTACCTATTAAATGGTGGTACAGTAGTTTTTATCACGGATTTTAATTTTAATTTAAAAATTGAAATTGAAGTGCTAATCTCTAAAGACTGCGTGTTGAAAAGATGGAAGGAATATTTTGAAAGTTTGTTTGAAAAAGAAGAAGCAGCGCAAGAGTTGAATATACCATAAGTAGATGAAAGTGAGAATGACAGTGAGATAGAAATGGATGAGATTCTAAAAGCGTTGAAAAGTATGAAGTCGGGTAAGGCTGCAGGGTATGATAGAGTATCAGTCGAGATGCTAAAGGCTGGCGAAGGTGCAGTAGCTAATCAGCTGTACTGCCTTTTCAACTTGTGTTGGAGAAGCGGCCGAGTACCAAGTGATTGGTGCAAGACTGTTATAGTTCCGCTGTATAAGGGAAAAGGGTCACAGCTAGACTGCAAAAATTATCGTGGTATAAGCCTGCTTAGTGTCGTTGACAAACTGTATGCAAAGGTATTGATTGAGAGAGTGACGAAAGAAACTGATGAGAAAGTATGGGATGCTCAGGCAGGATTTCGAAAGGGAATGGGATGTACGGATCAGGTCTTTTCCTTGCGGTGCATAGCTGAAAAAACTTTGGCTAAAAACCAGAAAGTCTATTGCGCATTCGTGGATTTGGAAAAGGCCTATGATAGAGTGGTGAGGAATGAATTGTGGTCATAATCCATGTATGGGGTGAACAGTATTTTGATACTAGCACTGAAATCACTATACAAGGATTCTAGTGCTTGTATCAGGACCAACGGGGCGTACACTGAATTGTTTAGCATCGAAAAAGGTGTTAGACAAGGATGTGTAGCGTCACTATGGTTGTTTAACTTATTCATGGATAGTTGCTTGAAAAATTTGAAAGAAAGTGAACGGGGACTTAGAATGAACGATTTGATCGTCAAATGTCTGCTCTATGCTGATGATCAAGTCTTACTCGCATCGTCGGCAGAGGAGTTGCAGGAGATGGTAAATATTATGCATGAAGATTTTAACAAGAAAGGAATGAAAGTGAATGTAAGTAAGACAAAAGCAATGGTTTTTGAAAAGGAGGATAGCATGACAGAGTGTAACATTTTGATAGGAGATGAAAAAGTGGAGCAAGTGAAGGAGTTTGTTTATTTGGGATCAATGTTTACAGCGGATGGAAGGTGTAATAGTGATATTGAAAGGAGAGTAAATGCCGGCAACATGGTAAATGGAGCGTTGCACGCTTTTATGAGCAGTCAGAAGGTCTCCGAAAAGGCCCGCCTGGCTGTGCATGGAGGGGTGTTGGTTCCAACACTGATGTATGGGAGTGAAAGTTGGGTGTGGCAGAGAAAACATGAAAGCAGAGTAAATGCAGTAGAAATGAGAGCGTTAAGAAGTATGATTGGAGTCAATCTGAGTGACAGGATTTAAAATAGTGTGATAAGGGATCGATGTGGTGTAAAAGAGGATGTAGTGACCAGTATTGAAAAAGGAATGCTTAAATGGTTTGGACATGTTGAGAGGATGAATGAAAGCAGGTTGACTAAAAAGATATATATGGCGAGTATGAATGGAAATGTTGGAAGGGGAAGGCCTCGACGAACTTATCTTGATCAAATCGGGGAAGTTCTAAAGAAAGGTCAGGTCAAGAGTACCCTAAACCTCCGAACGTGTATGAAAAGATTAATGAATGTGGATGAAGCGAAAGTATAAGGATCGTAGCAAGTGGAAAGATGTGGTCTCTGCCTACCCCTCCGGGAAAAAGGCGTGAGTGTATGTATGTATGTCTCTAAAGGCAGGTGGGAGATATGCCCAGTCCATAATGACCCATTAGTGTGGTTTATGTACCGTTCTTTGGTTCGATCCTGGATTGAGCAACAAGAATTTCCAAATACGAACACGAACCCGCATAGCAAGCGTGGTGATGATGCCTACAACCTTCTTTGACTTGGTAACTTGAATTCAATAATGGAGGCCTTTGCCCTGCTGTTGGAAGATTATGGGCCGTTACTGTACTTTACTTTGTCAAGAGCTACTGATGCTCTTGACTACATACTTAACTATACGGTTAAGAAGAAGCCTAAGATGGAGCGAGCTTACCCAGAGGAACTGGTTCTCCCACACCAGCGGAACACAGAAAAACTGTTTGGCGCTGGACTCTAGCAGGAGGGTGGTAGTATCCAGGCAGCCTCTTGCGAAGCCTACCACCGCAGGGGATCTGTTAGCCGTCATCATTGGTTAGAAATCCAAAGATGCCGTTGCCCAGGGTGGACCATTAGGAGGGAGATCCCACCACCCACAAATAAAGAAAAATATTCATTTGGTAAATATTCATTATATCTTCTTCTTAATATATATAAATTACGTGTCACGTTGTTTGTCCGCAATGGACTCCTAAATTACTTAACCGATTTTAATCAAATTTGCACACCGTATGTAGTCTGATCAAACTTGAAAGATAGGATAGCTTACATCTCAATTTATAGTCGCAGTATTATTTTATTGCAAATTTTCTGTGTAATATTGTAAGATAAACGCCATATTTGATGCCAATGACAATGTGTGACGTCTTACGTCAAAATCCAATTATATTATTCCGAGGGAGTTTTGCGCGGGAAACGAAAAGAGAAAGATGGACTTTGTTTCGTAATTTTGTGAAATTATCCTAAGCGGCATTTATTGTGATAAAGTGCTGGCATTGTCATAATAATGTGTCAGTGAGTAGGATAAATCAAATAAAAGTGAGAAACAAGGCAAGGCACTCCAATTTGACTCTGATCCACGTTCTCGAGTAAAACTCCTGTATTCATTGAAATGTATAAACCACCCATACATTTCAATGAGTTAGGTTAGTTTAGGTTAGGCTGTTATATTTTTTTTTTTATAAATAAATATTGTAAGACATGCCTCATTGGGTCACACAGAGCTATCTAGTCCCAAATTAAGCTACTATTAAGTACCCTGTCGTATGAGGTATATTGGACAACCGATAAACTTACTTATACACTTTTTTTTTGTAAATACATACTTATAATACATAGAAAACACCCAGACCAGTACAAACAGATATGTTCATGCACACAAATGTTTGTACTGTGCGGGGATCGAACCCGCGACCCATGGCTCAGAAGCAGTGTTAACTACCGCTGATCCAAATGGTCGTCAAGGTCCAATGTTTATGTAAGTATTTATGATATTGTTTATTATGTATTTTAAAATGACATTATAACTAAAGACTAGGCTGTGTGGACTCGTCCGAAGCCGTTAAATTTATATGAAAAAAACAAAAATTAATCTGAGGCGATACGAAGTTCACGGGGTCAGCTAGTATTATAATATATATTTTGAAAATAGCAGCCTATAACGCGGCCCCACTTAGTAACAGTATGCTATGTCTATTATTATTCTCATGTCAGTCGTAATGCGAAGAGATTACCTGCTATCTTTATTGATCAGGTCAGTCGATTAATCTGAAATGGGTTTCGTAATGAAGTTGTGATTGAACCTCGGCAAATTGTCACGATAAGCATTATTTTGATGCAATAATCAACCTTATGAACGTATATACTATAGAAAAGCCATACCATGACAGTAAGCCGCACACCTAAAACAGACGCAACTCAAAAATACCAAAGATTTACACTCAGCATCTCAGCCAAAGCTGGACATAGAACTGCACACAAGGATTGGTCCTGTGCTGGTGACACGTGCAGCCAGGGATCGAACCTGGAACGTCGGGTATGGCATGATTTGACATTGCCATTTAATGTCAAACATATGTATATGAATTTTATTAATCAGTTTGGAAAAAGAAGTAAATTTGGAAAAAAAATGTTTGGCTTGATATCACGCTTAGTAATAAAATTTCTTACACTGTAAAGTCATTATATAAACATGGTATTTAATAAAGAATATTAAAATAATAATAATAATATGTTTATTGCATACCTTAAATTTTGGTCTACTTTTAGTTATAAAAGATGATAAACGAAACGTAAGACGAATAGGCTTCAAAACTTTTGGACCAAAATATTAACAAATGAATTTATTTATTCAATTACTGTAGGTGCTGTATAAAAAATTGCATTTAATATCTCTGTAGTCAAGTAGCGTAACTACACACTTATTGTCTGATGCCAACCCCGAGCTCCTAGGTTGAGTAGGTCAATATTTGAAAAACCTCGTTTATCTATTCTGTTCTTTGTGGTACCGATTCAATCAAGTAAACGCTTTATAGGTACGGGTTAAGAATAATGTCTTTGATAATTGGCAAATTGTTTATTTGTTCTGATCTGGCTGTACAAAAAGCCTAAAAGATACCCAATCTGAATTTTTACGGTTAATTTTCTTACAGAGTTTGAGGGCACAATCGTTAAACATAGTGGTTATAAAAGTAATGGTCGACTTAACGACGTTCGCTTAGAACAAAGAACGCGATGAAAGGAAAATTCACAAAAAAAAATCCTTATCAGATTGTAGATGGAATTAAACAAAAAAGGTGGAATAGATGCTATCGCGCGCAATTAGCGCGATAGTATCACATTACATTTTAATTATTTACATGCCATATTTTAACAGAAATCACATAATAGAGTTATAAATTTGCATTTCGTAAGTGTACTTGGCAATTTCGTAGAGTGATAAGAAAAATGGAATATTAAGTCTTTAGTAAAAAAAAAAGTCTGGAATATTGTTTATAAATTTGAATAGAACAACAATTATAAATTGACTTATAATTGGATTGCTGTTTATAAAAAAGAACTTGAGTTTATAGTGACTCATAATAGTGACTTTGGTTTTTGGGATAAATTATGAAGTTTGGTTGACAATGAAACTAAGCACTCACACCTAAGATGACGGACCAAGCCAAGGTCTAAGTAAACTAAGACTTACAACTTCGTAACATCTTCGTAATAGATAATGTAAAACAATATTTAATGTTAAGAAAAATTTACAATTAACACATTAATTAAAAAACACCAACATCTAGTTTTATTTTATTGAAAGTAAAAACTTACTTGTCATGAAAATGCTTGTTGCTCGTTGCGTACGAATCGAAAATGTAGTTCAACATTGGCGAATCGGCCTTGCCAGGCCTCGGACGTCGAGGCCTTCCACTAACAGGCCTCGGGTTGCGGAACACCGTTGGTAGGGGCGGCATCGTCGTGGACGCTGGTTCAGTGCTTGGGACTGCAAAACAAAGTCGCCATTAGTAAAAGTATTTAGCACTTAAACGAGCCTAGTTGGAAAACGACTTGTATGAAGAAATTACGAATTGAACTAAAACATAAAACTTAAACGTGTGAGAACACAAACGACCAAACTCTATAATATCTAGTATATAGGAGTAGTAGTGTAGGAGTAGTAGTGTAGGAGTAGTAGTGTAGTAGTAGAAGTGGTTTAAGAACCAGAGCAAAGATATGGGTTTGATATCCGGGTCGAACAACAAAAGTTTCGAGTTTGCGGACATCGCTCGGGTTTGGGATCACCAACTCGCATTAGGCAATTGTGGTAATTATGCCTGTACCCATCATTGTTGTTTGAACTCGAAATCAACAATGAAGCCTTTGCCTTGCAGTAGGGATGATTGAAGCCTGTTACTTTATTTTTTTTAGGGATGCATCCGATACCGATATATCGGCGATACTTCGGGTTTGCCGATATATCGGTATCGGCGATATTTTTATGGCAGATTCAAAGATACTTTTCAAATTTCGCGCTTTAAAAATGTAATGTAAACGTGCGTGTTGTCCCATCTATTTCGTTGCAAACGAGGCACGAACTAACTATGCTCGGGGAAACCCCGCGCTTTATTCAATGTT
Organism: Anania crocealis; assembly: GCA_949315895.1. Taxonomy (NCBI): domain Eukaryota; kingdom Metazoa; phylum Arthropoda; class Insecta; order Lepidoptera; family Crambidae; genus Anania; species Anania crocealis. The sequence continues at coordinate 12,589,810 of OX438869.1, forward strand.
TTGTTTCGCCCGCCCACTTTGGCCTCGCACTCGCACATCTATCTCATTTCGCTAGGTTGAATAGATAAATTTTGTTTTTTAAATAAAAATCTTATAAATGTTAATTTTGATTACTAAAACTATTAATTAATTATGTTTTATTTATTCTACCTTCCTTTTTGAATTCAATAAGCTTATCGGTATCGTTATCAGTATCGCCGATATTTTTATAAGAGTATCGGTATCGGCATTGTATCAGCAAAAAGGCGTATCGAGGCATGACTAATTTTTTTAACTACAGGTGAAATTTATAGTCCACAGTTAGTAATTTTCTACTTAAAACCGTCAAACATCACAAGGCTCAAATGGGACTGTGCAGAAAATAGTGACAGATATTACGACTTACGACTGACCTATAGCGCTGGTCTGGGGTGCGACAGCCTTGGTAAGCACCGCCATTAGCAGCACGATGCGGTGCATGCCGCCGCATCCTACCCGCTGAGCAGGCTATCTGGAACAACGAAGATCATTTTAGGAACAGAAGAGAACACGTCATGATACATTTCATACAAATCATAACAATTTTTAAACTATTGCGCTGCTTAATTAATTGAAAACATCGCTGCATTACTGTTTCCAGTCAGCCTCGATAACAGCTTCTCCATAATGATCGGTCACGCGCTATTCACATCCATCGGCTTTTGGCGACCTTCGCCAGATCATCAGTCCATAGGTGGGGGGTCATTTGGTGCACGATTGCCATTCCACACAACCTTTCTGCCCCAATGGCCATCGAATCTTCTTACTTATATGTGTCCTGCTCACTGCCACTTCAACTCCGCAATTCTTGAAGCAATGTCTTTATCCTAGTTTTCCTACGGATTTTCTCATTTCTGATTTTAACACGGAGGTTAATATCAAGCATTGTCTACTCCATTGCCCACTGTGATAACTTAAGCTTTACTTATTATGAGACCCATATTAAGCGATCACTGGCAACAAGCTGGTGTCAATAGCATTTGTCTTTTGTATCTATACTGTATAAAAAAAATCTGTATATTTAAGGAATAAAAGCGATTTCAGTCTGTTGAACACTTGGTTCAACAGACTGAAATTGCTTTTATTTTGTCAGGTTATGAAAACTGTCGAGTCACTCGTGTCCCTTGCTTGTGTTCGAATGATCTCTTATAGCCCGGCAAATTGAGTTATTGTTAATCTGAAAAGCAATTTAATTCTTTGGCTATACCTAGCTATACTTTTAAGAAAATCTTATTAACACCCTTTTCTTAGCAATCAAGTAAGTCATGAAATACAGTCTGAATAGCCCAATCAAAGAAAACGTCAAGACAAGGCCAAGGTAGCAATATTTCGTAATATAAAAGAACCTTTATTTTCATTAAAACTCTTTGTTCGTAAGAAAAGAAACTTTTTATATTTTGAAATAATATTTTGACGTACAAAAAATACTTTTTATTTGTGTTTATCGTTCAAGGATAGTCTAATGTCAGAATTTTTTTGGCCAATATCCAATCAGACGTAATTAATTTTGCACGCCTTCCAACTTGCGGCAGAAGTTCTCCACCAAAGGCTAAGCGTGCCTTCGAAAACACTACTAAGCCCGGGTGATCCAATTTGGAAAAGATCATTCCCAATTGACCATAGCGCTTACACTATTTCAGGACGAGAGACGAGATAAAGAAACGAGAGGAAGAAAAATATGTACCGACAACGCCAGGTCAACCTATCCAAAAAGTTAAAGGACATTGAATTGATTTTCAACTTTAAGTCCAACATGTAGACATCAATATCAATTGAGAAAATTTGACGTTTTGTGGTAGGCTGACGTGTTGTCTGTACTTATAAATTTATGAAATTAAATGGCACGTTTTTGCCAAACTTTTTATTTTTCCTCAAACTAACAGTAGTTTGCAATTTTCTCCTCGCAGTACTTCTGCCTCTTCTAACACCTATATGAAAGGAACGAGTGGCGCTTTATGAATATACACGATATTCGTGAACATTTAAGAAACAAGATTGTGTATAAGTGTGGCTAAAACCTATTGTGTGTGCGAAGAGTAGTCAATTCTTGACTCAGTATCATAAGTGCCCGATGCAATACGAGTAGAAGATATCAGCAAATTGGTACCACCACTGATGACCAGAGGCCCAAGTAGGTATACAAATTTTATTAAACGATATAAAATGTATGCTATTTGATTGAGACTCAATTACGATTAAGTCAAATTAGTTAGTCTGCTACAACTTCAATCTAATGGCATTCGATCTGAATCAAATATTTGCCACATGACATAAATTTCCATACTATTGCATGCCGACATTATTTTACCGGGTTATAAAGTTGACTCAAGTATGTCTGAACATAAAAACAATGTCAATCATTTAAATGAGGACAGTTTAAGTAAAAGTAACAGCCTATAATCATCCCAATCAAAGAAAATATTTATTTTCTTTGTCCCAATGCAGGGAAAAGGCCTCCATCATTGAATTCAAGTTACCACAGCAATGATGGGTGTACTGGCATAATCATCACGCTTGCCAAATGCGGGTTGGTGATCACAAACCCGAGCAACGTTCGAAAATTCGAAACTTTTTTTTGTTGCCCAACCCGGGATTCGAACCTGGAACCCGAGATCTTGGTCCGGTATTTAAACCACTTGACCAACGGGACGTTAGACCAACGGGACTGTGTAATTTGTTCTTATTATATTGATTTGTTTTACATAGTTTCTTGCCATTAATTATGGATATATAAACTTGAAAAATTTTTCAAGTTTATATACTGATATTAAAACTGCAATTAAGTTGCTAAAATATCAAATAAAGTACATTAATTATGGAGTTATATTAATTGCAAAAAGTGGCTCGTCATCAAAAACCTAACTAGCGATAATTTAAATATTTGGTTCCAAATATTGTGGCTGTATTTGCAGTATTTACAGCAATTCTGGGTAGGGAGCTGTACCTAAGTTTTAGAAAACTGAACTTTAGCAGTTAATCAGAGATCGGTATTTTATTTAGTTAGACATGGTTAGACGTAATAAGCAGGGTCCGCATTGCTTATTGGCATTTGCTATGATGTGCACGTCACAGGCTGTATTAAAAAATCAAAGATAATAAGAGCAACGTACAATGGCCTGCACATTAATAACATTTTTATTGCAAACACGCACCTATGTCAACGATGTTAAGTTGCCCAAGTTTATAGCTTGATTAGCTGTCATATATATCTTATTACTGTTTTCATTTCGTGTTGATTGAAAAACCTAAGGCGAGTAGAGTTCTACGCCCAAACACAAAAGGGGCTTTTCCAAGGGCCATACCATTTACTTTGTTACGTAACTTAAACTAGTAATTAAATTTTTCATGAATACATATTTAGGCAAGACCATTCTAGGAATATTAATAGCGCTCACAATTATGGTAACATTGTGCTTGTTTTCTTAGTATTCTAAATTACTTAGTGGAATTTGTTAGTGCAAATATTTAACCGTAGTCTTAAAAGATAAAAGATAAAAAGAAAAAAATCCTTTATTTGCTAGAAACAGCAGGCTTACTCTTGACAAGTTCGAGTTACGATCAAAATCGAATCGACATCGAGAATCAGTGATTTGGTACTCTGAAAAGTGAACCTAAACCTTTGAGTCGATGGTGATTACGTTATCAACCGAAAATGTTTAACGGATCGCCATTTTAGATCGATCTTGACTTGATTTTGATTTCGATTCGAATGAGTTTGTTCAGATTTTGGTAAGGTCGAATCGAGATCGAACTTAAATCAAATTCAAGAGTAAGGGGGCAGGTTACATAAGATGGTAGGTAGAAACAAAGTAGGATCCATGTTTCGCAGTATACATTCCAGCATGCAAACTAAATACTAACTTAAATAATAACTAAATTTTGGTGATGCTTAAGTTAAACAAATTGGATTAAAAAGCAGATGGGTACAGTGGTAAGACCTTACCTATTGATCTGTTTGCATCTGTGCCATGTTTATACCATTTGTTTATTTATGAAAAAATCGATTATAAAGTTTCAGGCAAACTTTCCTTTCACAATATAAAAATATTCTGAAACTGTTTTATGGATTTACAAAATTATTTTGCTAATGATTTCCGCTTATTAATATACCGGCCTAGATACCTTCACCACACTACCCGCACTAACACTGATTTGAGGAAGCACCTGCACCACACTAACACTGATTGAGCAAGCACTATTTCATGCAGGAAAACCGCCCGCCCTCCCTCAAAAATGCATGCAGTACAGTTAATGCAATTATTAGTACCCAACACCAATATAATAATAATCGTAAACCGACACATACGGACACTGTCATTCATGCGTCTTCCTGTCATCCGTGGCAACATAAAATGGCCGCGTTTAATTAATTTCCTGCATGAAATAGTGCTTGCTCAATCAGTGTTAGTGTGGTGCAGGTGCTTCCTCAAATCAGTGTTAGTGCGGGTAGTGTGGTGAAGGTATCTAGGCCGGTATATTAATAAGCGGAAATCATTAGCAAAATAATTTTCTAAATCCATAATTAGTTATGGATTTCCGCAAAGTAACGCCTGAGTCTATTAATTTTATCGAAACTGTTTTAAGCAATCAAATCGCGTTGGCGTGCATAATAAATACTAATTCCTCGTTTAAAATTTTTTCTGTTATAAATGGTGTGGTAGGTGGGATTGGAGTATTAGTTTTAGACCCAGAAATCCTAACCTTTAAATTTTGTTCTTTAGTCTTCTGATTTAAAGATTGTAACAAGTTTCATAATTAAAAATTAAAACTCCAGTCTCTTACAGTACTAGTGAAGAATTGTCTCAATCGTTTTTGAACTTCTTCTAACTAACCTTAATTGAACATGTTTTCAGAACATGAAAATAAAATAACACAGTGTCCCAGCATTTAATTTCCCTTACACACTCGCAACAGCTAAACAGTCTCATTCTACATTCTAGAAGCTAGTTGTAATCAATGTTTTACTTTGTACGGGTTGACCTGACATTTAACAAGGAAAAAAAGAAAAAGTTACAACATTGTTTTCAAAAGCAAAACTTTGTGCTACCATAAAAGATACTACGAGTACTATTACTTGCGTATAAGTATTTTTACAAAAAAATAAATATTACATAACACAACCTTTGTATTATTATTGAAGTGAAACTTCTTTATCGGCGTTGGAAAAAATTTACCGTCACGAAAAAGTTTTCGGACCGTCACGAAAAAGTTTTCGGTTGCGCGTCACAGCGACACATTTTTCGGTTACGCGCCATCTTTTTCTTGCCCCTACCACGGTTGGTTCAGACGGTAGCAAAAAGGTAAAGTGAAATAATATTTAACCAATTTAACCAATTTAACCAATTTAACCAATTTAACCAATTTAACCAATTTAACCAATTTAACCAATTTAACCAATTTAACCAATTTAACCAATTTAACCAATTTAAACAATTTAACCAATTTAACTAATTTAACTAATGTAACCAATTTAACCAATTTCTGGAAAGTTGCATGTAGATCATTTTTCGAAAAATAAGGCCATAAAGAAGTTTCACTTCTTACGTGTTTACACTAGTACACGCACAACTTTTTTTTTTTAAATAACTAATGTTAGTTTTTTAAATGTATTATCTTACGACTTACCCTCGTTATTTTGTGGATAGTAAAGCTAAGCGGTGAAATTATCTTTTTAATAAAAGTGCAAGGGAAGTTGAGCTATACCATACATACCTACAGAAAAATTAACACTAAAAATATTAATATCATAGTATTGAAGCACTAAACTTTTCTATTACAGACATTCTCCAGCTACACGGTTCTTTAGTGATTGGTGCCTTTTGAGTCCAAAATTGGGGTCTACTATTAAATCCTTACTTAATATTATAAAATAAATGTGAATGGAAGTTTGTTTGTTATGCTTTTAAGCAAAAACTACTTAACTGATCATCATGAAAATTTGAACACATATTATTGGAGGTATTAGAAGTAGCATAGGCTAATTGGTATCCCACTGTTGGGTACAAGTTTCTGCACGCGCGATATTAAGTGTAGTTCATACAGGCAGAGCCGCGGGAAAAAAGGTAGTCGTTAAAAAGAAAACTACGACTATTTGACGTTTGTAAAGGATTGACTTCTTCTTTATGATGAAACCTAGGCGAATTCTGTAGAGATCGCTTTTTTACAACCAATTAATGATTCGTCATTAGATATCTTATCAGGACTAATCATTATTATTTTAAAATTGCAATTTTTAATAGTGAATTAAGTAATGTTACGTCCTATAACTATCCCAATGCAGGGCAATGGATGGATATCATGTAAAGTGGTCGCTCTGCATATTATATATTATTTATGAAATATTATTTTAAATATTAAATAGGAACATCGCATCGATACCCAACTAACGCATTAAGAAACGTGGCACCAAACGTACTAAAATGTTGCGTTACCTGTTAAATCTCAATTAACCCTTACAGTGTTCATTTTCGTTGGAATTGGGAATTTCAGTGGGTCTGCCCCTTGACTGGGTCTAATCAAAGGGGTAAATCGGTACGATGGGCCGTGTCGCAGGCTTTTGACAGAACTTTAGGCTACATTAAGCGGTTTAATAAAACCTATTTGAGTACCTTGAACGGTTACACTAAAATCATGCTTAAATTGTTTTAGTCATGGTTTATGCTTGACTAATTTAATTTCGACTTATTTAAACATAGAGCTGTTCCCCGCGACTTCGTACGCGTCAATTTCTGTTTTTATATTTGGAACATTTTTCACTGATGCTTCGCTCCTATTGGTCGCAGCGTTATGTTATATAGCCTTAAGCCTTCCTTGATACATGGACTATCCAACACAAAATTTTTCAATTTAAACCAGTACTTCCAGAGATTAGCGCGTTCAAACAAACAAACAAACAAACTCTTCAGCTTTATAATATTAGTAGAGATGAACACGCATTACTTTGTTTAGGGTTGACCGATTATTATGTAATTTTTTATACAGTTCAAAGTTGGTTCCATTACAAATTCAAAAGACAATTTTACGCCTAACGGTTTGTAAATAAGGTTGATAGCATACAAAATACATTTATTATCTTTATAAGTATGACATATAGGCTATTTAATTGCAATTAAATTGCCTATATGTCATACTAACGACCATTTGGATCAGCGGTAGTAAACGCTGCTTCTGAGCCATGGGTCGCGGGTTCGATCCCCGCACAGTACAAATATTTGTGTGCATGAACATGTCTGTTTGTACTGGTCTGGGTGTTTTCTATGTATTATAAGTATGTATTTACAAAAAAAACTATATAAGTAAGTTTATCGGTTGTCTAGTACCCCATACAACAGGGTACTTAATTGTAGCTTAATTTGGGACTAGATGGCTCTGTGTGGCCCAGTGAGGCATGTCTTAAAATATCTTAATTATAATATCAGTATTTAAACTTGAAAAATTATGTCTCAAGCGGGACTCGAACCCGCATCTCCTCGCATTCCGGGCGCGACATGATCTTAAGTGACTGTCAAACATCATTCTGCAAAGATGTTTTTTTCGGGTGTTAAGGGTGCAAACTTCTAACATTTGATAAAACAACGCTGGCTTACAGCGATAAGAATATTGAAAAATTCGCGCTGTGACGCAGTGTCTTGGTGGCTTATTAGTATAGCGCCGCACCCGGCACCTCGCATGCTGGTTCGAAACAGCTAGAGACATAATGTTTCAATTGTAATTATTTATTATCTTTCCAAATGAGAAACAGCGATCTTTTTCAATCCACGATCGGTGTAACATGAAAACATTATGCATACGGCAGGATTGCTTTTATAACTATGAAACGCGTAAGTTTGATGTATTATTTGTGAAAGTCTTTAAAACAAACTAGATCGTTAAGGGAAAGACAATACAGTCTTAATTTCATTGTACATCAGGCAAAGACATCTAATACTTCAAACAACAAAAAATAACGAAAACCAACAAAAAGAGAGTCAAACGGTATACAATTCTTTGACATTACCAAAGAGGCATTTATATAGGCAGTAAGCTTCAACAATTGAAGAGATTCGTCTCATTTCAAAAGTCATTTCATTGAACCATACGAATGAGACGGAAAATAACTTGGAACGCAAACAAATGGGATGGAATCAGCCGCGAATTGAATTAAAACGTGTGGGCGAAGCGTAGACTGTGTGATAAGTGTAATTTGTCTCAGAAGCATGACAATCAGGTCTTAAGGGCACGGTATTTTTAAGTTTTAGTGTCTTTTAAACTCTTGCTCTGAAATATATTGCTGACAAGAAACTTGTGTTTGGTATTTTTATAGGTATATATATTTTTAAACGTATTTATTGGTATGGTGTGTTGCCGACTCATTAAAAAACATCATAGCCCCATACTGTTCCAATTTATGTCGTAGGAGGCGACTAGAAGGTAGGGGCTCTACCATTGAACAAACCGAGTTTATCATTCCGCCTGCCAATCGTTGCAATTCTAGAAAAATCTTCCACCTGTCGTGGTGAGTCATTTTCATGATATTTGGGCTGGTCATCATGATGGTGTATTTATTGTTAAAACTTAATACTCATGCATAGATTTATAGCTAGGTAGTTGTTTTATAATGGTATAACAAATTTCAATTAACTAAATAGATTTTAGATTAAAATATTTATTATCAAAATACTGATATCAAATTGTGATTCTCAAAGTATTTCATACATTTAAAGTTAATGACGGGAATAAAGATGATTTATGTCGGTAATGATGAGTTGCACAAACATGTTAAAAGTCTTTGCACTTTATTAAGATTTGAACATTAAAAACTTATTTTTACTGACACAGTTGACGCACTGTTATTGATGTGGTTTAAATGTATATTTGTAATTTTAATAATTATCTCAGCGACAAGTTAAGTGAAGACGATTTTAAATATTCAGCTCAAAAAAATGTTTGTTACATCGACCTTGGTACCTATTATGTTATCTGATGTATAATGAAACGTCGCCTTAACCTATGGTTTGTCTTACTCAGCCACTCGCACCCACATCGATCATTAGGTTTCGGATTCCGACAATAATGTTACCATCCCGAGTCTTATTCGACTCGGCACATTTTGGATTTGAACACACAGCTCGAAGCATTCAGCCAGTACATATTATTGACATATTTGTTCCAGTATTCCTGAAACCGCATTTAATGATATTGTGTAAGTAAAGGTATTAAAAAATCCTTTAATCTGTGTTTTTTATGTTACGTATGACATTTTCTAATTTTTAAAGTCGCACAACTCAGTGTGCTTTTTGGCATTTGTCTGTTATAGCATTTTATTTTTTGCAACCCTTTTCAGTGATGTTTAGACGTAGGTACATATAGTTCAGGTCATCTAACCATATTTTTATCTGGCACCCCTAACGTACGGCATAAATTCAAACTAAAATATTTATTTCCATTACAACATTTGCTTGGTTGACTAAGTATTAAAAAAATATGTACAATTATGTATATGTCAGGTCACATGCACCCAGCAAACAACACTTAAATTAAACTTTTTTATATGCGCCACAATAAAAAAAAATATCTTCACTCTTCGAAATTTATAAAAAGCAAAATATATCTATACCAAGTAAGAATAACTTAGTACAGACAATAGCACGTCAACCTACCACATAAAGTCATATTTTCTCAATTGATATTGATCTCTACTTGTTGGACTTAAAGTTGAAAATCTATTCAATGACTTTTAACTTTTTGGGTAGGTGTTGACCTGCCGTTGTCTAATAGTGTCAGTAAATGAACGGATTTTTATTTATTTATTCGGGAAAACAAACTAGTTATTTTTATGTATGAAACCAGCATCGTAATCCACAGATTGAGTATCATGAATGTAGACCATTATCAAATCTGTCAGAGATTATAACGTTAAATCATTATAAAGACTTTTATTCTTTTAATTTTTATGTGAACTAATGCACTGAACCTATAACTTGGTCCTGAATGTTCTGGCTGCTTTCTTTAAACTATGTCCTCATCTTTATTTCATGGGCTGAGAGATTGCTCATTTAATTATCGACGGTGGATATATTTCCTCGTTACACGTTTTGACATGGCGGTATGAATGGTACCTAAATTCATCCTGACAAATGAAACAAAAGAACAGTATTGTTATAAGAAAGACACTAATGGATATGATTATTTTGACAGCGACCCTTTCATTGTGATTATAGGGTTGCGTTTTGTCTTTTATTTGGAAATACCACGTATTTCAGACTTTTTATTTTGATTGGATTGTTTGATTTTGACATAGTTTATTACGATAAAGTATTTTGTGAATCAGACAAAAGTAAAACAAATAAATATGATGTATTGCGATTTTTACATTTTACTTTTAAAAACAACTTATTAAGCTATTGCATAGCTTCTATCGCGGGCCTTGAGCGTGGAGACCGAATCCAGAAATTCCGTGACGAAAATAATCCTAACACCCACACCCACACACTCGGGGCGAGGCACGATCGAACAATTTTGAATTTCCGAAATTTAAAAGAATTTAGAAGAAAATAAGGATTTTGACAGTATGGTTGCCTATGGTAACCATATCTGCCAAAATAACAGATAAATTTAATTACAAAAGTCTAAATTAGAAAATACATAAAATCATAAAATTAAGCTATTGCATAGCTTCTATCGCGGGCCTTGAGCGTGGAGATCGAATCCAGAATAAGTTGATAAAAAATGCTATGCAATAGCTTTACCGCAGCAGTCTCCGAGTGCCACACGTCTTTTTTTTATATTTTTTATTCATTGTGAAGTAAGATTCAAACAACCATAAATTTAGAATAAGAAATATGATATGTATGGGTAGAAAAATAGATAATTATATCAAATACTTGTTATCAAGTATGGAATTTTATAAAATTGTTAATTATTCTTAGTTAAGGTCCTAGAACTATGGAATGTCGATCCAAAAATACTTTATTTTGATGTCGGCATGTTATTCATTATTTTTTATATTTCAAATATAATACCCATGATTATGAATCAATAAATGATTTGATTTCATTTGAACACGATTGGCACGAGTACGAGTATATCGGTAAATCACATACATTGTTCTGATCTCAATTTGAGTAACTATTTAAAGCACTCGTATTTTGGAAATCGGAGGTACCACAAACACCCAGACCCGAGAAAATGTAGAAAAACACTTTTTTTCTACATTAACCCATCCGGGAATCGAACCCGGGACCTCGGAGAAGGTGACACCTTGAAAACCGGTGTGTACGCCACTCCGCCACGGCGGTCATCAAACAAATACAAGAAGATAGGTTTAGTAGTTAATAAGCACAAAAAGTATTTTATTTTGATAACAATATTTTAAATAATGCGAGAATAATATTAGAAAAGTGTTGAGTAACAAACTCTACCGCATAAACGTATTTAAAATAAATTGCAAAAATAACTTCTTGATAGTATTTCAAAGAAACTTACTACTTCCCATACAAATGCACCGTCTATTTCTAAATCTTTTTGTGTTGGAAAAAGGAGTCCAACTTAGTTCAGCTTTCAACAAACTATTCTGATAGTGACACCTGTACTTTATCTTAGAGTTGTATATTGCATATCGATAAATATTTGAAGCATTCGACATTCTTTGGGTTTTACGAGTATCTACAGCACAATATATTATTAAAAAGCTATCTGTTTATTCATTTGATAATAAAATTTCATAAGTGACCGTGACTTATTTTATTAATCACTGATCGTGGCTTTTATCAGAACATTGTATCAATTGTATTGGACAATTTTCACTCTACATTTTAGTTAGACTTGAGGCACGCGATGTATTATAGTGAGGTTTAGTATAAAACAAGCGACAACAGTCGTAGGTATTCGGTTTATATCACGCACATATTAATAAAATGAAAGGTGCGATAGAGAAAGAAGATGTCAAAAGTAATTTTTGGGTAGGTACACCAAGTATCTATCTCGACTCAAATATACAGGACTAAATTTTATCCACCTTCTAAATTTTAATGTATCAATTTACTAGACAAAAAACCAATAAAGTTTTTTTTTTGGTATCGCCCAGTACAAAACTGTCAGAATAAATCACTTCAATCAATTTTTGATACGGCCACCTAGCAACACTTTTTATACGCGTTGCGCATCTCATTCATTCATTACGATACTATTCATAAGTTTTTGATTTTCCTTTTATACATTAACAGGTCTAGGTCCGTTAAAATTTAAAACTATATCGCGAAAAATATTTTCGGGTGACAACTTGTTTTAAATTTTTTACTTCATAAATAGGCTCTAAATACGATACTGAATGCCTATAAAATTTTGGAAAGTGGTTAAAATTTCAATCAACAAGTATTCCAATGATGCTGACAATATAATTACAAGGTAAGGTATACTTGGCGGTCATAATAATATGCCAAGAAGTTTGAAATTTCACCACGTCTTTTTTCATTGAATTTCATCACATAAACCTATAGACATCTACAAAATGACAAGAAAATTATTTCAAAGCTATATTTGTTACTAGCTGTTGCCTGCGACTTCGTCCGCGTCAATTTCTGTTATTATGATCGCGATTTTTGCAACATTTATCACTTATACTTCACTCCTATTGGTCGCAGCTTGATGTTATATAGCCTTCCTCGATAAACGGATTATCCAACACAAAAATATTTTTTCAATTCGAAACAGTACTTCCTGAGATTAGCGCGTTCAAACAAACAGTAACAGCAATTTATTTTCTAAAAAATCAGTATTAAAGCTGTTGCATCGTAATTCAAAATATTTTTTTAAATATTTTATTTTTGGATGTACAACATTTTACTTTCGGAAGTACCTACTGATGTATGACCTACCTAACCTAGATGATAATTTTATTTAACCTTTGATTTATACTCCGTTCTAAAGGATGTTTATAATTACGAACACAATCGCCACGCTTCATATGACTACTTTTTCAATCAGCACCCTGTATATACACACGATCTGAGCATCGAACATGAAACTTCCATCCTCTTGAACGTTAATTTCCTCATTACTGAAACAATGCGGCAACAAGTTCAACTTGCCCGCACAGAATAATGACTGGAATTAATCCCACTTGTTTTTTTTACTCCCGTTCTCTGGGTAGTGATGAGACTTAGTCGATACGTAAGGTATCGTTTATTTCATCGATATTACTTACAGTAAAAGTAACAGCCTGCAAAAATCCTACCACAAGGCAAAGGCCTCTATCATTGAATTATTTTCGAAAATTCTAAACTTGTTGCATAAGCCGGAGACCAAGACGAGCCCCCTAATTCGCGAAACCGAATCGTATCACATTCGTAATTGAACGACAGGTTTTTGACAGTTCTAGTATGGGCTAAATGTCAAAATCGTCCAATTCAATCACGATCGAACTGCGATTCGGTTACGCGAATTAGGCCCCAGGACTTGTTCTTAGCCCGGTACTTAAATCACTACAGTAACGGGGTTATATTAATTATAGTATACTATCTATACTAATATTATAAAGCTGAAGAGTTTGTTTGTTTATTGAAAATAAATTTACTTGAATAAATATTTTTCGACTGTCTTGGGTGGGTCTTGAAACTTCAACCTTCCGCTCAATGGGCGTTACCAATTAGCTACCAAGACATAGTTTCAGACTTATCAGTTACCTTTTTAGACCTGAGGTCATGTAGAAAAGATCGTTTCCCAAACTGACCCAACCAGGAATCGAACCTATGTCTTACCACTATACTAACCGGGGCATCACAGTTAGTGAAACCCTGTAAACCGGCTAATACCTCTGCTACAGAGAGAAACTCAAGTTACTTAATATAACTTTATGTTTTATGTTACAAAGGGATTCATTGCAACATGACTTATCCAGTTTAAAACCTAAACTAAATCTTAAACTTAGCCCTGACTAATAATGTCTCAAAAATTAAGGTATTCGTATTTTTTGCAACTTTGTTTTTTGTATTAACTTCTTAAGAAATACGTCAATTTCAAACATATCCATCAATCCCTTTCGATAAGCTTAAAGGAAAACATTATACCTTAAATGTTAATTTGATTGATTAGTGAGAAGCGTCGATGAATCATCTTGAGTAGTATGCTTATGACGTAAGAATTAATTTCAACTTTAGATACTTATTTGAATTGATTTTCAGAGCATAATTGATGCCTTATCATCATACTCAAACACGCTACTGCTAGACACAAGCCATTTCATAGGAAGATTTTCCTATTACTGTCAGGCTTGACAGGCGTAGCCAATCGCAGTTTTAAAGTAAATTTACTATCTTATGTAAGAAATAATTCAATAGACTAAAAAGGCGCATTCAAGACAATACAATTTTGTACCTAAATTGACTCTTTTAATGGACACGTATGGAATACTCTGCAAAATAAATCTTTTTGAATGTGTGTGTTTCAGCGTCTAGACATTTCTTTAAGAAATTCTAAAGCTATTGTATTCAAAGTGCTTAGTGTACCGTAGGAAACAAACATACATAAAGACAAAGCGTCAAAACTAAACAAAACCTGCAAACTTACCGACCAAAAAACTAAATACAACGAGACGATTTATAAGAGAGAGAGACCGAGCGTGTGCCATACATGCGATGCACCTCTTAACTTACTAAAAGACTGGGCTACGAACAAACGCTAAAAGTTCTTTTCCAAAACGAATGTCGCAAGTGGCATTAGTAGTATCCCATCAAATATGGTTAGATAGTGACAGCTACTCGGGCAGTGAAGGTGACTGCTGACGCGCATCAGAAAAAGATTTTCACGCTTGCCAAAGGCGGGTTAGTGATCACAAACCCGAGCACTGATTGAAAATTGGAAACTTTTTGTTGCCAGACCTGGGGATCGTACCCGGGACCCCGAGATCTTGGCCCGGCATTTAATCCACTTGACCAACGGGGTGTTGCTATTGTAACTTTTGGGGTGGTGGGATCTACTTCCTAGTGGTCCACCAAAGATGCCGTTGCCCTGGGTCAAACCAATGTTTAGAAAACCAATGATGACGGCTAACAGATCCCTCTGCGGTGGTAGGCTTCGTAAGAGGCCCCCTGGATGCTACCACCCTCCTGCCGGAGTCCAGCGCCAAACAGTTTGTCTGTGTTCCGCTGGTGTGTGGGAGAACCAGTACCTCTGGGTAAGCTCGGTCTATCTTAGGCTTTTTAACCGTATAGTTAAGTGTAGTCATTATTTATTTTAAAAAAAACTTGAATTCAATGATGGAGGCCTTTACTCTGCAGTGGGTATAGATTTTGATACTGAATGCAAACATGACAAAGTTATGAATATTTTAATTGAAGTACAACAGCGCATCAAGCTTCACATTGGGGTATCTTAACAGCATTGACATAGATGCGAGTTTGCGACAAAAATGTGCAGTCTAAATATGCAGGTCATTGTACACCTGCAAAGCCCGTATGACAATCGAAAATTTAGTTGGGTTATCAATTTTGCACGCGGTAATTCTGGCTAATACACTTGTAATCAGCACCTATTAAATTTTCATGTGCTAGTTAGTATACTGAACTAGGTTTTGCGCGTAGCTGGGTTAATAAATATTAACTTTGGTATCACACTGACAACAGATATTGTTGGGTACTAGATTGGACATACCGGAGACTTCATGACGTATTCCACTAAAAGCATCCACCCGAATAGCACCTGGGCTATTTTTTTTTCATATATAAAATTAATGATGGGCTTGCTCTTGACTACATTCTTAACTATATGGTTAAGAAGAAGCCTAAGATGGAGCGAGCTTACCCAGAAGTACTGGTTCTCCCACACACCAGCGGAACACAGAAAAACTGTTTGGCACTGGACTCCGGCAGGAGGGTGGTAGCATTCAGGCCTCTCACGAAGCCTACCACCGCAGAGGGATCTGTTCACGAAGAATCTGTTCTCGTGAAATATGTCAATGTGAATGAATAAAACATTCATTCACATTGACATATTTCACGAGAAGTTGGCGAAGTATCGTCGTCTATTAAGATCAATATAATGAATTGTACCTACCTTACTTTTAAATCTTTAGTTCACCAAACTTTATCAAAATTTTAAACGACTAGGATGTGTCTTATCAACATTTTACTATGTAAAACTTAGCTTTGGAAACTATTAATGCTAATGTACTATTTATTATGAGTTAGTTTAACAATGAAATATATGAAAAGCTGTATGTTTCCTTAAATAAAAAAAAATAAAAAATAAATAAATAAATATTTTGGGCTGGTGCTGTTCTTGGATTCTATTAACATTTTTGTCCACGAACAGCACCTACAACACAGCAGCCTAGTGCTGGCTGCTAATATGTATTAATTAGACAGGACGTAATTAGCACTAGGCTGCTTTCTTGTAGGTGCTGTTTGTGGACAAGAATGTTAAAAAAAAATGAATCCAAGAAGAGTACCAGTCTAATATATCGCAAGGTGCTCATTGTGGACTAGGCCAGGTGCTAATCGCGCAGGTGCTATTTGGGCGGGTGCTCTAACTGGAATAAGTCTATGTCCTATCTGTCACAAGTGATGACTGTGGCTCTTACATAGGCTAATTGTTTGTTGCATTCGTATGAGTGTGTTTTATTGGTCTTAACTAAGATGAGAGAGCACCCACATATTCAGTAGGAAGTTTTCTGTCTCTGATTATGTACCGTGTCCTTGTATTAAAAAAATAAATGTGGACAACATCACATAAAGGTACTCGCGACCTAATATTTGATAACAATCACGATTCCCATACTTCAAGCAGTTTGTTAAACCCTTTGGAACAAATCCCTCAAATAATGAATACCCCTACTTCTGCCCATAAAGAGTCACCATCAAATTCGGACACTGGAAGAGATGAATGGTTTGACTGTGAGGAAGGAAGGGAACATGAGAGTAGTGTGACTGAGGTTGAAACGGATTGAATGGCCGTTGAGGATGCACGTCCACAGCCAAGCAGTGTGCCTAACGTAGCTCCAGAACGTCGGCCTACTTTACCAAGAGAGGCAAAACAAAATAAAGATTATAAACGGTTTTTTTTAAATTGGTATTTGTGTTTTTTATTAAAATGTAGAAGGGTTTCTTAGTTATTAATATTTTATTTAAGTTATATTAAGTTGTTAGAATTTGTAATAATATTTCATCATCAATTGTTTTTATCAGGATGCAAAAATTAAGTGTGGAGGAGTGATACATATTATGTTGACATCTATCAAGATTCAGTATTAAATCAGCGGTTGACTCGAACGGTTGTTTCATTCCCAATACCTACTCATCACTTATTCTGATCCCAAAGTAAGTAACGTATTTAAAGCACTCGTATCGAGGAAATCAGTAACAACGGAGGTACCACAAACGCCACGGAGGTCATCAAAATTCGCATTTGCCTTTATTATTTTTTAGATAAAAACTGTCCTATGTCCTTGGCTGAAGCTTAAACTATAACTATACAAAATGTCATGTTATCTTGTTGAACAGTTAAAACGTGGAAAGGTAACAGACAGACACACTTTAGCATTCATTATTAGCACCAATTAGGCTGGCAATGCACTGCGAATTAATTAACTTATATCTGAATTACAATCATACAATCCGATTTTCCATTAATATCGTAACTATAAAAATCAACCTTATGCACAAAATTATACAAACTTGTTAATAATAAATTGCCAACAAACATAGCAACACGTTTTGATGGATCACGCGTTTTGACGTCAAATAAATTACTCCTAAAGCTAAAAACCTTCGGCATACATATTCATGACACTGTTATGTATTCATGAAATTCGCGTAAATACATAGGTCGGATACTAGTTTATTTAATATTAAAGCACTAGTTATAGACTAGGGTTAGTAGATGATTTTAAACCTCAAAAAACGTGACATAACAAAAAAAAAAGTTGTGCGTGTACTAGTGTACACTAGATCTACATGCAACTTTCCAGAAATTGGTTAAATTGGTTAAATTGGTTAAATATTATTTCAAGAAAAAGATGGCGCGTAACCGAAAAATCTGACGCTGTGAAAATGTGACGCTGTGACGCGCAACCGAAAAACGTCACGGTAAATTTTTTTCCAACGCCGATAATAAAGTTTCACTTCAAAAAGGTTTAATTTGTCAGTTTACTAAATAAATTATTAATAAAAAATAACTTTTATGGTATCTTAAAGAAGTTAAAGTGTTTACTTTTAAAGAAGCAGTACTGGCATTCGTTAAAACTGTGTCACCACGCGTATCCAAGACTCCAATATTAAACTTTACAAAATAACCCTTAGAATATTATAATAAGTTGTAGGAATACAAAAATAATACAAAAAATACTGACCAAAAAGAATTGCTTGGACGTGACCTCAAAAACCTAATAATTTTGTTAAGGACATTTTACTAAAATTATTAGGTTAGGTTCCTTAAAAAAATTATTAGGTTTTTGAAGTCTCGTGCAATCAATTCTTTTTAGTCAGTATTTTTGATTGCAAAACGCAAGTGTTCTTTTCTTCTATTGACTTAACGCTGAAGTTGAATCTTTGGACTCAACCAACACACCGAATACATATTCATCATTCCATACGAATGTGTAATGACGAACAAACATAAGTTCATTTGGTAACTTCACGAGATATGCCTCGAGCGACGAATAGTTTTGCTTTCAACAGAGTTTCCTGTTATCATGCTTTGACAAGGATAGGTAATTGACATGATATAAAATATATATACCATAGATGTGACGTTCGGGTGTGAATCTTAGAGCAGCATGAAATGTTTACATATTTTTTTAAATCATTTAATATGACCTTTATTCTCTTGTTTTTTCTTCTGAGTAGAATCTACGAATTTTTTAAAGGTTTAAATTTCACCTGTAGTGGGCCACCATTGTCTCTTTCGCTCTGTCATGCAGTAGGATTATAACAGGCGATTATAAAAGTCGGCGTTTAAGCAAGTATATTTTATAAAGTTTTCACAATTTTGACCATTACAATAACGTTGCATAAAAAAGTTAGTATACAGGATGAAATTTGAACAACCTTCCAAATTTTAATATATCAATCTACGAGACAAAAAACAAATGAAGTATTTTTTCTTTTGGTCTAACCCAGTACAAAAATGTCAAGATAAAGCACTTAGAAAATGTCCGCCAAAAATCTAAAATTTTTGATATGGCCGCCTAGCAACACTTTTCACGCGTTACGCATCTCATTCAATAGCTGGTGCTGATATAAGCTGGTGATAATAAATTTAGCTCATTTAGATTTCTGTACTTGTAAGTTAATCAAGTACAGTTCGTGTATTAGCTTTATCAACGATTTTACAATACCAATTTGCTTTAGTACCAATATCTCGAGTGTATTTTTAGTATCCCAAAAAATCTATCTTCTTTATGCCAAAACTAACCTTCGGACGTTCAGGGCAATTTTTCTAAGCAATTTTTCAACTGGGGAACCTAATTTGGGTCTGCTAGAGGTGAATAGGCAGCCATATCAATTTTTACGAGCAGTATTTTTGGTTTACGACCTGTATTTTCGGGGTACCAAAATAAGATGGGATACCAGTAGGTTTGGTTGAAGAGTCAGTAGTTTCAGATATAAGAAGTTGATATCAGAATTATCCTCTTGAACATTTTAGTAGCCAATCAAATCGTGAGCTGTTTAATAAACTATCAGGCCCAATCCTATGAAATCTTGAGCTATCTATGTAATTCATTTCACTTATTGTTGTTAATTCACTCAGGGTATTTGCCCTGATTTGCCTTTACTGGCGAGAGAAAGCTCCAAGGTGACTTAACATTATGATTGCAAATGTCAGAGTGCATTTATCTATATGGTAAACTCTACGATACTTAGGCTCATAAAAAAAATTGCTTGAAAGGCAAGGTGTGGAAATTGTGAAAACAATTTAAAGCATTTAATATTATGTTTATATCACCAGGACACACTAACAATATTGCCAGGATTATACCATTACACTTAAATGTGCAAAAACAGCCAAGCAGTGCATATACAGAATATGCACCCACAAAAACCAAATGGCACTCACAAGTTTTGACTAAATTCGAAAAATCTATTTTTTTACACAAGCTCTTGAATAAGCAGTAAATATAGTACTGGACACCTTTTTAGTTAGCCCTCTCGGGAGAAATGGTTAAAGGTCCAAAGTTATAAGGTGTGATTCTTAATTACGTGACAATCGTAGGCTTACTGAACCTGTTTCTGTTATGGTAGGCCCCATTTCATGTTTTATGACCTCATTTTGCAGAGTTGACCAGCCCTAGCGCAAGGATAGAGGATTTTTCACTTAAGACTTTTTGGAAGCGCCTTCTTCTCGCCTTGTACAGACAACAGCACGTCAACCTACGACAAAACGTCAAATTGTCCCAATTGATATTTTTATTTTATTTTATTTATTTAGGTACACCAACGACAGTTACAATAATAAAATTACATTTTTGAAACATATTCTTAAGCTAAATGCACTATCATTAAAGGTAAACACAACTTGCTTCAAATATAAGTCGTTGCCTATTAGTGTAGGCTATTATGAATAGTCCTACTAAAAACTAAAGGTTATCTTTATGTAACAATGTAAAGGTTTGAATTAATCTGAAAAACAGTTTTAAATGTAAAAACTTGCTGCTGTGGCCTTGAACTTGTGCAGGGACATAAAATTGAATTGATATTAATCATTGACATGATATTGATCTCTACTTGTTTAAAATAAAGTTGAAAAACAAACCAATGACCTTTAACTTTTTGGGTAGGTTGACCTGCCGTTGTCTGTAATTTAAATCAGTCTTTTTATACGACGAAGTTAATTTAATAATTGAAACGTGTATTCAGTTGACTTTTTAAAAGTCTTTTTACAAGTTAAGGCTAATAACGAGTCTTGATCCTTATTATCCGAATAGTAACTCTATTCATGCTGTGTTATGTTTTGTAAAAAAAAAAGATTCTTCAATAAGTTTAGTAATTTACCAACCATCTGTTCGGTGCACTTCAATTGTGAACCAAATCAAAAAATGCAAGAAATCCGTTACTTTTTAAGTTTAATGAAAAAAAAAACAGTTGAAAACCATTTTGTTTTTTTCAATTTTAAAACATTGTGGAACGATAGTAGCTGCGGAAATTTAATTAATTTATACAAGTGCGCTAGAACTGGGTCAAATTCGTGTATTGGAAAGCTTACCTGATTAAGAGTCTAGGGTTGTCAAAAGGAAATTTGATAACATTGACAGCACAAAATAACGATGTGGCATTGGTTTCGATCCCTAACTGAAGGCCAAAGGCCAAATAATGTAGGAAATGAAATATTGCCAGCCATACGCATTGTTATTCCTAATGATTTTTCATATTTTATTTTTTAATTCTGATTTGTTCACATTAGTGATACCGTAAAATACATGTGTTATTTAAATAAAATAAAATGGGAATCTCAAAACGAATCTCTTGTGTTGTATGAATAAAACAATTGTTGGTAGATCTAGGGTTAAATAAAATAAAAAAATAATTAAAATGTTTTTGAAATATTTATATTTTCTGATACAAAAATATTTCATTCTTTTTGTATAAATAGAATCAATAAATAGCAGTGATTTTTATTCACCGTTGGGCTGCACTGCGCTTGCTAGACGTGGAGCTTTATATCCAAATTCTTGAGCCTTATATACAGCGGTAAACCAAAAACCACGTGAAAAAATATCATCTTTGATTATAATTCCTTAAGTAGGCATATCTTATATATATAATTTATAATAGTTTCTAAATGCAATTATATACCTAATAATATTATTTCCTACACAAAATTGATTGGGATTTAGGGTGGTGGGATCTACCTCCTAGTGGTCCACTCTGAGCAATGGCTTCTTAGGTTTTCTAACCAATGATAACGGCTAACAGATCCCTCTGCGTTGGCAGGCTTCGTAAAAGGCCGCCTGGATGCTACCACCCTCCTGCCGGACTCCAGCGCCAAACAGTTTTTCTGTGTTCCGCTGGTGTGTGGGAGAACCAGTACCTCTGGGTAAGCTCGCTCCATCTTAGGCTTCTTCTTAACCGTATAGTTAAGTATGTAAACAAGAGCAAGCCCAATATTTAATAAAAAACAATGTTAAAAAACTACCCAATCAAGTTATATATTTCACTAAGTTGAATATACGACAATATTAATTTCACGCTCACATTTCTCAAAAAAAAAAGCGTTGTGATAAACATTAATTCGGACGGCGATATTTTTCTCAGCCTTGACAACCCTAACGAAAAAGGTGAGTCTGCATTTGTAAAGTTACGTAAACTTTTAACTGTCATCCAGTAATTGAATTACGGTTGTGAAAAAACTCGAAATATTTAATTTACTGCAGTCATAATTGGTTGCATAAAAATAATTGTTTCGTTTAGGCGAGGAAACGGAAAGCATAAAAAGGCTTGTTATTGCGAAGTATATTACCATAAATGATATGTTATGAAAGCATTTCTCGTTAAATTTAAATAAAACTTATGGTGCCTTATATTCAATATAAATCTTAATAGTTATAATCCAATTCATTTAAATTACCTTGATAAAAGTGACATTAATAAATTTTGAGGGGTTTCAGTAATTTATTTATCAGGTTTAATTAAAATCAGGCAAAATTATTAGGGTACATTTTTTTGTATAATGTTTATTAAAAAGATGCTTTTTCGCCGAATGATCTTCCCAAAGTATTGCCACGGTAAATATTGGTACGCTTACAGTGCCTCAACGGGCATGTTAAGGTGGAAATTAATTATATTTTACTAGAAAATATTACATTTTCATAAGCCGTTTCACCAGTACGGGCCATTTTACAATACAAAATTGACAAATAAAATGCTTTATGACATGACTTTTCCTATTTGCACAATGCTTACAAAGCGTTTGTAAAATACAGCATTAAAATTTGATGATCTTAAGAAAAAAACTGTGTTTAATTTTATTATTTATAAAGATCTTATAAATTACATTGAATGTTGATAATCTTCCAGACGTTATTTTCTTCACTAATGCTATGAACCCTTTATTGGACAGATATATGTTGGTCCTTCGTCTAATGTTCCTATCACAAATATTCCAGATGTCAGATCCAAGGTTCATACTTTATTTAACCACTAGCTGTTGCCCGCGACTTCGTCCGCGTCAATTTCTATTAATATTATGATCGCGACTATTTTTGCAACATTTTTCACTTACGTTTCGCTCCTATTGGTTGCAGCGTGATGTTGTATAGCTTAAATCCTTTCTCAATAAATGGACTATCCAACACAAAAATATTTTTTCAAATCGAACCAGTACTTCCTAAGATTAGCTCGTTCAAACAAACAAACAACAAACAAACTCTTCAGCTTTATAATATTGATATTACAAAATTACGGTTACACCTACTTCGTATAAACAGAAAAATGCAATATTTTTATCCTCTTCTTCACAAAGTCGACTCGTAAAAATATTTCCCTTTGCCTCATTTGCCTTGCATGGCCTTACAAGAAGTCACGAGCAAAAACGTTTGGTAACTCAATTCGAAGCTTCTTTCATTCCGTGTATACGAATTAATCTGTTGGGACATTCTGAACTTTGCACTTTTCGTTAGCATGTCAAAGCGGCCGTAATAACAAGCGTTCAGACAAATACACTCGATTAAATTTAAAAACTAATAAGAAAGAAGGTTCTAAATTTTATGCGTACCTTTTTATTTTTACAGAACAGTATATTATAAATACGATTGTAATCACCATTGTTTTTAGGAACAGGGTTTTGAATATTTTAACAATTTAATACAATTGATGGAATAAAAACAATTTCGTAGGATCAGTATTTATTTATTTATCAAGTTCAAATACTGATAGTATAGTTGCAATTAATTGGCTAAAATATCATTTAAAATAGTTTCGTAAGACATAAAAATAGTTAGATTGTTAAAACTTCGAGCAACTGTCAAAAAACGGCTAAATAGATCTTATTGCTATTAGACATAAATAAAGATAGAATAAAATAGCACTTTTTTAATTTCTGTTATTTTAGATTTTATAATATTTCATTTCTTTAAATTATGGGTAAAGTGGTTTGTGTTTAAGTGCGGTCATTTGTATTAGTGCATCAATAACAACTTAATTTCGCTGAAATACCACGTTTTTGGTACGTAAACACATGATATTTCAAACACAACAACTAAGCCAATGTACATTAGCGTACAAGCTTTTATTATCTGACATAAAAGCTTTCGAAGTTCAACCGTTCTCATGTTCGTAGGTAGAGTACGAAGTTCAGAATATTATATTAACAGTTTTTGACACCAGATGTATAACCTCTGTTATATATAACCCGTTACTGATGATGTTAATCTGTCTTGGGCAATATTTTCTATATTCTGGAATAAAAAGTAACAATTGTGATTTTTCAGCCTAAAAAACTTATTTCCGTGCAAAATTTCATTGAGATTTGTTCCGCCGTTTGGACGTGATTCCTTCGAAGCGAGAAGCTTCCCTCCAAACTTTCACATTTATAAGAAAAATTAGGTATTCGTGTTTTTTCATTCAAAGCAAACAAAATTTATTTGAGTTATATATTTTTCGTATCAGGAATTCGTACTTAATATTTGTTAAAGACAAACTTAGGCCTTATTTTTATGAGTCACTCGTTATGAAGTTGGAATCGTCCTACACTCCTCAAAACCATATACGAAGACACCGCAGCCGTCGAAAGATTTGCATCCATATTAACATATTTTTAGCATAAATTCCTTGCACGTCTGCACAAACTTCAAAGAACAAAGTTATACCTACCTTAATATCGCTAATGAGTTCATAGCTAACATATCGTTGATCGTTCCGAATTCATTAAACTTCTAATTTAGGTATAATTGGTGTTATCCAACAGTCATGAATTCCCGGTAATGCAAGGCGTGTCGTCCCTTGGGTCGTTAGAGTGATGTGTCTGTTTGCCTAGAGTTCCGTATTCGTATTCCATGCTTGGAAACTATTCATTACTTTATTATTCGCCCGCGGTTCTGCCAGAGTGAAACACGCGTTACACGGGATGAAATTTTAATGATCATCCAACAGCTAATATAACAATCTACGAGACAAAAAAGAGGTATTTTTTTATTTGGTATACCAGAGCCCAGTATAAAAACGTCAAGATAAAGCACCCAGAAAATATCCGTCAAAAATGTAAAATTCTGGATATGACCTCCTCGCAACACACTTTTTACGAGACGCGCATCTCATTCGTTCATTACGATACTATTCTTAAGTAGTTCATTATCCATTTATACCTTCACAGGCTTAGGATCGTGCGCAAACTATTTTGCAAAAAATATTTTCGAATGAATACTTGACCTACATTAAATGGGCTTTAATACGATATTTTAACGCCTATGAAAAATTTTGCCCGTGATGAAATAGTCATCCTGTAAAGCGTGGGCGGTAATCTGTGGTCAGCAGTGGCATACAAAATAGCTTAATATGTCCTTTTTAAGGTCTAATCTACTCGTATATTGTAACTTTCATCGTAATCATTTGGACTGATAAACGGATAAAGTTAATTTCGCTTTTATAACAAAAGTAAGTAAAGTAACAGAATATAATCATCCCACTGCAGGAAAAAGGCCTCCATCATTGAATTAAAGCTACCACAGCAATGATGGATGGCATAATCACCACGCTTGCTAAATGCGGGTTGGTGATCACAAACCTGAGCAACCTTCGAAAATTCGAAACTTTTTGTTGCCTGACCCAAAGATCGAACCTAAGACCCCGAGATCTTGGCCCGGTATTTAAACCAATAGATCAACGGGGCGTTCTGTAATAGCGTGGGTAGTTATCTGTGATCAACAGTAGCATACAAAATAGCTTATGTCCTTTTTAAGGTCCGATCTTACAGATATAGATTAATACAAATATCATTATAATCATAATAAAACCGTGCAAATCACGGACAAAAAATTGTTATGAGTAAAACTACACTTGTTCTGTAATTCGTTAAGTAAAGAGCTCTACACTTAAGAGCAAACCAAGTTGTAGTTTTACTCATAACAATAATTTCGCTTTTATAATGCTAACTAGTGAAGATTTGTATTAGTGACTGTTTGAGAACTAGATATATTTTGTTCCTCATGCCACATTACTTTCAAGTCTTTAATTTTCGTAACGATGAATTATGATAATAACCTAAAATATCAACAAAAGCGTATGGTATAAAGCATAGGTTTACCTTAATTGTACACCACTAAGTATCTCGTGATTTATCATAATTATAAAAAAAAGTAAAAGTAACAGCCTATAATCATCATACTGCAGGGAAAAGGCCTCCATCATTGAATTCAAATTACCACAGCAATGATGGGTGTACTGGCATAATCACCACGCTTGCCAAATGCGGGTTGGTGATCACAAACCCGAGCAATGTTCGAAAATTTTTTTGTTGCCCGACCCGGGATTCGAACCTGGGACCCCGAGATCTTGGTCTGGCATTTAAACCACTAGACCAACGGGGCGTTATCATTAATATATTCGGTGTGTATTAGAGAGCATTTAATGTAGACGTACAAAATAGAAATGCGGTGTGGGGCGAAGGCTGTCACCGGTAAATGCAATGGATGTCCTTATCAAGGACAGCAGGCCGCCTGGCCTCCAATTCTGCTAATTTTCAAATGGCTCAATAGAATAGCAGTTGTATATTTTGACACATTTGATATGGTAGTAATGTTAAAATATACGATTGCGATGCTATTGCGATTCTATTGAGCCATTTGTAAACTACTAGAATCAGAATTGGGGCCCTGATCATAACTTAAGTGTACTAAACAATCTATTTAGGTTAAAATTGCTGAAGGTGATGTTGATTAAAATGTATGCTATTATATAAATAAAATAAAGAAATAAGTGAAATTTTTAACTATCATAATTTTGTGTAAGCCAGTGACGCAATCACATAACTGCAATGGTTTTCACAAAAACCCAACATCACGGCTACCTTCATCATGGCGTGACGCTAAATGGCGACCATTTTGGTTACTTACTACGCTTTTGTCTGTTTTGTTATTTCATTCCTCTTTTCTATCTAGGGTGCGGAACAAACCAACCCTTAATTTGGCCACAAATTGACATTGCCCAACAGTACACAGTCACGAATTTCGCGGAACATTAGGTGTGTCCTCTCTAGAGTAGTTACAGTGACGTAGGTATGTGCCTACGGAATATTCGTTAAGTTTCGGATACCCTCACGTACTAATATTGTCGAATAGAACATCGAATTTAGACTATTCTAGCTTATTGAAACTATTGTTTATTCATCATCTATACTTAATATTATAAAGCTGAAGAGTTTGTTTGTTGGTTTGAACGCGCTAATCTCCGGAAATGCTGGATCGAATTGAAATTTTTTTTTGTGTTAGATAGTCCATTTATTGAGGAAGGCTTTAGGCTATAGAACATCACGCTGCAACCAATAGAAGCGACGCATCAGTGAAAAATGTTGCAAAAATGGGGAAAATATTCATATTTATCGTGATCATAATAACAGAAATTGACGCGGACGAAGTCGCGGGCAACTGCTAGTCTTTCATAAAATAAGATTATGATTTCACCAAGCTTGGCAGACAGGTCAGCGATCGTAGTAACCAATGGTGAAGCGAAGTCGATCTGCTTTGACAGTACTCCTTTATGCGTGCAACACCTATTGGAAGACAAGGGGTGGTGCTATTGTTACTGAGTACCGTCACCACATGACTCATACTACACTAAAACTATTAGTGCAGGATGTGTTTTTATTACTTATTTCGTCGTGTGACACCCATAGGAAGACAAAATAGCAGGATTTTGCAATAATCACTACAACTAGGCAAGCGAGTTAAAATTGGGGAGATACAGCTATCTGTATTTAGCCTTCATTTGCCTTAAACAATTGCAGGAAATTATTTCATTAAAAATCGCGGTTGATACAGCGGTGCCAGCGCCAAAACTGAACGAAATAATAATACTGTAATGTACGAGTAATAATTGTAATCTGTCTGTATACCTATAATAAATAAATTAATAAATAAATAAAATAAAATGAACGTTCCATAGACTTGGAGGACCGTCCTCCAACGATTTCCCGTTTCCACATTCCGGATTTTTTATAGCCTATGTCACTTGCACAGTTAAAAAAAATCTAACGATACCTCATAATAATATGTTAAAATCTACAGTACCATTTGGGCTGTAGGGCGTGCCAAACAATTTTAAATACATACGTCATGTTCTCGAAAAACGTAACCCTCCTTTTGACGCAGTCGGGTAAAAAGGGGAGATACTATTATAGGCAGGTACTATGGACGCCCCGTTGGTCTAGTGGTTTAAATACCGGGCCAAGATCTCGGGGTCCCAGGTTCTAATCCCGGGTCGGGCAGAAAAAAAGTTTCGAATTTTCGAACGTTGCTCGGGTTTGTGATCACCAACCCGCATTTGGCCAGCGTGGTGATTACGCCAGAACACCATCATTGCTGTGGTAACTTGAATTCAATGATGGAGGCCTTTTCCCTGCAGTGGGATGATTATAGGCTCTTACTTACTTTCTTACTACTAATAATATCTACGTAAGCGTGAATAATTTCATGCGAAATCTCTTTAATTATATGTTCTATCTACTCTTACTATAAGTTTTGTCACAGATAAGATAATACTGGTCTAGTAGACAAACATATAATGTACTAGCTCTTCGCCCGCGGCTCTGCCCGCGTGAACTCCACGTCATATCGTGCGGTCGGAAACCAATGCCTAGCGTTGGCTTGGCATATATAAAGATAAATTGGGTAGGCTTAATACATTCGTATCTATGAAACCATGGAAATACACATACAACATTTTAACCCAATCGGTTTAACTGTTTAGTAGTTGACATACCGACAGCGGCGCCACCTACCGGGTCCTGCTGTTAAAAGTATCCTATGTTCATCAAGGATAAGTCGGATTTTAATGTTAAAAGTTTTTTTCAAATCGGTCCAGTAGTTTTGGAGCCTATTCAATACAAGCAAACAATCAAGTCTTTCCACCTTTTAATATTAGTGTTCTTCATCTACGAGTACACAACAAATATCAAGTTGACAAATATATATATATAGTAGCAAAGCCGCTAGAGTCGCTAGAGTAATGTGTTGTCTCCTCAGGTTTCCTTGCGGTTGGACCCTCGTAAATCGTGAGCTGACTAGAAACTATACGTAACAGTGGTTTGACAGTTTCTTATAAAGGTACTATTAACTTAATACAAATATGTTTTAAAACTGTTTTTTGGCTGTTATATAATAATACAATCCCTAAATGGTCGACACGAAATATGTAGTGGTAAACTGCCCAAAATATAATATTAAAACCCTAATAAACGCGGCATATATGTGATTTAACATGATAAATTTATTATAGGTTAATGTATATTTGCATGCTATAGTGTTTAGCTGGATAAGTAAGACAAATTAACAAACCTGTGAACTTCAGTGTACCTTATTCAATGTCAAATAAAGAATTATTCTATTCTATTCTATTCATAAATCTCCTAATTTATTTATTTTTTTAATTGGCCGGCCCAATTGGTTAAGGCAGTGTTGCTCGGTAAATGGGAGGTTATGGTTTCAAGTGCCATCTAAAGCAGTAATTTTTTTCAAGTAGTTGTATTCTAGTTTCCACCATCAAGTCTTATTGTTTGAAAAACTAGTTTCAAAACATTTGTAACGCTGTTCCACCTCAACAAATTGTAAAATATTAGTAAAAATATGCCTTTCAGTACTGTATATAAATGAAAAACATTGATGAAACTCCGCTAGCTTACAGCGTATAGCCTCAAATAAATTCGTCGGCACAAACAATGTCATTAGCTTAATGGTGAGAGCATTCGCCCGGAAATCAGAAGGTTAGTCGTTGAGTATTACGTAAGCAAACCAAATTTTCATTGAAGGAAATATATTTTTTAATCGATAAACTGCATTACAGATGAAAAATGTTTCGTTGCCATGTATGTACCGTACCTAATATAAATACTAAACTACTCGTACGCAAACAGCGTAAAGAATGTCCCAAATGTGCATTGATTTGACATAAGACAAAATAATATACACTACAAAGGGTACACATTTAGCACAACTGAAATCAATCGAAAAACTACAACATGACATGAATATCCATAGTATTGCATGTCGACATAATTTGGCCGGGTTATAAAACTTTGAGAAAGTCGACGTCATCATTCAATCGAGGATAGTTTTAGGTTTCCCTTTATATCTGACTGTCTATCTAGTTCTATTATATATCACCGTTCGTTATTTATTTATTTATTACAGGATTACCAACATAAGGAACAGCATTTTAATGTTATTTTAAAAATACTCCCCTGGAATCCTTCAAAAGAATTCCAGTTTTCGAACGAGTGTACAAAGGCTGCCTCTGTCTGTTCCCTTTCACTGTGCCGCGTTGATTAGCTCTGTTTCTTCCCGTAATTAAAGTGCACATTGGTCACCACGCACTGTTAATTGAAATGTGTTTACTAATGGTTGTGTGATTCGAAATGTCGTTGATTAGTTAGTTATAGTCTGGGTGTGAACTCTTAATTGAAGTTACACCCTTTTTTGTGTTTCAATTAGGTAATGGGTATCAAACACAAGGTGAAATTATATCGGGCTTAAGGCAAAACATACTACAATGCCTGAACGGGCAGCTAGTCTACACTAATATTAAAAAAGGGAAAGATTTGTATTTTTGTGTGTGTGTATGTTTGTAAAGAATAAACTCAAAAACTAATATGCCAAATTCAAATATTCTTTCACCATTGGAAAGCTACTTTAATCTTGAGTGACATAGGCTTTATTTATTGCAAGAAAAGATTAGGCATCCTTACTAAAACTTAACGGATCCGCCCGTGCGAAGCCGGGACGGGCCGCTAGTAATAAATAAAAGTGGGGAACATCACATACATTGTTTGATCTCAAAGTAAATAATTATGAAATCACTTGTTTTGTGGTAATCGAAATAAACAAATGTAAGTACAACAAATATTTTAACACTAGACAATATTAAAAATTTTATACAGAAATGCTTTTTCTTTCAACATTTCGCATGAGGATCGTACCTAGAACCTTGGAACTGGCTACACCTTAAAAACCAGTGTGTACTGCACCATTACGTCGTCGTCATTGATGTCCTTAAAAACCTCCTCAACGATAGAACATAAGAAATCACGATAAGCCCTTCCACTTACACAAATTAAAAGCATAGAGCCCAATACTGTACAAGACAAATTTCTTCAGCATCCCACAAGTCCAACGGTGTCTAAATCATCACCTTAAGTCAAAGGAACAAGGGCTTGAATCGCTTAATATATTAAGGGTACTGTACAATTTGTTCAAGAGCCCAATGGGACTTGGTAGAATAAAAAGGGCGCCATAACATTGTCAGGAATAAAAAGCGGCTAATGATGATTACGTCCCGTCTGTACAACGTTTGTTTTTGACACGTTTTTTTGGGGTTCTGTTCGCAAACAAAAGAGTTACTTTTATTGTTGGTGATCTATTCAAAGGTACGTCTCTGTTAGAGTATGATTTGACCATAAATATAATTATAATAGGGGTTAAAGTATGAAATTGCCGATTATTTTCCCACTTTTTATTTTGTTTATAGTCATATTATTGCGTAATTCTTTTTGTATTGTATCAAAAACTAAATAAAGCAACTTTTGACTAAAAAAATGCAATTAGTGCCTATTACTTCAAAAGAAGTCGTTGAAAAGACCCCTTACAATGTGTCAGCTGACCTTCTTGCTTCAATTAAGTATATTTGTATTATGTACTTTGATTTTCAGAAATTTAAATACTATAATGCGTAGCTTTATAACCATCTAACTTTCACCTTTAATTGTATCGAAAACGGTTCAGGCGTTTTTAAAAAAACTAAAAAAATATTAGTATGGAAAAATGACTTTTCTCGATTTCGTCCATACAAAACGGCAATTTCATACTTTAACCCCTAATATTAACTAGAACTTTAACGTGAATTATCATATTTTTGTTAGTTTACGAAACAAAATACGGTATTATTGAAGAAGTCTATCATTAGACTGTTTAAGTGACTGGCTGACTCATGTTGTAAAAGCACAAATAATAATGACAGATATGACATTTTCCCATTTATAGGGCCAAGACAAAAATCATTGTTTATTTATTTATTTATTATTTCTAAATAACATTCCCTTTAAGAGATCTATATTGGAGGCAACGGCTGTTAAGTTTTTATTTGAAGATTGTATTTTTACTTTACATTAACAATCTAACTGCTTAAAAAAACTGTTTTATAGCAACAGATTGTAAAATATCTGTTTTTAAAATCTTTTCGGATGTTTATACAGATATTTTTACATATTGTTTATTATTTGATTTTTTTTATTGTTTTAATTGAATAATTTTTGAATTTACGCTCACAATTTATTTGATTAAAACCAAACAAATTATTATTTTGACCAGTTTGAAACAAGTAAATTTTTTTTGCAAATTGTCAACACTGTATTACCCTTTATTCAAATTGCTACGTGTACATTTGTAAGTCCGTGTTTTCAATTTGCCAAACGTTTTTTTTGCGCTACAAAAAGGATTAAAGTAATCTATTTTTATGCCCTCGTTTTGTCGTGTACCAAAAGCATGAGTATTTTGTGTCAAAAAACATTTGCTATTGTGTCAGATACACCTGAGTCATAACATAAAAATGTTACAGCATGACCATTCCCGACAAAATACGAGAAACTGGCAGTGTACACAGATAAATGGATAAGTAAAATATTCCATGCAATTGCAACTTAAATGCACATCAAAAGGTAACTTAGACTATTAAATGAATCATATACCCAAATGTAACTGAAACTTTGTGGTAGCTTTTAATACCACAAAATGTATCAAATAAAATTATTTCAATTTCAAAAATGGTTCTCGTGTATGACCATACATCGGGTATTTATAAAATAATATCAAATAACTGCACCTTCATTGCTTCATTCTTTTTTTCATTTTCATTGTTTTTAAACGACGTTGGTGGCTAACTGTGGCAGTGGGTAATAAATTTAAAACTTCAAACCAAATTGACAAAAAATAACTAAATCATAATATTGTTACTTATTGTAAACATTTCAAAAACATAAGTATATTTTTAAAGATCTAAATTATTTTAATGTACTACACGAAATATGAAATCAGTTTGTAAATAATTATCCCTAAATATTGTTTTTTTTTTCTTATAGCACTTTCGATACAGTTTGAGTCGAAAGTAGTTTACAACTTTTTTCAAATAAAAGTTTAGTAGTATTTTATTAAGCTACTGCACATGTTTTTATTGTGCTCGCGTGTTCCACATCCAAGCCTCGCCCACCAAATCTAGATATTAAATTTTAAGGGTACTTTGTAACTACCTTTATAATTAATTTAGGTTGAGGCCCATACCAAGGTCAGAAAGGTAATGTTGGAAATATCCATGCAATTTCGAGTAAATATGATACTCTAAGTGGGTTAATCTGTCTATGTGGGGTGTTTTATAACTTAATTAGTAGGTTAGTATAATTAACCTGTCACTGGTGACGTCAGTTTTACTTCTGCCGTAGTCAAACTGCATTAGGGTTTGATCTATTACGAGTAGAATTATTTGTTTCGGGGTTTCAAATATTATGTTTCGTAATCAATGTTACAATTTTTAGCTTTGTTTCGATATTCTAGAAATTTTGCAGATAATTTTACCTATTCTATTATAACTGTGAAGAATGGCTTATTACTTTTATTTTGCTATTGTTGAAAAACAAAAAAGAAAAAACTTAAAAACGAATTAGCGACCTAAATAGAAAAATGACAAAATAAATTGTTTTGCTGGGATGATCATCGAATACAAAATGTTGTTTTTCTTTTTTTCCTCTCAATACGGTATTATCTACACTGGGAAAATCATTGTGCGTTTACAAAAATAAAAAATAAGAAGAATTGCACAATTTGTCCAGCCGTTCTCGAGTTGTGCACTTAAAAACACCATGTGCCGATTTTTTTTTCTATTTAACTAAAGGTTCTAACGCGCGGGAGGAATCCTATGCCCAGCAATAGCATATCAAACAGCCTCTGTCTTTTCTCAAGCTTTTATCTATCTTTGCACAAAATTTTATCAATATGAGTTAAAAAATAGCTAAGGCTTCAAAGCTATGTTTACCTGGGACAGATAGTCCAGTTAGGTAAGTCCAACTTCGAGAAAGCGTTCGGGAAGCTCCGGCATATATTCGCGTCCGAAATACCTCAGTGTCTCAAGACGAAAGTCTTTGACCAGTGTGTGTTGCCAGGTCGTTTACTATGGGTCTCATAAGAAGGCTCAAGATCACCCAGCGAGCAATGGAGAGAGCGATGCTTGGTATTTCCCTACTCGATCGAATCAGAAATGATGAGATCCGCAGGAGAACTAAAACAACCGACATCGCTTGAAGGATTGCATCGTTGAAGTGGCAGTGGGCGGGACACATAGCGCGGAGAACCGATGGCCGTTGGGGCGGAAAGGTTCTCGAATGGCGACCGCGTACCGGACGACGTTCCGTGGGCAGGCCCCCTACAAGGTGGACCGACGATCTGATCAAGGTCGCGGGAAGCCGCTGGATGCGAACAGCACAGGACCGATCGTTGTGGAGATCCTTGGGGGAGGCCTATGCCCAACAGTGGGCGTCGTTCGGCTGATATTATGATGATGATGATGATGAAAGTGCAGAAGACAGACATA
Source organism: Anania crocealis (assembly GCA_949315895.1). Classification (NCBI taxonomy): domain Eukaryota; kingdom Metazoa; phylum Arthropoda; class Insecta; order Lepidoptera; family Crambidae; genus Anania; species Anania crocealis. The sequence goes on from OX438869.1 coordinate 12,624,576, forward strand.
CGAGTAGTAACCTTCGTATTTAAAATATTATTTAAGAATAACATAGGTACATGGCATCCCTGGCCAGGTATGGTATAATACGGAAAAAAAATGCGGTTTACGAGACAGTATAAAGTGAGGTATCTTGAGTTCTTCCTCAAAAGAATAACACTTTAAAATGTGAGACAAACGAGACAATAATAAAATAAGTTTGTAAAAGACATTACCGTAATAAAAGTTGCCAATTTAAAAAAAAAACAAAACACAAGGTGCAGAGTTAATCCAACCAATTATTTTGCGTCGGTAAAGAAGTAATTGAATGGACCGTTTGGGATTGAACGTTCTCTTAACCAATTTGTGGTTTGTCCCGAAATGTAGGGCTGCGTTTACGATAATATTACTGTTTTATTAGAACAGACAATGTATCTAATAAAGGAAGCTACAATCTTTACACATTCGTTATATTTGTGTGTCCGTCTGCGGTTTATCTCAGATACTGTTGGTACAAAAAAGCTGTAATTTGGCATATGTATTATTAATCATGATAAAAAAATAAAAAGTATTAAAAAAAAATTAGGGTAACTTCATTTAACCTCTACATGTACAGGGAATTGAATAATTATTTTTCACCTGTCCCATACTTTTGGGTGTCGTTCCCTTGGTATTTTATTAGATGAAATAATATCAAAGATATATTGTATTAAATATTGTTGTTTAAAATAAGAGGCTATTGTTAAATTTTTGCAAATATTCTTAATTACAATCAAGAAAAAGGCTTATCACTAATTAAATCTAAAGCTGTAGTAAATTTCTTTCACAGAACAAGCACACTCACACTTAATACTACGGCGTAGCGTAATGCTACGACAGTTTATTATCATTACCACTACGGTGCTACGCCGCATTGTTGCATTTTAAGACGTTAGCTCGTAGCGTCGTAGCAACTATTTTCCGCATTTTATGGCTGCACTTTTTAATTTTCAGGTGGAAAAAGCCTTCTGAACTAGCAAAGGCTTGAAGTAGCCGTATAACCTGATGTGACCACAAATGGAGCTAAATACACTAGGTGAACCGATGTATATATTAGATAAGGTAAATATAAAGAGCCTACAAATGTTCATGACAAACATTCGTGTGCTACAAAATGCGCTATTTTAGTGGCACATTACTTTTTATATAATACCAATAGGAAAACAAAGACAATAAAATAAAAATAATGTTTCATAAAGTAAGGCTACTGCACCGGCTTGGATAAAACTTTTGTTTTATTTGTTTAATTATTTACTCTATAGGAATTCAAAAGTCTTATTTTCAGTAGGTATGCTGATAATTTTTTTTTCTATTTCCTAATGTTTTTGCATGAGTTTAGTTAAATAAATTCTTCTGAAACGGAATGCCTGACAAAGATAAATTTCTGAATCATCAGGATTATCTATAATATAGAATGTTACAAATACGATTAATAAACTGCATTTTTTTTATATTAAACAAATCTCTTGACTATATAAACTATGATTATTAAGCTGACAAAATAAATTATTATCCCACAGCACTGGGCATTTTCATATATTCTATACTAATATTATAAAGTTTGCGAGTTTCTAAGGTTATAGGGTATCCCCTTTATTTTCTTTACTAAAAAAAAAGTAAAATATTTGTGAGCGTCATAGTCTCAGCACAACAGTTTATTTATATATTTAGACGACCATTTGGATCAGCGGTAGTTAACGCTGCTTCTGAGCCATGGGTCGCGGGTTCGATCCCCGCACAGTACAAATATTTGTGTGCATGAACATGTCTGTTTGTACTGGTCTGGGTGTTTTCTATGTATTATAAGTATGTATTTACAAAAAAAAAAGTATATAAGTAAGTTTATCGGTTGTCTAGTACCCCATACGACAGGGTACTCAATAGTACCTTAATTTGGGACTAGATGGCTCTGTGTGGCCCAGTGAGGCATGTCTTAAAAATTATTATTTATTATTATTATATCCCAGAAAAAAGTACAGTGTCCGTGGGACTTTAAAACTTATTATTCCAAGCGTACAAAATCGTGGGCCTAGCTAGCTATTTAACTGAAAACACTAACACTCGTTGCTTAGCTGACAATTGAAAACCTTAACATACGTAGCTTGGTAACTGTGATCTTATTTCAAAGACTTCGGATTATTATCAAGTATAAGCTACATATATATATATATAGGTATCATCGTAGTAAAGATTAGGGAAAAATCCTGCAAAAGACAAATCATTGAACTAATGGAAACAGTACAGTCGAGTGTCGTCCAATTCTCACTTTAGCAATAAAAATAATCAAATTTCCAATCATGTTGTGGTTTCAGTTTCATGGAAACGAATTATGAATATAAGTGATAAAAAATACTGTACATCACAATAAAAATGATTATGAAATGCTATCTTTATTTGAAATTGAATGTTAAATCCGCTGATCAATCTTTTTAAAATTTATGATTTGCCTTTAAATAATACTAAGAAAACTAATCGATTAACGCAAACAAGCACTTACCAATATTATACCTTTTAATTATTAAAACTTAAGGTGTTTCTTTTAAAATGTTTTTTAATTAACATTGTATGGTTTATGTAATACAATCCGCTGCTACACCCAAACTCCATTGAGTCCATTTACAGAACCTTAAAAGCAAGATTAAAGAGGTAAGAGATAGTAATATTGCTATTTTAGTAACCTTGCCTCGTCTCATTCTATGGGTGTAGTTAAAAGTGACCAATGGAGTAATAGATGGATAACAGCGTCTTCTTTCTACTATTGACCAAACTGAGATCACCAACCCACTTGCCAAGCGCGGTCATTATACAGTCTTAATCCCTCGATCGTGAGTTATTCCAGACACAATTGAAATCAATTGTTATCGCGACAACCGGTTGTCTCATGGGGGTTGAGGGATTAAAATGCAGTTACCGTGATAAGGCTTTAGACGATTTACATAATTTTAATGCAAAAATTGTCAAATACCTACAAACATTTGAACATTAACTTCGAATTTCAACCAACATAAACAAGAACTTGGTTGAGAATGATCCTTTCACTTGATCGCTCCATCTAGCTGGAGACATTCCACGGGTTCGTCTGCTACTATGCTATGCTATACTGATTTAAACTTTCATGGTCACTATCACTAGAGTTATTTAGTTCGGGGTTTATACCATGTACCTTATTTATTATGCCTATTGCCAACTATAATCAGTTTTTCAAGGCTCTCATCCCCCTACCTCATATATACATAGACTGCTAAAATCGTAACCCTTTCTGTTGGTTTTGCCGTACACGGGTAAAAAGAAAATTTCTCCAGTTCTAGACAGTTATTTATCAGCAATTGTGTTTGACATAAAAATGAACAAATTTGTCTTGTACTTTTCTGTGATTTGTGATTTCGTTCGTACAATGCCAAGTGTGGTGAGCTCTTGGAATACGGAATCGACAGATACGGCACCAGAATACATAGGAGGTGGATAAAATAAATTTATTTGTACTTTCTGATTCAAAATTAACTTTTTCTACTGTAACATCATTTCTTAAATTTTATTGAGGCTGGGATGCCAATTGGCATATCTAGCACCAATAAACAACTAAGTTATATACCATTAAGTAAACTAAAATAAGTATTTTGGACAACACTTTATACTAATAATGAATCAAAGTCATTCATAACTTGACTAGATTCTTTGTATAAATTATAAATTAAATATTTCAATGGAAATTTGTTTTTTTATCTTAATATTATAGTCCCAAAATTGATTAATTTAACGAATTATGTATTTTAACACGATGTACAAGATTACGAAAATTGGGTATTTATAGTCAGGTTTAAGTAATGTACCTACTATGTTTTTATTATGTGTAGTTTTTTCTAACTGTTAGGAATCAGTCAAACCAAAAAAATATTTTTAAATAATAATATGCCTTGGCGGTTAGATAAAATTTGTATGTGAAATTTATATTTCAAAAGAAATACAGTGAGATAAGTGGATTTTACCCTTCTCTCTTTAAGGGGACTACTAGAGCTATTTGCTGCCCCCAATTGATTTCATTTTATTACTTCTTAACAAACTCAATTCTCAAAAAACTAAAACAGTATCATTTTAGCAAATTACCTCAGTATTTATTTTAAAAAAATGGGGACAACATCACATACATTGTTCTGACCCCAATTTAAATAACTAATTAAAGCATTCGTATTTTGGAAACCAGAGACAACGAAGGTACCACAAACACCCAGACCCGAGAAAATATAGAAAAACACTTTTTTTCTACATTGACCCGTCCGAGAATCGAACCCGGGACCTCGGAGCAGGCGACACCTTGAAAACTGGTGTGTACGCTACTCCGCCACGGAGGTCGCGTGTCGGTACGTATTTATCTATATTAATTTTCTCGTTATTTGAATAGTCGTTGGAGTAGTTTCCAAGGTGTACAATGTAAAAAAATGTATACAAAAAATGCTCGTTTTAATAAATACGATATAGGATTTGACGGAAAACAAACAATAAAAGCGTATTTTGCTATCTTATACCATTACCTATTATAATGTTAGGGTTTCTTATACGTGAATAGTCACAATAAATTGTTTCGAATCTCATTTATTAAGACACGCAATCGTTTCGAATGTTATTCTAACCCAACTTGTGAACCCACAAAGCATTTGACTTCGCTTAGTCGTAAATAACAACACAAAGATCTAAAGACAACAGAACGATATTGAACAATACAGCAATACCTCTTCAAATCAACATAGATCATAGTTGCTATTGGTTCGTGAATAATTACGACAAACAATATCCTGCTTCGAATACTATACAAACGGAATTCTGTTACCTTATTTGGCCTAGCCTTGTATTGATTAGTACCAAAACTGAAATACAAGCTTTATAGGTTTAAGGACCTCTCTATTGTATGTTATTCCAGACACAATTGAAGTCAATTGTTATCGCGACCGCTGACGGTCTTATGATCCTGTAGGAGTTAGGACATTTATTCTCACGATCATATCCTAGTAGCCTATCAATAGTATCGGTATTACCGATAGTATCGATACTAGTAAAGACCTAAATATTGCTTTGGAATAATATTATCGATATTATATCGATACTATTACATCATAATACTCACGATAGTACAGGCAACTGATAGCACGTCAAACTACCACAAAACGTCAAATTTTCTCAATTGATATTGATCTCTACTCGTTCGACTTTAAAGTTAAAAATCAATTCAATGACCTTTAACTTTTTGGGTAGGTTGACCTGCCGTTGTCTGTACTAATTGATTCGATAATATCGATATCGATAGCACTATCGATAGTGTCACTAAATAGTGAGGTCAACTATTGAAAACCAATCGGTAGTTCTGCAACTGTAGTACAAGCCTAATCACCACGCTTGCCATTTGCGGGTTGGTGATCACAGATCCGAGCTGTAACAGCACAGACGTCAAGCGAGTTTATATTGCTCAAAAGAAGTGTATTCGAGATATTTGCTGTAAAGGGCCTTATGACTCCTGCAAGCCTTTATTTGTTAAGATGCGAGTTCTTACTGTGCCTTGTATGTACATTCTAGAAACTTTTAAGTTTGTCATAAAGAATTCGAATTCCTTTTCATGTATACCTATTCTTCGCAAATAAACGATTTTAAATTTGAATTTTTGAATTTTGAGCAATGTTCGAAAATTTGCAACTCTTTTTGCCTGATTCGGGGATCGAACCCGACCCCGAGATATTGGCCGGTGCTTAAACCATTAGACCTATAAGGCGTTGAATTGATGCGAGCTTATGATAATGATAATTCAGTAGCATTAATGATAGAATATTATTAACACTCGCTTTTTAGGTGTGCTTCTCTACGGAACCGTTAAAATGAATAGACCGGACGTCGTCCAAATAGGTTGAAAAAGCTTTCACGACCAAAAAAGCTCAGTCACGGTTGGCCTTACAGAAAACCTCAGTCACGGTTGGCCTTACAGAAAACCTTGCAAACTAAATTATGCTAAACGTTGATTTGCACTTAGGACGTCTAAAATATAGAAAGGTTTTTACTCACTTTATTATTGTCTAGCATTCTCCTGAAATGGAAATGCTTAGGTTTCTGTTATTCACACTTTATTTTTTTTTTGACATGTCCAAGTATTTTAATTAATATTAAGTACAGTACTAAATATTTAACGCCCCGTTGGTCTAGTGGTTTGAATATCGGGCCAAGATCTCGGGATATCGGGTTTGATCCCCAGGCAGGTCATTAAAAAGTGTCGAATTTTCGACCATTGCTCGGGTTGGAGATTACCAACCAGCATTTGGCGAGCGTGGCGATTATGCCAGTACCCATCATAGCAATGGTCACTTGAGTACAATGATGAAGGCCCTTCAGAGGGATGATTACAAGGCGTTACTTTACTTTAAGGGTAGAGTTCACCAACAGACGTTTAAGTTTTAAGCAGCGTTTAAAATATTATTTGACATATTTTGTATGGGAATTGTGTCAAATAAATCGTCAATCTATGTTTACCGGCTGTTTGAGAATTGGTGAACTCGGGTCTTACAGTACAATAAGGTCAAATTAGTGACAGTTAGTCAACCTACCACTATGTCAACTATCCTCAGTTTATATGGAGAACTAGCCTTTTTCCGCGGCTTCGCTCGCGTTAAATTCGGGGTAACGATAAAATTTCACCCCCTCATTTAAGGGGTTGGGGGCGGATTTCCAAAAGAAAATTGATGCACGATTTTTTTGTAAGTCACAAATAGCATACCCATTTTTAGCTTACTACTTTGAAAATTTTGTAATGCTCCATACAAACTTACATCCCCCATTTTAGGGAAGTGGGGGATTAGAAAAAGACAAAAAGTAGCCTATGTGATCCCTTTAACTATCTTCACTTAAAAAATCACGTCAATTTGTTTCTCTATTTTACCGTGAAAGACGGACAAACAAACAGACACACACTTTCCCATTTATAATATTAGTATGGATGTGTTAGTGCTTAGGAGAGTGCATTCGTCAACTTAATACAGTATTATAGCATGCAAAATATAAAAAAAATGCAAATAACTAATTTTAATCAGCAAAAGCAATAAGAAGATACTGAAATGCCAATTAGATTTAATAATAATCAAACAGTTTTTTTTATTGTCTTAACAGGAAAACATGCTTTGACCATATTAACTATATCATGTTTTATACTATTTCAATTTGAACTGATTTTGACTGAACACAAATTAACTAAATTTATTTAAAGTTTTTCTGACCGTTTGTCTTGTTTTGTTGAAATGATACCTACCAGTTACCTTTGTGTAAATTACTTCTTATTTAGTTCTTGCAATAAATTGATTAATTTCTAGATTGTGCGCTCGCGTACATAATATATTGTTTTGAAGTTATTTTATAAGTGAAATGTTATTTCTAATAATTATGCTTATTTAAGCACTTTGAATTAAAGTACTATTGATTAAAGTACTATTGGTTTCATGGAAATTTTCATTAACACTTTTTTTCGTAAAGACTTGTGAAGGTATTAGCGTTAGCCATTACCGGCTATCGACTATTTAAGGAGGATCAAATTGACATCGTTAGGTGCTGTCCATCATTCCACCTTCGTAGAGAAGGCTTATTCAAAAGATTGATGAAATAGAAAAATCTCTTTGGTGTCGTCAGAGGTTAACAAAGTATTTAGGTAACGCACCTGTCACCACTAATGGCTTTAAAAATGGTCCATTTTTCGCCATCTTAAAAAGCTCCATGAAGACAAAATAAGGAGATATCTGTTTTCTTTTTTTAGGTTATTAGAAGTGAAAAGTTTTGATAAAAATATAATAACTTTTAATTCTAGAATAAGACACGACTTTCTACAAGTTTGGCCATTTTTTATGACTTCTTTTTCGAAGTTAAAGTCAAGGATGGTCCCATGTACCTATATTTACATCTAAAAGTAAAATAATATGAGTAACAGCCAAATAAATACTAACCGACAAATTTTTGAGCACCGATTCAAAATTTCGTGCTTTCATGATTTTCGTTGTTTTTTATAGTAATTTTAAGAAAAAGTATTCAGGAACAGTCAAAGTCCAGTCAAACATCAGCACATTACACATACAAAACTGAGTTATCCCACTGCGAGTTGTCCCATTTTTGATAAATAAGCTTAAAAGGGTTGGGTTAGTCCCTAAGGAACTCAAGTTGCGAGCAGACGTCGAAACGCGGGCTGACGACCTTTTAGCAAATATCTGAATTAAAATATTTGGTAATGTTGATGGATGACGATGTATTTTCCGATGAAATTCGGCTTTTGAATGCTTTGAAGGATTTTATTAGTTAGAATAGTCATGTAAAATCTTACCAATATTATATGTGCGAAAGTTTTGATTTAATGTTTCATGCTCGTTCCCGCCAGAATGGAAAAACAAATATAAGTGAAATTTTTTAGGGATACTGATTATAGACAGGAATAGCGCATAGGCTGCTTTTTATCCCAAAATTAAAGTTGGGATTTCTTCTTCTCCACGCGTACAAACAGCGGACAACAGTTAGTAAAGTAACAAATATAAACTTCGACAAAAAAAGTTTAAGCCACAAAGTCCACTGTGATAGTTAAAATGGCGGACTTATTATAAACTTTGAATAGATTCTTCTAGTTGTATCTGTCAAAGATGGTCTGGTGTTGAAATTTCCAAGCCTGATTTAGCCAAGACTTGTCTTTATGATTCCCATCTTGAGACAGTTACTGGGATCAATGGGCTGAAGGGGAATACTAGAGCTAAGTGATGCCACTAATTGATTAAATTTTATTAATTATAAACAAAGTCAATTCTCAAAAAACTAGAACAGTATCATTTTAGCAAAATACCTCTAGTATTTGTTGAATCGCTGTTCTGCTTTTTATTCTGGCATTCTTTTGTATTGTACAATATAGCTAAAAGTGGCCGCTTTTAGCGTGAGCGACAAATCCGACTTTATAAACAACTAAAATAAATGAAAAGTTTACTTTGATTCAATAAATAATAGAGGTAATTTGCTAAAATGATACTGTTCTAGTTTTTTGGGAATTGATTTTGGTTAGAAGTAATAAAACTAAATCAATTGGGGGCAAAACTTAGGTGTAGTAGTCCCCTTAACAAAGCTTAGCACCATCCATTATCCATTCATCCAAAAATATCGTTTTTAAGCACCATCCATTAAAGTTATTTTACCGACAACCCGCATCAGTAGGATAACTCAAATAAAAAAAAACTATTTTCTTTAATTTTTTTCGATTTTTATGTTGTTTTAAAATAAATATTATTGTTGCTATACACAACACCATACATTGAATTGAATTTTTTTCCGTGACCACGAAATCTATGAAATGATCCTAATACACGCGAATACTTCTAGTAACATAACAATAGCAACTCTATTTCCAATTTAATCTAGTCACATAATGAGACACACATATACCTGACCTTGCAGAACGTTCTTGAATTTCAATACCTCGAACAAAAAACTCGTTTGTTAGCGAAACAGTAATTTCCGTTACAGAATTTGTACCCACTATACAAAATTAAAACGCGAAAGAATTTCACCCACACGTTTCAAGGCTGGTTTTTTACACCGAATATATTCTTGAGCGGCATCCTATTTTTTGTTTTTATTGCATTCTCTTTATTAACATAAACAGTCTGCAACATAATTTGAAATGCTGAGTTGTGAAAATATTTAGAACAATTTCGTTGGAACAAGTTTGTCATTTTTAAATTTTGTTTTGTGCTACTTTCTAGTTTGTTATCCAGAGCACGAATGTGACTTACGTAGCTTACGAAATCAGCATGCTGATTTGGCAATAGACTGAACAAGTCTGCTGCAGAAACGATTAAGTATCGTTGGAGCAGCCAAATCCTATAGAGTGGTGACCACGAATTTCGTTTATAGATACTGAACCTGGCTCAAGGTCGAACAGCGGGTAATGGAAAGAGCAAAGCTTGGTATTTACCTGCGTGATAGAATCAGAAATGAGAAAATCCGTAGGAAAACTAAGATAACCGACATCACGCGAAGAATTGCAGAGCTGAATTGGCAGTGGGCGGGACACATAGTACGAAGAACCGATAGCCGTTGGGGCGGCAGGGTTCTGGAATGGCGACCGCGTACCGGACTACGTTCTATGGGTACGCCCCATCAGGTTGACCGACGATCTGGGGAAATCGCGAGAAGCTGTTGGATGCGGGTGGGGCGGGACCGATCGTTGTGAAGATCATAGGCCTCCCCAAATGTCCAGTAGTGGGGGCGTCCTACCTACGCCCAATGGCTCCTTGGTCTGAGGATGATGGTGAGGACTGCTGGCATTTTAATTCAACAGTGGGTGGCAGAAGGCTGCATGTGACGATTTCAGTTTATCCAACATTTTGCTTGAAATTTACCTCAGCGGCCTTAAAGCTTCGATGGTCTAGTGGTAAAGCCCCGTTGGTGTAATGGTTCAAGTACTGGGCCAAGATCTCAAAGTCCTGGTTTCGATCCTCGAGTTGGGCAACTAGAGTTTCGTTGGTGATCAACAACCCCCACTTGGCAAGCGTGATGGAGCGAGCTTACCCAGAAAGTGGCACTGGTTCTCTCAAACACTAGCGTAACACAGAAAAACTGTTTGGCGCTGGACTCCGGGTCCAGGTGGCCTCTTACGAAGCCTACCACCGCAGAGGGATCTGGTAGCCGTCATCATTGGTTAGAAAACCAAAGATGCCGTTGCCCAGGGTGGATCAGTAGGAGGTAGATCCCATCACCCCAACCTGTAAACGTGTTTTAATAAAGCCCTTCCTTTACAGAAAGTTAGCAACTAATTAGTATACGCTAACCCTAGTGATAGTTTATGGGGTTCGTTTAAAACTTAAAGTAATCAATTCCGGACAGCTTTTGTTATACCTAAAGGTCAGGCAAGTTTTAGGGTTGATTTAGCTAGGAGCTATCTAATAGATCTAACAAAAGAGGTACATAAATATATCTACTCCATTCAGTCTTTTTGTCTAGATAAAAATGCCTTTAGGCATTGAAACATATTACCTATATACGTGATTTTTTAGGGTTCCGTACCCAAAGGGTAAAAACGGGACCCTATTACTAAGACTTCGCTGTCTGTCCGTCTGTCCGTCTGTCCGTCTGTCCGTCTGTCCGTCGCTCTGTCACCAGGCTGTATCTCAAGAGCCGCAATAGCTAGACAGTTGAAATTTTCACAAATTGTGTATTTCTGTTGCCGCAATAACAACAAACACTAAAAACAAAATAAAATAAATATTGAAGGGGGGCTCCCATGCAACAAACCCGTTTTTTTGGCCGTTTTTGGTACAGAACCCTTCGTGCGCGAGTCCGACTCGCACTTGGCCGGTTATTTTTAACTTAAAACTTTAGACTGATGGAATAGGGAGCTTATTTCTAACCATGAAATTATGAATAACAATTTTCAAGTGGTTATAGTTTTTTAAAACGAATCTATTAGTCTCTAGATTATGCTTAAATAGTAATTACACACCAAGAAGAAAAAGAAACCAGATACTTTTATGTCATCGTTATCATGAACCGTATTTGTAAGCTGAAATAATACACTAAGAAGAAAAAAACGGTTCATTTAAATTCAACTTAAAAACTCCTATTTGGAAATAATTAATAATTTCTAAAGTGAGTTTAATCATGCCAAATGTAACTTAACTGACTATCAGTGACCTCAGATATACGAAGGTTAAAAAGCAGCCATGGTAGCGTTTCAAGCCCTAAAAGACACCCAGTTGTCTCGATAACAATTGATTTATATTGTGTCTAGAATTTCCGATCGTCAAAGGGTACAAGCTCAGGAACCTTCATTATTATGATAGCCTAATTACAAATATATTATATACAAACGTCCCTCACATCCAAATAAAATCCAACACAAATAATTCGTAATTTGAGATGAAGGTGTTTTAACCTTGTTAACAAGCTCGGGAACCTTCATTATTATGATAGCCTAATTACAAATAAACCAACGACTCTCGCATCAGAAGTCGCCAATATACGCACGAATAATTCGTAATTTGCGGGTTGGGAATGCTTATGTGGATTAGGTCTAGTCTGTTGCGTGACTAGAATTCCTATGTACAAACAGCACATTAAGCTACATACTGAGAACCGTATGTTGTTAAAATAAGGGCGATTTTACTACAAAAAGTTATGTATAACTGATGTGATGACTGTACGGTGGCAAGATGGTAAGTTTAAACCGGTTGAGACAGCGACTTGGGAAAGCGAGTCGTTAATTTATTTATTAAAATGTTATTGCACAAATAAGTATATAACTATATTATACTTAATTTATTAAAATAAACTTAAAGCCATAAAATATGGAATTATCTACCAGACAACCTTTGGGTTCAACAGAAATGCTTTTTAGGTGGTGCGACATCAAAACAACCTATACGCCAGTCCAGTGTAAGACATTATTCTCACCAAATTTAAAGTTCTGCCATAATCCCTACGCTTAGTAGGTAGGTATTTTCTGAATTTACTCAACCGGGAATCAAACCTAGAAGCTTGCGTAGTACGTGGACCACTGCACCATAAATAGAGACTTTGGAAAGCGAGTCAACATCATCAGGTAATGCCATTCCAGCATTAGACATACTTCTAACCAAAATACAAAGGTCTATGTGCAATATTTACCGCCAGGTGTAGGTACTGTAAGAGTTTTGCCACTGTTAGAGGTCGCAGTCTGACAAATGGCGGAAAGGACTTTCCCCAACTATAACCAGGTATTAAAAGAAAATAGGACAATTAATCATATTAAAAACCAAATTGTACCTACTTGCGACGTGATTTTACTGTCGCAATCATCTAGAATAAACTTTTATTGTTAGAAACGGATAGATAAACATATATGGGAGGGAAATGTGACAACACTCAAAACTACTTAAAGGCAGTCATCACGAAACAAACAAATAAAATTTGGACAATTTGTCATACATTGGTTTTTGACTGTTTATTAGAAGCAATCAATGGGGCTATCGCTAGTGAATTTGCCACTAGAGGCGCTAGTGTCGCGTGAGGTCAAATATCATTCACTTTGTACTGGTTTTAGCGGAATTTGTTGCATAAATTATAATTTCTTTAATTTACCTGCTGGAAAGTGATCTCCTTCGTAAAATATCGCAAATATGGATTATTTGGCGATTAATGTGAACGCTTTAAAGGCGGAATTAAGAAAAAGCGCAAAAATAGGCGGCCTCAAGAGCAACTATTTCAGAAGTTAGTTTTTTGATATCAAGATAGTTATTTATAAACAATATAACTTTAATTAGATTCAAGATATAACACTTTGTTTCGGCGCCAATCGCCTTTGACAGCTATACCTCCGGACCTCAGTCTACAGTGGCGCCAACTGGTGAGCAAAGAAACGATAGTCCCCATTGCCTAAGGTGGGTATCGAACCCACATTGCACAAGGTTGGAAACTTGGAATTAAAATAATGGATTTTTTAAACAATACACTGTTTCAATCCCAAGAAGTTAGTATGTAAGCACTTGTTTTTGTAAAAACCAGACAATGGAGGTACTACAAACAACCGAAAAGAGATTATTTACATTGATCCGTCTCGGAATCGAACCAGGTCCCTTAGAGCTGGGGTCCCCTTGAAAGATGATGTCTATATATCCCTAAACCACGAACAGTTTAGTCCAAAACCAAATCAGAGGCCAGAATCCTAAAAAAACCTTTATATTTTATAAACTATTGTTTGTCATAAATCATTTTAAATTGTCCCGTCACCCTAACCCTCCTAATGAGCTCCTCGAGATTCGTATTGTTCGTATAGGTACTTTGAAGTTATCTACGTCCTATTTATCTTACTACAATTGTTTTGTTTAGCAAACGGAAAAGAAACGTAAAAAATCTTAGTTTTAATGCCGAAAATCTATATTGTAAGTGGCTTATCAATTATTGTAAGATGACTACCAGTACTTTTTTTTTTAATTCTTTATTATTTACAGGACTTATGACGTTACATTGACACGTCAGTCCTATCATGACCTAACCTTAACAATTAGGTACCATAATTAATTATGATGATGACACAAAGTTTTGTCGACAATACACCTAGGGCTAAGATGCGAAACCACGGTAAAATGGTCGCACCACATGAGAAAATTTGTCTACATGTCTTATTTTAACATATTTCCTAACATGGCAACAACCCGCGATAAAAATTATTCGCTAGACAAACGTTTATCTACATGACAAACGGATGAAGCCATATTACATAATATAATAATATAGTCTTACTTAGGTGAAGAAACATTGGTTAATAATAATCATTTGTTCAATTTTACGTTTGGCTAAAACACTTAATCTGCGTTGACAAATCTTTGGGTGACCATGTTAAAGTTTGTAGACAATTTTATCGTATTTCGTATTTTGACAGTTAGAGATGACATAAATGGCCTATCATGTTAGCAGCGGTAGACAAACGATATAACGCTGTCAAAATACGCATCTGAGCCCTACTGTTCGCTTAGAACTCGCCTTTATTTTTTGCAAGTTGGATTTTAGTTTCGTTTTTTTTATTCGATAAACAACGTTATTTATGTTTTTTTTTCTTTAGTAGGTTTAACGGCTTTGGATACTTGTCCATACAGCCAATTCTTTAGTAATGTTTTCTTTATTTTTGCATTAAAACGTTGATGTTAGACGTTTTAATGCTTCGATGGAGTTTTTGGAGACAGTCGAAAGATTGAAGGAATGTAGAGAAGTCCCCAAGAAAGAGGTGAACTGTTCGCGATCCCGCGAAATCACTATAAACAATAAAACGTATCTCACGAACTCCCGCCAAAAACCCCCTTATATGTTTAAAACTGACAAAGACTAAAAAAACAGTGTTGTAGATTTAATTTTAGAATATACAAGGAGCATATTAAGAAGTAAATCAATATATAATATAAAATCTTAGTCGCGAGTTAACCTTGAAAGTTTCTTTTTTATATTAAAATTTGCCATCGTTTGGCTATTTCATTTTGAACAATAATTCATAATTTTAACCATGATCATCTGTAAAAAAAATGGCACATTCCCATATTTCAGATATTCAGTAAAAACACTTGCGACACAAAATTATTATTATTGTCATTTGTTACCGTTTTACTATAATTTGCCACACTTATAATTCAGAAATAAAAGTATTACCTCTCCAAGAATCTCTAGAGGTTTCTGTACCGCGAGCAATTAAATTCTGTGTCGTGGCCATTTTTAATATTATTTTTATTACTGCGATCTTCTAGCGGAATGACTGAAAACATATTTCTTTTCTTTATTATATTATTCTTGCTATCTAAAACACGCAGAACCACCATTGTATTTCGTAATAAGAATGGCTTGAAACAGTTTAAAGTTTCAAAAGTTTAATAAATCTTTTTCATTTACGCTTTTGTCTTTTGTACAAAAGATATTGTGGGCGATGAGATCTGTTAACATTTTCTATCGGTTGTTTCACATTGATTTAAAATGATAAAAACTAATAAGTTAGATACTAGAAAGGGGTGAAGTATAAAAAATTAAACCGGCCAAGTGCGAGTCGGACTCGCGCACGAAGGGTTCCGTACCAAAAGGGCCAAAAAACGGGTTTGTTGTATGGGAGCCCCCCTTTAAGTATTTATTCTATTTTGTTTTTAGTATTTATTGTTATGGCGGTAGCAGAAATACAGAACTTGTAAAAATTTCAACTGTCTAGCTATAGCGGTTCTTGAGATACAGCCTTGGTGACAGAGCGACGGACAGGCGGACAGACAGCAAAGTCTTAGTAATAGGGTCCTGTTTTTACCCTTCGGGTACGGAACCCTAAAAGACCACTACATTATCACTATAATTTAATAAGCCAATTGTTTTGTATTGCATAGGTCTGACTCAAAACATAGGGAAAGAAATATGCTTAAAATCATACATGCGCTGTAGATAGCCATAGAATAATGAGTCTAAAAACACACTGGTTTCAGCGATTTCACGAACAGCTTACATTGAAATCTTTTATTAATTATTTAAGGATCTAACTCGCACTTACTACCATATGATTATGACTACTAGTAACCGTTCAGAACTTCTGAATGAATCCAACTAAATGCTTTCGTAAAATTGTCAACATCGACATTAAATCTTCATGATTTTACGAGTCATCTTTGTACACGAAACCAAAAACAGCAATGACAATATATTGCCATAATAATACTTCTCCAAAAGACTCGCTACTGAGATGGTAGGTAAGTACTACGTTTTTTTAATACGCGATTAGAAGCTTTTCGTAAAATAAATATGAAAATGTGATTTTTTTGCAAGGCATCGCAAAGAAAATAAAACTGATCATCTACCTTATGTACTATTGTTTTATGTTTAGACATATTACTTTCTAGTTTCCCCCGTATAAATCTAGCCTATTTTAATTATATCTTCGGATTTCTACTAAAAGTGTACTTATTGTAATGTGTATTGTATTGTACTTAAGTTTCTCCAAAATGTATAGCGAACCGCTAAACCTCTTGTTAAACCTGAGACGTATAAACGCCTTTTTCAAGTCCGCTTCCGAAAAAGGCTCACAACTATATTTCCAAGGTATAAGCGTTTCAGGAGCACGCTGCAAATCCAATCTTAGTAGCGGAGCGGTACTGCGATACTCCTATTTGTATCGGAAAGTTGGTATCCCGTCGGGCGTAGTTTGCGGGGTTGTTGGTAACTGTGTTACCGATCTCTTGACCGGTTGTTTTATAGTTTTTTCAGTTTCGTACCATACATTTTTTGGTACAGAAAACAGATTATCGAACAGTGACAAAATGTCGATTTTTGTGACACGATGTTGAGCTGTATTAGTTCTGCTTGTAAGTTGAAATTAGATTGAAGATATTTTATGTTATGGAGTTGATAATCTTTTTAATATTACTTGGTTAACAAGACAGCGATGTATGTTTGGGCTCCAATGGTCTCAATGTAGGGACTCTAAAATGTCATTGGCAGCCAGCGCCGTTAGAAATTAATTACTGACTGAATTATTCGGTCAACAAATTTTGATATACAGTTACGGTTACGGTTATACGGTACCGAGATACGGTTTTAAACTTTACTAATTTATCAAAGTTCAAAACAAATTTTTTTAAGCGTTATAAAAATCTGCTTCTTCTTTCGTAACAATTTATAGGTGGCTAACTGTGTTAAAAATATACAGTTTTTATTTATTTCAAAAGGTAAAAATCTAAAACTAAAAATAATTAAACTCATGTACAGCAGACTTTGAAGTAAAACAACGAATGATTTAACCACTCAAGCGTAGAATGGACGCAGACTAAACCACGTTTCCTAGTAAGAACCGAAGAGCTAAAATCGAAGTTTGTGCGCCCATTTTAGGTGTAAGAAGAAAACCACAACCTTTAACCTAGTATAGAAAGTTCAGAGTAGGTACCTACAGATTTACATTTTAGAGGATAGCTTTTATAAAACGTGTTATTAGTTTTATACACAGAATAGAGGCATACTAAACCATATACCTAGTTCATTTTCATTATATGAAATTGTAGTTTAAACATTTTAAAATATTTTCACTATCAGTAAATAAACTTGAAAAATTATGTCTCAGGCGGGACTTGAACCCGCATCTCCTCGCATACGTGGCGCTTTACCATTTAGCCACCGAGATACTACGTCACAGGCGTCTATTTTTTAATCATATTCTTATCGCTGTAAGCCAGCGTTGTTTTATGAAATGTTCGGAGTTTTGCACTCTTAACACCCGAAAAAAACATCTTATCAGATGTTTGACAGTCAGTTAAGATAAAGACTTTTAATATGTTATAATAATGTTTGTTTGTGTGTCTAGTGGTTGAGGTACCTGGTCAAGATCTCGAGGCCCTGGGTTTGATCCCCGGGTTGGCTAATAAGAGAACAAATTGTCGAACATTGCTCAGAATTTGTGATCACCAACCCGCATTTGGCAAGCGTGGTGATCGTGCCACTACCTATCATTGCTTAGCAACTGGAATGCAATGATGGAGGCCTTTCTCCTGCTGTGGGATGATTACAGTCCCTTTTTTTTGTGTATACTCAATGGGCTTGCT
Organism: Anania crocealis; assembly: GCA_949315895.1. Lineage (NCBI taxonomy): Eukaryota > Metazoa > Arthropoda > Insecta > Lepidoptera > Crambidae > Anania > Anania crocealis. Next base: position 12,642,659 of record OX438869.1, read on the forward strand.
CTTGACTAAATACTTACTCTACGGTTAAGAAGAAGCCTAAGATGGAGCGAGCTTACCCAGAAGCAGCCTATTCACTCTTGCTTTGAAAATTTTAGGGTTATAATTTTTCGGGAAAACAGATGCAGCCAGGGCTTTCCACTCCTTGGCGGTGCGCATCACAAAGGAAGAGGAAAAGCGCTTGGTACGCGATCGCGGTATATCAACTAGGAAGGGATGATAACCTGCAGTGTGCCTAGATTCCCGAAGATAGAATAGAAAGGGGAAGGCGGAATGAGCTCATGCAGCTCAAAAGCACACTCTCCGAAGTACAACCTGTAAAATACCGACAGGCAAGCAACTCTGCGACGGTGGCCCAGTTAAAATTAGTTTTATTTCTGCAAATAGGCCCCAGAAGGCGCTTTTACTCGTCTCAATTTAAACCTACCACTGCTTCGGGACAAGTCTGGGCTAGTGCCGAGAAGAAGCAGCGCAAGAAACTCGGTCACTATTGTCAGCCTCTTTTTAAATCATTATTTTTACAAAAAGTTTAAGCGAGTACGAGCTGGGCCAATTCTATCATTAACGGTGTAATAGCCCGTTTTCATTGAAATTGCTTTAACATACGATTTAAGTTTATGTCCAGGGAGTTCAGCAATACCCTGTTTATAATTTGTTGAAAATACGAATACAATTTCCCATAAACGATTTTTTCTACTTTTCGCAGTCTGAAGCGTGGAACGGCAAGTTTATCTTTATTTCTGGTATTGAAATTGTGTACAAGTAAGAAATAAATATATATTCTTACGAACGTAAACAATATTCTCGACAATGTATTGAGAAGACACTGTAAGTACCTATATAAGTCTCTTCGAAGAGCTCTTTCAGCGAGTCACGGGGTCGAAGGCCGTAAATAGCCCAGACTATGAAGATTAGTTTTCACCAGCTCATCGTCTCCAATAATCTTTCTGGCTCTGCATTCTACCGAGTCAAGTGCAGCCAGCTGGTATTTGGCCGAACCATCCCAGAGGTGAGAACAATCCTCCATGCACGACCGAACTTGTGCTTTATATAGAATCAAGAGCAGTCCGTTACTATACACAAAACTTTAGGACGGCTCGAATAATTCTTAACTAGATCCAATAAAATCATAAGTACTATTTAATATTTAACAGAACTGATGATGTTATTTCAGAATTTTCTCATAAAGAGCTAATTTACATTGGAGCGTGGAATGACGATGAAGTAATTTTTACACTCGCTGAGCAACGAGGGCGAACGAACATGATTTGCTTTTTTTACTCTTCAAAGGTATTATTTCACGAAACACAGCTTTATGTGTGTTTTAATATAAAAACATCCCTGGTATATATTGATGTGAAGGAAAAGGGTATTATATTAAGTTCCATGATTGTAGTCAAATGAATAAAATCTGTCTGTCTCTTTCAAAAAAGCGTTTGCAACACAGAATGGCACCCCTTGTCGCCCTGTGTGCTGTAATAAATGAGTAAGAACTTACAGATTATTAACTTATATTCTTAATATCTCAAAAAAATGACATAATTTAATTTATTTCCCTCAAGACCTCATCTATTAGATCTTAATCCACTCCTGCCTCCTGTCAAGAATGATATCGCCAAGCTCATTTTTTGGATAAAATTCAATTTATGGTTAGTTCGTAATCACCCCCGTTCCAATTAGTGGCTGAATGAAACTGTGGAGTGAGACGGCACGTTTTTCTTTATTTTTCACTCTTGAGTGTGTTGGGAGTAGTCGATTGTTTCCGTATCGAATGTCGATGGTAAAATTGCCTTATGTTTAAGTGATAAAATTTAAGCTGATAAAAGTTATACGATTAATTATATAAAGTTACACAGAATTTATTTTTTGTAGTGTTCAGAATCTGTTTCTGTCTGTGTACGTCAGTATTTAGTGTTATTCTTAAATGTGGACAACATCACATACATAGTTCTGATCCCAATTTGAATAACTATTTAAAGCATTCGTATTTTGGAAACCAGAAACAACGAAGGTACCACAAATACCCAACCCGAGAAAAGGTAGAAAAACACTTTTTTCTACATTGAATGCATTTTTTATCGCAACAAGCCTTTTAGAACCCCAGTGTACCACTTTGACTAATACTTGATTCTAAACAAATATTATTATGAGCACCGATATGCCGATAGTTTAGTAAAAAGAAATGGTTAAACATAGGCTGGGAAACGAACTCCAAAACGTGTTGTTTTGACTGAGTTTTTTTTTTTAATAAGTCAAATTCATATCACGTACCGTAGTGTTAAACACTAACCACTTTTAAAATGTATCTTGGTAAAACACACAAATAGCTTGAATTTGTAAAAAATACCATTATGTATGTATATTACATGCTTTGATCAACAATTGCATACAAAATTATAATGATTTGCACTAGTTTTGTGCATATTTCACAGTCAGACGGAAGAAATATTCGTAACGTTTGCATAAATTTCTTGATTACAAACTTAAATGGCAGTTTATTTTAATATATTTCTCTATGTAATACTATGTCATAATTAATTTAATTAAACATTTGGATTTTTATAATAATACCAGAAAAAAATAATTCTACGTGTTAGTTATACAGCACCTAGCTTGCTTAAAAAAAGGGCGTAAGGCAAAAAAGTAGAAATTAATCAAAATATTTTTATAAAACAAAATACACAAAGTCGACTATCGATACTGTACATAGTTGAAGGCACTATTCTTGACACCGAGTTTTCAACACCCGCCAGGATGATTTTTCGTTTCAATAATGATTTTTCCGTAATGAATTGTCTTGTGAATTTTTCGGAACTATTGTCTGGATTTTCGGGTTTTTGCGACATCCGTAGTCTTTGTCTGGGGATATAATAGCTTTTGAGACTGCACACAATTAAAAGAACTAACAAGTGAACTGTTTAAAAACTGTAAAATATATAGGTAGTACCTATAGTTAGTCAAGAGATGATAATAAAGTGTTCGCAATATTTTGCCTTTCCGAAAATTGTACAGCGGGCAATGGAGAGAGTGATGCTTGGTGTTTCCCTACTCGATAGAATCAGAAATGAGTAAAAACCTAGTAAACAAGTTAGTTGACCAAAAGTGAACGCCGTCTAGCGATTGATTATGTGAATAATGATTATTATTTTTCCTTAAGTCAAAAAAATAAGTTAACTGACTAAATTTCTAAAAATTGGTCAGGCACACACTCGAAAAACTACTCAAAGAATCATAATTACATGACTCTTTATAAGCTACGCATCTAATAGATAAATTTTGATCGTACTGTCAAACAGTGGTATATGTATAAATAACGATTTCATAAATCGATTTTCTAAAAACTGCGAATCAATTCTATTATCGATCTCAAGCGATGCCACGCCAAATATACTAGGTAAAATGAAAATAAATGACAAAGATATAAACATTCAAGTCTTGCTTCGTACGAGGACTGTTAAAATTCAACGACCCTTAAAGTGAAGGGACGAAAATGAATATTTAACGCATCCATCGGCGAGTAAGTATTAGGCTATATAGCAAAACGGTCGACAGAATCTGCAGCAATTTTTACTTAGGACGTTATGAAAGCAATGAAGAAGTTACGGCCTTCGGTATTTGTTCGGTATTTTAAAACTCCCACAGAAGTCTTTAAGGCTTTTAAGGCATCCCATAAAGGAAGTCATAACGTAGCTCTGATACTATTTGAAATATGTTTATGTCGTTCATAAAAATGGGATAAGAAAAAAAAACACGATTGAAAAGTTTTCGTGATGGTAACATTATTCAGTCCGTTTTTATCGCAATGTATCTTCTGTTGTTTGTTTGCGTTTCATTTGTGCCAAAACCGAATTATTGGATTTCAAACATAATGATATGAAACTTATTATTATTATTTTATTTATATATTTATTTTTATTTATTTATTTAATAAGAGCAACCAACAAATCTTACACTAATATTACAATCAAGACTAACATTAAATATTATATAGCTAAGTGCAGATTCAGTTACAGGCTGCTACGACTTGCAAATGTGAGATTTAATTAATTAATTAATTAATTTATTTAAACTTCATTCAGACTGCGTCAAATATCTTGGTTTCCACTTGGATAGGAGGCTTACGTGGAAACAACACATAAAAAAGAAAAGGGACGAGGCCAACATCAAGTATAAAAACCTACACTGGCTAATGAACCGCAATTCTAGTCTCTCAGTTGATAACAAGCTCCTCATCTATAACTCTATCATCAAGCCAGTCTGGACATACGGAATCCAACTATGGAGCACAGCCAAAAAACTAACATCAGCTGCCTGCAAAGGGTTCAAAACAACATTCTCAGAACAATAGCGAATGCGCCGTGGTTTACTAGGAACGAAGAAATTCATGAGTACTTGAACGTTCCTACGGTTATCACTGAAATAGAAAGATGCAAGTCAAGATACTCTGAGCGTCTTTCAAATCATCCTAACCCTCTTATTGCTCAACTGCTTGAGCGTCCTGTAGTCTCTAGACTGAAAAGAAAGAACGTATTATAAAGGAAGTAGAGGCGCTGGCCTGCTACTCCTCTCTCGCTCACTTGCGCTCAACAAATTTGCTTATAGTCCAGTGACTGATCGCAGATATACAAAAAAAAATAAAAATATTTAAACTTACGTTATTTCTAAATAATGACCAAAATTATGAGCCGAGAGTTCCGCGTGCAATATTTTTTTTTAAATTAAGAAGACTGTTATTAAATATGTCTATGGCAATTTTCTTTTGAAGTACATTATATTGCCGCTGAAGCCTGTTTATAACTGAGTAGTGGCCAAGAGCACCTCTGGATCCCTCGGCGGCAAATGGTATAAATTTACCTTGTCTCGGGATTTTAAAAGGTACCTATATTAAAGTTAAGCTATTCCAAGAGACCAGGGCTGTCCAGACCACCTCTCACAATCTTAAATAAAAACATTTGATCCAACATAAATCTTCTATGTTTAAGGCTAAGAATTTTAAATCTTGAAAGCCTGTCAGCGTACGACGGCAACCGCTTAGCTTGACCAGATTGAAAACAGATATGCCACAAAAATCTTTTTTGCACTCGTTCTCCGTGGCGGAGTGGCGTACACACCGGTTTTCAAGGTGTCGCCTGCTCCGAGGTCCCGGGTTCGATTCCCAGACGGGTCAATGTAGAAAAAATTTGTTTTTCTACATTTTCTCGGGTCTGGGTGTTTGTGGTACCTTCGTTGTTTCTGGTTTCCAAAATACGAATGCTTTAAATAGTTATTCAAATTGGGATCAGAACAATGTATGTGATGTTGTCCACATTTTTTTAAAAAATTTTTTTTTTCTGATCGCTTGCCGTGCACCTCATAGTGAGGCGACCACACTGGACTACAGTACTCTAAAATGGAACGTACTTATGCGTTATACAATGGGATTTTTGTGGCAGGCCTCAGTTCCTTACAATTACGAACCACAAAACCTAGCATTTTAAAAGCTTTACTCGCATTGTACGAGTATTCAATATGTCTATTAAACTGTAGTTTTATAGACATTTCATTGGTTCCTTTTTACGCCAACACTTTACATTAAAATTAATACAAATTACTTAATTTTGGTGACACTCAAGCCTTTCAGAGTTTTATAACATCCGTTATAATTTTTGTGCAATACAACAATAAATAATAATAATATTATTATTTTATACGTCGTTGTGGTTCTTAACCTCGACGACCTCCATGGCGGAGTGGCGTACACACCGGGTTTCAAGGTGTCGCCTGCTCCGAGGTCCCGGGTTCGATTCCCGGACGGGTCAATGTAGAAAAAAGTGTTTTTCTACATTTTCTCGGGTCTGGGTGTTTGTGGTACCTTCGTTGTTTCTGGTTTCCGAAATACGAATGCTTTAAATAGTTATTTAAATTGGGATCAGAACGATGTATGTGATGTTGTCCACATTTATTTATTTATTTATTTATTTAATCTCAATAAGTAAATAAATAACTTGTAACTGGTTCTGGTTTACATCTTCAGCTTCGTCTTACGATGCCACAGGACTTAGGGCAAGAAGTGTTGCTGTCGGTGCAGTAAAAATTTGTGATATTTAAAAAAAAAAACTGAACATTTCATTATAATATCTAGGTACCAATTATTTAAAATCCATTAAGGTGACGAAAGCAATCTCAAAAATTGTTAATAAAAACCAGAAAAAATATTTCTTAAGTAAAACATAACCCTCAACCAAAATTGCTTACAAAATCAATAGTTATTTAATCTATACTTAATATTATAAAGCTGAAGAGTTTGTTTGTTTGTATGTTTGTTTGTTTGTTTGAACGCGCTAATCTCAGACAGTACTGGTTCGAATTGAAAAAATATTTTTGTGTTGGATAGTCTATTTATCGAGGAAGGCTTTAGGCTATTAAGCATCACGCTGCGACCAATAGGAGCGAGACATCAGTGAAAAATGCTGCAAAAATAATCGCGATCATAATAACAGAAATTGACGCGGACGAAATCGCGGGCAACAGCTAGTGATGAAATATGACAGTGGTGAAATATCTAAGCGCAATAACAAAATAATACCTTTGGTTTATGGAAAACTGACTGATTCCTTCTTTGGGAAGAAAGTGAATCTCAATTAGGATAACTTGACACTTTACCATTAAATAAAAATACACAAAGCAATTATTGTACGATTTTTAAAACATGAAAGGCCTGTATAACCTCTATAAGTAGAATTTGCAAATAGACATAGATTAGTATTTTTTACCAGTAATTCGTAAACGGATAAGCATTAAAAAATTTATTTTCATTTTCTTTAACCAGCTTTATGAGTTGGCGTTAAGAACTTCATTGAAATCATAATATTGATTGTGATCACCTAATAAAGAGGAGGTACTTTTCGTGGCGATTATAATCATCCCTCTGCAGGGCAAAGGCCTCCATCATTGAATTCAAGCTACCACAGCAATGATGGGTACAGGCATAATCAAAACGCTTGCCTAATCATAAACCCAAGGAATACTCAAAAATTCAAAACTTTTTGTGCTTGACCCATTTCAATCTTAATTTGATTAGAAAGAAAAACAAGTCACTAGTTACAACAAGTACCTACAGGTACGTGTTTTATACAAATAATAAAGGCTAGTACTAACGCATTGTAAAAAATACTTTTACGTCTATCAAGTAATTATGAATCACCGAAATGTATTAAGTATGCGCATAATAATAATTTAACTGCAACAAATTGTATAGGCAATTTTTTTTTGGGTATGTTTGTAATGGTCAGAAAAATATTAGGGGTTAAAGGTATGAAATTGCCGTTTTGTATGGACGAAATCGAGAAAAGTAATTTTTCCATACTAAAAATTTTTTAGTTTTTTTAAAAACGCCTGAACCGTTTTCGATGCAATAAAAGGTAAAAGTTAGATGGTTATAAAGCTACTCATTATAAAATTAAAATTTCTGAAAATCAAAGTATATAATACAAATATACTTAATTGAAGCAAGAAGGCCAGCTAAAACATTGTAAGGGGTCTTTTCAACGACTTCCTTTGAAGTAATAGGCACTAGTATTCTATTTTTTTTAGTCAAAAGTTACTTTATTTAGTTTTTGGTACAATACAAAAAGAATTACACAATAATATGACTATACTTAAGAGCTATAAACAAAATAAAAAGTGAGAAAATAATCGGAAATTTCATACTTTAACCCCTTTTATTTGACTGGAACAAAATGTTTGATGATTGCTAAATAGAACTGTTTCAGAAATATCCATAATATAAAAAGTATTCAAAGGGTTAAACATGATCATAAACGGACTATTTACTTTAATAATTATCTTCACTGGTAAACCCGCGCAAAGTCGGGGCGAGCAACTAGTGTATTAAAATTCGATCAAAAATTTTAGTTAACATGTTTTATGTGATTATCGGAATAAAAACAATTGTACGAATAATGAAGACTATTTTTAACACCATTACAGAGTTCATAGTTGCAAACGGTGCTAATTAATGTGGAAAATAATAATAATTACAGTTACTATTTACCTTTACCAGGAAACGCCGTATTGGTTTCCCCGGGGCTAAATCATGGACAACTGTGTTCCTTTCATCACCAAATTAATTAGGCAACTCATTAGGCCGTCTACTAATTAATTACACGAGATAAATTCACATCATCACTGAAAATTAATTTTTTAGCTATATTTAAAAATAATTGTCACTCAAAAGTCGAAAAAACGTTCATGTATTGATAAATAATTTCTCGCGTATTACCTAAACGAAAGTTTGTCGAGCGAAATCGCCCTCTTTTAATACACAACTGCTCAGCGCGAACGCTAGAGCCGTACTGGCTGAAGTGTCTTCATAAGTCTACCACCCCGCACTTCAACATCCTACGAAAGTACTCAGTTAAATTTATACTTTGACTATCGATACATAGATGATGACTTTCAAGTATTACAATTACAAGCAATGTATACAAATTTTACGTTTTCTATCGTGGTATTATCCCGAGATGATTTTCCGACTACGCTAATCAAAGTTTTACCATGGATTTTGTTTAAGGCGACTACTAGAGCTAAGTGCTGCCCCTAATTGTTTTTTTTTTTAATTTATTTTATTTGAATTTCATTTTTCATTTTTCATTTCAATTTCATTTTATTACTTCTAAACAAAATCAATTCTCAAAAAACTAGAACAGTATCATTTTGCAAATTACATCTGTATACCTGTAATAGGAGGAATAAATATTAGGTTAATTACGTTAGGTTTCAAGCAAAACCGGTATGATATCGCGAGTCTGAATAGTCAGGTAATTAGACATCTATGATTTTAATATCTAATTAATATTCACAAAATAGCTAAAAGAACTAAAAAACTCTTCACTTTTCTTAAATACTAGTACGTTTTTCAAGTTTCCATTTTAAGAAAATCTTCTATAAAAGACTGGCAATATTTTTAATTTTCTTAAACAAAACAAATAGGTACCTCGCGAATTTCCAACCCAAACTTTGTAATGAGAAACCTAGTTGTAGTAACTTTAGCGACCTACAAAAGTTAGAACAACTTGAAATTACTAATCAAACTTCAATTGTGGGCAATATAAACACATTATGAACAATATTGACATGCTTTTCAATAATAATTAGATTTTTAGATCTTTATAAGTAATGTTAGATCGATTCTACAATCAATCTAATATCGTACCGTCGTCTAATGTCGTCGTCGGATAATGATCGTCTTTATATTCTTTTTCTTCAACAAATCAACAACTTGTAGATAAAGAAATATAAAGACGATCATTTTGAAGTCGGCAAATAAAATATCCCAGTACCCGTGATTGGCATAGAGAAGGACACCGGTTGTCAAAGGTTTTGCCGATTTTGGGGTCCCAAGTAAGTGAGGTCTTCCGGGGGCCGCACTTTTGAAGACCCTTCATTGTTTTTGATCTCAAAAATAAATTATTTGAACAATGCATTGGAATTAGAGATATAGATTTTGAAATTTCACATGAAGAACATGTACAAATTTCTCGTCGCTTCGCTTAGGTCCGGTTTATTTTAATGAAATATTCATAAAATGTAGACTATGTTCCACTCAAAAATTGTTTAGTATATTTATATTTCTTATCATTATACACAGCGAACAGGTGCCCCTGAAACTTTCAGATTATCCCCACCATCTTAATCGATCGATGCAAATCACCAATCGCAATAAATTCCATTCACGGTACATACGGACGTGGGAGTAAAAAGGTACCGCTAACCCTACTTTGCATAAGTAGACCCATTGGCAATTCTCTTTATTTGACAATCCAATAGTACGTCGGAACCGGGTCTTCCAGACCCATTGAATTTTACAATAGGAATGTCTGCTGGAATTTAGTTTCATTTGTCAAGGTGAATCCCGTGGGTAGTGATGTGATTGGGACTTAGGATAATGGTTGCGAAAAGCTGCATTTTTTCATTATATTTTATAGTGGTAACCAAAAGTCAAAGCTTTATAATGCAAATGGCAATTTAATGTCATCATACTTTTTTTGATATCCCGATGTTTTGGTCACACGCTGTTGTTATCTTATTATATTTTCTTTATTATTATTATTCAAACATATAAATCATGTATATAACCAAATTCAAGCAAAATTAACATAATTTGCTTGCTGGATCCTAAGAGTCTCTTACTATGTATAAAAGGTTAATACATAGAAGATAACAAGTACATAGTTCTTGAGTTTAGTCCTGAAAATATTTTTACCTAGTTTCCGTTCTATGTGCCCTCAGGAAAACTATGTAGGTATGGTATTCGTTTTTTTAAAGTCCTGTCTCCATATGTTTTTTTTTACTCTAGATTCTTACATAATGCTTGTGGACACCGATCGATTGCCATTATGCGTTTGGCCAATATTAGCCTTATTATTTACGATTATCCATTTGAGATAATCTGATGTCAAGGTATTCATATGCACCTACATGTCTGTGACGTAAATTGTTTTTACGACTTCTTCAGCATGATGTTACAACCGCTTTTGATTTCCATTATGAAAAAGAGCTTAACCATTCAATAAAGCGTTAAAACTATTTGATAGTTTTATAATATGTTATAGTTTTATTAATTGAAATTTTTAGGTATTTTGGCACCGCCTGTATCATCAACCGTAAAGTTTTGTAAATTTAACCATAGATTTTAGCATTAAGTTTGCTTTCCGTTGAAAAATTGAGCAGGTTTATAATCGAAGCTATATTAAGACATTATTACTAGCTCTTCGCCCGCGGCTCTGCCCGCGTGAACTCCACGTCATATCGCACGGTCGGAAACATGTACCTAGCGGTGGCATATAGTAAAATAGATAAGGTAGGCTTAATAATTCGTGTCTTTGAAACCATGGAAATACATATACAAAATTTCAACCCAATCGGTCAAGCCGTTTAGTAGTTGACATACCGACAGCAGCGCCACCTACCAGATTCCGCGGTAAAAAGTAGTCTTTGTTCATCAAGGATAGTTTCAGCTTTTAATAGTGAAAGAATTGTTGAAATCGGTCAAGTAGTTTCAGAGCCTATTGAATACAAACATACAAACACACAAACACACAAAACAAATTTTTTTTTCAAGTTTATATACTGATATTATAATAACCACATTAAAAAATTACTGCTGTTTTTAAAAAAGGTTTCTAATTTATTTAACCTAAATAAAATACTGGCCACTTTCTATATTCCGGGCCTATTTTTTTAAATCAACAAATCAATTGTCACTGTCATTGATGAGAAAACGAGAATTATTTGCAACATTTCGCAAGAAAAGCATGTAAAAATAAAATATTTGTTACTAAACGTGTTACAATAAAATGTGGTTTTTTGCTCGTAGTGCTATTCGACTTTTGTTGTTGTGTCTTCTCAGCTTCCGATATTGTTTACTTAGAAAAATTTTGGAGTCTTGTAAGTCTATGTGTTGTAGTACAAATTTTTCTCTAAGAGTTTTTATTAAACCTGTAGGAATCTGATTGAACGTTCTTCAAGCTTCGGTTTTTACATGACCATTTTCACTGAATACCATTTTTGTGACATAAGTGTCTAAAAATAAGTAAGAGCTACGGAACTCGTCTTCTTCTTTTTCTTGTATTTTTCTTGTCATACATTTTTCGTTTAGTTTTCTGTGTTATAGTATACTCAGTATAATACCTATATGCTGTTGGTGTACCTCATTAAATACACAATTGCTTGACCTAAGTTTTCTTAGCATCTACGGTGATTTTTTAAATTTAAATTTATCAAGAAGAATGTTTAAAAAAGTAAGCCACCGATAAGACCTCTTAAATTACTATCGTAATTTATTTAGGGGCAGTACTTAGTAAGCACCTTGTGTTCAACAAAAACTTTGGGACAAAATAGGTTAACTTTTTATTTTGTTCATCTTAAAATACATTAACAATTAAATACGGGTTACAATTAATATAAACTAATTTTAATCACTCTTTAGGAAAAAACATGAACATTTAGAATTATAGTTCTGAATAATCCATTGATTATAAATAAAATAACGATTGTGATTTTAGCATAGTTGATATTCAATCGGAATGACTTCGTAAAATACATACCAATCAAATAAATGACTCAGTTCGGCAATTATAATGAATCATTGATATTCCTGCGTTGTTTTACAGTGGTAGTTGTATGACTTTTAGTCTGAAAGTCAGCCGCTACAGGCGCTACTGTACATATTTTTTTTGTAAAATACTATAAGTACCTAATACTAACAGTATTTTTTGTGTCGATGTGCAGAAGTTTATGTTTTGAAAGAATATTAACAAATTATATTTTACAAAAAACATTTCTAATAATAAACTAAATCGATACAAAACGTACATAACAATAAACATTATTTTAAGTCAACATCAAATCTATACTAGGTATAGTATTTTAATAACAAAATGAATCATTTCATTAAACTGATATAGACATACTCTAAACAGACGAGCATGCATGAAAAGATTGATGAATGTGGAAGAAGCGAAAGATGTATGCCAGGATCGTAGTAAGTGGATGGCCTTGGTCTCTGCCTACCCCGTTGGGAAGGCGTGATAATATGTATGTATGTATGTATGTATTAAACTGATACGTATAAAATAAATGTAATCATCCAAATGAAATTTAAAATGCGTTCTGATAGCGTGATCAGCATTTCCCTCGTTGAAAAATAGCCGTGCAATCACACACAGATCCGTGCGATCGCGTTCGTCTGTGGGATTACTGCAAATGGCGTGGAAACCGTGCTCTATAGGTCTCTGTGTCGACTGTGCGTAGGCCTAGGGATAGTGTTGAGAGCCGAAACAGACCAAATGCGTGCACGTTCACGTGCAATTTAGATTACCGTGTTCATTACAGTTGCATGCAGTAATGGATGGGAGTGGTGTTGAAAATAGAGTAAAATCATAAATCTTTTCGTCTTGTAGATATCCTAATAAGTGATTAAAAGAGTACTGCCAAGAGAATATTTCGAGCGTGGGTTATTCCAGACACAATTAAAATTCATTGTTATCGCGTCAGCCGGCAGTCGCGCAGGGTAAGCGATTATTATCCTTTTGTAGAATCCTAAGCCTGTCGCCTCCTGGTAGTACTTTTTTAGTCACCTCTTAGCATATCAATAGTACAAAATGGTGTTATTTTAGTTTATGCCAGTACCACGCTCATTTGCACATTAAAAATCTGAATAGAATACAGGTATATTATTTGCAAAAATACCGACCGTTAAACAATTTAAAATGTACTGTTTTCTTGAGTTTACGCGAACACTATACATTGAAATGAAAGATAGTTTACGGATTTAGAACGCGTTTATTTTTTATTAAACCCGACGTTTCCATGAACCATGAACCATGAACGTTGGCCATGAACGCTGTAAAGGGTTCGAAACGTTGGGTTAAATCAAAAATAAACGCGTTCTAAATCCGTAAACTATCTTTCATTTCAATTTAAAATGTATTATTTTTTCATATAAATTTTTCTTCTTCTTCTTCTAACCAAAGAATAACTGAAACGGATTTGTGGATTTTCCTACATCTGAAATTGTATGATAAGCATTAAAAATGTGACATTAAAAAAACACTTTTCCACTAACTCCTCATTTATATGTATACAACAAAACAATGTTTGAAATAAAATTATCATTACGCAGTGAGTTTGTGTCAGCTTGTTGGAAAGCGCGCTCTCAATCTACTTTGTAATCATGAAGGGATTCGAACTATGAGCGCGGCTTAGTGCACAAGTAAATACTAGGGCGAATGGACTCGATTGATTTCTTATTTGTTGTCGATTGAAACTCGTGTTCGTGACTGATTGTGTTCTGTTTGGTTTGTTTCGTGAGAAAGTTAAGCTAGGATTTAGTCGGATCGTTTATCGAGTCTTGGACGCTAGATCTGACGTTCTTAGTGTTTGATAGTAGGAATAAATAGAACACTGTTTGTTATTTTTGAAAAAAGTTTTGTTATCATCAAGAATTGAAAATTTAATAGGTTGTAAATGAAGTAACGATAAACATCAGTTTGATTTAAAATTATAAATATTTTTTTCCAAGATAGCTATTAAAATATACCTAACTAGTTTTAATATGTTTTTCTTTTTCGGTCAGCTTCTCTGTTGGTTGGTTAGTTTTAGATTCTGGTTTTTAGCCAAAAAAGTAGTTGTATTGGTCATATTCAAATTTATTGGTAATAAAATATTAAATTTTGTGTCGTAAAATAATTACATATTAAAATAAAATGAAGCCGAAATTAAAATGCCTTTCAACTCCAAAAATAAAAATATTATTTATTATAATATTTTTATTTTTGGCATAAATAAACATTCGAAGCCTACAAAACAAACATTTCAATTTGTCTAAGTACCTACTTAGAAGTAAGATCTTCTTTGATTCAGTCAGCATATCATTCTGCAAACCGACCATCATAAATAACCTGTGGTAATTCTTTTGCCTCCGTATCAAGTGGACAGATTCGCTACTGGACAAAGCACAGTCGTCAACATTAAAATTTATGTAGGTAATACTTAGTAAGAGCTTTGCCGTCGTGGTCCGACGGGGAGCTTGGAGCTTGAGACTACTTCGCAGATTCGTGATTGGTAATTCGAAGTAAAGGCAAGAGTTTTGGGTTACTCTAATTTTAAACTTTTACACAGTTTTACAGAAATACAGTTAATAGAACAATCAGAGCCACGCCAATAATGAATCCATTGGGCTTTGCAGCTACACCTTATATACGACGACCATTTGGATCAGCGGTAGTTAAAACTGCTTCTGAGCCATGGGTCGCGGGTTCGATCCCCGCACAGTACAAATATTTGTGTGCATGAACATGTCTGTTTGTACTGGTCTGGGTGTTTTCTATGTATTATAAGTATGTATTTACAAAAAAAAAGTATATAAGTAAGTTTATCGGTTGTCTTTAACTTTGAAATTTTTACATTGACGCAATGCGATATATGTTTTGTATCTGCCTATCAATTAGAATTTGCTTTGACCGACGTTTTGTTTCTTCACACTGATAAGAACTTATTTTAGTATCAACAATTTTCGATTCCTTTTTTAATAACTGTAGAAATAAAAAAGGTTATATTTTTTGGTATTTTTGCATTCATTTGACGGTGCCAGCCTTCTACAGCATTAGTTGTACGAAATTTTTCTCCGTAGCAAGACTGGGTACTCGTATAGGTATTATATTGCCTCATCCAGTAATTGGGTCCAGTAATTGATGGTGGGATCTACCTCCTAGTGGTCCACCCTGGGCAACGGCATCTTTGGTTTTCTAACCAATGATGACGGCTAACAGATCCCTTTGCGGGGTGGTAGGCTTCGTAAGAGGCCGCCTGGATGCTACCACCCTCCTGCCGGAGTCCAGCGCCAAACAGTTTTTCTGTGTTCCGCTTGTGTGTGGGAGAACCAGTACCTCTGGGTAAGTTCGCTCCATCTTAGGATTCTTCTTAACCGTACAGTTAAGTATGAAGTCAAGAGCAAGACCAAAAATTATTAAAAAAAAATTGCGAAATAATTGCGAAATAATTGAGAAAAGTTTTACATTGATCATCATCTGTAACGATTTCATTTATTGACAAAAAGCCCTCAGGTATTAATGCCTTAGACAAAAGTGCTATAGTTGCGTGCACACACGGCAGATAACGTTACCACAAATGTCACTTTGTCTCAACATAAACTGGCCTCTAAGAGTTTTAGTTACAGTTGAAAATCGTTTGGGGAAATTTGACATTTATGGGCAGGTTGATGTGCTGGCCACTGTACATAGTTGTGTCAATTTCCGACCATTATTGGTAGAAGAAAAATTAATTTTTTTTTTCTTAATGATAATTACATCCTTTGACAATAACCTCCGGATAGATACATTTTACAGCTTGTGCAATAGCGAATTCATAATCGCACTTGAAATGTTTTATGTTAACAGACAAAAATCCTTTTAATATTTGAAATATTCTTGTATGAATACCCTGAGACTTATTTGGTAAAATATTATATAATACTGGTAAAAAATTGATGCAGTCGTTACCCTTCGTTAAGTGAATATGTATTGTAAAAAGTTAGTAAAATGGTGTCGGTACAATTTTGAATGTACCGTCCTCGTAATATTCGTCTGCATTTTTTATTAAATCTCTCGCTGCTGGACTGCCAAGCACAAATATTTTGTTATCATGACCTCCGTCGTAAAGAATGAAATCCTTGACAAGACATTCTGGTAATTAATACCTTCTAATTTATCACTTTTGCACCTATCTACACGTAGGATTTTTGCGATGTCTGTATAACGTGTCTTTTTTGTTATTAAATGCTAACATAGGATTTTTGCGATGTCTGTATAACGTGTCTTTTTTGTTATTAAATGATGATAATGAATGATCTGATGATTTTGAAGAATAACTCATTTTTCATAAAAAAAACTTTCAAATATTTGTTGGATTGGCTCCTTGTTGCTTTATATAAAAGTTTATCACATCTTTTCCGCTGAAAGTTTGGAGCACACGAGTGTCTTTTTTTATTATATCATTGTTAGTATTTCATGTAATAGACGTAGGTACTACACTCACGTTTGTTGCTGCATCTCCAATTTGTATGATTCGATTTATTCTGCTTCGCAAAACTATAACGATGTCCGGCATGTAAAAGAACAGTCCCATGAAGCGGGTTATTCCCTCTTTTTCGTTGTCCGTCTACAAAGACTAGCTTTGTTTTTTTCTGACTTGGACCAGCAATATTCATTTATATTGTTATCTACCTACAAGTTTATCTGACGATACATTCGATTATATAAAAATTGATTTTCTTTTGCCATTTTAATTGTGTTTACTCACACCCTGTATGTAACATGGTACGTTCACAAACATACAGAAACGAGCTGTTAATGAGATCCGGCTTAATCCCGTCAAAGCCAAATTGACATGGTTAAGTACTGATTTCCCTAAAACGTTCCATTTTGTGTGTATGGGATGCATTTGTTTGGGATATAACACACGATCCCGATTTACAATATTTGAATCTACTGATTGAAAATTTCATTGTGATTGTCACTACAGTTAATTGTTGCGAGGTTGATGCCAAGTTATGAGGTTTCGAAATTTCAGTATGTTGCAAGCGCAGCTAGTTCTTAGGCACTTCATACAGTAACGAATTATCATAACCGTGACGTTAAAATATCCCATACGAGCAGATTTTTTTCTTATGTTTCAAACTAAACATGGTTGCTTGTAGAAAAGGAGTAAAGAAGGATGACCACTGCCCATACATGAGTTGATCTGTGAAATCACTTTTTGTTTTGTTGTTAGATAACAGTCCAAATATTTTACAAGAACTGCTTTTGTGTCCACAAATTACTATTTAAAATATAGTTTTATTCGGCAGTCGGGTATACTCGTATAAGTAAATTATAATATAAGGTCGTTTGCATATGGTTTATTTTTCTTTGACAAGTAAGATAGAATACAAGGATTACCTGTCAAAGTAAAATAAACCTTATGCAAACGACATATTGGCCTATTGCTTGCTGATTACTTTGGCATCAGTTTACGGTCATTTTGATAAAAAAATCGTTAAATTATAGATCTTTGTAAATTAACGCTGAATATCCCTAAACTACAAAACTTTAGATTGTTACGTTTATCCATTGATGGGCGTCATGCCTACAATTACATTTTATGACTCACTGCGAAATCAATGGTCTATCTATGACCAGAGTCTATTTTGAGGTCGTATAATTCTTCAGAAGTAAGTATCTGAGTAGTTTAAACAAGGCGGCATAAAAGTAATCAAATCAACAAAATCCGCTTTCGTATAGGGTAAGCCAGAGTAATCGCGTAGGCAAGGAAACAGATATCCATGTAAATGCACAGTTGTCAAAGTTATTAAACAAGAAAAAGAATCCCTCAGTACACATCGGCGCAAGCGCAACAAACGAAGACTTGCAAAAGTAAAATTATATTTAATAGGGCGGTCTTTTTGCTTTACAGATGTTATTATTATACTTATTGCCAAGATTAAAAATATTTTGTTTTATGCGAATACTGCTTACACGAATGATTCAAACATTTTCATTTTTTTATCTTTCATTGAAAACATATTAATCATGTTATTTAATCAGTGTTGATTGTTTTCTAAATCATAGTAGTAATGTTATGAATATCACTAACTGTAAAAACAGTTACGAACTTAAGTAAATCTTACTCGAAATTTACCTCCTTAGACCCGAGTTCACCAATACTTAAACAGCCGGTAAACAAAGAGTGACGATTAATTTGACACAATTCCCATACAAAATGTCAAATAATATTTTAAACGCTGTTTTTAAACTTAAACATCTGTTGGTGAACTCGAGCCTTAAAAATGGAACATTTGTGTATGTTTTTAAAATGGCTGCGTTCTGTTGATTAATATTTCATCAGTCTTTTTTTTTGTAAATTGATTATCTTTTTTTTTTGAACTGCCGTTTTATAAATGGATAACCTTTTTAGAATCTCTAAAAAATTAGCTATTTTACTTGTTTTATTACGTCAGTATCCTCAACATTATTTTTTTTAAATTTTGACAGGTCAGAAATGAACGTCCTTCTTTAACCTTCCTATTAATTTAAAAAAATATATCTTCATGCGCTGTACTAACGGCTGATTTCCATTAAGAAACAATATATAAACAGTTTAAATAAATAAATAATTACAAACAATTATCAAGGGCAGAAATAAAACGAATCGTCGTCCATATACAATTAATAAACCTACACTAAATAAATACTTGTACTGTGCAAGTTTTTAAAAGTTAGCTTGGCAGTACAAAAACTTCAACTAATATTATTTTAAGTAGAAGTTTGTGTTTAGCCATTATACACCAAATTACACAGAAAACCCAGAAGACACGAATGCGTCGCTTACAATTTTTATCATCGATATTATCGAACACTTGGTAAATTGTCGCATCACTAACACTTATTCTTCATGCCAGTTCTTACTGTGCATACAAAGCTATAAGACATCACACAACTTTCCTGTTTTCCGTCATGTTGTTAATGTCAGCTGATGTTTCCCATATAATAAAAGTGTTTTTCCCTTGCTATTGTTTTTCACTGTTTGCCTAACGACGTAGATAAGTATGACTGGTCCTGTCAATTGTATTCTTATTTGGTTTGGTAATGTAGCGTGAGTTTGACACGGACATTATCTCGTTTCGATGCCGAAGCGATGTCTTTACAAGCGTAAGTGGCGATTCATTGGAACTAAGGTAGTAGGTATTGTATTGTATAATAAAAGTTTTGTAATATAAATAAAATAAAATAAATAAAAAAAAAAAAAAAATAAAAAATAAAATAGCCTTTATTGCTGAACTTATTTTTACAGTAATTTTTCTTACAAATACGTTTATAACTTTTAACAGTTTCTTTTCTTTTCATAAATCAGGTATCGGTAAACGGTCGTTTCTACATTTCAGCTTGTCTTTCGACATAGGCCTCCTCTAAAGATTTCCACTCTGTTCTATTTTTCGCTATGCGCGTCCATATTGGGCCCGCCACTTTTTTGATGTCGTCCTCCCATCTTCTAGTCTGTCTGCCTCTGTTTCTTTTACTATCTCGTGGTTGCCATTCAGTTATTATTCTCGTCCATTTCTCCTTCTTCTTCTCTCTTATCATATGCCCAGCCCACCTCCACTTTAAGCATCTGTATGTTGTGTATGCATTCTTAAATTTTGTTTTGTTTTTGATACATTTTAGTTTAACTCGGTCTTTTCTTTTAATTCCTATTGTGCTTCTCTCCATTCCATTCTGACAAACTTTTATTTTCCTTGCTTGTTCTTCTGTCAATGCCCATGTTTGGCACCCATATAGTAAGCATGGTAAGATACACATATTGTATATTCTCCTCTTGTTCCTCATAGACATATCCTGGTTCTTCATGACTTCACTGAGTGACCAATATCTCTTCCAAGTATTAGTTATTCTTCTTTCTATTTCTTTTTGCATACATTCCTCAGTAGATATTAACTGTCCCAAATACACATACTCCTTTACATACTCTATTTCTTCATCATTTACTGTTATGGACTCTGTTTGTGAGGAGTTAGACATTACTTTTGTTTTCGTTAAGTTCATTGACAGGCCTGCCTTCTCACTTTCTTCCGCTAACTGTTGCAACATTTCCTTTAGGGTTTTCGGGTTTTCCGAAAATAAGATTAGGTCGTCTGCAAAGCGTAGGTGACTCAGATTTTCGCCATTTATATTTAGTCCTTTATTCGTCCAATCCAGATTTCTGAATATCATTTCCAGAACTGCTGCAAATATTTTTGGTGAAATTGGGTCTCCCTGGCGTACACCTCTCTCAACCGGAAATTCTTCGCCTATAGATTCTAGTTTTACTTGTGCGGTGCTTTTTGTGTATACGTTTTTCAGTATCCGTATGTATTTTGCATGTACGCCTTGATCTTTTAGTGCGTCCCAGATAAATCTATGTTCAAGTGTGTCGAATGCTTTGTTGAAATCCACGAACCCTATGTAGTAAATTTTGTTATATTCTTTAAATTTCTGGAGTATTTGTCTAAGGGCGTGTATGTGGTCTATTGTTGAAAAATGTCTACGGAATCCAGCTTGTTCTTTGGGTTGGTTTTCTTCAAGTGTGTTTGTGATTCTAGATAATATTATTTTTGAAAACACTTTGTAAATATTGGACATTAAACTGATTGGTCTGTAATTTGCTATATCTCCTTTGTCACCTTTTTTATGTAGTAGTATAATTGTAGATTTTGTCCAATCCTCTGGAATGTTTTCCGTATTGATAATTTCATTAAATATATCTGTAAGTTTTGGAGCGATTACTGGTAACGTTGCTTTTAGAAGTTCGTTTGTAACAAGATCAGATCCAGGGGCTTTATCGAGTTTTTGTGTATTTATTGCTTTTATGGTTTCTTCCTTCATTATTTCCGGTATATATTCTTCATTAGTTATTTCGTCGTTTTCTTTTATAGTGTCTTTCTCTTTTTGACTTCGGTATAAGTTTCGGTAGAATTCTGTAGCGATTTTTAATATTTCGAGTCTTTTACCTGTACTATTACCATCTTTCTTTCTCATACTTGGTATCCAGTCCTTTTTGTAGTTTAACTCCTTCAATGCCTTTTTTATTCCTCCTGTCTTTTCTATGTAACTTTTCATTGTATTAGATCTTTTAGTTTTTCTTTCTTTCCTAAGTTGTTCACTGATCTTTTTGCTTACTTCTGTTACTCTTTGGCGGTTTCCTTTAATTTCCTTTTGTCGTAAAAGTTCTTTTCGTTCTTGTAATAATTGTTTGATTGTAAGTGAGACTTCTTTCTTGATACTTTTGTTTGTTTTTCTGGTTACTGTTTTTAGTTGATTTAGTAATAGGTTGTACTTTTCTTGTATCGATGGATATTCTTTCTTCTCTAATTCCGCGGCATCTAGAGATGTTTGAAGATTATTAAGTAATAGTTTAGGGTCACCTGAGTATTGTACCGCTAATTGTTTATTTTGAAATCGTCTTGTTTTCTTGAACATTCCTGACATCGCAACTCGAACCATCCTGTGGTCTGTGTGGAAGTTTAAATTGTTTATGATCGAAATGTTCTTGAAGGCTTTTCTATTATTAGACATAATAAAATCGATTTCATTCTTATATTGTCCATTGGGTGAGATCCATGTCCATTTTTTTGATGGTTTCCTTTTATAAAAACTGTTTAGAATACTTAATCTGTTTTCCAGTGCAAAGTTTACTAGTCTTGTTCCGTTTTTGCTTCTATTTCCATACCCATAATTTCCTATGGTATTTTCTTCCCCACTATTTTGAATCCCAATTTGTCCATTAAAGTCTCCCATCACGATGACGTTTTTGTGTGCGTTATCAATAGCGTTTTGGAGATTTTCATAGAATTTCTCAATTGTTTTTACGTCCTCTTTTTTATCAGATTCAGTTGGTGAATATGCCTGTATAATAGACCATCTCTCTTCTTTATCTCCGTTCACGGGCAGTTTTATATTAAGGATTGCAATACGTTCCGAGAATCCACTAAGTTCTTCTATGTTGTTGACTAGATTTACTTTCACCATGAATCCAACTCCATACAGCCCGGGCGTCTCCCCTTTATAATGTAGTACGTATTTGCCATGGTTTTCTATACCTTCTCCAAATCTGCGCATTTCGCTAATACCTATAATATCCCACTTTAACTCTTCTATTGCCAGCTCTAGTTCTTGGAGTTTTTCAGGTGTTCTAAGAGATCGACAGTTAATAGTTGCTATGTGGATGTCATTTACTTTGTTTTTCATGTTAGTGTTATTTTTTTCCTTTAGAGGGTCGTGGTCATTTTTCCCCACGATGACCAGTCGGCTTGGGGAAGTATTTTGTTTTGTTATTTTATGTTGGTTCATGTTGAGCTGTTTATTTTTCCGTTTACCGACAGTTAATTGTTATTCTTTGTTAGTTGTTGTCTTAGCGGGAAGAGACGAAAGAGAATTAGCTCTAATCCTCATTACGTCGAAAACATTTGGTCTATTGTTAATCGGCGGCATTAGAGTTTGTTGTTTCCTTGGTTGAGCATTGTTTTGTGGGGATGATGATGTTTCTCTTTTGCGCTTTTCCTTATTTATGTTAGTATTTTTTCCTTTTACTACTAGTTTGTCAAATTTCAGGTACGCGATATTTCCCTTTTCTCTCTCCTCTTTTAGCTGCGCCTGCAACGTTTTCCTTTTCTCTAATACTTCCTTTGTGTAGTCTTCTGTAACATATACATTTTTGAAGTTTTTCTTCTTTCCCATAACTTCATTCTTCTTCCATTCGCTCGTAAAGGAAATCAGAATTGGTCTTGGTTTTCCAGAAGACTTTCCCTTTCCTAGACGATATATTTTGTTTATCTCATGTTCTTGTAATTGTATGTCAAGGTCAGTTTTGAAAATATGTATTGTATTTTGTATTAATTCTTGTGTAGACCTTTCGCCTTCATTTACTCCAAACATTATCAAATTGTTTTGCTTCTTTCCTCTTTTTAAACTTTCTACTTCCTTTTCGAGATTTTCTACTTTTATTTTTAAGTTTCTATTTTCTGTTATAATAGGTTGAAGTTTTTCGTCTAATCTCTCCATTATATTATTTGTTATCGAATCTTTCAATTCTATTGTTTGGTTCAAGATTTCATTCTTCATTTTATCAAACAATAGTTGAAACTGATCCTCCATTCTTGTAAACTAAATCTGCGTGTTATGGAACGTAATTAGTGGTAGTTTTTATTTACTTGCTCTGGTAACACTAGTTAGCTGTTACTGTGACAAGTGTCAATGTCATTGATCTTTTGTCTATGCTCAATATGATTGGTGAATTTCTAACCTCTAATTATCACTTTTTGGAGATACTTTTGTTGAAATTCAAGAACTTACGTGATATTGTGTGAAATCGGTAGTTCCACTACACGGACGACACTTCAATTTGTGTTTTGTGACGTCGCAGTCTCAAGAACAGTGTACGAAATTATTTTTTAGCACTCAATAATACGGAGCTACACAATTACGATAATAAAAGTTTTGTAATATAGTTATGTTTTATATAGCGATGTTCCGCCTTGGCTTGGTAATTTATTTATATAGTAACTTGGGTTTCATACAATTTTTATCTTATTATTTGCGATTCTACTTAATAGATAATATAAAAGGCATTTTATATACTAAAAAGTAATTTGCTAGAAATTTTTATCTAATATATATTTTTTTGTACTTTACAAAGTTTTTGTCTTTACTTTCTAAAAATAAACGACTGTGTTGTAAAAAAAAATGTTTGTATTTTTAAAAAAACATACAGAATGTATTAAAGTTTGTAATTGATTGTAATGAAGTGACAGTAAACTTTCTGATACTATCACGCTCAGAAAATTTATTGGTAAAAAATATTTGCTTAGCATTTCAGCTGCCTCTGGGTTTGCAACATATTCAAGATGGAAATGACAGGTAGCAATAACGAGTTCAACATTTTTCTTCCGTATTTAGGTAATGGAAATTTAAAATGGTGTTACACACGATGAAAATGAGCTGTATCTACTAAAAATATCCAGGTACCAGTATTAGTACAGTTCTTACATAGTGACACATTTTCAAACTTTTTATCTTAGCTATTTTTTTAATTTTAAGTCATCATCATCTTCTTAGCCAAACGATGCCAACTGGAGAAATGCCTCCCTAAGAACCTCCACAGCATTATAACTATTTTAAGTTGAGTTAACATAATACCCGAATACATCCCGGACAGTAAGAAACTATGGTAGCTAAAGCCTACAAGAAGTAAAAATGAAAACTTATTACAGACCAAGTGCATGAAAATGCTTATATTAACGCCCCATTGTTCTAGTGGTTTAAATACCGGGCCAAGATCTCGGGATACTGGGGTCGATTCCTCTGGTTTGTGATCACCAACCCGCATTTGGGAAGCGTGGTGGTTGTACCTTTACCAATCATTGCTATGGTAACATTACTTCAATGAAGGCCTGCAGAGGGATGATTATAGGTAGGCCGCTTCTTACTACAGCTTTCACTGAAAATCATCATCTACCTACCGCACTTAAAAGCGTGTTTGCGCTTTTAAAAGCGACTAAGATTTAAAATAATGTGATAATTCTTATGTTGTTATACTTGCCATTAAGGTTTATCAGCTTTCACCAGCATATTTTATACGATATTCCCAAATGGAAACCCTAAGTGGGTTAAATAGGCTGTCTGAGGTTCGTTACATTTCGTAAAAAGCTACTATCCGCAAATACAGGGCTACACCCGTCGAAATCCATCAATTTGTCTCCAAAGCACGTTTAATAAGTTCGTAATCCTCTGTAAAATGTCCATTTGAGAGAGAATATTACAGTAATATATTCTAGGATTACGATAATTTTCATGATTTAATGTATTAAACTAAATTGGTTTGGTTTGGGTGACGTTTTGTGATTTTGGTAACATAATTTGAATTTTGGTTCTGTATTGTATATCTGTAAGATATTAAGGGATTTACCTTAAATACAATTGTTGGTTCAGAAGTGATATTATTAAATTTTTGTTCATTCGTTGATGCAAACAGCTTTTTAATAATTTAAATAAAGTTGAATAATTTGGATTACCGTGTATTTCAATGTTTTCATGAGTTTAAGAGTAAAAACAAAACAAATCATAGTGAAAATTATAAAAAAATATTTATTAACTATCCTAATTTAACTAATCTAATAGCTAAATAATAATTGTGGTCTTCTCTAGTTTTGGTACCAAAAATACGCAGACTGGGTCTTCCAGATCTCAAATAATAAAGAATAGTGTTGTTCGATATTTCAGCCCTCTATTTCGGAGCTGTCTTTTGTTACGTAAGTGTAACAAACTAAAGATAAAGTTAAAGCTGTTTATCTTCTACGAATCCCGTTATGCATATTAAACTAACTTAGTTTCAAGTGATCAGATGTTAGCTGAGAAAGTTAAGGCACCCCTTGACACATGATGCAAGAAGATCTTAATCAGCTGATCTAGATCAAGGCGTTATAAACAGGTCTAGTCAGGTGAAGCTAATCCAGCCTTTAATCAAGCCATGCCTGCAATTAGCTTCACTATTTCACTTTAGCTAGCTTTGATGCAGTGGTCTAAGTAAAGTTCAGTAGAGTAGTATTAAAATAAAAAATATATAGATTATTTCAGACGAAGCCCGCGAGGTTTAGTTAGCAACAAAACGATCGTAGATTTAGGTCAGTGTACAATTCAGAAATAGTAAAAGCATTTTAAACAATCACTACCATGCAAGTCCATGTGTAATTGCAAAACAATGACTCACATAGGTATAAGCAGTTCATCTTATCTGCAATCATGTTCAGGATGCTTTTAGAGCTGGTCTACGTTCTGCTTACTAAGGTAATGAAGGAAGGTGGCTTCTCTGAGGTCAGCAGTATAGAATATTCTAGTCGTCATCTTATTCTTATTTATTTACATAATTATCTATTTATTTAGTACTTGTATGTAGTTTATATATATATTGTAGCTATTTATGTAGTATATTTTGATGGAAATTTTATGTCTGTTAATTTGCTTTTTTATGTCGCACCGCCCACAAAATTATTTCTGCTTGGCCCGATGGTCGACTGGGAGAGAATGCCTTAAGGCATTAAGCCCACCTGTTGTACGTTATTTTAGTGTTTGTGCAATAAAGTTAAAATAAATAAATAAAAAAATATTCTGTGTGAGCTTCACATCCTGGAAATACTTCAGAGTAGAAGTAGCCCAACTGTATGATAAGGGAAAGGAGTAAAGTAACACAAGAGTATTCTTAACGTCGTTGTTTATTTTGTCTTTAAGTTTTAAACATCATAAAATATATCTTAAAAATACTGAAAGACGTCTTTCCCCATTCGCCGCAATCCCCCAAGTCCTTTATCTTCTCGTTCTCTTCAACCATTTCTGAATCATTCTACTTTTGTTCGTTCTTTTGCTCTTATCATTTAAGCCGTCTTCGTATCTCATCGTTCATCCTGATCAATCACTCTATTCTCTTTTAATCATTCATTCACACTCACAATCCCAACCAGCATTCTAAAAGCGTTGGTTTATGCTGCTCCTTTGGTCAGATTTGATTTAATATGAAATGGCTAAACAACAAAATAAAAGTCACAATCTTTAATATTTTAGCCTAGATCTTCAACATCGCCCAGTGTAATTGGAAAAGACACGAGCATACTTGGTATATACTCCTAAGATCATATGTGAATACACATCAACACACGTTGTAATGCCGGTAACATCGTTATTTTAAAAAGATCTATGCCCAGCATTATACGCGACAATGGCCAACTGCTTAGGCTGATATTAATAATAGGAATGTGACCTAGGCCAATTTACTGAAACAGAGACGTCTCATGGATTTAGCTTTGCTTTCTTTGTGAATAAACTATTTCATGACTTGGACCAGAGGTTATTGAGACGAGGTAAGACAAGCTGCGCCTGTCTGCTCTTGACGTAATGCAAAATACTGCATCGTTTTATGCATACAGCTAACGCGATCACGTGCGCTGATAAATTTTGGATTCTGGTTTTATTAGTTATATATTATTATTTATTAACTTATCATATATGCTATGCAAACCACTTTCATGTTATCTGCGAATGCGAATGTCGCTTAATCAAAAAAATTTTTAGTAGTCGTAATAAGTTATTCATTTAATTCTTAAAGTATATTTTAAACTTAATTCTGAACTCTTTTTTGTTTGTTACTTCTATTTCAGACGGGAGCGCGTTAACTAGATATGGTTTCGTTTTACGTTCGACCCAACATCCATTTAGAATAGAATAGAATAGAATATTTACTGCCAATTAACTATCTAACTAATAACTTAATCTAATACAGTTTACCTGTGATTCCTAAAGACTCTTTTCCTGGACTCCCCTGCTCCAGCAAGTTGATGGCTATTTTGTGCATGTGGACTACGACTCTGAACAATTTTTTTTATTTATTTAACAAAAAAACCACAGCTCTTAAAAAATAATGTCACAAAAAAATTTTTTGGAGTCTTATCAAGCCCATATCCAGCTCATTTGGTAATGACAGCTGGGCCTGATCATTTTTTTTCTCTGATCTAATAGTCGGAATGATGATTCACGAATGTTTACACTTTAATATTCACTGATTGAAAACTATGACTTTACTTAAAAAACCGCCCTGAGATGCAGAAAACTAGTTATTCTACAAATAATAAAATAAAAATATATTTGACGTGTTATGTTTTCACATTGACGTTGATATTTTTTGGAAAATTTAATCCATCATATTGGGCTTAATCATGCCAGACTGGTTATGTTACCTATGGAACTGGAATCATGGAATCATGGAGATACCATGAAAAAAGATGACTGATGATCTGAATTGACAATTTAATTCAAATTAAATTATTTAAAATGTTTAAGTCAATATTTACAGGTATTCTTTCAAGCTAGGCGAAAACCTGTCTCATTGCAGACTCGAGTTTCATAAATATTTTGTCAGTCCGTGGAATATACTGATGGATAACTGATAGAATATAAGATTTGAAACTTGAATACTTTACAACCTAATATAAACTGCAAACAAAATATAAATAATTTAAATAGTATTTTACATAGTTCGATCTAAGTAGGCACAACGCTATCTATCAGGGCGCATTACTCTAGGTATGCAACAAAAATATTTTCCGGCAACGAAACACAAAAAGCTATAATATTTTATATGGCCCCGATTCCTTTTAGCTAAATCTCGCTATAAGTTTTACGAATATGAATATGTATGACATTCGACATAATAACACTTCAGGTTTTTACTTTAATTTCGGTGCTGAAATTACATCTTCAGTAACTTAAATTTCCCGTCTCCTCCGCAAAGAAAGATTTTGCATTTCATTTCAAGTGACTTTAAAATTCTTGCAAGTGGTAGGTCTAATTCTCGTTTCTAATCCAACGTAAGCTGTGATACTTTTTAATAAGGCCTAAAATCGTCTATACTAGTTTTGACCAGACATTTAATTTTCCTGATTTCATTAAGCGCATACGAACTGGTTTGAATCAGTTTTAACCGGTTTCGGTATGACTAGTGGGCACTAACGAGACTTACATTCAGCAGTTTTTAATTTAAGCCGTTTTTGTGGAAATTTTTCGTCGCATTTAGGCCTCATAAATGCGCTAGTCTGCTGAATGAAATTTTGGCGCCTTTGAATTTGGGCGTGTTTTTGGAAGGGTTCACGAATGGAATAGAAATGGCGAAACTTAAGTGCCCTTTAGCTATGGAATGCTCAATGGAACACCTTTATAGCATTGCTTAGTAGCCTAATTACAGCGAATACCTAAACATTTTCACTTTAACTTAACTATTCTTTATTTTATTGATTAAGTACTATAAAACACTCCTATTCTTCTTTCATTAATTAAGTCTGTGCTGGTTTTTTTTGCTGTATTTTTGACAATCTTAATACGAGTCCTTATTGATCATTTTCAAAATCGGCAAGGGATTTTTTCATTAAATTTTTATAAAACAAAAGTCTTTGTTAAAGTCAAAATTGAAAAGATGCTCAGTATGGGAAGCAAACTTAAAATCTCCAAACTTAATGTGCCCAAGGCAAAAAAGAGTAAGGAAAATACTTTAACCAGAGCCTTTATTCTTATTTAGAAACAGCTGTAATATAAGCATATTGCGGCTGAAAACGTTTACATTTGTTCTACCAATCAAACGCCTAAAAATCTAAACGCTTTGATACTATTAGATACAAAACTGATGAAATGCGACGCATCTGGATCCACAGTTGTGTTGAAAAATAATGTTAATAGAGATGTGGGATGGAACTATCTACATAAATGTCATTGATTTCGGCGCCACGTTAAGATAATCACATGCACACAAGGGTATTGATGGTACCAAGGTCAAATTTTTTTTATAGGTCCACCACTTTTTCGCAATTTAAAATATTCTGGACTGTTTAGTATTGAAGTTTAAAGTTTTGGGAATTATAGAATACACTAACCTGCACGCGGTTCCGGTAGCTGCTTGCTGGAGGCCTCCAGATGATGTTCCCTTGGTGTTCGTGGACTGTATAAGTGCCGGTAGCTCTGGATAATATTGTCGAACTATTTTCTGGTTTGATTTAGATGTAGTTTCGCGGAGCGCGCACGAATCCGTAGGCACGGAATTTGGTTGGGACACGACTGTCAGATGATGACGATGATTTTTTTTCCATATGCTGGTGCAATTCTTCGAGAGTAGTTGTCAACCCCAATATTATCTGTTGCAGATTTTTTCCTCCTGACTCCACTACTCTTCTTTTTTCTATGTGATCGAAGAAGTCTTCTCCGAAAGTCTGAGTTCTTGGTGCGCTGAAACATGGAAAGCAACTCACTAGATTGTACACTTCCGACAGCATGCCTGTCTGGTTTGCCCAAGACATCTTTGAGTACAATAATTGTGTAGGTGGCTTCAGGTTGACAATTCCACCTCCTGTCATATTCTTAAAGGAATGACCCATTTCCTCTCTGGTATACCAGTTTTCGGTTCTTGTGACCTGTGAGAGAATGCTCAGGTCTTCTTTGTAAGTACCGAAGATACTGTGATACAAAATCTGGGAGGCCACTTCTTCTGTCATAGTCCCTTGCATGTATCAATTTTTGTTCATGCATATCTTATAGAGTAGCCACCCTCCAGAGCCAGTGGTATTGAAGAATTTCAAAAAGGAGACTTGTTCTTCAGGTTTCAATGAACCAGCAGCGTAAGCAAGAAAGTTTAGAGGGAAGCACATTCTAGTTGCTTGTCTTGAGGTAGTGATCAGAAGTAATTCAGCAATGAGACTTATTGAAGTTGACAGTTCAAATGAAGTTTTTATATTATTGGTAATTTCAATGATGTCATCTATGGCTGGTACATGAGACATGGCTCTTTTCACTGCAGCAGCAAACTTGCCTCTATATATTCCTTCAGTGCGTATCATGCAGAGAAATGCGGTCATTGGACCAAGGCTCTGTACTATCGATGAGCGTCTCTCTGGCGGAAAGCTGCTTCCTTCTAGCAATATATGTTGGGCACCTGTTAGTCCGTATTTGGACACTTAAAAATATGTGTGTGTCCCGTCCTTCTTGGTAATAGGCATGGCTCCGTGTCCCAATCTTAGCTCATCCAATCGGAGTTTGAATGCAGCAAACATGTCCAAATAGGGACCCATAGTGCCATACCAGTTTTCTTCATTGTCCATAGCAAAGTTTTTGTATTCCGACCCTTCCTCTTTGACTGTATCAAGCCAAATCTTATGTATGTCACCTCTAGGAATGGAGTAATCCTGTCCCAGGTAATGTATATTGTAGTCTGTAGAACCCACTCTTACTTGCATATTTGTTGTTGTACTTTTCACCTTCTGTCTATGTATGTTGTGAGCGGTGAATAGGATACTAGTTATTTGTGATGCCAAAATAACTTCTGATCTCATAGTCCCTAACTTTATAGTCCTGAGTTGGACATCTTCTGGTCTGGTCCCTGCCGCAGGTACCATGCTGTTTGCTAGAACACCTGTTACTTTCATGTATGCATTTGTTAAAATTCTTATGCATTTCACTTTCCTATCAGTATCTAATACCATTCAGGGTCTCTTGGGATCTTGTATTTCCTGTTTTCTATCAGGGTCTACGATAACATCATTACATTTGTAACTAGAAGTGCCTGGGTTTTGATCGGTTTCCATTGTTAATCGAGTTTTATTTAGTTTGTCAAACCAATAGTTCAATAAAATAAGGATCTGTTGATACCAAATGTATGTTAAGTAAAGATATTAAATGTTTTAGATTGAAGGGAGATAAAGGCTTGGGAATCACTGACCTGCACGCGGTTCTTGAAACTGCTTGCTGTAGGCCTCCAGATGAAGTTCCCTTTGATGTTCGTGGACTGTATAGGTGCCGGTAGCTCTGGATAATATTGTCAAACTATTTTTTGGTTGGATTTAGATGTAGTTTCGCGGAGCGCGCACGAATCGGTTAGCTCGGAATTTCGGTGGGACACGACTGTCAGATGGCAGCCATGTTGCGGTGTTTTTTTTAATCTGCGTTTCGTTACGCAGGTTGTGTTGTACCTCAGACAATTTCCAAGTATATTAAAATTAAATTAGAAAAAAAATAAAAGAAAATATTGTTGTGCTACATAACTTATCTAAATACTAAACATGCCGCCGACCTTAAAATAGTGCTATTTTAAAGTATACTAACTAACTTAAGCTTAATGCTAGAGATCTCCTCAGAGAATAAAAGGTCTACCTATTCTAAAGGTAGTGGACGGACCTTCACAACAGGTCTCTTAGCATAAGTATTGCCAATGCGTACCGTGACCACACGGACAACACCATCAGCGTCTGGGTGCAACTTGTGTACACGCGCAAGTCGCCACTGCAAGGGCGGCAAAGCATTGTCTGCTAGCACGACAACTGTACCCTCCTTGAGGGGTGTGTGAGATGTATCGCGGAACCTTTTGCTTCGATGTGAAAGCTGGTGTAAATACTCTATGCTCCAGCGTTTCCAAAAATGTTGCACGGCTTGTTGGATAACCTGCCAGCGCACAAGACGTGACGGATTATCGTCGTTAGGGTAAGGTCTGGTAACGAAGTTAATAATTCCCCGATGAGGAAATATCCGGGCGCTAGTGGTAGTGGATCAATAGGATCACTACTCTGAGTAGTAAGTGATAGTGAATTTAAAATTGCCTCGATTTGGCATAAAAGAGTGTTAAACTCATCGTACGTTAATGTTAAATTGCCGACGACGCGATAGAGATGGGTCTTCATGTTTTTTTACAGCAGATTTGAAAATCCCTCCAAAATGGCTTCCGTAAGAGGGAATTAAAGTGCCAAGTTATAGCAAGGGAGTGCCAAGTTATAGTTAACCTTTTAATAAAGCTCTTTCAAATATCGATTGCAACCAACGAAGTTGCGACCGTAGTCGAAATAAATGTCTGTGCATAATCCTCGACGGGATATAAACGGTCGTAAAGCATTAAGAAAAGATTCAGTAGATAGATCTGTTACAAGTTCTAAGTGCAGCGCCTTTGTGGACATGCATACAAAGACACATGCATAGGCTTTAAAAACGCAAGCGTTACGTTGTGAACCAGATTTTAAATTAAAATGACCTGCGAAATCAACCGCATAGGGCGAAGAGAGCGTACTCTTGCCGCTGCCGCGCTGGAAGAGAAGCCATGGGTGGCTGTGGAGCGACGGGTCGCGTGCGGAAGCAGCGGATGCAGCGTCTGGTGCGCGATCGAACCACTCGTCGAGCGGATAGTATCCAATAGGATTCAGAAAGGAGGTGTTGTAAAGTTTGTGGACCTACGTGTAAGTAAATAACGTGATGATTTATAAGCGTTGTAAGCGCATGGCGCTTAGGCAAAAGTATAAGATGTTTTGCGTCGTAAGCTAAATGAGAACGTTGAATTCTGCCGCCGACCCTGAGAAGTCCGGCGTCATCTATGAAAGGTCTTATGTTTTGTACTATAAAACACTTCTATCTTTCTTTCCTTGTTTAATGTTAAATTGCGATTAAGTCTGTGCTGTTTTTTTTTTTTTTTGCTCTATTTTTGTCTGTCTTAATACGAGTCCTTATTGATCATTTTTAAAATCGGCAAGGGAATTTTTTCATTTAATTTTTATCAAACAAAACTCTTTGTTAAAGTCAAAATTACAATATGACTATCTGTTACGCTTAATTCATTTGAAACAGATGCTCAGTATGGGAAGCAAACTTAAAACTTCCAAACTTTATGTGCCCAAGGCAAAAAAGAGTAAGGAAAATACTTTAACCAGAACTTACATTCTTATTTAGAAACAGCTGTAATATAAGCATATTGCGGCTGAAAACGTTTACATTTGATCTACCAATCAAACGCTTTGATACATATTAGATACGAAATTGCTGAAAGCTGGATCCACAATTGTGTTGAAAAACTATGTTAATATAGAGATGTATGATGGAACTATCTACATTAATGTCATTGAATATGGCTCCTCGTTAAGATAATCCACACACACATAAGGGTATTGATGGTACCAAAGCTTAACTTTTTTTTATAGGCCCTCCACTTTTTCGCAATTTTAAATATTCTGGACTGTTTAGTATTGAAGTTTAAAGTTTAGGGAATTATAGAGGACATTAACCTGCACGCGGTTCCGGTCGCTGCTTGCTGGAGGCCTCCAGATGTTCATTCTCTCAAATCTATAGTTGAGAGAGAATTTTATGTTCAATGCTTTCAGCTTGAAAGCAGCATAAATGAGGCCAATGATAGTTGGTTTTGATAATGCTGCGTTCAAGATAAAAAAAATATATGAAAATACTAAAACAGTTATGTATTCATTCCTCCTGTTTAAATTTCCAAGGTACATTGTTGTAGACAAAACAATCACAAATAAAGCATTTTAACTGGCTCATTAATATTAAACCTGTCCTCGAGCCTAATATCTTATTCATTCAAACGGAAATTACTTTATCTTTAGGATTATTCGCCGTTACGGGTGTTTCATCCAATTTGTATGCAGCTATGTAATGTATTTTTTAAGTCTTCCTTTGCGAGAGATTTGGGCATATTAGCATTGCCATTTGGTTTGAAATCTAAAGTACTGCTCATTCTCTTTTGTTTGCCAAACCGTCTTATCAAATAAAACAAATAAAAAAGTAAATTAGTCTTGTTTTCAGTTTTCGTACTGAAGCTAGCTCATGATAATAATCCGACCTTATTTTTTTATTCTCTTACAATTCAATTAGTAGCAAATACCTACTATTTAGGTACACCATTTTTCCAAAATACATTGCTTGCGAGTAAATATCCTTCGAAAAACAATAAATTTATCGTAAGTCTCATGTTTAGTCTCAATTTATCAGAATACAAAAACCTTCGTTATGCTATAAGTACCCACGCCAATTTTGAAAACCCATGCGTAGTATGTGATTAATTTCCATACCAAAAATAAACTTTTCTTAGGCAGATAAATAGGAAATTTTTCTTAAATCCTCAAGTCATAATTTTTATTTGGTTTAAATCTTTTTTTTTTAAATATCTATCTAATATTTAAGATTTTCCGTAATAAATGTTGAACCTTTGTTAGGTACTTGAATAATGTGTATGTATTAATTATAAATTAAGACTTACTGCATTGGCACGCTTCCAAAATATTTACCTACGCTTAATTATAGCAAGAAATTATGCTAATTAAAAGGCGAATTAATTTCTTTTAATAGCCCATTGTGGACCCTTTTGGACAAAGCGCTATAAATTAATTATAAAGTCCCAATTAAATGCATTTCGCATCTTAATTAATTGGCCATTACCGAAATTGGCAGGTTCACTCGTAGATACAAAGATAAAACATTTTATAGGTTTTTTAATTGCTTTGAATCTGCATAATCGTTTGATTATGAATTATTGGCATTGATCATACAAGGCTAACTTCTAAAGATTAACTAGATCAAGTAAAGAAAATTTATTTTCGTCAGCTGTTTTGTGAATACTATTATTTCCTTGATTATTCCCTCAACCCCCAGGAGGCACTCGGGTGCCACGATAACAATTGATTTCAATTGTGTCTGGAATAACTCACGATCGAGGGATTAAGGCTAGCCTATGTCAGTCCACATGGTATAACATTTTGCACAAAACTTGATAGATTAGCCAAAAAAAAACTTGCATTTTTTAATGAAAAAGAGAGGTAGCCTGTAACATCACCAGTCAGACAAGGATAGCGTTGATCTAAGCATGCCTTTTTTCGAGTAGGTTTATTTATATGTTGGATTTATTTGTACCCTAGCATTAAATCTTTAAATTATATCGACTTTTTATAAAAAACAACCATATAGATATCAAAATTATGTATAATTATTATTGATTTCATTCAAGCCACTTTTTGCAATTAATTGAACAAATTATGACATAAGTTTATATGATAAATATAATATTGGAAAAGCCCAATATGATAAAAATCAAATTTTCTGCAGCACACAGTTTTCTCTAAAAGGAATCTCAGTTTGAATGTGGAAAGAAGACGTTGGTGCCCTTCTCTCTCTGTTAGCCGCACGACACCTGTGGGTAGATTATATTGCTATTTTAACCTGCCGATAAAACCCGATACAAAAATATATACTTTAAAATATTCTCAGGTAGCAAGCTAAAGAAAAACTGTTTTCCGAACTTCGGAAGTTTCAGTATGCGTGCCAAGTTGCAAAACTTTGCAATAGTTTGAGGTATCAAGTTTCGACTCCAGGCAGGAAAGTAGTTTATGCCCTTGTGAATACTTATATTTGTTATACTTCCTGGAGTTATCTCAAAGATCTCTTAACCCTTTCTGTTTAAAGTTTTATACTCAATCAATTGTTGCTCTTTATAATATCAGCAGATTAATATCAGGTTTCCAGTAAGTATAAGCAGTTTCTTACATTATTAACTTAGGAGCTTTGGATCCACTTCAATCTTTTCACATTATTTCTACTTAAAACAAACATATTTGTATGAATGTATTTTACATTCAATTTGTTTAATTACCTAAAACCTCAAGTGGCAACTTGGATCGCGGTAACTTGAACTGTAGTAACTTCTGCGACATATTTCATCATATTTCTTGTTAATAATTTTGTGAGACTTCAACTACGTATCCTTAGTCGTGTCCCATCTAAATTGGCTACAAACGTCTCTGATGATTTGAGACAATATGCAAGTATATCATATTGTAGGTAAAATGACAGACTTGACATACAGATGATATTTCTTCTTTTACTCGTAAAAGCTGACAGTTTTTCGTTTAGAATTCATATGTCAGAAACCAGCCAACTGTACAGCCTCCTTGATCAGGTTAGAGTGAATCTTTACATTCGAATCTTGACTTTTGGATCCGCAGTTACTAATAATATGTGATCAAATGAACTTCTAAGCGAAGTTCGATCATTATTATATGAGTCGCTCCATTCGAAGATATAATATTACATGGTAGTTCCCCTAACCTACATGGCAACACTACGCACGTTTTAGAGAATTTAAAACTGACAACACTAAATAAATACCACTACCTTCCGCCGATCACTCGTCGTGCTACCTCATTATTTTAGAGATTAGCTAGGGTTCTTATCAAAATCACAATATTATAGGGTTGGGGGGGGATAGGGTTCTTATATCTTCGAATGGAGCGACTCATATAATAATGATCGAACTTCGCTTAGAAGTTCATTTGATCACATATTATATTTCGTCGCTCCATTCTTCAGATATAATATTACATGGTAGACATTCAGAGAACATGATTTTGTAAGAACTAATCCTGTGACTTTTTGTATTGAATAATTACGATGTTATAAAATACATGACGTTACAAATTAATCAGCTTTATTTATTTCTTTCACACATTAATAATTAATTATATAATCACAAAATATGATAATTAAATAAGGTCAAGGTCGAAGACAAACTGATTCAGCGAATGCATTTTCTTTTACAATATTTAATTTGTAGAATCTTGCAAATGTGTGATTATTGGTCCACCCTGCCGTCTTGCGTATAGTATCGATGCATACTCCTGACGCGCTAGCCGTGGATGTAGAAGCGTGTCGCGTGCTGTGCGCGCTAAAGGTGGACACGTCGACACCACTCTCTGACAATACTGCTTTAAGCCATCGGCTTATGGTTTGTGATGATACAGCCCTATGAGGTTTTTTAAACGAGAGTATAAGGTTATCAGAGTTTCTCAGGCTTTCGGTGCACTGAATATAGTCTAGAAGGACTGTTGCAGGACAGATATTAAGATTTTCTGTAAAGTAAGGCAAAAAGAGATGTGGTTGGTCGCGATTAGGCGCTGACGTTTTTATTATGTCTGTGATGGCTATGGTGACGCCATTAGACAAGACTTTAATGTTACCTAATTTTATCAAAGATAACGTTTGTACTCTCTGTGCGGTGCATAAAGCTAAGAGAACCACTAGCTTTTTTGATAATTTTTCGAAGCTAATTTCATTGTTTGGGTACCAACTTGAAATTAAATTGAGTACTAACTGTGGATCCCAAATACTTGAGTATTTTGGCTTTAAAGGTCTTAATTTAAAGGCTCCTTTAAGAAGGCGTTTTATAAATTCGTTTTGTCCTATATTATTACCTAAGAGAAGAGACAGTGCCGATCTGTGACTATTAAGTGTACCATAGCTAGCTCCTTTTTGGAACTCTTTAGTCAAAAAGGAGATAACTTCAGAGATTGTAGCCTGAAAGTAATTAAGGTTTCTGGTCTCACAAAACATCCACCAGGATTTATAACTTACGTTATACTGTTTTTTTGTATTGTCTGAGAGTGATGCTAGCATCAGTTCTATGGCGTCTGATGGGATGTTGCGACCTATGAATGCTTGCCGGAGAGTTTCGCTGCAGCCAGAGTAAGGTGTTGTTTCAGATAGTGGGTGGTTTGATTCCTGGAACAGGATTGAAAAAAGTTTTCCTCCGGCTTGAAGTACACAATTTCAGAACGTAACAGGCTCTTTATTAACGGATACCATGGCTGTGATGGCCAATCGGGAAAAACTAGAATGCCCTCGGCTTGATCGTGAACAATTTTTTGTAAGCATTTCAAAATGAGTGGAAATGGTGGGAAAGCGTAAAAAAATATTGTTTCCCAAGAAATGGTAAATGCATCGACACAAATAGCATCAGGGTCAGGGAACCAAGATACGTAAATATCACATTTGGCATTAGTGCGAGAAGCGAATAAATCAATATCCGGTTTACCAAACTTCGAAACGATCGTATGGAAGGCTTCCGTAGATAGGCCCCATTCCGTGTCTGGATTACTTTTCCTTGATTCAAAATCTGCTTCTTTATTAAATTTAGTATTGATATATGACCCAAATAAGTTAATATTTCGCTTCTCGCACCACTGCCAGATGTCTCTTGACAAGTCATTTAAGTGGGGAAACTGTATGCCTCCCATGCGGTTTATATAACTCAGGGCCGTAGTATTATCAATGCGTAACAAGATTGCACAATTAGACATATCACGCACTATAGTTTTTAGTGCAAAATAAACCGCTAACAGTTCTAAATAGTTTATGTGATATGATTTTTCACTGTCCTTCCATGCTCCATGCACTCGTGTATTATTACAAAAGGCTCCCCAGCCTGTCCTTGAAGCGTCTGTAAAAATTTCCAATTTAAATTTTATCATATTTAATTCATTTAGACATTTAGGTATGTTTTGATTCCACCAGATCAAATCGTTCAATATATGTTTCGATAGTTTAACTCTGGTGTCATAATTGTTGTTATTAAGTTTTAACATAAGGTATTTCTGACGTTCTAATATTTTTGTGTAAAGTAAACCGTATTTTACTGCCGGGCAGGCTGATACAAGAACTCCAATTAGTTGAGAAAAGTCTCTGATGGTGCATGTGGGTAGGAAGGAAAATTTACGAACTAATTGCGCAATCTTTTTACGTTTATCCTCTGGTAGTGAAATAGTCAAATTGACAGTGTCATAACAAAAACCCAAAAATTTACATTTTTGTGCAGGTTTTAGACAACTTTTCTTAAAGTTTATTACGAAGCCAAGATTCGTCAGTAGCTGTAAGGTCTTGTTGACATTGTTCAGGCACGTAGTATAATCTAAACCTATACATAGTATATCGTCTAAATATATTACAGATTGATATCCCTGGTTTCTGAGAAATTTAACTACCTCTTTCATGATTTTTGTAAAGATTCTAGGTGCAATGGAAAGACCATAGGGCATGGCATTAAATTGGTAAGTTACTAGTTCTGAGCCAGAGTCTTCAAATTGGAATCGTAAATATTTTCGAAAATTTGGGTTAACTGGTACCAATAAGTAGGCCTCTTTAAGGTCTATTGTAGCCAAAAAACATTTACTTGAAATTAATTTTGCAACTGTTCTATGGTCTTCCATTTTAAAATGAGACTTCGTCACGAAATAATTTAGGGACTTTAGATTTAAAATAAACCGTTTATCACCATTAGATTTTTGAGCCAAAAAGATCTTTGAAAAATATTGATCATCTATTGAGTCACAGACTGATATAGCATTTAAAGATAATAGATTTTGGATGGCTTTATGCATATCGCTTTTATCCTGTTTGTTAAACGTAGTATTGACGAAGCGGGTTTGATAAACCTCTCTTTCGAAAGGGATATCTATTCCATTCTTAATCCAGTTCAGAACTACGGTATTTTTGGTAATTTTTTGCCAATTTGAGAAATGATATTGGAGTCTGCCTGCGTGTACCTGAGGTGTTTCTAATGATGATGAGGTTGGCGGGATGTCCCGCGAGATCTGGTCTGGTATGCACTCGGTTGAGGATGAAGCTGTGAGGCGAGAGCTGTCTGATGTTGAACACGTTGGTTGATTCTCTTGTGAGCCCCGCGCCCTCCCCTGTTTGTTGGATTGCGAGGAGGGCCCTGCCAGTTTCCCTGGTTGCTGATTCGAGGAACAGGCTGCGATGTCGCCGGTTTTGGCGTAATCGTTCCTTTTTTAATTTGTTTGCTTTGTGTGACGATGGCTTTAGAGGCTTTAATTTTCTCGGGTAACGTATTTCCGAATAATGTGTCGTCACGATCTGTATCTTGTATCAGTTGTAAGAACGATTTGTCAAGACATGGGGTTATGAATTTTTTACGAGTTTCAGTTTGTTGAAAATGAAGATCGGATAGTAAACGGCACCCATCGCTGATTGATTTTATGGCTTCTACTTTCTTGTCAGACGTTAGCAAAGTATTTAAACCTCTACTGATTGCTGTAATACCCACACCTAGTTGTTGCTGCGAAGCGCTCATCTTTTTATCTCTAAATCTTCCAGCTTCAGGGATAGCTGCCAGAACCTCTGGATTTAGAGAAGGTGATTTTAAGAGGGGGCAGTTTTCCGGTACAATATATTCTTTGAACATTTTATCTCGGTTTTCTTTAGTAATACCCTTTTTCAGGACTGGTGTCCATACCTTGGTTAAACTTTCGTGTATTTTTTCCCCGAAATCCGGGGAATCATCCACGATTTCCCCTAATGCCGCTAGAATACTGGGGTCTAATTCGGGATCACTAGTGGTAAGATTCTCAGTCGAGGGAATTTCAACCTGTTCTACTAGGCTAGGTATTTCAGCCGGTTCTTCAGCATTAGATGTTTCGGTAGGCTCTTCAATAGACTGACTATTGATTGTTTCAGACGGGATAATCTCAAGTTCGTCGACATTTGTATAATATACTTCCGCCGGGTGGTCCATTTGGGCATCACCGATGTCTGTTGAAGAGACATAAATTGGTTAATTCTATCACGTATAATACATTACTCTAATTTCTAGAATATGTTTGAATGTGATATTACCTTCGTGCTGTTATCGCGAACAGCCTCCAGGTATGAGTATAACGATAATAAAAGTTAGTCTACTAGTATGATAACGTTTCAGTTATTTTACCTTCGTGTTACCATCGCGGATAACCTCCCGGTATAGTTGAGCAACAAGTTATCTAAATTTTTTATTTAAGTACACCAATTTATAAGAGAAACAAAATGTGGGTAGAACCTACCATTTTCTTGTTCAGAATCCGAAGTAGCAAGGTCCATTAAGCGGCGTTTTTTCTTCAACTTTTCAATCTTTTTTAAGTATTTGGCAATTTTTTCTTCAGCTCCTCGTTTAGGCATAGTATGATAATTTTAACTTTTAAGAAATATTTTAATATTTTTAGAGACGTCCGTTCGTTGCCACGCACGAAAAAGGAATGAGGTAGCACGACGAGTGATCGGCGGAAGGTAGTGGTATTTATTTAGTGTTGTCAGTTTTAAATTCTCTAAAACGTGCGTAGTGTTGCCATGTAGGTTAGGGGAACTACCATGTAATATTATATCTGAAGAATGGAGCGACGAAATATAATCTCACTAAATTATTACACCTGATATTATTAAGTGTTTTGAACTTGATGTGTTTCCTGGCTTATCGTATCTAAGTTCTAATAGCAGGGAATTAAGCAACTAGGTCTTGCGATCTCAAGACATTCCCGACGGTTTCAGGTAACAATGCAATGTACAGTCAGTCTAAAATCTTATGCGTATGAGCTTACTGATATTAAGGATAATTTTAACATAACTAACTGCAGTTTATTTAAGATAAAATAAGTTTGTTAACAGCCTAAACCAGTTAACTGCTACCAGCTTCCACAGAAAAGGATAATGCCATAATTGCCACGTTTGGCAAGCTGGTTGGCGATCACACTTCAGCTAATGGCTGAAAGAAAACGCTATTGCCATAGTCTTCCTCTGGTAGTGCAACTTTAGTAGCCTGGCCGTCCATACATTTGTACGAACCTATTATGATAGTCCACTATCTATTTGCCAGTTTAGCTTTGCTTAGTGTGGGATATTAAAATTAATAAACAAGACTTTTATCCACGACTATCTTGGCGCACTGTACCTACAGACAAACAATGTATTTGTGTTAAGACAGGTTTAACATATAAATTGCATGAGTGAACTAGTGTTTGGCTTTAGTTGTCAGTTCTGTTTGGCTTTATTTGGGTTATTTGGGATAGACAATGAAGAAAACAAACTGGTTTTTATGTTGAAAGTGATTGTGTGTTTATTGAAAATTTTGTTGTGTAACTAGGTCTTTGGAAAAAAAACGCCCATTAAAAATATGACTACCTACAGTTGCTAATGTTAAGGAATTATTCCACCATATCTGTTGGCACGCTATCCAAAATCACTATTTTTGATAGACAACACTAGTTGCTGTATACTGTCACTCTCTCTCTCTCCACGTTAGGCCACTATACTATACTATACGGACGTGTTCCAACCTACAAATAAATAATTAAGTGTTTGCTAAGTAAAAATGTAGTGCATAAAAGGCGTGTATCTGAATTAATAAGTACTTGATCAGTGACAGTTTTCTTGTGAGCTCTCAAAATAAACTCTTGTAAAATACCTACCAGTGTTTGTGTCAATTCTCCTCATCTACAGTCCACTACTAACACAAGCCCCAACAATATCTACTATGAAATAAGTTTAACCGAAAAATACAGAAATTGTAAATTTTAATGTAATTACAGGTCGAGAAGTTAAACTCAATAAAAACTACTTTTAATAAAGATTAAAGTAAAGACTTTAAATGACTATAACAAAGAAATATTTAAAAAAGCTTAAACTCGAACATACCGTTACTTTATTTCAATGTACTGTTTTACAGATAGCAGTACAGATAAGAGGTTGCCGATGGCGAGGGTTTTACTGATAGCAATGTTAATTTATATTAAAGATCTCTAGACTGCTTTTAACAAAAACAAAACTCTCTAATAATAATAAATGCTGGAACCAACTCACAGGGACTAATGTTAATAAATTCAGGGACGGACCTAAATTTAAAACTTTCTGTGGCCTTTAAACCACCTAATATACTGTGGGGTAGGTTTACATTGATTTAGCTCTGACTACGGTGGAAATAACCCAAAGTAAACAACGGGCAATAATATAATACTTTATGCATACATTTACACGCCTTACATATTATACTACTATTTTTATTGTTAAGGATAGAGGAA
This sequence comes from Anania crocealis, assembly GCA_949315895.1. Lineage (NCBI taxonomy): Eukaryota > Metazoa > Arthropoda > Insecta > Lepidoptera > Crambidae > Anania > Anania crocealis. Next base: position 12,685,728 of record OX438869.1, read on the forward strand.
GGAAGAAGGAAACCATATCTCACAAATTTATTTGAGACAATATTTTTTTACTTTTATGTCAATCAACATAGCTGATGTCAGTTTGCCGGTTAAAAACTCCAACACAATTTATGTAAAATCGATGCTTAGACCCGAGTTCACCAATCCTTAAACAGCCGGTAAACATTGAGTGACGATTAATTTGAAACTACCCGTTCACAAACAGACGTTTAAGTTTTAAACAGCGCTTAAAATTGACATATTTTGTATGGGAATTGCGTCAAATTAATCGTCAATCTATGTTTACCGGCTGTTTAAGAATTGGTGACCTCGGGTCTTAGTCTAGATTGAGGGCCGTTAGCCTATTTTAGGTTTGCTACTGTTTATCAAGAAATTATTTTTTGGAATCGAGACTCAATATAAGTCATGGCTGCCAACCATTGCTTGCTAATTGGTTGGTCAGTAATAGTTCAACTCGTACTTTTCGATAGTTAACTGTACCATACATGAAGTAGACGGTGCCGTCTCTTAGTTTAACTTAAGCCGTAGAAGCGGTACGTGTTCGATGTAATAGTGAGTGATGCCGATGATAAACAGGGCAGCCTTAGCCACCGCACCTTTTTGCAGAATTTAAACTCGTGTGGTTCTTTTAAAGTTTATCATCAATGACCCATTGTCAACGATCTTCCAAATACAACGATTTGAAATCATTACAAGCAATATATTGTGTTACTACTGTTTCTTAAGTTTTATTATTGTACACTCGACAGCACATCAAGTTAAACAGTTGAACTGCGATAACAGCTTTTATTACGTAGGGCATAAAGGCGGTCTCAAGGTCAACGTGTATAGTCTGATGTGCCGCCGTGTGTACAAAGTACAATTAGTGTTGCTACAGACTTGAGTTCCTAGCTTTGGTGGTTGTAAAGTGTTTTGGTCCCGTTGGGATACGACAAATTCCCGGCAAGTGGCATCTTCCACTAGCTGACATGTGTCAGCTAGTGGAAGATGCCATCACATTGACGCAACGTTGTCGCGGATTACTGACGGGTGCAATAAAGGCCTTCACTTCTTACACCCCTGTTAATGATGACAAGCACTGGATTAATATGTTGATTACTGATTCTACATAACTGATGATGGTCTCGTTTAAAAACGTTGCGCGAGGAATGGTTTACCAAAGTGGCTATATTCTAGTTTTGAAGCAAGCTCTATCCTCACCGCTAGCTTCTGAATTTTGATTGTATTGAGGAGCTTCATCTTGAATTTGATTGAGGCGCTTGGTGTGCCAGGGGCGCATAGAGTGTAGGATATGCATCGAGGCGCGCGGTACGCATGGGGTACTTGAGCCTGGAGATCTTGGGGTAGAATAGAAGTAGAATCAACCATACCTGGGGTGCAGGTCCGTACCAGAGAATGAGCACTGGAAGCTCTGCCACTTGCACTTTCACTGCATGACACCAAAAATATTAAGGATATAGCTGCAAGAGGAAAAACAAACTATAGCTATTTAATGCTTCGAGTTAATTTTTAGAAGAAAATGTCAATTTATGTTTTTTTTTTTCAAAATAACCCGGTTCCCTGTATAGTGCTTGTCGGCAACAATTACAAATGTTAAAGTTTGTAAGAATAGATAGATTTATCTCTTTTACGCAAAAAAATACTAGACGGTTTTTGAGGAAATTTTCTAGTAATGTAGCTTATCATCAGATAGATAGGTTATAATTTATCCAGAATTTGTAAGTAATCCCTACGGGAATACGCCATAACGGTCGTATTTTGTACAATACCACGTGGCGCAGAAGCTAAATGACACGTTGTCGGTTGGGTAATATTTTTATTTATTATAGTACATATTCGTTTTTTTCTGAATCTAATTCCAAAACCCACAAATTTGCAGGCAAAATTAATTTCTCTAGTTCCAGTTGTAAGGTTTATTTTTCCACAATTAAGAGGAAGAATTGAACGATAATTACATTTTCCTTTGCAATTTTGCATTTACTCTAGAATTGGGTCTCCAGGATTGCATGTCTTCAATTTATACACTGTTAATGACTAACCACTGTGCAGGTTTCCTTGAGACGTTTACTAAGAAACTAACATTAAATTAAACTGTACTTAAGTTTTACCAGAGTTTGTTTCCATTGTAAGTGTTAATTGTTTCAGGGTTTTCTGTTGTGTTTTCATTTTTAAAATTAGTTTTTTTATATCACCTTGCGATTTGTATACGAATATAGCATATAACCAGATTCTCATCTTTCAGTCTGGTCAGATCAAGAAGATTTTAAAGCTGGTAAGGATACACTAGAATTTTGCTGGTTCCAATATAGGAAATATGTGTTACGATTTCACTTTTAAGTTTTTTGTTTCTCTCAAATATTTCCTCCGCCATTCTTTTCTTTACTGTTAGGCAACTCTATAATGAGATGTTGTTTTGATATGCATATTATTATTTTGAAATGGTAACCTATTGTGTGGAAAAGTTTTCAGAGATCAATTCACAATTCAATTCGTTATCTTGTTTTGCAAACTTGACTTTGAAGTACTGTTGACTTTTTTCTCAATGAATCACTCGCAAGTCAAAATCATGAATCAGATATTTTTTCTAAACTTTCAATAAGCCGCAGTTATTAGATAAAATAAGATAGGTAATTTAAAGAAATATGATTAAGGAGCTAATGAAGCTATAATGGTGATTTTACACTCGGCCATGACATAAGATGAAGACGAGTTGGATCGCTATACAAGTGTTTGATTAATTGTTCCGTATTATTGTACAGATAAGCTTATCTCAATGATTTCGTAAATGTGTAGAAGAAGAGAGATCTTCGTTACACATTTTGGCTTTTTTTTGTAAGAAGCGATAATAGTCCTAAAAGGATTCAAAATAAAAAAAATGGTTTCTTAAAAAAAATAAATTTTGTAAGTGTTTTGATGAAGACAATGCTTAATTTTCATTATTTCTTACAATTGAATTGCTAAGATTTTACGTTAATGTAATCGTATCTTGAATAGGTATAGGTACTACCTGAGGTTTGACTCTAACCCACAAACTTCCGCCTACCGGGTTTTATTAATAAAGACATGAATGTATCTATTTAGTAAAGTTTTTCACACGTGGCATAAACGAGCCCAGTAAAATCTCTTACAATGGAAACACGGTTTGAAATACAAATTACACGCTCTCAGCTCGACTGTTTAACGTTTCAAATGTATCATTCATTTGCTGCAGACTGCAGTAAGCTAATGACATAGTCTGTGTTGTAACTTAAGCTTTGGTTTTAAATTAGCAATTTAGCTGTGATCTCTTGTTGATCGACTAAAGCATGAATCAATCATTTATTTGGTTTTAGAAAATAAATTAACAAGAAAATGGCTTCTTTTTCTAAAAACATAATAAGTGTGAGTTTGTTGGTGGGACAGATAAAAAGGAAACAAAATTACAACTTAAAATTCATTTCATTTAAATGTGAAAACAGATTTTAATTTTATAAAAAGAAATAGAACGAGCTGGCATTCAATAATCATACCTTTTGCCAACAGCCTTTTGGGGTGGTGGGATCTACCTCCTAGTGGTCCACCCTGGGCAACGGCATCTTTGGTTTTCTGACCAATGATGACGGCTAACAGATCCCTCTGCGGTGGTAGGCTTCGTAAGAGGCCGCCTGGATGCTACCACCCTCCTGCCGGAGTCCAGCGCCAAACCATTTTTCTGTGTTCCGCTGGTGTGTTGGGAGAACCAGTATCTCTGGATAAGCTCGCTCCATCTTAGGCTTCTTATTAACCGTATGGTTAAGTAAGTAGTCAAGAGCAAACCCATTATTTACATAAAAAAAGCAAAATTGTGTCGTTACCACAAAACAATCTTTTAACGTCTTGGTTTTTGTATTTGTATATATGTCATCATTTCTTACAGTTTATTTTTTGTTTCAAAAGTATCTGCAGAGTTTCATACTGTTGATGAAACAGTATAATTGCTTTCTGATGACTGTTTGTTACTTTGCAAAGTTTAGTTATCAACAAAAGCTGCTGTCTCTTCAAAAAATCTAATTTGTCTTGCTTTGCAATGGTAGAAGAAAAATCTGAGAAGATTTATATTAATTGAACAACCTGCTCAGCCAATACCTACGGTTTGTATCATTAATTCCATTGTTTTACAAGAAAACATTTGCGATCATTTGTATTAGTAATAAATGACTTGGAACGAGATAAATTGTTCCTTATCTAATGGTCGTATTTTGTACTACTTTATCAGTTGAAGATTCAATTTGTATTGTAAGAAGTTTACGGGTTAGTGTTATCATCATCGCCCTATTAGCTCTCTACAGCATGACATGGCCCTCTCAAAAAGAGTAAAGTAACAACCCATTTTTGCTCACTGTTGAGCAGGAGTATCTCTTCTTTTTAAGGAGAGGGGTTAAGGCCTTAGTTCCACCACGCTGGCCTAGTGCGGGTTGGTGGACGGCAAGGCGTAAGACGCTGCGGTAACATCACCCCGCCATTGGACGTTTTTCAAGCTGCCCGAAGGCCTCCATCAGGGCTTAACGACTGTTATCTTATGATAACAGCCGGGAACGACGGTTTAACGTGCCCTCCGAAGCACGGAAGCGCTCAAGGTATAATGTGTAGCTCCCATCGTTGCTTAACATTTGTGACAAATTAATTTCAAAATAAGTACTAACTTTTTTTGAAATTTCTTCACCATGCATAAAAGTAAAAAAGTAAAGTAACAGCCTATAATCATCCCACTGCAGGGAAAAGGCCTTCATCATTGAATTTAAGTTACCACTGCAATGATGGGAACTGGCATAATCACCACGCTTGCCAAATGCGGGTTGGTGATCACAAACCCGAGCAACGTTCGAAAATACGAAACTTTTTGTTGCCCGACCCGGGGATCGAACCTGAGATCTTGGCCCGGTATTTAAACCACTAGACCAACGGGGCGTTCAACTACCCGCAACAACCATGCATACTATAAACTAATAAAAAAGGTGCCGATAAAAACTAAATTTAGAACCATTGACAGTTTTGACAAAGACAAAGGTTTGGGTTATCTAGGTTATTTTATTAAATTAATAGGTTAGGACAGAAAGTTGAATAAGGTATTTTTTTCTGGGCCTGAACAGTAAAGTTTGTTTAATAGTTTTTAAAACAAATAAGACTTTTACCAACTTCAGATAATTTAAGATTTTCCAATGCTCAAATTGACAATTATAAACCTGGCCGTCTTTGTCCGTTTTTATTTATTAAACAGACGAATATTCAAATTACTGTTGCTAATTTGAATTAAGTTTGTTTCTTATCATTTCACGAAACATAACAATATTTTTTGCGTTCCCTTTTTGGTAGAATGATTGTTCTGAGCATCGCTTCAACCAGGCTGTTAGCTTAGGGTACCTGAAATTAAAATGACAGTGTGTAGGTATTTATACAATATTTTTCCTTTATTGCTTTGCCCTGAAGGTTCAAAATGTCGAGTCATTAACGTTTATTGTGCACGTTTTCCAATTTCCTTAATAATTTCGCTATCTAAGAAGATAAGGGCCATTATAAAGTTAAGCATTCAACTGTTTTTGCAATAAATTGCTAAGGCTCGGTGACATTACAAAGATTGTGTTGCGACAAAAGTAAACAAGGGTGAAATGGAATCGTGAATGTACTCAACGAAGTTAAACACGATACAAAAGAGAAATAAAAATATGATATTTTTACGGTGCCAGTAAGCTAATGACGCCTAAATATTTTGTTATTCACAATAACTACATATATCGGTATTTTTGTTAACGACAATTGAAGTATTATTGCACTTTTGAAACAAACAAATCTATTTATGCATTTATACAAGAGAGAAATAAAAATATGATAATTTTACGGTGCCAGTAAGCTAATGACGCCTAAATATTTATTTGAGCATTTATGTTTACTATAAAAATGTATGTAGAGCATATTCCATTTTTTATACGTAAGATATTTACAATTCCACCTAAAATCTTTCACGATTTTACTGCATTTATCTTGGTTTTTTTTTATAATACCCTTGACTGAAGACGTGATTAGTTCCCCATAAAAAGATGAGTTATAGACCATCTAAACATATTTCATGAAATGTCGTTTCGTAGATTAGCCATCAAAATAGTAACAATCAGACATAAAAGTAGTAAAAAAAAGTAATGTAACAGCCTATAACATCCCACTGCAGGGAAAAGGCCTCCATCATTGAATTCAAGTTACAACAGCAATGATGGGAGTTGGCATAATCACCACGCTTGCCAAATGCGGGTTGGTGATCACAAACCCGAGAAACGTTCGAAAATTTGAAACTTTTTGTTCCCGACCCGGGGATCGAACCTGGGACCCCGAGATCTTGGCCCGGTATTTAAACCACTAGACCAACGGGGCGTCAGACATAATAGTTTAAAATGAATAAAATTAAAACAATGTTTATTCTGTAAATGTTTGTTCAACTTTTAACTTAGGTAGTCGAAAAATGTATAATTTCTTTTATGTTTAATATACGAGTAGCATTTATGCGCTCTGACTCACATTTCTGTCCATAACTAACCTACAGTTGTAATTTTGGTTATCATAAACTCTTTATCAAAGGAGATGTCCCAAATTGTATGGAGGCCAGGCCCAGAACCTGTACACCCCACCAAAAGATAGAACAATACACCTACAAGATTTTGTTATTATCCAATTCTTTTAAAATGGCTTCGTTAAGTGGTTCAAATAAAGAGTTAAGTAAGAAAATAGCAATACAAAACAAAACCATCATGGCGGAAGATGACATTTTGATGACATCTGTCAGTTTTGGTTGCATAATCGCGCATCTAGGAGTCGAGTGCCATCACTTGCTGTAGTAACAACAAACATTAAGAAAGTAATGTGTCAATCAATACCAAATCCAGAAATCGAAAATGAGGTCGTTATAATGAACTACATTTAAAGCGCGACAAGCAGAACAAAAACTTGAAGTGAATGATTATGCCAAAGTGACAAGGGGTATCTGACAGCTACTGACATTTAAAGTTTTTTTAGATTGACGCCATCTTGGAATGCCTATGAAGTTTGATAAATTATTCGATCTTGTTTATTTTTGAACCACTAAATTATATGTTATATAAATTTATATGTATTTTTCCCAGAATCAATAAATTTTTCTTGATTTTTGTAAATGGTGTACTATGTCTGGGCCTATTATGGGACATCTCCTTTCATGTTTATTGGTTAAGACATTATAGATTCGGTTCACCCTTGTTTGGTATAACAACGTTTAGTCGAAAACCGTTCGGGCTAATTTTAGTTACAGTAAAGTCATTCCGCATAATTATTCATTTGACCGAATATTTAATTGGTAGGATTTTATTTAGCATATTTATTTCTTTGAAAAATATCTTTTCACCGAATTTTCAAATGCACTAATTTTATGTAACCTAATGTTTAACTAAACTAATAATGATTTACATTATATTTATATTATTTAAAAAAACAAATTTTCAATGCTTTTTAGAGGCGCTAGGCGGCCGCTGCCGCGGCACGTTCGCTATGCTCTCTTGCCTTCACGCCTTTGTATGGTCACTGTTCTAACCAGCTAACCTAACATACATTTCAACAGCAGGAGATTTTTGGCGATCGTATGAACTAATTACTTTTGCCTTATATACCACAAACCAATAAAAAATAAAGAAATCTTGTGGAATACTGTCAATTACTATAAAAATATATCTCTATTTTGTTTTCAATCTTCTCATATTTAATGTAGATATTTTAACTTTTGAACTATGACGTTGTGAAGTTGCATTATTATGACCTTAAATTAGGTGCTTTGGACATTAGTTTTCTTTTCTACACTACATTATACCAATTGAATATTCGATAAAATACCTACATGTTATACAAGTATTTTATGTATGTTATAAAATACATGTTATTATGTATATTATGTATGTTAGACTTTAGGGTTTATATTGTATGGGCCTTTTCTTGCCTGATTTAAATAAATAAATAAATAAATAAATATATATATATCACCTGAACAATACATCAATTGAACATTATACTTTTTGATAACACACCTGCGATTTGTCGATGATGTAGTTCTTATGGCTGAGCATTATGATACCTTGGATGACCTGAACATTATGCTCGAAGATCTCGGTAATGCTTCTCAAAGAGTGGGTCTTAAGAAGAACATGGACAAGACGAAAATCATGTTAAATGCCAATGTTGCACCCGCTCCAGTTAACGTTGGGAACATTGCACTCGAAGTTTTTGACCACTATGTTTACCTGGGACAGATTGTCCAGTTAGGTAAGTCCAACTTCGAGAAAGAGATCTCTCGTCGAATCCAGCTCGGATGGGCAGCGTTCGGGAAGCTCCGGCATATATTCGCGTCCGAAATACCTCAGTGTTTTAAGACGAAAGTCTTTGACCAGTGTGTTTTGCCAGTAGACATATGGGAGTGAGACGTAGTCATTTACTATGGGTCTCATAAGAAGGCTCAGGATCACCCAGCAACAATGCAGAGAGCGATGCTTGGTATTTCCCTGCTCGATCGAATCAGAAATGATGAGATCCGCAGGAGAACTAAAACTACCGACATCGCTCGAAGGATTGCATCGTTGAAGTGGCAGTGGGCGGGACACATATCGCGGAGAACCGATGGCCGTTGGGGCGGAAAGGTTCTCGAATGGCGACCGCGTGCCGAACAACGTTCCGTGGGCAGGCCCGCTACAAGGTGGACCGACGATCTGGTCAAGGTCGCGGGAAGCCGATGATGATGATGACTTTTTGATCAATAGCGCAAATGTTATCGTAAATAAATATTCGTTGAAATGAAAATTATGTTAATCGATATTATACAAAGTGATTATTTTCTTAAACGTCGTCGAATTAGTAACATTAAATCAACAGTTGTTATACCAAACAAGGGTCACACATATAGATTCGTCATACAAACTACCCCTTTTCGCCCCCTTACAGTATGATTTCGGAGACATAAACAATTTTGTGCTATTTCTCAAGACTCACAGTATCCCTATACCAAATTTCAACTTAATAAGTCTACTAGTATAAGTTAGACATACCTACTAAATGCTACTATTTCAAAAAAATACTGAATAAATGCGCTTAAAAATTTTGATTTGGTCTTATTTGCTAAAAACTACAGACACATTTTTTTAAATATTGGTGGAGGTAACTTACTGTTTTTCATCAATTGGAATTATTTCATTCATTGAGCTTATGGTTGACACACAGCAAATATCAGCCAGTGTAACGTCATCTCCAGCAAGCCATGGTGTAGTGAGGAACTTTTCCATAAACTGGTAGGCTGTTTTTATCTTTTCTAAATTCTCTTCTTTGAAAGATTTTTCGCCTTTGTAGATAACGGGCTCCTGAAATGAAGACAAAGTGTAACAAATATATTAGATATTTTTATTATATACTAGCTTTCCGTCATGGCTTTGCACGGGTACATTTTTCATGCGGATATTACAAAAACAGTTTTTTTGATAGAATTATCGAAAAATTCTTCCTTAAAAACCGACCATTATAAAATAAATATATATAAAATATATGTCGGAAGTAACGTCAAATCGGACGCCAGCGCCTCCTCTCGGCGCTCGACAGAGTCTATGACGAGGCGATCGCCCGGAGCAAGTTCAGTCTTCATGTTTCGGTCGAGCAGTAAACACGTCTAGAAACTGTCGCGCGTCCTATTTGTGTGCTCTGTGATTTACTACTTACTTAAACTGTGTTTGTGCTAAATCAGTTAGTTATTATTTTACCGACATTACCCACGTACGCCCATCTGAAAATTAGTGTAAATGGCCGATAATAACGATCCGGAGTTACCCTCGCCGTTATATACATAAATATAACAAAAAAAGAAAATATCCTAATCGCAGCCATTTTCATGTGATGCGCATGTAAAATACTGCACATTTTAGTAATTGATTTTTATTTATAGCTATTACTAATTTGAAGCATAGTGAACATTGTTTTGGTTTTTCAGTTTTTAAAACATTCGCGTCTCTCACGTACGAGTACGGGATTTAACGCGTTAATAGTATTAAATATAGATTATAATATTGCCTGACGTTGGGTGAATTCATGTAAGTAACAACCCATTTTGCCCACTGCTGAGCACGGGTCTCCCTCCTTTTTTTGAGGAGGGGTTAAGCCCTTAGTTCCACCACGCTGGCCTAGTGCGTGTTGGTGCACGGCGAGGGCGAAGCTGTGGCAACATCACCCTACCGTTGGACATTTCCCAAGCCGCCCGAAGGCCTACAACAGGGCTTAACGACTGTTATCTCGTGACAACAGCCGGGACCGGTCGGCTTAACGTGCCGACCGAAGCACGGAAGTGCTCATGGTATGATGCCACAAACGGTCACCCATCCAACTAGTGACCACTCCTAGCATTGCTTAACATTAGTTACAGACTGATACTAATCATTAAGAAGCATTGGATTGCAATTCATCTGATTCATCTAACTTAACCTATCCCCAAATGTTTATTTCGTTAATCACCGTGGCCATATTACAGTAAATGTGTCTCTTCTCTGCGTGACAAAGTAGAGTTATTATAAGATCCTATTAAAATTGTAGGAACAGTTTCAAAACAGAATACTGGTTTAAAGCTAATCTGTTTTAGATCGCTGCAATATCCGCCCGTCATTGTTCAGATAAAGAGCGCAAACTTGTCTCAAACGAGTATCATCTTCTGCTTTGCTTTATTTAAACGTATAGTTGAATACACACCAATACTATGGAAAATGTCACGGTAATTCTCTAAAGTGAGAATATTATATTTATACATTGTGTAGTTATTTATTTTTTAAACCTTCTTATAAATAAATGCAGCAGACATTTCGATTACTCCACTGTCCCATACCTGTGCGTTACGCTATCCCTTTCTTTTCTTGAATGAATTTTAACCTAGTGGATTATGGCCATTGGTGCGATAGGAAAATCCTAATTTAAAATTATGAAATCACAAAACATTACAATTTGCTACATTGTAAGAAATAAAACTAAATGTGGCGCCATCTACCGACAAGAGGACGCAACATGTTCTATGACTTCTGGGTATTTTAGCAGTTGATATTATTTTCAATTAACACTAGAATTTTGATTGCTCCAAGTTTTGAAAATATATTAGCAACATCGTTTTGTTTTAAATCAAACAAAATAAGAGTTAAATAACTTTTCAAACCAATCAAAGCAAAAAGTTGAGCTATCTGAGATAAGTAAAGTTTGCAACGTGTTCGTTTTGGGGTGGTGGGATCTACCTCCTAGTGGTCCACACTGGGCAACGGTATCCTTGGTTTTCTAACCAATGATGACGGCTAACAGATCCCTCTGCGGTGGTAGGCTTCGGAAGAGGCTGCCTGGATGCTACCACCCTTCTGCCAGAGTCCAGCGCCAAACAGTTTTTCTGTATTCCGCTGGTGTGTAGGAGAACCAGCGCCACTTTCTGGGTAAGCTCGCTCCATCTTAGGCTTCTTGAGTTAAGTTTGTAGTCAAGAGCAAGCCCATTGATTATTAAAAGAAAAATGTCCTTGATTCTTGCGCTTTTGCTTCTCGTCACAAGCCCAATAATGGTTCAAATCAATAAAACTAAAAAGGTGTTTAATCAAAATTATAGTACTTATAACAAAAAAACAAGAAAATAATAAGCGTTTTAACATAGCCAGTTCCTTAAAACAACTAAAACAACTAAAGTAGTAAAGTAAAGTAACAGCCTATAATCATCCCACTGCAGGGAAAAGGCCTCCATCATTGAATTCAAGTTACCACAGCAATGATGGGTGTACTGGCATAATCACCACGCTTGCCAAATGCGGGTTGGTGATTACAAACCCGAGCAACATTCGAAAATTCGAAACTTTTTGTTGCACGACCCGGGATTCGAACCTGGGACCCCGAGATCTTGGCCCGGTATTTAAACCACTAGACCAACGCGCGTAAAACAACTAATGTCTTTAAAAATAAAAATAGACTTACAACGGTAGATCTTAACGCAACAAATAGTATGCTGCTGTCGAAATGCAGCCGCTGATCAATCACTGCCCTTCTTTTCGGCTCCATCGGGTAAAGGCGATCATCCTTTCCATACTTGGCAACCAAATATCCGCAGATTGCATGACTGTAGTACAGAAATTTATAGATAAATAAAGTTACAATATATTGTAACATTTGGCTGGGGATTATATTGTAGGTACCAGTGGGTCTAGCACGAAAAACTATCGAATTCGAATCGTTTGCGTGTTCGTATCGCCATCGAAATATTTAGTATGAAAATTTAAACAGCGCTTGCGCGGTCAAAACGAGAACTACAAAACAAAGCATGAACTTTATGTCGTTTGCTTTCGATACGCAAACGATTCGAACTCGATAGTTTTTTGTGCTAGACCCACTGTAACTAAACCGTCACAAAAGAGAGATAAGTACAGAAGTCAATCACATGGCTTTATATCATATTGTCATGTATGACCTTTCATACCTACACCTTAATTTGGTGGTTGCACTAGGGCTGTCAAATTTGGCTCATGAACAAAATTATCGTGATGATGGCTCTGGTGTCTTGTTGTTTGGTTTGTCGTTTAGAAAATAACGAGAGGAACAAATATATATAAACCCATAAAAATATTTATTATTATTAACTCAGAAAAAACTGCGAGACTTGATATCTGATTTATTATTAAATATTTACCAACTTTGTACCAATTATTTACCGGTTCTTCTGGCGAGGTTGTTTTTTTAAAAAAAAATCTATTACATTTTTTTGTTGGAAATAATTGTACTTTTAAGATAATTTACAAGTTAATTATAACCAAAAACGTTATCTCTATGTATATTTTGGTTTATGTTAGTTTTTTAAATATGCTCAAATTAATTTCGACAAAAGTTAAATCTTAAAATTATGAAAAAAAAGCCACAAAAATATTAAATATTCGTAATATTGACGGAATGCTTCTAACAAACACACAAAACACTTGGTCGAATGAAACGCTCCTCCATTTTTGGAAGTCTTGATCGAAGAAGGTTGAACATAATTTGTAATAACGTCAAACTGATGTTGATAACATTATAACAAATTCTTCAACTGACTAAGACCCGAGTTCACCAATTCTTAACCAGCCGGTAAACATTAGATTGACGATTAATTTGACACAATTCCCGTACAGATTATGTCAAATAATATTTTAAACGCTGTTTAAAACTTAACGTCTGTTGGTGAACTCTACCCTAATACGGTTTTCTGTTTGGACGGCGATTTGTGACAGTTGACTTACCTATCCCAAACTAGAAAATCACCATCCTTGAGTACTGGCACTGTGTGCTGTGGATTCATCTGTAAATAGGTAATATTCTTCTTAAAAACTCATAACATACTATTTTAAAACATGAGAGTGACTTGATATGAAGTATTTGGTCTTTGTATTTGTTAGCAGCTCAAAATTATTTGAATTGTCATTTCGTGTATATGCCATGCTTGATTATTATGCATCGGTATTTAAAGTGTTGCCAGGGACCCAGGTTCGATTCCCGAATGTTATGTGGCATGTTCATATTGAAAACTTATCTTATGAGTGTTCCGTGTTCAAAGGGACAAAACGGGATCCTATTACAAAGACTTCGCTGTCTGTCCGTCTGTCCGTACGTTTTTCAAGAACGGCGATAGCTAGACAGTTGAAATTTTCACAAGTTATGGAGTAGGTACTTCTGTTGCCGCTATAGCAAAAAATACTAAAAATAAAATAAAATACACTTTTTTAAATGGGGCTCCCATACAATAAGTGCAATTTTTGCCTATTTTAGCTTGATATCAATAAATGGTAACGGGTAGTCACTTGAAAAATATTCACAAAATACATAATTGTATATTTACTTTAACATTATTAAAAATAATTAAATTAACGCCCCTTGGTCTAGTGGTTTAAATACCGGGCCAAGATCTCGGGGTCCCAGGTTCGATCCCAGGGTCGGGCAACAAAAAGTTTAGAATTTTCGAACGTTGCTCGGGTTTGTGATCAGCAACCCGTATTTGGCAAGCGTGGTGATTATGCCAGTTCCCATCATTGCAGTGGTAACTTGAATGCAATGATGGAGGCCTTTTCCCTGCAGTGGGATGATTATAGGCTGTTACTTTACTTTACTTTAATGAAATTAAAAGGTTACAATATGAAATTTGTGTACCTACTATTGTTTACCTATTCAATGGTAAATTTACCTATTCACTTAGCTGGTTTTTCTGGTTGTTTAGGACAGTTCTTTGTTTTAAATTATATTATGCATTTAGAGATTTAAACAGCTAGGTATTGAGTCTTGTTTTCCCAGTGTTTAAACTTGAAAAATTATTGGTTTACTACGAGTAAATTTATTAGTTTTCTCTTCGCAGTACTCCTCTAGTCATCTCTTTTGCCACCCATAGAAATGGAAGTTTCGACGAGAAACTTGAAGCATTATACTTACTTTTATGTATTCCTCAGTGAGATGCTCCCCACCCGGCAGGTTTACGTCAACAAACTTCACATCGGCTATGTTCAATGCGTGAAGAGTCATGAACACCGACCTGCTTGGTGGACTGGTGTCCTTTTTGTACAGGGTTAGCACCATGGCTGTTAAAATAAATGTATATTCGTAAAATGCTGTTGAGTTTTTAGACTTTTGTGTATCTCATCATTCACTAGCCCTGTTCCCAGGTCATCTGGGGTCGGCGCAGTATATTTTCCTCTTTCATACAATCCTGTCAGTCGTCATCCAGTCGTCTACTCCCTTTTCAATCATATCCTTTCTGATATAATCAATCCATCTCTTTTTGGGTCGCCCTCTACCCATCCATCCATCAACAGACATATTTTTGTCTTTACTTCTTGTCACGTGCCCTAAGTCTCTTCTCATCACATGTCCATACCAAGATGGGCGATTTCCTTTAAACTTTTCTACTATTGGTGCATGGTGCTACTTTCATACTTCCTCTAATATATTCATCTCTTATTTATTTCTGTACCTGGACTATAGTTAATTAATGAAGATAATTTCTGGTTTTGGTTTTTAGATTCTCCTTTAAGAATATTATATCGGGTATTAAGGCATAATAATATGCGCATTTGCTATCACCGGCCTTATTTTCTCTCGTTTTTATTGCACATATCTTACCGATGACATGATTATAACGACTACAGCTTGCCCGTTTTTTAGACTTTATGCTTTTAATTATATTTTACTGTGGAAACAAACGTACTTGCGGAGTATTCGCGTGCTATTGCCGCCATACACTTTAAATAGGTAAACAACGCCTATACGCACATAAAATTAAATTTGACTTTCGTACAAGTTTCAAATAACAAAGTTTCTACTTAAGGCTGCATCTTTATTTTTAACATATTCCGGGATATAGAGCTAGTTATTTTTATTATTTTTATGGCGTCGATAATATAGACGTATGACGGAAGAGTTAATTCCTATTTTTATAGTAATAAATGATAGTAAATCTAGGTATTTTACAAACTCTTTTCTTTAGATTTAAAACAGATGTACCAACTAGTTTTTAGGGTTCCGTACCCAAAGAGTAAAAACGGGACCCTATTACTAAGACTTCAAGTCTGTCCGTCTGTCCGTCTGTCCGTCTATCCGTCTATCCGTCTGTCCGTCTGTCCGTCTGTCCGTCTGTCCGTCTGTCCGTCTGTCCGTCTGTCCGTCTATCCGTCTGTCCGTCTGTCCGTCGCTCTGTCACCAGGCTGTATCTTAATCCCTCGATCGTGAGTTATTCCAGACACAATTGAAATCAATTGTTATCGCGGCACGCGCGTGCCTCCTGGGAGTTGAGGGAAGACAGTTAAAATTTTCACAGATTGTGTATTTCTGTTGCCACAATAACAACAAATACTAAAAACAAAATAAAATTAATATTTAAGGGGGGCTCCCATACAACAAACCCGTTTTTTGGCCTTTTGGTACGGAACCTATTGTGCGCGAGTCCGACTCGCACTTGGCCGGTTTTATTTGTTTTATTTTTAAATAGACTGTGCACTTTACTGGTCAAGTTTTTATCCTTCAGAAGCTTATGCAATTTACCGGGGATAACTTTAATAATAATTGTCTCGTAACTACTTACTGTTTTAAAATATTGAAGTAAAATAAACGTTGGAATAGTCACAATATCACTGACTGAACGTGTCTAATGCCGTCTCTGCCAGAATTTAACTGGTCAGATTAGTCCAAATATAATTTAAATATAACTTGAATAAGGCGAGCGGTCGCCCTTGAAATACTGCCAGTTAAAGCTACAATTGGAAAAACATTATTAAAAACCTACTCAAGGCAGTCGACAATTTTATTTAAGACATGGTATTAACAATATACAGTGATGATAATAATAATTATCCCCTAGAGATCATTACACTATTTATTGCCATGGAAAGTATTTACTTGAATCGCAAAAAATTCCAAGCTGTACTGGCCTGGCGCGACTCTAATACGTGCAACGCCATCTAACGACTCTAACCCGAAACTTACACACTAAATTCAAAATTCGGTTCTAAATGTTGTTACTTATTATAAATAATCTATTTTTTTATATAGTATAGGTACGAGTAAAAACCAAGGTTTAAAATAAAACACTACCACAGAAAAGGTTTTAAATAACCGCAAATTTCAAATACAAAAAAAAAATGTTTCATAAATCAAAATATGCAGCCATGAGATTTTAGATATTAATATACGCAATTTAGTATGTGACTTTGAAGGGTACAGTTAAGTAGTTATGTTATAATTTCAAAAATAGTGTTATTTATAAGTACCTAATTAGTAGGTAAGTAACAGCCTATAATCATTCCACTGCAAGGAAAAGGCCTCCATCATTGAATTCAAGTTACCACAGCAATGATGGGAGCTGGCATAATCACCACGCTTGCCAAATGCGGGTTGGTGATCACAAATCCGAGCAACGTTCGAAAATTCGAAACTTTTTGTTGCCCGACCCGGGGATCGAACCTGGGACCCCGAGATCTTGGCCCGGTATTTAAACCACTAGACCAACAGGACCATTTTTCAATCGCGTTTTTGAGCAAGCAAATTCAAGATAAAGAACTGAAGTTACTTATACTGTAATTCCAGATCCGTCAGCCTTGTCATTGATAATTTCTTGGGATGTGCTTATTAGGAACTACTCGTAAGTCAATGCAAACATCGACTGAGAACATTTTAAGCGATTTTACTCTTTAATAATAAATAAATAATAAATAAATGTGGACAACATCACATACATTGTTCGGATCCCAATTTGAATAACTATTTAAAGCATTCGTATTTTGGAAACCAGAAACAACGAAGGTACCACAAACACCCAGACCCAAAAATGTAGAAAAACACTTTTTTTTCTTCATTGACCCGTCCGGGAATCGAACCCGGGACCTCGGAGCAGGCGACACCTTGAAAACCGGTGTGGACGCCACTCCGCCACGGAGGTCGTCAAATAATGCTGCAATAATCTCAAGACCAGGCTAGTTTCCTTTCACGTAAAATTCCATAGTAGCAATGAAAAATATGGCATTTTTTCAATGTGTCGCTTTAAAATTTAGGTTAACGTAGGTTAATAATTAGGTTCATGCATCTAAATGTTTAATAAAAAACAAGAAATTTCTGAATTTGCCTTTTTATTTCAGGTAAAATCACATAATATACATTTTCTTCATCTTCACATCGGTAGGTCGTTAGCAAACTGTTATTTTTGATTTAGATAAAATGTAGGTTGATAGATTACTCGTAAATAGTGCTAAAATTGTTTGGGATATGCTTACTAAGAACTAATACAATGCAAACATCAACTAAGAACATTTTATTCGATTTTGCTCTTTAGTAATGCTGCAATACTCTCTAGGCCAGGTTTGTTTCCTTTCACGTAAAATTCTTCTTCAGCACAACGGTTCAGCCAAGCAAAGAGTTTGGGATAGCTGGAAAAAAAAGATATAAGCTATAGTAATTTCAATACATTGATAGAGCTGTTCCGATCCAAAATAGATAAACATCCTTCCCTCCTTACTATTTCAGTCTCAACCAGAGCTTATTCTAATCTAGAAATAGTCTTAAACCTAACAGACAACATGTTCCTTTTCATATCCCATAACTCTAGGGTATTAAACAGACCATGGTAAAGAATCAAACTGCATAATTATGAATTATTTATCTTTTTTTTTTTAATCTTTTTATACAAAATAATTCTAAAAAGTCACGAATATTTATGTAAAACACCCTTACCTTGTTATGAATGAACTTTTGAATGAAAACTATTTCCTCGTACCTACTTAGCAATGAAACACCCACACACGACAATGTTTTTTACAAGTTACGCTCTCCCGCTACTTTACTACTACACTTTAGTGTAAGTTTGCCAACGTCTCGCAAAACTGAAATTGATGTTATATTCGAAACTATTGATTTTTGAACAACATGTTCTAGGGCGTTTTAATTATTTTTACCTATAGAACATAACCTTAGAGTTATGGGATATCAAAATAATGAAACACATTGTATTAAAAAGTGGACATAAGACCAGAACAGCGGTGTCATGGGAGGCTAATGAAAAAAGTAAAATGGCGTGTAGTACCTACTAGTTACAGCATTGTAGGGCGAAGGCCTCCATAATTGAATTTAAGTTACCACAGCAATGATGGGTTTGGGCATAATCACTACGCTTGCCAAATACGGGCTAAACTCAAGCAATGTTTGAAAATTCGAAACTTTAAAAATCAGTAAAATCAGTTTTATTTCTGAGAATAGGCCCTAAGAGGCGCTTTTATGTTGCCCGACCCGGTTATCGAACCCGGTTCCCCGAGATCTTGGCCCGGTATTATTTACACCACTAGACAAATGGAGCGTACGTTGCCTGTTGATGACAATTGATTGGCCACCCTACGATCGCCATTACTTTTATCAGAAGATACTTAAGTACATCAGTTAGACATTTTGAGGGTAGCTTATTTTATTATATCTGACAATTCTTTAGACCTAGAAATGTAAGGAGTATAAATTTCATGAAAATTGTTGTATCCGTTTTCGAGATACAGATGTTCAAGAATTTTTAGTTTAAAGGTATTAGATTAGATTAAGACATATAAGTCAAATTCCGTCTCATAGCAGTTTGATTCACATATTCTGTAACTATCTGTTATTGCAAAGGATATTATTGGCACTTACACTGTCTCATCTATAGGAACCACCAGATCCATAGAGCTGATGGTTGCCACACAACAAATGTCAGCTAGCGTCATATTATCTCCTGCGAGCCATGGTGATTTCAAAAACTTCTCAGTGAACTCGTAAGCTGCAGTTATCTTGGCGAGGCTCTCTGGGTTGTAAGCTGTCTGCCCCTTAAATATGACAGGTTCCTAAAAAAAGAAAGATGTTAAATAAAATCTGCGATCGTAAACCCACCTGAAAAAGACTGTGTACGTTTCCAGCCAGCGTCTTATTTTGTCGGTTTACAGAAAACAAGCCTCTTTTGCATTAATTATGTATTGTGTTTTCTACACAAAGTGTTTTATAGTATCAATATGAAAAGGATAATATTACCACAGTGCCTCGTAGAGCAGGGAAAAGTATGCCGCTGTCAAAATGAAGTCTTTGGTCCACCAGCGCCCTCTTCTTGATGTCAGTTGGGTACAGATCATCATTTTTACCATATTTATTGATTAAGTACGTGGAGATAGCATGGCTGTCAAACAGTTAAACATTATCATGTAAGTAAAACAAATATATCTGATTATTGGTATTACTGGATAGGATACCATATGCTATATGGATGTTAGATGCGACTCAAGTCCCGTGAGAAGAAAAGCGATAGCAGTGTTGCTTCTCTATTGGCTAAATTGCATACGCTGAGGCACTCGCCAAACGTGGCTATTATGGCAATGACCCACTTTTGAGATTAAACGCTGTAGATTTTTTTTTTTGCTTAGATCAACTAGGAAGTATTTTGACGTGCACTATATCATGGCCTACTTGCTTCCTGGAAAGATTTTACAGGACAAATTTTGTATGTCTATCTTACTAAATTATAATATTACCTATAATATCAGTATATAAACTTGAAAAATTTTGTCTCAGGCGGGACTCGAACCCGCATCTCCTCGCATGCCGGGCGGGCGCCATACCATTAGGCCTAATTTTTTTTTTCTTCTGAGGTAACTGTGCGGTTAGTCGGTTGACCGTAATTACTGACAACAAGCTCATTCTTTCTACTGAACTATACCCGAGAAACTATACTAGTTTATCTTCATAATTTTAAATAAAAGTGTGTGAGTACTGTGAATATCCCCCGTATTGGGGACCGCCACCCGGACGACGAACATCGCGATCCTGCTGATGTAGGCCGCCTGACGAAGTCACTCACGCGTCACCTATCTTGCTGCTACGGAACGACCCACGGCTGTCGACCTACCTACCCTTCAGGACAGTGGTGTTTTATTTAGATTAGATCTTTTTACGTATTCGGCTCGAAAATGGCAGGACCCAAACCCACCTTATGTAACTAGGATTTAATTAATGTAACATAAAACATTGTACTTAAATTATCTTTTAATTCCTACCCTAGTAATAACGGGCGGGCGCCATACCATTAGGCCTAATGGTATGGCGCCCGCCCGGCATGCGAGGAGATGCGGGTTCGAGTCCCGCCTGAGACAAAATTTTTCAAGTTTATATACTGATATTATAAGTGCAATTAAGTTGCTAAAATATCAAATAAAGTATATAATATTACCTGTCCGAGAGTATGAACCCGTCAGCTTCTACCATTGTCGGAATTGTATGTTGAGGATTCATCTGTGATGGCAGAATTAATATTATTATTCAGGATTTAGTTACAATGCAAAATAAGCCATACCCAAGTCAGCGGCTCAGAGGTGAAATAGAACAGAACAGTAGTATTACTCGGCCTATTTGGAGCTCATCTAAGTAATGTAACGTATCTGTTTGGTTGACAAAATAGATATTTGATATACAAGAGTGATAAGATAAGTTGCTTTTAAACCACCTGCTCAATGTTGATGACCAAGCTAGCGAAGTATTCTAAAATTAGAATCCTGAGCGTTAGCGAGAGAGTCAAAAGAGCACAAAGTGAAAAATCTTTGCAGTCGACGTGCAACACGTAACTTTTCATCCATTTCAAATATTTTTAACAATATGATGTGAAAAGTAAATGGCGCATGCAAATAAAATTGAAAAAGAGTACACCATTAACTTTTTAATTAACAAATTAAAAAGAGTTATATATGATAAATTTGGCACCATGGAGGCAGAAGTAAATAGGTTGAATGATGTTTTGATTTCAAAAACTTAGTGCACACAAAGTTCTAAATTATATTTACTTATCCTCTAAGCGGATAAAAACGGATGAAAGCGAAAATTTCGACGCTTAAGAACCAAGACCATCTATCTACACTTTAGGCGTTTTTTACTTTTGAATGCAGTTATTTTTATGATTTATTTACGCATCGTTTCCTTTTATCAGTAACCTCCAAATCGCAATAAATAAGTAGTTATGAAAAAATTCCAATACCATCTAAGTTACCTGATGTAACTAATTTATGGAAATACCATCTATCTACACAGCACGCGTGCATACTCGTTCATTGCGAGTAGCAAAGTGAACCGTTAGGAGGCGTTAGAGTGCAACGTGACGCTTTCAGAAAAAGAGGGGCTGCAAATCTTCTCGTCGTCATGAAGGCACAGTATGATTGTGAATCCTTCCACTAGAGGCGGCTGTGGCGCTTGTAGCGCGGCGTTTTTGAATCGGCGGTATAAGGCAGTATGCGCGATTGATTGCAAAATGTTTTAGTTTTTTTCTAAAATGTTTATATTGTTTTTTTTTTAAATTAAATTATTAATAACCAAGGAAAGCAATTCAGGGCTCCATATTTTATCAAGTTAGGCGTAGTGTGTGCAGGGTATGCAAAGCTTATTTGCCTATATGGAGTCCACGCCACTGTGTGTGACACATGTGACAGTCATCAAACTGGAAATTATGATGAACATGCTTTTCAAATGCACTTATCTTAAAGAAAAATCAAGCAAGACAAGAAAAGGAGGCGGTCAAAAAACTTGCGGCTGGCAAATTCATACTGCTTAAGCAGTTAAAGTTTGTCCATATTTAACAGCAAGTGCTCTTTATTTTAAGACGAAATTGACTTGCCATAACTTTACTATTTTTAACCTTACTACGAAGCACTGCAAACGTTACTGGTTCAACGAAACAGCAAGTGATTTAGCGGCTAGCACATTTGTTTCATTTATTATAGATTACGTCTTGGAAGTTCATTGTCTGCCCAAACAGTTACCAATAGTGATATATTCAGATGGTTGAACATACCAAAAACGGAACACTCTTCTTACCAATGGTCTTCCAAATTTTAGCATCAAGCACAACGTCACCATAACCCATAAGTACTTAGAACCGGGTCACACACAAATGGAGTGTGACTCGGTTCACAGTGCTATCGAACGAAAGCTCCAGTCTGTCACCAAAGAAGCTCGCACTAGAGAGCACTATGAGGTAGTAGAAGTTGATTACAGCTTCTTCAAAAATTATGCTGATTCTTCTACTTTTCAATATAAAAGTATCAGACCAGGACGTAAAGCTGGCAATCCTGTTGTCACAGACCTACGTGCAATGAAATATCAACCAAATGGTGACATCCTGATAGAACTTAATTTTGATGAAGATTGGCTGGCTTTGCCACAAAGATAGTGTAAGATTGATACTCCTGTGACTTACCCGCAATTATATGAAAGTCCGCTACCAATTTCGTTAGATCTTCAGCAATTAAAATATGTTCTACCAAAACATTGCTATCCGTTTTATGATGCGTTGCTGCACATTTATTTTTGCATAATTGATAAAAAATGATGATTATATTTGAATATATTTGCTAATAACTATTTCATTACAAACTTTTTTACTAAAGCATTGTCATCTGTTCTATGAAAAAGTGTTCTTCTCCTTTAAATTCCACAAATTTAACATGTGTTTGTTGTTTAATTAAAGCCTTTTTAATTTTGTTTCATACCATCTATGTAACAGTAAGCTGCACAAACATGTGCAAATATTTTAACTAATACCAGCTATCTACCGTTATTTTAAAACTAATGAGGCTATTTCTAAATATATGGAAACACCTTATTTCCTCTGCTTATCCAGTAAATGTTCAGATATAAAAATAATAAAAATGTTTAAAGAAAAAAAATTAAACGTTTTTTTCGTCTCCTGTAAAGTGGACTTTTTGTAGATAGATGGTCTTGGTTCTTAAGCGTCGAAAATAGATATTTGATATACAAGAGTGATAAGATAAGTTGCTTTTAAACCACCTGCTCAATGTTGATGACCAAGCTAGCGAAGTATTCTAAAATTAGAATCCTGAGCGTTAGCGAGAGAGTCAAAAGAGCACAAAGTGAAAAATCTTTGCAGTCGACGTGCAACACGTAACTTTTCATCCATTTCAAATATTTTTAACAATATGATGTGAAAAGTAAATGGCGCATGCAAATAAAATTGAAAAAGAGTACACCATTAACTTTTTAATTAACAAATTAAAAAGAGTTATATATGATAAATTTGGCACCATGGAGGCAGAAGTAAATAGGTTGAATGATGTTTTGATTTCAAAAACTTAGTGCACACAAAGTTCTAAATTATATTTACTTATCCTCTAAGCGGATAAAAACGGATGAAAGCGAAAATACTCTTTTCGAGATAGGGGTTGAAAAACGAATTTAATTTTTAGGTAAAAAATTCACCGACTCATTCTTTTGTTTTATTAAATCATAATTAAATATCAGTATGTATTTAAACATGTTTGTCTCAGGCGGGAATCGAACCTGCATCCCCATGCAAACCTGACGCGTGCTTTGTAAAAAAACATTTATTCAATTTATTTTCAGAACATAGGTACCTGCAAGTATTCGTCTTTCAGATGGTCCCCGGTAAGCAAGTTAACGTCGACATACTCTACGTCAGTGATTCCCAGCGCCTCGATGGTCATCAGCACCGACCGGACCGGTGGGCTCGCGTCTAGTTTGTAGAGAGTGAACGCCATTGTTTGATTTCTGAAAACAAAAAAATATATTATGACTTAACTTAAGAAACAGGACTAAATTGCAACGTCTTTTAGATTTATATTTTATAGTTTATTTATAATTATAGCTGTAGCATAAGAAACTGGAGTTGTTTAAAACAAGACTAGATCATTAAAAACAAAATTCTTAGAAACGGGATATGTGAAAGAGATCATTCAGCCTAGGCTGTACAGTGAAACACTAGGAAATTAGAAAAAAAAATAAAGGCGAAAAAAATAAAAATCGAGAAAGCATATTATATTAGAATAGTTTATTAAAGCATGTAGGTAAGTACTTAAATAAAACGTCAGGTAGAGCTCGTTTTAGCTACTTATCTTCATTAAATATAAAATAAAAATCGGCCCTAAATGTAAAAAAAAAACTACTTACTATACCTATATAATATGAAGGATATTGAACTTTGGCTTTTTAAATGCCTAATTTCCATTGAAGTACCACCACTAAGTTTGAGGTACAAATACACTATCAGCAACATTCGTTAATCCGTAATCCATTTTAAATTTTAGGTAGATATACCTAATTTGATATAAATTTTATATTATTAAACATCACTAATTGTTGCTACTTAAGCAACTGAATGTTTGCTGACAATAATTCTTATCATTAAGATAAATGAATTTCTGTTACTAACTATCTCGTACAATTTTATTTTTCACTTGTTTAACTGATAAGTAGCCATATTATCAACAAAACTAAATGCGGATAAGAGGAATGTGTATTTGTACAAAAATCTGGCATTATTATTCAAACGAGACCACTACAGTTAAGCACTGGGGTCTTATGTGGTTGAAATAGATGCGATTTTGCAATAAAACTGCGTAACCTGATCTGCAAACCATTGACATTGTAAACGTATGATATAATCTGATAGCGTATAACTAGTTGACTTGCTATTGTAGATGGTTTATTGAGCCGGCCATTAGATGAATAAAAAGACACAGCGGAACCATTTTTAATTACTGTAAATAACTTTTTATTCTTATTCTCATTGTTATCGTTAAGTTAAGATATGCCAAAAAAAATAGAAGGTGGTGCTAATCTATTGTATGCCGGCACCAACCAACCTTAGGGGTATTGTAAGTGGCCTCTGAATGATTACTCCTACTTGTAAAAAAAAATCCCAGACATTAAAGTCAAAATAGTGTGTATTAATACTTAGTGTAATTTATATGTGTTATTTTGTGTGTATGTTAGTCTGTAAGGTATTTATTTTATGGGCCTGTATTTCATATCTGTTGCCTGATTTAAATGAATAAATAAATAAAAATTAAAAAAAAAAATTTTAGCAAGCACAACTAGACTACAAGCCCTTAGAAAAAATTTTCCTGTGAAATGAACCAACGTGAATAACGCTTCTAGGATTTATTTTATACCAATAGTACCTTGTCATATTTGTAATTTAGTTGATATTTTTACATTTCTAAACAATTTTTCATTTTTAACATCGATTTTTAAATAAAAATAAACAATTTTACTAACCTTCTCAACCACAGAAGACACAATCAAACACAACGAGAGTAAAATTCTCAATGAAACCGGTCAGTTATAAACCAGTCCTTCTGCTCTCACTAGCGAATCTTAACAAAAAGAAATTAAACTCTAAACACTTTATACACGGTTGAAAGTCACATAACTAAGACTGTATCTGTAATTGTGTATGTATGACTGACGCATGATATCGCGGAGTGGGTGTGTGCATTGTTTGACGCCTATTACCATTCATCAACTACTTACTACAACGAGTACAAATTCTCACATATATACTTTATATTTAGTTAATAAGAATAACATGGGTGTTTTTTTAATCTTACCGGTTGCATGTCTAGTGTCTTTCAAAATGTCTAATGTTGTAACACCCGTATTTATAAACAAGTAAAAGTAATTACTTGAGAGATAATTTGTATGCCTTACTCTAGTATTTACTAGAAGTTGGAACAATCAGAAGTTAGCATTCTCAGTCAAATAATATGACTACTAATGGTGACCCATTTTTTTCACCTAAGCACTAGGTAGAGTTACACCTAAAGTTATGACTTTACTAAGGCAATAAGAAATTACTTCTTAATAAATACGGGTGTAAGAGTCGTATGAGCTAAATTTCTACCATGTACTAAGTGGCACATATATTTGTTGCAAACTATCATCTATGTAAAAAACGTTAATCACTTAAGCCCCAGTGTGTAAACCAATGTGCTGTCACTTTTTGTAAGATACATGGTTTTGTATGATATTTTGATATTTTGGCAATGTGCAAGCGCCTTGATCACGAAAAAACTTTTTTATGGTAGGTTTCTCGAACCTTGCTCGGGTTCGTGATCACTAAACTGCATTTTGCAAGCGTGGCGATCATGCCTGTACTCATTATTGCTGTGGTATCTTGAAGTCAATAATGGAGGCTTTTGCCCTGTATTAGGATTATTTTAGGCTGTTACTTTTCTTTACTTTTTACAGTTTAGTCGGAGCTGATGGCGACATTAAGTATCCAAATTTTCGCATTTAAAATTTTAATACCTACTTTATTCAGTTTGCTAAATTATAACAAATATTTTTCCTCTCCAGGCTGTTTCCTAAGATATAAGATAAATATTCCATAATATTGTGCCTCTATTTTACTAGTTTACTACATATATATTACTAGTTGAATTTTTTGTTATAATTAGTTACATCTGAAATACTAAGCACAAGTTAATTCCGGAAATCAAATGCCGCTTTATCAAAACGTACATACGAGTAAATCGTTATTTCTTAAATCTTGAAATCTCCACTAAGTAGACTTTTGAAATATTAACAGAATTTTAGGTTGTAAATTCACCTAGTAAATTAAAAAATAATAAATTTAAGTACGAGTACCTTCATCCGCGAATCCAAATCGCCCTTATTCGGTTTTTTTGTCTTTTGCAAACGGAAAATATTGTACCTAGTTTCCCTTAAGTTGTCACCTCCAATTTTCAAAGCTCACGGCAGCGTTTTATCATCAGCATATACCCGACAGTTTGATCACTAGTTGGGCAGTTGAATCAATTTATCATCCCAGCCAACCTTAAACTATTTAACACTTCAAAGAAATTTAAACAGTGAAAAATAAAGCGAAGATTAAGTGCCTGAACTTTTGAATTTTTTACAATGTTATGAGGAAATGGTACCTACTCTAGCGCCATGTCCTTGGCTTTTTACCCGACTACGGCAAAGCCTAAAGGAAGGGTTATGATTTTAGTATATTATTTTGATCGGTATTTATGTGGGTTCAACATTTGTAACTAAACTACTGAGCCGATTTTGGTAAATGAGGTATCAATCGACTCCTTATTTTAGTCCGGGTAACAAACGCTACCTTTTAACAAAACAAAAAACCTGACTGCTAAAACAGCTAAATAAAAACTAAAAAATAAAACAAGCTCTACGATCCCAGAAGTCAATCCGCAGCACGGGACAATCACCAACCAAAGAGACTTTAATTGAGTTAGCCACGGTCCCTTGGTTGATGGTTGTCCCCGTCTGCGAATTGAATTCTAGGATCGTAGAGCTTGGTTTTTTCCTTTTCATTTATAATATAGTTGTTTAAGCAGTAGTTTTTTTTATATATTTTTTTTCTTAATAAATAATGGGCTTGCTCTTGACTACATACTTAACTATACGGTTAAGAAGAAGAGATGGAGCGAGCTTACCCAGTGGTACTGGTTTTCCCACACACCAGCGGAACACAGAAAAACTGTTTGGCGCTGGACTCCACCGTATGACGACGACGATAACGACGGCTAACAGATCTCTCGACTGCAGTCCTGCTGTATGACTTATAGGACTTGAAAGAACTCAAAGGACTCAAAGAGCTGAAAGGACTGAAAAAAACCGAAAGGACTTAGGATAAATCTTACGACTCAAAAAAATTTAGGACTGAAAAAACTAAAAAGACTCAAAAGAATTCAAGACTCAGGACTCAAAAGACTAATTAGTCTTAAGTTGTGCAAAAAGAACTCATAGCCGCAAAATGAGGACTAAAAGACTCAGTTCTTTTACAAAACTATGACGAATGCTATATTAAATTGGGGTAAGTACTTTGAAAATAAAAAGTTTGATACGATACTGAACTTTTTTCTTACTTTTTCGCAGTCGGGTAACAGTTTTTTAAACTGTTTATTTTATTTACTTAGGATTCGGTTATATTATGGCAGTATTGTTATTGTCGCATTCCCGGTTATATCGTACTTTGCTGTTAAATCGTTAAAAGGTAACGGGCAAATAGACTGACAGACAGACAGATAAAGTTACTTTTGCATTTTATTAGAAATAGCTGCTAACCCCACAAGCTTCGTACCATCTCCTTTAATTCGGTTTTGATACCCAACATTTTACTGGCGAGATAGAAAAATATATTAGAAAATGCACTTAAACTGTTTTAAACTTGATAATGTTACAAAACGATGAGGATCGTTTGTTTGAACAGGTTTTTTAATACCTTACATCAATATACATTTAGTTAAGATAGATAGATCTTAGAATTAGATCTTTCTTGATGCATCTTTTACCTTGCTTTCTTATGTTGCATTTTTAATTATTTAAAGGTATACATAATAGTATTTTACATTTCGGTTGTCATAAAGTGTAATTAAAATTTAACTAAAAATATCGATGTTGTCTAAAGTCACAGTTCGCATTTTTGTGTGGCACTTATAACGGTATACTTTCCACCACTCAAACTATTCCCATCAAAGCTTTGTTCCAATGTAAAAGGGAGCAATGTGGAGTGAACATATGAAAAGAGTGTCAAAATCGGAAATGGGGATTTCCAGCTAAGTGTTCGTCTCATAACGAAAAATTTGAAAGAGTAGCCATCATAACCGAGTTAGTGAAGCCGCCTGAGCGAGTTGAAAGTGGTGCATTGTGTCATGCTTATAAGTGTAAATCTATTTCATAGATCCTCTAACGCTCCAGACCAAGATTTCGTGACCGTGGGCTCAATTCCCGGGCAAAAGAGTTTCGGATTTCCAAATATTATTCGGTTAAGTTATCACCAACCCGTATTTGGCAAGCGTGGTGGTCATGCATGGCCACGAAAATAGATGGCCTTTTCCTGCAAATCTTCCTATATTACCAATACTTTATACGCAACGCAAAGCCCGCTAATACGGATTAAAGTATCCTTTTGATATAAGTGAGAGCGACAATAGAGTTCAATAGCATTGTGTTGTAATAAGACCTCATACAGTGCTAGGATTCTTGCCTAGGCCGCAATTTTTTTCCATGATACTTAACATTGTCCTAGATGTAGACATTCCCAAATCTAACCAAGTTAGTTTTGGTCCTCTTAAGGTGGTTAAAGTTCCTCGACGCTGGTAAGTGTCGCTGGTAAGCGTCTTCCTTGTTTGCATTTGACATTTAGTGCTGACAGCGCCGGTTGACACGTCTTCTAATGAATTATGTATTACGTATTTTACACGTGTTGATTAGGAATAACAACATACCCGCAAACTTATTAAAATCCTAATAAACAAGAGGCAAATCCGTTATATCTTCCAATTAATATTAAACGATTTTAAAGGAGAGGATAATATTTTCAACCGACTTCAAAAACGAGTTTTTGTATTAGAGAACTGCATTTGTTTATAATCGAGAACTGCATTAGTTTGTAATCAGAATCAAACTTATGAGAGTTTTATCAATGAACCACCGGTAAGGCAATATATGGGCTCTTGAACAAATCGAAATTATAGATAGTTCAATTCTTAAGTACTTTACACATGACTTTCATTCGGTCAACTATCATGTCATGTAAAACATGTATGGAGGATACAATAGTGATATTCTGGGTGTGTGCTGTTACTGTTTGACAATACCCACATAAACTAGGTAACTACGAGTAGGTACGTCCTTCTGTACTCTGTTATTAAACTAACTACCGTAACGAAAAAAATGACATGTTCCAAGACAATGGCTTTGTCGAATGCAAACGAGTATTCATTCATGGCTTTTGGATATTAAAAATAACATCAATTAGTAATATTTACTCATGTGAAAATGAGTTGGAGACCTCCAGAATACAATTTTTAAAGCACTTCAGTAGTCTGCATAGCATTGACGGATTTTGCTTCTCATAAAAACATGTCGTTAATACCAACGATATGTAGGCAGGCCCATTAGCATCCTGAAAGTATTATTATACGAATACGAAGAGCATTGTAGGTCTATTATGGGTTTAGTTTACCTTGTAGTGTAAATAGATACTTCACAATTGCAGGTGTGAAACGTTTGATAGTAGCCTTGAAGATAATAATTTGACGTCGTCTGTACCTAACAACCTATACTCTGATATATTATGAACGTGCTAGTAGATTTGTTTGTTTATTACCTTTTCTTTGACCGAACAACTTTGCAAGTATCAATCGATTGCCGGTTAGACAGAACTAAAAACTTCACTTGGATTATTGCTCGCACTCTCAAAAATGCATTTTTCATAACATTAACTATAACCTTATAAATCATTTTACTTCACGTGTGAATTTTTTTAACCAACTCGATATAATTTACTTTTTGCCCCAACATTGGCGTTGGTTGGCCATAAATTTTAACCATAATCTGATACAGGGCAGCCAACGTTCCGCGCTGTGACGTGATACGGAAAAATATCGTTGGCAAAAATCGCCAGTAATAGTGTCGTTCAACTATCGGCACTTCGGATTTGATCGATGGTGGCACTATTATGCTATTGCAGATAGTTTAAATAGTAGTTCTGTTATTTTAGGACAATACCTTATGTTATCAGATATGATCTGCAGCATTTGTTTCAGAAAAAAACTATAGTCAGTGTAATCAAAGATAAAGTAATAATGAAGTACTATACTAAACATATAGTGGCGGATAAATAAGGACACTAAATATTATTATTAAATAAATAACTATTTTGAGTCAAGTGCTCAAAATAGTTGTGGAAATCAGAGACATTGAAATCACCACAAAGTATAAGCCAATATTCCATGCTCTTGATATTTATCAATGATTTTATAAAATAATTGTTATTTAAAATGATATTTACTATCGATTGATAATGACTATATTTTTTCCTCACACCCTGCTTGCCACTGCGTTACAAATTCCAAAGTTAATTTTTTTGGGCAATCTGAAACATCGATAGTAAGTTTACCGAATCATCAATGAACATCCCTGTTGGTACTTCATTTACTTTTAATAATAGCGTTCAGTTTTAACTGAATATGAATTTGGTTCGTATCGGGTATCCGGTATCCGGTGGTTTTGTTTTTACGCGATGTAAGCGAAATTTTAAATAAAAGTCTGGCTGAAATGTTGTCCACGACCTTTTAACACCCGAATTCGTTAAAAAATACAATATTTGCCAATTTAAACTGGATGTTTGTTTTTAATAAAAAGCTTATCTAGCTTAATCGCTTAGTTGCTTACCTATTTTTTATGTTGTGGATTAGGTATACAATTATTACAAAAGTTTTAAATTTTGTAAGTATGTAATACCTATTACCTACCTACTCTTAAAATGTGCACACTACTGACTTGTCCCACGTAACGTAATATTTGTATATTAAAAATTTACTTTCAGAGGAGACCTATATGGAAGATAGTACGAGTACCTATAATAATTAAACAAAAGCTAAAAATCATTTAAGATTATCGGACTTAATTCTGAAGTAAATGTAAGCGCCATCTAACTCAATATTAAAGCATCAATTACCAAACCAACGTGTAACCGAAGAGTTGCTTGCTCATCGCGGTAAATATGATTCCGCTACCTCATACAAGATGTCGCTATTAACTATGATGGCCCAAAACCTTAGTCCTTCTACTCAACGCTCGATGGCGGTATAAGTTGTAAAAGTGTTTTTAATTTTGGCCGTACAGCTTTATTATTGTACTCATTTGCACAAAAATTCAATGCCACTCGTACCACGAAACATCGTTTTTTAAATAACTGTTTAATGACATATCTAGGTAAGTACCTGCTGTATTTTTTATTTAAACGTGTTTTCAAACGACCCAACTAATTTATCGGTACCATTTCCTATACCATAAAAGTATCTATTTAGGTGAATTTTCGGTCGTTTTTTTATCACCCAGTTTCCGCCAATAGGGGCTTATTAAGTGCATCGTAAAAACAGCCTGGCGATCTTCGGTCCCTACCCAACTCATACTAACATCTCGTTAGAAGGGCTGTCAATTTTGTTTTTAATTTTATCTTAAAACAATGCATTCCAATAAATAGCAAGCAACCACGTAATAAAAATTTGACGTTTAATTTTATTTATAGTTTTGCTTTTGTTTTTCTCGGGATTGTCAAAATTCTCTAGAGAATTTGCTTGTTCAAATCTTCTCCTGCATTCAATAAAATTTTGCTTCTAGAATACAGAAAAAAAATATTAAAAAATCCATTTGCTTAAGTACTACCTACATTTTCTTTTGAGGATTGAGAAAAATCAACAAACATTTAATGTTTTTTTATTTATTTGTTGATTTATCAGAATTATTATTAATATTAGTAATAAAATGATAGGCCAAATTTATGAATCTTTAAAATTATTTCTTTAAATATACACCAGGAGGCGCTTCTGAACATTCTTATATTCTACGGCGGGATACTTGAGGGCTAATGCCTAGAAAAAAGACCCCTAGAAACTCGGTCACTAATATTATGTACATACCTTTTTTTTTTTAGTTTTTTAATTTAGTAATTTTTTGTAAAAATGATTTATTGATTATTTTTACTGTTACTATTATGTATAGTAATGATCTCTTTCATGAGAAATACTTTAAAGTACTAATTACAATCATTGACGGGTTTAGTAAAAAATATGGCAATTTATTTAAGGTTCGGTAGTTCAGGATTTGAGGATCGATATCCATCGATCGCCTATTACGAAGCGCCTATGCGCACCGTAAGCACCAGCGCGCGACAGTACGGGCCTGACGAGCCGTCACACTTACGTATTTTGTAGATGATTAAACATAGTAAATAAAATACTGAAAAAGCATTTCGAAGAGATGTAGGTTTGTGTTTTTTTTTTTCTATCGAGCTAAGTTAATCAAATCGTGTAACCGTTAGCGACTGTGGCTAGACTAGATTCTCAACTAATACCTACATATATTTTTTTCAGACTTTAAAACGCTGTTTTCTAGTTGCCAGATGGGTTTTAAAAACTCAAAACCGCTGCCTCTTAGAACTACGCCGCCTTAATATGCGAATGCAGACTGAATCCTGCAGATAAACATTTGCTTAAGAAACCAGTGTTCTTAAGCGCACCATGATTTGTCACTCGGTCGAGTCCACGTAGAATGTGAACTATGTATTTCCTCAAAAAGTACCGCGGCCCTGCCAACAGGGGGACTTCTTTAATGATTGGCACGCGTTTGTGATACCCAATCTACTCTTAAGAAAGAAAAAAACTTTTAAATTGACAACCCTAGCTATTACGCACCCTTCCCAAGTATTAAACCGACTCTATGAAGGTCCCAAAAGCTGTAAAACGCTTCTATAGACCCGACCTTCTAGGCTATAGGTGTAATCTGTTACTTGATTTATTATTACCTAACTTTTCCCTGACTTAGCTTGTCGATTTTGCATAAAATATATGTTATTATTTATCGCAATAAAAATATGACTGCGTTAGAAAATATTTTTGCCCGAATCCACAGTTATAACCATATAGTAAGTAGACAAGGTGTTGTGTACTTATTAGATATTATGTTTAATAATAATAATACTACAATAATTACCTAGTTAAAACTTTAATAGTTAAACTGTTAATAGTTTTTAGCAATACATTTTATCATAAGCATCGTACCTACTCTGTATTTGATTTTCTGTGCTGTTATGGACACTAAAGAAATTAATTCAAAATCCAGTAAGTTTACAAAGATATCTCTTTTGTCAATTATATATACAAGGTTTTTAAAACCCGAAATACAGCCAAGGTGACTCATTCCAGTAACACACACATTGTACTGATATAGTCCTAAGAGATAGATAGAAAGATAAAAACATTAGGTATACACAACACAAGAAAACCAAATACTTACAATGTTATTTGTTTAAATTATGTATTTACAATAAAAAAATACAATTAGGCTCTTTCATTTTCTTTCTTTTCTACTTGTTAATTTTTGATATTTGTACATTAACAATATTCCTCCAAGCATAGTGTTATAATGTGCAACAACAATTCTTTTCATTTCCTTAGATTGTATATCTCAACCAACAATGTTCGCCGTAAAATAATCTCGAGCAAAAGTTTTAATGAGCAATTTCCTGACAGCGATGTTCTATAATTAAATTTGTCTCACTATCACAAACAAAAGGGTCATTATAGAGGGAAATATTTTAGAGGTTTTATTAGTTAAGTTAAATGATAAATTAATCCCTCAACCCCCAGGCGGCACGCGCGTGCCGCGATAACAATTGATTACAATTGTGTCTGGAATAACTCACGATCGAGGGATTAAGACAAATAAGAACAAAAATAATACAATGTATTCAGATTGAGAAACATAAAATTGATGCTTGGTCTCCTACAAGTATTTCCTTTTAGAATGCAGATTTTTGCTATTGTAGGTACTCGTATCTACAACTAGCTGTTACCCGCGACTTCGCCCGCGTCGATTTCTGTTATTATGATCGCGATTATTTTTACAACATTTTTACTGAAGCTTTGCTCCAATCGGTCGCAGCGTGATGCCTTCCTCGATAAATGGACTATCCAACACAAAAATAATTTTCCAATTCCAACCAGTACTTCCTCAGATTAGCGTGTTCAAACAAACAAACTCTTCAGCTTTATAATATTAGTATAGATACATTGTGCCTCAAGAAAGTTTTAAAATCTAAGTATAACCACACTATTAACGAGGACAATGTCGAGTTACTGAAATTCCAACTGCCTGGGTTTTCAATTCACTCCAGTAATTTAAATTGTAAAAAAAAACTGTTAAAAACATAAAAGTATTTAAAAAAAAAACACATTTTAGGATATCATTTTTTATCCTTTGATTGGCTATCAAATCGAAATCTTTTGTTTTCGACTGGAATTTTCTTTTTAAATTTGATAAGGCCCACTTTGAGCTATCCACCAAACAGCAAAAAGGAATCGGTCAATCCTGCAAAAATGTATTAGCGGTACGTAAAAACAGTATTTGATAGTTCATAGTCCATGACATGACTTTCGCGATGTACCGTTCTTAACCTTTGTGTATTGAACCTTTGTAAGTACATAAAGACGACAGCATATCATAATACACACTGTGGCACCTTAACGTACTAGAGATAGGTGCCAGTTTGCAACAACAATTTGCAGTCCGATGTAATGCCACTGTACAAGTTTGTCGGCCAATTAAAATGGCAACATAATCAGTAACGGAAAAAATAAATTTATTATTTTATTTAAAATAGGTTTTATAATAGAAACTGAAACAGTTGGTACACTCTTACTAAAGAAATACTCAGAAAATTTTTGGTTTTAATTAATTAAGAACTTGAAAAGGCGAAGTTGTAACGAGGCTAGTAGGTACTTACCGCTGCTAATTTTGTACAGCCGGCTTTAAAAACCGGTTTTTGCTGGTTAACAAGTGGGTTTACTAAGTTATTTAGTTCAAATAGGAGAACACTTTTTAATTTTGAAAATGGATAGAAATAAATAATACGAGTAGTACTAAAAACAATTGTAAATATACCTACATATAGGTACTTAATCCGTTTGTACTAGAATTATGTAGTCATCAAGGAAACAAGTTATTTTTAATGTCTTTGTGTGCGTTTAAAATGACACTTAAAACCGACTTCAGAAAAGGAGGAGATTCTTAATTCAACTTTACGTTGTAAACACAACTTAAAGTCGAATTAAGAAAGTTGGCGAGTTATTTTTATTAAATGATTTCATCATCATCATCATATCAGCCGAACGACGCCCACTGCTGGGCATAGGCCTCCCCCAAGGATCTCCACAACGATCGATCCTGTGCTGTCCGCATCCAGCGGCTTCCCGCGACCTTGACCAGATCGTCAGTCCACCTTGTAGGGGGCATGCCCACGGAACGTCGTCTGGTACGCGGTCGCCATTCGAGAACCTTTCCGCCCCAACGGCCATCGGTTCTCCGCGCTGTGTCCCGCCCACTGCCACTTCAACAATGCAATCCTTAGAATGATGTCGGCTGTTTTAGTTCTCCTGCGGATCTCATCATTTCTGATTCGATCGAGTAGTGATCGCTGGGTGACCTTGCCCCTAATTCGCGTAACGAAATCGTATCACAATCGTAATTGAATAGCAGATTTTTGACAGTTCTAGTATGGGCTAAATGTCAAAATAGTCCAATTCAATCACGATCGAACTGCGATTGAAATAGCTGAATAAGGCCCCTTGAGCCTTCTTATGAGACCCATAGTAAACGACATAGTACTTTTTTTATCAATATGCACATTTCATTTTATTCAAATAATAAACTAGTTTTTAATTAATTACTGTCAAACCATGTATAATCTTTTATTTATTAATTATTGTAGCATTAAGATTACAATGCTAATGTTTTTAAAAATGTATTATAAATTTTTCCTTTATTTAATCAAAAAGAAATGTGAAATGAAAATAGCTACAGATTTTTTTTCTACTGTAAAGAAAAAAGACACAACATTAAAACTTCTATATGAAATCCCGTCCATACCAAATAAACAAAAACACAGGTTAGGTACTCATGGGAATCGTATTTAAAGGAGATGTCCCAAATTGTATGGAGGCCAGGCCCTGAACCTGTACACCCCACCAAAAGATAGACCAATACACCTACAAGATTTTGTTATTATCCAATTCTTTTAAAATGGCTTCGTTAAGTGGTTCAAATAAAGAGACAAGTAAGAAAATAGCAATACAAAACAACAAAACCATCATGGCGGAAGATGACATTTTGATGACGTCTGTCAGTTTTGGCAGTTACAAAATTGCGCATCTAGGAGTCGAGTGCCATCGCTTGCTGTAGTAACAACAAACATTATGAAAGTAATGTGTCGATCAATACCAAATCCAGACAACGAAAAAGAGGTCGTTATAATGAACTACAATTAAAACGCGACAAGCAAAACAAAAACTTGAAGTGAATGATTATGCAAAAGTGACAAGGGGTATCTGACAGCTACTGACATTTAAAGTTTTTTTAGATTGACGCCATCTTGTAATGCCTAATGGAGTTTGATAAATTATTCGATCTTATTTCTTTTTGAACCACTATATTATACGTTAAATAAATTTATATGTATTTTTCCCAGAAACAGTATTTTTTTCTTGATTTTTGAAAATGGTGTACTATGTCTGGGCCTATTATGGGACATCTCCTTTAGGTTTATTACCAACTGGATTGCTTATAAAACAGTTTAAATACTATTTCATTGCCCTTAACTGAGTTCAAATTTTCTGGGTAAGCTGATAAGCTCGCTCCATCTGGGGGTTCTTCTAAAGCGTAGAGTACATACTTAATGTAGTCAAGAGCAAGCCCAAGCCTATTGGTTATAAAAAAAAAACTTATAATGCACCACACGACACTCGATATCTAAATAAAATTACTTGTTTTATCTAGAGAAAGGAAAACCCACATCATAAATAGGACAACTCACTTTAAATCCTTTACGTCGCGAAAATTTACCTAAATAGAAAATCTACATCAGAATAACTTTTATTAAGTCGTATTAGTAGGTAGGTACGTGAAACCACAATACTTGTAGAAAAAATCTGTATCAAAGATCGGGAAAAAATGGACTGCAATCAATATGCAGTAATAGTACCTACTAGATTTGAGTAAATTGCAGATTAATCGTCTTGCACATGAATTTATTTAATATCCGTGTGGATGACAAAGACAATGTGATTAATATTATTGAAATTATAACATAATTATTACTAATACTTATAAATGTTTTTGACAATTTATTAACTAAAGTGATTACAGAACAAGTATTTGCTTAGCAATTACAATACGCTCTATGCTATAAGGTAAGATTTGCTTTGATTATTGCACAATCATATGCTCCGAAGTGACCGTTTTAAATTGAATAGCATCACCTTTTCCTCCTGTCGATGTCGTAAAATTCGACATAAAGAGTACCTACTGCCAGAAGAAAACAGGAAACAGCGTCTTTTATCCACCGATAACCAAACCACCTCACTGTTAAATGGCAAGAATCTTCCAGAGAGGCTTAGACACAGTTCATAGTGGACTGATGTGAGCTGACAATGAAATGAGCTACAATATCGTGTCAGTATAAATAATGAGAAAGTCATTATTCTTTGTCAAGCGAAAAAATCTTCTGAATCGCGCGTTGATAATACCCTGCTAAGTTTGCTATAAATTAATTGCAATTAAGATGGGTTTTTCCCTCAGTTACTTTTTAATTCTTATACATTGATGAAATCGTTAGCACTATGCCACAGTCAAGTAACAAAAAGCCAGGTCATTTCTATAAAAATACTAGCGTTTCAGTTTTATAGAACTAGATTTAAATATTGTGGAAAAATGAATGGCTTGGAAGTGTGTAAAATTGTTTCTGCGTTCCTTTTAACACCCTTTTAAAGACATTGGTGTTATCCAAAACTTTAATAAAATAAAGCATTTTATATGATATTTTAAGCAATTAAAATGCAATTATAATATAAGTATTTAAACTTGAAAAATTATGCTTCAGGCGGGACTCAAACCCGGCATGCGAGGAGATGCGGGTTCGAGTCCCGCCTGAGGCATAATTTTTCGCGTAAAAAAAATAACCAAACACATATTGCATACCAATCTACAACATGTGAATAGACGACAAGACAAAAACGTTGGATTTTTCCACATTTCAGGCGTTACCTATTTTTAGATGAGATAGAGATGATACTTATAGACAACTTTGAAGAGTAGAGGGTAGTTTATCAGATGTTAGAACTGAAATGTTAATAATAGGTATCATGTGTGAAGGATTATGACTGAATTAGGTTCAAATACATAATATTGTGTATTCATATGATCGAGTGTGTGTGTGAGATATATGCTTATCAATGCATGCGTTTATGTTTAAGGAACACATATCCTCCATAACATGTTTTATACATACTAGCATTCCATCCGCGACTTTGTCGCTGTGATCTTCAGTTGTTTTTACCAGCTAACCGGTTTTTTTGCGCTGCTTCTTTTCGGCACTAGCTCACTCTTGTCCCGAAGCAATGGTAGATTAAAATGCCAAAACGTGTAAAAGAGCTTCCAAGCATTTGCAGAAATATAAGTAATGATCTGATAACTTCAAATTCGAAAATCTTGATACTTGTCAAAAATTTGATGGTATGTTTGTTCAATTTGGTCCATGAGTGTACTAGAATCAGATATTTTCACGCGTCCATTCGCCGGGATCTTGTTTAATTACGCGCGTCGGTTAGATAAGGGTGCGCATTGTCTGCGGACAGGCTGGCCGTTTAGTGATGTGGCACGTGATGTAGGTCTCTTTAATTGGTACGTAATGAGACGGCTCAATAAAGCTTAGAAAAATTACCTATTTCTTACATAAGCTTATGATTTGATACATTAATATTTGTTGATAAGCTTTAGTAGAGCTTTGACATTTTCGGAAGATACAAATTGGTTTCACGGCTAAAGAAATGTTTGTTAATTTTTAACCGTTTCATTTGTTTGTTACGTTGATATGAAACAGACAAACTGAGATTTATTAAAATATTTGAAGTCACCCAGTGTTCGCTACTCGAACAAAGGGAGAAATAAAAGCTTGTTTAAAACTATAATTGCTCCTTTTTAATAAGTTTAAAATAATAATTAATTAACAAGGGACAGTGCTAAGCCGACAGCGACCAAATGTGAAGTGGCATATCAAGAGTTACGTTCTAAACTACTATACGAAGGCAATTAACACTTCACTATTTTAGACCTTAGCATGATAAAATTAAGATACAAACACATTATTACTGAGAGTCCCACCTCTGGGCTTCAAGGTTAACAAGTAAAGTGAAGGGAGAGCTATGATTGGCTTAATAAATCGTATGATGTATGAGGTGATTTTACAACATAACTAAAACTATAGATCTCTAGCTAAAGCACCTACTAACAGCTATCTTAAATACAAAATTAAACTTATTCTATTACGTAGCTATGACGTAGCTGTCGGCGCTGTCGCGCGTAGACATCCTCCGGGGCGTTGAAGGCATAGCCTTCAACTCTTCCTCGTCCGTGGTTGGCAAGAGGCAGAGTCGGTTGAGAGCGCGGCGCACAACACCACGGGATGTGGTAACGTCAGCAACGCGAGGCACAGCGTCGGAGCCAGGAAAAATCCCTGTGACCCGGCCAAGACGCCAACAGAGGGGCGGAGCGGCGTCATCCTTTAGCAATACGAGGTCATTCATTTTCAAATCCTTGCATCGGGTTTTCCATTTCGTACGCTGCTGCAGTTCGGAAACGTACTCGCTAGACCAGCGTCTCCAAAAATGCTGGCGCATCTGCTCCAAACGGTGGAAGCGGTCGAGGCGGTTGGTGCTGCATTCCATCAGGGCAGGAGCTGGCAGCGCTGTCAAGGGCCTGCCGATTAAAAGGTGACCCGGGGTTAAAGGTTGTAGGTCTGTGGGTGAAGGGCTGAGAGGACAAAGAGGGCGGCTGTTGAGGATAGCCTCAATTTGTGTAAACAGCGAACACAGCTCTTCAAAGGTTAAGTGCGCTTCCCCCATTACCCTACGCAAATGCTGTTTGGCCGATCGTACCCCAGCTTCAAAGTAACCTCCAAAATGAGGAGCGTATGCAGGCGAGAATTTAAATTCGATGCTCTGCTGAGCTGCAAAGTCCAAAATAAAATCTGTGTTGTCCTTTGACTTAAAAAAATCATTAATTTCGCGTGCAGCGGCAACGAAGTTTGTACCGTTGTCGCAAAATATCTTTTTTGGTAATCCCCTACGGGCTATAAAACGTTTAAGTGACAACATGAAAGCATCCTTGGAAAGCTCACTTACAGCTTCCAAGTGGATGCATTTATAATTCAGGCAAATAAAAATGCACAAATAACACTTGGTTATTTTACAACCCCTGCCTTTACGATCCGTTATTAAAAATGGGCCGGCAAAATCAGTACCTACGCTTGAAAATGGGATGTCTGGATTAATTCGCTCGGATGGTAAGTTGCCCATTATATTGGTCATGTGCTGTCCTTTAAAGCGATGACAAACTACACAATTTTTAGCGACACTGCGAGCTAGATTACGCCCACCCACAGGCCAGTATCGATCTCTAATAGACGCGAGGAGAAGTTGAGGACCAGCGTGTAAGAGTCGTGTGTGCTCTTGCCGAAAAAGAAGCTTAGTAAGGTGACTACGGGAGTGCAACAAAATAGGGTGTTTCTTGTCATAATCATATGACGAAGCAGCGATACGTCCACCAACACGAATGATTCCATCGGAATCTAGAAAAGGATTAAGCGAAGCGATATCAGATTTGGCTTTCAAACCCTTGCTTAAAGAGAGCAATCGTATCTCATTGTCAAAGGAGTCCCTTTGAGACATTCGAACTAACGCCTTCATAGCGTTATCAATCTCTGAAGCTTGAAGAGGACCTGTTAATTTATAATTTTTATTCATCTGCCTTGAATTATGAATCCATCTCAAAACACGTGCGTAAGCTCGTTGCAAAATGGACAGCCTAGAGATCCTAGAAAGATCAAGAGGAGCATCCCCCACCAAAGCTGAAAAAACTTTGACTTCCGGCAACGCTGGCATTTCCTCGACATCTGAGGGTGGCCAAGACGACTCTTCAAGCTCCAAGAAGGAAGGGCCGTGCCACCACATGATAGAACCAATAATTTCCTTGGGATCAATGCCACGTGACACAAGATCAGCGGGGTTCTGAGAGGATGGAACATAGCGCCAAGAACAGGGATCAGTAAGTTCCTTGATTGTACCTACTCTATTGGCTACGAAAGCTTTCATCCCTTTAGTTGTGCGCAACCAACTCAAAACGACCTTTGAATCAGACCAATAAATACAACGATCAATTTTCAGTCGCAAAGCTTGAACTACTACCGCAGCAAGTTCAGCTCCTAGCAAGGCAGCACACAGCTCCAGACGAGGAACAGTAGTCGGTGCGACTGGAGCGACACGTGATTTGGAGCAAAGCAGGTTTATTTTAATCTCGCCCTGCTTATTAACAGACTTTAAATAAATACATGCTCCATACGCTTTCTGTGAAGCATCACAAAAACAATGCAATTCTACATGAACTGGATTATCAATTAAAATGTACCTAGGCACCCTCAACTCCGCGATACTATTAAGACCGTCAACGAACGTAAGCCAGGAAGACTTAATTTTTTCTGGAACAGGATCGTCCCATCCCAGTTTATGCTCGGCCCAAGGTTCT
This sequence comes from Anania crocealis, assembly GCA_949315895.1. NCBI lineage: Eukaryota > Metazoa > Arthropoda > Insecta > Lepidoptera > Crambidae > Anania > Anania crocealis. The sequence goes on from OX438869.1 coordinate 12,728,223, forward strand.
TGGAGTAGCATCTTTGGTGTAATAGTGCACACTGATAGCAGACCTAGTGGATCGAAAACCTTGAAGGTAGAAGATAAAATCGATCTCTTAGTGACGATGTCGACCAAGGGTGGCTCAATAGGAAAATGAAGCTCATCCAATTTAGGCATCCAACCAATACCTAGAGTGCTTGTTGCATTACTGATCATCAGATCATTTGACGACTCCGTGGAACTATGTTCAAGCACCGAAGGCAAGTTTGACCGATACTTTCTAAGATGAAACCCCCCTTTAGCTAGAGCTTCAGCCACGGACTGCTGAATATAACGCAACTCGCTCGCTGATTGAGCCCCTGTCAAAAGATCGTCCACATAAAAATCCTCTTGGATAATATCCTTTATGAGAGGATCAATAGTCTCTTCACCCAATTGCCAGAGACAACGAGTACTCAGAAAGCTAGCACTTGAGAATCCATACGTTACAGTATTAAGCATCAAAGTGCGCAAAGGCTGAGACTCACTATCGCGCCATAAAACAAGCTGAAGACTACGATCGTCAGGATGAAGCTTTATTTGCCGGTACATTTTTTCAATATCACCGGAAATGACATATTTATACAAACGAAAACGAGCCAAAATATTAAACAAAGAGTCTTGAATAGTAGGGCCGGTCATCTGGATATCATTGATCGAAAGCCCAGACGTAGTACGAGCCGAAGCATCAAAAACAACTCGAAGTTTGGTAGATTCGCTGTTATTTTTTAGAACTGGATGATGAGGCAAAAAGAATTCTGCTCCAGAAGACCGATGTACATCACCCCAGTCAGACAAATGACCTAAGTCAGCGTATTCACGCATAAAATCAAAATAGAGTTCTTTTAGCAAAGGCTGTCTCCTGAAACGTGACTCCAAATTAAAAAACCGCTTCTTAGCTAGTTGAAACGAGTTTCCCAAAACATCTCTTTCAGCACGGAGTGGAAGCTTAACAATAAACCGACCGTCAGTATCACGAGAAGTATTAGCAAGAAAATGCTGCTCGCACAACGCTTCTTCCTCGGTTAAAACTGACTTGGTACGAGGAACCTTCTCTAACTCCCAAAATTTGGATAAATTATTGTTTAGATCAGCAATAGTCGTATCGTTGTTTCGCAACAGACCACAATGAAGACCTTCACTATTCGACCTATCAGAGACTACTGGAGTAGTGACAAGCCAACCAAGTTTAGAACTGCGCAGAACTAGACAATTGTCACCTAATGAACGCTGCTCCGATCCTAGTAAACTCCAAAATAATTCCGCGCCAAGAAGCAGATCGACGTCTAGCGCCTTGTTAAATTGAGGATCGGCCAACTGAACTCCCGCTAAATTTAAATGGTCCCTGCTAAAGGAGCGCGTCGGTAATTTATCAGAAATAATCGGCAACACAATACAAGATAATAAAGCGCTAAAGGCGCTGCACCTAGACTGAACGCGTACCGCGCATCGCTCAATTTTATTCGCAACACGAATGGCGGCTATACCGACTAAATCCCTATCCAAAATCTGAGAAGTCAGTTGCAAGGCATCTCTCAAGCGAGATGTTATAAGACAAGACTGGCTCCCGCTGTCCAAAACCGCTCGCGCTGTAACCACAACATTAGTAATAGGGTTGATCAAATCCACTTCAGCCGTACAAGGAAGCGCTTCGGAGGACGACAACGCACACATAGTGACAACAGGTTGAGACGCAGAAGGGCCGCTGGTTTTAAAGAAACGATCATGCAGTAACGTATTGTGGCGCTGCTTACATGTTTTACAGCCACCGGACAGCTTGCACCGCTGTGACTTGTGACCCGGCCTTAAACAAACGTGACACAATTTTAATACCTCGACGGCAGACATCCTGTCATCAATGGACTTGACTTTAAAAACAGGACACTCATAAACACGGTGCGAACCCTGGCACACATTGCAAGATTGCATCGACGACAACTGCATAGGTGGGGATGAGCTATCCGCAGAGGTACCTAGCATAGCCCTAGTCTGTGGTTTCTGCCTACCCGTGCTGCCAGACGACAAAGCTTGTTTAGCCGGCTGTGAATTACAATTAACCGTCTCTAAAACATCAGCACGACTTCTCAAAAAGCTAAAGAAATCATCAAGACCCGGTATCTCATTCAACGAATTCCGGTGCTCCTCCCATTTAAAACATGTCCTTGAATCTAATTTTTGCGCAACAATATAAATAATTAACACGTCCCATTTTTCGGTAGGTAAACCTAAAGTGTGAAGAGCGCGTAAATTCTTTGTGATGTGATCAATAATAAACCGTAATGACCTTTCTGTTTCACGCACGGACTCGAGACTAAATAAAGATTTCAAGTGATTATTAATCAGCTGGCGTTTATTATTATACCTATCGCATAAAAGCTTCCACGCCTCTGCATAGTTCTTATCGGTCACCTCTAAGTTACTAATTACTCGCGCCGCCTCCCCTTCGAGATAAGAATTCAAATAGTGGAACTTATGAACTTCCCGAATTTTACGTTCATGAACGAGTGAGACAAACATATCCCGAAACTCCAGCCATTTGAAATAGGTTCCATCGAAAGTAGGTATCTTAATGACAGGCAACTTGAAACCTAGAATTTCGTTATCATCATCATGATGATGACTCGAGCAATGAACGCTAGACCGTCGCGACGAGGAAGACTTAAAATCATCACTACTCGCATTAACAATTTGCTGCGCCTGAGCTAAATAATTATGAAAATCCTGCTCGATTGAGTCTCTCGTGCTTAATTCAACGTCCTGAGTGGAAACATTAATCACTTCTATCTGTTCCTGCACTAAATCAAATTCTGTAAATAATGCGTTGAATTTAGACAATTTACCTTTAAGCTTAAGTAATTCTAGCGACGAAAGGCTATCAGAATTACTCACAGAATCTAAATAGTTTTTAAACCTCGTTACGCGCCCTTTGATTGAGCTACGTTTAGCTAACAAATCTTTAAGACTCATTTCAGACTTTGAAACATCAGTTTCAGGCATTTTTTACAAAAGAACTACGAAATTAAGCACAAAAATTAGGTAAATTGCATACGATACGCTCCTCGTTTTGTTCCGATGCGAAGTGCAGATCAGGTGCACGCCACCAGTAAGCGCTGCAGCGATGTAGCCGGCCGGCAGCAATGCGGGCGTGGCGGTAGAAATGCAGCGCTGATGAGCTGGAATGCACGGGGCACAAAGATAAGCAACAATAAACGAAGCAAGATGATGCGTACCTATTGAATAATAAAGGTATTGGAATGCGCCTTGTAGTAAATTATGGCCAGTCCTGATGAGAACAGTTATGAGAAAGCACGTAAGGATGGCAAATATTTGCGGTGATTTAGTGCGATTAAGATAGGCAATATAGTGAATTTCGTGATATAGTGATGGTGAAAGGTAACAAATGGATTGCCTTTATGAACTAGGTAAGTCTTGAGAGCAATTTAATCCTTAAAAACAAAGAGATTAGAAGATTCAATAGGCAATGCGATAGGATTGTAAGCCAATAAAAATACGCAACTCAGCTTAGGTTATGAATGCGGCAGTAGGCTACACCAGAATTAACAGGCACAAATACCTATTGTAAATCTCAAAGGATAATAAATTATTATTATAAAATTAGGCCGATGATGCGTAGGCGTGCTTCAATTAGGCTTGTGTGCAAAGAAAGCGCCACATGAAGGCGTAAAAGGCTACACAAGAAGTAGAAAGCACAAATAGGTATTGCAATAGGTAAATTTTAAAGGCGATACCTAGCACTAAATCGGTACCTTGAAGGCTAGCCCCTGTATACACAAATCAAGGGGGAAATTATTGGAAGGATAGTAAGGAACGGGCTCACTTGACAATCAGACAGGGAAGGTGGCAGCGCAGTCCAGTTGTTCTGCGCCCTGGGAGTCCCTCGCTGCGTCGATGAGACCTTGATTCGCCTTCCCAAACGGTGACTTCACGGGTTTTCTGGAGAATTTCACGTTGAGCACGTAGAACTCGGGGCACGCACACGCAAACGTCAGCGCCCAACGCACAGGATAAGGCCGGATACTCTCCTAGACCCTCGGTGATGCTCGATGTGGCGGATGACGTGGTGATGACCTCTGTCCGTCCTCAATAGAAGATATTAGGCTCTGTAAAAACTCCAAAATCGCTTCAAAACTAAGCACTGTCCTGTCACGGTCGCCAATTTTGTTCGCTACTCGAACAAAGGGAGAAATAAAAGCTTGTTTAAAACTATAATTGCTCCTTTTTAATAAGTTTAAAATAATAATTAATTAACAAGGGACAGTGCTAAGCCGACAGCGACCAAATGTGAAGTGGCATATCAAGAGTTACGTTCTAAACTACTATACGAAGGCAATTAACACTTCACTATTTTAGACCTTAGCATGATAAAATTAAGATACAAACACATTATTACTGAGAGTCCCACCTCTGGGCTTCAAGGTTAACAAGTAAAGTGAAGGGAGAGCTATGATTGGCTTAATAAATCGTATGATGTATGAGGTGATTTTACAACATAACTAAAACTATAGATCTCTAGCTAAAGCACCTACTAACAGCTATCTTAAATACAAAATTAAACTTATTCTATTACGTAGCTATGACGTAGCTGTCGGCGCTGTCGCGCGTAGACACCCAGTATAGATAAGAGGATTATTTATTTGAAACATACGCAACAACGTGTCCCAACGTCATTACTCTCCACTCGAGTAGACTCCAAGAGAATATCTTGAGGTGGTGTAGGATCGCCACTGGTTCTCTGCTCCTATTGGTCAAAGCATGATATTTTATAGATGTTCTTGACAAACAGTTTGGCATAATAACTATTAAACGTTAAAATTTATTAACTTTTTATGCTAGCGACCTTTCTATGTTTAATCATCATCCTCACAGTCGTCCTCGTTATTGCTGAAGGCCGTTCCCAACTTAAAAGTGGTTTGTGGTGGTCTTCGCTAAGTCTCTCCACCTATATTCGGTTTCCCTCAAAGCCAGAAGAGATCCAGACAACCTCGAAAACACCATCATGATGGGGAAAGTAAAGGGGAAAAGACCAGGAAAGCCATACGTTGGTCAGATCAAATCAAGGCCATAACGGGACTTCCAATAAACCTGGCTTTTAGGGAAACTATGTTAATAATTCTTTGAAAAAGGGTTTTTGTTAAATCAAGGCAACCTGTATTTACAATCCTCCCAGCTCTGATAAATGAAGCTGAAAACGTGTAAACCGAATAGAAACAAGAGAAAAAAGGAAAGTTTATTAAATTGCCAGCCGACAGATGTCAATTCTGAACGCTGGCTCTTTGCGAGTGTTGTTTGTTGTGATGGCGTTAAAAAGTTTTTTCATACACGTTGCCTGACGATCTGTGAAGTTTGTTATCCAGTGAAGTGTAGCTTTGAAACTGTTTTTTAAGATACATTGCTGGTGTACATTTAAAATATATTTCTTATATGCGTCGTTGGTGATGTTGTTTGTCAGCATGTCAATTTGCGTAGAAACAGCGTTTAGATTTGGAATAAAAGTGAATTCCATCAAGTCTTAGTGTCAAATTATCATCATTAGTCCTGGCCAGCTCCGCGGACTAGATTTATTCAAACAAAATGTATGTTTCAAAATTCTGTAGCATTTTAAATCTGCAAATTCATCTTTGGTTTCAACGTTATTTTCTTTTGGTTTGCCTTTCATTCGGCATATGTATAAGGATCGGCGTATAAAACTAAAAGGTAGTGGATTTCAATCCTTATAGATACAACATCAGTTAAATACAGGGTGAAATTTTAACCACTTTTCAAAATTTTTATAGGCGTTCGTTATCGTATTTAGAGCCCATTTATGAAGTAAAAAATGTAAATCAAGCTGTCATCCGAAAATATTATTCGCAATATACTATATTTAAATTTTTACGTTCCTAGGCCTGATAGGTATAAAGGGAAAATCAAAATCGTATGAATAGTATCGTAATGAATAAATGAGATGCGAATCGCATAAAAAAAGTGTTGCTAGGCAGCTGTATAAAAAATTTTAGATTTTTTGCGGACATTTTCTAAGTGCTTTATCTTGACATTTTTATACTGGGCTATACCAAAAGAAAAAATACGTCATTTGTCTTTTGTCTCGTAGATTGATAATATATTAAAATTTGGAAGGTGGTTAAAATTTCATCCTGTATAATGAAAGAAAATTGTGGTGTCAAACCATAGGGAAAGAAATATGGTCAAACTAAAACTTTGATCGCGCGCCAAGAGACCTCTGTGTGTAACGTTAAGTACTATTATTATTGTAACTTGTCTTCTGGGAATCAAGTTCCAACTCTTACATATTTAAGGATTTACCACTAAAAGAGGGTTTTATGCAACTAGTACTCTAATTTAATAATAAAATAGTATTTGCCTTCTCGACGTCTGCCAGCGAAAATTATATTTTAATATTAAATTTGAGTAGGGTTACTCATATTTACTAAAAGGCAAAGCTGCTTAGAATCCTTAGACTCATAAACCTGTAACTATTTCCTTACAAAAAAAAAATATTATTAGTAGAGTATATAGATTTTCAACAGATGAAAGGTGGTACAATTGACCATTTTGACACCGACTTTTTTTAAATGTTTTGACGATATTTATCAACCAACATCACAAATGTATTCAATTTACTTTTTACATTACGCTTCCCAAATATGACTACGAAATAGTATTCGTATTGTCTCATGTTAACGCAAAAGTAATTGACTATATCATTAAAAAATGTTTCTAACTGATGATGAAGTGATACATTAATGAAGTTACTAATTTAACACTTAATTATAATAATTTTGATTTAATGATAATCATGGAAGATTTGCTATTCAAACAAGTTCCATAAAAAAAACAGCTAACATGATAAATATAAAATCAGATTCATTTGAAGCAAGTGTCACAGTTCATCGCTCCACTTCACAACGATACTATCAATACCATACAACAATGAAAACCGTCGCATTATTGTGCCTTTGCGCCGTAGTAGTGATGGGCGCGCCATCTGGTGAACGGTCGCTCCCGGCCGTCGAGCACCTGGACGAGCGAGACGAGCTCGGGCAGTACACGCTGCGCTACGTTACCGCCGAGGGCACGGTCGTCGCCGAGCGCGGGCGGTTTGTGCCGAGCGCGGACGGCACGGGCCGCGTCTTAGTCTATGAGGGCGAGTTCAGATTCGTCGGCGATGACGGCAAAATCTACGTCACGAAGTACACGGCCGGTGCTGAGGGAGGATACAAGGCTGAGGGCGAGCATCTCCCCGTGGCACCTAAAGTACCAGAAGTGCCAGACGTTGCGGACGTGCCTCTGTCTGAGCTACCCAAAGCTGAAGTTCCCGTTATAGTGACAGAGCCAGCTGTTTAAATATTGTTTTATTAGGAATTAATAAATTAATTATATTGGTTAAAAATACATTTTGTAATTCATTTTTTACAATTTTATAAAACTCATAGAATTCAAACGTTTCCCTGATTAGTTATGATAGATTTTACTAAATTCTACTGCTAATCTAAACTGAACAGACCGCAGCAAGTTTACTAGCCAGTGTCAAAATTGAGACCGTAGCATATTTTTGCTATGGGGATAGGCAGAGTAATTAAGACAACGGAGCGTGCAGTAGCATGAAATATATTAATGCAAACAAACTTAACGATATCGTTGAAGAAACTAGCCAAGTCTTGATGGAGCTGCTTGTTTATCTCTAAAAAGTAATGAAATCAAGATAAAGTCATGCCAAGTCTAAGGTTCCTTACTGCGGTTTCTATATTATTATAGTTAATGTTGTGTGCCTTGGCCATTGAGGGGTACACAAGGGTACAAAACCAGGTGCTCCAGATCATTCAAACCCTCAATAATTCAAAAGCATATTATGGATATGATGAGATTTCCACAAATGTTCTAAAGTTTTGTAACAATCAATATTTTAGCATATCTTATAAACCTATCTTTTGAAACTGGACAGTTCCCTGTAGCACTAAAGCTCTCTATAGTAAAACCTATACATAAAAAAGGGGATAAAACCGATATAGGAAATTATCGGCCTATAACACTGATACCTATCTTGTCCAAAATATTTGAAAAAGCTATGCAATGAAAAAGAAAAAGAAGCTTAACCTGACGGATGAAACGCACCAGACATAATACCAGTACTTTTATTACGTTTAACTGTAAAAATGTGAAAAGAAGTATTAACTGCGTGAGATCATTGTGTAAGAAAGCGGATGTCGTGGCGTTGCAGGAAACATGGCTGTTGCCACACGACCTGACGTTCCTCGGTGACATCGACCCCGAGTTCAACTATACGGGGAAGTCGTCCGTGGACCTGGCGGCGGTGGTGTTGCGGGGTCGTCCTCATGGCGGTGTCGCGATATTGTGGCGTAGCAGTGCGTTTCGTAGCGTGTCAGTGATAAAGTGGCGCGGCAATAAGAGCGGTTACCAGTGATCGACGGGAAGTTATGGTCATAAGTGTCTATATGCCAACGGACCAGACTGAAAACGTGCCTATTTTCTCGCAGTGCATGGGGGAATTGGCTGCTATTGTGGAGGACAATAATATTTAAACAGTGTATATATTAGGTGATTTTAATTCCCATCCGTCAACCCCGTTTGGCGATGAAATGCTTAATTTTTGTAACGAACGGCAATGGATGTGCGCGGACATTGAAAAATTGGGCGTGAGTTCGGATACATATACATACGTTAGCGACGTACATGGCTGCAAACGGTGGCTTGATCATTGTTTGGTAAGTAGATGTCTCTGGCTTACTATATCTGACATTCAAGTGCTTTATAATACATACTGGTCTGATCACTATCCATTGCAAGTCGAGTGTGACCTAACATTAATTAGAGATAAATGTACAAGTAATAATGAGCAAATTAATAACAGAATTATTTGGGGATTGAGGACGGATGAGGAAATTAGTGAATATAAAAAATGCTGTAACGAAAGATTAAAACTAGTTGATTTTCCGGATGAATTTCGCAATTGTGCTGATAAGATGTGTGATGATGTGAGTCACAGGTATATTATTGATAAATTTTACGATAATATTATAGATATACTTAGTCAGGCATCATTAGAAGTTTGTACTAGCAGTGTAAATAAAAATATAAAGAAAAAATGTATCTTGGGGTGGAATAAACATGTAGCCCAAGCGCATAGGCAGGCGAGGGAGGGCTTTCAGCTGTATGTTTTGTATGGCAGACCCCACAGTGGTGTGATATATGATCGTATGTGTTTGAGTAGAAAAATATTTAAATCAAGACTCAAATATTGTCAATCTCATCAAGAACAAATTAAAATGGATGTACTTGCAACACAACATTCCACAAAACAGTTTGGTAGATTTTAGAGGAGCACTAAGAAACTTAACGGTAAGGCGAGTTTGCCGATCAGCGTGGAAGGCACTAGTAATCCCAAAGACATTGCAAATATTTTTAAACAGCATTTTAGGGTCCAGTCAGTATTACAGTCGTCATCGACTTTAAATAAGGGTTCTGTAAACGGTCATGTGGATAATCCTGTTAGAGTTACTAGTAAAGAGGTAGGCAGGGCGATTGCAAATATGAAAAAGGGAAAATCTCCCAGGCATGATTGGCTCAGCATAGAACATTTAAAACATGCAGGCCCTCACATTAGTAGGGTGTTGTCCTTATTGTACACTTTTTGTTTGAGACATTCGTATTTGCCGCCTGATCTTATGAGGACTATTGTGGTGCCACTAATTAAAAACCCAACAGGTGACATAGCTGACAAATCTAACTACAGGCCAATCTCGTTAGCCACGGTCATTGCCAAGGTGTTAGATAGAATATTGGATGCTCACATTAGCAAGTACATACAACTTCACGATGCCCAGTTTGGTTTTCGGGAAGGTCTGTCCACTGAAAGTGCAATATTAACCTTGAAACATACGAGTACTGTTACCTATTATACCAACAGACAAACACCTGTTTATGCATGCTTTTTAGATTTATCGAAAGCTTTCGATTTGGTATCATACGATATTCTTTGGAATAAATTGAAAGATGTAGGTATATCACCGGAAGTAATAAAAATATTTTCCTTTTGGTATAATAATCAGAAAAATGTTGTTAAATGGTCAAATGTTCATTCAGACGAATATACACTAAACTGTGGAGTGAGACAGGGTGGGCTCACCTCCCCAAGATTGTTTAATTTATATGTGAATCAGCTGATTGAAGGGCTGAGCAGCATGCAGGTCGGTTGCCGTATTGATAACGTAAGCGTGAATAACTTGAGCTATGCGGACGATATGGTCCTGCTGAGCCCTTCAATCGGGGGCTTGAGGCAACTACTAAGGGTATGTGAAACTTACGCTGAGCGGCACGGTTTAGAATACAATGGAAAAAAGAGTGAATTTATGGTTTTTTTAGGAAAAAATAAATTACCGAAGCAAATACCACCAATATCACTAAACGGGACAATTTTGGACCGTGTATTTCAGTTTAAGTACCTTGGTCACATAGTGACAGAGGATTTAAAAGACGATAAGGATATAGAGAGAGAGCGTAGGGCATTGGCGATTCGTGGTGGTGTGCTGGCCCACAGGTTCGCTCGTTGTACTGCAGAGGTGAAACTTACTTTATTCAAAGCCTACTGTCAAAGCTTTTACACGAGCGGTCTGTGGACTGGTTTTACGCAGCGGTCACTCAGTGCCCTGCGAGTACAATACAATAACATTTTCAGGGCTCTGTTTAGGCTTCCTCGGTACTGTAGTGCATCTGGAATGTTTGCAGATGCACATATAGACGATTTTTACGCGTTAATGCGCAAAACATCTGCGGCTGTGATTGCGAGAATAAGGGCGAGCAGAAATGGTGTCCTGAAGGTGATAGCTGAGAGACTGGACTCTGCCATATACCGTCGTTTCATTGATTTACATGTCAAACATGTGAATCAATGAAATGACTATACAATTCCCGCTGTGCACTGTTATTACTAACATAGTTTTAAGTTAATTGATACTAACAGTAACATAGTATAACTCACTAACATAGGATATAAGGTCAAATTGTTACTAATAAACTATGGACTGTGTTGTCTGAGAATAAATGATTTTTATTATTTTTATTTTTTATGCAAATTAAACTAATGAACTTCTGTGTAAAATTTAATATAATAAAGCCGGAACAGAATGGTTTCCAAAAAGGAAAATCTACAGCGCTTGGGTGCTTTAATCTTTTACATGAAGTTGTCCTAGGTCTTGATGCTAAGCAAAGTGTTACTGCACTATTTTTTGACATGTCCAAGGCTTTTAACAGGGTTATCCATGACATATTGCTAGATAAGTTGAATAAGTGTGGTGTCCGTGGTATCGCACTTTTGTGGCTCAAACGTACCTACAAAACAGATATCAATGCGTGGAAATAACTACATCTGAGGACAATAACAGAACATACCAATCTACCTACAAAGTTAATAAATTTGGTGTCCCCCAGGGTAGCGTGCTGGGACCATTATTGTTCTTGGTATAATAAATGACATGCCACTTGCTACTAAACACAAATATATCATGTTTGCCGATGATCTCTGTATCATCGTGAAATGTAATCCTGACAAAATAAATTCTTATGAACTTGACATTAATAATACAATCAATGACATAATTTAATGGCTAAATATGAATAATTTAATTGTAAATATATCTAAGACAAAATATATACAATTTCATGTAAAAGGACGTATAGAAATTAAATTGAATATACATTATAATGACGAAATTACCCTGGATAGTGCGAATAGTTCGAGATTTTTGGGCATTTTGCTGAACAAAAATCTTAACTTTCTTTACTTGTCATGTAGACAGTTTGTGTAACAAAATAAACAGATTTGTTTACGTCCTTCAGAGGTTGACTGGGATTACTTCCCTAGATGTATCACTGAGCGCTTACTACGGGTATGTTGCATCAATTATAAATTATGGAATAATTTTCTGGGGCAACAGTAGAGATGTACAGAGGATTTTTATAGCCCAAAAAAAATGTGTTAGAGCCTTATGTCAGAAGGGGCCATATGAAACCTGTAGGCCACTCTTTGTCAAGCTTGGTATACTCACTGTTCCTGGGATGTATGTTCTGGAGATTTTTAAATTTGTTAAACAACATCAAGAATTATTTAAAACTGCTGCTGATGTATACCCCAGAAAACAAGATCATCCGATAGACTTGTATTAAATTTTTGTCCTCGAACATCACTATGCAGTAAAGGCTGCTACTGTATGTGCATTAAAATCTATCTATATTTATAAAAATCTATTGCTGTTCGTTAGTCTCGCTAAAACTCGAGAACGACTGAGCCGATTAAGCTAATTTTGGTTTGAAATGTTTGTCGTAGTCCAGGGAAGGTTTAAAAGGTGAGAAAACATGGAAAAATTGCGTGGAAGATAGTAAAAACGTTAATTTCATATTCCCATATAAAATGCTCTACATCAAATTTTTGAGCCCTTTAGTCAGTTTTAATGATGTTAGGATAGGTGATATGAAGTACACCGGGTCAACTAGTATATAATAAAATTCCCGAGAAATATAAAAAAGGTCCCGTAAAATTAATGACCCAAAAATTGCGAGAATGGTTGACCATGTCATATTTTTACAGTGTTAAGGAATTCCTAGTTACAAAATTGGCATGCTAAAGAACTTTAGCAGAATGTACCTGCTACTTAATACATGTCTTGTCTTTACAAAGAAATGTTATTATAGCGTTAAGAAATTCCGAAATGACAATAGTATATAAGTGACTTTGATTATGATATTTGACATGAGGTGAGCCTAAATCGTAAATATTCACTGACATACATATATAATTCTAATGAATTTAATCGCATTGAGCTTTGACATCTTAAAATCTATTGCTAAACTTATTTTGTTAATGTATGATGAAAATTTATATGCTATATTTTATGCCTAAATAGGTCTAAAAGCTACATTACCTGTATTCTAACAATATTTTCTACCCTGTTTATGGCAAATAAAGAATTTGAATTTGAATTTGAAAAAATATTGTAATTTTTTTCCCATTTTTATCTTTTAATAAAGAATTCATTCATAACAAAATAATGTTATAATGTTAATAAAAAAGGGTACAATAAATAGAATAATATTAACAATGTAAATATAATATACAAATATACTTAAAATACTTAGAAAACACCCAGACCTGGGGCCTAATTCGCGTAACCGAATCGCAGTTCGATCGTGATTGAATAGGACGATTTTGACATTTAGCCCATACTAGAACTGTCAAAAACCTGTCGTTCAATTACGATTGTAATACAATTTGGTTGTTCATGTACACAAATATTTGTGTGCATGAACAACTGTGCCGGGATCGAACCCGCGACCCATGGCTCAGAAGCAGCGTTTACTAACGCTGATCCAAATGGTCGTCAATACTATGAGTTGCGGTCAAGCTAGTAGTAGTTCAATGCCTGAGCAGTTAGTCAAAATATTGTAGAATTCAAATAAACTACATGCGTGCGTAACCATAACATTTCCTTAATATAAATTGTGGTGATTCTAAATTATCGCAGGGAAAATTAAATGATAAATTTGATAATCTATTTAAGTAATTAATTTATTATTTCCTATTAAAACAACAATCAGACAACAGGTTCAGTCACTATAACGGAAGCTTCAGCTGTGGGTAGCGCAGGTAGTGGCACGTCCGCTACTTCTGGTACTTTAGGCGCCACGGGGAGATGCTCGCCCTCAGCCTTGTATCCTCCCTCAGCACTGGCCGTGTACTTCGTGACGTAGATCTTGCCGTCATCGCCGACGAATGTAAACTCACCCTCGTAGACCAAGACGCGGCCCGTGTCGTCCGCGCTCGGCACAAACCGCCCGCGCTCGGCCACCACTGTGCCCTCGGCAGTGACGTAGCGCAGCGTGTACTGCCCGAGCTCATCTCGCTCGACCAAGTGCTCGACGGCCGGGAGCGACCGGTCACCAGATGGCGCGCCCATCACTACTACGGCGCAAAGGCAAAATACTGTGATGGTTTTCATAGTGTTTTGTAGTGTGGCTTCGTTGAGGATTGATGGTGACTGTGATGATACTAAACTGTCCTCCTGTTTTATAGCCACTTGTGATTTAATTCACAACCTATAATAACTTGTTGTGTAATGACAGATGTTCAATTAGATAAGTTGTTAATTTATGTCATTAAGTAAGTTTTTTATATTATTTATTACTTACCTAATAGCTTCATAGTGCTCTCCATTACAAATTTAAAAATCTATTATTGTATTTAATAAATCAACTTTATTCAACCAAAAATTGCCTAAGCAATTTACTTGTTTTGATCATCGTGTTAATTTCTTAGTAATAATTCTGATTGTTCAAGTAAATTTGGGTTAGTCATTGACAAAATTTTGTTTGCCGTTGTTAGTTCAAGTCTCAGTATTCATTAATTTAATTTCATCCAGATGAATAGCGAGTGTTCTTGAAAGTCATTCTTTGTTCCTAAAAGAGAATTTTCATCAGTCAAATTGGCTATTTAGAAACAATGAAATTAAGGTTTGTACCAAAGACGGCAAAAGCCGTAGTTTTAACAAAAAGATTTTGTGATAGAAAATCCATTTCATAAAACCTATTAAACAATTACGAAATATTCAAAGAATTGGCAAGGCATTAAATTATCTCGGATTAAAAAAAGATAAAATGAAATACAAAGTCCCAAATGGGGTTCCAAATTTCCAACTTACGACGTTTAGCGAAAGCTATAATAAATAGTGATTATCTTTCTTGTTTAAAACTCTTCCATTGGATTTACAGGACATAACATGTAGCAACGAATGTCAGTAGATATAGTTTAAACTAATTTTAAAATCATCCATATCAATTACATATAAATTAATACATAAAATTACACATAAGTGCTTAATTATAATAACAACTTATTTATTAAGTCAGGTGCAGGCCAACCTTAGAATCTTGAAATATTTTAACTAACCATTTTGACATCTTAGTTGCAGCATTTAGCACTTAGGGCCCACTGGTCCAAAATATATACTCCAAATGGCTCGAATATGTACTTAGTTCTCATCAAGACTCTTATATTTGCGCCATTTAAGAGACTCTAAGCGGTTTCTGAACCTGCTCTATTTCCAATTGATGGAAGATAATACGACGCTAGAATGTCGACACATGTGGCATCTCACATAAAAAAATTAATTACTTTCACAAAAAATTAGTCACACTATCAAGACGCGTACGAGGCGGGATTATTTCGACCCCAAACGGCTCAAATACGTCTCGTATATTAAATTATTTACGTTGTATGATCGATGAAAGATAATATGCCGTTAAGATGTCGACACATCTGCCATCATACACCGAAGATCTAAGTACCAATCTTCCGAGAAACGTTATCAGAACGCTCGCTATCGCTAGGTCCTCGTACCTGATTCCAAAACGGCTGGTATAAATAATATGAGCACACACAAAAACCTGGGTAGCATTTGTTAAGCTGGCATGCCAGGGGATTGTGTCAGCACTTCCAGAGCAAGAAAGGCCATGGTGAGCAAGCTCATAATATGCAATCATTCTGCGAGTACTTGAAAGCTTCTAACCTGACACTTAAAAAACATTATAAATGGAAAGGATTTCAATTATCCATGAATCAAACAAATAATTATTGCTTTATTAATGCCATTGGAACGTATTCTGTTGTCCAATTTGCAAAGTTAAACAAAACACATATCATCAAAATGCGTTTCTGACAACTCAGTCACTCAACTTGTCAATTGCACCAAAAACAGATGTTTCCACATAATATGAAATGTAACGGGGGAATTCACCCCACTCTCAAAAACTTCTAGAGCTTGAATCAACTTATTAGATAACTTGTAAAAGGTTGCAGTCCAGTAAACTGAATTATTTTATATTTAAAACATGGGTACAATATGACTTTGCAATGGTGTCAATTTATTTAATATATTTGATTTGTTTAGTTATTTATTCATAGTTGTGCGATACACTTTTTGCTTTTGGAGCACCTGATTTGGACAAATTTGTCTTGAAAATAACCTGTTATTTGTAATCCAAACTCTACCAAAACAAGAGGCTTGAATGCTTAATGGAGGCAACTATGAAAATGAGTTCTGGAAGGACGATTCGCCAATCTCGTTGCCTCGACAACTGGCAACGTTAAGTGGGGTCGGTACTCCTTAACATTGTGTGCCTTGATATTATGTCAAGTGGTTGGGTCGAGTAACCTACTGCAGAAGAGTTAGTTGTTTCGTAAATATTACGGAACGAACTTTATCAGTTTCCCATTTTGACAAAAATTCACAATTTATTATAAAAAGCAAGTAACATCCTAGAAACCTCAAAACATGTTTTACATTCTTATGTGAGAACAACACTAGTTCAACCCAATAATACAAAAAAAAAACACCAAGAAGGTTATGTCACATGACCTACTTTATTGTAAATTAGCTTTTTTCAATAAAGCCCTGGGGGCTTATCTTTGGACATAGCTTATTTTCGACAGTGCTAAAAGTGATCATGAAAATTTAAATTTATTAGTCTGTTTTATTAATTAGTAAAAGTGTATTAAGATTATATCTCTATTGTTTACTTGAATTTTGTTTTATAATAGTGGTAATATTATGATACTAATTCATAGTGGACATCCATTTAGTTATAATTATCAGCATGTAACTATGGACTTACGGCCGGTCCCAATAACCTATCTATCTTTAGTTTTGGCATATCGGAGATAGAAAACAACTTCTGTCTTTGTTTCTCTGGATGGCAAAATCAGAGACAGAAGATGTTTTCTATTTCCGATAAGCCAAAACTGAAGATGGATAGATTATTGGGACCGGCCGTAAGTCCATAGTTACATGCTGATAATTATAACTAAATGGACGTCCACTATGAATTAGTATCATAATATTACCACTATTATAAAACAAAATTCACATCTGCTGTCTATAGAAGAGTAACTATGCTGAATAACTAGTAAATTAACTGTTAAGTTTAATAGTGTTTTCCTGCTATAAGTAGCAGACTAGCTTCGGTTACCACGCTGAAACTACTCTGTTTCTTAAAGCAGAATATCACCATAAACAAACGTTAATCCGCCAGTTAGTCAGCATAGTAGCTCTTCTAATCTAGCAGAGTAGGTAGCCAATCTTGCCGAGTGGGGGGTCTGCTACGTTAGAGGATCGCTGTAAAAATATAACATTAGAATACTCAATTATTATTTATTATAATATTGTACACATTACAAATAATGATTAGAAAAATTATGGAAAATTAACATTACGTAGTTTTATCTGATACAAAATATCTAATTATACCACCCCGTACATACTTTCCTATTCAGTTCAAAACTTCGCTTCGCTTTGAGTCGCTGAATTGACTGATGCTGTTGTTGCCTGCGTCATATTCAAACTCCTGTAAAAAAAACGAAAAAGTTAATAGATTCTCTTTTTCTCGTAAGGCACAAGCAGGATATAAATCGATATAAATATATTTTTAGGACATAAATCATAAAGCTGCCTTATGATAAAATGCTTTGGTGAGAGACCTCTTATAAAAAAAAACAATAAATATTTTAAACATTAGGTACTAGGTAAGTATTACTATCAGGTGTACTTTCTGTGCGTGAGTGAGTGGATGCATAAGTCTACGCCAGTCCTAATGTCTCTAAAAACATGACGCGACCGTCACATGCATTTTTTCTTACATTACCGACAGAGAATGTGTGAAGCCGTGTTAGTAGTACACACAGTATATAATCCCTTCCCTATTCTGTGGTCTAAAAGCTATAAGAAAATTAAAATGCATCGTACTTACGTTGGAATTTAGGGATGTACTCCGCGAGACCCCACTGCGACAAAAGATTGCACACTAGTTCGTCCGCCGTCCATTTACATACTAAAGCCCTGTGCCGCCACGTAACCGAGATATGGATAGCTGCTGGTAGCAGTACATACGTTTAAGTCTACAGAGTAACTACTGAATCTAACTGAGGTACTGTTAATCAAATCGTTTTGCGGCTAAATACAACAGTGACTCGGCTAACGATTAACCTATATCTCCGTTAGGTGTTAACCGTTAAAAGTAACAGTGTAACTAACTCGTTAACCGAGTCACTGTTGATTTTAGCCGTAAAACTGTTAACACTTAAGCTGTTAACAAAGTCACGGTTGACACTTAACAAGCATACGGTTAAACTGATGACCTAGTTACTGTTGATTTTAACCGTAAATCGGCTAACAAATATTAACAGACATACGGTTAAGCTGTAACCGAGTTACGGTTGACACGTAACAGGCATACGGTTAAACTGTTAACAGAGTTACGGTTGAAATAGCAGGGTTCAAACTACAGATATTAGGGTTCTTTTTTCTGCACGCTTACACTTTTAATATTAAACGAATGCACGGTTGATTCTAACATAATCGGTTGGTGGATATTAACAGAATACTTTAAGTAGTTGAAATCGACAGTTTTAACTGCTAGATTAGCAAAGTGTTATGCTGTTTTTTACAGTTTTACAATAATCGTATCGACTCGGTTGTTACAAGCAGAGCATTTTTGATGATTTTAAACGAGTATTCGGTAGGAAATAACAGTTTTGCCACTAGCAGAGTGATAATCGCGTTTTGCTAACGGCCCGTTTTCTCGGTGTAAAGTGTTGCTATAGTCGCCTTACTCAGCGGGCAAGTTACATTCTTGCCAATTAATGTAACATAAAAGTACTAGAGGATCCTGTGTCCAACAGTGGGTAAATGTGTGCTGATGTAGTGTATGAAAAGATTGATGAATGTGGAAGAAGCGAAAGATGTATGGCAGGATCGGAGTAAGTGGAAGGCCTTGGTCTCTGCCTACCCCGTTGGGAAGGAGGCGTGATAATAGGTATGTATGTATGTAGTGTAAGACTTTATAAAATTGAAAATGTAATTTTTAAGGTTTATGTAATCTTCACTTTTTAAGTATAAATTCGATTACAGTTTTGACAGATGCATAAAAACCAAAGACTAAAAAATATTCGTTTAAATCTTATATATAAATAAAACTAAGTCGTTACACTCAAAAACAAGTTTACAATGTTATTTTTGGTTTTGCCTTCGTCCGGAATATGATAATAAGAATTGAGGATATAATGATATTTATTAATTAAAACTACCAGACTCTTCTCCCGTCATACTTAAATATTTATATGGCAAAACAACGTTAACCGGGTTAGCTAGTGAGTTTATAAAATTAAACCAATTTTTTGTATCGTTAAATTACCCGCTAATTTAATCAATTACTTTGATTGCATTACTTTCAATCGTTTCCCTCCAATTTCACGGCGATTTTCACTAATTCTAATAGCTCCATCAGATTAATTCTGAAACTTATCAAAGGGGTGCACTTAATTCGGAACAGATTAAATTCTTCGTGGACCCGAAACGAATCAAACTTTTTTAATATCACACTTATTGAGAAAGTTCGGGGTTCCCTGTTCAAAAGAAATATTCTATTAGATTTTCCTGTTCGGTAAGACGTGTAAATGAAATGTTTGGAATGAATGGATCCATTTCTCACTTGGTCGAGCACGTTTCGCGTAAAGGATGGTATCAAAACTAAAATATTTATCTTCGTTAATCTAACATACAAGATCTAAGAACCAATTTACTACATTAAGAGACTTGGGATGGTCACGGGAATAGGGACTAATAGAAAGCGGCGGTCTATCTAAGAAGTTTTTCTTCAGACAGATGCAAATTTGTCATATAAAAATTAATACTCTTATAATTGTCCAATATTGGTAGGTACTTTAGCCTATGGTTGAATGGCAAAGCCTCTCCAAAAGGAGGATTTACCATAATTGATATGCTTGGCAAACGAGTTAGCAATTGCTGTTTTACCAATATTGATGCTGCTGCCTGCTTTCTTCTAGTAACATGACTTATTAAAGTTGGTAGGTGCTTACTTAAAAAAGGTATATATAAAAATCTTACCGCAACATCTGTACTTTATTTTGCTAAACTATAAAAATAATCATCAATATCAGGTCACATATTAAATAAATAAATAAATAAAATACTTTATCTGCTTGAGACTCTTTTGCTTCTTAAAACGAGTAAAAATAATGGTTAAAATGTTGGTGTACCTATATACAAACGTTCGATAATACGGAACCATTAAAGTCCTTAATGTCATTGGATGGTAATTGCACGTATTGGAAAACTGACAGATCGTTGATTGCACTGTGAAACGCAATTAGCGTTAAGAGGTATGCTCATGATTTCAAACGGACATGGGTATAGAAAGCCCACCTACACCGCATGTGGCTTGCGGTGCCTCATTAGGGACCAAAATCCCAAGTGGACACATTATATTTTTACGAGAATTTCGTTATTGTCGACTCAGCTGCTGCTGGTTTGGTGGTACAGTATTGCTTCTTGGTCCTATGTTTTTTTTTTCATTTATTTTGGCAAAAACAGTCAATATTATGAATAGGTTTAGAGTATATACAGGATGAAATTTTAACCACCTTCCAAACTTTAATATATCAATCTACGAGACAAAAACAAATGATGTATTTTTCTTTTGGTACTCGTATATCCCAAAAATGTCAAGATAAAGCACTTAGAAAATGTCCGCCAAAAATCTAAAAGTTTTGATACGGCCGCCTAGCAACACTGTTTTTACGCGTTGCGCATCTCATTCATTCATTACGATATTAAACATACGTTTTTGATTTTCCCCTTATACCTTAACGGGTCTAGGACCGTAAAAATTGAAAACGATACCGCGAAAAATAATTTCGGGTAAACTCTGATTTAAATTTTTTACTTCATAAATAGGCTCTAAATACGATACTGAACGCCTATAAACATTTTGGAAAGTGGTTAAAATTTTATCCTGTATAGTAAAATTATGCTTAAAGACAAAAACACGGCCGAAAATTAATGTATAGTAGATAATTTCTAAACAGAACTTGTTGTTAGTTTCTACATTAATTAAAAGTTTATTCGAGAAGGTTTCTATGCTATTTCACATGAACAGACAACGGCAGGTCAACCTACCCAAAAAGTTAAAGGTCATTCAATTGATTTTCAACTTTAAGTCCAACAAGCAGAGATCAATATTAATTGAGAAAATTTGACGTTTTGTGGTAGGTTGACGTGCTGTTGTCTGTACATTGTATGATGTTATTATTAACAGTCCAATAGAGTATATTATTAAGTAAACAATATAAAAGCGTTTAGGCTATTATTATTTAATAGTAAAGTTTTTAGAAAAAACCACAAATATTAAAAAAAAAAATCGTCTCGCGGTCGGGTCAAATAGAGTAACGATCTGGTTCTTAATTGAATTGGGTCTGGAAGAAGCGGGAGTCGTGCTTCGGAAGCCACGCTTAGCTGTTGGTTTCTTTTTTTGCCGCAAGATGCAAGTCATAAAAAACAAGCCGCGACATCAATTTAAAATTCAGAATCAAATAATTTTTACTTCTTTTTTAAAAGCAAAAGAGTCTTAAGCAGACTTTTTTGTTTTACGGGATCATTGGAAACTGCACTCGCATTATTATCAATTTTTTCTTGAACTTTGACCATGCGATAGAAGACCAAGAATTTTGCAGTATTTATGAGTAGAAAAGACAAGAAACCGACTCTTTTAACTCAGCATTCATAATATTACTAAGATGTTATATTGTGGTTAAATACTTCTGTTGCTATAAAAGAAAAAAACACCACCCGCACATTAAAGTGGTTAAATAAATCCACTTTTACATTCATAACGAAAACAACAATACCCTAAGAAAATGTCTAAAACAAGAGGTGCGAGAGTCTAGAGCAATATTTAAAGGACTTTGGTAAAAGTCTCTCAAGCTCGTGTGCTCGCGCAAAAAGCTCTTTCATGTCGTTCGATTTTGAGTCGATCGTAAATATCTCGCCACATAAAACTTTTCTTTGCGAGTATATTGAATCCAAATACGTGGTAGGCGTTCGTTTAGGCGATCTGTAGACGAATTAATTTTATTGTTTATTTATTTTGACTTTTAAACATGATTTGAGGGTAATGCAGCATGAAATAAGTGTAGTCTGATACGAGTATAAGTCAGGAAATAAAAACGGGTGCACTTTATTAACACGTAAAACTTAATTACGATGCCCAGGCTATGTGACTATTACTTAGGTACATCATGGCAGAGTTATTTATTTATTAATATATATTTTTTAAAATATTTAATATTGATTCAGACTTTTAATTTTGTAACACGCTGTGACGTGCACATACGTATTATTTTGAACGCATGAACGAACTTTACACAGCTAAGTACATCCTTGCATGTCACGGCGTGTTTCAAAAGAAATAGCTGAACCAATATTTTAAAGTTTTATTGAAAAAAAATTATAAAAAATTTAAAATAACACTGCAAAGATGTTATAATGATTACATAAGGTGGGCTTCATTTTACAGGTGGTTGAAAATGCACTGTGTATATTTATTAATCACGATATATATTGACAACCACGAATTTCAAAATACCGATTTATAATTTTGATTAATACAGATTTCTGCATAACACAACTCGGATCTATTATTAGTCCTAATATTATTAAACCTAAATTTGAAAATTCCTAAGTACCTACTATTGTCAGAATGCATAATTACCTACTTACATGATACCAAATCATATAAATTCTGAATAGGTATATAAAAATTCAAAATATCATAAATACGAATTTCGAATATTAAAAATAAGCTATAATCTAGTTTAGCACAATACGTTTGGGCCTGACCTTAATCACTGTAAAGTCACGAATGGATCCCCTGAAGAGAGGTTTGTTGTGGATTTTTTTTGTAATATCATTCCAATTATCGTTTTTAAGGAAGATTTGAAAGACGATGCTGTGTAAGACACTTTTTGCGGATAATATTGAGTCAATATAGCATGTACATTGTACAGGGTATTAGGTAAATGGTTTATAACGCCGAAACCAGCCTTTGTTAACGTATGCAACCAATAAATACCCAATACTAAAGTAAAAGAGCACCCAACCCAACATTCGTATGTTTTTCTGTCACCTGCATACAATTTTTTTTATTTTACACAAATGCTCGGAAATCATACAAAATGGCCACTTTGCATTTACATACAGTTTGATATTGAATAGACATAGAATGTAGGTTTAATGCCCATCTAAAAGATATTTTTTTTAAACACACCTTTAAAGTAAGGCAAGTGAAGATTCAAGAGTGACGTGACATTATGAAGTTCGGTCCCAGTAACACTTTCACCGAACAAAAGCATAAGTAGTAGGTAAACTTTGAACTTAAAGTCTGTCTCCGAAAAGACATTAGTACTGTGAAAAGGGAAATGTTCAGAATGATAGTTTTAGCTGGTAATAGATCTACTTCTGAAACGTATTCGTTTTAACTTCAATTAAATGTTTAATACCAAAAACAAGTGTTTATAAGTGATATTGCAAGTTTGCAAGCCTATGATGCGGAAAAAAGGCAACCTATTAAGAGAATTTATCAAACAGCAAGAGTGACGTACGACAACTACTATTATGCCATAAGAACATATTTTTAATCCAAACAGCTACACATACAATTTGCCACAATAAGTGGACAGTGCAGCGTAAAGTACTTTTAAGTTTTGAGTGAAAAATGAATTGCAAACAGCAATTGGAAGTGACAAGAGCAAGTAGTAAACGTAAGCAGCAAGTGCAAGGCATGGTGCAAGTAACAAGCAGCAAAAGCAAATGCAAGCAATTAGAGAGTGCCAGTCACTTATTAGCACGCCCTTCCTTCTTGACGTCGTCGGCGTCTTGAAATTACTCAATAAAATAATTGGGATATTTGTACGGGACAGCGTTATAAAATGTTAATTGTATAAAGTTTTTGTTATTTATTATGTTTTGTTATATTGTGATATGTTTGAACTTTGAATTTGTAAATTATTGTAAAACTTTATGGGAAATAAATGAATGACAGCCGGGGGTTTAGGAAACACACCCTAAGTAGGCACACACCCTCGTACAGGATAACGAGGACTAGGAAGGGAAATAGGACGCGGCTCTCTTTACGGTATTGCCTTTTCGAGTCAAAATGCAAGCCCGTACTATTTCCCTCTCTTTCTAATTGTGAGATGGCATGCGGCTCTCCCTACGGTATTGCCGATCGACCGCGGAAAACACGCGCATGCCATCTCCCCTCTCGCTCGCACCGACCTCTCGCTCACACAGTGATTGCGTGGGTGGGGATTTTCCCGCCAAAAATTGTGAATATAAGGCGAGCAGGGGGTCCATAGAATCATTCGATCCAGCAGTAGCAAGGAAGAACCTTCTCTCCTAAGCAAGTAGGAAGAGCCCTAGAAGATCAACCTGAACAGATCCTGGGAAGAAAAATAGGAAGAATACACAGCCACCTCACCGCATACAATACAGTCCACACAGTAAACATTGGGTTGGCTGTTACTCCGTAACCCGACATAAGGCGTTATCATTTCATCAACATCATCATCAAACAAGACGGGCGTCTGACCGTCTGGCTTCCTCCCTCATCTTCGTACCAAACCCGGCCACGTGTCATCCGGCACATTGTTGGTCCTTCGAGCCGGATCGTCGTATTGAAGATTGAAGATTGAAGATTGTCAAGATGCCCGTCACTCGTTCCCGTACACAAGAAAGATCGCCTACGTCGGAGACGGAAACATCGTCGGGGACCGAAGTCACTGGTACCACTATGCCAGATACCTCGGCCACAAGTCAAACGACCAGTCCGCTGGCTACTGAGCCAGAACGCCGCCAAGAAGAGCAGCTGGCGCCGCCGGCTGCGCCCGCTCAGGCGCAGCTGCCCGCAGCACACACGAAGAAATTAGCACCTTCTGTAATATCAAAGAAAAGCAAGAAATTACTGAAGGCCAGGGAAGAACTACTGCACATCCAGCTACAGCTCGCCGCCGCCAAGATAGCGGCATTAGAAGCGGAAACGGACACCGACGAAGACGACATTGACACCGTGATTGATGACTCCGGCAACAACAACAACGAACGCACTGTCGCCTGGATTGACGATAGCCGCTTGCAAGTGCTGGCTATCACCGAGCAACCACACAACCCAGAGCCGCTACCGCCGATACCGACGCAGGCGTCTGCCCCGCAGATCGCGACGTGTCCTACGGCGGGAGTGAACGAGACAGCGCATATCGGCGTCTCACCGGCGGGAGTGAACGAGACAGCACATATCGGCGTCTCACCGGCGGGAGTGAGTGAGACGGCATGCGTCGGCGCCCCACCGGCGGGAACAATGAAGAGTGACATCGCGCAACTAGCTGCCGCGATCACTATGGCTACAAGAGCAAGTCAACCGAGAATGAACATTGAATTGCCGATATTCGCCGGGTCCCATCAAGAATGGCTGATATTTAAAGCTGCTTACGAAGAATCGAAGAACGGGTTGACATCATTGGAGAACCTCGCCCGTCTTCGCCGAAGCCTCAAAGGACGTGCAAGGGAAGCAGTAGAGAGTCTCCTTCTATACAACGGCAACCCAGAAGACGTCGTGAAAACCTTAGAAGCAAGGTTTGGTCGTCCGGACGCTATCGCGATGTCCGAACTGGAGCGGCTGCGAACGCTATCGAAACCTCAAGACACGGCGCGGGACTTATGCATCTTTGCCTCCCGGGTCTCGAACATCGTCGCAGCACTAGGTGCCATCAAGAAGAG
Source organism: Anania crocealis (assembly GCA_949315895.1). Taxonomy (NCBI): domain Eukaryota; kingdom Metazoa; phylum Arthropoda; class Insecta; order Lepidoptera; family Crambidae; genus Anania; species Anania crocealis. The sequence continues at coordinate 12,753,946 of OX438869.1, forward strand.
GCACTACCTGTACAACCCGGAAATCACGAAGAACACCATAGAAAAACTGACCTCCACCATGCGATATCGGTGGTACGACTTCGCGGCTGAACAAGACAGTGAAGAACCGGACCTAGTCAAGTTGTCGCGCTTCCTGAACCGGGAGGCCGAACGATGCGGCCCCTACGCGCAACCTGAACAACCGGACAACGTCGTGCCAGCGAAGAGGCCTCAACGGGCCTACAGTACAAACACCACGGAACCCGAACAGAAGACATACAGCTGCCTACGTTGCGAGAAGACAGGGCACGCCATCGGGAACTGTGAAGAATATAAGAAGCTGAGCGTCAATGACAGATGGGATTTCGCCAAAGAAAAGAGACTATGCTTTCGGTGCCTGCGGTATAGAACCAAAGTACATCACTGCCGCACCACGAAATGCAACATAGACGGGTGCCCCCATCCACATCATCAGCTGCTACATCACACTAAGAGTGGTGAACAGAAGACAGAACAGAAGAAAAGTGAAGTAGTCAGTTCCACGTGGACGCCAAGGAAGCCTCAAGCGTATCTGAAGATACTGCCTGTGACCATCGTCGGACCGAAGAGGAAAATCGACACGTACGCGCTTCTCGACGACGGCTCTACGATCACGCTCATCGACGAGAGCTTGGCACAGCGCGCCGGACTAAGAGGACCAGTGGAACCACTACGCATCGAAGCGATCGGTGAACGGCAAATTGAAACAGGATCTTCAAGGCGGCTCAAACTAACGATCCAGGGTGACCAGAAGAAGCGCCACACCATACAAGCCAGAAGCATCAATCAGCTGCGACTATCCCCGCAGACCATCGACGAACGCGATCTGGCTGGCTGCCGTCACCTGGAGGGCCTGAAGAATCTCACCTACGAACAAGCCAAGCCGGGAATACTCATCGGGCAAGACAACTGGCCACTCCTCCTAGCAGAAACCACTCGCGTCGGTGACAGACAGCAACCAGTCGCCTCACTTACGAAACTGGGATGGGTCCTTCACGGAGCACAGGTGCGGACGCTGGGACAGAGAGTCCACTTCGTGAACCACGTGACAACGGAAACAGAAGAATCAGAGAGAATCGACGAACAATTGAAGAACTTCTTCTCTCTAGAGTCATTCGGAGTCGCGCCGAAGAAACCACAGAACGATCCAGAAGCCCAAGCCTTGAAGATTCTGGATGCGGAGACCAAACGCCTCGAAGACGGCCGTTTCCAGACCGGGCTGCTGTGGAAATCGGCGGACATCAAGCTGCCTGATAATCGAGACTACGCGCTAAGAAGACTTTGTGCCACCGAGAAGAAAATTGAGAAGAATCCCAAATTGAAGGCCAAGGTCCACGAACAAATGAAAGCGCTCATAGAAAAAGGCTACGCTGAAGTTGCACCTACGAAGAAGACTGAAAACAGAACATGGTACCTGCCTTGTTTCCCGGTGATCAACGCTATGAAACCGGACAAGGTCAGGATGGTGCATGACGCAGCAGCCATCACGAAGGGTTTATCGCTCAACGACACTCTACTCACCGGACCAGACCTGCTGCAATCACTTCCTGGAGTGCTGCTGAGGATGAGGCAACATCAAATCGCAGTATCAGCAGACATCACAGAAATGTTCCTGCAAGTGAAAATCCGACCAGAAGACAGGGATGCGCTCCGCTACTTATGGAGAACAGATCGTGACGCTCCACCCACCGAATACAGAATGACGTCACTGATCTTCGGAGCCACCTCGTCCCCTGCCACAGCGATCTACGTAAAAAACCGCAACGCGAAAGAAGCCGCCGAAAAACATCCCGAAGCTGCCGATGCCATTGAACGCAACCATTACATGGACGACTACATCCAGAGCTTCGAGACTGAAGAACAGGCAATCAAGGTCGCAAGAGAAGTTGGAGACATCCACCAGCGGGCACACTTTGAACTAAGGAAGTGGACATCGAACTCCGACGCAGTGTTGCAGCAACTGGATCCGGGAAAGAAACAAGAAAACATGAACCTGGCCGAAGATGACAAGACTGAACGAGTTCTGGGGCTCACCTGGAGAACGTCAACCGACCACCTGGGCTTCAACCTGGACCTGTCGCGCCTGCCTGAAGACATCCTACAGAAGAGGCCGACGAAGAGGGAAGCCCTGAAGATCGTCATGTCCCTATTCGACCCTCTAGGACTAGCCTCGCCTGTCACAATCAGGGCAAAGCAGATCCTCCAGGAGATATGGCGAAGGAGCACGGCGTGGGATGAACAACTGGAAGAAGGCCTGACACTGGAATGGAAACAATGGACGACGCACCTCCAGAGGCTGAACCAAATCCACATACCCCGGTGCTACCCGAACTACAGTCGCAGCGACAATATCGAGCTCCACGTGTTCGTCGACGCCAGCGAGGTCGCCTATGCAGCTGCGGTCTACTGGCGCATCGAAGATGAAGACGGGAACATCCAAACACCACTCATCTTGGCCAAGGCGAGAGTGGCTCCCCTGAAGGTGACATCGATCCCGAGGCTGGAGCTACAAGCAGCGGTGATGGGCAGCAGGATGGCGCAAGCAGCCATCGAGGAACACGATCGGAAGCCAGTGTCCCGAACATTCTGGACCGACAGCAAGACAGTCCTGACCTGGCTGAGAACAGGAGCCCGATCCTTCAAGCCCTTCGTCGCCCACAGGATCGCCGAACTCGAAGAAAACACCAAGACAGAGGAATGGCGTTGGGTTCCCACGAAACTCAATGTAGCTGACGACGCGACACGGGACGTCCCCAAGGACTTCGACGAGACCCACAGATGGTTCACCGGCCCCAGCTTCCTGAAAGAAGATCGATCGACGTGGCCGGAAGAGAAGAAGACCATTCCTGAAACAACGGGAGAAGAACGAACACTGAACCTCAGAAAGTCATCATCGACCGCAACACAAGTCGTGCCTGACGTAACCAGGTTCTCAAGATGGGAACGTCTGGTCCGCACCACAGCCAGAGTCCTACAGTTCGTCAGCCTGCTGAAGACAAAGAAACACAGAACATTCTTCTCAAGAACGAAGCCGAACAAGACAAAAGATCCTTCCTGGGGTGCTCAGCGTGTCGACAGAAAATTGAAGAAATTAATTGAAAAGGTTCATGAAGAAGACAAATATTTGAAGATTCCCGCTGAACTCATCATCGAAGCTGAGAAGGTTCTCATCAAGGCGAGCCAAGAAGACGCCTTCGAAGAGGACATAGAAAACCTAAGAAGAGGACATCAGATCAGCCGTCAGAGCAGAATGAAGAAATTAGCTGTTGAAATGAACAACGGTTTGATCACCCTGAAGTCTCGAATCGACGCTGCAGAAGGAATACCCGAAGTAGAACGAAGACCACCGATCCTGGATGGACGTCACCACATCACGCGACTCTACATCGCGCACGTCCATCTCACCGGTCATCACCAGGGAGTGGAAGCCACCGTCAACCAGTGTCGCCAGAGGTTCCACATCCTGCAACTTCGGCCGACTGCAAAAAAGATAGTCAAAGAGTGCCTTCACTGTCGCAAACGAAGAGCGGCACCCTCAGCACCATCAACAGGAAACCATCCGCCCTGCAGGCTGGCCCATCATCAGCGACCCTTCTCCTACACAGGGGTCGACTACTTCGGGCCTCTACAAGTCACCGTCGGACGAGCCACACACAAACGCTACGTGGCCCTCTTCACGTGCCTCACGACCAGAGCGGTCCATCTGGAACTCGCCGCTACGCTATCCACTGACTCAGCGGTGATGGCATTGAGGCGATTCATCGCGAGGAGAGGCTGCCCGAAGGAGATCTGCTCTGACAACGGAACCAACCTGCACGGCGCCGAGAGGGAGCTGCGCCGAGCCATCGACAGCGCAACAGAACTTGAAGCCAGCAAACGCCGCATCTCTTGGCGCTTCATACCACCGGGCGCGCCGTTCATGGGCGGCGCTTGGGAAAGGCTGGTGAAGACAGTCAAGACAGCGCTATCGACAGTGATGAATGGACGCACCACCAACGACGAAGTCCTAGCCACGGTCCTCGCAGAAGTGGAATTCACCGTCAACAGTCGGCCGCTCACCCACGTCGCGGTCGACCCTGATGAACCTGAAACATTGACGCCGAATCACTTCCTGCTTTTGGAGCCTGCACACGAACCGGCTATGGGACAATTTGAAGACAAAGACCTGCTGGGCAAGACCCATTGGAGGGCGTCCCAGAGAATAGCAGACATGTTCTGGAGCCGATGGATACGAGAGTACCTCCCTGAACTCCAAGGCCGGCGGGAGCCGCACGGCCGTGGCCCAGAACTGAAGACCGGAGACGTCGTGCTGATCGTGGACAACACTCTGCCACGAAACACTTGGCCACTAGGACGAGTAACGGCTGTCTACCCAGGGCCCGACGGCATCGTGCGAGCTGCAGACGTGCTGACCCGAGGAGGTATCCTGCGACGCCCTACGAAAAAGCTGGTGAATCTGCAAATAGAAGAAAAGGACGCCGCCCCTTCCACAAGATGAGTGTCTCTCCGACTGCGCTGCGACACACGGCGGGAGAATGTACGGGACAGCGTTATAAAATGTTAATTGTATAAAGTTTTTGTTATTTATTATGTTTTGTTATATTGTGATATGTTTGAACTTTGAATTTGTAAATTATTGTAAAACTTTATGGGAAATAAATGAATGACAGCCGGGGGTTTAGGAAACACACCCTAAGTAGGCACACACCCTCGTACAGGATAACGAGGACTAGGAAGGGAAATAGGACGCGGCTCTCTTTACGGTATTGCCTTTTCGAGTCAAAATGCAAGCCCGTACTATTTCCCTCTCTTTCTAATTGTGAGATGGCATGCGGCTCTCCCTACGGTATTGCCGATCGACCGCGGAAAACACGCGCATGCCATCTCCCCTCTCGCTCGCACCGACCTCTCGCTCACACAGTGATTGCGTGGGTGGGGATTTTCCCGCCAAAAATTGTGAATATAAGGCGAGCAGGGGGTCCATAGAATCATTCGATCCAGCAGTAGCAAGGAAGAACCTTCTCTCCTAAGCAAGTAGGAAGAGCCCTAGAAGATCAACCTGAACAGATCCTGGGAAGAAAAATAGGAAGAATACACAGCCACCTCACCGCATACAATACAGTCCACACAGTAAACATTGGGTTGGCTGTTACTCCGTAACCCGACATAAGGCGTTATCATTTCATCAACATCATCATCAAACAAGACGGGCGTCTGACCGTCTGGCTTCCTCCCTCATCTTCGTACCAAACCCGGCCACGTGTCATCCGGCACAATATTTTAAATTTAAACATTTTCAACTATTGAAAATACAATTATTATTCTTTGATTAACGTTTAAATAAATATTTAAGACATGCCTCACTGGGCCACACAGAGTCATCTAGTCCCATATTAAGGTACTATTAAGTACCCTGCCGTATGGGGTACTAGACAACCGATAAACTTACTTATATACTTTTTTTTTTATATTTTAAATACATACTTATAATACATAGAAAACACCCAGACCAGTACAAACAGACATGTTCATGCACACAAATATTTGTACTGTGCGGGGATCGAACCCGCGACCCATGGCTCAGAAGCAGCGTTAACTACCGCTGATCCAAATGGTCGTCAGTTTGAATTGCCTTAGGTGAGACTTGAACCTACAATTTATCTAACCTTATACCTAATATTTATCCAACGTTCTAAACCAGTGGAGTTTCATAATGATACTCGTTTTATTCTCATAGTAGCAGATGCCCGGTAAGCGTGTATGGTTGAGATTTTAATTTCCTTCGAAGGCAGTAGCAATTCTATTCAAGGAAATTTGCTTCGAATTCACATTAGCAACTGATTGCATAAAAATAACAATCTTAAACGATTTGTAGTTTTATGATGGATGATTCGGTAAAGTAATGTCTATTAAGATAAATATGTGAGTACTGTATACAAATATAATATGAACATTTTAAATAAACCCGAAAACTTTTCTCAGTGAATCCAAAATCGATATAAATCTTGCGCCGGGATTAACAGGGCTAGAACATTTATAAGATTTACGTTTACCATAAAAAGGAGAGACATGGAAAATGCAATTATTGAACCTTAAATCTAGCGGCTGAACTGAATTGCTCTCAAAAAGATATTGGAAAAGTTTTGGAGGAGATTGTGGGAAAACTTTAATACTTTCGTTAGACTTGGTATTGAAATTTCAGAAAATACAGTTTAAAATGTTAAATAAACACATAACATTTTTGCCTATTTAAATGCAATTATAAGAATCGTTTTGACAAAAACATTTACTGATAAAAGGCATGACTATTGTCGTTGCTAAATTACTTGTCTTGAAAAGTTTTTTCGTACTTTGTTTGTAGTAATTGTATTTTTCAACTTCTCTACCATAGAAGTTAAATTGAAATTAAGTATGGATTTAATTTCGCGTTTATTTTGGTTGGACCCAAACTGCAGTTAAGGTTGGGTAAATAAAAAAGCCACAACAACTCGTCCTATGGGTGTTGTGATAGTCAACTAAAGGATATTTCTTTCTTTTATTGGGTAACCTGAAATTTTCAAACCCCCTGCTTAGTGACTATGGAATCTCCATTCCAGGAGACCTATCTCCAGTGGTAGAACATGGGCTGATGATGATGATGATTAAATATGTTTCCTGCTGTTAAATGTACAGACAAAAGCACGTCAACCTACCACAAAACGTGTTTTCCCAATTGATATTGATCTCTACTTGTTGGACTTAACTTAAGGTTGAAAATCAATTCAATGACCTTTAACTTTTTAGGTAGGTTGACCTGCCGTTGTCTGTACATTCTAGAACAGTGTTTCTCAACCTGTGGTCCGCGGACCCCTGGGGGTTTATGTATGGGGGTCCGCGCGGTTATTTCTGAACCATACATAAATACTGATATTACTGACTTGACAGAGGCACAGGAAAACCAATTAATAGAAATATTATATGCGTTTCAATGCTGAATGCATTGAAACGCAATTTCAAAGAATCTTCACCGTCAAGTTTTTGGGTGAATGTAAAGACAGATTATAAGGAGGTATCGGACGAAGCACTGAAACATTTACTGCTTTTTTCAACCACATACCTATGTAAAAAGGCATTCTCTACTCTTGTATATTATACAAAAAACAAATGCAGACACAGATTACAAGAAAAATCTGATTTGAGATACAATCAACCCGAATATCACTGATTTAGTCGCAAAAAAGCAACACCAACCTTCTCATTAAATTTTTTCATATTTTTCATAATAAACAGTTATAATTACCTATTTTGTATCTGTAATACCTAAAATAAATACCTAACCCGATTTTTTTATACTGTTAATTATATTAAGGGGGTCCGTGAAAACTGTGCTGGATTACCTAGGGGTCCGTGGCTGAAAAAGGTTGGGAAACGATGTTCTAGAACCCAGGCATTGACCTCAGGACCCCGAGATCTCGGCCAGGCATTTAAACCAAAAGACCAACGAGGCGTTCAAATTATAGCAAAGTCCTAACGGTTTCTAGGATTCAAATCAAATATGACCGTTACGTTGCTATTAAAACAGTTTATTACTTTCCACAATACTTTACACTTATAATAAAGGAAGTCAAGAAATTAATGTCTATCACTTTTTAACAAAACGAATTTACAAATTGAATCGCGGTTAGGTACGAGTGTTACGTGAGTAGGCGCGGAAGGAATTTTAGCGTGCATTCGCCGTCGCAGGTAGATTCGCACTGTTTTTACAAACGGCCGCTAGAGATCGATGGATGCGCGAGCGGTGGTGTACAGTCGCGGTGCGCGTACAACTGCGGGTCGAAGTTTGGACTTAGCCGACTGCTAAAAAGATGTGTTATGATTTGAGTGCAGTCGGTGGTCACTACAAAATCTTAGCTTACCATAGTTTAAAATATTAATAAAGTACAGACAACGGCAGGTCAACCTACCCAAAAAGTTAAATGCCATTGAATTGATTTTGAACTTTAAGTCCAACAAGAAGAGATCAATACCAATTGAGAAAATTTGACGTTTTGTGGTAGGTTGACGTGCTTGTCGTCTGTACAAGAAAAAAGCGTATCTAAATTTTAATATTCTTTTGACTCTGACAAAATATGTTTTAATATTGCTTAAAAGCTAAGAGGTTCTTCTACTTTGTCCGTATTATGAGCTTTTCGTTAACCCAGTTTAAAATGCTCAAACTTTAAAACTAGTTGAACTTTTTAATGCTTTCACTTTAGAAGTTTTCTTGATAATGTTTCTTTACAAAGTTGTAGGGCAAAATTTACTTATTTTATATATTCAATTTGGAACTTAGCACAAAATGAACTAAATGTAAAGAATAACTAAATATTTTAAAAGTGATATGTTACTATTTATACGCGTGAACGGCTGGACCGACTTTGCTCATAATTTTTTTGTTTTGTTTGTTATTGTCAGGAGAATGTTCTTATGCAAAAGAAATAAGAAAATTGCGCGGAAAATTAGAAAATTTAAGAAAACTAATCACCATAAAAAATATTTGTTATGTAACCTTTTGACAATAAACTTTTTTTAATGTAACATTTTGACGTTTGACATAACATTGACAGAATGCGTGCGTAAACGGTTACAATTTCCAGTGCAGATAGCATTTGCAATGTTGATAAATAAATTTGTATCTGAAATATTTTTTTAATTAATTATACCAATTTGAAATCAATATTCATAGTTAAGACAGGATAACGTCTGTCGGGTCCGCTAGTATTATAATAATAGGGGTTAAAGTATGAAATTGCCGATTATTTTCCCACCTTTTATTTTGTTTATAGCTCTTAAGTATAGACATATTATTGCGTAATTCTTTTTGTATTGTATAAAAAACTAAATAAAGTAACTTTTGACTAAAAAAAAAAATGCAATGCTAGTGCCTATTACTTCAAAGGAAGTCGTTGAAAAGACCCCTTACAATGTGTCAGCTGACCTTCTTGCTTCAATTAAGTATATTTGTATTATATACTTTGATTTTCAGAAATTTAAATACTATAATGCGTAGCTTTATAACCATCTAACTTTCACCTTTAATTGCATCGAAAACGGTTCAGGCGTTTTTAAAAAAAACTAAAAAATTGTTAGTATGGAAAAATGACTTTTCTCGATTTCGTCCATACAAAACGGCAATTTCATACTTTAACCCCTAATAGTAGTGTAGCTAACGAATACGCGACGTGATATTGTGACGACGGTCTATACACGGTGCATTTTAAAACACCTGTAAAACGAATCCCACGTTATGTAACCAACCATTATGTATAACATCTTGGCAGTGTTTTTTTTAAGATATTAAATATTGGTGTAGCTATTTATTTTGAAACACGCGAATTTTGGGGTGGTGGGGATCTACCTCCTAGTGATCCACCCTGGGCAACGGTATCTTTGGTTTTCTAACCAATGATGACGGCTAACAAATTCCTCTGTGGTGGTAGGCTTCGTAAGAGGCTGCCTGGATACTACCACCCTCCTGCCGGAGTCCAGCGCCAAACAGTTTTTCTGTGTTCCGCTGGTGTGTGGGAGAATTAGTACCTCTGGGTAAGCTCGCTCCACTTAGGCTTCTTCTTAACCGTATAGTTAGTATGTAGTCAAGAGCAAACCCATTATTTATAATTGAAAAAACACGCTGTGAAGCTCTCGTATGTAGCTATGTAAGGTTCGTTCATCCGGTGCAAATATTTCGTCAGTGCGCGTCACAGTAATAAAAGTCAGTATCAAAATTACAAAAAAAAAACACAAATTATGTTTAATATTAAAATTAATCAACACTGCCATAATGTTATATGGTCATATAGCGTGGGCTTGGTTTTTCAGGTGGTTTAAAATTCATCGTGTATAAGAACGTTAGCCTTTTCGTAAGAGGGTAGGTACTTAGGGAGTACTTAGTCTTAGGGAGACGGTAAATATTTGTGTGCATGAACATGTCTGTTTGTACTGGTACGGTTGTTTTCTGTGTATTATACTCGTAAGTACCTATGTATTTACGAAATATATATATATAAGTAAGTTTATCGGTTGTCTAGTACCTACCCCATACGACAGGGTACCTAATAGTAGCTTAATTTGGGACTAGATGGCTCTGTGTGGCCCAGTGTGGCATGTCTTAAATATTATTTAATAATATTATTATTATTAATGATAGAAGAAGACAGACAACAGGTCTTTTCCCCACCGTTGTACAAACTAAGATTATTAATCCTTTTGCACAGCGTGCCGATCACGGAAAAAATCTCCTTTTGAATAGGTATACGTTTGACAGTTAACGAATGTGAATGCGAGCTTTGGTATATATCTTATTCAATGAGACAAAGATTGGACGACAAATTCACAAAAGTACTTGGGTGTGTAACTCATGTATCTTTTATGTAAATTATGGCATCATTAAAATCATGTTATGGCTGCAGCGGTCTTTGGTGGAAAATATTTAACGAATTTTCTTATTTGAAGCGCTCATAGCCTAATGTTTCTTCGTGATCAGTTTCTGTCACGAATGTTAAGCAACGATGGGAGCGGTGACTAATTGGATGGGTGACCGTTTGTGGCATCATACCTTGAGCGCTTTCGTGCCGTCTAAGGGCACGTTAAGCAGTCGGTCCCGGCTGTTGTTATGAGATAACAGTCGTTAAGCCCTGTTGGAGGCCTTCGGGCGGCTTGAGAAACATCCAACGGCGGGGTGATGTTGCTAGTTGCCACAGCGTCGCCCTCGCCGTCCACTAACCCGCACTAGGCCAGCGTGATCGTACTAAGGCCTTAAGCCCTCTCCTTAAAAAAAGAGAGAGACCCGTGCTCAGCAGTGAGCGAAAATGGGTTGTTACTTTACTTTTTTTTACTTATTTCGGAGAATTACATTAAGCGTCATTTTTAACTTGTTTTTTGCATATTAATAAATTAAAAAGAAAAATAATAAAGTAAAAACTTTAAAAGTATAACATGAAAGCTTTAACAGCTAGTAATTATAAAGGTAGAATCAAGAAAGAAAGGCTGCAAATAGTGGGCCATGATTTATGCATGAGTGATATCCTTTTGTGATGGGGTTCGCGACGCACATAACAACACTGTTAGAGCATTTTTTTATTTTTTTAACTTATCAGCATGTACCTTTCTTTGTGTCCTAATTATAATCTGTTTTTTTTTGTTAGACCTACTCTGTTAATTTTGTTTTTATTTAAACGTTAATTGGTGTTTTATTATTGTGTCGTTGTGATGTCCATTAACAATAAATGTTTCTTATCTTATCTTATCTTATCAAATGGATTGAAAAATCTAATAATACAGAACATGACAAACAAAATATATTTGCTCTTTAAGTTGGGCTAATTTTGTATACTTACGTACAAATTAAATATTTCAATTTATGTATTAATAGATAAAAAATATATCTATCCTACATTAGTCTCGTAACCAAGTTGGATGAAAGTTTCCAAAGCAAAGACAGACAGACAGAAAGCTAAAAAAATTACGTCAGTAAATAGTGCAATAAAAAAACCAGCCTTTTAACCTTAAGCTAGTCGCGGTTGAACGACCTGAATCTTTAATTAAACGATTAAAACGAGTCATAAACTCGGCTCTTAATAAGAAGCGGATTAGTCGACAGACCTGCAGCGAAATATAAATCTGCAAATGTTAAGTCGCATCGTTAAAAAGACTTGGATTAAAACGATATAAAGTCTTACGCCCAAAAAGTCTGTCTGTCTTTGTAGATGCAAGACGGGTTTTATACATATTTTTGGAACCCTGTTAATTATACTACAGGTTTGAGCGCATTAGCGCCACCTTTCCTTGCTACCATTCCGTTATGCTTTTAGAACGTGCTTCTGGAACGTGTTATTTAGGCTTTCAGGGTTCTATTTGAGTTACTAAAACTGATTTTTAGAAATCAAAAATTGGGATCAAAAGGTTCAACTGTAAAACGCATAAAACGTAATACGCAATACACAAAAATTTTATTTTTTATTTATTTTTATAAAGCACGCATAAAAAAGATATTTAAGGAGTATGATTAATGATTATTAATGTACGAAAAAAATATAGTTTATGACCATGACTTTTAGAAGTTAGAGTCCATTTATGGTAGATGGCCACTGACTCCGTCAGTACCCAGACAAATGATGCTGTTCATGCGCCCAATATTTTATCCATAATGAAGTAAACTTTCATGGTTACTATTAATAAAAGAAAAAAATATCTAAGGGTTCAACGGCCGGTCCAAATAACCTATCTATCCTCAGTTTTGGCATATCGGAGTTAGAAAACCACTTCTGTCTTTGTTTCTCTGGACGGCAAAATCAGAGACAGAAGATGTTTTCTATGTCCGATATGCCGAAACTGAAGATAGATAGATTATTGGGACCGGCCGTAAGCCATGTATCATACGGAAAAGTCATTCATATTTCTAGTTAAAATCAGTTTCTAAACAAATGTCAGATATTATGAAGCTGTATTTTTATGAATATTGTCAGTCATGCGTGGTCACCAAAGTAATATCATTGTGTTTTTCAGAAAGCCGGAGGTGAATGTCTTCAGCCCAAAAAGCCGTTTATAAGATCCGTCTCTCTCCACATTTATTATTTAACTATCCTAAATCAAGCAAAGGCATGGGATTAAACTAAGCTTTCTTAGATGGAAACCAAAAATTTGAATTTTCTACCTGGCTGAATTTATATCTCACAAAGGCTGTAAAAGTTGAAGTGTGATGGACAATAAACTTTGAAGGTGTGTTTGCACCTGGCATCAATCCTGGCAATTGTTGATACTTTGTTTCATATTTTCTATAGTAGATACCAAGTAATATCTTATGTGTGTAGATACTAAGATAGATACGACACATTGTACTGCGGTATTAAAATGAACATAAAAATGTTTATAAAGGTTATCGCAAGCCCAATAAGATTATAAGATAGGGTCTGCGAAGACAAACCTATAAATTAAAAAATATAATACAAAGCTAGCAAAATGTTGTTTTGTTCTGATTAACAAAAACAAATAACGATCGCAATGGGGCGTCAATATTTTTTTTTCATTAGGCGTTTAGGTATTAGTATCACATCACCAGCCCATACTAGCCCACTCTTGGACACAGGCTTCTTCTTTTTATTTTATTTTTTATAATTAATGGGCTTGCTCTTATCTACATACTTAACTATACGGTTAAGAAGAAGCCTAAGATGGAGCGAGCTTAACCAGAGGTACTGGTTCTCCCACACATCAGTGGAACACAGAAAAACTGTTTGGCGCTGGACTAGCATCCAGGCAGCCGCCACCGCAGAGGGATCTGTTAGCCGTCATCATTGGTTTGAAAGCCAAAGATGCCGTTGCCCAGGGTGGACCACTAGGAGATAGATCCCACCACCCCAAAGAGGATTTGACTATAACCACTATGCTTTGCAGGCAGGTTGGTGATCGCTGTTTGGTCAACGGTAGAAAAAGTTGCTGCTGCCCATCTTCTTCTAGCATTACTCCTTTCTTGGGTTCAAGTTCCACCGAAGTCAATCGAAAAGAAAAAAATAAAGGAATTTTGTTTTCATAACACTCCTTAAGTCCGCCTCTTACGACAATAGTAGCAAAAACAGACCAAGTGTGAGTCGGACCCGCGAACTGAGGGTTCCGTACCAACTTTAACTGAATGAGGGGTCCACTTACTTCCACTTAGCCAATATAATAATATTACAATATTTTGTTGACTGTAAAAATAACTTTGCTTTTCATAGTGTTTGTACTCGTATCAAGGATTAAGTTATATTTGCGGTTGTTGAAAATGTGCTATATCTCAATAACTACCGGTTTGGTCTCGTTCAAACTAATTTTCATTGAAAGTATTTGTTAAAATCAACATTTACATACTTTTTCAAAATTTTCACTTGCTTAGTTTAGAAGTTAGAGGGCCACAGCCATTTTATTACTTTGGAAGTGTTTATCTTCCAAAAGTTAGACTTTGGAAAAAATGGTTCTATGAACCTCCATGTCATTTCAAAAGACCTATCCATAGATACCCCATACGCATAGGTTTGAGTAAATTTTTTTTTTGTTTTAGGTCCATGTATGGAAAGCCCGCCTTAAATATCATTATTTTCTATTTTTTGTATGAGAATCGTAAAGAGGTCAAAAGAATACACCTACCTACCAAGTTTCAACAGTGTAATGCTAATATTTTCAGAATAAAGTGGCAGTGACATACGGACGAACAGACAGACAGACAGACAGACAGACTTGACGAAACTATAAGGGTTCCGTTTTTTGCCATTCGGTTAAGGAACCCTAAAAAAGGTAGTACATGATTTAGAATTAAAATCATTAATTATTTGTGTCACTGTAACTGTAACTGTAAAATAGTGTGAAGATATTAAATTATTTAAAAATATGGGTTTTAACCTCTTACTAGTAGTTCATAGAGCTAAATTTAACCTAATTTTTTCCACACCGTATTTACGCTCAGGTTATAAAAATATTATCTGATCCCATTACTCAACTTCTTTAGAGTGTTCACTCACACATATCTGACTTAAAATATATGGCACACCCATTTATTCTGAAACTAGACATTTAGTTTTAAACAAGTAGTGGAAAGATTTTATAAATCGTCGCTAGCAGCGCTGCTCGTGAACTACACATACACCCGTATTATAAACAAGTAAAAGTAATTACTTGATAGGCAACTTGTATTCCTTAATCTAGTAATTACTAGAAGTTAGAACTATCAATTAGCGTTCTCAGCCAAATAATATGACAATTAATGTCCCAACCATTTCCTTCACTTACGCAATAGGTAGTAACACCTAAGTTATGGCTTCATTAAGTATCTAGCTGTTGCCCGCGACTTGCAGATCGAGATTAAGAAATTAAAAAAATAATATTCTAAAGCCTTCCTCGGTAAATGGACTATCGATCACAAAAATATTTGTTCAATTTGAACCAGTAGTTCCAGAGATTAGCGCGTTCAAACAAACAAACAAACAAACTCTTCAGCTTTATAATATTAAAGTATAGATAAGTAATTACTGCTTTATAAATACGGGTGTTTATATCACGTGGCTGGAAACCTGTGCCCAGCAGTAGCTTTGGGATACAAAAAGCCTACATCCTTTTTCAAGGTCTAATCTTTCTTTGTACCCAATCCAGATGTGTTTGGGACGAAGATCTGTATTAGGTAGACCCACTATGTGAATTGACCATCTGGTGAAGTTTGCAGAAAGTAAGATAGTTAATTGGGCTATAAATTTTCTATGCTCAGTATATTCTGTTATGGCACAGACATGTAATTTCTACAAAAGGATTTCTATTTGTCAAAATGAGAAAGAGAGTAGAACCTACAACGTATTTTACTCATTTCGCTAACGAGACGTGAACCTGACCTTCGTAAGGATAAATATAGCTGAGTGTCAGCAATTGGGTTCCCGTTTCACCTAAAAACAACATAACAAATGAGAGAGATGTAATTTGTTAACGAAATTACTCAATTGCCCTCCTAATTTGGATGTTTGGTGAGACAATATTTGATTGCTAAGGACCAAAGAGTGAAATTGTCCATGATTTTAAGTCACCATGAAGTCAGATTTTCAAGGAATAAGGGTACGTCTTCATAACACTTGCTAGGAATGATTTGTAGTTTTGGATTCTATCGTGTTATGAAATAAAAAGGTATTAGGCATGTGATTAAGCAAACACATTGAGAAAATCGGTGAAGACAGAGAAATTGATTTATTATAAAAAAAATATGTTTAACAAATTATATTAAGGCACTTGTTAAACAGTATCTACATCTAATTATTGCAGATGATCAGAGTGAGCTTATTACATTTTATAACCTTAATAAAGTTTAGTATTGCTGTGTTCAGTATTTTAAAATAAAGCTGCATATTACAAAATTTAAGTTACGCAATGTCTTACAGTTCTTAAAAATTTGTCTTTATACAATTTTGATAAGCAACCTTTAAAAAATATATACAATAAGTCCAGGACTAAAACAGTGTATCTTTATTTTTTTACTTCCCAAACATATTGGATGAAGCCAAGCGTTCTGCGTAGGTACTTAGAAACTTGACGCGGGTCGCCTTAATTGCCTGTTAAAACTTTACCGAGCTCATAATGGAGTCCGTGTCATCTCTTTAGTCAATATGAAGAGCACATATCATTAGCAGCTTAATTTTAGGATTTATTGGACACAATTCTGACAGAGGGATATTTTTCGAGCGTTTTCTTTAAGGAAAATCTATAATAATAGGGGTTAAAGTATGAAATTGCCAATTATTATCCTACTTTTTATTTTGTTTAAAGCTCTTCCCGCCCGGCATGCGAGGAGATGCGGGTTCGAGTCCCGCCTGAGACAAAATTTTTCAAGTTTATATACTGATAATTTTAGAAATGGTAAAATGTTCATTAGCAGTCGATTTGCTTGCATTATCTTAATTAGCGAACCCTTAAAAAGTCGGGACAGACAACTAGTTTCCAATAAAACAATCATCGAAAACAAATGGTTTTACCTTATGCATTTATGCTGCACCTAAATGTGCAGAATAAATGAAAGAGGTGCAAATGGTAAAAGAGCAACAATTTTTTTTTTTTGTAAATATCAGTGACAACGCGACCCCTAAAGTCATATCCCACGCCTGCCATGTCAGGTAATTGTTCAACGGAAAATGTGATTACTCAATCCAAATAACTAGGACGTGAAATCATATATACGTGTAATGTACCAGTTCAGCTTTAGGTATTAAAATTTACACGTCATAAAACCAGCTTTGAACTATGAGAGTATAACAACTCGCACCAAACTTATTCAATTTAACAACGCCCAACTTCAAACAACTATAGAAGCGAATGCTTGTCAGTGAGTACGAAAAAATAATCCTAACGTTCTTTGCTTCTCTTTCAATTCAAATGTCAACAATTAGTATTTACCTCTTAAAGTTGCAGTAGCAAATACCATATATAGCAAATAATACTCATGGTGAAAGGTGTTACATAATATTATGATGTAAAAACTTAAAATTGTATTCCACTTTTCTAAAAACAAAATTAGTTGAACAATTAATAATTTCAAGTGTTATTATTTATGACAAATATTTTTCTACACTTATATTATAAAGAGGAAAGATTTGTATTTTTGTGTGTGTGTATGTTTGTTATACATAAACTCAAAAACTACTGTGCCGAATTCAAGAATTCTTTCACCATTGGAAAGCTACATGCACATTCAGTGGCATAGGTTATATTTGATGCCAGAAAATATAAGATATCCTTATGAAAAAAAACATTTTTTCCACCCATGCGAACCCGCAACGGGTCGCTAGTTATGATATAAACGAAGTTAAATTGAAATTATATCTTATGGGGGTAAAATATTTCATCAAACCTAAATTGAATGCAAAATTTAACATACAACGGCCATAAGTTCTTGATTAATTTAAAGTTTTGTAATACATATTATGTGATACCTTTTTTAAAAAAGGCTATATAAATCCAAGACTTTTGACTATCGTACACCGGTTTGTCTACATTATAATAAAACCAACCTTAAAATTATTTGTTTACCGTGCATGAAACCAAATTACAACGTTTATAGTTCCGTCGCTGAATTTGAACTAAATTTTTTGGGGATATCTCTGAGATAAAAAAAACTATATTACTCCAGTACTCATTTTTAAATAGAAGCCCTGCAGACAGTTCTGTAAGTTTTATTTTCTCTTTTATGGTGGTAAACGTATCATAAATGGTCATTAAAGTAATCATCTACAGTTTAACTGATAATTCCAACATTGGATTAAAATGCATAAAACGAAATGGAATAAATTATAAACAGTCAATTTGCAATGGACCAATTGACTTATTAAACTTCATTTTGCTCGGAAAATAAACCACAGTACCTTTAATAGTGTATCATTTTCATTCATTTAAAACTTTAGTGCAACATTGCACCAGTTTGATTTGTTTAAGTGATTGTTTTCGCTGTTTCAATTCTAAAAAATGTTTCGAAAAAGACCGCTGATTTTTGTTCGTAAATATTTAGTAAGTCTTATATAGCGGCAGTCTTACCGTAACCCTTACTCATTAACTCTTATTCAACACTTAAAATAGGAAATGAATTATTACGTGTGTTAATATTAGAATATATTTTATTAGAATATCAATATATATTGGATTAATAGATCAGGATTCACTATACAAAAATGGTTGTATACTATTTAACATTTTATGAATCTAGAGAGGTTTTTAAAATAAACTGATATAATTCTTCAAAACAAAATTCTACGCTAAAAATATATTTTTCTGTCCATTCTTCGTTTATTGAAAGGAACTTCGTTACTTGGACCTTTTTTGCTTAGCACCATCCAATCAATTCATTCTGCAGGCGCGGACTCTTTCGCTTCAATTACTTCCGATCGACAATCGCTGAAACGAAGCGATGCCTTCACAAAAGTTAATTTTATTCTTAGGGAGCCTCGAGGACCCCAGGCATCCATTACTGGGGCCGAACATAAAAGGCCTCTACACTTTTGGTATTTGGCAAACCACAAAAAGGAGCAAAAGAAATACAATTTACAACATATTTCATGCTACAACTATTTTGTTTGTTTTAACCCAATTTGTCGAT
Source organism: Anania crocealis (assembly GCA_949315895.1). Classification (NCBI taxonomy): domain Eukaryota; kingdom Metazoa; phylum Arthropoda; class Insecta; order Lepidoptera; family Crambidae; genus Anania; species Anania crocealis. The sequence goes on from OX438869.1 coordinate 12,772,574, forward strand.
CTTTATCAGCAATTAAACGACTTTAACAAGGCTTTGAACAATCTTTCTATGACTTTTATAGGAGTAATTAGCTGTGCAAAATGTTGGTCTTACGTGTTATTTCAGCAAAAATGGCAGAAATTAGCTACCGACATATCAGATGAAGAATTGACAGAAATACAGAATGGAGATAAAGCTGTACTGACTAAGATGAAAGGATACAAATTTTATGCAAGGGTCATAACGTATTTGTATTGGGTACTTGTGACAGTGACTGGCTCAGCTTTGATTGTTACACCGCTATTAAAATATCTGACAAGCCAAAAATATAGAGCTGAAATCAGGGAAGGAGTAGAAAAGTACCCTCAAATTATGAGCTGCTGGTTTCCATTTGACTACATGTCGATGCCGGGGTACGTGTACTCTTCTTTTATCCAAATCGCTATGTCAATACAAGGATCTGGCATAGTAGCTGTGTCTGACGCTAATGCTATTACTATTATGACTTTCATGAAAGGTCAATTGCAGATACTTAGAAACAAATGTATAAGAATATTCGAAAACAAAAATGATGAAACCAATTTGTACTTGAAAAGGATTAAGGAATGCCATAGACATCACACGTTATTGATTCAGTAAGTAATTTAAGTTAAATCAATTAAAGAATTTTTGAGGACGTCTATGTTTTTGCTTTCGAGTTAAGTCCTGTGTTAATGCGTTTGTGGGTTCCAGGCAGTCAGAGATATTTGATTCACTACTGTCCCCAGTCATGTTCATTTACGTACTGATCTGCTCAATGTCTATTTGCTGCAGTGTTGTGCAGTTTTTTTCTGTGAGTACATTTCTGTTTCAGAATTTGTGAATTATTATTGTACTTTGGTGTAATGGCGTGATTATTTCTAATATTAAAAAAAAAAATTTTGAGTATTTAAATTTGAAAGTAAGGTAAAGTTTAATAGGAACTTCTTACAACAACTGTCAAACGTTTTCTGCACGTTCTGTTACGTATTAAAATTATAAAGAAAACTATATCTTCAAGTTAACAATATTTCTAATTAAAAATACAGTTACTTAATACAATTTTATTCTGCCATAGTTGGGACTTCGTAATTGGTCCTTTTACCTTTTGAAACTTTTAGAAAGGCTCAACAGCTGCTCAAAAGTTTTGGGTAATCCAGTTTACAACAACTGTCAAAACGTTCTTCTGCACGTTCTGTTACGCATTAAAATTATAAAGAAAACTATATCTTAAAGTTAACAATATTTCTAATTAAAAATACAGTTACTTAATACAGTTTTATTCTGCCATAGTTGGGACTTCGTAATTGGTCCTTTTACCTTTTGAAACTTTTAGAAAGGCGCAACAGCTGCTCAAAAGTTTTGGGTAATCCAGTTTACAACAACTGTCAAAACGTTCTTCTGCACGTTCTGTTACGCATTAAAATTATAAAGAAAACTATATCTTCAAGTTAACAATATTTCTAATTAAAAATACAGTTACTTAATACAGTTTCATTCTGCCATAGTTGGGACTTCGTAATTGTCCTTTTAACTTTTGAAACTTTTAGAAAGGTGCAACAGCTGCTCAAAAGTTTTGGGTAATCCAATTTACATCTGCACAAATAGCTCAGCTGTTTTTATTCTGTTGGCATGGAAATGAAGTGTTGGTTGAGGTAAATGAACATTGATTTATTGACACAAATAAGTTCATAGTAACACTACAACTTTTTCAAATTAGATAACTAATGTCACTAGGTTTGATGGAACGTTCTTGTCCAATATTCTCACTAACGCAATAGAAAATAATAAAACAATGCTTGCATTTTTTTAATAGTAACAATTGAACAAGGCTAGCTTTAGGCTTAACTTGTAATTTTTTACGTATCAGCAAAGTATGCAAAATTAACTACAATGAATATATTATACCAGCTAGTGAACAAAATTGCATTTTCACGATCTTATTTTTTATAACCAAACATTTTCCACAGTAAATTTTAGTATCTTTCTACTGCATATTAAATAAATAAATAAATGTGGACAACATCACATACATTGTCCTGATCCCAATTTGAATAACTATTAAAGCATTCGTATTTTGGAAACCAGAAACAACGAAAGTACCACAAACACCCAGACCCGAGAAAATGTAGAAAAACACATTTTTTTTCTACATTGACCCATCCGGGAATCGAAACCGGGACCTCGGAGCAGGCGACACCTTGAAAACCGGTGTGTACGCCACTCCGCCACGAAGGTCGTCAAATTATTAAATAATATAATATTAAATACGAATAAAAGAAAATCTATGCTTTAAAAACAACTAAAACTTGAAACTTAATTCTTTGTCTTTATTGCGCATACTCCACATGTGGTTACAAAGTTTTATGATTAATGTTCAAATTTATATGACTTAAAATTGCATTCTCTAGGAGAATTTTATGACACAACTTTTTGAATTTGGAAACAATACGACTTTGTAGTTTTAATATTTCATAAGACATAAAGTACAGACTTGTTTGAACTTCAATAACTTTTAATTTTTTAAGAGCAATGATGTTGACCAAGGCATCTATGAAAGTGATTGGTGGAAAGCAGACGTGCGTTTGCGCAAACAGGTACTGCTTCTGGCTGGGAAACTCAACCGACCTATACTCTTCAATGCGGGACCATTTTCAAAGTTAACTGTGCCTACTTTTATCAGTGTAAGTTTTTTTTTTAAATTTTGTATAGAGTCGTAATAATTAACAATGTTATTTTGATATTTAAAAAATGTATATTTCAAAACTATAATGACTATTTTAATACGATTCTGTATTCTCGTCGGCTTAATGTTATAGACAAGGTGATTTAAAAATTTACTAAAATAATCATTTGTTTCAGATCATCAAAGGTTCTTACAGTTTCTTTACGTTATTTGCACAAATGCAAGAGGAAGAATAATGTGAAAGGTTTTTTATTTAATCGTTGTTTTAACTTAATACTAACTTTAAGAATAGTAAAGGCTTATGCCACATAGAAATAGCAATCGCGTAATACCGGCAGAGCACATTAACAATTCAGATCATCATAACGTGCTAAGTATTTACAGTTTCTTTATGCTACCATACATACGTCATGATTTCCTGACGTTTTGATTGGGTTCTTCCAACTTGCCTCAACCTTAACAAAAGCTGGGAGACTTTTATTTTTTCTTAAAATTTTTTCTTCGCTTTTTTGTTATAGTAATATTGTTATGGTCTATCAAAAGTAACTTCTTTTATCAGAACTTATTTTAAAATAGTTTATATAAATTTTTACGAACTAAGTAATACTCTCGATTGAAATCGAAAATAAAAATAAATTACGAAAGAGGGTTTTGAAGTAAAAAGAAGTTTATTAAATTATTTCCACAATTATTATTATAAAGTATAACGCGTATAGTGGTTTTAATACCGGGCCAAGGTCTCGGGGTCCCAGGTTCGATCCCCGGGTCAGGCAGCAAAAAGTTTTCAATTATCGAACGTTGCTCGGGTTTGTTATCACCAACACGCATTTGGCAAGCGTGGTGATTATGCCAGTACCCATCATTGCTGTGGTAACTTGAATTCAATGATGGAGGCCTTTTCCCTGTAGTGGGATGATTATAGGCTGTTACTTTACTTTACTATGCAAATAACACGGCCTGTCAATTGTGTCAAAAACAAACATATTCAACAAACCAATAATTATTATAAAAACCTAAAATCTAAACGGCATTTTACAAACAATTTAAGTGTGTCAAAACAATAACATAATAAGCACTTTTATATTTATTTTTCAAGAAAATTGCAAGCGTATCAATAACTTTTGACATGTGTCCACCTCTTGAAAAATGGTTTGCTAATTCAGAACATATTTTTTAGAATGTCTGTCTTGTGATATTAGCACATGTAGTCAATAATAATAATAATAATATGTTTTTACAATATGTTACCATTGGTATCAAAAAATTAATCGTTCACATAATACCACAAATCATATATTTAATACATCTTTGTAATGCTTAGACGGTTGACTTGGCAAAATATTAAATAACATTTTTATGTGTATTTTTTGGGAAACATATGACGCCTGAGACAAAATTTTTCAAGTTTATATACTGATATTATAAGTGCAATTAAGTTGCTAAAATATCAAATAAAGTATATCTCATGAACATAAAAAACAATTGTTCCTAAACTAGTTCGAATTTCGTCTATTATTTATAAATTTAACTACATTATGTAAAGACACGGGCACAAACATGTATTTCAGTAATAAAAACTGATTCTTTTTAAGTTTTGCCTCATTTCACATATATCCTCGTTCCTGTATTTTCGATAATGTTGCGTAAATTTTGTTCGAGTTTAGAAAATTTTGATAACCCTTTACTTTCTCCCACACTTTGGGGTTTGCAGAAATGGGGCATGTGGCAACCAAGAAACGGTCCAAACCCTAAAATAAGCAATGCCATACATTTGTCTGCTATCTTATTCGTGATAAGTCAGTACGTGGAGCTATGGATGATAAGAGCAGATCTAAACTTGGCTTTACGTAATCTATCAGTAACGATGCTCAGTACTGTCTGTGTGTTTAAAGCCAGCACTTTTGTAATCTGGCAAAAATACTGGCAAGATGTCATCGAGTATGTTTCGAATTTAGAAAAAAGACAATTGGCTAAAAAAGACAAAGAAACAAATGCTATTATCAATGAGTACACTAAGTACTCTAGACGTGTGACCTATTTTTACTGGACTTTGGTCACAGCAACGGTTCTAACCGTTATAGTTGCACCTTTTCTCTGTTTTTTGTCGTCAGCAGAAATGAGAAAAAGCATAAGAAACGGTTATGATCCATATCCAGAAATAATGAGCTCTTGGGTGCCCTTTGATAGAACCCGCGGCATAGGATATTGGGTGACGGTGCTTGAGCACATTTTGATTTGCTTCTACGGAGGCGGCATTGTCGCGACTTACGACTCTAATGCGGTTGTACTAATGTCGTTTTTCGCCGGGCAACTGAAGCTTGTAAGTGTGAATTGCTCCAAAATGTTTGAGGACGAAACGGAAATGAATTATGACGATGATGTAAAGAAAATTAGAGACTGCCATTACCATCATCTACTTTTAATCAAGTAAGTACCTATAATTTTAGGTTCAATTGTTATTTTATTTTAACGCTTTAAAATTATTATAAAGTATATAAAATAAGTTTTTTTTTAAATAGAATACAATTTTGATGTGTAAGTTGACGAAAAAAAGAGGGTACAGAAATCGACGAGCAACTTCATATTTTTTTCTATTTGTGCCCAATAACTAATTCACTAGTTTGACCGATTTCGATGCATATTACGTCTATCCTATAAGTTTGTAAAAAAATGCTCCAAAGATTAGAAAAATAGGATTACCAGCCTTTAAAAATTAGAAAAACTTTGTTACTAAAAGGTTTTTGGAATAAAAACGTGAAATAAGTCGGTACGTATGACATTTAGGTAACACATAATTGACATTTCCTACTAGACTGTGTATTTAGTTCTTTTTTAAGTTGCCAGTATTTTATTAGACACGATAAGAGATTAAAAAGTAAGCCTCTTAACAACTTCGTAAAGACCGGACCCTAATGTTAAGTAGAACCTGCATGAATTTCAGAAATTAACATTGAAAGGTTCTAAGTCGACCCTTCCAATCCCCTTGTGCCATCGTTTCAGTCCGTAGTTAAATTGTTCTTATAAAATATTCAAGTTTGCGAGAATTTGCGCTTTTTATGTGAAGAAACTTGGCTATTGGTACGAGTATAATCGTAAGTATTTAGTGGTGTTAAATTTAACAGTGATTACATAATATATTATGTCGACAGCCATGTCCTCTTATAAGAGGACATGGCTGTGACCACTTTTTGTAAAGAGGGTCGGTTTGGAGTCTCTACTTACATCCTTATGCGAATTAAGCTTGTCTATGATCCTAAATACGGCAAGACTTCGAGTAGTGATAAAATTAAGAGTATTTAAAATTTGGAGAATTTGTTCTGAATTTCTTGTACAAGTTATGTATTAATGATTGAAAATAAGTGAAATATTGCCAGAAATTCAGACTTTACTTAGTCGGTATTTTTAATTGTGTGTAATTTTTACGGGTCTACGTTCAGAATAAGGTTTCAGACCACATGTCGACTAACCTATACACATACCAGCTAAAGACTGCGTCACAAATTTACTAATACAAGCGTTCAGTATTATAGGCCCTGTTAAACTGAAAAGTCAGGGAATCTGACTTTTAATGGCTGGTTGTAAATATTTGGGGTTAAACTATGAAATTGCCGTTTTGTATGGACGAAATCGAGAAAAGTCATTTTTCCATACTAACAATTTATTAGTTTTTCTAAAAACGCCTGAACCGTTTTCGATGCAATTAAAGGTGAAAGTTAGATGGTTATAAAGCTACGCATTGTAGTATTTAAATTTCTGAAAATCAAAGCATATAATACAAAATTACTTAACTGAAGCAAGAAGGTCAGCTGACACTTTGTAAGGGGTCTTTTCAACGATTTCCTTTGAAGTAATAGGCACTAGTATTGCATTTTTTTTTTAGTTAAAAGTTACTTTATTTATAGTTTTTGATACAATACAAAAAGAGTTACGCAATAATATGACTATACTTAAGAGCTATAAACAAAATAAAAAGTGGGAAAATAATCGGCAATTTCATACTTTAACCCCTATTATATGGTCAGTGTTTCGTACTTCAGTACTAGCTTACTAGGTCAGCATAATTTACCTTGCAAATTGCATGGAGAGTGTAACTCTCTTACATCATCACTCCTGGGAATATCTCGTGTGATGTGTTGAAATGAGATTTCCTATCATGGTACGTAACTGCGTATTACTAACTAAAATTTTTATCTCGTCTGTTAAAGGCCCCTAGAAATTGCTGGTTATGCTACTCTGACATGAATTGAAACATATTTTTTATGTCGTGTCAAGATATAAAAACCATCGAATTAATGTTTTTCACAAACATGTAATGAACCTTCTGGTCACATCTTTGAACTTGACGAATATTAACATGTAACAATGAAGATTTCACTTATCTCTATTTGTATATAATCAAACTGAAAAATGTAGTTTCTTTACTTTATTCGATAATAAGATTATAAATCAGTGTGAAAATAAGGAAAGCCTTTATTAACGCAATGGATCACGTAAATAAAACTCGAAACTTATTACTTCTTCTTTTGTTATACTTACAGGATGAAATTTTAACCACTTTCCAAAATTTTTGTAGGCTTCCAGTATTGTGTTTAGAGCCTATTTATGAAGTAAAAAATGTAAGTAAATCCAGTTTTCCAAATATAGTTTTAAATTTTTACGGTCCTAGGCATGTTAAGGTATAAAGGGAAAATCAAAAACTTATGATTAGTATCGTAATGAATAAATGAAATGCGCATCGCGTAAAAATAGTGTTGCTAGGCGGCCGTATCAAGAATTTTAGATTTTTGTTTAAGTGCTTTTTCTTGTCATTTTTGTACTGGGCTATACCAAAAGTAAAAAAATACGTCATTTGTTTTTGTCTCGTAGATTGATATATTAAAATTTGGAAGGTGGTTAAAATTTCATCCTGTATTTTTTATGTTGCATTTTTTTCAAACCAATAAATGTATAATTTTATTTATTTTTTAGATATTCGAAAATTCTTAACGGCCTGTTATCACCTGTCATGTTTCTGTATGTGATAATCTGTTCGCTGATGATCTGTGCAAGTGCTATACAAATAACTACGGTAACTATTATTTTTTGTTGATCCTGCACAAAAAGTATTTATAATCATTTTGTATTTTAGGTACTGATGCAGCTAAGTATGAGTATGTTTGCTTGACTTAATCTTTGTGCTCCAGAATTTTAATGATATACAGGGAATACCAGGGCATCGAGCAATCTTTTTATTCCGAATTCCTAAAATATTATTAATATTTAAGAGCTAAAACGATACCTATAATAAGTATATTTCATTTTTGATGTCTAGCTATTACATGGTATTGTATTAGCACAAGTCAGCTTCGGCAGTGAAATATAGTTGCGTATGAACTTATGAAAAAGTATTTAAAATAATTTTACTTGCAGTAACTTTTTGTACTTTTCGTAGTTTCAGAATAAAATCTGCCAAGAGAAAAGTACTGGCATTTTCCATGTAGCTTATCAAAAATGCATGTACAGACAACAGCACGTCAACCTACCACAAAACGTCAAATTTTCTCAATTGATATTGATCTCTACTTGTTGGACTTAAAGTTTAAAATCAATTCAATAACCTTTAACTTTTTGGGTAGGTTGACCTGCCGTTGTCAGTATATGAAATATTTTATAATTTTTTTAGGATGGCACGACCACAATGCAACGTATCTGGATTGCAGAATACTTAATAGCACTGATCACACAGTTGTTTATTTATTGCTGGCACGGCAACGAAGTTTTGGCGATGGTATGATGATTAGTTTAAGAAACATATTTTCTTAGCCTTAGCTTAGGATCCTAAATAAGGTTCAAAATACAATTCTATCATATTTTTTTTTCTTGCGACTCCCATCACAGCCTTTCGCTTACTTGACACTAAAAATATTTTATAGATATTTGGAGGCACAAAACAAAGATATTTGATAATGACGACCATTTGGATCAGCGGTAGTAAACGCTGCTTCTGAGCCATGGGTCGAGGGTTCGATCCCCGCACAGTACAATTTTTTGTGTGCTTGAACATGTCTGTTTGTACTGGTCTGGGTGTTTTCTATGTATTACAAAATTTGTATTTACAAAAAAAAAGTATATAAAAAGTTTAATTTAATTTAATTTAATTAAATAAAATAATTTTAGTCCTAGCATCGCGGTCAGAGATTTCATTCTATTCTGTATTAGTCTTACTGCGTTATATGTATTGTATTCCACTATTTCTGTTCTATCTTTGTTATGAATAAATAAATAAATATATAAATTGTTTAAAATCATATTAATATGTATTAGTACGCATTGTAAGTGTAATTTTAATACAACAATCTACGAGATAAAAAACAAATAATGTATTATATCTTTTGGTATAGCCCAGTACAAAAATGTCAGGATAAAACACCTATACACCTACCTCGTAGTAAGTGGAAGGCCTTGGTCTCTGCCTACCCCGTTGGGAAGGAGGCGTGATAATATGTATGTATGTATGTATAACACCTAGAAAATGTCCGCCAAAAATCTAAAACGTTCAATACGGCCTCCTAGCTTACACTTTTTTTACGCGGTGTGCATCTCATTCATACATTACGATACTATTCATGAGTTGTTGATTCTCCTTCATACTTTCACAGGTTTAGGACCGTAAAAATTTAAAACTATGTTGCAAAAAATATTTTCAGGTAAAAATTTGACCTATAATACGCTAAGTTTGTCTGTCTTTACTTCATAAATAGGCTATAAATACGATTCTTATCCCCGTATTTATAAAGAAGTAATTACTTACTGCTGAAGAAATTCATAACTTAAAGTGTTCATACCTAGTGCTTAAGTGAAAGAAATTGGTCACCATTAATAGTCATTTATTTGGCTGAAAATCCTAACTTTTGGTAGTTATAACTGCGAGTAATTTCTTGATTAAGGCATACAAATTGTCTCTCAAGTAATTACTTGTAGTCAAGTAATTACTTTTACTTGTTTATAAATACGGGGGTTAATGCCTACAAAATTTTTTGAAGGTAATGTTAAAGTCACCTTGTATACAGTTTAATTTTGACTACCCGGTGAAGCAATGGAGCCTTTGTGTCTTAAAGGTACGCTTCCAGTTTCCGCTTTGCAGTCTATTCCAGGAGATATATTGAGATCTGCAGAATAAGATAACCTAAATACGCTAGTAATTGCTTTGTCCAAAGACATTTTAAGATTGGTGCAATTTTCAACGTCTTTGTGCAATTTCTCTATGTTATTCATCCTTTGCAAATTGTTTTTCTTATCAAAAAAATAATAATATGTTGATTAAATATTGAGTGGATATTGGATTTTTTAGAAATATGGGATAAGGATTCAGCAAAAATACCTATGGTCTATTTTATATTAAACCGATAACGACCTCCGACATCTCCGAGGTCTCTTATTTAATAGTTTTTTTGATTCGGCGTAGGTACTTATTTTATACTGGACTAGCTGTTGTCCGCGACTTCGTCCGCGTCAATTTTTATTATTATGATTGCGACTATTTTTGCAACATTTTTCACTCATGCTTCGCTCCTATTGGTCGCAGCGTGATGTTATATAGCCTAAAGCCTTCCTCAATAAATGGACTATCCAACGCAAAAATAATTTTTCAAATCGAACCAGTACTTCCAGAGATTATCGCGTTCAAACAAACAAACAAACAAATAAGACAACAAATCAGCTTTATAATATTAGTAGTATAGGTGTAAAAAAAACACAAAACAATGTTACAAAATATCGCAAAAATAATTAAGAATAAAAAGATTGGGGCCTTTAACTTGAAATTTGGTTACATAATTGTTCAGGTAATTGATTAAAGTGACGTAATTTGTGAATTTAAGATCTGTAATAAGAGTTATTCCTTAAATTAAATATTCTGATAATAGGTCATAGGCAATTATTAGTGTCTTAATGAAATTCACGTAAAATATTAGTGTCAAGATCCACGTATACTAAGTCGCAAGCAGCAGCTAGTATTTCATGGTAATCACATGATTTTATTCCACCCTACGGGATTCGAACTGAAGGCCACCTGGATTTTTAGTCCAAAGCCTGAATCAATAGATAATCAAGAGCTTTTGTATCATAATGGTCTTTTAATCACATTTCAAACACTAAGAGTAAAAAAGTTTTATGACCTTGTTGGTGCGTTGCGGTAATCGTCCTATCACGCATGAGTCTGGTTTGGTTACTGTTCAGGTCAATTTCAAACACGATCTTATCTAAATTAGCTTAATTCTGAAAGGTAGGTAGTAGGTTGATTTGGGTTAAACCCTTGGTACAGTTTTCTATCGTAAGATGGAAATCGTAAAAAAAAGCCACTAGAGACCTGTGGTCACGAATGTCTCTGTCACTTTAACCGCTGCTGTCTCGGCTTTTTGTTTGGTAGCCATGCGGCGCTAGTGTTGGTCAGCGTTAAAAGAGAATACAAATCGTGCCTTCATTGCGTACAGCAGCTGATATGACATTTGTGTTAAGAGAATCGCACCGCTGTACAATAGGCGGGTAGAATATTCTGATCATCCTTGAAGGATAATAATACGATAGGAAGTGTATAAATGAGGCTAGCTTCAACTGATTCCAGAGCGACAAAGTTGATGACGGCGTCTACGCAAGCGCGTGGTGGTCGCGCAGCGTGCGTGTACGCAGATGCGTGCTCCTCCTCGCGGGCCAGTTGCGCAAGAGTATCGTATTCACCGCGGGGCCGTTCGCTCATTTGACTTTGCCCACTTTTATTGCTGTAAGTATTGAGGAATGAGTCATTCAAGCAAAAAATTTCAAGCCTCATCATTCAAGCTAATCGATGCCCACTGATGGATATTGGCTTCCCTTAAGGATCTTTATAACGAACAACAATGAACGAACTCCAAATGCAGCGCCTTGCCGCGCACCTTAGATAGATCGTCGATTCCCTTGGGGCCTACCCACAGATCGTCTTCTATACCAAAACCTTTCCACCCCAACGTAGGTCTCGCGTAAACTGATGTTATTATTAATAAGTATGATTTTATTATTTTTCAGATATTGAAGGGGTCGTACAGCTACTACACTCTGTTAAGCAATAAAGAAGACTAGCACTAGACATTTTACTGCAGCGGTAGTAAATTTTGTGAGCTGATAGATTGCACAGCAGAAAGACTAGCACCTCTAGTTACATTTGTGAGCTGATAGAATGCACAGAAGAATAACTAGTTAGTCATTTGAGTAGAAGAACAAAAATATTTTTTTTGTTTGCCTTACAAAGTTTTCGCAAACCCAATTTGAAGAGTAGTACACCAAAAACCAATATTATTACTGTGTTCTTGAGTAGAGATTAAGACTAGGTTATACGTAGCGTTAAGCGATCTACAGAAACGTTAGGTTAAAACATACGTAGCACTGCACACTGCTGGCAGAAGAAAAAGTATAACCGAGAGTCGGGCTCAAAGGATTTCGTTGCTTGATGAGTAAATTATAATCGCACTCAGAATGTTGTCGTTTTATTAAAATTCCAGGAGTTCCCTATCTTATTGCCTTTCTACATCCATTCCTTTTAGGCACACAAACTTCAGTGCAGTGTCGGATAGTGCTTTTTTTAAGGTTTAGTAGAAGCCTAAGACGAAGCGAGTTTACCCCGAAAGTGGCACTGGTTCTCCCACACATCACCGGAACACAGAAAAACTGTTTGGCGCTGGACTCCGGCAAGAGGGTGGTAGCATCCAGGCAGCCTCTTACGAAGCCAACCACCGCAGAGGGATATATTAGCCGTCATTATTGGTTAGAAAACCAAAGATGCCGTTGCCCAGGGTTGACCACTAGGAGATCGGTCCCACCACTGCTTGTCTGGTACTAAAAATATTTTTGACGCGGGAGGTTTTTTACAGACATCGTTCCGAGGGCGTGACAATTTATGTGGGACTCCACATCTCTACATAAGATCCATATACTCACGAAAAAACCAGCGATATACTTCTGATGCCTTATGAAGCTGCATGCTCTGCAGCTGTTGGGCTATAGCTCCGTTAGTTTGAGATAGCCATTCGGTATAAGAGTAAGTAATAAAAATAATCTCGTATTGTTACTTAGATTTTAGGTTCTTTAAATAACAAGAGTGCTAAATTAATCGAAAGATTGATGATAAGTAAGCGCTTAGCAATCGTTTTAAAGTGATTGTAATGGTGGGGTAATGTCTGAATTGATTAATTATGGTTTCAGAATCTTGTGGTAATTTATCTTCCAAATATATTTTAACGGATTATAGGCACTTAGACAATAATAATTACAACATTTGTTCATGCCTAGAGAAGGTAATGCTTTGTGTATGTGCTAAATGGCCGATCATGTTTTAGCCTTACCTTTTACCATAAGAAAGATACTTTATCTTTCTTTATGTCAATTAATTCCATTAATTATTGATGGTAGATATTATTATAACCTTTTATAATTAAAATTTGTCAATTGTAAAATCTATTAAATTTTCAGAATAAAAGTGATGAAATCAGGAGTCTTCTGCGGTTCAGCCCGAGCATTGTTTGAAAATTTGAAACTTTCTGTTGTCCGGCCTAGGGATCGAATATGGGACCCTGCGATCGAACACCGAACAAAATTCTATAAGTTTGTAGGTAAATAATTTCAAGTCGCGGCCACTTTCGGAAATTAAAAGCTAACGAGACATAGGTATCCTGATTATTTCGTCTCGAAAATCTGAAAGTAAGTACTTGCCGTAAAGCAATTTTAAAGTGTTAATTTTAGTATGATTATATTATAAATCTGGAGATTAAAATAATTGGTTTTTTGTTTCAATAAAAAAAAACTGTTTGATCAATGTCAAAGTATGAAGATTTAATACTTTGTCAATGATTGTGATTGGTGTCGACTCAATGTTTTTCTTATTTTAGGTTTGCGTACCTCAAAAAGGAATAACATTAAAGAGATATTATAGAGTTTAAATAAAAACTATTTACCTAGTTTTGAGACTGTTTTTCAAACAAATAAATTGGTGCTGTCTCTTGAAAATGCAATTCCTTTACTAAATTTTTTTTGTTTCAGCTTAATTTTTGCGACAGGAATTTTTATAGGCACATAACTTTTTTATTTATACTAGCAACTAGTCTACAATTTCCGATATCCGTTGAGTGGCAATTCATAGCGTGACCGCGCGGTACTTTGAGGTTGCGACTTGTAGGCGGCTCAATTTCCGCCACCTGTCGCCCCCGACCGCTACTAAGTGGGGAGGGGGGGATGAAGACATGACGTCACGTTTCAGTAATACTTAATAGTAGTATGAACTAACATTTGAACTTTAAAAATCCGGATAGAATTACGGGTTGGCATAGCGCTGTCACTTCAGGCACTCTGATATGTCAAAAGATGACAGCAACGTGAAATGTTATCAGGATTGCTGAAGGTTAAACCAGTAGTTAGAACATCTGTATTACTAGAGTTATTTTATTCGGGGTTTACACAATGTACCTTATTTATTATGCGTTTCCGATATTTCGGCACTGTTGCAAGCGCCATGGGGTATATATCGGAATGCCTAATTATTTGTACTCCTAATTGTCATTGGCACACAAACTATTAGCCTAAAATTTTTTCGCACATTTTTACTTTTTCTAAACGCGTTTAGCCTATTTTTACTACGCCTTTCTTTATATCGCCGTATTATAATTTCCCAATAGCGACATTTAGCCGAATATATCATAAATTTTTATTCGTAGAAAGTTAAAAACTTTATCAATATTTGAAATAGCTATGCATGCATGCATGCTTGCAAAGAAGTAAGCATGCATGCAAGCAAGCAAGCATGAATGCATGCAAGCAAACAAGCACATATGCAAACAAGCAATCATGCATGCAAGCAAGCAATCATGCATGCAAACAAGCAATCATGTATGCATCCAAACAATCGGACTTCCGTAACGGCTTCGGTTTGTGAGCGATTTGTTTCTTAATCATGTTCGGTTTTAAAAAAAATAGAGCCAAAAAAAAAGATGCTAATACATTTAAGTGCTTTCGATATTAGACATACTGAAATTAGGGTTTTAAATTTTTAGACCACTCTATAATAGTGCGAAAACAACTGTTAGACTAGACAATATTATACGTTATAAATTTAGGCCAATACGGTTCGGCCAAATGAAATTAGGACTTTAAATTTTAGGCGAACCGAAGGGCACCCAAGCGACCCAAGCGCCATGATCACGGGAGAACTGTTCTATCTGCGTGTAGGTAGCTGTTAACGGCCAGTTCCAATAACCTATCTATCTTCAGTTTTGTGCATATCGGAGACAGGAAACAACTTCTGTCTTTGTTTCTCTTGACGGCAAAATCAGAGATAGAAACAGTTTATATAGGTTACAGAATTATACAGAATAGGTTATTGGAACCGGCCATAAGAGCAGACAAATCGATCTACCGTTTGTCTGCTCTAGTGATAGTGACCATAAAAGTTTAAATCAGTATATGTATATGTATAACTTATATAACTGCCTACTAAGTTTTGTGCGGTGCCAGTACATCAAAAGCATTGCATCACCCTGTCTCTTCCTATGTGCCAAACCCACCTGCCAAGCGTGGCGATTATAGTAATAAATTAAAAATGGCAACCTATTTAAGTTTTCAAAGAATTTAATTTTACTAAAGCGTATTTTTTAAAAGAAAGTAAAATAAATAATTAAGTTCACAACCAGTGACAAAAAACGTCCTTACCAAATAAGCACCTCCAAAGGAGTTAAATTATTTGAGCTGCCTTAATCTTTAAGTCTTTATAAGTTTGCATTCGCTAACTTATCATTATCTTTTTATGAAAACTTGGAAATAAAGAAATTTTATTTTTAAATGTAATTTTGTTCTTATTAGGGGTTAAAGTATGAAATTGCCGAATATTTTCCCACTTTTTATTTTTATTATAGCTGTTAAGTATAGTCGTATTATTGCGTAATTCTTTTTGTATTGTATCAAGAACTAAATAAAGTAACTTTAGACTAAAAAAAAAAAAAATGCAATACTAGTGCCTATTACTTCAAATGAAGTCGTTGAAAAGACCCCTTACAATGTGTCAGCTGACCTTCTTGCTTCAATTAAGTATATTTGTATTATATACTTTGATTTTCAGAAATTTAAATACTATAATGCGTAGCTTTATAACCATCTAACTTTCACCTTTAACTGCATCGAAAACGGTTCAGGCGTTTTTAAAAAAACTAAAAAATTGTTAGTATGGAAAAATGACTTTTCTCGATTTCGTCCATACAAAACGGCAATTTCATACTTTAACCCCTATTATATTTCATCGAGTTCAAAGTTTAAGTTCAAAGTTCTTTATTGCATCATAATGTTTACAAGATGTTAGTAAAACGATACAATTTTCATTCCATAGCTAATATTTTATGAGTTTGAGTCACTTTAATTACGTTTCCTTTTAGTAAAATCATTTTATCATGAAAATTATTATGGTAAAAACACTTAGCTAAACACTTGTCTCATTTTTTATAGAGACGAGGAAGCAGGCTGCATTTAATTTTCTACGCTGAAATATAATGGTCTGGTACAGTCAGAAAAAAGTTATTTTGTTTATTTTATGCTAGGAAAGCTAAGAGAAAAACATTAACGTTTTTAACCATAACAATACAATACATTAAAAAAAAAATGTTAACTATTTTCGACACATTTTTTTTTCTTCAGAGGTCAAAGGTAATTTTACCATTACAATATCACATGTAATTTAAAATAAAATGTTAAAAGGTTTTCTTATTTAGTATTCTTTCCGACAAAAAATATCAATTCGCTAAGAGGTGAGGAACTACGTTTTTCTTTATGAAAGAAAATGAAAATTTATTTTTCGCGAAACCGAAGCACTGCGAAATATAAAAACTGACATTGCGACACAATGGTCCTCATCTAAATTAAAAGCAACGAGAAAGTTACAGACCGCACGCATTCAGACCGGCATTAACCGGTGAAAACCAGCGCAAACCAGTTTAATCTGGGTAAAAGTGGTTTTCTAACGAAACTATTTGCTTTGATATGTATAAGGATCAGAGAAACGCTGTTTTAAGTACGCTTATTAGTAGGTTTTGTATCTTAATTGCGTAGTGCACATAGCAGTATTTTTTTATGTTTTTACTCATTTCTCTTAAACTAGTTTCAGTAAAAGTAGCCAGCGCTAAAGTAAACGCAATTAGCTAATTGCAATAAATATTATAAGAATTTTTTTATTGTTTTGACCGTGCTTTTAGAAATGACACTGTAACTGATGCACACAAGTCAATTTACAGTATTGAAGTGTGAGTGCTTTGAGTACAAGTCGTGTTAAATTTTTAGTTCATTCTGAAGCTTGCAAACTAGGAGATTTTTTTATTAGTTAAAATAATTTAAATTACTTTGGTATAATATGATAACAAGATACTTGTATACATATACGGCATAATAATTTATTTCGACTCGATAGTGTGTAATAACTTTTAAAAGAATAAAAATTATCGCAAACTAACACAATCATGCCATCTGCTGTTTTACAAACTAGTTTTTTATTAAATCTACCTATCTAGGTCAATACTTCGATGCAAATTTTACTCCAAGCCAGGGCTTTCAAGAGATTCATAATTTCGATCATCTTGAATGACTCGATAAAAAATTCAAATGTGTCTCAAGAGAAAGTTCAACACAAAATTTAGTTTTGTCGATGTTGACAGAAATGTACGTGACCAGGAATAAATCAACTCAGTTTTGTGTAAAAACTACTAGTTTGTGCAAATTCTCTAAACTTTTAGGGATTTCCAATTTGTGTGATTAGTCACGTTTGATACATTTTTCAACGCTGAAAAAAGGGTTTTTTAATTCAACATTTTTATCATAATATACTATGACCCTACAATTTTAGACCCTCACATTTACTAGTACCTAATAAATTAT
Organism: Anania crocealis; assembly: GCA_949315895.1. NCBI lineage: Eukaryota > Metazoa > Arthropoda > Insecta > Lepidoptera > Crambidae > Anania > Anania crocealis. The sequence continues at coordinate 12,790,170 of OX438869.1, forward strand.
GACAATTATTGTTAAACTTTAAAATCTTTTCTTAAGGCGTTGTATTTCAAAATAAAAAGATTTTGTGCACAAGATAAGAAAATGCATTCAATGTTCTTAAAATTTTAACAAACGAAGAGCGACAATAAAGTATTTCTGTGACCTAATGTATATCAACTATAATCTATCCCTAATTTTCAAAGGTCAATTAACTGTCACGTTGTCTGTCCACCGAGTTCGAGAGTACGAAGTCGTGTGTTGAATTCTAAGTGCAAAGACGAAGCAGGGTCGTACAACTTTGTATTAGTATCTGATTACTGGCTATTGTCTTAGGGGAAGGTATTTGTAGTTTCATGACACGAAATGAACTATGATTTTCGGATATTTTCTTTAAAGTATCGATGTTTAGTAAGTTGATGTGCTCATTTGCTGAAGTGGCAGTGGGCTGGTCACATCTGCGGAAGAACCGACAACCGTTGGAGCAGACGAATTCTGTAGTGGTGTCCGCGTTTAGGCAAGCGTAGCGTGCGACGCCCTGTGACTCGATGGACTAACCTTAGGAGAACAGTTAGCAGCGGCTGGATGGGGAGAGCCCGGGAAAGAGAAATGCGGCGTTACTTGAAGAAGACCTTCGTACAGCAGTGGACGGACAATGGCTGTTGATTTGATTTGACAAAAATTACGATTGGCGAACGTGGCGATTATGGTCCCCTTTTTGGAGAGGGCTGTATCCCGCAGTAGGTAGATGAATCATTATTTAAGCTAACGCCAAAAGCCAATTATGTTTTGTGAAAAGATAGTGCAACATGTAGGTACTTTAATTTATTACCCGGCGTATTTCCTACCGCTTCAGAATAATTAAATGTTTGATTAACATAGCTGAACTTAACCTATTCTAGGATAAAAATTACATTTATTAAAAACGACTATTATCCTTCAGTTCAGAGTTGCATTGCGTTAATTAATTTACTCTTATGAACTTAGCTTGGGTGAACCTAATGAAAACGGATGTGCTTTGAATTGGTTCTGAAGTTATCAAATATGGCGTGAAAGCAAAGGAAAAATATATTAAAAAATTTGTTTTCCGATTTTTTTCCGTTGATTTTCCGCTGTTTTAATTGATATTCTGATATCCAGAGCGGAAACAAACCCAACCAATTCTAGAACATAAAAATCTGTTTATATCTTTTTAACATTATAATGGTGTTACAAACACGACTTTGTCGTAAAATATAAGATAATCATAATTATATCAGAACCAACCGCAGAACCGACATTCGCTGGGGTAAACAAGTTCTTGAGTGGAGACCGCGTCTTGGCAAACGTAGTGTAGAACGACCTCAGGCCAGGCGGAGTGATGATTTGCGGATGGCTGGCAGGAGCTGGATGCGAGAAGCCGAGGATTGGCCTAAGTTAAAATCAGTTAAAATCAGTTTTATTTCTGCAAATAGGCCCCTGGAGGCGCTTTTACACGTCCCAATATTTAACCTACCACTGCTTCGGGACAAATGTGGGCTAGTGCCGAGAAGAAGCAGCGCAAGAAACTCTATTAATACTATAATAGTGACCGAGTTTCTTGCGCAATTGTCAGCCTCTTTTAAATAAACATGTTTACATAAGATATATGCCAGTGCGAGCTGATACAATTTAAAGCCAAACGTTCCTATCATTTATATAATCATCAACAGTGTAATAGCCCTTTTTCATTAAAACAACTTTGATATATGATTTGAATTTATGTACAGGGAGGTCAGCAATTGACAGTGGTAATTTGTTGAAAATACGGATACAATTTCCCATGAACGAATTACCTACTTTTCGCAGTCTGAATCCTGGAACGGCAAGTTTATCTTTATTTCTGGTATTGAAATTGTGTACGTCACTATTTTTGACAAAAAATTCGAGGTTTTTACGGACGTACATAATGTTTTCGAAAATGTATTGAGATGCAACTGTTAGTATGTTGATCTCTTTGAATAGCTATCTTAAAGAGTCACGGGGTCTAAGGCCGTAAATAGCCCGCACAGCACGTTTTTGCAATACAACTTACTAACAGACGCCAACAGTAACCTGTGGTAGTAACCGAAGTAAGTGACGTGCAATTGGAGAGGTCTATGTCCAGCAGTGGTCTGCGATAGACTGATGATGATGATGATGATTATATCGAGTAGACGAAAACCTGGGCGGAATACAAAATACTGTGTTTTTTCTTCAGGTCTAATCTGTTCTAATACCAAATTCCATTAAAATCGGGTTAGTACTTTAGACCTGAAGGCGTCACAGACAAACATACAGACTGACAGGTAGACAGTTACTTTTAAATAAAAATTAGTAGTGAGGAAGATGAACGAAACCTAATGGTTTTGCTTATCCAAATTTTGGTCGAAAGCCTATATCAAACGAGAGATTAAGATATTAAATCCACCCTGACGACGGTCTGCCGTTTAGAACTTTTCACTAACACGGGGCTGAGTGAGAAACTGCCATACTGCTATTAGTTAGACAGGCCCACAGAACATGGAAGAAAGTTAGAAAGATAGATAGATAGATAGATAGAGAACGCTTTATTGCACAAAATACAAGAAAACAAATAAATTACAAAGAAGATAAAATGTACCAATAGGTGGCCTTATCGCTTTAAGCGGTCCCTACCAGACAACCTTTGGGTAGAGGAAATTTAGTTTTAGTAGAGTAGGGGTAGCACTGTGCAAGACAAGCGATGTATAACAGATACAATAACTGTTACTAAAATACAATACACATATACCTACATACCAATACCTAATATACAATACACATAATACAAAATAATATACCTAATTAAAATACACACACCTACCTGAAGATCAGTATAATTTTAAAAATAATGATAAATAAAAATAACCATCCACACATACACGAACATCAAAGACACGAACCTTACACGAACCGACATGGCTAACCTGTCAAGGTTGTCATGCGCCATTTGTATGAGAACCGATGTCGCTTGCCCCCACTACTACTTGTGCACATAATAAACACAAGCTTTCGCACACATAAACGCTAATTAAGCGAATTCTTTTGATGTCGTGCGACCATTAGGGTCGCGTGACTACAAAAGAAACCAATCACAGCGCTCACTTACAAGCATTTGCTCGTAACTTCTGTGGCGCGCGTGCCCCGCCTACATAGCCTTTCTAACCTTTTCCATGTTCTGTGGACAGGCCCGTCCCAGAACCGCATTAAACTATTCAAATTAGGATTTGACAAGAACACACGAAGTTTGATAGTTTTCGGGCAAATACTGTTTGACGAACTTGGCTTGACAAACATGAATTTAGCTAACATTAATATCGGTATAAGACTGTCAATTTTGATATTGAGATCAAAGATAAAATTTTAAAATTGAATTAAACCAGTAAAATCGATAAATAAATATGTTATTCATTCTGTTGGTTTTTATAAACATAATATAAAATATAAAAAAATATAAAAGAAGTTGAGTTTGCCTTAGAAGTTTCCTAAGAAACTTTAACGCAACTAATAAAAGTAATGTTTCTGGTAGTAATTTATACTAACAGATAAAGCAAAAGCTAAGACAGGGAATACTGCTTTAAAGGATAAAAATTCAAATAAAAATAAATGTGGACAACATCACATACATTGTTCTGATCCCAATTTGATTATCTATTTAAAGCACTCGTATTTTGGAAACCAGAAACAATGAAGGTACCACAAACACCCAGACCCGAGAAAATGTAGAGAAACACCTTTTTTGTACATTGACCCGTCCGGGAATCGAACCCGGGACCTCGTAGCAGGCGACACCTTGCAAACCGGTGTGTACACCACTCCGCCACGAAGGTCGTCAAAAGGCTACTAGTAGTAGTTCATGACTAGTTAGCTGAGCAACTACACAACATTATAACGATTTTTGTACTCTACTGTCACCACATCAGTTGTCAAGGGGTCGAGTTCTAAAATCCTGGTTTCGCTAGCAGACAGGGTTAGAAAGAAAAGCCACTTGTCTGTATTTTCTCGGATCTACTTGATTCTGTTCTGATTTCTACTTATAAGTACAAAAACTGTGATAACAACTTATTTTAGGATCAAAACTTTGTGTTTGCTTAAAAACATATAGGTAACGGGATTTAAACGCGAACAGGGCTTATTTTATTTATTTGTGCTGTCATTACACACTCATATTTCTATAAGTTTAATCAGCTCAATACAAAAGAGACATGTTTAATCATACTGAAGACATAGTAATTCAATCATATCAGTTTTCCCTCACTCTGACTGAACACTTATCATTGTGTCAATAATCCTTCAGGTCCTTTAGCTAAGTGATTCCCTTTGATGTAGTTATCATAGGCTTAACAATGGTTATCTAAGCAATTATACCCTACAGTGTCTCAATTTACACGCATGTTTACAAGCGAATTACGTTCCAACCCTGAAGTGATCCCTTATCACAGTAACTTGATTACCCTTAGGGATGTCACAGTCGAAGTTTGTGATTCTATCTCTTCATATAATCGTGTTACGTGGTCAGTTTGGGGAATGTGCAAGTCCTTTGAAATTGGTGTAGGTGAAGTAGTAGAAGTAAGAGGTTTTAATTTTGGCACTGTTTGTATATCCAACATTGCAAATGGTCATTTATTATAACTATTGGGTCTCTCTAAAAGGAGAGTTATATCATTGTTCAACTTAGTTTTATTATGAAATAAGAATTAAAAATAGTTTTTTTTTAATATTTAAAAAAAAAATACAAAAATCTTATAAAAAAAAGCACATTGAAAAGACCATTTTGGTACCTTATTTTAAGTATGATTCTTTTTTAGTTTTTTTAGTTTTAATTTCCATTTTGCTCTTTTTCTTTTGTTTCGTTAACATTATTTCTTTTATATATATTTTATTAAACGTTTTTTTCTTTCTTTCTTTCAAAATACGTTATTTGATATGGTGAACAATTATTTAGAATCTAGTTTGTTTGGAAACCAAGGTGGACTGCGTTATACAAAAATCACCCCATTGCAGCAATGTTTCCGATGGATGATATTTCATACAGGACTACTAAATTAAGCTATATTACGAGTATATCCGAGCTTATGAAACAAACGATTTAGAAAAAAATAAATTGCTATAATGCTTTTAAAGTTACGATAAATGCATTTTATTACTACATTAATTACTACATTAATTACTAATTACTACTATATTATTATTTATGTTTTCTATTAGAGTTCTATTAGTAATTATATGTATTAGTTATAGATTAAAGTTTCTTTGATGTTATTTTGCTTTGTAAGTTGAGCATGTATTGTATTTATTATCTTTGGCTAGTGTTGTGAACACAAATTATTTGTATATGTACTAGAACTATACAAAATGTTAATAGATATTAAGCAAAGATTGTACATTGCACTGTTTGTGTTCCTTAAATAAATAAAATAAAATAAATAAATATTATTAAACGTTAGTACTGTAGGTACTAACATTTAACAACTATGAAGTTTTTAGGTGAATTTGATATAACATAACCCCAATCAACCAAGTGTCAGTGTGTCCAAGAGGGACCTGAAATATCTAAAATATTATTCTTAATAATAGTAAATCACAATTTCCCGAACCGCCTATTACAGGCCTCTCTTAATTTAACATGTTTTTACGGTTTTCGTTGAAATAATAGACATTAAATATTATTTTAGGATTTTGTCGTTCCTCCAAAAAGTCGTCTCTTCACGTTATTTGATTCCATATAGCAACCACTATTGTCGAGTGACTCACGATATCAAAATTGAATTTACACATGACTTGCCGGTTTTTCTCGATGCGATATGATTGATTGCGTTGTTACTTTAGGAGAAAAAACCTCAATACACAAAAGCATTAAGGCCCGGTAGTTCGGGATTTATGGAACGATATCCATCGATCGCCTATTACGGAGCTTCTATGCGCACCGTACGGGCCTGACGAGACGCCGCGCTTACATATTATGTAGTTATTTAAACATAGTAATATTAAGTATATCATTTATTGAATTCAAACTCAACGACTATGTCTACAAATATTAAGTAGCTTTCATCAAGCATAAAAATTCTAATTAAAATGTCCGTAGTTTATTGGTCAATTTGAAAAACATTTCGAAAAGATGTAGGTTTGTGATTTTTTTTTCTATCGAGCCAAGGTAATCAAATCGTGTAACCGATAGCAACTGTGACTAAATTAGATTCTGAACTAATACATATATTTTTTCAGACTTTAATCCCTCGATCGTGAGTTATTCCAGACACAATTGAAATCAATTGTTAACGTGGCACCCGGGTGCTTCGTGGGGTTCTAAGCATTAGAACGCTTTTTTCTAGTTCCCAGATGGGTTTTAAAAACTCAAAAACGCTGCCTCTTAGAACTACACCGCCTTAAGAGCAATGAACATTTGAATTTTGAACATTTCACGACTACTTATGTCTTGTCCTTGTTAAAATTGCAAGTAGCCAAATGGTGGAGAGAAGAACTGTTGCCTGTACTATTGGGTAGGTGGCAATATTATGATCGTACATTGATTTAAATTGATTATACCGGTTGATCTAGAGGTTTTAATAAACGCCCCGTTGGTCTAGTTATTTAAATACAAGATTCAATTCCCAGGTTGAGCAACCAAAGTATCGAATTATCGAACATTGCGAGGACTTGTGATCGTCAACCCACATTTGGTAAGTGTGGCAACTATGCCAGTATCCATCAATGATGTGGTAACTTGAGTTCAATGATAAAAGACTTTGATTTTATGGTAATCATCACAAAGTAAATTGATTAAGGGTTTCATAATCAAACTTAAGTGTCCTTAGATGATTTAGTCAACGAAGTATGGTCAAACTTGTACATGGTGTTTACCAGCCTCCAGGATCCCTTCTTTAAGTTAACCTTTCGGAGTAGTTCAACCATCTTTCAAATAACTACACGGAGGAAAAGGTCTAGTTTTACTAACCAGAATTTTGAGGAAGTTAACTAGAACGTATAGTGCTATACGTGACAACTATACATTTTGTAAATGATATTTTAAAAATCTAGTTTTTAGTAACGTGAATTTTCTGGTACATTGAACACATCTATACGTGACAACTATACATTTTGTAAATGATATTTTAAAAATCTAGTTTTTAGTAACGTGAATTTTCTGGTACATTGAACACATTTTTCGGTACACTTTACCATCAAATTTGTACTGCTAGCAATACTTAAAACTGGTGGTGCCTATTACTAACTCATTATTTTGATCTTTACAAAGAAAGTAGTAACTGATACTATTTGACATGTTTCGTACACTTAACTTATTTACCAGATTTTTTTAGAATTTGCAATTAAGCGACTATTTATATTCTTAAAACTAATTCTGATAGCACTCGCAGTTTTTTGTTAACTTATAATAGATTTGTTTTTACAAGTCGTTCTGGTAGTATTGTAAAATATTTTTTTCTCCGTGACAGTCAATTATATATTTACCACCACTTCTCTTTCTGTAGGTGTCATAAGAGGCGACTAAAGGGATACTGCCAGAAAGAGACGGGCATCAGCAACTTTCCTTCACATTGGCCAAACTGCGAAGCCAGCCTGTCATAACTAGATTTCCCACATATTCAAACGTAGTCAAACGTAGTTTAGACTGAAAACTAATTTTTAGACGGCGATTAACAAACAGTCAAAGATGATACTACTCACCTATACCTATGACATTTACCTGAAGATATTCAGTAGAATCCCGTATATCAGGATTTTGTTAATTAATACCATCAAAATTTCATAAGCAGCTTGTGTAAATGTAATCAAGAATGTTTATCTACCAAATTAGATATAATCCAAACAAATGCTGTAATTTCATTAAGTAGAACAGGTATTACGGCGTAAGCACATGGTATTATTACGGGTATAATGCTCGGACTCATGAGCTTGAGCGGGTATTTTGAGAGTAGGGCCACGAAAAACGAGACAGTAATAGGCTGATCTTTTGAATAGCCAGCGGCCGTAACGTGATGTAATGGGCTTTAATCACCCCACTGCAGGGCAAAGGCCTCTATTATTTAATTTAAGATACCATATGAATGGTGGGGAGACAGCAGTCGTATCTCAGTTTTAAACTGCAGTTACTGCTAGTTTTAAACTTAGAAATACTTAAAGGATTTTTAATCAAGGTCCTGCCCGCGACCATAGTTTGCGCGATTAGATCAAAACGTAAGGCAGGTAAAATTATATTTACCTTTAATTGAATCAGTTGCTATAAATCCTGTTAAGTGCTTATTTTTAGAAATGCTTGCTATGTTTACATGGAGCTTATCAAATAAATACTCACTTAGACAGAGAGGCAGACATCTTTGATCACGAAAATATATTTGTTAATGTTCACCACAACGCTTCGCATTTAAAAATTAAAGCAGGCGCTTATAACTGAGAATAAGACAGGATATTATTAACGCTAGTAGTTCACATCAGAGTTATTGTTTTGTAACGGCATTATAGCTACTATATCTACTTACTATGTCCTTGTATTGTAACTTCAAATATAACTTCAAATACACAGGTGATAATTAAACATAATATCGTTTTATTTCTCCGTAGTTGCTTAACAAAAAAATTAGTATTTTAATGGTCTTGCAAAAGACATATTTTTTTATGAAATTGGTTCCTTAAATGTTCTCTCATCATTAAGTTTGTTGGTTAAATTATTCCGAAATCGCAACATTTTTAACAATAGAAGTTCCCCATATTTTTTTACAAAGAGAGATTGCACTTAAAAATATAATGACTCGCTCGTTTTGTGGCGTGAAATCTGGAACGAGCTTCACTTTGTCCTAACAGTACAATGTAACACTATGTGAAGATTAGAGCCCATAACTTACTTTGTAAACACGGTTTTGTTAATTGGACTGATTTTACTACACCGTGTGATAAAAACAAATCAGAGCATTTTGTAGGAATCTCGCTGAATTCAGTTTTAACGGGGATGATTAATGGACCACGGGCAGGTATACGAGTAGCTGAATTAAGATTACTACTTATTGGCATTTCAGACTTTAGATTTGATAAAATAGAGTTACATTCGTTGGTTCTTTTGAAATGCTGCGGGTATTACTGCCACCGCTAGATATTTATTTAGTCTATCACAAATACGAGTATTATCAAAATATAATTAATTCATAATAGTGTAAAATGAGTATGATGTTTAGTTAGGTACTTATGAGAGAAATAGGTACTATAACACTGATTTGTTTATTATCTACCTATAAAAGTCTGACTATTGATTGCTGTTCGACTTTCATCTAATAAAATAAACAAATATAAATAAATATTTCCTGACATGCCAAACTGGGCCACACAGAGCCATCTAGTCCCGAACTAAGCAACTACTACGAATCTTGTCGTATTAGCTACTAGACAACCGATAAACATACTTATTATATTTCTTTTTGTAAAAATATACTTATAATACATAGAACAACACCCAGACCAGTACAAACAGACATGTTCATGCACACAAATATTTGTACTGTGCGGGGATCGAACCCGCGACCCATGGCTCAGAAGCAGCGTTTTCTACCACTGATCCAAATGGTCGTCAAAATCTAATGTTATAACAGTGGCGGAACCGTTTTATATATCCAAACTTTTTTGAATGATTACTGTATTATAGAAACAACTAACGGATTTTTAACAGCCTAAAATCTAAAACCGCTTGTAAATAATCTGATAATGGTGGTAAATGGGTTTATACGATGATCCTTCTCATCGCAGTTATCTCAAAGCCAGAGCCGAAATAAAAATTTATAAAGAATAAAAGCCCTTAAATTTATAATAATATAAGTATTTGATAACACTGAAATACGCCGTAGGTCTAGTGGTTTTAAAACTGGGCCAAGATCTAGGGGTCCCGGGTACGATCCCCGAGTCGGGCAGCAACAGTTTCGAATTTCCGAACATTGCTCGAGTTTGTGAACACCAACCCGCATTTGGCAAGTGTAGTGATTATGCCAGTAGTACCTATAATTGATAAGGTAACTAGAAATCAATGATGGAGGCCTTTTCTCTGCAGCAGGATGATTATAGCCCGTTAATTTTTTTTCACTGGAACTTCAAGGAAAGACAAGACTTTATACGAAACTCTAGAAATAACTAAGTACTTATAACACAACATTAAATATAACGCTAAAAGACATAAAATACAAATTGGCATTTTATAACAAGCCTAGCTTTACACACGTGGCTCTCCACGCGTGAACTACGCTTTATATCGCGCGTGCGGAAACTTGTGCTCAACAGTAAAATCAGTAAAATCAGTTTTATTTCTGCAAATAGGCCCCTGGAGGCGTTTTTATACGTCCCAATATTAAAACCTACCATTGCTTCGGGAAAAATGTAGGCTAGTGCCGAGAAGAAGCAGCACAAGAAACTCGGTCACTATTGTGGGCCTCTTTTGAAATAAATTTGGTTACATTAGATATATGCCAGTGCGAGCTGGGGCAATTTAAAGCCACACGTTCTTATTTATTTATTTTATTTATTTCAGAAAACCAACAGCTAAAATCACTTTTACAAAATTATAATGTACTAACATATTACTAGGCCAATACTAGGTTTTCCTTAAATAACAGATTAGTACAAAGTTGCGAGACTAACATCTTGTTGATATTATTTTCATAGCACTAATAGACAAGAAAAATAAAACACGAGTATTATTACTTTAACTAAAGTGTTCAGCGTACGGACGACCGCACACTCAGGCAGACACAGTGGCATTCGACTCAGTGGCTGGCAACAGCGGCCATTCCAAAACTAAAAATGTAGGTATAGTCTGCCTAATGAGCGGGCGACCGCACACCAAAGCCACGCTGACAGTGCTCCCCTATTGACGGCCCAAGAACATACAAAACCAAAACTTATATCAGTTACATTCCCATATGACGAGGACAGGACAACACAAGATATTTTTTTTTTTTAAGATCGTACGTACGCTGACAAAACCATCAGTCAACTGTCGTTCCTGGTACGTTCTTTTAGATCTTCTGCCATTTGGCGCTTAAAAGTGAGCTTTGAAATACCAAATAATTCTAGTTTACTAAACTTGGTGTTATACGTGTGGGCGATACGGTTGAGGACATTATTTTTTGCGTAATTGGACGAGTGTCGCGGCGTGTGCAGCAAAGAGGTATGGTGAGTGCGGCGCCGCGGAGTGCGCAGCGCAACACCCGCCACCAGATCTGGGCAGTCTAAATGTCCATTAACGATATCGAACAATAGACACATATCCAGCAGGTCTCTTCTCTCCTCGAGAGTCAAAAGATTGTGATGGCGACAGCTATTAAGGTAGGAGCCAGTAGAAATGCGAAGACGGTAATCCAGATGTCTCGTAAACTTTTTTTGAATACGCTCAAGGGAATTTGTATACGTTTTGTATTGTGGTGACCAAAAAGAACTCGCGTAATCTAATGTACTGCAAACATATGCGAAGTATATTGTTTTGATGGCAGCAATATCGTTGAAGGGCCTGCATGATCGCAAAACGAAACCTAGATTCTTAAAGGCCTTATTAACAACGCAGTCGACATGGGCAGATAGTGTTAATTCGCTGTCGAGAATTACTCCAAGATCACGGACTTCATTAACTATTGTGGTAGGGTTTTTGTTGAAAGCATATGGATACTTAATAGGATTAATTTTGCGTGTAAATGTGATGGACTGACACTTTCTTATGTTGAAAGTAATATTATTTTGCATATAATACTCAAGCAGACTATCCAGATCAGACGGTAATGATTCGCAATCACGTAAGTTTTTGATGCGGAAATATACTTTTTTATCATCCGCGTACAGCAAGTGTTCAGCATGTTGTACATGCAACCCTATGTCATAAAGATATGCGTTGTAGAATAAAGGTCCACGATGCGAACCTTGCGGGACACCGGTGGGTATTTTCACAAAACTTGATCTAAACCCGCCCAGTACTACCGCTTGTGAACGATTTTTTAAGTAAGATCGAATCCAACGAAACAGGTCTCCATGAATCCCAAGGTCATACAACTTGCGTAGGAGTATCACGTGGTCTACACGATCGAAAGCTTTTTCGAAGTCTGTATATACCACGTCAACCTGCCCACCACTATCCATATTCGTCAAAACATAGTTGGTAAAAGATGAGAGATTAGTAACAGTGGAGCGACGGCGCAAGAAACCATGCTGACGAGCCGACATGCCTTTGTGAATAACGGGATATAAAGCGTCATAAACGAATTTTTCAAAAATTTTGCCTAATGTTTTTAATATTGAAATGCCTCTGTAGTTCTCCACGCATGATTTTGAGCCCTGTTTGTGCAGGGGTATAATGTAGCCTCACCTAAAGATCTGTTAAAGATAATTAACAACGGGAATGCTAATTGATTTAGCGCAATTTTTCCAGAAAAAGGGAGGGATACCATCAGAACCAGCACCTTTTGTGCAGTCCAGGTTGGTAAGTGCCTTAAATACCGATTCGGCAGAAATGTGAAATGTAGAAATTGAATCGGCACTCATAGGATGTTGTGTAAAAGGTCGAGATGTGGTGCTAGATACACCAAAAACACTACTGAAGAATTCGTTGAACGCCTCGCAAATTGAGGAACCATCGGTGTAGGTGCTGGATCCTAGCGTAAGGGTCCTAGGGTAGTTAGACCCACCGCGCAGTGACTTCATATAAGACCAGAACTTTTTAGGACAATTTTTCACGGAGTTTTCGACATTGTGGATATATTTTTTATAGCAAGCATCTTGTACATGGCGTTGTCTCTTACGCAGCATGGCGAACTCGTCGTAATCGAGGAGATTGCTATATTTTTTCCACTTTTTATGTGCCTTTGCTTTTTCTTTTATTATTTTAATCAGAGACTTGCTGTACCAAATTGGATATTTGTCACAAGAACTACGATGTCGAGCAAATGGGACAAAATTTTGAATAGCACTATTAACAATATTGTAAAATAAATCAGTAGCGTCATTGACTGTTCCTACTTTTACAAGACACTGCCAATCAAATGCAGAAAAGTATTCGTTCAAATTGTCGTAGTCTCCTCGTTTGAAATTGCGTCTCAAGCTATTTGACTCGACCAGAGGCTTCACCGCCAGGTCCATCACCTCCATATAAAATGGGGGGTGAGCCCTATCTTCGCTGACAAACGGAGAGCACTTTTCGATTACTAGGGGTAAGTTACAAAACGCCAGGTCTAGAGTGTTACCTGCATAGTTAAGTAAGTTACTATATTGAGAAAAGCCCAATAGGGACAAGTCGTTTATTAGTTGAGCGCCCGCATTCTGTACTACAACTGAGCCGTTCTTCAAAAAAGTTGGATTATTATTGTTCCATTTAATAAATGGTAAATTGAAATCACCCAAGATTAAATAATTGTCCTGAGGACTGCAGTTATAAATACTGTTTATTGAATTAACAATAGTGTGTATATCTGAGGGAATACGACTATTATCTGTTGGTACATAAGCAGCGCTTATATTCAGAGCGGCCGACGAACTTAGCGCACGAGCAGGTACCGAAACCGTCAGCATTTCAACGGGCGGCCGCGGCTCATGCTCGTCATAACGTCGCGCCCCGAGACCACTTTTAGTTAATATCATCACTCCGCCTCCCTTTGTCTTGCCGCTTGAACCGAGATTATGGTCCCGTCGAAAAACGTCATACCCGCTAACACTCACCTCCCCATCGAAGAAACTACCAAGTAACCACGACTCCGTTATGACCACAACGTCATAAGTGCTAGAACATAGGCTCTGCCTGAACTGTAAACATTTAGTTCTTAAACCGCGTATGTTTTGATAGAAAACGGTCAAGCCAGGAGCCATTGGTAATCACAAATCCCCGATAACACTGACTCACCTGTTCCTATATAAATCCTAACAAAACATAAAAAATGATAATAAGTATTTTCTATAAGAAAGCAATTACGTAAGACATGTTTATTTAACACTTCACACAGAACCTCGCTCTTATTGTTATATATCATACTCAATAATATTAAGTTAATAATATTAATTAATACACCAATTAAAAATATAATGAAAAGAGAGGGCGCATGATAAAAATTGTGATATTTGTCGGGGTAAGTTGAAAAAATCGTACGAATCGTGGAACACTGATTGCTGTTAAAAACTTTGCTGCACAGCACGCACACTAAATACGGGTGCGTGTATTTGACGCCATAACAAAAGTATTCTGTTTTATCTTTTACTGTTTTATTTAAATACATGAGGTTTCTAAAATTAATTAAAATCTGTTTAATTATCGGTGACAACACAAAAGAAAAACTATAAGCTAGTGGTTTAGATGCTAGCCTTGACATATGCAAAGTTAAGACACCAGAGACAAGTAAATCAATAAAAAATACTAAATTAAATTCATACTTAATAAGGCATTAATTTTAACGACTGGTAGGTCAATGTATGTATAGGGAATGTGAAGTGTAAAAGGACTCACATGTTTTGGTCGAGCGCATAAGTATAAAGGATTCTTGTTTAGACGTCTTCGGGCCGCCACAGGCATAAGCAAACTCGCAGAAAGGACAAGGAAAAAAATTACAGGTATAAAAAAACATATTTGCTTAAACAAGTAACACTTAATCACTCGATCGTGAGTTATTCCAGACACAGTTGAAATCAATTGTTATCGCGGCACGCGCGTGCCTCCTGGGGGTTGAGGGATTAAAACACAAAATTTGTAGTCCAATAGTTCCAACCGAACTTAAAAAATCTTTTTGAGGTCTTGTTCACTACTAATCAAAACCGCTGGACTTGTGTCGTTTTTCCGTACGTAGATTTTTCTATATTTGGTCCATGCATATTGATAATTATTCAATTTAGCAAGCTGCTTACATTTCTGTAGTAACAATTTATTTGAAATAGTCAAGTGCTCATTCACGTAAATAGATTTAGGGGCGCCTCGTAAATTTATGTCTTCTGGTGACAGACGATATTTACGTGCACATGAGATAAAATTGCCCTATGTATACGGGATTTCAGTTTGACTATGATTGCCCTAAGACGCCCCGGTGCCTTAGTCTTTGGAGTCACTCTGTTAACTTGCATAATATCTGTTTCTGTCAGATCTAAGTTCAACTTTTTTGCCATCACCAAAATTATAGTCTTCCGATCCTCACTCTTCTCTTCTGGCACGCCCATAATCTCTAGATTTAACAGTCTATCCCTCTGTTCCGCTAAATTAATTTCCAGTTGTAATTGACGATTTTGTTTTTTTATTTCTTCTAGCTCACTTTCTAAGTTGTTAATTATCTTTATGTCTTTGTTGAATAACTCAACTTTCTTAATAATATCGTCTTGTTGATCGCTGCAGAATTGAGAAGATTCTTGCAAAGTGACTATTTCCTTTTCTAAGGCGGCAAAACGGTTGTCAAGTGATTGAACCGATTTTTTGATATCCCAGTATTCAGAGCGAATATTTATCATCTCGGCCTTAAGATCTTGAGAGGTTTGGTTTATGTCAACAAGGTTTTCTTTAAGGGAGTTTAGAGTTTCATTAATGCCAGAATTATCTCGGACTATTTCTAATTTCCAATTATTTAAAGAAGAAAATTTTTCAAGTTTATATACTGATATTTAAAGAGGCCATCATTCTATCTGAGAACTTATTAAATGCATCTGTATAATCTTCTGTATGTTTCCTCTTGCGAATAGTTACACTAGCCTCCTCTTCTATTAATTTCTGTCTAGTTAGGTCCGGCGTGGAGCTTGAGTTGTCTTTAGGTGATCGTAGCATATCTGATGATTGTTAGGTCTATGAATGTCCCACACGACGACTGCGTGATAAGTAAATGTACACTATTTTATGAATAAGAACTCGCTGGCACACGCTTGGGAGGAATGTGTTTTACGCACGTGATAATAAGATCGTATTTTAAATAATAATAAGACAAGAATTCGAACAATAACCAACAACACGTCTGCTCACAACTAAGCTCGGACGACGTTCTCATTTAAATAATCATTAATAGTATAATAGCCCTTTTCATTAAAATTACTTTGATATATGATTTGAGTTTATGCACTGTATAAATAGCCTATGCAACTTCTTATACCTCTAAAAATATGTACAATGTTTCATGTTGATCGGTTATGTGTTTTCGCGTGAAATCGTTACAAACAAACATATTCACATTTTATAATATTAGTAAGGCTATAAGCATATTTCTGTGACAATTTTATTCACTAACTAGATTGCGCTACTCTCAATACCTAAATCCAGTCTCGTGTAAACTTTTTAAAGATCGAGACTTTTAACCAAACAGTGAATCAACCACAAAACTCCCACTTTACCAAGAAGGACCACAAATCCAAGTGATATTTCGATTTTTTACATCAACAGGCATATAAAATTTTTCTTACTTTACGCAAATTGGTTCGAAATTTGTTTCCGGAGATGGAGGGGGGAAACATTTGCAATTTATTTTCCGTATTCTAATTATTTTCATTTGTCAGCCGAGGAAGTTTCTTTCCATTTCTAATGATAATGTCACTCACGTTTTTCTCTTTAATTTGCCTATTTTCAAATATTTAAGAAGAAAATAACTTTTTGAGCAATATCTTATTTTTGTTGGTGATTGATTTATATTAATGATGATAAAAAAACTCTAGATTTCGTTATGCAAATTTTATCAGTAATTTCTATCTTAATATTGTTATTGAATGAATTACTGACAATACCCAAAAATAAGTTTAATGATTTAACCTGCTTCCGCTATCCCTCCAAAAATAATTTGAAGTTTGACTGTATAGCTGCGCATAATTAATCAACGAAAGCTTGAAATTCTATTATTATAAAGCTGAAGAGTTTGTTTGTTTTAACGCGCTAATCTCTGAAACTAGTGGTTCGAATTGAAACATTATTTTTGTGTTGGATAGTCCATTTATCGAGGAAGGCATTAGGCTATGCTATTTTAAAGACTTCTTAATCGCGATCATAATAAAAGATATTCACGCTGACGAAGTCGCGGGCAACAGGTAGTTATATAATAAGAATAATCCATTTATTTCAGGCCAACTTCATTTAAGTATGAGTATTGTATTCTAGGTACGAGTATACCTATGTAAGTCGTTCTAAGTGTGTGTTTGTTTGTTTTTTTGTTGATTTGTAAGGTCAAATAATCTGCGAGTTATATCTTAAATGACTCATATAAATCTAGTTTTAGAGAAATAAGTTTAGGAGAAACTAAAAATGAAATACAATGACAAATTGCTTTCTCAACGTTCGCTAAAGCTGCAAACCCTGATGCAATTCGAAACCAACTGATGCAATTTTTGTTTTGTTTCTTGCTTAAAGCAATAGTTTAAGAGCGGTTTTATAAGAGAACAATAAATCATAAACGGGTTCTGTATTATTATGTTTTTTTGAAAATTCTAAAAAATAAATAAGTGAAAAAACGCATTTAAAACCTATAAAACTAAGCAAATAAAAATGATTAATAAAATTACAATTGGACAAAATCACAAACTATATTGTCTTGATCTTAAGGCAACTTAATTTTAACAAAACAAGTGGTTTTGTGGTAATCAAAAATAATTTTACATTTTACATGAAAAGTATTGCTTATAAAAATTAAATCACGCTAAGATCATAGTGATGAAAAATCACCTTTAAATATTGGTTTTTGACTAATAGAGGTAATATATATATTTTCAATAAAATAACGTCAGGTAGTTAGATAGTTTTATTTATTACTAGCGGACACGGCAAACGTTGTCCTGTCTTATCTATAAATATTGATTTCAAATTGGAATAATTAATTAAAAAAATATTTCAGATACAAAAAGACATGGCCAAGTGCCCCAGATTGTACAGCTATGAAATATATATTTTCGTATAGTATTAACTTTCTACAATATCAATCTCAAATGTTATTTTCCTTAGCAGCGGAGGTAAAAAGTTAGAAAGATTTAAAAGAGTTCATTTTGTCACTACGGCGAAGCTACTTATAAGAATATTATTATTTAATGTGTTGATTTGTGTTGTTGTTTTTCTTAGATATGTTTTACACACTTTAGGTACGATTAGTGGAGCACTCTACGACGCGACACTACAAAGTATAAACGTATAAATAAATACCTACTAATTAAACAAACGAAAACCGAGAGAAAACCGGCGCACATGATTCACGATTGTTTGTTTTATTTTATTTATTTTTTATTTTATTTATTGTAAGGAAACATACAGTTAATAAATGTAACATATACAAATCATATAAAAAGTACATAAACCAGTTAAGTCTCCACTGATAACTATACATAAATATCGAACGAGCAGCTAAATGAACCTACTAATGAATACAATTAAAAATGCAGTGGCTAAAATATAAACAAAAAAAAACAACAAGTAAGAAAATAAAACACTACACTAAGTCATATATCAGTACCTCTAATGTGCCTTCTGTAATTCTCGAGAGTCATATTAAAAATATCCAGATTAAGATTTATTTTATTGTAAACTCTACAAGCGCGGCTGGTAAAGACATTACCTGCATATTTTGTAGATGATAGAGGCACATTAAATAACGGACGGCTACGAGAGCTCAAACGGGGGCATCTGAGCGAGATATTACTTATAAGATATGGGGAATCAACATTATTATTCAAAATATTAAATAAAAATAACTGGTCTCTTTCTGTACGGCGCAAGGATAATGATGTTATTTTAACTGACACAGGGGGATTCTTATTACGCAACTTGTAATTTAAATGTCTTAGAAATTTGTTTTGAATTCTTTCGATAGCATGTCATTGATAGCATCAATATACTTTTTATACATAGGATTCCAGACAGTAGATCCATACTCCAATATAGAGCGAACAAATGAGTTGTACAGCAGGAGTACAGTGAATGCATTATTGAAATCTTTAGACGTTCTAAGAATGAAACCCAGCATTTTAAAGGCTTTGGCAGTTATGATGTTAATATGAGAATTAAATGTTAATTTGCTGTCAAGGTGTATACCGAGATCTCTTATTTGCGAAACTCGCTCCAAATGAATACCATTCAAGGAATAATCGTAGAAAACAAGTTTAGACTTCCTCGGAAAAGTAATGATACTGCACTTTTTTACATTAAGGTCCAAAAAATTGACTGAGCAATACGAACAGAGCCTATTGAGATCCTGTTGCAAAAGGATGCAATCAGAAGGTGATTTAATTATTCTAAAAATTTTCATGTCATCGGCATACAAAAGTATTTCAGAGTTTACAAACAACGTGGAAATATCATTAATAAACAGATTGAACAATAAGGGCCCCAAATGCGAGCCCTGGGGCACCCCGGATGTAACTGGAATAAATGACGAGCAATTTGTCGAGGCTAAACGTCAAACGTCAGAGTGGTACGATTGTTTGACATGACTCTGGGACCTAAATGTTGCCAGTATAATTAAAGGGTTTCCTCATAAAACCTAATTATAATATTAATAAAATAAATTATTGCGAAAAGCATTACTAAAAATACATTCCTGAATGTGAATTATTTATTATTTTTATATAAATGTATTTTTCCAAATTGATGACATTGTATATTATTATTACAAAATGTTAGCTTCGTTATGCTTTGCGTCTAGTGGGTAATTATTCCACCATTAAATGTATAATGATATAATATATGGCAACATTGAACATTGATTGTGACGAAATCAAACAAATAAAATACTTTTTCAGATATTTTTTTCTACTGCTGCTACAGGAAAAATAAATTACTTGATAATTCTTTGCTATATTTATTAGAACTAATCATATTACTTTTGTTTGTGGACAATCTGGGGCACATATTGGCCATCTCTTTTATCGACATTGCAAATTCTAACCGCATTGGAAATTGTAACCGTTTGCAGCACGCATTCTGTCAATGTTATGTCAAATGCCATAATGTTACATTAAAAAAGTTTAAATTGTCAACAGCACTAAGGTTACATTACAAATAATTCAGTATGGTGATTAAGTTTTCTTAAATTTCCTAATTTTCCGCGCAATTTTCTTAATGTTTTCTTTCATAAGAACATTCTCCTTACAATACCAAACAAAACAAAAAAAGAATTAGCGAAATCGGTCCAGCCGGGAAATAGGGAATCATTTATATATATATAGATTACCAAAACACTAATCCTGGACAAATGCCTCATTCTTATTATATTCATATTAAATAGGTTTACATTTTTCCAAGAATTTCACTACAGTACCCTGAAAATGAACCTTGGACTTCGGTTGATGTTTGAAAAAGTCAAGATACAAACAAAAGCTTCGACGTCAGCAGCTTTCCGATGAAACAAAGCTATGTTTTAATCGACTTTCTCCTAAGTTCGTGCACTTTATTTTTGTTTTAATTAGTATTTATTCCAGTCTGTGGGACTTCTGATTTGAAAAATATGGAGTTAAAGTGATCTTGGCGAGGACTTGTTAATTTATGAACCTATGAAAGATTAGTAAAACTACAAGGTTTTCATTAAAAATAAAGGTTACTTTACGGATTGAGCTAGCGTTTATTGGGGTTTCTCATTTTATTTTGATTTACCCCATACATACACATACTAAACACTTAACAAATTCTTGCCCAAGGGTAGTTTCACTATATCCATAAATGTATCTTTTTTTCCCACGTAGTATTCGTAAGCTCAAGAAACCATTAAGACGCGCCCGGTAGGAGACCCAAAACTCCATCGGGACAAACACCCAGACACAAGTTAATTTAGATTAACACTTTTTTCTTCATTGACACGTCCAGGAATCGAAACCACTTTGCTTGATGCGTTTAAAATACGACGTAATTTAGACTATTCATGTTTTTAATATTTGGTGCACGAAACTTTAGAAATAACTAGAACATTCAATAAATTGTAAATAAAGTAGCGGAATATGTATGCTTTTGCAGGGCAATCATTAAATTCAAGTTACCATAGCAATGATGGGTACAAGCATAATCACCACGCTTGCCAAATGTGGATTGGTGATCATGCGGGGATTAGGTGTGTTCCCCGTTAATATACAAAGATACATATACCAAATATCATTTATTACTCCATTCTTTGTAAATTCGTATTAAATTAAAGTTATAACAAAGCTATCATTTTGGTGGTCAATATTTATTTGCTACACACGCGACAATACTCTCACCATTACCTTAATAAACGAAGTTTATTAATTTCAAATGTAACGATAATTATTATTGTGAACAATATTTCTGGCATCTGTCATACTGACAAATACTGCACCATCACATCCTTAGGGCCCTCGCCCACGGCGAATTTTCGTAGCGATGCAGTAGCGATTCTGTCGCGCGTTCGCATCGATACAGTCGCAATGCGTTCGCTAGCTATGTGCCCTCGCCCACATAAACACGATTCAGTCGTGATGCAAACGCGATTCTGTCGCGCTTCTTTCGATATGCTGTAGCGTGTTAGTAGCGCGTTAGCATCACTTCTGTAGTGCGTTGCAGATGCGACTAACGCGAGTTAGTAACGATGCTGTCGCTCGTTTACGAAACGCGCGACAGAATCGTTACAAAAGC
The DNA here is from genome assembly GCA_949315895.1 of Anania crocealis. Classification (NCBI taxonomy): domain Eukaryota; kingdom Metazoa; phylum Arthropoda; class Insecta; order Lepidoptera; family Crambidae; genus Anania; species Anania crocealis. The sequence continues at coordinate 12,811,711 of OX438869.1, forward strand.
TAGCTAGCAATTGCAAAAGACACGGCCTGAGGCACCGGGCTTTCGCCACAATGACAAACCAGAGCAATGTTTAAAAGTTGAAATTATTGTAATCCAGGACCCTGAGATCTTGATCAGGTACCTAAACCATTAGACCGACGGGGCGTTAAATTATAAATGATTAAAAAATAATATGGACAACATATTAACAGACATTGTTCTGATCTCAAAGTAAGTTAATTAAACACAAGTTTTGTGGAAATCAGATACAATTAAGGTATCACAAACACCTAGAAAAATATACTAAATAAAATACTCTTGTACATTGATCCGGTTGGTAACCGAAACTGGGACCTTCTAGTAAATTTCACGATACCCACGATTTTATTTATTTGGAATCAATGCACCTTGATAAACCAATAGTCGTTGGAGCGGAAAGGTTCTGTAATGGCGACCACGCATTGGACGCCGATCTGTGGGTAGGCCACCCACCAGGTGGACCTACAATCAGGCAGAAGTCGCGAAAAGCCGCTGAAGGCGCGTGGCGCGGGAACTATCTTCGTTTGGGGAGATGATGATGATGTTGAAAAAAAGTGTAATGATAACCTACCGAACTGAACCTACAGAATTATCTAACCTTTAGTACATTAACTTCACCACTGTTAAGATGATCTGCTCTTTTAAGAAAATTTTGTAACTCAAATAATTTTCCTAATTTTTTATTGTAACTCTGACTTATCAATTAGGTACTAGTTAGCTTTTGAAGCTATTTATTAGTTTTTCCCTATCGTTTATAGGGTTTAAAATGTTCTTTGTATTATTTAACGGAACAAAACCTAGTAGGATAGTCCTTTGAAATCCGACCTGTCGAAGTGTAAGAAAGGAAATTACTGATTCATATCTCACAGAGGAACGCCGTAAATCCAAATACGCTATTCGGTTAATTGAAATAAAGAGAAGCAATCTCTCTTCGCCTGAAGTGGGAATATATTTTTGGTGTTTCTTGTACATTTTTCGTTTTATTTTTATTCTGTTTAATATTGAGGTCGTAAGCGATTTGCTTGAAGCGGCTGCATTTGATGCCCCCATTTTTCCCATACATGCTGCTCCATGCAATTCGACGATTCAATGCATTCTAAATTTACACCATATTACAGAAACGAAAGTTTCATCCAATATTTGGCAAACTATAACCGTTAATCAATATTCTACTGAAGGTTTCTTTGATGTACTTGCCCTGTGAGAAATTCTACAGCCATGTAATTTAATAACAGTATGTAGGTAATCAGCTAAACACAAAGAAATAATAACCACAGATGAGTAACGATTTTATTTAGATTGCAACTTTCAAAACATTTTGATAATAACTGTTTTACCAATCAAGAAAACGCCTATTATTTGTTAACACAGCCGGCCAATGAACAAAATTGCCGGTTCAGAAAACAAAAGTGAATGTTTGTTCTAAGGTTAAGGTAAAGGTTGAATGGGCACTAATATAATATTGTCTATGTTTATAAAGAGCAGGAAGTTTTAATGAAAAAGCTATAAAAGATCATAGATTGATTGATTGATTCATTTGAACAATTATTTTATAGTAGACGACTTAACAAAGTTACTTGGAAACCTTTAAAATAATTTAACGTCTTCTTCATGAGAGTAGGTACTGTAAGAAACTTATTGCTTATATTAACTTAGGTATTTACCATTGAAAATATTTAATAATGTATTATAGTCCATAAAATATAGCTTGATTAGAATGACACCAGCTGTCAAACTGAGATGACTAGTGATGGGACTGACTCGACTGATCAAACGAAAAAAAAACAGTAATGGCGAATATATTAAGATTTAACAGTGAGTCAGTATCGTGATCATAATAAAAATAATTGCTACAATCATGAAAATCAATTAGAAATTTTTTATAGCATATAGAATCTAATAAATTTGAATTTTTTTCGTAAACTATTAATAATTGCAATTCGATGTTCTTAGCATCAACTAATTCTCATTAAATCATTTGTAACATTTATGTAACTTTACTTCGATTTTGAAGTATTGTATCCGTCGATTTCGATTTGTCGATTTTACGTCATCACTAGTGATTATGAAAAATGACATAACCTTGTAAAAACGTCTTATAAAGTTAAGTGTAATTTTTGTGACTGGATTATTTTAATGTTTTTTAACTTTAAATCTCTATTTTATATTATTGAATGGATTAATATGTACAGTAAAGTATAATAAAATATTCTTAACATGCCAGTTACCAATATTTTTTCGTGTGCAAATGTGTTTCACTTGTGTGACGCTGGTACAAAGTTATGTCGTCTGTTTCAGTGACACCTGTCATTCTAATCAAGCTATATTTTAAGGACTATAAGTATATTTATATTTTAGACAATACTTACTAATATAGTCCTACTTTAAATGAAATATACAAATAAGAGCTTTCTAGTACTAATAGTCACTCAGCTTAATCGAGTGCAGGCAGAAAGATAGACGACCATGACGAAAGGGTCTAATATATCATAATCGCTGTGCTTGGCAAGCGGGTTGGCAATCGCAGTTTGGCTAATGGCGGAGAGGAGACGCGGCTGCAAGTCATTTAGCGGTACTCCTTAAGTCGCTTCTTACGACACCCACAGCAAGACATAGGGATATGCAATTCAATTTATCTGTCCACATAGTAACATGTCACCATGTTAATTAACAAATTCTTAATAACGTATTTGTGGAACATTACTTATTTGTGATACCTACATCGTTTATTTGTAATAAATAAAGTCTTAAGTATCAGTAAACAACCACATAAACCTGAATTGGACGATGTTTGGGAATAACAGACTGCTAACATAAATCTAGATAATCATCTATAATATTAGCTACCAACCTGTTTAGTGGCAGATAGTTTAAGCTCGGAGTATCTTTAGCTGCACTCTTAAAATTATTTTGTTTTTATTTTTATTTTTCATACTTTTAATTTCTATTTGATTTCTAATTCAAGAAGCAACGCAAAGAAGAATTTTCAATGTGGGATTTGACATTTTAGTGTAAGTAATGTCTGCTGTCGCTATTCTACATACAGGAAAGTGTGTACAGTGATGTTTTAGGTGGAAATTTTGCTACTTTGGATGTTTTTATCGCATGATGCAATATGAAGCGTTAATGACACTAGCAGAAAGATAAAGACACAAAAAAAATTATAAAGCTATAACGTTGAAAAACAGAAAAAGTAAATTTAATCAAAGCTATTTGATTAAATAATCAAAAACAGTTTCATACGGGCCCATCGTTGATTAGTGGAAGGAGATTCGAAGATTTTGGTGAAAACTTTTCTAGTCGTAATTTCTGTAATCAAACAACTGGGCAAGACATGTGACATACCTTACTCTCAGTCGTAATCGAGCAACTGAGTTAGGAGAGAAGACATTTGACATATCTGGGCTAGATTTATTTTCTAACAAGACTTTGTTTGCTTGGACAACAGGATGTTTGGCATAGTCTCGTATTCTTTTTTTATTCATTAATACAATTTATAAAATAAACTATCTGTATATTTCTCAGGTTCGTTTTTTTTGACGTTAGCTATCTGCGAGTAAAAGTTCCGTTAGAATCGGCCCAGCCGTATCAGAGATTAGCCAAAACAAAAATACAGACATAATATACATATTACCTAATTTAAAAACATCAAAAAAGATTGTTTGATTAAGTACCGTAATATTATATTTAAGTTAAAATCTGTTTATTTGAAAATACAATAAAAACTAATTCTTCTTTACTGTCAATCGGAGTAGGAAAGAAGCCGATAAAGGAACAAAGAAAAGATACCATTATCTACAGGATGAAATTTTAACCACTTTCCAAATTTTAATATATCAATCTACGAGACAAAAAAAAATGAAGTATTTTTTCTTTTGGTATAGCCCAATACAAAAATGACAAGATAAAGCACTTAGAAAATGTCCGCAAAAGTACTAAAATTTTTGATACGGCTTCCTGGCAACACTTTTTTTATACGATTCGCATCTCATTTATTCATTACGATACTATTCATACGTTTTTGATTATCCCTTTATACCTTATCAGGCCTAGGATCGTAAAAATTGAAAACTATATTGTGAAAAATATTTTCGGGTGAAAGCTTGATTTACAGTTTTTACTTCATAAATGGACTCTAAATACGATACCGAACGCCTATGAAAATTTTGGAAAGTGGTTAAAATTTGACCCTGTATAGGATTCCATAGAATGTCAATTCCAATTTTGTATTTACTACCTATGTAAGTACCTACTCAAAGATGTAGGCCTTTTTTGTTCCGTTTCATATTGCTTTTCCTCCAGTTATTACCTGTGATAAACTTTTAGTATCAGCTCCTCGATATATTGTCCCGTAAATTTGATTATACTCCTTTGGCTATCCCATTTTTGTTCACAAACCCAAGAGTTTGGTTACCTTTAGTGTATAAAGTGATAATATTTAAAGGTAATACTTAAAGATACTTTTTACTTAAATTTAAGGATTTAGATCAAAACATTTTATTTATACAGGCTGAAATTTTAACCACCTTCCAATTTTTAATATATCAATCTACGAGACAAAAAAGAAATGACGTATTTTTTCTTTTGGTATAGCCCAGTACAAAAATGTCAAGATAAAGCATTTAGAAAATGTCGGCAAAAAAATCTAAAATTATTGATACAGCCGCCTAGCAACACTTTTTTTACGCGATTCGCATCTCATTTAATCATTACGATAGTATCGTATACGTTTTTGATTTTCCCTTTATACTTTATCAGGCCTAGGACCGTAAAAATTAAAAACTAAAACTAAAGTGGTTGTAATTTCATCCTGTATAGTGACTATCTAACTCAGATTGACTGTTTAGGTCAGATTACAGAGTGATTACGACCCGTTTTGGTCTAGTGGTTCAAGATCCAGATCCCGATGGGTCCGAGAACAAAAACTTTCGATTTTTTGTACATTGTTTAGGTCCTTTGATTACCACCCCGCATTTGGCAAGCGTAGTGATTGTGCCTATACCCATAATTGCTGTGGTAACTTGAATTCAATGATGGAGGCCTTTGTCGTGCAGTGGGATGATTTTAAGCCGTTACTTAGGTACTCTTACTTATTTAGTGGCACGAAGACTGCGCCTCCGCGTCAATGCAAACAACGCTAATTAGTCGCATTTACATCGGGCTAAGAATTTTTCTTTAAGAAAGTATTCCATAAAAATTATTTTTTGTTATTTAATTAAAGCGTAAATTTGGTACATAATTAACGAAAAAAGCGGTAAGCTTTATTTACTTTGCGTCCGTTGTTTTAAGAATACATCAGTTTACTACATACAGTTATGATTATTATTTAACTTATATATCAAAAATAAATACGCGAAAGGATGGACGGTTATTTTAGCATTTCAGATCCTAGATTATGATAGTGAAAATTCTGAAATGATAGGTATATTTGTAGATAATATGTCTTTGATTCCTAGGCTGTTTTTACATATAACACAATTTAAAATTTAAGACTAATAAGCAATGAATATAGACAAACAAAAATGGAATTAATATTAAAAATATTTATATAAATCTGAAGAAATTCCTTAGCTCTGCGAATTCGTTTTCGCAGAAACCAGTCTCCTTTTTTATTACCAAGGAAAATAATGTCCGGATAAATCAAAGTGAATGCCATTAACCTTAATAGAATCGCTAGCCAGACTTGGTTCAATCAATAACAGAGTTAGGTTCTAAGATCCACAGAATCGAATCTCTTTCATTTATTTTCTGGTGTCTTAGGTCATACAGTAATTACCAAGGTATCTCTGCATGAACGTCAAGATGGCGGGACCCCGCCAAGTTTTTCAAATATGATTTTAATAGGTTTTAAAAGCCATATTTCTGCTTTTTTGTATTTTTATGAAAAAAATTACAAACTATCTTTAAAGAATACCTACTTAATTTTTTTTAACTACACTTAAATTTTGAATGAAATTACAAAATAGCAGATTCGTAAAATCTGGCGGCTGGCTCCCGCCATCTTGACTTTTATTTTTCTGCCGTCCAGATTACCTATATGAGCGTGTATTAGAACTTTTTAAAACAATAAAGTGTCGCAATAATATTTACATGTGTATATATAAATCAAAGGACATAATTTTTTTACTATGGAGCTTGGTACTAAAACTAAAGTTGGCACTAATTTAAACTAGGTGAAAGAATACATTTTTACGAACCCATTTGCCCGACTTATTAATTTAAAGACCTCCGTTTTTTATTAATTCCCTCAAAATAAAAGTTTGCTTGATGAAGCAACGCTGGCTCACAGCGTAAGAATATGCTTGAAAAATTCGCGCCGTGTCGCAGTGTCTCGGTGGCCTAATGGTATGGCGCCCGCCCGGCATGCGAGGAGATGCGGGTTCGAGTCCCGCTTGAGACAAAATTTTTCAAGTTTATATACTGATATTAAAAGTTTTAGGCTCATTTATAGCAACATTATTAGAGATAGCAGCAATTAAAAAAAAACCTGACTGTTGTCTGTCGTTAAGTACTCTGTGGTCAAATCTATCAGTCATACGATTCGTACTTATTTCGTTATTATTATTTTATTGTATTAATTGTGTACCAAATCTATATTTTTGTTGTTTGCATATCGATCGAGACAGAAAACAATCAATAAACGCAACGGCACGCGTGTCTCTTGAGTAGATGTTTGCCAAATCTTCACTACGCTGTATCTGGACCCGACGGACCGTTACTACGTTAGGCGATTTATCAAAAATGCATTTTAAACCCACGGACCTAAAATATTTTTTTAGGTCCGTGTTTAAACCTTTAAAAACAGCAAGAAATATATTCAAGAACGGAAAATGTGTGCGGGAACCGTACCTATAACTGTTTCTAAACTAATATACAAAAAGCTGTAGAAAACCGTGGTTAATAAATAAAAACTGTATGTTTAACTACAGCTTTTATTTATTTTGCATTTATAATACTAAAACATGTCACATGATTGTCGTGAGTTGTCTGGTAGTGGACTAATATTGTAAAATGAAAAACATACCTTAAAAAAATGTATTAATATAGTTTATATATATATTAATATAAGTAGTCTAATAAACATAGTTTTATAATTTTGTTGAACATAAAATATCTCATTCAATGTAGGTACTAGGTCTTTTGGGATACGAATCTAACACTATCTACTACAACTTGATTTTTACTATTTGTACTCGTACATACACACAAGCGATGATGTTAGACGCAGTATTTTGGAGCAAATTATTGCAAAAAATCAAAGCTCAACGCTAATAATGTTTGCATTATCAATTAATTTATTGTTTTGTTGCTGTCAGAAAAAAATATTTGTTTTTACTTTCTGTTTATTTCGGAACAAGCTAAGGTATGATCAATGCTGCCAAGTTATTAGTGAATTCAGTCATTCTATAATGTCATGCAACTCAAAAAAAGGCATTTTTTTTCTTGTCCGCGTACAAAACCTTAGAAAAATACATGTTTGACGGCTGAAAGCCGTCAAATAATAATTATTGTCATTAAAAACTCAAAACTGGCCAAGTAAAACTCGTAACTTTGGTTCGGAAACTCATACAGCTTAGATTAATACATTATATTTTTTTACTAAAACGGAGGTCTTTAAAAATCTTAAAGTTATGCAGAATGATAGCTTTTAGTCTCTAGATTATAGTTGTATATAAACTGTGTCAGTTCATTTTAAGTACCAAAAAAAATTATGTCCTTTCTCTTTAAAATTTTAAGTTTTCAATTCAGTTGATGAGCTAACCACCTTAAGTAGGTACCTATATAAAACCTAAAAATAAAAATGCTAATTACTTCGTTAAGTAAGACGCGTAAATTAAGAGGATTAAAAGTCACTTCTTAATCTATGTAAATCCTCTCATCTAAGTAACAGACCAAATTATAATTTCAAATGTGAATATTAATTATTGCGTGAAGATTAAATATGAGATATATAGATTTCCAAATATTTAGAGTATAAGAACGTTACCTGAAGCCAAATTATTGAATTCAGACAATTTCCATTATCCAGCTTAGTTTGAGAAGCTAACAGAGGATTTTCTGGCAACTAGATTTTAGTAAGAACAATTTAAAAATGTATAACATCGTCATTTAATAAACTCAACCAATCCACGACAAGACACAGGCCTCTGCATAGGAAGGGCTTTGCCAATTTTGCTATAATTGTCACGCTCGCGTGTTCGTGGCGTTGGAGACAACGTTGCTGCCTTCGACATTCATTTAGTTAGCGACACCTACAGGAAGAGAAGGTGTGGCTATTATATTTGTGCCGACACCACGTGGCACTATAATAACCAAAAATAACTAGTTATTTAGTTTAAAAAAAACCTCATTTTATAATATTTATAGAGCCGTCAATTTTTTTTACTTCAGAGTTTTTATAAAAAGCTGTTCTCGCTGACCTTTTATTTTATTTAAGTAAAACGTATTAAGACCAGCTGTGGACTGATATGGACTGATAGTTATAAATAAATTAATATAAATAAATGTTGACAACATCACATACATACATCACTCGTATTTTGGAAACCAGAAACAACGAAGGTACCACAAGCACCCAGACTCAAGAAAATGTAGAAAAACACTTTTTATCTAGTTTCCATCTGGGAATCGAACCCGAGACCTCGGAGCAGGTGAAGCAGGTGACATCTTGAAAACCGGTGTGTACGCCAGTCCGCCACGGAGGTCGTCAAATTATAAAGCCCGAAGCAATATTATATCTACTTTGAGGTTAGAACAATTTGTAACGTTACGTTGTAGTCCCGTCTGAGATATAATTTTTCAAGTTTATATATTGATATTATAATTGCAATTTAATTGCTAAAATATCAAATAAAGTATAATATGTAACGTTGTTATTTATTCTTTATTATTGTTTATTTACATTGATTTACTTAATACTCAATAATTTATTGCAAAACCATAATGTAAACAGAAAGATGTTACAAACTATGAGACCAGTGTTATGAACCCTGTCGGGCACGCAACTTAGGACTAGGAGACAGGAAACGTCTTCAACAAGATAAAGTAGACTATTTTGTAATAAGAATTAATTTCAATAAATGTTACATTAAATTTATTAAATTTTATTATGTATTATTTATCGATGAAATATTCATTAGTGATATAATATAATTTATTTAGTCTATCTAATTTTGCGAAATCAAATACATTGTATAACTACTTAATGCTCATTACCTACTAATTACCGCTATGTAGTGTACCTATTAAACAGTGTGTATCATATTTAAATCTTACGATAACAGGTATTAATTACAAAGGTATATTTGCTTTAATTACCGAATAACTCACATTCGAAATATTTCGCGACCCTTGAGAATTTCGAGCCTACGTATTTCAATAAACGTCTTGTGCAAATATTGATAGGGTTGATCGTTATTTCAAACAGAAATAGGTGATAAGCTTGGAAATGGAGCGTGGGCCTGTTGCTAGTGGGAACACCTATTGTACCACACTTCAAACAGTGCATCCACACTTTTTAGGGTTCCGTAACCGAATGGCAAAAAACGGAACCCTTATAGTTTCGTCAAGTCTCTCTGTCCGTCCGTCTGTATGTCACAGCCACTTTATTCTGAAAGTATTAGACTTACACAGTTGAAACTTGGTAGGTAGGTGAATCCTGTTGACCGCTTTACGATTCCGATAACAAAAAATAAAAAATAATTATGTTTAAGGGGAGCTCCCATACATAGAACTAAATCAAAAAAACTTTTTTTTACTTAAACCTATGCGTATGGTATATTTATGGATAGGTCTTTTAAAATGATATCAAGCACCAGTCCGCCCTTCGGACGACGGCCGAAGCCGAGGTCCGAGCCTACAGAGGCGCCCTTGAGGCCTAGTCTGCCCCCCTCGATCGGGCCCACTAGAACGGGGCTCGCGTAGATCGGTCTGTACAGTCTGTGTTGCAGTGCCGAGCTACGCGATGCAACCACTAGTCGGGTTGAACTCTTGGCCGATCGCGCCGCTAGTACGGGGCCTCAGAAACCAAGGTTCTGCCACGCTACAGAAGAAAGGGAAAGGTGGAAAGTTAAGGGAACCTACCTGTCTATAAGTATTCCCTAAAAATTAAAATAATACAGGATTAAGATAAAGAAGTATAATCACGTAATTAAAATTTCACAAGTGACAGTCCAAACTGAGGTAGAGGCGTGGAGAGGTGGCCCGGCGATCCGCTGACAGCGCCCAGGGTCCAGCTGCGCAGAAGAGGAGAGTTGGCCCGGTGGTCTACTTGACCACGCCAGGGTCCAGTTGTGCTGGAGAGTAGAGGTTACCCGGCGGTCTATTTGACTAAGTCAGGGTCCAGTTACGTCGGAGAGTAGTTGGTTGTCAAGTTACGCTTAAGAATATACTTTGATTTTTAAGCTCTTAGCTTTGCAAACCCCGAGTATTGTCTGTCTCTTGCTAGCCAAATATGGGCTTTTATAGGCAAAACGATGGAACATTTTTTACTTTTAAATATTTGACAATTCCAAAACATATTTTTACAAGCAGCTATATAAAATACATAACGAGGAAAGCTTAGTACAAAAATGGCAAAGAAATGTCAAAATTAGAAAATACATAAAATTACAAGAAATTATAAGCTAAATTAGACAGTATGATGATAACATTTATTTCCATCATTCTCAGCTAAACGACGACCACTGCTGGACATTTTCCTCCCCCAAGGATCTCCACAACGATCGGTGCCGCCCTACCCGCATCAAACGGCTTGACTTTCTGCTACCTGAAATCGTCGTCTGTACTACATAAGTGTCCCACCAACTACCACTTCAGCTCCGTAATTCTTCTAGTGTTGTCGGTTATCTTAGTTCTCCTATGGATTCCTCATTGATTCTACAGATCACTAATAAGTCAGAAATATTATGAACCTTAGTCGACGGCATACGGCAGTCCGCTCGACCTCTTCGATAGTGATGACAGACGCGATGTAGCAGGTTATTATTTTGACACTGACAGTGAATGTCAATAGACATTACACTTAAAGCCCTTATACACGAGCGATTTTAATCGGCAATTCCTCGGCGGAGCGAGATCGCAGCGAGCACGTGGTGGCTCGCAGTGTGCACGCAACAATATCGCCGCGAGTTAAGAGTATTAACCGCCGCGATAACGCCGCGTGCTCGCAGCGAGTCGCCGCGTGCTGGCGGCAAGTACCTGCAGATTTCGCACAGTTATTTGTTAGTAGCAATCTACCCTCGTTCTGACACCGTTTTGTTGTCTTTTGCACAGCGTTACTTAGATTACATGTAAATATATGATCACGAATTGTTTATAGAAAAACCGGCCAAGTGCGAGTCGGACTCGCGCACTGAGGGTTCCGTACCAAGTTTAACAAAAATACCACATATTTTGATGAGTGCAAAAATAACTTTGTTTTTTTTATAGTGTTTGTATGGAGGACAAAGTTATGTTTGCTGTTGTTGAAAATGTGCTAGATTTTCAAAACTACCAGTTCGTTCTCGTTCAAACCAATTTTCGTTAAAAGTATTTGTTAAGATCTACATTATGTATTTTTTCCAAAATTTTCACTTGCTTATTTTAAAAGTTATAGGGGGGGGGACACCCATTTTACCACTTTGGAAGCGTCTATCTTCCAAATGTTAGACTTTTGCTAAAAATGGTTTTGGGAACTTCTATGTCATTTTAGAAGACCTATCCATAGATGCCCCATGTATAGGTTTGAGTAAAAAAAAATTGTTTTAGTTCTATGTATGGGAAGCCCCCCTTAAATATTATTTTTTATTTTTTGTATGAGAATCGTTAAGCGGTTAACAGGATACACCTACCTACCAAGTTTTAACTGTGTCATGCTAATACTTTCAGAATAAAGTGGCTGTGACATACGGACGGACAGAAAGACAGACAGACAAACAGACAGACAGACAGACAGACAGAGACAGACAGACAGACAAACAGACAGACAGACTTGACGAATCTATAAGGGTTCCGTTTTTTGCCATTTGGCAACGGAACCCTAAAAAATACGTAATTGTCCAGCCATAAGGGACTTTTCGACTAAAGAATATAGCAACAGGACCACAAATAAAAATACATGGGAAGAGATATGTGTTATATTTATTACTGACTTTGAAGATAAAACGACAAAAGACAAAAATGAAGAGGGTAAGTACAACAATAAAATATATATTGTTTGCCAAGGCAATGCACCTTCATTAGAATCAAAATATCGTTAAACGTATCCCTTATGCTATTCGGCTTTCTTTCATCTGAGCGGTTACTGCACGTGGGATCCTCCCAAATTTTAGGACAATTCTTTTTTCTTATATTCAATCCTCTTTTAAGTAAGATAGTTAGAAGTAGCTCCTCGTCTTGCATCTAACACACGGCGTAATTGTGGCGGTTGATAACTCGCGGCAATATCGTTGCGTGCACGCCGCAAGCCGCCGCGTGCTCGCTGCGATCTAGCTCCGCCGAGGAATCGCCGATAAAATCGCTCGAATGAAAGGGCTCCTTATGGCCCTTTTTCACTAGAATCACTTTGACATACAATTTAAGTATATGTATTTACATAAAGTTTAGCAATCTGGGATAATTTGTTGAAAAAACGAATACAATTTAAATATGTTTTATTGGTAAAATAACTCAAATAATAGACAACCCTACACCACAGTCTTATTAATATAGCGTAACTCGATATTTGATTAGTAATTAACGTTTTCCAATAACCACTGAAAGGTATTATTTGAATACAAATCTCTTTGTTATCATACGTCTTTAAATCGCCTTGATATTTGTACAGTGGCCTGTACATTAGGTTTTACAATTTTATTGCAAACTCGCACCTTCAACTATAATGTTAAGATTTCCCTGTGTATGCCCTTGTCATCTGCAGTTGTACAGATAAATAAAATGTAAGTGTCTACTTGTGCTAGGCAAAAGTGAAAGAAGCTTTTGTTGTTTTTCAATCTGAAGAAATGTCTTTTGAAATGGACATCGTAATGGTCAGCCAGTTTAATATGAAATTACTGAAAATAGAATTAAAAATGTATATAAAGTGTGTTTGCAAACAATGGTACCATATTTACCAGTGTTAAGTGCAATAAAAGACTACGACGCGACGGAGGGTAGATTGATATATCTACTCGGAGGTACCTACTTCAGTGCGAAAGCCGTATCATCGAATTTTGTTTCTTCGAAAACCTTTCATCGGGGTGCCCTTCGGTTCGCCTAAAATTTGAAGTCCTAATTTCATTTGGCCGAACCGTATTGGCCTAAACTTATAACGTATAATTATTGTCTAGCCTAACAGTTGTTTTCGCACTATCATAGTTGGGTCTAAAAAATTTAAATCCTAATTTTAGTATGTCTAATATCGAATGCACTAAAATATATTCGCATCTTTTTTTTGGCATAACGCTAAGTAATGAAAGCCATAATTTTTTTTAAAACCGAAAATGTTAAAAAAACGAATCGCTCACAAACCGACCCCAAGCAGTCTTGTCTGCCCTACCCCTAGAGTGTAATTTAAAAGCGCGTAGGCGCGGAGGGGCGAGGCGGCCCGCGGGCTGAGGAGCAGGAGGCTGTAAGCGAGGCGCCGCGGCTGAGGCTGGCCGGCGCAGCCGGCCAGAAAGCCGAAGCTGCGGTGCTGAGTGTAAGCCATCTGCGACGATTAGCACGCGTGGGACCGCCGGAACCCCGCAGCACCGAAGCCGTTACGGAAGTCTGATTGTTTGGATTCATGCATGATTGCTTGTTTGCATGCATGTTTGCTTGATTGCATGCACGCCTGCTTGCTTGCATGCACGCTTGTTTGTTTGCAAGCATGCTTGCTTGCTTGCTTGCTTGCATGCATGCATGCATGCATGCTTACTTCTTTAAAATATTGATAAAGTTTTAACTTTTTGCGAATAAAAATTTGGAACTGTAAATGGTAGGTATTAGGATATATTGGGCTAAATGTCGAATTTGGCAAATTATAATACGGCGATATACAGTAAGGCGTATTAAATATAGGCTAAGCACGTTTAGGAAGAGTGAAAATGTGCGAAAAAAATTTAGGCTTAAAGTTTGTGTGCCAGTGACAATTAGGAGTACAAATAATTCGGCAATCCGATATATACCCCCTTTCATCGACATCACCATACTGCGACGCCTTGTTAAATCGATGTCTTGTTACTGCGAACGATTTTACTGCGAAGCCTTGTCCAATCTACATTATACCTAGAACCAAGTACATCGAGTTAATTTTTAAAATAATAACTAACGTTAGTTTTTAAAAAAGAACAAAAATAGCAATGATCCCATTAACTTCCCTCTTTCTAAATTTCCCATTAACTTCCCTCTTTCTAAATTTTCTTTTGTAGCGTAGCAGAACCTAGGTTTCTGAGGGTATTCCTCTTCAAGGATACCCCAGATATTCTGCTACGTTATAAAGTGGCGAGAAAAGTGTATAGTCGAAGGAATATGATTTTATTAAGTTTGTGTAAAAATTCCTTAATTTATGGGTTTATAAAAAACGTAACCAAATTTAGTTTTTTTTAATGTTCTTACCGATGTTAAGTAAACATAGTTTATACCTGTTGTCATAGGCGATTTAATACTAAGCTATTTAGTACAATCACAATCAACCAGTTTTACCTCGAAGAAACACTTTTACAAGTATCAATATTTTAATCTACTAAACTGCTTAGGGACAAGTCTGGTCTAGAACCGAGAAGGAGCAGCGCAAGAAACTCAGTCACTGATGTTGCTTTTTTTTAAATTTTACTTGCTTTATTCTTCTTTGGTTTTGTCTGAGGAGCTGCTGTTTTATGACTACTGGGAATTTTCATAGCCTCGACCTTCATTATTCCGCTGCAAAAGGTTCGAATTGCATTTCTGCATTTCTGCTTGCTGCTGCACTGCTTGTAACTGCTGCTGTCGCTAGAAGATTGTATTCCTAAATCTCCCAGGTTTTCTCCAATTTTTAATCAAAAGCTAAGTTAATGGGTTTATTAAAAATGTTACTGAACTTTGCCTCTATTTGATTATTTTTATTGAAAGTTGTTAAGATTCTTATAACATACACGGATCTTGTCAAACACTTGCAATTTATGATGACAAAGTAAAAAAAAAAACGAAATACGCGCCTAAATGCGAATCGCCGGTTGGAAGTAAATGAAGGAGTAGGGCCCGTTTATATGGGATGCTGAGAGGCCGCGCGGCGGCCGGGCGATAGCTTTATTTGGTACGTCAAAAGGCCGCGTAGCTGCCGCGCGGCCGCCGCGCGGCTACCGCGTGCTACCACCTCGTAGCCACCGCGTACGCGTTTTCAAGAGTCGACTGTTATAGTAAAATAAGCTCTTCAGTAACTACATTTAAAGTTAAAATTAATTTAGCAAAGAATCTCTTGACGCTACAAATGCGGCCTGGACTCATTCAGTTGCTTTTGGTACTTCTCTAAATACACACGTGTTTGTCATGAGTTACTTGACAAAGAAGAAAAAAGTGGTGATTGCATATTACTTGTACCGACAATGCAAAGAAGAAAAAGAAATACGAATTATACGTGTTGTTACTTGAGTGACTGCGAAGTGAGCGGCGGGCGCCAGAAAACTCGAGCAACTGAGATCAGCGCGGCGCGCTATTGAGGGGCGCGGGGGCGCATCATCCAGAAAATTCGGGCAAGAGAGCTAGGAGGCGAACGCGCGGAGGCCGGTGTGGTTGTCCAAAAGAATTTTAATGTTTTGGCCTAGGTAATAGAGTTTAAATTTTCTATGAACGAAACCAGTAACTAGTCTAAAGCGGCCGCGTGAAAGTTTTTGCGTCGTCTGACTGCAGCCGTAGACTGTGATGATTTGGTAAAAACATCCCATTGACTTAACTGCTATCCCCAATCACTACCATTAGAATCAGAAAACTCAAAAATAAATTACTAGGAATAATATTATACTATTGCAGTCTATAAAGGTTTTAATCCCTCGATCGTGAGTTATTCCAGACACAATTGAAATTTATATCTATAACCGAGCTACTATTAGTTACCTATCTTTGATCTCGTACCTCTACCGTTTTCAGTCCATAGTTAACATCACTCAATCCCTGATAACGCAAAGTGATCTTTTAGCAGTAATCTGATCGGTAGACAAATGGCTAAGAATTAATTTGACTGAGTATTGACATAGCAAAGGTATACACAGTAGGTGTAGATTTATTCTCATCAGCGCATACTTTCGAATTTATAATATTTGTAGGAAGCTAGAAATGTACACTAATTTCTAAGTATTTATAAAACTATCAAATTATTATAATGCTCGATAAGGGTTTAGACTTTTTTGTAAGCGATTTCCTTAGTTTGATTTTCTAGACAATTTGAGCATTACTATAAACCAATAAACTTGTATTGAAATGAAAGATAACTTTACGGATTTAGAACGCGTTTATTTTTGATTTAACCCGACGTTTCGAACCCTTTACTATGGTGGTTACGGGTAGACCCGTGAATGGTCACGGACAAGATAAGTTTACAGATTTAGAACGCATTCATGGGAATGCGTTCTAAATCCGTAAACTTATCTTTCATTTCAATGTAAAGTGTTCGCGTAAACTCAAGAAAACAGTACAATAAACTTGTAACAACTACTTTCATCCTTTTGAGTTGCATGGTTATTTAAAAATAGTTTATTAGGATTTAAATGCAAACAATGGTTTTCTTTTACTGTGGTCACAGGCTGTCTGTAATTGCAAAGCACTAAATGTGTGTGAAAATAGCTAAGCATAAAAAAGCTAATTATGTTGGAGTTAGATTTTGCTTTTACCTTTTTTTCCCAATGTCCAGTCCATTACCAATTAGTATATTTCTGGTATTATGCCTACATAACGTTTGTAACTATTTGTGCAGACTCAAACTACTAAACCCTTTTATACTGTTGTAGTGATTCCCCCAAGACTTGTGGTCTCGTCCAATTGAATTTACGATGCCATTATATTCAATTGGGGAAGTAATATTTGATAAATCCAATGCGAATGATGAACTAAGACGTTTTAATTTGAGATTGTGTGGGGTTGTCTTTAAACGATCTATAATACGACGTTGGCGGTTATACGGTTTTGGTACTGCTTTCTGAAATATGCTTTATAGATATGAGAATAGGAATGTATTTCCAGTGTTTCAAATTGAAATAAACCGATGGCCGTTTGGACGGTAACAATCCGGTGAATGTTGTTGTAAGGCGCTGGATGCGGGAGGCGTGAGGCCGATTGTTGTCGAGATCCTTAGGGGAGGCCTACGCCTAGCATTGGACTTCATTAGGGTGAGATGCTGATAATGACATCAGGGTAGCTTCATCATAAAAAAAAGTAAGTAAATAGGCCGTCCTGTGGGTATGCCACCAGGTGGACCGACGATTCAGCGAATTTTTCGGTAAGGCGCTGTATACGGATGGCGTGATACCGATCGTTGTGGAGATCCTTAGGGGAGGCCTACGCCCAGCATTAGATGTCGTTAGGTTGAGTTGCTAAAAATGACATAAGGTAGCTTCGTCATAAAAAGTAACGGCCTATTGTCATCCCACTGCAAGGTAAAGGCCTCCATCATTGAACTTAATTTACCACAGCAACGATGGGTTCAGGTATGTCAAATCAGAGTTGGTAATCGCAAAACCGAGCAATGTTTCGAAACACGGAAACTCTTGTTAACCAACTCGGAACCCCGAGGTTTTGACCCGGTTTTTTAACCACTATACCAACTAGGTGTTATACATTGACGACCATTTGGATCAGTGGCAGTAAACGCTGCTTCTGAGCCATGGGTCGCGGGCTCGATCCTCGCACAGTACAAATATTTGTGTGCATGAACATGTCTGTTTGTACTGGTCTGGGTGTTTTCTATGTATTAAAGTATATATTTACTAAAAAAATATATATAAGTAAGTTTATCGGTTGTCTAGTACCCCATACGACAAACTACTTAGTAGTAGCTTAATTTGAGACTAGATGGCTCTGTGTGGCCCAGTGTGGCATGTCTGAAAAATATTTATTTTTTATTATTTATTTATGTTTTGTCTCGTAATCTATATTATCTCAGATCCTTATGCAATGATCTTAAATCAGTATGCTCTACCTATACGGCCTATACCGGTACGCGGAGTCAAAAAAAAAATGTTAAATACACACATTTTAAATTTTGCCGTGATCGTTTATCATATAAATCATTATTACAGAAATACAAATTACTTGATCTTAAGTCAAGACGTTCACAACTTGAAGTGATGTTGTTATATGATATCATACATAATAAATATGACTCTATAGAACTGACAAACAGGATTCGTTACAGTGTACCGTCTAGAGCATTGATGAGGTCTACGCGTCCGCATCGACTGTTTGCAACTAAGTCTTGCCGAACAAATGCTGGCGCTCGATCTCCAATTAACCGAATGGTTAATTCATATAATAAATTATTTAATAATTTGGATATTATAGTACTAAGACCTAACACTTTTAGGAAATTAGTCATTGATAAACTTACCTCAACAACGGAGGATACTTCTCATTAACAATGACTATGTCATATTACATGCCCGATTGTAGAACAGATACCTGTTTCTGAACCCAAGGATACTTTTATATATACCGTAGGGCAATCGGGCGTGTGGAGCATGCGCTGATTCTAAAACACGTTTTTTTTATATTTTTTATTTTAACCAGCTTAATCTCGCCCCAACGAGCACAATGCACACATAAAAAGTAACAGATTTTTACTGATTACACCAACAAACTTTTTACTATAGTGTAATTGTACCATATTTATAAGATGAACTCCACCTTAATACTAAATTGTATCTATACTGAGACCAACAAGGTTGGATTCACAATGATATGTATTTATTGATTTTTTACTGTATTGAATTATGTTCTATTGTGACTCTGTTTGTGGTCCTTTTCAAATACACTTAATGAAAAGACTAGTTCATCATTTTCAGGTAATTGAACGAGCTTTTAAAAGGACTATCCTAGGTATTTATCTGAAATAATATCAGAAATTTTGTCCGACAGTGGACAGGAGTTACTGACGTAGCTCACAAAATCAGGAAACTGTGATGGAAATTTTAAATATGTACACAATGATAAGTTTAATATTATTATCTGTTTCAGTTAATCCTATATTATATGTACGATCTTTCCTTAAAACTTTGATACGTTAGTATAATCGAGAAAGTTAGGATTAGGCGATACGATTTCCAACAAAAGTAATATACACTGAGGGAAATAATAATTACAATGCTAATTGCTGTTTTAAAACAGAACAGACTGTTTTGAAGGAATACGTAGTTCGGCCGGTGGGTATGTAATAAAACCTTGCTTAATAGGACTGAGCGAATTTTAGTCGATAAGTGGTTTCATTGCTAACATACAAAATGATAAGGTTATCTTCTATTGACATCCTTTCTTTGTTCCTTTAATCTTCACTTTCTTTTTAACATCCTGTGTTTGCAGAAATCATATATACAGAAAGGTTATCTCAAGCATGCCATGGGTTGGTAATTATTCTGCTACGTGGAACATAAAGGTTCATCCGTAATATTTTAAGTAAGGTTGTGTTTATAAAATTTAACAAAATTTGCAAGCGTGATACGAAATGTTTAATATACAATACTAGCCGATTCCCGCGACTCCAAACCCGTAAAAACATTTATTTGACACGGGAAACATAACTTTTGAGAGAGCCTGAGAAAACTTATTAGCAATTATTCTGAGAAGAAGAAAATAAATAATTATGTGCAGGTGTTTTAATGGGCTTGTATAGATAACTTTTTAACAAAGCTTCTTAAAATTTAGTAAAAAATATATATTAAAGTAGAAAATAGGTAGTAAATATCTACATTAACGAAGCGGTTAATACAATAGTACAACTATGATAACTCGGAAGTGGTCAGTCAACCTGACGTCAGAATGGCTGACCACTTGGTTTCTTTGATAAATGTTTTAACGTTAAGGTAGCAAATATTTATAGAATAGGTAGTAAACAGTGCTCATGGTCTCACGTGCATATCTCGTTTGGTCCAGTCATTCTGACGGTCACGAACCCACGACCCATGGCTCAGCAGCAGCGTTTACTACCGCTGATCTATATAGTCGTCGTTATAATAGTTCTAAATAAATTAAAAACCAGTAAAACATCAAATAATTCTCACTCTTTATATTTGCTATAACGTCTTTAAAACATTAAAATTCATCTTGGTAATGTCTACGTATTATGAATACAGATATTAGAATACCTTTTCACTAAGATCACAACATCGTTACATTTAATTAATACATTTATATTTACAATAAATAGTCAAACTATATTTACAAACTAGTCTCATCAAAGTATATTGCTAACCTTAAATAATAGAATTAAAAATACTTACTCGTATGCAATAATAATACTTCAAACAAAATATTAATTTTCTAGTACAGTAGCCCGACATGAGGCATTTTTATAGCAAAATCACACTTAACACAATAATTAGTTCACTGATAATATATAGTCGTCTATACAAGGATATCATGCAACAGTGTATGAAAAGCTTGTTTTGTTTAAGTTTAGGTGTAAACTGTTTTTAAAGTGCGTATGAAATTTAGAGATCAAGTGCCGCCAACAGTTTTCAGAAATCTACAAAAATTAAAAAATATCGACATTGCCACTGAATAACTTGAAATGTCTTGATGTTTAACTGTGGCACCACAGTCAAATCCAATTTTTGAAAAATGTGTTTCTGTATTACACCATTTTAGTGTTTGACTGGTGTTAGATCTAAACAATATCTGCTTTAATCTTTTCTCAAAAAGTAATGGTTTATTTTTTTAACAAATCATAAATTTATCACACAAATGGCAGGATAGACTTACATTAGAAGCTCAGGAATGTATAGAAATTTCAAAGATAATTTCTTTAAGTCTATTGAAAATAAAACAAAAAAGCAAACGTATTTAATCTATCGAAAAGTTAGATGCACAAGAATGGATCACACATGTGATTGCATTCAAGCGTTAAAAAGATACGATAGAAGAAAGAATAAAGAAAATATTGGCAACTGTTGCGCTCGTAGTTAATAGCAGTTGCATTGTAGCAAATCCTTTGTTGGCCATTTTGTCCTCATACCGTTCAAACTATTAAATATACTCGTAATGATGCTCCCGTTAGTTTTGTTGCAAGAATTTGAAATAGCTATGTTACCTTAACATTTTAAGTACTTACTGAGACCTTCACGTTTAGGTAATGAGCACACAAGTTTTTAAATTGAGACAACTATGTATATTAATCTAATATTGACATCAAATATACACATAATACTCTCTCTAAATGTCGTATTTTGTCTAACTTATTTTCCACTTTTGAAACAGCACTAGATATTTAAACTGTAATAGGTCACATTCAAGGTTACCAAAGTAACGAAGGGAAATCTAGAATCAGCCTTATTGTACATAAAGTCATAAAGTCAAAGGTTTAAGTGACACATATATTAGAATACCTGTTTCGCAATGGCCTAAATCATATTCACTAAGTTTTCTGCTACTGATTTTATATTTTACATTATTTAAGTACTCGCGTTGAAATCATCTCGTACACTCGTATTAAGAAAGTCATAACCTTCATATGTATCAACCCTTTAATTCGATTCAAATTAAGTAAATAGAAAGTAACTACTTCTTGATTGAAACGATCTACGATTTCATCAAATGGATATCAAACTGTAAGAATTATTCCATTCTAAAATTTTATAACTATTCACACGATCGAATCATTAATCGTTTCAGATTTAGACAACAATGGAACACTGCTATAATCTTTCAAATGCTCATTAGTTTTTGTAGCGCCGTTGTCAAAGGAACTAGCTGTTGGCATTTTAGCAATCCAATTATTATTACCTACTTTATTCGATCTATGATTGCCCACCGAATTTGCCTGACAATCCTTCAGTTTAACTCTAGGCTGGCTATGACTTACAGAATTATGGTTAAGTGAATTAACATTAAGTGATATTGAATTAGAAACACTAACTCTATCTAGTTCTTCACTATCAGTGACTCCGTTGGTAACAGGATCAGGATCAGAATGCTGTCTTTGTAGTTTAAGATTCTGCAAGAGAGGCTGGGCTTCCTTCTCTAGTTTGGCTATGTCGTTTCCTTTTTGGTCGAAGATTCCTGAGCCTCGTCTGCTAGATGACCTAGAACTCTGATCTAGTCGGTTCCTGAATGGGGTAAGATGAGATACTAATCCACTCTCGCTTGACTGTGTCTGTGCTTTTGTAAGTGATGGCTTTTCTTTTGGTGCATTTGGGTCCACAATTTCACCTAATAACCAGTATGTTATTAGAACACCTTTACCCTGTAACAAAAACATTATTTTAATCATATTGCAATTTTATTATTTGCATCATTGTCACCTTTCATAATTATAAATAATAATAATAAAATAAATAAATGTGGACAACTTCACATACATTTTTCTGATCCCAATGTGAATAACTATTTAAAGCATTCGTATTTTGGAAACCAGAAACAACGAATGTACCACAAACTCCCAGACCCGAGAAAATGTAGAAAAACAATTTTTTTTCTACATTGACTCGTCCGGGAATCGAACCCGGGACCTCGGAGCAGGCGACACCTTGAAAACCGGTGTTTACGCCACTCCGCCACGGAGGTCGTCAAAATAGACAGTATTTTATTGTTTCTTTTTGCATAAATCACATTCAGAATGTCATTATCAAAAAAAAACTTAAATTTTTGAGAAGTTCAAAAGTTTTAAATATGGTTAATCTTGATGTGGCTAGTTTATAAGATTATGTTAACTAATTGAACAATGTTATCTCGTTA
This sequence comes from Anania crocealis, assembly GCA_949315895.1. Lineage (NCBI taxonomy): Eukaryota > Metazoa > Arthropoda > Insecta > Lepidoptera > Crambidae > Anania > Anania crocealis. Next base: position 12,834,580 of record OX438869.1, read on the forward strand.
AAACAACACACTCTAAAGGTAGTACTGATTACACAGAAAATATGATCAACATTTTCCCTTTGAAACTCCTTAACTCAATGTCGGTTGTGCTACAGATACCCGACGCAATTTTTCAGTTCGTTATCGTACGTTGCAAATGACGTTATGACATTTTCCGGCGTATATTACGCTGTTACGTTATGAGCTTCGGAATACTGTAATAATAGAGCAAGCTGAAAACTATTTAAAAATGTTGTTTAATCCATTTTCTGTAACACTAGAAGTTGATTATAAGGAGATAGGTAGGTACTTAGTTAACTTAGGTACTTAGTGACATGAAAATGTAAGATTAAAAAAACTACTACTAACCAAGTAAGCCTCTTCCCAAGTGTCGTTGGTTCAAATTAATGCATATAACCATACATTTTCAACCAACCAAACGGGAAAACAATAAAAACCTTTACGATCAGATTTATTATAATGTTTTAACTGTTTTTTTAGGCAAGTGATTAATAAATTAAGTGTCCTTTCCTTCATTATAAAATACTAGCGGACCTCGCGCACTTCATATCGCCTCAGAAAGTATTTGATTTTAACGTATTTAATGTCATAGGCATCAAATATGGCGTGATTGGAAAAAATATGAAGAAATACATTTCCTTATTTTTTTTTACGTAACATATCGATGTTTTTAATAGTTATTATCCTATGCCCGACGAATACAAATCTAAAAACAAAAGAATCATAATAATCGGTCCAGCCTTTCTCGAGTTATAAGTGGTGTTACTAACACGAATTTCTTCTATATAATAAAAAATGAAAAGATAGAAGACTATTCAGTATAATATTTTCACACACACGATGGTAAAAAGTACCTACTGATTTTACATATAAACTTCCAGCGGATATAGTTTTGGCATAGATTTTATATGTAAAACATAAATTTACAGATAAAACACAAGCGTACAGCTTAAATTTATCTCTCCCCTTCACAATCAATGGCTCAAAATAAGTTGAATATTCACAAATTACTTTATTTGATTTGAAACAAACATTATCGAATTACTTACATTTGCATAAGCACAAGACAAAAAATTCTGATACTAATTTGAATTCAGTTACAATTTCTACTGGGTTAAATATAACTGTTATAATCGTTACTTAGTATTTTATTTTTTTGGAAATTTAAGTGCTAAGAATACAATTTGAATTTAAAAAGTAATTTCTAAAGTCTTCTTTTTTTTTTGTAATGAGTACCTACAAAACAAAATCAACCGATCAAGTACCTTATTTTATATATTTATAAAATAAGGTACTTGATCGGTTGATTATTATTATATTTATGGGCTTATACCGTAACAGTATGTCATCATGTTTGAATATAGAATGCAGTGATGACATGAAATCAGAAGCTGTTAATCTGACATAAATTGTCTCACTGATTTTCCGTGTTATCCACTACATTCCACTCACCTTCATAGCAACTTCTCCTCTGCACTCCAAATGGAAAGTGCCAAATGTCTCCAGAAGCTCTCTGGTGTCAGGAGAGACGTGGATCTTCAGTGCTTCACCGTTTGATTCCATGCGGGACGCTGTGTTGACTGTATCACCGAAGAGGCAGTACCGAGGCATCTTGAGGCCGACGACCCCGGCTACGCAAGGACCTGATGGAGAAAATCAATGGTTTACTGAGGCAGATGCAAACATGCAGAATTATAATTGTTTTTTTTTTACCGATGAATCAATATAATCATAATAGGACAGGAGCGTACTTCTCCATACATAAATACAGTCTAGGTATTTTCTTTTACAAGAATCAATAAGAATAACATTATCAAATGTTAATTTAAAACGCTACGAAACATTACAGGACAAAGAATATTTCTCAGGTTCCTTCACGCTTCTTTGTTAGGATATAGGGTTCCCAATTAACGGTGCAGCTTTTCAAATAGCTACATCCAGTTATTCAGTGCTTATACATATATAATACATAGAACATTCAAATGATTAGTGCCCTCGGAAAGGTAATTCAATAAAATGATACCAATAATTAGTTTTTTGTGCTAAGCAAAAATACTATCTGAAATTTTTGAAACATTATCGGTTCGAGCATGGTGAGCGATTGGCGATTGCATTTGCGAATGTTGGTGGAGTGAAGGCGTCTGGACAAATTCGATAGGTCAGGTAACATTTTAATCTAAGTTGCCACCTATTACCTCAGTTTACATTTTGAATGCACTAAATTTAAAAATAATGAATCTAATCAGTGGGTTTTGAGTGCCAAGGGTAAAAAAAAGATCACACAAGAAACAGCTGTCGTAAAACACGAAACAACAAGCCATCAAATTTGAGTCGATGCCAAAGAAGACACGGCCGACAATCATCAAGCATCAGCTCGATATTGGTGGCAAATTATTTCAATTTATTAAGAAATCTAAGTTTATTAAAAAAAAATTATTCATACAATACAATACTTACACCTATTAGCATACAAAAACACAGATGATATAAATTCGGTATAATAAGACTGTCTTCTTGCTGAAAGATTGTTAAGTGAATTAGTAAAATCTTTGGTCACAGCAGCCCTGTAAAGAGTCCGAGATGAGTTTTACGATTATCATTAAAACTTGGACTTGGAATTTTCTAATATCAATAAAGATTATCTGGAAGATGGGATATGAAATTTTCGTGTAAGTTTCTCAATGTTGTCAAAATAACGGAAAACTGAAAGGGACTTTGTTAACTTTTATGGGTCGTAAAGAGAAAACTGATAGTGGCTTTTATTTAGTTACATAACAATGATTTATTTACCTAACAAAAAAGACCGATATTTTCATTAATTTTAAAGTTGAGATAGTAATGATGTGTCTAAAATATGTATATCATTTAGAAATCTCGCATTGTTACATAATATTACCTTACCGAGGACAATAACTATTTTTAGAGATTTAATTGGCAATGGCTTTGTTTTCTGGATACAATTATATAAATTATTATTAATAATTAGCTTCCACGTTAGATATTTGCGAATTGAAATAATTGAACTCTAATGAAGAAAAAACATTGCCAAATGCGGGTTGGTGATCACAAACCCGAGCAACGTTCGGAAATTCCAAAAACTTTTTATTGCCCGACCCGGGGATTGAACCTGGGACCCCAAGATCTTGTATCCGGTATTTAAACAACTAGACCAACGGGGCGTCGAGCAGCTAATAAAAATGTTTATATAAATTATTGCTGACTTACATGAGTCGAGAAACAATCTGCCTTAGACCATTATTTGTGCTATCGGATCGAAACGTCAAAAAGGTTAAATAGTGTTTGACCTTAAATAATTACTTGGGTTGCAGTAAACCTTATTAGTGTTAGGTTTTGTTTAAAGATATAGAAAGAAAGTTTAAAATCCTAGGTTAAGTAACCTCTGTACCTCACACAACTTATCCGTATAATAAATAACATCTTAGAAACAAGAAATGAATTCCCTTCTAAAGCTTCATATAAATATTTCACGCCGAAATGTGCGGCATTCATACTCGTCTCATTACACGTCAAATGACATAAAAAATAAGCATGAAATCACCTGTGAAATAACATTCCGTATCATATTCGGCTTTATAGTATTAAAGTCATTTCGGTGGTATGATCGTTAAAAAAAATGGCGCAGTCAAATGGAATACCTACTGTGTAAAGTGATTTACAGACGTATATTTAGAAAATCTAAGACTTTAAGTTATTGACTGACGAGTAACGAGACACAATGAAAAATACTATTGTTAGGTGATAATCACCGATATTTAATAGGAATTAAAATAAATTAAAATCTGTTTTCTAAAAATTAATCATTTAGTACCAATACATCTTGACATAACATGGGATATAGGGCGTTCCCTTGGAAGTGGACTTAATGTAGCATGATCCACACTCTCCATATTAATGTGTTATTTTCTTCAAACATGTTTGCATATCTTGCATGAACCAATAATTCGTAAGGTTTTGTACGATCATATAACTTTTTCAATGAAGTGTTTCAAGTTATTATTACGTATTTCTCCTTACAAAAATAATCTGTCTGATCAAATACTTCGAACAAGTGGGTAAGACGATATTTAATGGGTACCTAAAAGTAATGTAACGGTCGATAAACCATCTATAACTGCAGGGCAAAGGCCTCCATCATTGAATTCACGTTACCACTGATGGGATACGTTATATAAAATAAAACCACAGAACACGGAAAAATGGTTAGAAAGGCGATTTAGACTGGGCAGGCGCGCCACAGACATGAAGTGCAAATGTTCATACTTCTGCCCAAACATGAATGTAAGTGAGCCAATGATATTTAAAAAGTATAGATAGGTTATACCCTTACGGCCGGTCCCAATAATCTATCTATCTTCAGTTTTGGCATATCGGAGATAGAAAACATCTTCTGTTTCTGATTTTGCCGTCCAGAGTAACAAAGACAGAAGTTGTTTTCTATCACCGATATGCCAAAACTGAAGACAGATAGGTTATTGGGACCGGCCGTTACTAAACAAACGAAATATCTGTGCCGATTGCGAGCAACAGCACACATGCATAATTCTTATTTTGAATCGCGGACTGCGGGCAAGACGTCACAATTTAAGACGTTTTAGGGTCACACACAATGCACGCACGTATCATAGGTATCTATTACTTTTTAAATATCATTGAAGTGAGCGAATTGGTTGCTTTTGACGTCGCGCAACCCAATTGGTCGCGCGACGTCAAAAGAATTCGCTTGATTGGCATTCTTTGAACTCGTTGTGTGCGAAAGCTTGTGTTTATTATGTGCATAAGTAGTTGTAGGGCGCAAGCGGCGACATTAGTCCTCATACAAATAGTGTAAGCCAGCCTTTCTAACCTCTTTCCATGTTCTGAGGTACATGGTGGTACATAATCAAATAGGGCTAACATCTCGATGTAAGATGCATCTTAACGTTATTGACATAGGCGGGAGTTTTGCAAGTAAAATGAGTGTTCTGATGTGCAGGCATAAAAAACAACTTTTTCCTAAATCTGGCTACTTCGAACACTCCAAAGCGTTCCTAGTTGCGGGCTGTGTCTTAAGGAAGGTTATTTGAGATTTGTCACTACCTCCTCCATTAATATAGTAAATAACTTAACTGACTATACATACAATGCCAGCTAATTCTTGTAGTGCTGCTGGGGCAATTTACAAGGCGTGATGATTAGGGAAGCTCTACGTTAAGTTGTCGAAATGGACTGCAATTTGTGCAGAGTAGCAGCAATGGGGACTACCGTTTCTTTGCTCACCAGTTGGCGCCACTGTAGACTGAGGTCCGGAGGTATAGCTGTCAAAGGCGATTGGCACCGAAACAAAGAGTTATATCTTGAATCTAATTAAGGTTATATTGTTTATAAATAACTATCTTGATATCAACAAACTAACTTCTGAAATAGTTGCTCTTGAGGCCGCCTATTTTTGAGCTTTTTCTTAATTCCGCTTTTAAAGCGTTTACATAAATCGCCAAATAATCCATATTTGTGATATTTTACGAAGGAGATCACTTTCCAGCAGGTAAATTAAAGAAATTATAATTTATGCAACAAATTCCGCTAAAACCAGTACAAAGTGCATGATATTGGACCTCACGCGACACTAGCGCCTCTAGTGGCAAATTCACTAGCGATAGCCCCCATTGCAACGAAACAGTGAGATGGTGCCCAACATCTGATTTATGCTGGTCACATTGTAAAGGTTAAGAAACGTTGAGAAGTAATGCCAAATAACGACTTAAAATGACCTTTTTACTAATACCAAAATTTGACTCAACACTTGACTTACGGGGTGTACTACAACCGAATAAATACCATGATTTGTGCATCAAAACAACGGGAAGGTAAATTGCTATTTAACTTTACCTTCTCGTTGTCTTTTTTTACTTTTAATTAATTCGGTTGCAGTAAACCCCGTGAAGTAACAATTTCTTAGTGTAAGAAATGCAACAATATAGTTATAATGCAATTTTATTAAGATCTTTGAACTAATATGTGGCAATAAATACTATGACTATGACTATTTGGAAAATGTCATTCTACAGTTAAAAAGAAAGCCTTACAGCCCTAAGATATATTTTTTAATGAATATCACTGTGACATCTTTTGGAAAGTTTTTGTTATTATTTGAGATCTAAATAGCTTCGTCTCATTATTGTTCTATTTATACATACGTAATAAAATATTTTTCTCAAATAAGTACCATTAACATCTGAGGTAAAATAATATTACTGTTTTACAAATATTTCATTATCAATGCGAAGCCAGGAAAGAATTCTCTGATATATTTTTTTGATCACACGTCTACATAATTTTATAACACACATACTCAAAGTATTGATAAAGTAATGAATAAGTAGGTATAGCATTGGTAAACTTATCAATAAAATTTGGAATCATAACATTATTTCCTGGGAAGTTATTCAGTTTTATTTTCCCACTAAGTTAGACAGTTGGCAACAACATCAAACTCCAAACAAATAGTTACCTGTCTGGCAAACGAAAACTATAGAAGCAGCCAACTTTGACTCATGTCTTTCATAGACACAGCCAACCAGCAAGTGTGTCCATAAAAAAACTTTTGGAATCATTTTATTTCTGGAAGAGTGACGGTAGGAAGTTCTCGATGTAATGTATTAAATGAGTGTTGTCCGTGTTTTTGCCCGCCTGGCATTTGAATTATTACAGAAATGTATCATTGATATTTCTGTATTCAGAAGTACCTAAGAACTATCTAATAGAGGTCATGTTAATTACATAAGAACTGGATGATCCCTTTTTTAAGATTTTTATATAAGATCGATAATCATAAGACAATATGTATTATATTTTGAATTTAATTATCTTTGATGTATTCTTGATATCAAATGATCAAAGAGAACCATGCCCATTCTAGTAGTAAAATTGAAATTAAAATCGTTTCAGTAATTTTTGCATCTATAGAAAATCTGAATACAAACTGAAATATATAAATATCTGATTTGGACTATCAACGTTTAGGATGACATTTATCACAATTTTTGTAAACGTGTATAGATGTATTGATTTTGTGAATCGTTCACATGACGTCTTTAGTCACGAAACATAATATTGTTATGAGATCAATAATGGCCACCCGCAGTTCAGACTTACATGTTCGCAGTTCGAAGTACATGACAATATACAGAATGACTTTTTCATCACCGTCAAAACTTTTTATAGGCGTTAAGTACTGTATTTAGAGCCCATTTATGAAGTCAAAAACGTAGGTCAAGTTTCATGCAAAAATATTTTTCGCAACATAGTTTTCAATTTTAACGGTCCTAAACCTGTGAAGGTATAAAGGGAAAATCAATAACTCATGAATAGTATCGTAATGAATGAATGAGATGCGCATCGCGTAAAAAAACTTTTACAAGGCCGTCGTATCATTTTTAGGTGCTTTATCTTGACATATTCGTACTGAGCTTTATCAAAAGAAAAAAATACGTCTATTTTTTTCGCGTAGATTTTTGTAGTAAAATTTGGAGGGTGATGAAAAACTTAGCCTGTCTGCGGGTTCGAGTCCCGCCTGAGACAAAATTTTTAAAGTTTATATACTGATATTATAAGTGCAATTAAGTTGCTAAAATATCAAATAAAGTATGTATATTATTATGTCATATAATGTTCATTCTATTCCTCTCACGTTGATGCTGTGTATCGGTTCAGGTTTGCGTAGATAGTTGTATTTTATTTATTTATTTATTTTTAAGTTAAGTAGGTACTATTTATTTTTATTTTTAGAATGTATGTATGTATATTGTGTATAAATTTTGTCGTAATAATGTCTTTATTCTTGCACTGCTCTACCCCTATTCTTCATATTAGTTTTCCTCTACCCTAAGGTTGTCTGGTATAGATCGCTATTCAGCGATAAGACCGCCTTATTGTACCAATTTTCTGTTTTCATATTATTATTATTTTTGTATCTTGTTTAGTGCAATAAAAGTGTATTGTATTGTAATGTCAACAAGCGATTAGCGATATTTTCAAACTGCAGCATCTGACCGACGACGGATCAAAGTAACGGATATCTGTCCATTGATCCAATACCGAAACCTATTGCAGTTTTACGTCAAACTAGTCTATGAACATAGATTACCAAAGGCCACGGGCGAAAATGGGCCTGAAGTTTACCGCCCGTTACACTGTTGAAATATGATTCAATATTTATTAAATGCTTTTTAATTACTATTGACTTAAAATCACGATATTTTACAATGGGGTATTAAAGTATCATTTAAATAAAAACACAATTGACCCTAAATTGCAAAGTGTATTCTTCCGGTCCTAAAATGTTGCCAGGCATAATATGCATTGATACACCACTTTTATATTTTTTCCTACAAAAGGTATATTGCGATAATGCAAGTAGATAAGTACACACTACTGTTTATTAGTTCAATGTACAATACAATAGAATTATGGCGTATTTTTAAAATATCTTTAAAGCTTAAGAGAAATCGATATCAAGTTAATATTACATAGATGGCATTAGGACTTGTAAAAAAAGAAAAACAAATGTCAAGACTGTCAACTGTCACAGTCATTGGTTGCCTTCGTTCGTTTTGTTTTGAGCTTGTTATGCTGTTATTAATAATACATAGTGGCCGAGAATTATTTATTATTCGAATCGATTGTCTTTCACGACTTTGGCTAAGTTGTGGAATTCTGATAGTGATGCTAGAGCATACGATACACACATACTAGTACTATCATGGGAATGCATCAAATAAAACATGAAGGCTTTTCTATTATTAAACAACAGTAGATCACACCTCAAGTATTAGTAAGTAGTTAAAAAGCAAGCAAGGGTCTTACGAAAATTATACTACCTGCACAATTCTTGTATAATATTCATATACCTACAATCATTTTATTATGATGATGAATAAATGTAATAAATATAAAAAATAGTTCTTAAATGATTTTTTATTTAAATCCCTTTCATATTGCCATAAAGCATGTCGATCACAGACCTTTTCATAGTACTATGAATAGAACAGTAATTGGAATAACCACAATAACTTCTTCACATTTGAGGTTATTTATTGTTGATTAATATAATGCTATAACGTTTTTCTCCCATGGAAGATTTTTTTAAAACATTGCGTATTTGATATAAGACTATAGTTTCTATAAAATAATACCCCATTTGTGGATGTAACGTTTTCAGGCCCAGCTTTGTATGGAAGTTTGCCCGTCGCCTTTTGTGATCTCTCACACCATCGGTTTAACATATTAGTATTTCGTTACTAGGCGATGATTGAAAGTTTTGCTACAATATATATATTGTTAACAATGTATAACTTTCTATGCTTTCTGAACTTCACCACTCTTCAAAGAGATAAAATACGAAACTAGCAGAATAAAATTTCTTATCTGCTTTCTTATTCTTTATTATATTTTTTTAGGATCGTGATCTAACCGAGAAATGAGGCACGTACAATGAGAATTCTAGGTTGAATAATAAGTGGAATAAGATCTAGTTTTCCTATTTATTATTCAAGTTTAAGAAAACGAGACGAACAAGGTTAGACAGATCGCTAATTTTGTAGATTTATGAGGGTTCCGTGTTTAAGGAAATTTAGGAAATAACAATTTGGTGTTTTAAAAGGGAATATCTTGCTGTTGAAGTCTGGTGACAAACGCATTTATCATCAAGTACATAAGACTGATGACTAGACTGAGGGGTGTTTGAATTGAATTGTATTGGAACCATACTACATATTAGGGGTTTTCTAGACTTTGTAAAACTGTGGAAGACGCTAATAACTTATGGTCAGGCGTTCTGTACCCCCCCCCCCCTACTTCCAGTAGGCTAGAGTAATGATGATGGTGATTCCATCGTTTATTCAAATAACTTATTCTTGTCCACTTACCGGAATGCAGTCCGATCCTCAATTTGAGCTGGTCGTGTGGCCTATGTCTGATGCGGAACCGCTTCACAGTGTCCAAGAGAGCCAACGACATCCGAGCCACTTCACAAGCATGTCTGGTGCCGTTGCGTTCTGGTAACCCAGACACCACCATGTACGCATCGCCTATAGTTTCCACCTGTTGGAATGAATGGGATTTTAACAACAATTTTATTAAGCGACAGATATATATACTTGTTCGAAACATAGCTAGTCAGTTTTTTTTTTCAGAACTTTGGTGGAGTTATTTGTTTCCTCTTTATTCTTGGATCCTGAGTTTTATATGTCAAAAACATGAGAGAATTCGAAATTACATCTTTAATTTTTCTTCAATGCAGCAAAACCCCATAAGGTTTAAGTTTTTTTATATATATTATGCATAAATTTGTTTTGTCATGTATGTATCTGATTTAAAACAAAAAAATAATATAATATAATTATGTAACGTTCAAGTTTCAAAGTTTTTAATCAAATGCATTGTGTTGATTCCAAATTAAGTCCGGTTCTTTTCATAGGACCATAAACAACAAAGTCCTTAGTCTTCCAGATTAACCCATTCAAGGATAATACATAAAAAATAAGGGTAAAAACCAATATCTGATTGGTTGGTGACACTAACTTTACTATATGCTTCACTACTAAATAAAATAAAATTATAGTCCTTACCTTATAAACATCGTAGTTCTCAACAATAGAATCAAAGCAGGTGTACAGATCATTCAAGAAGTCGACAACCTGCATCGGTGTAGAAGATGCAGAGAGAGCTGTGAACCCGACGATGTCAGAAAAGTATATGGTGACTTGCTCAAACGTTTCCGCTACGACTGACTGACCGTGGATCAGCTGAGAGGCCACTGACCTGGTGAAAAAATAATGTCATTAAAACAAGCATTTTATTAAAAAGAATGCTATTTTAGCAAATGTTTTTCTGCAGCAGAAAAAAGCAGAAAGATGTCATGTGGTGTCGGCACTTAAAAAAATAACATCACGCCTTCTCTGTCGTGGTGACGTGAGGTGACTAAAGTAGCGCTGGCAGAAGACAGGCAGCAGCTTCTTCACTCTACCATTGCCAGTCCCTTCACCATTGGTCAAACTGTGATAGCCAATCCTGACAAACGAGGCAAGTATGGCAAAAAAACTCTTTTTGGAGAAGCCTATGTATAGCAGTAGACTAAATAATGAGATAGATATATTTTTAGAAGTAGATGCAAGATACTAAGATATACTATTGGATAGTATTCGTGAGGGTAGTTATAGGTCTGTATTTAAGTTAAGTTATACATAAGTATTAACAGTTTTAAATTCAACAGGTTTCCATTTATCTATTCGTGGAAATGCTCCTAGCATAATGGGAACCTTTGGATCGATCAGGGCACCGAGTGGGGAGTTTCGTGTGTTGTATTTTTGTGTCATTTTATAATAATAATAATAATAATAATATAGCCTTTAATCAGATCACTTAGTACCGTGTTTTTTTTTTTTTTGTTTTTTTTTTGTTTTTTTTTTTTTTTAGACTTATGTAAAGAACTAACATTAAAATCTTAAACTTAATAGATATGAAAAAATTTAGACTAATATTTGTTGTTTGGTTATCTTTCCTAGATCTGTTTGCCAGTCGGCAAAGGCCTCCTCCAACCTCTTCCATTCCTTTCTTTCTTGAGCCACTCTGTTCCATGTGGCTCCTGCCACTTGTCTAACGTCATCGTCCCACCTTTTCTGTGGTCGGCCTCTTTTCCTTTTACCTTCCCTAGGGTACCACCATGTCACCCTTTTGCTCCATTTGTCGTGTCCTCTTACCAGGTGTCATTTTATATAGAATAGTTAAGATATTAACTTTTTCCCAAAGACTTAAAGATAATCAACAACTGGAACTTGCGCAGTCGCTGGCTTTAGTTTTAATTTCGCAATTGTAAATCAAATATTTTCCTATTCTGATGTTTTACGATTTGAGTACTCCGACAGAGTTTTGCTTTGAAAATAAAATGAGTTGGTTTCCTTCATGAAGTTTTTTTAGGTGTTGTTAGATTAAGAACAATATTGCAAGTTACGCTGATGTACTTGATACTTCAATTATTGCAACTATATTTTCAACAGAAGTTAAAGGGACTGAATTTGTGATTTGTTTAACGAAACAAAATATTAATGAAACTCTGGCTTAGCGAGCACTCAAAAGACAACAAAGCATTAAAATTAGACATAGTCATAATATATGACCGGAACAAGTTATTCTGGCAAATCGGTGTACATACTTATTCGGTGAGCTATGTCTAGGTATGATTTTAATTCTTTGTTGGATCACCTTTCTTATTCTTCCCTTAACTTCTGGAGAAACTATTTATCTAGAAATTTACTTGTACCTCTGACTAACTTTTAAATAACTTCCTTTATTCGAAAAAATTCGGTTTGATTATTTATGAAATTTGAAAATGTTAAAATAATAAATAAATCTCTTTAATGCGTAGCTGAAGTGGGAATGATCGCGAAACATAGTATGGAGAGAACCGCGGTAAACGATCTTTCTATACAGGGTGAAATTTTAACCACTTTCCAAAATTTTTATAGGCGTTTTTGTATCGTATTTAGAGCCCATTTATGAAGTTAAAAATGTAAATCAAGCTTTCACCCGAAAATATTTTTCGCAATATAGTTTTTAATTTTTACGGTCCTAGGCCTAATAAGGTATAAAAGGATAATCAAAAACGTATGAATAGTATCGTAATGAATAAATGAGATGCGAATCGCGTAAAAAAAGTGTTGCTAGGCGGCCGTATCAAACATTTTAGATTTTTTGCGGACATTTTCTAAGTGCTTTATCTTGACATTTTTGTATTGGGCTATATCAAAAGAAAAAATACGTCATTTGTTTTTTGTCTCGTAGATTTATATATTAAAATTTGGAAAGTGGTTAAAATTTCATCCTGTATGTAAGGTGTACACCACCAGGTGTACTGACAATTTAGTGAAGGTCGTAAGTAATGATGATCATCATCTACGTCTTTTTTTTCTTTTTTTTTTAATTATAAATTAGCTTGCTCTTGACTACATACTTAACTATACGGTTAAGAAGAAGCCTAAAATGGAGCGAGCTTACCCAAGAGGTACTGGTTCTCCCACACACCAGCGGAACATAGAAGAACTGTTTGGCGCTGGACTCCGGCAGGTGGGTGGTGGCATCCAGGTGGCCTCTTACGAAGCCTTCTACCGCAGTTTTCACATTGCAAAGGTAAAGGCCTTTAAAAGCTTATTAAAAGCGACTTATCAATGAATAATAATTCCCATTTACTTGCTATCAAATGAAACCAAAAGGCATTTTAGGGCATTAAAGACATCATCATTGTATAAGATCTCGTCAAAAGAGTAACGAAACGAAATCTGCTTTGAAACTGAAGTATTACTATTCCACAAAGTGGTGTAATATTTCGCCTCAAAGGAATTCCGATCGTAGGGGATAACTTAATTCCTAATTCCTTCGAAATTGCTGTTCAAGAACTCATTAAGTAGACAACAGGTTAGATCTAGGTGTACCTAGAGGTTGTTATACGAAACTTATCAGTGATATATAGTTTTAATTAAAATTTATTAATTTAAGCAAACTATACAGGGTGTCGGGTTAATTCCCATGTCGGTTCTTTTTTCTCATGATAGAGGCGTTAGTGACCAATTAAGTTGAAAATACGGATTCCTTGAATAAAAAATATTGGTACCTATTGTTCTGAGCAACGAACTACCAAGAGTTGTGACGTTATTTGTGACGGTGAATTAAGTTTACTAAATTTTGCTGTAGGCAAAGGGACTGCTGCAACCATACAAGGCTGACAGAATCGTTTGCGACCATTCTGGTTGGGCGCCAGGAACATCAATAGGATTATCCAATCCATCCATCTCACATAAAATGTTAAATATTGTAAGTCCAGTGATAATAAGAATATTTGATTTCACAACATATATCTGTTTCATATACTATAAATAAAAGCAGTGTACTGTAATTAAAAAAAAACATTTTTATATCCTGAGTTTTAAACAAATACATTGAAACTAAGATTACGAGGAACAAAAATGTTTCGTTACACTTTGTCAGTGGTGCGTTCTTCGTTCATCATCAGTCTACTGCTGGACAAGGATCTCTTTAAAAGGAGTATCTTGCTGTTTGGCCGCCGGGTTGGCCAAGCGTTGACCACATTGTTTTTTTTAACTGATCAGTTCTCAAATCAAGTTCAATTTCAAAATATTAACCGTTCTGCCGAAAAAAAATGTAAAGTAAATAATAAATAAATAAATAAATTTCAATAAAGCTGCACAGCATCGTATTATTTTATTGAAGTAGATACTTATTATTTTAATTTTTTTTTATTATTTATGAATAAAATAAAATAAATAAAATAAAATAAACTACAAAATTTCGACCAAATTCCTCACACCCTGTATTTTTCATCTTAAGATTTAATTAAAGTTCCTAGCGCTTTAGCAAAAGCTAAACTGAAACTTTTACGGTACACTTTGACGAGACACGTGACAAAAGAAAACTATTACACAATACGACTATTGTTCTACAAGTCTCATGAAACTACAACAATATTTTTGCATATTTTATAATTATAATATAAAAAACTAGATAAACAAATAAACTAGATAAAAAAATACGATAAACAATCAGTGAAAAAAAAAATGGTGGTCAGATGGAGTGATCATTTGCGCAAGATGGCTGGCAGGAGCTGGATGCGAGAAGCCGAGGATCGACCTAAGTGGCGTGCAATGAAGAGGCCTATGTCCAGCAGTGGACTGCGGTAGGCTGATGATGATAAGGAAAAACAAATTTCCATACCCAATGATATAAATATTAAAACGAAGCAGATAATAATTATGTCATAAGTGCGCGCGTTGTGAAGACTTAAATGCGTCCAAATTAGGGCGTTTTGTACACAGTCTGCGTCGAGCGCAATCACGAGCGGTAATTATTGAAAATTATAGCCATCTCTTTCTATTATTTTATTAGCTGCATCTTTTGTTCTGCTTATTAATGACACTTGTCAATATGTGCAGTTTTGGATTGTTCGGAGCAGATTTAATAGGCGAATTACTATACGTAACTTTATACTTTCAAATATCATTGTCCGTACCACAAGAACACTCAAGAACGTTCAGGTTCTCTTTAAACTTAGTACCCAAATCTAAGTCATGTACGTAATGCTGGATTTGTATTTGGGTAGGCATTATAGCTGCTTTTATTTAAACTTGGACAATGATAAGTGGAATTTTTGTATTGAACTGTGTATCAAGTCCCTATATTCTAAGCTGTTCAATTGATTTAAAAAAAAGACGTGTGGCACTCGGAGACTGCCGCGGTAAAGCTATTGCATAGCATTTTTTATCAACTTATGCCGATACAATAAATGCCACCTAAAGGCGGGTTGCTGAACTAAAGAGACAAGCGTGATATTTCAAAAAGTTATTAAAAGTTCTGCTATTCATCGATAGATGGAAAAACTAAAAAGTATCACCGCTGTGCCGGTCGGAGTGGGGGGTGTTAGGTTATTTTCGTTACGGAATTTCTGGATTCGGTCTCCATGCTCAAGGCCCGCGATAGAAGCTATGCAATAGCTTAATAATATGTTGTCTTTTCGATGTGACCGTCGGTAGGTATTGGTGTTCAAGGAACAGTATTTTCTATATTGACCTATAAATTGACTGGGGACCAAACCTTCAAAGCTGGAAATACGTTAATTTAAGTATTTTTCCTTATTAGTTCACTGCTAGAAGCTTCTCCAAAACATTTTTTTGCCATACTCACCAAACTAGGCAGGTTGGACGAAGATAGTTTAGACAATGAAGATAAGACATTGCTGCTCATCTTTTTCTGGCAGTACTTATTAAGTCACTTCTTACTACACCCATTAGAAGAGGCAGTGGGTTATAAGCCGACACCAGACTTAAAAGTTAATGTATATCAAATGTCAAATACATTTGTAAATTTGTAATATCTACTTGCATTATAAAATTTAAGTCCCACAAGTAACATATCAACCGCTAATAGGGTGTTAATGAATAGGTGTGTTTGGTAGCAGAATAATTTAATTGCACCGATGTAAGGCTCAATTTTGGTTATCCGCGTATAAATTATGCTAATTACAATCACTATTAATGAGACCTCAATTTACGAACCAACACATGATTAAGGCCTAAATTTTCGTATCAACAAGTACACATACAAATTGTCTCAGTAAATATTCATGTTAAATATCATTTGTCAATCAAAGAGTCTTACAATAAATTATGGTTTATGTCACTTGTTATATCATTTTTATTTTTATACAATGAGGCCTTGATCTCAAGAAGGCATGCAATTGCTTTGCCCATCGGTCAGTTACTTTACCGCCGAAATAACACTGCCAAAAAAGTAATACTTCGTGCTGTATTTTAAGCGTACAACTTACGGACCCGAGGAAATACTTTGTCCACTGAACTTCCATCACTTTGTGTAAGTTAATATCAAGTAAAACTCAAAAACAATTGAACTGTTTTTAAACTACAGGGCCCTTACTCTTGAATTTGATTTAAACTCGAAGTTTGATCTCGATTCGACCTAGTCAAAATCTGAACGCGATGATAAATCAGTACTCCCGAACTCAATCAAATCGAAATCAAAGTCGAGTCGAGATCGATCTAAAATGATGATCCGTTAAACATTTCCGGTTGATGACATTATCACCATCGACTCACAGGTTCACTTTCCACAGTACCAAATCACTGATTCTCGATGTCGATTCGATTTTGATCGTAACTCGAACTCGTCAAGAGTGCGCCTGCAGCTGATAATTAACAGTAAAAACAATTGAATACTTACTTGGGTAGCAATTGGTATAACAATTCCTCGCATTTCTTTTTCTCTTCTAAGTAATCTTTAGTTCTGTCTTCAACCAGCAACTCCAAATTGTTCGCATACTGTTCCATACGGGATAGAAGGTTGTCTAAAATGTTGCTGCTTTCTTGCGACCTGTAATCAGTAAATAATATTAATACTTCATCATCGCTAAACGCCTCTGTTCTGGACATAAGGCCTTTTTTAAGGATCTCTGCGCCCATCCATCTAGCGCTACTAGCATCCAGCGGCTCCCCAGGGCCTTTATTTGATATCGGTCCACCGAGTAGGACGCCTACCCTGAGATAGTCATACAGTTTTGGGGTGGTGGGATCTACTTCCTAGTGGTCCACCCTGGACAACAGCATCTTTGGTTTTCTAACCAATGATGACGGCTAACAGATCCCTCTACAGTGGTAGGCTTCGTAAGAGGCCGCCTGGATGCTACCACCCTCCTGCCGGAGTCCAGCGACAAACAGTTCTTCTGTGTTCCGCTGGTGTGTGGAACCAGTACCTCTGGGTTAGCTCGCTCCAACTTAGGCTTCTTCTTAACCGTATAGTTAAGTAAGTAGTCAAGAGCAAGCCCATTTATTATAAAAAAAAAAACTGTGGTCAGTCTCCATTCCAGAACCTTTCCAAATTTTTAGCCAATAGTTGTTGTATATACTGTGCATTTTGAACCTCCTGACAGGAATATTATTTAACCAGTTTGCAGAAACTGGTTAAATAATATTCCTGTAATTTTTATTAAATTTAAAATGAAGATCGCCAGTTACGTAGACATTAAAATGTACTATCATATTTTTAACTTTAAACAAATTTTCTTAAATAAACAAGTACTTTAGAGAATGCCTACTTAAAATGCTTGCTGCCATCGTAAATTTTTCACTTTCACAAATGTTTAAAAAAGCGTTCAACGCGTGTTTCTTGGTGATATTTTACATTTTAAACTTCATAATAGGCCTAAGAATTTCTTTATGCATAACTGAAACACCACAATGGTCTGCTGAAAACTTGTAAAATAAACTTTTTGGTGATATTTTTCGAATACTTTTTGATATTAGCGTAGACCTAGCGACTGCTCTAACCTTTAAGCTTACAATTATCACAAGTCATTAATTTTCTTAAAAACAGTTTAATAGTAAATAAAAAAACTTTTAAATGTTAACAGATTTTTAAATGGCGTCGCCTGCTACGAGATCCGTATTCGATTCCCGAAAGGGTCAACTTATAAAAAAGTGTTTGTCTACATTTCCTCTGATCTGGTGTTTGGTACCTTCGTTGATACTGATTTCCACAAAACACACTTTGGGATCAGAAAAATGTATTTATTTACTGTGTTGTTTGAAGAAACAAAACTGATTTACTTACTTATTAAGTCGTCTGATGGCTCCCTTCAGATGTGCGAAGTCAGGCCTCTCATATGGATCTTCCGCCCAGCACCTGCGCATGAGTTCCGTCGCATCGTCCGCGTCGCACGACCGGTGGTGGGATGTGTTGGGTCTAAGGCCACTCGCGATTACCGTTTCGATTGTATCTATATGAAAGATAGATAGATAAATGAAACAATTTATTACTCACATTAAAGTAATGGCCTATAATCATCTCAGAGCACGGAAAAGGCCTCCATCATTAATTTCAAGTTATCATAGCAATGATGGTTATAGCATAATCACCGCGCTTGCCAAATAAGAGTTGGTTGGTAATCACAAACAATATATGAAAATTTGAAAATTTTTTGGAGCCTGACCCGGGATCGAACCCGGGCTCTCAAGATCTTGGCCCGGTATTGAAACCACGAGGCGTAACGGGGCGTTTCATCTTAAAGTAGATAAAACAACGAATTGACTAAAACTAAATTTATAATCTAAATGTAGGCAAGTCGCTATAAGAAATCTCTTCCAGGCAACCTTGTATGACACTCCTGGCCAGGTAACCTCTGAAGGTAAGAAGAAAATCGCAGGGTAACAATAAAAGTCAAGTCTAAAAAAATAGGAGCAAGAACTATTTCTTATACAGATCAATGGGCACAAATCTTTATATACTCGTAGGTCAGAAGTAAACAAGAGCAATACATACAATGAAAACATTGTATAAGTAATATTGTTTTTCATTATTATGATGTCAGTAATTAATGTTAGAATTTTCAAGGTACCTTTCCTTCCTAGGGTAGTCGTAAGAGGCAACTTAAGGAGAACTGCCAAAATGAAACGGGCAGCAGCGTCTTTTTCCCTACTGGCCAAACTGCGGGCGCACCCGCCTGCTAAGCGAGGCGATTATCGCAAAAACCTTATTCTGGAGAGGCCTGTGTCTAGGTTCAAGGTCTTTGTCTAGCTGAGACTAATATAGGCTGACTATGGGACAGTCAAAATTTAAAATATTTCTATCAATTCCAAATTTGAATAAAATATGACACGTCCTTTTTGATCTAAATGTTTGATTAAACAAACCTCTAGAAGCATTCTTTCCCAGCTTACTATATCCAATAACTACACTAGTTTCCTTGTTTGCACAGGATGAGAAATGCAAAGAATAATCCAGTGTTATCCTAAGGGTCATATTGAAACACATCCATCATCCCTAATCTTACCTTTAGGTGACATTTCGATTCCTGGTCCGAGCCAGAACGCGCCCTGTCGGTTGACGATCTCATGCATGATGATCCCAAAGGAATACACGTCCCCTTTCTGGGTTCCTTCTGGAGGGGGCTCAGGTAGACGAAGTAGCTCAGGTGATGTCCAGAGAAGACCTAAAGAGATATTTTATAAAATATAAATAATATATCAGAACTTTTTATTGCAGTGTGTGTTTGTGTGCATGTGTTTGTGAGTATTTAAAGTACGTGATGATTATTGAAAAAAACTTATTTAGGATATGCCTGTGTTTCGCAATGGACTGATGTGGATCCGTGATGATGATGGCATAAAATTATTTTGATTCGGGAAACAAAAAAAAAGTATACTAAAGTATGAATAAAAATTGATTGTTTCAGAACTGAATGCTAAGAAATGAATATAAATAAATTCCACACATCTAAAAGTTTACCATCAAAGCTTTCTATCCTAAAATAGATTTTATTGACTAGTTCCAGAAAACAGTATTAATAAGGAAGTGAAATACTATTCGCCGAAAATATGATTTGGTATTATTGTTTGCCTCCTATTGGTATTCAAATATATATGTAATTCTTTACAATAATGTAGTATAGTAGCAAATAATGCAAAAGATGTACTTAGTAATGACTTTGTTATTAAAATTAAATGTATAATAGCGATAAATACAAGCATATCAGTTCTACCTATCAAAACTCCTATAAAAACATTGAATTTAGAAAAAAGGTATTTCTTATAAAATTTTATTTGTCATTACTCGTAAATCGGGCTTTATTTGTAGTTTAAGTCTCATAGTATAAGTTGTTAAATTTGGGCAGAAAAATCAAGCTCAAAGTCATCTTACTTCTGGCTTCTGTTACACGGGTCCTCCTATCTCAGAAGCCAGGGCTACATTGATCTCTGTATTGGTGCTTATAATAAAGATTTTTCATTTCTTCATTTCTCATCTCCTAATTTCTATCAAATTAAAATAATAACTTTCCAGTTTGTGTTAGTGAAATCCAAAAACTCACGTGTCCAATAACTGTGTGCCCTGGTGTCTTTCTCGGAAGTCCTCAACGCGTGGAGGCCGAAGTCTGTGATCTTCAGCACGAAGCGGGAATCTACCACGCAGTTGCTCGATTTCAAAGCACCGTGTGATCTGATATCAGTGCCGTGGAGGTAATGCATGCCCTGTGAGAACGTTTATATTAATTGGGCCATTTGGGACAGAGGAATCATATGCGGGTGGAAAGGACTTATGAAGTCTTTGATGTAATGTGAGTGTGGTACTTCGATTAAGCTCGCGTGAATATTGTAATTTGTGGGTTTCAAACACAGTTCATTGTAATAGTATATAGGTAATGTTAATGTTACTTTATCTAATAAGCGAATAATTCATTACATATCTTTAATTATGAATAATAATTTTGAATCCTCGAAATATAATTTTATAGCTAAGTCTTGTATAACAAGGTTTTGCTTTTTAAATTATATATCGTTTTTTATAAAATTTAGTTTATATTATATTATATTAAATTTTCTCCCATCTATTAATGTATCGAGTGAGTAAAGACTTTTAAAATGAGTCGATCAACCGATGCAGATGGCTGTTTTTTCCAAACGTCATTTATTTTTTTAATTTTTCTCGCTTTATTAAATAAATAAAACCCTTTTGCTTCCAAAATCTATGCATTATAGGTACACCTAATGAAACAAAAAGTCTAAAAAGCTGTTAAATGTGACCCTGAATTAAAGGTATCCTTAACCTCACCTAAATTTTTACCCTAAGCAGAATATTTTTTTATTATTTGTGATCCAATAGGAATGTTCCCGAGTGAACCTCCTTTTGAATTCTTTTATGCTTTTTTTATAACTTTATTGTCTATTTTTTGTATGATTATTGTAAAATAATTAAATAAAGAATTGTTATGTTAGAGCGGCTGTGTACGTATGTGTGGTTTTTCTTCCTTCCATAATCCCAAGTTCCTAGTCATACCAATATCAGTCGTTTACAAGGAACTAGATATATTTATAAAAGGTAATGAAGTATTTTCAGCTGTCTATCTGTCATTCAAAACTATACATAGACATTTTGAGTTTTTGGCGGGAGTTCGTGAGATACGTTTGGAGTCCATTTATTTTATCGAATTTTTATTGTTTATAGTGATTTTTGGGTCGTAAAAGTGGTGTTATTTTGCGAAACAAAGTGTCGTGCAAGTGAGCAACATACAGTTCGGTGAAATAACATGGTGTATGGGTCGTAACCAAGAAAAGTGGACCGTGAATTTTGCGCGGGAACGCGAACAGTTTACCTCTTTCTTGGGGACTTCTCTACATTCCTCAATCTTACGACTGTCTCCAAAAACTCTATCGAAGCATTAAAACGTCTTACATCAACGTTTTAATGCAAAATAAAGACAATAATACTGAAGAATTGGCTGTATGGACAAGTATCCGAGGCCGTTAAACTTTAAATAAAAAGAAAAACATAGACATTTATGCCACATCAAGGATACGATGTTAAGAATGTTTTTAATTCTCGAAAGGAGTTTACATTTCACTTACACTGACAATATCTGTACTAAAATATAAAAAATGAGCTCATTTTAATCACTAAAATGAGCTCCATTTTACACGTGTTCAAGTAAGGATTGATTTCTAATACCACAATTAACAAAGAAGAATCCTCCGTTATTCGCCCGTGAAAATACGATTATCGTTGTAATAAATTTACAACACCAAATTTCTAAGCCGTGATGTCTGGAGTGCGAAGATATCGCACTCCCCATAATATACTCGACACAGTTCAATAGACATTCAACGACGGCTTTGATACTTTACGAATCAATAAGAATGTATGGTGAGCAGGTTCACAAATTCATGAAAAGGTAGAGATAAAGTATATCTCAAATATTATAAAAAAGTTGTATTATTATAGGAACGTAAAATGTAAAACAATGATAAGATAAAACCGGCCATGTGCGAGTCGGACTCGCGCACGAAGGGATCCGTACCAAAAAGGCCAAAAAAACGGGCTTGTTGTATGGGAGCCCCCCCTAAAATATTTATTTTATTTTATTTTTAGTATATTATGTTGTTATGCGGCAAACATAATTTGTGAAAATTGACAGACGGACTGACAGCGAAGTCTTAGTAATAGGGTCCCGTTTTTACCCTTTGGGTACGGAACCCTAAAAAATGATAGTAGCAGGTAATGGTAGTTACTCCAAATTAAAAAACTTTTAATGCGATAATTTCCAATGTTTGCAGCGCAAATGGTATAAATTGATTTGGAAAAATTTAGATTAGAGATTTAATTTATCTTTTGTCTTTGTTGGAAGAATAATAATATTACGTTATTTACCAGCTACAAATGGAATTGTAATAGACATGTAATTTTTAGATATTGTCATAATTTTTCAATATCGCTTTAATTTTAAAACTTTGTGTGGGATTGAATTGTTTTAATTGCTAAGACACCTAAAACTACAAAAATCAATAGACAAAACGTGAAACTTGTCATATTACACTTGTCATACAGTCAAAATCCAATGAAACAAAAAAGCTTAGGTTCGATAACATTCTAAAAAACTCACCCTCACTATATCGTGCATCAAACTGACTTTGAACATCCAATCGAGCTTTATAGTTTCATTCTCCAATATATCCTGCAACGATCCCTTAGGGCAGTATTCAGTCAGCAGGCAGCAATGAGGTGGATCCACGCAAGCTCCGTAAAACCTGGCCAAGTGGTCATGTTCTAGGTCTTTCATCTTTTTTAGTTCTAGAAGGAGTGGTCTAGTCAAATCAATGCGTTGTTTGTCGACCGGCTTGATGGCGACGCGGAGTCCCTTATAGTAGCCACGACGAGTGAAGACTTGCCGGTCCCCGGGCAGTGAAGTTGCTTCATCAGAATAAGCAGTCTGTAAAGAAATCTGTGATTTATAACAGTGATCATACTCAAGGGGAGAACTCTGAAGAACCCTTCTTTCCTGCAAGTCTTAAAAAGAACTATAAAAAAATAATAAGGATCTTTATTGCGACACAAAATAAAATTTTGTAGTTCAAGGCTCTATAAACACTGCTTTTCAAAAATATTATGTCTCGAAAAACTTTGTGAATCATTAATTATAATTAGCCGTATTTTTATCTTTGACCCGTCTTTATCATAAGGCCACTCTAAAAGTGACATTTTACATACTTGTAAAACGATAGGGAATTTACTACGAGTATGTAGACAGTATCATTTAAAACAGTTTTTATTTATTTTCTAACAAGTTATTTTCAATAAAAACTGGCTCCAAAGCTTAAAACAATAAAAACAGGTCTTTTATCAGTTTTAACATTTTTTCAATAAATTGTTCATTTCATTAATCAAGTTAGCTAATTTTAGTTCTTTTTTTTGAAGATCGATTAAATTAAGGAGGCACATTTTTGTTTTTTATTACACGTATTTTTCTTTATCGCCCGTTTGCCTCGATTTTAAACTCGATCGCTTCTTTTAAGCCTGTTTTTAAATTTAAGTAGCTCGCTATAACAAAGTAGAAAGTTCAAATTAAGAAAATAGAACTGATTTAATTAAAGAAGTTTAAACTTCCATGGTCACTATCACTAGAGTTAATTGATACGGGGTTTATACCATTACCTTAGTTCCCGTGAGTCTCCCGTGATCATGGCGCTTGCAACAGTGCCGAAATATCGAGAACTCATAAAAACTAAGGTACATGGTATAAACCCCGTATCAATTAACTCTAAGAAAATAGAAGTGTTAATTGTCATGCTTCGGAAAGTACATTAAACCAATGTTACTACTCGTATATTCTGTCGCAAAATGAAAGTGACTTCAATTCATTCAAAAACCTTTAACAGGCTATATTGGTTTGGAAATATCTGAAAATATATTATCCTTGAAGAGAATCACAAAGGTGACGTCAGAATGATATAACAGAAAGTAATAGTAACAATAAAAAAACGATTACGAAAATATTATTTAGGAATTCTCGGAAACAAGAATCTAGACTTTAAAGGATATGCGATAATCCTAAAACCTTTTCAGATGGTTGAGAAAAAACACGACAAAGAAAATCAAAGGGAATTATTGCTTGTTCCGACACGCACGCCACTACGCGTGAAATTATTTCCATTACGCACAAGAATTTATTACTTCCAACGAAAGATTTTTGTAGCAGAAGTATGTTTTTAATATTATTATGCAAGTTTGAACTTACATCAAAAAGTGTGCCTACCCAATAAGCTTGCTAAAGATAGAACAGCACCATTTCTTCTTGTCCCATAAGAGTGAACGTGGAAACTAAAGGAATACCTAATGCCGGAAGTAGATGTATATATCAGTATATAAACTTGAAAAATTATGTCTCTTAATTAAGATGCGGGTTCGAGTCCCGCTTGAGACATAATTTTTCAAGTTTATATACTGATATTATAATTGCAATTTAATTGCTAAAATATCAAATAAAGTATAGATTTATATATACTAAAACTGCGTCATTTTTCAATCTTTAGAGGCTAAAAGATTTACCAAACTGATGATAGTCGTTATTATTATTATCACGCGAAGTAATAAAGGGATATCTCTTTTTGGAGGTCCAGAGCAGACTCCTGTTTGCTGATAATAACTATGATGAAAAGTCACTTTTTTGCCGCATTTCTGGTTGGCGCAATGAACACTGGAAGATAACACTGAAAGGCGAATCCCCCATATTTTTTTAAGCAAAATAATCACAAAAATCACAGAAGATATCTTAATTTTTTAGAACAAATTCAATTCATTTCAGTTCGTCTATCACATCATGTTGTCTGTTGGAATAATGTATGTATGTATTCAAACAAAATTTACCATTTCGCAATGGGTTGGGTTCATTGAGTGATTTGCTTCTGCAGAATATAGGGTTTTGACTTTCTCGTTACATCGTGTTACGAGTACGCCTGCTGTCGTGAACTGAGTATATTTGAATATCTGACGATGTGATTATTGGTGTGTTATTCACGTTACTTTTGTTTGTTTGGTGAATTTAAACCGCCGAACAAAATGGAGGTTCGAACATAGATGTAATAATATAAATTAAAAATACTCAATTTCTCTCAGGTGTGGAATCGGTAGAGGGATATGGTATTAGTGTTTCAGAAGGTACGTCAAGCACTAAGCCCCAATTATATGCTTGCTCATTCAGTGTTAGTGCGCGTAGTGTGATGAAGGTACCTAGACCGATGTAAACGAGCGGATATCATTTCAAAATCCATATTTAGTTATGGATTTCCGCAAAGTATCACCTGAGTCTATATTATTATATACTAATTGCATTAAGTCCCACTTTCTTTCCCAAGATAGAAGTCGTAAGAACACTGTAATGTCAGAGGATTGTTAGAAACCACTTGGAAAACTCTGACCCAAAATCATGCTTAAGTAAAATTGTTTAAAAAATGTTAGGTACCCATCTACGAAAATACAATGATTTCAAAGTCACCATGTAACTATATTTGTTGTAGCATTCGCCATGTAGCTTTTTTTAACAAAATTTAGCTAATGCTATTCGGACTATATAGGAATCGATTGATATCTCATTCACCAATATCGACTTAGTAGTTTAGCCGCAAATGTTGCACCCACATAAATAGCCACAAATATTTATACATACACTGCTAAATCAT
Organism: Anania crocealis; assembly: GCA_949315895.1. NCBI lineage: Eukaryota > Metazoa > Arthropoda > Insecta > Lepidoptera > Crambidae > Anania > Anania crocealis. The sequence goes on from OX438869.1 coordinate 12,860,658, forward strand.
TACCCTTCCAGTCTTGGCTTTGTAGTCGCAAAAATAATCACACGATGATAACAAGAAAAACAGTCACTGAGCCAATGCGCAGACAGACAGTCAAGAACTACATTTATTATGGCATGACGAAACTATACCAGTTCCTATCTTACTATAGATCCCTAAAAATATGCAAGTAGATCTCTCTTATATAAATAAATTTAATAAGACTCACCCCAGAGCTGTACCTTCGAGCCAGCGAATGCATGCTCCCGCGCAACCGACCACCCGGGGGCAGGACATCGCTCCAACTCACTCTCCACGTCATCATTGCTATTTCTGCTTCTAACTTGAAATGCCTGGTGAAAGAAATGGTGTTTAATATTTAGAAGAAACTAAGTAAATAATGTAAAATTAAAATATTTTTTTTATGTAAACTGATTTATAATATTATAAATGCTAAAGTTTGGATAGACAATCATGATGATTCAGAATTAAGCACCGAAATAGATTATACGTCGAATTGGCACCAGGGGCTTCTTTTTATCTCCATAACATTTACGGTTTCTGTAAGATAAAATCAAATTCAAATTTCTAAACGTATGAAGTCGCTGTAAACAAGCTTGTCATATATAAATCTAAACTTTTATAAAGTTTTAAGACATAAAAGTACCTTTACTCCCAGCACTTGATTTTACTGTAATAAAAACGACTAATTGAAGCCTGCCAGCTTTCAAATACTGAGCTTCGTAACATCATCGAAATGCTTGCTGAAGTTCCGAACATTTTATTACTTGTTATTTGATCTATAAAAGTAATAACACTTTTTCAATAGCAACTCTCCGATATTATATTCTCGCAGAACACGTACGAATACGTTTCTCAGACAAAAAAACATGAACAAAAAACATAAATAAGGGACAGGAAACTAATTTCGCTTGTCCATAAAGCTTTTGATAAGAAATAGAAATAATGTTTGCTTTGTGTGATTTTGTTTGAAGGAAAATGTTATTAGGTTAGAGGGTACAGTTGGCAAGAATAGTCATTGGCACAAGTGTAAGGAAATTAAAAAGGAAACATTGATGTAACTACCAGACTACTGTGAATGTGGGCTCTCTTACATAGGTCAAACTAAACGCAGTATAGGTACTCGGGTAAAAGAACACATAGCCGATATGAAAAACATGCGTATAACGAAATCTGCAGTCTGTAGTCATGCGTTTGATAAGCCCAACCATTTCATTAGATTTGATAAACCTAAAGTTCTTGCTAAGGAAAACCTATATGTACCTAGAATGATACGCGAAGCAATAGAAATTAAAAAACATCCTAATTTCAATAGAGAAGATGGTTGGAATTTACCGGCTGCTTGGGACCCTGTCTTATCATCATTGAAGTCCACAAACCATGGCAACACTGCGAAGACTCCGGACACAGTTAGCTCATTTTGTGTGAAAAGGAACATAACTGACGATAAAAATTAGAGGCGGTAGTTAAACATTTTTTCAAATTTACCATCTTAAAGACGAATAACACCTTAGTCTACCCGTGACCATGAACGCTGTAAAGAGTTCGAAACGTCGGGTTAAATCAAAAATAAACGCGTTCTAAATCCGTAAACTATGTTTCATTTTAATACCAGAATTATAATAAAGACTTCATTTGATCATTGAATCGGTATTGTCAGCGATATACTTTGCTGTAGTGTACCAGACTACCATTTACTGTTTTGAGACCCGTTTTTGTCATAATGCGTGCGTCGTTATCAAATGCAAAGGAAAAGTCTGAACTGATGATTCGTTTTGTTCAGTGTCTGTAAACGCAGCTTCTGAGCCGTTTGGTCGCGGGATTTGGTCCTTGCACAGTACAAATATTTTGTGTTTAAAAACATATCTGTAAATCTGGGAGTTTTTTAAATTATAATAAGTATTTATTTGGTTAGAAGTGCTCTATTAAGACGTTAGTTTTCATGTTTTTTTAATTGTTTACCCTCTCCTTGTCTTGTGATTATCTTTTAAAGATAATTGTTAGATTTTCTAAGCCTTACTTACCTACATGCCTCTGACGTAGCTTATATTTTTGACTTCCCTTTTTTTAATGTATACAGCTTCAAAGGCTTAACAAGCTCGGGACTAGCTTTCGTCTACAGTAACTGTAGTTATATTCGATACTGGTATTAAACCAGTTATTCCTTTTTATTTAACAGTTAAATGTTGATATACTTAAGTGTTTTCGTATAAAAGCACTAACCGCCAGCTTAATCGGTAACACTGTTGAATTTGATCTATAATCTTCAAAAATAAAAATAAAATTCGCCAAATAAGATCATCATCATCATCATCATCATCATAAGCCTATTGCAGTCCACTGCTGGACATAGTTCTCTCCAAATACACGCCACTTAAATCGATCCTCGGCTTCTCGCATCCAGCTCCTGCCAGCCACCTTGCGCAAATCATCACTCTACCTGGCCTGAGGGCGTCCTACATTACGTTTGCCGAGATAAATAAGATCATTAAAAGCGAATTATTATCAACACAAAACTATTTTTCTTATGGCTCTAAAGATAATAAAATCTTATTCTTGTAGTCAACTGTACAGTCAGTCTTTTGGTAAGAAATGTGGTAGCACGTAAATGTATTAATTAACTCCTGAATGGAGTGCTCTAGAGAAGATCATTAATGTTAATTATATTGGGATCTATTTGGCAAGCTTAACTATCACATAGAGGGGTGATTGCAATGTTTAAACACAACTAACACTAAACACACCGGTGGTTTTGTTTAAGAGGAAACACAAGGGCCGTTTTTCATACAAACGTAGTCCCCTATTTCCTCCCTGGATAAAGCCAGTAGAGCAATAATTTTTATAACTAAAATCTATGGCCACTATTAGCATGTTTCTATGTTTTCTGTTTTTTCATAAATTAATTAATAAAAAAGATATGAGCCCTCAAAAATCGAAAAATATCGCCAGATTTTCCGCTCTTTTCAAACATCCAGAAAACAAATTTGGCCAAATTTTAGAAAAAAAGGAAAACATACGAACACGGCCAAAGACTTTCTTTAATTTTTAATTAAAAAAATATTTAAATCGGTCTAGTTTTGGAAAAGTAATCGGGGGACTACGAAACGTTGATTTGGTGTGCTTTTAGTGGGTATTTTCGGTCCAAGAAGCAGTTGTCTCTATCACACTCTGCGGTGAAGGCGTTTGGCACTGCGCGACAGCAATAGATTTTACAGATACCTATTTTTTAATTCTCTCGCCCGTAGTGTTTCCTCTTAAGTATCAGGCCAAGATTTCGGGATCCTAAGTTAGGTTAGGTTAGGTTAGGCAACGAAAGTTTCGAATTTTCATTTGTGATCACCAAACTGTAATTAGGTGGTTATGCCTGTACCTTGGAGATCTTTCACCGGTCCCTAAATCACTAGAGTCTAGACCAACGGAGCGTTATAGACAAATGTCGTAACTGTCATAATTTTTGATTTGTTTGGCAAACATTTTAAATTGGAACTTTTTTTTATCTTGCCTTGAATTTTTTTTGAAACGCCCCGTTGGTCTAGTGGTTTAAATACCGGGCCAAGATCTCGGGGTCCCAGGTTCGAATCCCGGGTCGGGCCCAAAAAGTTCCGAATTTTCGAACGTTGCTCGGGTTTGTGACAACCAACCCGCATTTGGCAAGCGTGGTGATTAAGCCAGTACACCCATCATTGCTTTGGTAACTTGAATTCAATGATGGAGGCCTTTTCCCTGCAGTGGGATGATTATAGGCTGTTACTTTCCTTTTTTTTTTTACTTTTGAAATTTTGAATTCATAGCCATAAATTGCTTTTAAATGCGTTAAAACAGAATATAACTCTTACCTGTATATGAATACTGATAAAATAGCCAGCACGACGACCACAGAACTAAGTACGATACTCAGTATAGCGTACACGGGAAGAGCTGAAACAAGTAAACAGGTGTTAAACTAAAAAAAACATATTATTATGTTTTTTATGCACATATTGACGCCATAGTGAAAATCTCGTTAGTGTAAAAGAAGAAACTTTTTAAATCAAGATCAAGATATGCGTTGCGAGGTTTTCTTCCTAGAATAGCAATAAAAAAAATGAGCAATAATGCACTTATAATATCAGTATATAAACTTGAAAAATTTTGTCTCAGACGGGACACGAACCCGCATCTCCTCGCAATAATGCACACCCGAGGTTTTTATTCTAAGGCGCCGATATAGCAAAACCCTTTCTCTTCTCTCTATGGGGTATCTTAAAAGGACTACTGTCCAAAAATGAAGGGCAGCAGCTTTGACGGATATTATTGGTCAAACTGCGATCGCCAATCAACCGGCCAATCGTAGCGATTAGGGGACTACTAGAGCTATGAGCTGCCACCAGTTGATTTAATTTTATTATTTCTAAACAAAATTGATTCTCAAAAAACTAGAACTGTATCATTTTAGCAAATTCTCTCTAGTATTTATGAAGTCAGAAACTGATTTCATCATTTTTGCAAAAAATATTTTCATACAAATTGAAATATAAAATTTTTTGTTTGTATGAAAATAAAATGATGATATAAAATTTCTGACTTCACCATAGTATTTAAATGCATAATGTAACATAGGCTGATTTCGGTTTGTTACACTTTTTACCAAACACCTTGTATATTCTGGTTAAAACAGTATAAATAGAACAATGTCGTTTTTAAATCTGTTTTTGTTTTAGTGTAAATATTCTTAGCTTATTAGTTTAATTATATAATCTAACTTGAGTAATGTAAGCTTTAAGCTTTTGCCGTCTAATGGTGCATTTGATCCTGATCTTTTTACAAACGTTATATTCATTCCAATTAAGTTAGGTTATTAGATTCATAATCTTATTATTGAACGTAGTTCAAAGACAACGTTACTAACATATTTACAACACTTAAAAGAGTTAAAAACACGAAACATTTTAACTCTTAAACCTCATTTAGACTCGAAACCTGAAAACAAATAGTTTGTAGGTTATGGCTGACGTTGACGCCTCATTCTGTGTCTTTGTATGAGATCAGTTTCTGTCTGCGAAGATCCTTTTTCTAGACACCGAACAAAATATGGCCTTAAAAGTTATTATACAATTATTTTAGACACAGAAGATACATCGGTCCCTAGGAGATATTCCATCTAGTAAGTCGACGCAAAAGATGCTACAAGCTGACGGGTGAAAAGTAAAAACTGCAATCTTAAAATTGCTTCTTCACCGGAAAACGCTCAAAGGAAAGCAAGAAACTGTCTTTTAATGAATTTTTTAACACTGTGATGACTTGTTTATATACTTTATTTGATATTCCTCCTTGCGAAGAGATGCGGGTTCGAGTCCCGCCTGAGACAAAATTTTTCAAGTTTATATACTGATATTATAAGTGCAATTAAGTTGCTAAAATATCAAATATCAAAGGGACTCGAACCCGCATCTCCTTGCGAGGAGATGCGGGTTCGAGTCCCGCCTGAGACAAAATTTTTCAAGTTTATATACTGACTTGTTTATAGTTTTGATTATATCACTTTTTTTACAAAATGATCACTAAACTTGTTTACAGTTTTATTCATTAAATATTTAATAAGCATAACTACCGGGTGCCCTTCGGTTCGTCTAAAATTTAAAGACCTAATTTCATTTGGCCGAACCCTATTGACCTTAACTCATAACGTATAATTATTGTCTTGTCTAACATTTGTTTTCGCACTATTATAGTTTGGTCTAAAAACTGAAAACCCTAATTTCAGTATGTCTTATATCGAATGCAAATACAAAAAAAATTATTCGCATCTTTTTTTTAGCATTACGCTTCGTTTCAATACGAAGAAAGAAAGAAGAAACCGACCCCAAGCAGTCTTGTCTGCCCTACACATAGAGTGTAATTCAAAAGCGTGTAGGTGCGGAGGGGCGACGTGGCCCGCGGATTGAGGAGCAGGAGACTGAGGCTAGCGCTAGAAAGCCGAGGCTGCGGTGGTGAGCGTAAGCCATCTGTGACGATTAGCACGCGTGGGACCGCTGGAGTCCCACAGCGCCGAAGCCTCGAAGTCTGATAGTTTGGATGCATGCATGCATGATTGCTTGTTTGCATGCATGCTTGCTTGTTTGCATGCGTACTTACTTTTTTGCAAGCATGCATGCATGCATGGCTATTTCAAATATTGATACTTTTTTTACATTCTGCGAATAAAAATTTGGAACAGTAAATGGTAGGTGTCATATTTTAGGCTAATAGTTTGTGTGCCAATGACAATTATTAGGAGTACAAACAATTCGGCATTCCGATATATACCCAAAACTACCTTTTGCTACATTTAGGAGATTAGGCAGTTGTTTGCAACTATATTGTCACATAACAATGTGATGCGGGTGGCGTCAGAGCGATCGTCTTGGAAGGGGTAATCTATACCTAGTTATGGGCTAGTTTTAATGAGATGATAATGCTGATAATGAATAGAGTTGAAGTGCGTAGCAATAGCCAGATATTGTTTTGTGTATGCACAGGGAAACCACAGAGCACAAAGTCAATGCGGTCAACGATATTTGGTCTCATTTGACTTCAAACTATTTCAAAGGTCATAAGGATTGACTTTTTGAATATTTATTGTATTATGCAAAATAATATCAAATCGAAAAGTTTCGGCAATGATTGAAGTCATTGCAATAACCAAAACAAGAATCTGAACTTATCTTCATGTACTTTGCTTGCATCCTTCAAAATAATATCGAGTAGTAGCACAGTATCGTATGTTAAAATCTTAATAGTAATAAAAATATTTTGGCTGTAGTTACTTTAAACTTTTGAAAAAACTTAGCCGTTTTATTTTTATAAAATATTACTATAGAAATGATTAAAAAAAAATTGTTTTAATTTATGATTCTGCATGATTTGGTACATAACCGACATATTGTATTAGTCAGATAATAACCTTTTAACACTTATTAAAGATCATTAAATCTATTTAAATTATGGGGATTTTTAATCTTAATGTATGCATCTATATAGGGGAGCGGGGGAACGTTGTTACAGGGGTAAGAAGTTACACGCGTTTTTTACCGGGATTGTTAACTTTTTGATGGACAGAATTGGACTCATTCGTCTTCTTATAGCGTCGTGCATTAAATAAAAACAATCAGTGACCCGCCAATCGCTGTCCCGATTTCAACCAAGTTAAAAAATCCTTTACGAAATTTTTGATTCCTGATGTCTATATTTTTTATTTTGTCTTAATGTTTAACCTCGAACGTTCATAATATATCTAACTTTAATTTACAATATTGTTTTATTCTACTATCGATATCCATTAATAATGACATCAATTCATATTAAAAAACGTGTCATGGGGCAAGTAGTTACAAATTTTAACTTTCATGGTCACTATCACTAGAGTTATTCAATTCGGGGTTTATACCATGTACCTTATTTACGAGTATTATGAGTTTCCGGGTTCTCCTGTGATCATGGCGCTTGCAACAGTGCCGAAATATCGGAAACTCATAATAAATAAGGTACATGGTATAAACCCCGAATTAAATAACTCTAGAAGTAGTTACAATTTTTTAGGGTAAGTTGTTACATAATATACGAAACAACTTACCTTTCTTTATCTTCTATAATATAAGTGCCATAAAGATGTTGGAATCCAAAGTATTTTAGTTTGCCAAAAGTTTATTAAAATAACTAATTAGGAAGTGAAAGTGAATAATTTATTACAAGTTGTTACTTGCAGACGAAGTCTGTGTTTTTATATAAGATTTAAAAATGTTCCTGCCAAAGTGATTTTCTTACTAAAAAAAACTTAAATAATTATGAAACTGTATAAAGTGATCTCTATAGTTTATAAGGTTTTAACATAATAATAAAAAAAATATGTATCATTGATGATTTTGTTTATTTATCTACCGTAACATCGTGCCCCGATGATGTAACAATTAGCCCCAATTCGGGGGTAAGATGTTACAATCTACTTGTTTAGTTAAATTTCCCATTGTGAAAAGATTTCATAAATTTTAATAATTTTTCAGTCTAATTTTAATAGCCAAATAGACATACTAACCATACAAGTAATCAAATGAATAATTTATTTGATAGCTTTTGTCATATTTACAACTATCTAAAAATTGTAACAACGTGCACCCCGCTCCCCTACCTAAGTAAATAAATAAAATCGAATAGCTTGTTTGCAATTTAAAATACTCAACTTTTCACTGAATGCATAAAAATGTAAATATGTGCGGCACATCATTAGAAAAATTAAAAAAAATCGTTTCAAAAATTTGTCTGTCCGTTTATTCCGGCTAATCTCTGAAACGGATAGACCGATTTTTGCTTATGTTTTATAGAGTAATTCAAGATTTCTTTCTATTGAGTGATTTCATTAATTCTTGTAGTCCACGCGAACGCAGTAGCGGGCACAGCTAGTAATACGAATAAAATGATATTTCTGTTATTTTTATCTAATTTATGACTGTGGATGTACGATGTAGAAATATTCAGTAGAATTTTAGCTTTCGCAACTAAACATAGTACTATCGGAAAGGCGATACATTTACAAACAGAAGCAAAATAAACGACCACTCTGGGGCCTGGGCATTTGTAAATATTAGCTAAAAGCGCTTGTTTACATTATACAAACTAGTAAGTGACCTTACTAATAAAGTAAATGTAGATTGAGTAGCAAGTTTGTTCGTGTAGTGCCGGTTTGAATAGAAGAGTGTAAAGTAACAGCCTATAATCATCTTACTGCAGGGCAAAGGCCTCCATCATTGAATCCCAGTTACCATAGCAATGATGAGTACAGGTATAATCACCACGCTTGCCACATGCGGGTTGGGGATCACAAACCCGAACAATGTTCGAAAATTCGAAACTTTTTGTTGCCCGACCCGGGGATTGAACCTGGATTCCCGAGATCTTGGCCCGGTATTTAAACCACTAGACCAAAGGGGCGTTAAACAATTAAACAGAAGAGTGTATTTGAATATTATATGTATAATTGTATTAAAACCAACAAAGAAACAAACGAACTATCAGAAATGTAACAGGTTCAAGTATTTTCTTTGGCCTTAACAATTTCTTTCTCTTAAAAACACAAGTGGTATAACGATGGTACGGAACACCCAGTACCTACGAATGTCAGACACGCTAGCTTTTTTATGATGTTGACACACTCAAAAATACCCATGGGATAGAAAAGAAAACAATGTCCTCATTTTTTTTAAACGGTTTTATTTAGCTCACCCCGTTTGTTTTATTTATTATTCTTGGGTCAAATTTAGTAATTCAAATTTCACCCTCTTCTTGTCAACCGATTAATCTGAAATTTTGTATACACTTTGGATTTTGATGACAATACAATTATGTTTATTCATTATCATTATAAATTCAAGATGGCCGCCGCTACAAAATGGCGGATAATTTATGTTTTATTAATCCCATCAATATGGGTATCAAATGAAAGGGCTCAACAAGCAGAATACAATATACTATAAAAAATTGAAATCCAAGATGGCTACCGCTACAAAATGGCGGATAACGTAGGTTTTATCAATCCCATCAATATGGGTATCAAATGAAAGGGCTCAACAAGCAGAATACAATATACTATAAAAAATTGAAATACAAGATGGCGGCCGCTACAAAATGGCGGATAACGTAGGACTACGTATAGAGGAGTTGGACTGCAATAAACTAACGGGCAAGAAACCTTGCAATAATGAAGCACTAAATGAATTAAACAGAATGCGAAATAAAAACTAAAAACTAGAAAATAAAAATAGGTAAAAAAACTTTTTAAGTTAAACGGTTTTATGTTAAACATACATTGCAATGTTTAAGATAAATGTACTAAAAACCAAAAAATAATAAAATAGATACAGTCGTGGGAATTATAAACATATGCATAGACTAGACTAAAATAAAACCGTGGGGCACGTCTGCAATTTTGAGACAAGGTTTCCCCATTCTAGCCCTACTTATCACACGTCCATCGTTGTCGGTTGAACAACTGCCTAATTATAGTGTAACATTACAAAACAAACATTTTAATCAACGATTGTAGACAATTGACGTGCCCCACGGTTTTATTTTAGTCTAGTCTATGCATATGTTTATAATTCCCACGACTGTATCTATTTTATTATTTTTTGGTTTTTAGTACATTTATTTGTATTGGCTTTACCCTAAAAAAACTTTATTTTAAGATTTTATTTTACCAATTTGTCAGTTGTGATTGTTTGTACTATGTAGTGAACTATGTGCTGAAAATCAAAAGTACTTTAGTCTAGTTTTTATAAAGGTATAACATGCGTGCCTTAACCTTATAAAAATTTTAAGCTATTGCATAGCTTCTATCGCGGGCCTTGAGCGTGGAGACCGAATCCAGAAATTCCGTAACGAAAATAATCTTACACCCACACCCACACACTCGGGGCGAGGCACGATCGAACAATTTTGAATTATCGAAATTTAAAAGAATTTAGAAAAAAATAAGGACTTTGACAGTATGGTTGCCTATGGTAACCATAATATTTGCCATAATAACAGAAAAATTTAATTACAAAAGTAAAACTTACAAAATACATAAAATTATAAAATTAAGCTATTGCTTAGCTTCTATCGCGGGCCTTGAGCGTGGAAACCGAATCCAGAAATTCCGTAACGAAAATAACCTAACACCCCCCACTCCGACCGGCACAGTGGTGATACTTTTTAGTTGTATAATTGCATAAGTTGATAAAAAATGCTATGCAATAGCTTTACCGCGGCAGTCTCCGAGTGCCACACGTCTTTTTTTTAAATTATTCGAAACTGACTGCTTCGATTATTTCATTTAGCCTCAACTCTGTCTCTTGAAAACATACGAGTAGGTATAATAGTACGATGGTCGATGGTACATTAGAACATTAGGAACACGTGACAGACTCGTTCTCGCTTTTACTGAAAAGATTTTTTGTAAACAATGAGATGTCAGTGAGTTTGCCTGACATCATCTATTATTAACGGCGCTCGTCAATCAACCCGGTTATTTTCGCCGACGTATTTATTTGACTGACGTTCGCCGCAAATAATTGGACGCGTGCTCCCAAGAGATGAAGTGTGGTACAGACAGACGCAGATATTGTGTGTTTGAAAAATAAAATGTGGACAACATTACATGTATTGACAAAAATATGTGACTGTTGAAGCACTCGTTTGTGGAAATCAGAAACAAAGAAGGTATCACAAACACCCAGACCGAGGAAAATGTAGAAAATCTTTTTTTTTTACTACATCGAAACGTCAGGGAATTTGTGGCTTGCATACCATACATACCAATAAGCACTGCCTAACCTGCCTTCTTCGTCTAACTAAATATAATACAGACCCTTGCAATACTCCTATAGTTAAGTATTATAAAACTTAGATACTGCATACTCTACCCAGAATTGCTGAGCATGACCTTGTCGGGAATGAAACCTCGGCGCAGGCTTTACTTTGAAAACCGGTTTTTTCGATACTCCACCATGGAGGTCATCAAAAAGCTACGCGTAAAGCCATTGTAAAAAGAAGCCAGATTTACTTGTAAGTGCGTGACGGGCCCCATTTGGTGGACCGACGATCTGGTGAAGTCTGGTGAAGGACGTTGTTAGGCACTGGAAGCGGGTGGCGCGGAGCCGATCTTTTGGGGATCCTTAGAGGATGTCTATGTCCAACAGTGGGCGTCGTTCAGCTAAGCTGATTATGCCAATAATGATAACAATCATAGTATATATCTGCGCTTTAGCTTTCTACAACCGATTGTAACTGAGCTAAACAGCAGACGGACAGACAAACGGAATTTAGAAAAACTGTAAGGGTTCTTTGTTGGCTACAGAACCCTTCTTAAACTCTGGCTTTTCTTAAAGAACATAATATATATTATCATCCGTCGATAAATAGTAAAAACAAAATACAGAAGCCGATACAAAAATGACACTGTTCTGATGCCTTAGACACGAGTTCACCGATTCTTAAACAGCCGGTAGGTAATAGATTGACGATTAATTTGACACAATTCCAATACAAAATATGTCAAATTATATTTTAAACGCTGTTTAAAACTTAAACGTCTGCTGGTGAACTCTACCCTTACTCTGCAATACAAACCTCTATTTACTGATACGAGTATATCTGTCTCTTTCAGATACTTTAAGAAATCGGTATGAGTGATAAGAACAGATGGATTTGATTATACAGACAGTGTCTTGCGGAGTAAGGCCTTTGTTCTATGTGTCTACACCCAGCGGGATCCCATGTCTGGGAGACTTATGAGTGATGCAGAGAATGAGATCTGGATATGTTCTACTGAATAATGCTGAAAACAGCATTTGTACGGAACAATAATAAACGGAAATATAAGCTTCTTTCATCAACCTCCAGCCAGCGGCTATAAATTTTATTAATTTAGTGTAAAAGCTGCAATAATAACGTCCTTAGGAGAAAAAGTCCGCTGACTGGAGGTTTCCTTGCAGTTTAATTGTGACTGAATTAAGAACATTAGAAGAATGTTTTTTTTAATGAACAGAACACATATAGATCTAAAAGTTGATAGAAATACTTTCCAAATAATTTTCTGTATCACTCATAAGTCTCCCAGACATGGGATCCCGCTGGGTGTAGACACATCTCTGTTCTAGATTGAATGAGTGACGTTGATTTTATATCAGACTCAGCTTTAAAAAACAGAAATTATGTCAAAATGCAATAGTACTTAGGGTTATTTAATAAAGTTTATGTCATGTTGTGTCTATTTGATTAATATAAATTGTACTAAATGCATTCTCAAACATAGTTAAGACTTTTTTTTAAAGCTGATTGCGTATTTTAAATATTAAGTCAAAGTTATTATCTAAAAAATAAATAGACTATTCATTTCCGAAACAATAATTCTTTACACCTAAATCAAATTACGTGCTGGCGAAGGTTGATAAAAGTTAATTTCACGCGACATAACCACGGTGTTACGGAGCAGAAGTTTATTATTATATAGGTAGATATTTGACAATGTTATGATATAAAGCAACCTTTAATCTTTCCACAGTAGGGAACTTAATTACAAGTCATTTTATTGTTTATCTAATAAACATATTATGGTATATTCCCAGTATTTAGCAAACTGTACTTTTAAACATTACTTTTAAACCGAGTTCAAGACAAATATTTTCCACTGTAAACAATTTTCAATCCGTTTTTTCGCTGGCAGTGTTCCATGGAAAAATTCATATGCTCAAGAATTAGTTTGCTTAGATACGGAAAACTGCTAAAATTAAAAACTGATTAACTAGATATTTATCTTAAGCCCACAATATGATTGTAAAAATTACTCGTAACAATTTTTTCGCCCGCAACTTGCACTACAGTTACACTTAAGGTAGACTTCGGAGCAATGCGGCTTGCGGCTTGCGTCGTGCGTCATGCGTCACTTGCGGCCCACGCGGCCATGCGGCTGTACTTTGAATTAAAGGAGTGTATGAAACCCTTTCCGAGCGAAACGTCGCGGCCGCATGCGTCGCTCACCGCGTGGGCCGCAAGTGACGCATGACGCACGACGCAAGCCGCAAGCCGCATTGCTCCGAAATCTACCTTTAATATCTCGCGGGCGTAAACCTGTGCTTATGTCGAAAAATCCAGTAGTTCGTGATTTATGGATCGATATCCATCGATCGCCTATTACGGAGCGCCTATGCGCACCGCAAGCGACAAAGCGCGACAGTACGGGTCTGACGAGCCGCCGCGTTCACGTATTTTGTAGTTATTTAAAACATAGTAATTAAGTTTAGCATTTAATGAAATCAAACTTTGCGAATATATCTATAAATATTTAGTAGCTTTAAACAAGCATAAAATTTTGATTTAAAATGTCCGTAGTTTAGTCGTCAAATTTAAAAAAAAACATAAAAAACATAAAAGCATAATAGGCAGACCGACGTCATAATATAAGTAATAACTGCCGAATGAAAATATAATCGTGACGTTAAACTGGCATAATCACCACGCTTGCCAAGGTGATAACAAACCCAAGAAACCTTCGAAAATTCAAAACTATTTGTTTCCCGATCTGGGGATCGAACCGGGGTCCCAGCCCGAGATCTTGGCCCGGTATTTAAAACACTAGACCAACGGGACCAAGTTTGGAAGTCACGTCAGTCAAAAACCTGTAATAGGCGGCTTGAATAATGCTGACATTAGATAATCTTTAGGAATTATCATACAACATGAACAATATACAAATATGTATATGTATATATGTGAGAATTGAGTGAGGTCAAAACAGTCAACAAAAATTGTTGGTGGATATACAAGAAAATACATACGCGTAGAAACATGATCTCACAAATCTTCGCCTTTGGAGGGTCGAAAAATTGTATATAGTTATTTTTCGAGTGTGCTAATCATCCTTTCTATCAAGGTCATAGAACAATTTCATAAACAAAATTGATTACATAAAAAATATCTAGAGACGATACTCTGGTTCCAACAGACCAGTAATTTCCGAATGAATTCTCAAATAGAGCAGAAAATAAAAGGATGGTCTATAAACTTGTAAAGGAATCAGATGCCTTACTCTGCAACACGAAGCTCGTATTTACGGATATATCTGTCTCTTTCAGATACTTTAAGACATCGGTATGAGTGATAGGGACAGATGGATTCGAATATACTGACATTGTGTTGCGGAGTAAGGCCTCAGGGTTAGACAACATTTCGTACTTCAACTATTCTGCAATGTGGCTCGTATTTGCTCTATGATTTTAGTTTTGCGGTAAAGTTTGTTTAGTGTTTGAAATCTTTGGTAAATTTGGGGTTATTCTAGGCTTTACTCTAAGCGATAACTAACAAAGTCGTTTGCCCGGACCGACTATTTGTTTATTTAAAACTATATAAAGTCTAAAAATCTGAAGAAAATGGATTTGCTTTTTAACATCAGTCATGAATGTCATGATAGGTACACTTAACAGAGAATTAAAGTTATGCAGCGAGAAACTTTTTGCTTTTAAATCCTATTACATATATACCTAGCTGATACATACCTAGATATTAAATAGGGGTAACAAAATGAGAATAAACGGGAAAACCCTAAAGTTATTGCCAATTTTTAATTTGGACAAAGGAATGATTGCCATAAACAATTCCAATTTTCAGTAAGTAGGGAACTAAACATTGTGTTGAAACTGAATCCCTTAACTACTTATAGGCACGACCTGGGCACTACAGCACATAGTAAAAAAGGACATTTAGAAAACCTGGGCTCATTATAAAGTTAAGTTAAATTTGTCTTCTCATTGTTGTCAGGGCATTTTGAGCACCAACTACTGTAACTACTGTATCCATTACGTTCGCAAACCTCTTGCGCTCCGCGTTCCCGTAACCGCTCTGGTGGAGACGGTATCGTATCTCCATAGAAACACGCACGCTCCGCAGTCCTCTTGCGAACGAGCAGACTGAGCTCCCCTTTGTGTTCGCCCAAAAACCGCCACCGATTGGAGCACTGAGCGCGGAGCGCGCACCGTTGCACGCTCCAGGAGCGTGAACGTATCCACTATATGAGCAGTTGCAAGAGCGCGGAGCGCAAGGAGGTTCGCGAACATAGTGGATACCCAGCTTAAGACAGAAGCATTTAGTTTTACGTATGAGTTTAAGTACCACTCTACTCATAGTAACTCATCTGTTTATTTATTCAAGAGAATATATAATTACTAAATAGCCAAGAAACCTTCAAACACATGACTTGTACCTACATGAAAATTTAACAAATTAATACGCGATGTAAATTCAGAGATTCAAATATGTTTGCCAATTTCAATGTTTACTAATAAAATGAAATCCGACGCTTACCAAAACATATTGGTTCGTAACAAATATTAATTTCAGTTTGGTAATATTGATTTGAAGGATCAAAGGATGTTTATTTTAATTTCATTGGTCGGTAAATATTGCATTTGATTTACAGTTCAAAGGTATTATGATTCATTTGGAATACTTGGAAAAGTATTTGCAATCGTGGAAAATTTATTGAGTGGATTTCGATCGTACAATCCATAAAAATTTAATATCCTTACTAATATTACAATTATTATTGTGAAAGTTTAGTTGGATGTCTGTTATCCAATCATACCAGTAAGGCAGAACAGGTCGGGATAAAATTTTGCATTATGAAATAGTAGATAGGCCACCTTGTATCCGGAAAAAATAAGTTCTCTGTGAGATTTTGTAAAAATTTCAAACTATACGCATACAAAGTGACGGGTATTAACTAGATTAGTAATAAAATAGTGTGACATAATAAGATGAAGTATCACAAAATGACCGTTTTTTATCTACATAATTGAATAAAAAAAAAAAGGTTTTAACAAGTTAAGAACCCAATAAACGGATGCCGATGCTCAATATTAAACTTTGTCTATAAATGTGTTTTTTCAGTATTTCGCATACATAAAAAGATATTTAAAATCTACCAATCTAAATTAAAAATTTCAAGTCATTTAAATATCTCGGTCATGTGTTGACTCCCGACCGCAAGAATGATGAAGATATTGAGAGGGAACGGAGGGCGTTGTCAGTAAGAGCGAACATGCTGGCTCGAAGGTTCTCACGTTGCTCACTGGAGGTTAAGATAACATTGTTTAGAGCGTTCTGTACATCTTTCTACGCGTGTAGCCTTAGGGCCAAGTATAGTCAAGGGGCTTACAACGCTCTCCGTGTCCAGTACAACAACGCTTTCAGAACGCTGCTGCGGCTACCTCGCTTCTGTAGTGCATGCATCAGGGATGTTAGCTGAAGCAGGCGTAGACTGCTTCTATGCAACAATGCGAAAGCGATGTGCATCCCTGGTGCGAAGGGTCCGGGCGAGCGGTAACAGCGTCCTGAATATGATCGCTGGTAGACTAGACTGTGTGTATGTCAGCCGTTCTTGCGCCATTAAGGGGGTTATGGTGCAGGAATGGCCATTATAAACTGTGAAAGTTGTTTAATTTTTAAATATTTTTACTAACATTATGTTTAATGAAAATAAATGGATTCAATTCAATTCAATTTATGAAATTATTGTAAACTTAGGACCTTACTATTTATTTAAACTATTAAAATGATTTATTAAAATAAACTTAATTAGGTAAGTATAATTTCGAAAAAAAAATATCATTCGTCGAATCCAACTCGTTCGGGACGCTACGAAAAAATCTTCGATCCAAATAACCTTAGTATCTCAAGTCGTAAGTCTTTGACCAGTGATGACATGGAACTGAAACGTGGTAAATATAAGGTATGTTCGCGCTTAAATCCTGCTTTTTAAATATTTTACAACGCGATAGTTTTAAAGCAGTTACTGAAACGTGGTCCCTTAATATGGATCTAATAAGAAGGTCGAGGCCTAAGACCAGTCCTTGTTTGTCTGATACACACACGTACGCACGTACTGTATTTTCTAATTTTGTTTTTAAATAATTGATGCCTTGGTAATTTAGTACTTATAATATTAATCCACTGAAGAGCGATTCTTCCTAATACAGACGATGTTTCGTCTAAAGGGAAGTTCCCACACAATACATTTTTATTGTAATATTTACTAAGTTACTGAAATAAAAATATTTGAATTTGAAATTTGATGATTAATTGAACACACACGTACTGCCACTGCTTCTCTTTTAAACAGAAACACTATAAGCTATAATTATGACAGAAATAGATCAAATACAATAACGCCTACATAATTTAAATGTAGTTTTTGCACCAGTGTTTGAGATTGTTTACACGCTCCCACATGGTGACTTTACAATAACAGTGAAGTTATCTGCTGAATGCTTGACCTTTATAATAAGTTTCAGTCTTAGAATAAATACAAGACCAATTCATTATGGTTTCAATTCTTGTATAATAAGCTAACGCCCCGTTGGTCTAGTGGTTTATATACCGGACCAAGATCTCGGGTTCGATCCCTGGGTCGGGCAACAGAAAGTTTCGAATTTTCCAACATTGCTCGGGTTTGTGATCACCAAGCCACATTTGGCAAGCGTGGTGATTACGCCAGTACACATCATTGCTGTGGTAACTTGAATTCAATTATGTAGGCCTTTTTCCTGCAGTGGGATGATTATAGGCTGTTACTTAAAGCTTTAATTGGTATTAACTTTGTATCTAACATAGCTTTTAGGAATTGGACAAAATTTCGCAAGTATTTTGAACACTTTCCTAATACCTATTGTAAATGTAAAAATAAGTCTGTTAAGTTTTCATGCCTATACTACATACTCAACCGATATTAATAAAATTTGGTAAAAAGATAGCTTAAACCTTGATAGAGGACATACGCTGTTTTTATCCCACTTCTTGCTTAGGTTTCTATCCTCGTGATAAAAAGCTAGTATGACTTATAAATTATGTCCATAAAATTACAATTAAATTCCATAATAATACTAATTATAATAAACAATTCAATAAGAATAAGAATAAGAATAATGTTTATGACATAGTAAATATTGACAATGGTCTCGAAAATTTACGGTGACTGCTGAACTAAGCGAATTGCCTGAATCTCAGTAGTCAGATAAGAAATCATTAAAAAAAGGAAGAGACATAACAGGTACTAATAAATAAATGAATGAAATTATTTTTAAGTTAAAAATTTATAACAATTTGTGTGTGTGTGTGTGTGTGTGTGTGTGTGTGTGTGTGTGTGTGTGTGTGTGTTTGTGAGTGAGTGTGTGTGTGAATAGAACTAGAGGATATTTAAAGCATTTTTATAAGGTCTTCTGTTTGCTGGTAGTTTAGCTCTGCAAGCCAGGATTTGATAATCTGCTTAGCATGCTGCATGCTTAGCTTTGTACATGGTGGCTTTTTTAATTTCAATTTTACGGCAAACGCAGTTGTATAGTCGCGGCAAGAGGAAGAGTGGATGATGTCTTGCGAAAGTAGTGTGGGATGCTTGGACTTGCACTTTGTATAAACGTTTCCTGATACGTTGATCGTAGTCAGGGGATGCAAGTGCAATTTTGTGTGCAGCCAGAGCGGCTTGAAGTATGAAAAGTTGGCGAACTCTGGGAACATCGCATTTTTTATAAAGAAGGTCAGTATTAAATTTAAAGGGTTTACGAAATATTACTTTTAATACTAAGCGTTGGGCTCTTTTCAGTTCAATTAAAAAAGATTTTGCCATTCCACCCCAAGCCTTGTTACAGTATATTAGAAATGACTCGCAAATAGCCTTGTAGACTAAAATTAACGTGTCCTTCGATGCCGACTCCCTCAAGGCCCTCATCACAAAAGCAGTTCTTCGGACACGGGCCGATAATTCCGTCACATGTTGTCGATAAGACATGTTTTCGTCTACTACCACGCCGAGGTATTTAATTTGACATGTACTACTCACTTGTGAGCAACAACACGAAATCTGATTCTGAGCTTGGCGGTTGCAATTATGTATCCTAAGAACCATTACTGGCGGGGGTCGGGAGGCTCGAGTTTTATGGAACGCAATAAACTTCGTTTTGTCTAAATTTAGGGTGAGTAAGTTATTCTTTAACCAATTCACGATTTGAGCCATACCCTTCTCCGCCGCTTCATAAGTACTCTTCCATGTTGGACCTTGGAATAGTATGACAGTGTCGTCTGCGTAGCTTACAAAACTAGCGTCTTCTACAGTAAGGTTCGACAGGTCAGATATGTAGACGAGAAAGAGCATTTGGCCAAGAATACTTCCCTGTGGCACTCCAAACTCTATTGGTAAATCGTCACTTAAGTCCAACCCACTCTCGTTCGCTGTCTGCGACCAGTCAGGTAGCTATTAAACCATTTCAGGCATACTCCACGAAAACCAAAGCAGTCCAGCTTCTGCAAGAGTATCGGTATCGACACGGTGTCGAAAGCCTTGGCGAGATCAATGAATACACCTAGGCAATGTTTTTTTTTTATCCAGAGCATTTGACACGATGTCACTCACTGCCGATACTGCGTTTTCAGTTAATTTTTCGCGCCTGAAGCCAAATTGTGTAGCTGGAAGGAGCTGGTTTCTTTCAAGGTAGGTTACAATTCTTTTGTTAACTATTTTTTCGAGTAGTTTTGAGAATATTGGTAATAGAGATATTGGACGATAGTTGGAAGGAATATCTCTATTGCCTACTTTATGTATTGGAGTTATTAAAGCGGTTTTCCAGCATTCTGGGAAGATGCCCGATGAAAGACTCAAATTAAAAATGTGTGTTAAGGGTGTCAGGATAATGTCTTTGATATGTTTGATAAGGGTTGGTGTGCATTTCTCAATTCCAGGGGAACTGTCCGGCATCAATTCTGTAATAAGTATGTTCACCTCATCCTCATCAGTCGGTGAGATATAAAATGATCCTGGATAAAGGTATGCATCTTAACTTTGGCAGCTAATGTTTCCTGCGTTGAAGAAAGCTCAGTGAGACTTTTAAATGCAATATTTTTACCAACGTTTGCGAAGTATTCATTGCAAAAATTAAGTGATGAGATATGATCAGTCTTTATGTTACATAATTCTGTATTTGTCTTATGAGTCTTATTTAAGTGACATATATCTTTGATGGTTTTTCAAAGCTTTTTTGAGTTGTTTTTGTTGATAGCCAGTAAATGGTTTTCATATTCAGACTTTACCTTACGAAGAAGATTGTTTAGGAAGTTTCTATATCTTCTGTATATAATTTGGGCAATCTCACTTGAAGGGTTTCTTCTAGCTTCGAGATTAAGTTTATCTCTATGTCTTTGACATCTAATTAGTCCAGGTGTTATCCAGGGTTTAAGAATCAATTTTGATCGACTTATTTTAACTTCTTTACTGTTATTACTTATTGCTTTTGTTACAATGCTGTTCAGGCTGTATGCGGCTATATTTACGTCTTGGCAACTTATTACGGAGGCCCAGTCTGCTCCATTAATTTCATCTATGATAGCCAGGTTGTCTAATATAAGTTTCGATCGTTTTGATTCTGGCTTGACCTTATCTATACTTGTTGCTATTACACAAATATCGTGGTCTGTGGTACCCGACGAACATACCATACCTATTGTGTTTCTAATTTTTTTTACAAAGCAATGATCTAGGCAAGCTTGAACCCTTGTGGGCTTTGTTATAGCAGGTAGCAGTTGATGTTGCGCAAGTAAAGATATGTAATTAGCAGTGTGTACATTCAGTGGCTAGGATATGATATCAAGGTTAATATCACCTATAAGAAAAATGTGCTTTATCCTGCTGTGACTATGCAAGATGAAGTCGAGAGAGCTAAGAAAATTGTTTGGATCATTAAAGGATGGTGAACGGTAAATACCCAGAATCAATATGTCAAGACCTATGCTAATCTCAAGACCATTGCAGTCATCGCAACTTGACTCTTTTGTCACTACGTCACAGCTTTCCCTGACATAAGATACAACACCACCGTTCTGATTTATGTACCTATGCGTTCGAAAGTATGTGTACCCAGGTAGGTGTGGAATTATTGTGTTCTCGTGTAACCAACACTCCGTTAGGATAATCAAATCTAGATCAATGTTTAATCGTTTTAGGGATATCAAGAAAGCATTGAAGTTATGCTGGATGCTTCTGATATTATATGATACAAGTATTAGCCTAAAATTTTGACCTTGTGATAAATAAATGCTACAGGTGTCAATCTCGTTAACAAGATGGCAGTCTATAGAAAGCGTTTCTTCAAGATCAATAGCAATGTTATTTATGTTAAAAATATAAATACGAATATGTAGTAATAGTAGTTAAAATTTTGTAAAGCCATTTTGAGACTGCATTTTCCTGATACTGTTTTAACCCCGTGTATGTTGCCTCCTCTTGTTCGTAATGATGATATGTATGTAAGTGTAAGTGGGTATGAATGTATGTAGGTATGAAAGTGTAAGATGGGTTGAAGGGTAAGTAATATTTTTCAAGTCCTCCCAAAAAATAAAAAATTATAGAGGTTATTAAATAAAAAATAATAAAAATCAATTGCTGAGTTATGACGCTTGAGCTAGGGCTGCGTATGCTCATTGTTTCCTTCTGGGTGTTTTGCAGGTCCAACTCTTTGATCCAAGTCCTGGAAGCTGAAGATACGGGTAGCAGGTTTGCCGTCAGCTTGCCTGACGAATATACCTCCATTGCGTATCCAACTATAACGAAATTCGTAGTCTTTTGCGCGAGCTCGAACGACTCGAAATAACTGCCGGTTTTCCTTAGTCAGACGCTCGTTAAAGAATACTGGCGTAATTTGCCCGTCAAATAGGTGTTCCGATGTAAGGCGCCTGGATTTTGCCGATTTAATTAGTTCGTCTCGCTTCAGTTTCCTAGTTAGTTTTGCTACAATAGGGCGTGGAACTTGGTTCTTAGGCGAGGTTGTAGTTGATTTAAGAGACAAGGAGTCAACCCGAGAAACTTCATCAATGTCAGATTCAGAGAGCTCGACACCCATTTTATTAGATGCAGTTATTAAAATGTGATTCAGATTTTCACCCTTAGTTTCCGGCACTCCAGATATCTCTAGAACCTTTCTCAAGTCAGCTTGTTCTTGAGTTGCTAGTCGCTCTTGAAGTTTGTTGACTGTAATTTTAAGGCTGCTTATTTCTGACTGGCTTTTCGTAGCTGCTGAGAGTGTTCTTTTAGTGTTTGAGTTAGTGTTTCTGAAATTGTGAACACTTGATGTTGAATTTCAGAATTTTGATGTTTTACTTCTGTAATTTCCTGCCTTAGCTGTCTTAGTTCAGCTATAAGCGCCGACAGGTCAATATTTTGGGTCGTCTTTTCTTCAGCCTTTGGTTTTGCTGTTCGAGATTTACTTCCGCGTGACATGTTGATGTTTTCAGATGATTTTGTGTTGTCGTTACAGTGAGTAGACAAAAGGCTTCGAGCTGGTGTAGAGTTTATATCGCCTCTAGGTCGTAAGATCATACAAGAAGGACATAGCCAGTTGTTTTCATGTCTTGCAGCATATTCGTTGTAAGTATCTAAAGATATATTAACGCATACTAAGTCAAAGCTTTTAGTGCATTGTGAACATTCCATGTAATAAAGATCCCGAATATAATTACCACAACCCGCGCAGTTTGTATATATATAAATATAGACAAATAACTAATTCCAATTATCGTCTCCATAATAATAACTATTATTGATAAATTCAGTTACAAATAAAAATAAAATAAAATATATTATATTACATTACATTTATTTTCATTTAAAATATTAAATATCTTATTTAAATAACGATCCCCCGCGGACACACCGGGTACCAGCACATGTGCTTGCACCCAGTGTCTCCGCCGCGGGCAGTCCGGCTTCTCAATAGGCAACCTCAGGATGACGTTAGTGCTCCCGCGCACCCTGCGCTGCAGAGAAGCAATGCGGCGTCGTAGCACCGTATGAAAACCATCCGTGAGCGCGAACATTGCTGACGCGCTCCAGAAACGCTGGAGCCCCAACAATATTATTATATGCTAACATTACTTATATATATTTATTATTCAACTAGTCATACATTTACCTACAGATAGAGATCGCTTTACGCGATAAGACCACCTCATTGTTGAAAATTTAATGATGTTAAATGTATATTATTTTGTATATTTTGATTATATTATTTGCATATTATATTATTAATATTATTAATATTATTTGTATATTATGTAATTTGTGTAATTACATATATTTTATTTATTTTTATTTATGTAGTTGTGTTATAATAATATTTAAGTTTAAGTAATCAGCTAATCAGCTATTATTTATGTTTGAGTAAATCGTTGACTTTGAGTATTGCTGTTTTAGTATTTATTTTTATTTATTTATTTTATTATTACTATTATTTTCTATTATTTTTTATTTTGTAATCTGTTGTTTAACATTCTGCCTTAAGCACTCTGACCACCTTCCCCTTCTTCATAGTTTTTTTCCTGTACCCAAAGGTTGTCTTGGCAGAGATCGCTCATTAGCGATAAGACCGCCTAAATTGTACATATTACTTTAAAAATTGTATGTTATTTCGTTGTTTGGTGTGTAATAAAGAGTATTCTATCTATCTATCTATCTATCTATTTTTTTGTCATACGTGTTTCGTGCAATAAAGTGCCATACAACATTGTATCGTATTTAAAATGCTTAACGATAGTCAAAATCTTATACGTCTAAATTATAACCTAAGTATATCTAAGCCTTAAAAGCTCCAAGCTTTCACGAAGCCTCGGAGGTTATATTCCCCGAGGCTTTTTTATGACGTAATCTAATCTTCTTAATTGCAGTGTGAATTTTTCAGCTAAGTTGACTGACTACGTGTCATTTCTGTAGAAAAATGTTTTAATAAAAAGAACAATGGAGAAAAACCATGTAAGTATTTTCTATAATAGGTATATAGGCTTGTCGTTTCTTCAAGTAGTTAAGTGAATTTTGATCCTTTAATATGGCTTATGAAAATATGGAACCACTTTTTTATGCCTGCAAATTATGTATTTTGATGTTTAAAGTTTCACTTGCGTTATTGAAATTCGTTGCTAGGGTTCATTAAATAGGTTCATTTTCAAAACATTTCGCATAACTAGTAAGCCTATAATCATCCCACTGCAGGGCAAAGGCCTCCATCATTGAATTCAAGTTTCCTAACAATGATGGGTACAAGCATAAACACTTGCTTGCCAAAGCGACTTAGTGATCGCAAACCCGTGCAATGTTTGAAAATTCGAAACTTTTTGTTGCCTGACTCAGGGTTGAACCCGGACCCCGAAATCTTGGCTCGGCACCTACACTATACAGTACCTTTCTTTGTTACCTACGTTATTTAAAGAGAGCAATTCCAGAAATTTCGAAACACAACTATAGCTAAAACAAACAATTACATTTTACAAGCGTCGCGTTCTGTAACGCAACGCAAATTGTCCAACGGTTTTTAGCAAGTCCACGAGACGTCGTTTGTTTTCTCTGCCACTTAACAGTTTTCTTTTAATTAAACTTCGGAGAAACGTAGACGGCCTGTCACACTCCATGGTAATGTATAATTAATTTGTTAATTATCTCATAATATTTGTGTTCACTGAGCTGAGTAGTAATATAATTGAGTGGCTTTTAATTAATTTTGGGACTAGGAGCCTGCCAGTGTCGCCACTAAGTCTTCAATTATATCCAAAGGCATATAATGACTACTAAACAGTATTTTAGCATCTTTTTTGTAAAACCATTTCTTTCGGATGTTGGAGGTACCTACTACAGTGGGCAAACTATACATTTGTAAGTCAATCATAAAAATACAGTCAGTCATTTATTTAATTCGTCTACAAAATATCTGGGTATCCCTGACTGACTATATTTTTCATAAAGGGCCTAACTTTTTATTTTAGAAGTTTGACGTTCACAGCATCAAGTCCTAGATTTGAGTATATGGTTTTAATTTAAACTTTACCTTAACGCATTCATAAGATAAACGGTTATGACAGCAAAATCATCCCACGACGACGAGACGAACATTCAAAGTGATTCTAAAAGATTCTGTTTTTCTTTTTGAAGCAGGGAACAATCCATAAGTTGTTATTAAATAAGTCCTTCTGGTGCATAAGGTCCATAGTGGCATTATGTCTATAGTATCATTACGTCTACAGTATCATTTCGTCCATAGTATCGTAACGACCAGTATAATTTCGTCTAGTTCATCAAATGGACCATAGTATCAATTCGTCCATAATATCAATTCGTCTAGCTATATTTTTTTTTTTTTGTAAATACATACTTATAATACATAGAAAACACCCAGACCAGTAGAAACAGACATGTTCATGCACACAAATATTTGTACTATGCGGGGATCGAACCCGCGACCCATGGCTCAGAAGCAGCGTTTACTACCGCTGATCCAAATGGTCGTCAAAGTTAATATTGTTTTAAGTTACTATTACAGACAAAGTGATCCCATATGGGTCTGTTATTTACTTTTAAGAATACCTATAAAATGTGCCGATGCTAAGACCATGTCTTTAAAGTTTTTTAGAGTTATTTAAAGTCAATAAATAACTACGTCATTGCAAAGCTAGGCGGTTGCTTATCTATGATATAGTGTACTTACAATTATCAGGACACAGTGACCCATCAAACCCGCATTCAGGGGTGTCGGGAGGGGGTGTCAGCCGCCCCCCAGCCCAGTGTATAGGCCGGTCAGGGATGAACTGAAGTGATGAATTGGCTGCAACGTATGTAGCAACAACCTGTGAAGAGAGATAGGTTTTAAAAGGTCGATTCTATAGAAAAATTGTAAGTATTTTTGTGGTAGGTATTAATGTGGCTTATGTGTGTAAATATTTGATAGTAGAATTTTGTTGTACGTAGGTATTTGAAAAATGTTTGCCATGTATATTTTGCAGTGATTCGTAAATTACTGAAACAAGACTTTACTATGGGTTTATTATACAGATTATAAAAAAAATTATAAATTCCCAAATTTTAAAAATATTCATAAAATATAAGGTACTTGAAAAAATAGTTTTAAGTAAAATATTGTCATCCTTGTCCATAAATTGTCTCAAGTGATTACAGACGAATCATCCAAACATGGCAAAATTTACATGTATTTCGCAAAAACGACATTAATTAGTTTCGATGTTAATTAAATCAAAGATAGCGTGATATATTATAACATAATAATATTATCACAATCAAATTAGATTTCACCTCCCTTACAAGAATTTAAAAAATGCTGATTTATTGAAACGAGGATGCAACTGGAGTGGAACTCAAGCCTATGAGATTTTCCCCGAAGCTCCATCCAAGTGAAATTAATCCCCTAATACCGCTCTTGTTTCTCACCAGTAAACGATGTAATCATAGAACAAGCTCCGTGTAGAGTTAGTGGTGCGATGGTTTGCGTATCACACAAGGGCTGCGATTTTGTTTTCCAGTCGAATTAATTTAAAAAAATTTTTTTTTAATCGTTGTGTCTAAATGTTGCGGGTGGCAATTAGAATATGGTCGTATTTCAAAAGTTGCGTTATGCAACTGATCCTGGCCTCTATCGTAAGATGTAAGAATTAAACGAGTCACGCCAAAAGTATAATAGGCCACTTGGAAAATTTAGAAAATACATTTTCTTTGAAGGATAGTAATCCACTCAGTGTTTTAATTCATCCGGTATACCAGAGGCTTTCATTTAAATAGACGAAACATCTTTACGAATATAAAAAAATATGTAAGTTACCAGATCAATTTGTCTGTAATATTTTAACGCTTATATCGCGCTGTAATATTTTAATCGGTTATTTTTCAGTTTGATACAGATAGATATACTCGTAGCGTCGACGAAAATTTAATGTGATCAATATGGTGGCCATTTCTCTATCACAAGAACGCGCGTGCTTAAACGTTAATGAATATAATACGATATCTCTTGAATTTTATTAGGTGTTAAAGTATGAAATTGCCGTTTTGTATGGACGAAATCGAAAAAAGTCATTTTTCCATACTAACAATTTTTTGGGTTTTTTAAAAACGCCTGAACCGTTTTCGATGCAATTAAAGGTGAAAGTTAGATGGTTATAAAGCTACGCATTATAGTATTTAAATTTCTGAAAAACAAAGTATATAATACAAATATACTTAATTGAAGCAAGAAGGTCAGCTGACACATTGTAAGGGGTCTTTTCAACGACTTCCTTTGAAGTAATAGGCACTATAATTGCATTTTTTTTAGTCAAAAGTTACTTTATATAGTTTTTGATACAATACAAAAGAATTACGCAATAATATGACTATACTTAAGAGCTATAAACAAAATAAAAAGTGTGAAAATAATCTGCAATTTCATACTTTAACCCCTATTATTTGAGAGCGTATGTAATAAGGAATTGATTATGAAAAGAGTTTTTATACTAGAAATACTCAGTTTTGCCTTGCAATGGTATTTTATTTTTTTATTTGGATTATTTAGGTAGGTATAGTATTTAAACAAGTAGCAACATTTTAGAAGGACTTATAGAAGAAAAATTATGTCTAATGGTATAGCGCCTCACCCTGCATGCGAGGAGATGCAGGTTCAAGTCCCGCCTGAGACATAATTTTTCAAGCTTAAATGCTGATATTATAATAGCAATTAAATTGCTTAAATATAATACAAAGTTAGACTAAAAGAAAGTTTTTTAGTCGGCTCTTACGACGAAAAAGATGGTGCAATTTTTCATTGTTTGCAATATCAACTAAGCGTGTTGTAATAGTAAGTGAATCTTCTTTTATGCTTTTTTCTTAGACCTTTAATACACATTACTCTGAATTTGTAAAAAATTGTTCGACTTTTCTGCTCATTCGTCATGCCATAACAATAAAATATATGTTTAACTTGAAAAACGTAAAAGATTTACACTAAAATTAACTTCTCGCCCCGTTTATCTACTGGATAAAATGGATTAGATCTCAGGGTTCTGTTTTTGATCCCCAAGTCCGGCAACAAAAAGTTTGTGTGTTCATTATACCAGTACCCATCATTACCATTGTATAAAATTTAATTCTAAAGGCCTTTTTAGGCTGTTACTTACTTACATTTATCTTAGTTGGAAAATGTAAAAGATTACACTGAAATAAACTTTACTTACAATAAATATTATTTCATGTGGGTTTATTGACATTCCTAATTAATCCCGAAAATTAGATTTGGGCGACAATCATTGCCACGCATGACTTTTCACGGAGCTGACCGTTTTTTTTCGTTTTAGTTTTAATGATAATAACAAAGCACACTTTCCAGCAGTCTGTAATTCAAAATAATTTAGAAAAGTTATTTTTCATAAAATATTACCCCGGATATTGACATAATTACTCAAGGCTATTGTTTTCAGGAATAATTGAGCCACATCACCAATAGGTCAGCCTGTTGAACCAGCACGTAGTTGATTAGCTTTAAAAAAAATGTTTAAAAAGTTTAGGGCTATCATAATGTTTCCGCGTGCTTTCACAATCTGATCACGATCCGCAAAAGTCCCCAATAAAAGACAATCTTATTTCGGTAATGGCAGGGATCTTCTGGGATCAAAACTAATCTGAATTCACCGCAAAGTTTACTTTTAAACCGTGTCCGTGCGTTATTTATAACATAAATGACAAAACCGTGTAAGTACAGCGATAAATAAGTTGAAAACCTCAAATATTGCACCTATCTGCTTACTATAATAATAGGGGTTAATAGTAATAGTAATAGTAATATTATTTATTTCAGTTTTTTTACCATATTCGTACATATAACTTAATATTTAAAGTATGAAATTGCCGATTTGTACTGAAAATCAAAATTGTTTATTTTTTAATTTTTAACAAATTTTTAATCAAAATAGTTACCATTATTATCTATACATTGCTGCCATCTAATAGGAAGGTCATTTATGCCTTTGTGATAGAACTCTGAGGATCTGGACTGCACAAACTGTGTGAAAGCATTTTGTACTGCCTCCTGGGAAGAAAACTTCTTGTCACGTAGATAATTGTCCAAATCACGAAAAAAATGGTAGTCCGTTGGAACATGGTCTGGCAAATACGGAGGATGTCGAATGGTTTCTAATTGCAGTTCCTGAAGGGTCAAAACGGTTTCTCGTGCTGTATGAGGTCTCGCGTTGTCATGGAGCAATAATGGTGAAGATCGATTCATGAGTCTGGGGCTGTTTTACTGCTAGTTTTGCCAAAATTGTTCGGAGTTCGGCTCAATAGACATCTGCCGTTATTGATTGACTAGATCGGAGAAAACTATAGTGAATAACATCATGCTGAGACCACCAAACAGTTACCATTACCTTTTTATTGGTAAGTTTTGCTTTAGGACACTATTGTGGCGTTTGACCTGGGGTCAGCCATTGCATTTTTCTTTTACGGTTATCATAAAGAATCCACTTTTTATCACATGTCACAATTCGATTTAATATTCCTTCATTTCTGTACCGATTTAACAAGGCAACACAAGTTTCAACACGCGTTTCTTTCTGCACATCAGTCAAATCATGAGGCATCCATTTTTCGTATTTTTTTATTTTATTGATTTGACGCAAATGTGTCAATATTGTGAGTAAGGTTACGTTAAACCATGCCGCTAATTCCTGGGTAGTTTGACTAGGATCGGCTTCCACCATCTCTCTTAATTCATCGTTAATCACCTGTGTGGGCGGTCTTCCTCGTGGCTCGTTCTTCAAGTCGAAGTTTCCATCACGAAAGCGTTTAAACCAAAATCGCACGGTGCGTTCATTAGCAGATCCCTCTCCAAACGCAACATTGATATTGCGGGCTGTTTCTGCCGCGTTACTTCCGCGTCGGAACTCTTTTTCAAAAATCACTCGAATTTTCGCAGTATCCATCTTTCTTGTCTAAGTCAAATAACAAAAACAATTGAAAGTCGATATTCAAATGTTTCACATTTTTAAAAGAAGAACATCATAGAAACCATGTGAAAAAAGTTTCATTCAAAAAACTTAAACCATGACGATTCTATGTCTATTCAAAGAACCTATTACAATAAAACGGCACTTCATATTTTAACCCCTAATATACCTATCTTACCTATATTGTGTCTAGTCGTATGAAAATAAATATCCAAATTTATTTGCACGCATCACTTCAAAATAATGTTTTTTTTAATAAATTTTTTTAATGGTTTGGAGTTTATATAAAAGTTTTGAGACGGAAGAAAATCTCAAGTCTCAAAAAAGTTTTTCAATAAATATTTACATACATAATAAGTGTGTAAAGAATATTATTAACATAGCATAATTTACTTGCATTATCTTCAATAATGAATCTGTACATATCGGATACACAGATATTTAACATAAATAACAATGAAATAAATAACGTACTAAGTCGTTCAATCAAAAGATTTTAGTTACTGTTTACCTGTAAATAAAAGATTTGGTTTGATATGTTTCAGTACAACTAATACCTAAATTGTCAACTAGATACAAAATACATTATTGTGCATGTTAACGTCAATAATAATAATTTAATTGATTAAATTTATTCCCTTGGAAAATACAGGATGAAATTCTAACCACTTTCCAAAATTTTTATAAGCTATCAGTATCGTATATAAAATTCATTTATGAAGGAAAAAATGTAAATCAAGCTTCACCCGAAAATATTTTTCGGAATATAGTTTTTAATTTTTACGGTCCTAGGCCTGTTAAGGTATAAAGAGATAATCAAAAACTTATGAATGAATGAGATGCATATCGCGTAAAAAAGTGTTGCTAGGCGGCCATATCAAAAATTTTGGATTTTTGGCGGACATTTTCTAAGTGCTTTATCTCGACATTTTTGTACTGTGTACAAAAGAAAAAAAACGTCGTTTGTTCTTTGTCTCGTAGATTGATATATTCAAATTTGGAAGGTGGTTAAAATTTCATCCTGTATCTGGAAAACAAAAATCTTTTGATTGCGTTTGCGTAAGTTTATAAGTATAAGTTTAAATTGCTAAAATATTATACAAAGAAACAAAATTATTTTTGAGTCAATTAAATAAATAGGTTGTTTGATTTCACCGGGCTGTGACAATACTAATCCTTTCGGCGAACTAGGAATGATCGGATGGCAGCAAGTAATTTGCATATTAAATTTATACAAACATTGCTATCGCACTGTTAGCAGCTGGGCTCTAATTGTATTGATTTAATCAGTTGCTGAATTTTGGTTTTATAATTATATCTGATAATTAAGGCTCTATTTTACCTCCGTTTATCTATGGAAAGGGATTTAATAAAACGTCATTGTAAAGGATAATAAATTATAATGTTAATCTATATCTTTCTCTTATATAATTATACAGTCGTATTAGTTACACTACTTATAATTTGAGAACGGCTGTTGTGATTTTAAATTTTTATTCGTCCGAAAAAGGATAAAAAGTATTATATTAGAAACATTGTAACATAAACGTTACAAAAATTAAGAAAATATATAGGTATGTAATTTTTAATATTTTTTTACAACAACGCCATATTTGATGACAGTGACATTTCGCGGGGTTAGTTAGTTTACAGTAATCTGAGAACTCGTTCGTCGACAAAGTACGAGTACACTAACGGCCGGTCCCAATAATCTATCTATCGCCAGTTTTGACATTTTGGAGATAGGAAACAGTTTCTATCTCTGATTTTGCCGTCCAGAGAAACAAAGACAGAAGTTGTTTTCTATCTCCGATATGCCAAAGCTGAGGATAGATAGATTATTGGGACCGGCCGTAAGTCTTCATCGTCTGGTAGTCAGTGTGTGAAATTTGTAAATAATTTTTATTAAAAAATTCTATGGTCACTATTGGCATGTTTCTATGTTTTCCTTTTTTTCATAAATTAATAAAAGAGATATGAGCTTTTAAAATCTAAAAAAATCGCCAGATTTTCCGCTGTGTTCAAACATACAGAATTTGGCTAAATTTAAAAAAAAAGCAAAATATACGAACACAGCAAAGCCTTTCTTTAATTTTTAATGAAAAAGTATTTAAATCGGTGTAGTTTTGAAAAAGGGATCGGGGGACTAACCTAAACGGTGATTTTGTGTGCTTTTACCTACTAAATCACACAAAATCGACGTTTTTAGTAGGTATTTTCGGTCCAAGATCCAGTTGTCTCTATCACGCTCTGCCCGGGGAGGCTTGAGGTTGGTTCAATTATCTCGCCCTAAGTGTTTCCTCTTAAAATCATAATTTTATTACATAGGTATTATGATTTCAAATGTTTATATTTGTTGCCTTTCAGTTTCCTTAACTTTTTTAAATAGTCATGCAAAGCGAAAGTTTAAAAGTAGTGAAATGTCTCCTTCTAGTTAGCTTAAAATAAATGTAGCATATTTCATCAGTTGTCTAAACGTAGTGCCGTAATGGAATCACGAAATCTAGACCGCGTCAAAAAGACAAATCACATCCAAGAATAGACTAGGGTGAAAACACCGAACGGAACAAATACCATTATTTCACACTGCTGTGTTACGATGTGACATGTTTTGGATATATATAATGTTTGCTCTTGCGTTACATTCTTTGGTGTCACTTAGATGAATATTGACTTTGGACTTATTAGGTAGGTATTTCGCTTTTGTGTCATTTTCACTAAGTATATTGTTTTTCCAGTATTGATTATTTTGATATAGTATTTTTGTTTATACTGTTGAATTAAATTAATTTTTAGAATTCTTGATTGGTCAAAAGCATACATACATCTGTACCTAAAAAATGAGTGACTAGACAAATCGATATTAACCCCATAACAATCAATTCCTTTGATCGTAACCATTACAGTTTCTAATTTAGTACATCAGGCTATACACCGGACTATACATCTTAAAGTTGTTGACATAAGGTACAAGTTTGCAAGAAATATGTTTAGCCTGATAGACAGCTTTATATATTTAGTGAAGTGATGAATTTCTATTTTACCATAAAAAGTTTCACCGTCTTGTTTCTTAAACTGATACTCCAGGCCCCCAAATCGCGTAACCGAATCGTATCACAATCGTAATTGAACGACAGGTTTTTGACAGTTCTAGTATGGGCTAAATGTCAAAATCGTCCAATTCAATCACGATCGAACTGCGATTTGGTTACGCGAATTAGGCCCCAGGTCTCTTTTGTACGAAATTAATGCAAACGGTTCATAACCAGCCGTGGTACTACAGCTGAAAATCAGGGACGCAGCTTACTGCAGCACATGCTGGACCGGTGCCCACAAGACAACACATCACATAATTTTTTCTCCATTTTTTCATATTTCAGCCAGTATTGAATCTAGGTACGTTTTAACTTGTGTTTGTCTTTTTAAATGTATGTATCCAATCCCAAACTGTGTCATGCCTATATGTTAGATTCAACGCCGTTTTGAACACTAGCTACTCGTATATTGCCGGATAGACATGCGCCGTTGGAGGCAGATAGTACAAACTAAATGTAGAACATCCAAATCTATCGATGACCACGATCCACAGAGAGAGACTCGTATATTACATCAGCTCAGTCAACCTTTATAGTTATCACTCCTGGGCCTTTCCTCCAATATTAATTTCAAATTAATTTAAATAAATTTGGACTGGCCAAAGTCATTCACCGCTATACTTAATATACCTTTATTATTTATCTCATAGATTTAATATATTAAATCTATGATTTATCTAGTCAATAATAGGCAGTCCGTGACAGTACACATGCCAAGATTGTATTTGCGTGAATCACTGAAGTAAGAGTTCAGTGTCAAATTTATTTTACTCTTGAGACATTTGAGATTGCTATCATGATTCCTAAGGGTGTAAACAGATTTGGTGCATAAGTAGCAAATTAACTGTGAATGCTCACATTTGCTGGTGCTAGTAAATGTGACGGCCTGTAGTCATCCCACTGCAGGGCAAAGGCCTCCATCATTGAATTCAAGTTATCACAACAATTCACTTATTACTATGTTATTTGATACAGCAATCCAATCATGAAGTATTAGGTTATAACTATTAATTTTGTTAGAATCAATTGCCACAAACTTGCCTATTTCTTAGGGTTTCGTACCTAAAGGGTAAAAACGGGACTCTATTATTAAGACTCCACTGTGCATCTATCTCTCTGTCACCAGGCTGTATCTCATGTACCGTGATAGCTAGATTATTTAAATTTTTACAGGTAATGTATTTTTGTTACTGCTATAAAAACTAAAGATAGAATAAAATAATTCTTTAAGGCACTTAAGAGGAAATACCACGGACGTTTTTCCATACAAACGTAGTCCCCTGTTTCCTCTCTGGATAATGCCAGCAGAGCAATAATTTTTAATACAAAAATTTATGGCCACTATTAGCATGTTTCTATGTTTTCTGTTTTTTCATAAATTAATTAATCATACATTTCTGCTGTGTTCAAACATCCAGAAAACAAATTTTGGTAAAATTTTAGAAAAAAATAATAATTACGAACACGGCCAAAGCCTTTCCTTAATTTTTAATGAAAAAAGTATTTAAATCGGTCTAGTTTTGGAAAAGTAATCGGGGGACTACGAAACGTTGATTTGGTGTGTTTTTAGTAGGTATTTTTGGTCCTAGAAGCAGTTGTCTCTATCACACTCTGCGGTGAATGCGTTTGGCACTGCGCGACAACAATATAATTTACAAAAACCTATTTTTCAATTCTCTCGCCCGTGTTGTCCTCTTAATGGCGCTAATAATTTGTATACCTTTATTCAGTAATAATAATAACGCTAACAGGTAGACTTCTATGTACGCTGAATCATCAAATCATTATATTATAATGGTAGATAGCAAAGTATTAATAATACGACATATACATGACGACTCTACCAGATCTGTAGTCACCTTAATAGGCTTGAACCCCTCGACTTAGTATTCGATTCATGTGCCACGTAACACTCTGTAGCTTACATTGTTGTTCAAATCCAAAGATTAATCTTAGTCTGTGAACGTAATAAACAGTAAACAGACAAAGTGTTTACTGTTTCACTTGGTACATATAATACGTACATTTGACTATATAGCTCATTCCCGCCACATCAAATACTTATAATTTAATCATCATCATCTCAGTTAAATAACAATCACTGTTTGACACATGCTTTTGAAGATATCCATAACAATGGGTCCAGTGCCAACACCCAACGGCTTCCCGCGATCTTCACCAGATCGCCGCTCCACTTGTTGGGGACCTACCCATTGATTCTGATTATATCACAAAGCTAAGAGATTTCCTCATTTCTAATTCTATCGCGGAGCTAAATACCAAGCATTGCTTTGTAAACTTGAGCCTTTTTATATCACTCATATTAACCTGAGTTTTGAATAATAATAATTAGTTTTTTTATTTTTATTTTATAGGAGTATATAAACCACAGTTGACAATCATGGGTTAGGTAAATACTTCTAGGTTAGTAACTTATAACTAGATTTACAACCTAAATGTATATACACTATATGTCCACTGAGGGTCAGGATAATCTGCGGTCGTCTCGAAAACTACAACTCTCTCTTCCTTCCCATTCTTCACAATTCTACTCACAATCATTCAGTGTTCAATCTGTCCGTTTATGGAATTATCTACCCTTAAACGTCAGACAATCAGAGTCACTTCCCATTTTCAAGACTAGAGTGAAGGCACTGTATCTGTCTCGGTAATGCTTCGTATCGGTTTGAGTGTGTGTAGACAGTTGTTTTTATATTCTTACTGTACTGTATATATAATATTATATGTATTATGTGTATGTATTGTATTTATAAATATATTTTATTTAATAATTGATATATTATGTATTATAAAGGGTATACCTCCACTTGCCAGAATTTCATTTGCCCGAATTTTATTTGCTATAATAGTCACCAGACATATTATTGTTTTCCATAAAGTTAATTTCCATAACATCATTTGTTATAATCATTGTTTCCCATAAAATCAATTTCCATAACATCGTTTGTTATATTCATTGTAAGCCGTAATTATCACATGCCATAACATTATTTCCCACCGAAATTGCTTGTAGGTTAAAATAATTATAAAAAAATAGGTTAGGTTAGGCTAAAACATGAAAGACAACGCACGAGACGAGCGAGCGAAGCGAGCGTGCCGCGGCAGCGGCCGGCGAAGTGCCAGAAAGCCTTAGGTTTAAATTATCGGTTATATTGAGCTTCACACCACCTTTTGTTGTTTTAAATAACTGACAAACATTATTTGTATCCATTTTGAACACAAATTCAACAGCGAACAAATTGTACACGCAGATAAACTATTGACAATAAATATTGCCTACAAATGATTTGCCTACCCAGCAATGTATTTAGAATAAGTTTTTAAATAATGTTAGAGCACCTTTAGGAATTTCATGAGAAATGCTTAGCTTAGGTAGATATAAGTATTCGAAATTAAGTATGGCGTTGAAATATTCTGTTAAATAATATTATTGCAATTAATAAAATGGATAACAATACGTATGGCACTCGTATCATTATGGCATCTAAGCATCGGGCAAATAAGAGTATGTCAAACATCTTTTATGGTAAACAAAACATTCGGGCAATTGAAATTCGGGAAAATGAAATTCGGGCATATGAATATTATGGCATATAATTGTCGGGCAAACAATAGATAACCATTATAAAGGTATATTTATTATTTTTTACGGTAAATATTCAAACTATTTTAAAATAATTTTGATTGACTATCTTTTCGCACAATTTGTTTTGCACTGCATTACCCCTTCTACGCCAATATAAGATTTCCTAAACCCAAAAGGTTGTCTGGAAGAAATAGCTTTTTAGCGATAAGGCCGCCTTATTGTACCTACAATTATATCTTGTCTGTATTAATTTATGTTTATGTGTTTTGTGCATTAAAGTGTTTATTCATTCATTCATTCATTATATGGCAAAATTATGAGTGTCACGCAGCGTATCACTATAATCTGATAGGCACCATTAACTTACGCGTAAAAAAAAATCAAAATCATTAGCTTTATTAAAGCTTACATTTTTAAGCAGCAATACTTCGGTTAAAACTGCGTTTAATATCATGCCTTAGATTTTGCGTAATACGTGTATTATGACTAAAGGTTTTATATTTTATCTGACTTTCGAGAAAATTATTTGCTGTTCGAAGGCGATTGACTTCGAGTGCAAATCTTTTCACATTGATTTTATTTAACAAAATCTTGCTATTTCAATAAATAAAGAACATTATTTTTTTATTTGTGTACAAAACGTAACAATCATGTCTGTACTGGTCTATCGTTTAATAAATATCACTAACAATACCTAACATAACCATTTCCCATGATTACTGTAGTAACTTGAATTCAATGGTGGACGCCAATGACATTTAAAAATGTCATTGGCGTCCACCATTGAATTCAAGTGAATGAAATGACATTTAAAAAGTATAGATAGGTTATGCCCTTACAAAACTATCGAAATATCTGTGCCGCTTGCGAACAACTGCACACGTGCGTAATTCTTATTTTGTCCTTGTCATACTCGTGAAAAGAACAATTACTTTCTCTTTCATGGATTTGAAAAGACGTCACAATTGTGACGTTTTGGGGACGCATATTAAGAGCGCATGTAACATATCTATTACTTTTTAAATATCATTGGTGGAGGCCTTTGCCCTGCAGTCGGATGATTTTAGGACGTTACTATACTACTACCTAATATGACGTGCAAAGTGTAGCTAAAAACGCGGAATTTTTAAAACTTCAGAAATATCACGCAATGTATTCGTTAGCATACCCATTCCGTTCATTCTCATGTGAAGGTATAGGTTGCGTTTTTAATTAGCTAGTCTGGCCGTGGAATGGAAGCGGCCGGAGCGATGTGGAAGTAGGGCATTTTAATTAGTTTTTTTAACTTGGATTTTACGCTTGAAGACGATTTTATAATGCTTACTATTTTTACTGTATAAAAAAATATGAGAAAATACAATTCCTTGAATATTATTGAAATTTATATTCCAGGAATAAAACTACAACACATTTTCTTCTATTTAACTGCGACAAACTAATATTTTTTGATAATTTGTGACTACTAGTCCAAAATTATTTACAGTATAATCTCGAGTCCACCCAGATTCGTCAACCAAGTTACAATACCATAAAAAAATATTTGAAAATACAATTTTGCTCGAATGAAAAATGTTGATTACTTCTGAGTTCAGACTCGCTACCTTCCACTTAATGAACGATTGCTGTAAAAATGATCTATGAAGAAACTGTCGACATTTTTAGTAAAGAATAGTATTTTCAATAAATTTACATGAGCAATACAATAGATTAAAAAACAGTTTTTTAACAAAAAAAAGTTCATTGAAAGGATAGTGCCCGTAACCTTGAATGCTAAAAAGTCTTCGAAACGTTGGATGAAATCAAAAATAAACGCGTAATAAATCAGTAAACATATTATCTTTCATTTCAATGTGTAATGTGTTCGCGTAAACTCAAGAAAACAGTATAAAAAAAAGTTCGTTTTGACAAAACTAAAGTTCAAAAATACCTAGTTGATAGTTGCCGAGATAAGAATAGCAAAGGGTCGTGACTGATAACAAATTTCCGGCACGTAACATCAGAAACTTGGCGGTGACTCGTACGTTTGTGTATAAATTTTGGTTCGTATATGCAAAGGGCGTAGAACTGATACAAAATAAAGATTTAAGTATATTTACTTTTATCTTACAATGTTTTACACGAAGATTTTTTATGAATAGTTTGTTATATCTGGTTAATTAATTTGTTTTACTTGGTGTGGACCTTAAATCGAATTGCATCTCCTCTTTTCTTTAGTGACCTCATCAAAGTCTTCTCGTTAGTGACAAAGTCTTTCAATCTCCTCACATTTCAAGAGTAATACAAGAACACGACAGGCGGTAAGGTCCTCTCTCTAATTCAAATTCAAAACGTCAGCCCGCCTGCCAAGAATGACGATCATAGCAAAAGTCTTACTTTAAAAGGCTAATGACAATTATGGTGATACTGATAAAACAACATAGTCTTGCTATTTTTTAAGACAGGTACCCAAAATTATCAACCAAAAACCATCTGAGCCGTAAGCATCTGATTGATGGCAAACTCGACGAATTTAGCTATTGTTTAAATTTACGACGTGATACGCACAATTAAACGGCTTGAGAAAGACTCTCTCAAGGCACAACTTTAGGTTCCATAAGTTACCAAGTGCGCAACATGAATTCTTCAGCTTTCAGGTGGGTGCGATATATTTTGTTTAGCCAACGCTAAGATACCTCTTAATTTTCAAACTACAGGCGATAAAACGTAAACTTAAGAAAGAAACTTTAAATCGGGAGTTCTTGTGAAGATAGAAACATTTTTTAAATCAAAATAGCTTTGTGTTGGTAAAAAAGTTTCGTTTTTAAGATTTACGCAGGAACAAAGTTAGGCGTGGATTCTCAGATGAATTTTTAAAGGGTTCAAGTTTCGGTACTTAAGCGTCGGGTATGAGGAAAGTTTGTGAAAAAAGAAAACACATTTGTTTAGTAAAACATTAATGAACCCACATCGCTTGTAGAGTAGGCCACCGTTGGCGAAAAGCAACAATGAACTGTAAGAATTGGCTACCAAGTGGGTTTTTCATGATTTTGGTAAAATTTGTGCCAAAATATCCGAAAACCGAAAAAGAACATTGCAGAATAACTCTTATGACAGTATTCGCAAAATTTGAATCACTATTGGATTTACTGACTGTCTGTCTCTTGAAACAAATACAAAGATTTATAATTAGCAAAATGTATTTTTTACTTATAATTCGGAGCGTCATTATCACCTTAGTTACAAGAAAATGAAACACATTCATTATATCCCAACGTATCAACAGTGAATAAGTTATTATTGTACGAGTAATATTTCACATCCCAGATACACGCAAGAGAAAAAGTCACGTGCTCTTCAATAAAACATTGCATCATAAAAAGGTTCCTTTCGAAAAACATTCTCCTTACATTTTATTCAGAGCACCTTCTCCGGACGGGTTATAACGTAACTCACATTGTCAAAATGAAACAGACATATCACTTTTTATAAAACAAGTTTAAGTTATTAAAATTATTGATATTATGTATATAATTTTTGATATTAATTATACCTATTTGAAATCAATATTCTAAGTTAAGACAGGACGGATTACGTCTGTCGGGTCCGCTAGTCAAATGATAAATTCATTGTGCGACAATGTGAGTTACGTTATAACCCTGTATAAAGTAAAGTAAAAGTTAAGTAACAGCCTATAATCATTCCATTGCAGGGCAAAGGCCTCCACCATTGAATTTAAGTTACCACAGCAATGATGGGTGTACTGGCATAATCACCACGCTTGCGGGTTGGTGATCACAAACCCGAGCAACATTCGAAATTTTTTTTGTTGTGCTACCCGGGCATTGAACCTGGGACCCCGAGTTCTTGGCCCGGTATTTAAACCACTAGACCAACGGGGCGGGGCGCGTAATGATATATGTATGTATTGTATTTATGAATCGAAAGTCAGAGTTTGTATTTATGCCTTACTTTTGAGTATTAAGAGACAGCGAAATCAAAAAACTTTCGTTATATTTGTGATATAAATATTTACAGAAGTAGATTTTATATTAATTCGAAGGGCTAACATTTCTGTCTATTTTTATCACGTTTTCTAAAACCTATAAGTACTTAAAATTTGTATTCGCAATGTAAATTTAATCCCCGTTTAAATTTTGCTAAGTATACAAAAATCGGAGTCTTAGCAACAATACTTTAACCATTTAGCTAGTTTTACACTTTTCAATTCTCATAAAAAGGCTTATTATTCTTAAAACCGGTCAAGTGCGAGTCGTACTCGCGCACTGAGGGTTCCGTACCAACTGTAACTGAAGGTCCACTTACTTTCACATAGCCAAAATACCACAATATTTAGTTGACTTTAAAAATAACTTTGTTTTTTATAGTGTTTGTATAAAGGACAAAGTTATATTTGCGGTTGTTAAAAAGGTGCTATTTCTCAATAACTACCAGTTTGATCTCATTGAAACCAATTTTCGTTGAAAGTATTTGTTAAGATCTACATGATGTATTTTTTCAAAATTTTCACTTGCTTAGTTTAACAGTTAGAGGGGGGGGGAGGGGAGGGACGCCCATTCTACCACTTTGGAAGCGTCTCTCTTCCAAATGTTAGACTTTTGGAAACAAGGTTCTAGGACGGATGGACAGACAGACAGACAGACAGACTATAGGGGTTCCGTTTTTTGCTTACGGCTACGGAACCCTAAAAAGTGAGTAAACTGAAGGATCGACATCTTAGTCATTAGTGTTAGACATACATTTAGTACCTCAAGCTGCAAAAGTACTAGTTTATTAGTACAAGTTTGTTTTGGTTGTTTTATTTATGCTATGCAACGCACGCTGTTTATGTGGATTCAGGTAAAGTTCACCTGATAAACAAATTTCTTCTGAGTAACTTTCAAGTTCGGAGTGATCAGTATCTCAACAAATTTGAAAGCCTTAACTTTGAGAGGCAATTATAAATTATTTCCAGTAAGTAAAGTACCACTAGATAAATCCTTTACAACTGGTAATATCCTAAAAACTGTTTTTAATTACAATTTGTTACTGTAAATGACTGTTTGATGCCAAAATAAATGAAAAAAAATGAAAAAAAAATGAAAAAAAAAACTGTTTACTTAAAATGGACTAAATCAACAATTAAAATACTTTTTTTAGTGTAAATCTTTATGACTGTGAAAGGGTGCAAGATGATTTGAATCGGTTATGTGATTATTGTACTCTTAATAAGTTATACCTC
The DNA here is from genome assembly GCA_949315895.1 of Anania crocealis. NCBI lineage: Eukaryota > Metazoa > Arthropoda > Insecta > Lepidoptera > Crambidae > Anania > Anania crocealis. The sequence goes on from OX438869.1 coordinate 12,902,908, forward strand.
AATGTCGAAAAATGCTGTACAATATCATTTACAAGAAAAAAAAATCCCATACATTTTAACTATAAGCTTCAAGTAAAGATTTTAAAAAGGGTAAATGAGATTAGAGATCTTGGGGTCCAATAAGATAGTGGCTTATATTTTGAATCGCACATCAATAAGATTACCGCTAAAGCATACAAGCTACTTGGTTTTATTTTTCATCAGGGGACTGATTTTAGGAACGTGAATACTCTAATTCTACTCTATAACGCATATGTGAGATCTCAGGTGGAATACGCCTCTACTCTACTGTTTGGAATCCTCGGTATCAGAAAAACATAGCTTTGGTGGAGGCCATACAGAATCAATTTATTAGACGTTTGAAATTTAGATTTAAAAATTTTAACACAAACTCAATTCATTCATTAGCAGCCCGACGCAATTTCAGAGATCAAATATTATTGTACAAAATTGTTAACAATTTAATTGATTCGCCTTATTTTCTGGGCAAAGTAACATTTAGGTAGTAAAAATAGCGCACGACAGAAATGTACGTTTTTATACCTCTTTGTCGAACTAATTACACTAAAAACAATTTTATTGTAAGAGCAACAAGTGCATATAATAAAATTCACATTGACATATTTCATGAGAAGTTGGCGAAGTATCGTCATCTATTAAGATCAATGTAATGAATTGTACCTACCTTACTTTAAAATCTTTAAGTTCACCATATTTTATCAAAATTTTAATCGACTAGGATGTGTCTTATCAACATTTTATTGTGTAAAACTTAGCTTTGGAAACTATTAATGCTAATGTACTATCTACTATGAGTTAGTTTAAAAATGAAATATTATATGTAAAGCTGTATGTTTCCTTTAAAAAAAAACACAGCAAAAGCACTACGGTTTTGTTTGGTAAGTGACTTGTTTTAGAAAATCACATTTAGCGATTAGAAATTGTACGTTCTCTGTTTTTAAAGAGTGGATACTGTCATATTATTTCTACATGAAGTAATTTAAACAACGCGGGCTCCTAATGAAGAAATCTGACGTTTAAATTCTAACAAACAAATAGAAAATGTTATAAGTTTTCAAACTGTGGTTTCATTTTTAATTAAGAACGGTAGGAATTATTTTCTAAACTTTCCAACATTTTCAATTCGGTCTAAAATTTAACTAGAAATCCTACAAAAACCACTCGAAGCTCAAGTGAAATAGCTACTCAGATCGGAGTTGAGAAAGGAAACCAATTTGCTATCAGCAAATTTGCGGAAAATAGCCATTATGTTATACAAAACGCAAAATCTTTTTGGGCGAAATTGCAAATTAAGATTAATTGGAGAGGATATCAAATTATTCACTAAAATGTTTTGTGTTCAATTTCAAATAAAGATATTGAGTGTTTTGAATAAAAATTGGAAACCGTTTTATACAGAGTAAAATTTTAACCACCTTCCAAATTTTAATATATAAATATACGAGACGAAATACAAATGACGTATTTTTTCTTTTGGTATAGCCCAGTACAAAAATGTCAAGATTATTAATCAAAGCACTTAGAAAATGTCCGACAAAAATCTAAAATTTTTGATACGGCCGCCTAGCAACACTTTTTTTACGCAATTCACATCACATTCATTCATTACAATACTAATCATAAGTTTTTGATTTTCCCTTTATACCTAAACAGGCCAAAACTGTTAAAATTTAAAACTATATTACGAAAAATATTTTCGGGTGAAAACTTGATTTACATTTTTACTTCATAAATGGGCTCTAAATACGATACTGAACGCCTACAAAAATTTTGGAAAGTTGTTAAAATTTCATCCTGTATGATTAAAGCTGAGACTCAGGCTTTATTGACGAAGAACACTTTAGCAATAGGTAAAACTCGTAACAATGACTTGGTTTCAAATAGAGTCAATTGATAAACGATTCATTAAAAAAGTAAAGTACCAACCCATTTACCACCAACCCACTTTTGTCGGGTCTCTCTCCTTCAAGGAGAGGGGTTTATTTAGGGGGGAACGATTTATTACTATTATAAAAAATTCTCTTCTCTTCGTCTTACCATACATATTTTATTATATATTTATATACATATTTTATCGCATACCGCATACAACGCATACCGGTACTATCTATCATCATTATCGTCAATAACAGCCTAAATGAGACCACTTTTCGATTCGAGGATTTACCAACAATCCTGATGCTTGCCAATCGACGTATGGCCAAAGGTGAAGATGCTTCTGTCCGTCTTCTTCTGGCAGTACTGCTTTAGTCGCCTCTCACGACATTTGTAGGAAGAGATGTGATGAGCAAGCATTACATGACACTGGTCACATAGGTTCTTACTAGGAGGTCTAGCCGAGGGGTCAGACAAGGAATTAAGGCCTGTCAAGGACTCAAAGTCATCCAAAGGTTGAACTGTTAAAATGTGATCTGGTACATTTCTGTTTCAGACAAAACGGGATGAGAATCCTCGCTCAAGTGCGAGGATTTTATGTCAGAAGCAACTGAATAGCCCGGCCAAATTATTTCGACATGCAATAGTATGGATATTATGTCATATTGTTTCTATCCGATTGACATAAGTCTACAAATGTGTGCACATTTCGTTGGGATATTTTTAAGCGCTGATTGTGTGTCCAGTTTTTTATATTAGGTATATCAAATTGATATGCTTAGCGAATTCATTGGCAAAAGCTCTAGTAACACCGTCTGTACCATGAAGAACCTTTTACGGTCAGCGGAAACGGATATCGATATCCTTTTGATAAGAACAAGTGGCAGCTTTGATTTCAAGCGAAATCACATGATTAAATCAAAAACTTTTCTTAACTCAACAGTCGTCGGAATGTCTAGATCTCGTTGAATACTGCTGCACCACGGCGCTCAATATACGGCGCAATATTTCTTTGCAATATGTAGCTGCAATATTATCTATTACGACCCGGCGACACATAGCCCAGCAATATACAGGATGAAATTTTAACCACTTTCCAAATTTTAATATATCAATTTACGAGACAAAAAACGAATGACGTATTTTTTCTTTTGGTATAGCCCAGTACAAAAATGTCAAGATAAAGCACTTAGAAAATGTCCGCAAAAAATCTAAAATTTTTGATACAGCCGCCTAGCAACACTTTTTTCACGCGATTCGCATCGCATTTATTCATTACGATACTATTCATACGTTTTTGATTTACCCTTTACACCTTATCAGGCCTAGGACCGTAAAAATTGAAAACTGAATTGCGAAAAATACTTTCGGGTGACAGCTTGATTTACATTTTTTTCTTCATAAATGGGCTCTAAATACGATACCGAACGCCTATAAAAATTTTGGAAAATGGTTAAAATTTCACCCTGTATATCTAGGCAATATTGTTTGGAAAAGTATGGCCCATATTAATGGCCTTTCAAAAGATGAGGAAAAATGCAGGCTTTGTAAATTTTGGGACATCAAGTTAGCGTTAGTTTAATTGGAAAATTATGAACCAACCGAAGTAATGTTGATGTAGTGATAATATGATAGTCTGCTTACTATAGGATCGCGGATTCGATTATATTCGAATCGATAAGAAAATATTTTTATTTGATATTTTAGCAACTTAATTGCAATTATAATATCAGTATATAAACTTGAAAAATTATGTCTCGGCGGGACTCGAACCCGCATCTCCTCGCATACCAGGCGCGGCGCTTTACCATTTAGCAACCGAGACACTACGTCACTGGCGTCGATTTTTCAAGCATATTCTTATAGCTGTAAACCAGTAAACCAGCGTTGTTTCATCAAATGTTAGGAGTTTTGCACTCTTAACACCCGAAAGAAACATCTTTACAGATGCTTGACAATAAATTAAGATGGAACAGCTATTTATATACTTTATTTGATATTTAAGCAACTTAATTGCAATTATAATATCAGTATAAACTTGAAAAGATGAAAAGATCCAGTTTGCAGTCCCGCTTGAGGCATAATTTTTCAAGTTTATATACTGAAAACAATTTTTATAAATTGTCTTGGGTCTTAAGAGATAAGGATTGGATAAAACCAATCGGTTCTTATGCTTTACTCTACAACACGAAGCTCGTATTTACGGATATACTCGTATCTGTCTCTTTCAGATAGTTTAAGGCATCGGTATGAGTGATAGGGATCGAATATACGGACATTGTGTTACGGAGTAAGGCCTCTGGCTTGTGTCGAAAGATGTAAGTTACGGCAGAGGCCTGTAATAGATGAATAAGAATTCTCTCTCTCTCCAGATTTTCCTTAAAGATAGCACCTCCCTTAAGAAGAAGATACCCCTTAACGTTAGCTGTCTACAGAATGGGCGTTATAGAATGTATGCTAATAGACGTTGCCCCAACACTGTTAGCGTTGCATAAATTGCTGAGTTAGACATTCAGGAAACGCCTACACTCGAGAAACGCTAGTGTGACCGAATTTTATATTAGACACACTCAGCTTGGTCCACTCGTTCCTCCTTTAAAAGGCGCAGACATTTTTACCCACAGTATAGTATTATCAAGACAAAAAGTACTTTATTATGTTGATGAAAGACAGTCTAACTTTGTCTTAATCAAACCAAATCAACGAATGTTTTCTGAAATTATCGTTACTTCAGATAATAATGCTCAAACGTAAGTGCTCTTCCCATGAGAAAAAAAAACGAAACCTTAAAGCTATTTTAAAATTTGGAAAGTTCACATTTCTTATTCATAGAAAAGTTTTTTTTTGTTTTCATTAGGAGAAACAACAAAACAAGCACAAATAAAAGCGAATCGGTGAGACAGATTATGGTTTTAAACTGTCTTTTTTTATTTAGAGTTCACTACCATAGTTTGCTATTCTAAACCCAGGAAGGAACTATTATATTACGCATTTCAGACCATTATGACTATTTGATATGTTTGCTGTTGTGTCTGAATTGGTGCCTAAATCTATTTTATAGTTTTCATAAATTTTGCTATTTTCTGACGCGAATCACAAACACATCTGTCTTTTGTGCACCAACTTAATTACAGCATCGATAAACTTAAAAGAATATACAATTCCTTAAATAAAAAGGTTGTAAGAGATTCCTATTAAATGAAAACTGATTAACTAAGCTGGCTCATACCATATTTGATATTTTAGCAACTAAACTGTACTTATAATATCAGTATATAAACTTGAAAAATTTTGTCTCAGGCGGGACTCGAACCCGCATCTCCTCGCATGCCGAGCGGGCGCCATACCATTTGGCTCATACCGTACAGACTTGAATGAATTTATCGGCTCAAACAATGTCTTGTGTAACTCAATGAATAAAGCAGACGCTCGGTAAGCAAAAGGTGATTGGTTTGATTCCCGACACGCAGTCCAAATTTTTATTCAAAGAATTGCATTTTGACTAATAAATAACACAAAAGGAAGAATCAATTTGCAAAGATATTAAATAATGTAAAAAAAATTATTAGTTTTGAAACACGTCAAATTGTAGTGCCACTAAATGCCCATGCTAGTAGATGATTAAAAACTGGACAGTGTAAAGCACTCAACTCGTCCACACGCTCATATTCAGGCCATATAACGAACATTGACCGAGCCATTGTGCGAGTTTGTAGAGCCACAATAGATGTGTGATTTGCATGCGCTGAAGAATAAAATGTGCAAGCATTCATTTTAGTTACATTTTTAAATTCAAAATTGGTATTTGTATCGATCGGTAATCGACTGAATTATGATTACGCAGGGGAGGCTACCTACTTTGTCAGTGAAGATGAGCGCTGATGAGCGTCAGAAGAAACGCCTTCCTTAGCGCATTGGGTAGCAAGGTTAAGGCATTGCCCCAAATACCTTTTTCGAAAATGCTATGGTATCACTTACTCGGTGAATCCATGGAGGCTAAGAAATTACATTTTACATATAGAACAATGATATTTAAAAAGTATAGATAGGTTATGCCCTTACAAAACTATCGAAATATATGTGCTGCTTGCGAACAACTGCACACATGCGTAATTCTTATTTTGTCCTTGTCATACTCATGAAAAGAACAATTACTTTCTCTTTCATGGATTTGAGAAGACAATTGTGACGTTTTAGGGACGCATATTGAGAGCGCATGTAACATATCTGTGGGATTGTGAGGTGGAACGGAACGTAAGGAGTGAGTGAAAGGAATGAGTAGAAGGGAATGAGACAGACGACGAATGGCTGCGAATAAGATTAAGACGTACATTTTAAGTTTCTTCAAAAAAATATCTGTATTTCGGGAAAAAATAAACAACTGTGGAAATAAAAGTCTTATTTTATTCCTACAACTTTGGGGGCTCGTCCGGGATACAGAAAAAGAAGATCTACGACTGGATTAAGACGATACGCAAAGATTGCAGACGGACACGGCAAGACGCTTACGACGTGACACGATGGGTAAGGATAAAGAACGCCGAGGAAGTCGCCAGAATGATTTTGAGGACGTTACGGAGGATGTTGCAGGCCCAGCGCTAAGCCGAAAGAGCACCTTTTGCTACTCCGATGAGCTTGTGCCGAACTTTAGTGGCCAGGACAGGACTTCTTCAGTAGCACGATGGATCAGCGACGTTGAAGAAAATGCCGAGATTTTTGGCTGGTCACCTCTTCAGCAGCTAATTGTAGGACGGAGGTCACTGATCGGGACAGCAGCGCTGTGGTTACGCTCCGAAAAACCTTTTAAGTCATGGAACGACTTAAAAGCTGGACTGCTAAAGGAATTTCCCGACTCAGTTGATATCAAGACCATCCATGAGTTGATGACCGCTAGAAAGAAGAAACCAGGCGAAAGCTGTTTAGACTACCTTTTAGTAATGAAGGAATTAGGAAAACGTGGTAAGATGCCGGATTATGTCGCTATAAAGTATATCATCGATGGCATAGTAGATGTGGAAACAAACAAGATTGTTTTGTACGGTGCAACTACCTACGGCGAACTCAAAGAAAAAATAAACATCTACGAGACGGTGAAGACAAAAATGTCGCTCTCCAGAAGACCTCAAGCCTATTCGACGCAAAACAATTTGAACAACGTCCGTAAGAAGTGCTATAGCTGTGGAGAAAATAATCATGTGTCAGTCCAGTGTCCCTACAAAGACAAAGGCATGAAGTGTTTCCGCTGCAATGATTTCGGGCATAAATCTACTGAGTGCACGGCAATCGCGGCATCATCGTCTAAACCTGAAATTCATCGAGTTTCACAATCAAAAACTAACGGCGATCGCGTCGAGCACGGTGAAGTTCGTTCAAGATGGCGGGACAGCGATTTGCAACATCATTCCGGTCCGAAACGAACGATGTTCACGAAATCAGTCGAACGTACGACGAATGAAGATTGGAGATTGGATCGACGACCGAATGAAGATTGGAGATCGGATGAACGACCGAATGAAGATCGTGAACGAGAGCTGCCGAATGGAACGCTGACCGACGTCAGATCAAACGCCATGATGAGCGATGTAAACAAAAACATTCCGATTATGTCAAACACAAAGCCGGTAAAACTAATTGAATTTCTGGAAAACAAGATAATAACCGCAGGCCTGATTGATACGGGCAGTGAAGTGAATTTAATGACTGACGACGTATACAAGAAGATCGGTGCACCTAAATACGACGAAGAAAAGTGCATTACGTTAAGCGGACTTGGACAGTTAGAGGTTATCCCGTTAGGAAAAGTGACTTTAGTTATAAAAATAGATGGTGATATTTTCAAAAATGTTGTGTTTTACGTAGTTAATAAAAATTGTTTGCCTTATAATGTAATAATAGGACAGGAGTTTTTAAAGAGAATATTATTAGTGATGAAAGATGGATGTGTGAAGTTACTTGCGAAAGATGATGAATGGATGAAGCAAATTGAAGTGTTAACATGTGATGTTCCAGGTTATGTGGGTGATAGTAAGTTCAAGGCGCAGTTGACCGATTTAGTTGAAAATTACCATCCAAAACAGGTGAAGGAATCTCCTATTGAACTTAAGATAGCGCTCAAAGATGACATCCCTATTGCTCAGCGTCCGAGAAGGTTGTCTTTACAAGAACAACAGGTTGTTGAAAAACAGGTGGATGAGTGGCTGAACAACAACATAATCCGAGTTAGTCATTCAGAATATGCTTGTCCACTGGTACTTGTTAAGAAGAAAGATGGAAACATACGGGTATGTGTTGATTATAGACCTATAAATAAAAAGATGATTAGAGATGAATATCCTTTACCAATAATAGATGATTTAATTGATAAGTTACAAAATGCCAAAGTATTTAGTGTCCTTGATTTAAAAAATGGATTTTTCCACTTAAAGGTTTCTGAAGAGTCGATAAAGTACACATCATTTGTAACGCATCATGGGCAGTTTGAGTTTCTTCGTGCTCCATTTGGATTAATGAATTGTCCAAAGTATTTTATGCGATTTGTTAATATAATCTTTCGTGACCTCATATCAAAGGGTATAGTTGTGATTTTTATCGATGATATTTTAATTCCAGCTCAGGACAGGACACAGGATTATGACCGATTGAAGAAGGTGCTAGCCGTAGCATCTGACTATGGATTACAGTTTAATTGGAGTAAAGCGCGATTGATGTGCCATGAAGTGGAATATTTGGGACATGTGATCAAGGAGGGTGAGGTTACTCCATCCCCAGGGAAGATAGATGCAGTGGTAAGGTATCCTGAACCTAAATCTCTTAAGCAACTACACAGTTTCATCGGATTGACGTCATACTTCCGAAAGTATATTGAAAACTATGCCGTAATAGCCAAGCCATTAACAGATTTGTTGAAGAAGGACAATAGCTTTATTTTTGATGATGAGCAAAAATCAGCTTTTAACAAATTAAAGGAGAAATTGGTATGTAACCCCGTTTTGAAAATTTATAATCCAGGACTGCCAACCGAGTTACACACTGATGCTTCATGTGCAGCTTATGCAGCTATTTTGATGCAGAAACATGATGATGGTCTTCACCCTGTTCATTACATGAGTAAACGGACAACACCTGCTGAAAGTAAGTATACCAGTTATGAATTAGAAGCATTGGCGATAGTTCAAGGCGTCAAGAAGTTTAGACACTATTTGTATGGTATTAAATTTAAGATTGTAACCGATTGCCAAGCTTTTGAGTCAACCCTGAAGAAGAAAGACTTGACAACTAGAGTGGCAAGGTGGGTACTTTTATTAGACGAATATGATTATGAAGTTGAACACCGACCAGGTCACAGAATGAAACATGTTGATGCATTAAGTCGAAACCCATGCACAGTGGCAGTGGTAAGTAATTTTCATGACCAACTAAGACGAGCTCAGCTAAATGATGATGGATTACGAGCAATCATGGAGGTATTGAGAGAAAAGCCATATGAGGACTACATCCTAGACAATAATTTGTTATACAAAGGTCTACAGAGATGCTTAGTTATACCAAAGAGTATGGAAAACGAGGTCTTGCGAATAATACACAACAAGGGTCACTTTTCAAAGAAAAAAATGACAGACTTGATATGTAAGGACTACTTTATACATAACTTAGATAAAAAGATTGAGCAATTTATATTAGGATGTATACCATGTTTGCTAGCTACTAAAAAGTCCGGTAAGCAAGAAGGTTGGTTAAATTCAATCCAAAAGGCAAGTATACCTATGCATACTTTACATTGTGATCATATAGGACCGTTATGTGAAACAAAAAAGATGTATAACTACATATTAACTGTGGTGGATGCTTTTACTAAATTTGTGTGGCTGTTTCCAACTAAGAGCACTACAAGTAGAGAGACGATTGATAAGCTGTTAGTGTTACAACAGACGTTTGGGAACCCAACACGCTACATAACAGATAGAGGCACAGCGTTTACCAGCGGTGATTTCCAGCAGTATTGCAGTGAAGAGAATATAGAGCATGTCACTATAACTACAGGTGTACCACGTGGAAATGGGCAGGTGGAAAGAATACACAGAATTTTAATATCTGTATTAACCAAACTTTGTATTTCAGAACCTGTAGCATGGTATAAGCATGTAAGTAGAGTGCAGAGAGCGATCAATGGTACCTATCAGCGTAGCATTGGTACTACACCATTTGAGTTGCTAGTCGGTACAAAAATGAAGAATAAAGAAGATTTGGAACTTTATGACTTAATTTCACAAGAAGCGCAGATTTGTTTTATGCAAGAAAGGGATGATCTGAGAAAATATGCTAAGGAATGCATACTGAAGGTGCAGGAAGAGAATAGAAAAGGATATAACAAAGGAAGAAAGGAGAGTACTAAGTATAAACCAGGTGATTTAGTGGCTATAAAGCGTACTCAGTTTGGAGGATGTCTAAAGCTCAAGCCCAAGTATTTAGGCCCTTATGAGGTAAAAAAGGTCAAGCTAAATGACCGATATGATGTAGAGAAACTGAACTACAGTTCTGAAGGTCCAGGTCGAACCTCGAGCTCTGCAGACTATATGAAGAGATGGCCAGGTAAATAGAAGACACCTACTAACTGAATGTTGTTAATTTTTACTCAAACATGTTGCTGTGTGTAAGAGAGAGATGAATATTTATTTTTATACTATTGTAACTTAAGATTGATCCCAAAATAGTATCTATAATTTATTAAAAGTATTTAGAAAGGCAACAACTATTCTTTGTTTTATGAAAATGTAAAATGAAAGTTTTGTTTAGTTATAAGATGATAAGCTGTATTATCACGATATTTGTGTACTGTGTTCTTAGCCAATAAGAGATTTAGTTATTTATTGTATCGAGACAGTCTGAGGACAGCCTGGAAGTAGGATGGCCGAGTGTGGGATTGTGAGGTGGAACGGAACGTAAGGAGTGAGTGAAAGGAATGAGTAGAAGGGAATGAGACAGACGACGAATGGCTGCGAATAAGATTAAGACGTACATTTTAAGTTTCTTCAAAAAAATATCTGTATTTCGGGAAAAAATAAACAACTGTGGAAATAAAAGTCTTATTTTATTCCTACATATCTATTACTTTTTAAATATCATTGATATAGAAAGTCTTATTTTCATAGATGATTGACTACAGACCGCTTTCCAAAAAAGTACAAAACATTTATTTAAACGTTCACAATCACAATCTCAAGAGTTTTGTTTTAGGATTTATTCCCCTTACTCATCATTCTCATCACCTTTTAGTCCACTGCCGAACGCAAGCCTCTGAAAAAGAAGGATTTTGCCATAATCACCACGATTGGCAGGTGACCAATGCTATTGCCCGTCTTCTTCTGGCAGTATTTTTTGAAATACCTCTTATAACACTTACAGGAAGAAAAAGGCAAATGCTATTCATTATTTTAACGTCCAAGCACCACCCGACGCCATGTAATACATGTAATGTAATGTAATATTAAACATGGCGTCATAGTCATACATATTTTTAAAAGATCCCGATATGTTCTTCCTTCTTCCCGACTTAGGTAATGAAAATGTTGGATTTTAAACTTTCTTGTTGCATTTTTACACTTATACACTTCACACTAACGGGGTTTAATGCAACGAAACTACGTCATTTAAAGGTAAATAGTAATTTACCTTCCCGACGTTTCGATCCGGTTGCACGAATCATGGTCGCGGGCAGACTGGAGGCCCTCGGCGTCGTCTGGCCGGTTGAGAAGAAATTGTTTCTTCTACCCGCACTTCTTTTAGTTTTTCCACACTTTCCCACCCGTATCGGATTGCTATAAAGGATTTTAAAAACGTCGGGAAGGTATATTACTATTTACCTTTAAAAAAAGAGTTTCGTTGCATTAAACCCCGTTAGTGTGAAGTGTATAATGGAAATGTGTTATAAAGCACTGAACGCGATCTAAAAGCTTACAGTGAGGCTGTATTATGAACATTGACAAAGCCATTGTACAAGTTGCAAGAGCCACAATAGATCCTTAACTAGAATGCACTGTGATATAAATTGTATGGGTATTAATTTCAGTTATCGTTTCCTTATTTAAGGACATGCTACCTTTTGTTTCCTTTTTTATTTATTTACATACATTCCAAATCTCTTTTAGGTTTAAAACGTGTTCATGTAACTGATGTAGGTAATAATATTATCATTCGAAATATTGGTTTTCTGGCCTGGTTGGACCCACTTATAGTACACGTTAGGATTATTTTTTTCAAATTTTTTATTTGGTCATGAAATTGCGGATAGGTTTTGATTGTGCTTGGAAAAGCATGCTTTGGGCACCGTCTTATGTCACAAGATGGGAGTCTTGGGAGACTTTTAATATGCGTTTTGGATTTTTAATGCCAAATATTTTTAACTTATTTAAAAAAAAAAGTATTTTGAAACATATAATTGATCATACATAATTATTGAATAAATCATATAATAGTAAACAGTTTTTTGATGTTTCAATTGAAGTTTGTTTTCAATCCGTCGGTTTTAAAATATTAAATATTAGGTGTTAAAGTATGAAATTGCCGTTTTGAATGGACGAAATCGAGAAAAGTCATTTTTCCATACTAAACATTTTTTAGATTTTTAAAAACGCCTGAACCGTTTTCGATGCAATTAAAGGTGAAAGTTAGATGGTTTTAAAGCTGCGCATTATAGTATTTGAATTTCTGAAAATCAAAGTATATATTACAAATATACTTAATTGAAACAAAAAGGTCAGCTGACACATTGTAAGGGGTCTTTTCAACGACTTCCTTTGAAGTAATAGGCACTAGTATTGCATTTTTTTTTAGTCAAAAGTTTATTTAGTTTTTGATACATTACAAAAAGAAATACGCAATAATATGACTATACTTAAGAGCTATAAACAAAATAAAAAGTGGGAAAATAATCGACAATTTCATACTTTAACTCCTATTATCATCAGAAGTGGTGAAACATCTTTTAACACATTCTAGGATACAAGGCTAAAATTTTAAAGTTTCATTGTTAGACAAATGTCGTTTTTCCAAAAAAGTGTTAGGTTAAACCAAATCACTAAGTCTTTTAACACATTCCATCATAACAATAAATCTATTTTGCATGTATTATTTCCTGCACGAGTGTAATAATAATTCAGTATAAAAAAAAACAGTAAATTGCTTTTATATAGTAGTAAACCACTAATAAATTATGTAATATTATTTTCATAGAGTTATCTAAATCGGAGTTTATACGATGTACCTTATTTATTATGAGTTTCCGATATTTCGGCACTGTTGCAAGCGCCATGATCACGGGAGAACTGACTATAGTGATAGTGACCATGAAAGTTTAAATCAGTATATTATTTTAATATTCAAGCACCAGGAAAATGTTGGTGTAATAGTATGTCATGTTTTTTAACCTTTGCTGCTCTATAGCAGCAATGGTTAAAAAAGATGACATACTTACATGTTTTGCTCTATAGCAATGAAAAATCTTAGATTCAAAGACATTAGTAAACTAAACAAGCTATCGTTTTCGAGTTTCAGTTTTACAAAATATTTTTTGTATAACGTTTTTAAGCTTCTTTTATTTTAAGCGTATTCATCGAAATTAAGTTTTAGTCAATTGATTTTACGTACCGTTTTCTTTCTTTAACGTTAATATATTTTCATTCCACAGCCTGAGAGATATTTAATAGTTTTACTATGATTTCAATTAAGTTAAAATATCATATTATAAAGTGGGTATCTTTTATTTCAATGATTGTTTAATGTGAGCAATAAAGTTTTTATTTATTTATTTAATGTAGTTATAAAGTTAACATAACTTTAACTTGCTGTAAATTACATTACCATAGTTACAAAATTTAAATAAGCAGAAAGATAAGGTACGTTATTGTTAATGCCCAAAGGTAATTTTACAAAATAATGTTTATTAATTGTTATTTTAAAAACATTTATGCTATGCTAATATGGTTATTGTGAAAGGCGTTATGTGAAAACAAAGTACCTATGCCAAATTGATGACGTAATTTTAAGAATGCTTAAAACGTTATGCAGCTTAAAATTATGCCTTATTAATTTATGCAATCTAATATGGACCCATCGAGATAGGATAAACAAAATCTGAAACGAAAGTAATTCTAACTTAAAATAAAATGTCCTTAGAAGTGGTTAAGTAACACTTAACTCTTTGAGCTATGGCTGCAATAGATTACATTACATTCTTCTAGCTATATGTCCAACTCTTTCTCTGTATCAGCTGTACGACTCTGGAATGGGCTGCCCTCCAAAATTAGAAAATCCGCCACTAATTTCTCCTTTAAAAAGGCTTTGCGGAGCCACTTCACTGACTAACTTTATCTATTTATCTATCGTCTCTTGATTCACTCTGACATTGTTTCTGTGTACATATTATGTGTATGTATTTTTGTATATATTATGTATGTATTTATTATTATGTTATGCATGTAGATGGTTTGTATGTATATATTATAAATTATTATTTTTAGTCTTCTAATTGAGTTTTGTTTTGCATATTTTTTCTCTACTCTTGTTATTAGTTTTACTCCTCACTTCTTTGCACTGCCTGTATAATCTCTGCTTGGCCTAGTGGTTGACTGGTAAAGAATGCTTCTAGCATTAAGTCCGCCATTTGTACTATCTTTGTATATGCAATAAAGTGTTTAAATTAATTAATTAATTAATTACATTTATGATGTTATTCTAATTTATTTGATATTTTTAGCAACTTAATTGCAATTATAATATCACTTGAAAAATTATGAGACATAATTTTTCAAGTTTATATACTGATGTTATTCTGACTTTAGATAAGTAAAAAGAGCCTAGAAGTGGTTTAGTAACACTTTATTCTTTAAGCTATGGCTGCAATAGATTATATTTATGGCCATCACAAACACATTAAAGTTGAATGACACTAAGGCTCAGGTCAGAAACATGAATACAAAATAAAGTTAGCTAGCGAGATAAGATTAACGAAATATGTCATTGCATTAATTTTATGGATATTAAAATTTTGTGTCTCCAAGTTGGTAGTTACACAAAACCTTTAGAACTTTCAATACCTAATTGGTTGGAAGATTATGTTTGTGTATTACAATTTAATATCTGCATTACAATAAACAAACAAAATCTGCATAAAATTTGAAAACACGAATGATTAATTCTGTTTTGAAACTAATTGTGAGAAACGTATGTTTTAATTCCATCTTTTGACGACCATTTGGATCAGCGGTAGTAAACGCTGCTTCTGAGCCATGGGTCGCGGGTTCGATCCCCGCACAGTACAAATATTGGTGTGCTTGAATATGTCTGTTTGTACTGGTCTGGGAGTTTTCTATGTATTATAAGTATGTATTTACAAAATAAAAGTATATAAGTAAGATTATCGGTTGTCTAGTACCCCATGCGACAGGGTACTTAATATTACCTTAATTTGGGACTAGATGGCTCTGTGTGGCCCAGTGAGGCATGTCTTAAAATATTTATTTATTTATTTATTTATCTTTGTGTACCACAGTTATAACTTTTTTTTTTTTGTTGAAACTTATCTTTATGTAGGTACGATTAGGTTTGAACAAATAAGTCAAAATGATACTTTTATATCAATTTAAAAAAAATATTTCATAAAATAGTTTTACTTTTAAAAAAGTTCTTTAATGCAAAGAACTTTTAAAAAAATCACGCAACGGATTTTTCATGTTTCGGATTGATTTGCGTTGCAAGAATTGCAATAAGAATATTTTTAAAAGTAATTTAGCCAACATAGCTCTACTAATCATCAAGCTAATTTTAAAGTATACTAGGTACTGGGTAGGTCAAATTATTTGCTGAGGCGACAAAGGTCCCCGGATGGAAGGCGAAGAATTAATGAAAAAGACAAATACATAAGTTCAATGTACTAAACTACGGTATTGCAAACGTGAAACCGCGTTGAAACAACTGAAACGTAACCGATTTGGTTTTAAGATTTACTTTTTTATTTGACGAGTGTTCAGCGACCTTTTATTTTATAATAAAGTGCCATATACCAAAAATATAAGTCGCACATTCTTTTTTATTAACAGTTTATTAAACTTATCACGATCAAATCGGGGATGTTCTGAAGAAAGGTCAGGTCAAGAGTACTCTAAACCGACGAGCATGCATGAAGAGATTGATGAATGTGGAAGAAGCGAAAGATGTATGCCAGGATCGTAGTAAGTGGAAAGCCTTGGTCTCTGCCTACCCCGTTGGGAAGGAGGCGTGATAATATGTATGTATGTATGTATGTATGTTTATTAAACGAAGCAAATTGAAAAATCATGGTATCAAATACAGGGTGGATTAGAGCATGGAGCAGCTGTGGCTATGAGAGAAAGTATAGGCTTAAACCATGTAAAAAAAAGAAGACTACCGCTATAAAATTATTAAAGGGCAAAGATTTAAAACAAATTTAAAAAAATTCGTGATTTTACATTAATTCACGAATGAACCAATCAGCTATTGCTCTGATAACAGAGCGATTGGTCTGTTTTCCGATTCGATTGGTCACTGTAGTACTTTCGTAACTCTGTGTCAAAATCTGACACCACAATTTCACACTTGTTTCCACTTGAATTTGATGTATCTGACAATTGGAACACTTCCAAATGCTCACGATCACTCATTTCGAAGATATTGACTAGAAAAATCAAGTAAATACCTCCTAAAGACACCCAAAATATGATTTAAAAAAACGTGACTCTCCAATGTTGACCAATCAGAACACGCAGGGCTGCCACCACAGACTCAACTCATAAGAAATCTAGATTTATTATATTAAAACTATTGCGGCCTAGTGAAATTACAATATCACTGAAAAGGGCCCATGAAATCATACGAACCAGTCGTCATTGACAATAATCAGTGTAATTATAATTTCACTAGTGACCTGATATTATAATTTCACTAGTGAAATTATAATATCAGGTCTTTGACAAAATCCCAGCGACATAACCAAACATCAAAGGAAAGTTCCCAAACAGTTAATTTTGAATTACTACAATTTCTATAATAATTAGATAATAGTCAAAAGAAAATATGATGACTATTTTACATTTTTGTAGAATTAACCATGTAAAGCCACATTCTGTATATCTGTGTGAATGTTACTGTATTAACTGTTCTGTGTGTGTTGTGTCACAAATGAGACATGCCATCAATGGTGCACTCACCTCGAACTGGCTTGTGACCGGGTTCATATCCAAGAGGGAATATGAAGCGACTCGATCACCATTACCGTCGATTATCACCTCGCCAGTTATGCCTGTAATAAAAAACCGTACATGTATAAAACATAAGAGATAACGTCTTGGAATCGATTAGGTCTTGATAAATGCTAATTGATGAGAGATGTTGTGTGTGTAATTTTGGTAATTTATAGAGCTTTTTAACAAAATAATTGTCAATGCTAATATTTACGAAGTACATAGGATTTGTTTTTGATTATGTATAAGCAGGAGATTTGAGAGAAAAAGGTTCCTTCGGCTGGCCAGAGCTACTAGAAGAAAATGATTGTTTATGGAGCTTTGTTTGACATTAGAACTGTCAAAAAAAACCTTCCCGGTTCTTCAATAATACATTTATTTGATACTAGCTTTTTTCCGCGAGTTTGTACTTGTAGAAATTTTCGGCCATCCTAAGGAAATCGTTATTATTTTCAATATAAAAAGAAGTATTTGTTCTATTCTAGTTTATAATCTACTTTATGCTAAATTCCATAAAGGTCCATTTTACCATTCTGTCGTGATTGACTAACAATCAATCCAAACTTTTTGCATTGATATCATTAGTTTGATAAGAATTAAGATGAACGCAAACTTTATCAAGATAACCTGTTTGATATGATTTTGTCCCATTCGGTGTCGAGACCCTTGATCCGTGGGGTCCTAGCATTATAAGGCTTTTCAAGGAAATAGCAAAAAGGTTAGTCGACATCACAGGAGATCGAAGAGCTGGTTGCTACTTCGGACAAAGAATTACTTTAGCTATTCAAAGGGGGAACCCTGCCAGTATCTTCAGATCCTTGCCTAAAGGGACTACTTTTAATAATATATTTTAGTTAATTACATTTTTTAAGGTTTTAGTTTTAGGTTCCTTGTTCTTGTATATACTTTTTTTTTATTTCCATGTAGTCTTAATATTTGTGCATCTTAGATATATATATTATATGCAGTAAGTGTATAATAAACACCAATCAACTATAACACTTAACCTGTTTTATTGATTTTTGAAAATTTTACTCCAACGAAGTCGCGGGCGGGGACAGCAATCATCCGTAAAGATGGTTGACTATTAAAAACTGTCTTTGGCACTAAGCCACTGTTTTGGTCTACAAACTATTGATTGAAAGCATACATACAAACACATTGTTTTAGAACTATTTAAGTCATACCAAAGTAGTAGTTCTCCTGTGATAATGGCGCTTGCAAAAATGCCGAAATATTGGAAACTAATGAAAAGAAAATAAGGTACATGGTATTAACCCCGAATCAATTCAGTGCAGTGATAGTGACCATGAAATTTTAAATCAGAAATTTGAAAAAAATAAATCTTCTCAAAATAAAAATCATTTTTAGGTAGTCATTAGACAGTAGCATTTTTAGGTTAGGTAGTCGTCAAAAAAAAACACTTGGTATGCCTACTGCAACGTCAGTCAGTGTACTCAAAGCAAACATGCAGCTTGATTGGCCAAACTGAAGCTTTATTGATGGCTCAACACTTTCGGCTCTCGCCCAAGCTCCGAACTTTCGCACAAACCGGAACAAGCTCAATCGATTTTCACACCAGCCTACAAAATCACAAACAAACCTGGGTGAACTTTCGTGTACTTCATAATTGCGATGTAAATAAAAGCAGGAGGTTCTCTATTTGACTGTTTTTTATAAGTTTGTTACCTCATAACTTTCGACGGATTTTGATAAGTTTTTTTTTTTCAATCAAAGATGTTTTCAAACAAAGTCTAAAAAGCTTTACCAGATATATAATTATTGTATTAGAAACCAAAATTGGTTTGTATACTTTACAATATGCATCGCACTTACAAAATATGCTCATGCACGGTGTATGTGCCCTATATAGAGCAAATAAGCAATTGAATCGAAAAATAGTATTCGATAAATCTGAACATTTATCCTGCAATCTATTGTGTAAATTATACTAACAAAAAATCTGCTAACTAAGCAAATTTAAACATTATTCAGAATGGTACGAGTAACAAAAGGAGAAAATACCAAACACTTGAAGCAATGAAAGGACTGATGTTAAAGAAAAAGAAATACGTGTTTACGAAGCTGTCGTTTGCATTAAACATCATGATTTGTAAACACTGGTAATAAAAGTTGTCTGGCTTTTTTTGTATTAAAAAGATAATGTGACAGAGATGTTTGTTTAACTTTTCCTAAGGCTATGCTACACACAAGTGGTTTGATGGTGAATAGATACTTAGTAACAGCCTATAATCATCCCACTGCAGGGAAAAGGCCTCCATCATTGAATTCAAGTTACCACAGCAATGATGGATACTGGTATAATCACCACGCTTGCCAAACGCGAGTTGGTGATCACAAACCCGAGCAACGTTCGAAAATTCGAAACATTTTTGTTGCCCGACCCGGGATTCGAGCCTGGGACCCCGAGATCTTGGCCCGGCATTTAAACCACTAGACCAACGGGGCGTTTGCTATTTGCGTTGGCTACCCCTTATAGATACTTAGATCTTCAACAATTATATCAACTACTTAGTCCTAAACAAACGAAGGTCCTATTTATCCATCTATAATTCCAACAATTTTCGATTGTTGCGGGATTCAAACCTGCTAATCCCAAATGCCACAGTCAAAACGTTTTATTTTAATTACGCCTTTGGGATCCTCAAATGGCGTTTCCTGCTTTTTCTATCACTTTACTCTAGATGACAACATTTAACGTTTCTTTGTCTAGTTTTAAGTCATTAAACTGAAAACCATGAACTTTTGAAAGTAAATTAAAAATCTTCTTGTCTATGAAGTTCAAAATATTGTCCTTAGTATAGACGCATTCCAATTCAATGCTACAAGCACCTTATATAATTTAATTCTACAGTGTAACCTAATCCGAACACTTAGGTCAAAGATCCCAATAAAGAAGAAAAGCGATATTAATTATAGTGACAAAGTTGCAGACAAAGTGCAATTACCTACCAAGATGAATAGCTGTTTTGGAACAATGAATTTCAGAAGTG
This sequence comes from Anania crocealis, assembly GCA_949315895.1. Taxonomy (NCBI): domain Eukaryota; kingdom Metazoa; phylum Arthropoda; class Insecta; order Lepidoptera; family Crambidae; genus Anania; species Anania crocealis. The sequence goes on from OX438869.1 coordinate 12,923,072, forward strand.
ACGAACTGTGGCATTCTCCTTGAATATGTAAAGCTAACTTAGCTATGACATGAAATTTTGCTGCTGGTTGGCATATTAATAGTTTTGCACAGTATGCCAAGCACAGAGTAAACTATTGCGTCTAGGGACATTAATATATTTAAAGTCTTTCTAAGGTATGTATTAGGGGTTAAAGTATGAAATTGCCGTTTTGTATGGATGAAATCGAGAAAAGTCATTTTTCCATACTAACAATTTTTTAGTTTTTTTAAAAACGCCTGAACCGTTTTCGATGCAATTAAAGGTGGAAGTTAGATGGCTATAAAGCTACGCATTATAGTATTTAAATTTCTGAAAATCAAAGTATATAATACAAATATACTTAATTGAAGCAAGAAGGTCAGCTGACACATTATAAGGGGTCTTTTCAACGACTTCCTTTGAAGTAATAGGCACTAGTATAGCATTTTTTTTTTTAGTCAAAAGTTACTTTATTTAGTTTTTGATACAATACAAAAGAATTACGCAATAATATGACTATACTTAAGAGCTATAAACAAAATAAAATGTGGGAAAATAATCGGCAATTTCATACTTTAACCCCTATTACGAGTATGTTCACCTGTGTTATTTTGAGCTTTACATGCCTTGAAGTTGAATAAATCATAAACGCTGAGTTATAGACGACTTTATGAGTTAAATTGAATTTTTCATTAAATTGTTACATTACTTATCATTGCACATTTGAAAACAGACTTTAAACTTTTTTTAAATATTGTTGTCTGCACGGTTTGAGATTATTGCTAACAAGTTGTTTTTGCAACTTTGAACACGAAGTATTTCAGATTTGAAACTATTCCTTTGAAAATGTAGTCTTAGCACACAAATTATGAATCCCAGCATATAACCTATCTCGGTACAAAATTTCATCTAGATCGTTTCAGCCATTTTGGCTTAAATGAATGAAAACCATCCTGAATGGATGTTTGTTATAACTGTCACAATTTAAATATTAGTAAGATAAATAAAAAGTAAGATTAGGTTTTGTTGGTTCAAGCTACTTATCAGTACCAATGGAAGCTATTAATACTAAAACTCCACTTCTTTTGTTCTTAAACACGTCAAGAAAATTACCGACTACCATTAACAATTTTCTACTGCTTCTTACATGCTAATTGCCCTAAAGCTGCAGCTACAAGTGTATAAATACCTTGGAAAGTTCTATTCCACATGTTCTTAAGGACCGCTGTGCCATCCAAAGGGCCCGAATTGTTGGTCGCCTGTTGCAAAGTGTCGTTCAAGGCAAGGGCGTACAGAAGTACTGCATCGTAGAAGGCCGCTACAAAGGTCGAGACCACTTCTCCTTTGCCGAATGTATAGTTGTATTTTGTAGCTGCTAAGTCTTTGACCTAGGGACAAAGGGATAGGTTTGTTAAAGTGTTACTAATTCGAGCCGAAAGAGTCAAAGTAACAAATTGTATGTAAAAATTATTTTCGGTGCAATTTAAATGCTGCTTTTAAATGAAAAAATATATTCTTTCTTACCGACGAAAAAAAACGTTATAACCAAATTTCAAAGTGGCGGTGTTGTGAAATCTTTTGCAAACACACTTTTCACGCTGCCATAGTTCTAAAGCATTAATCGGCTTACCATGCTGACTGTATTACTATAAAATGCAGTAATCATCATCAACCTATGGTAGTCCACAGTTGGACTTACCCCAGTATTTATAAACAAGTAAAAGTAATTACTTGACTACAAGTAATTACTTGAGAGTCAATTTGTATGCCTTAATCAAGAAATTACTAGAAGTTATAGCTACCAAAAGTTAGCATTTTCAGCCAAATAATATGACTATTAATGGTGACTAATTTCTTTAACTTAAGCACTAGGTATGAACACTTAAAGTTATGACTTTCTTAAGAAATAAGTAATTACTTCTTTATAAATACGGGGGTTAGTCCTCCCTCAAAAGGTGCCTTGGCACCTCTTCGGCATGTCGCATTTAGCTTCTGAAGATGAAGAAATAACATACCTGATCAGAAAACTCTAAATACTCCTCCTTCTCAGGAGCAGGGCTGGTGACAGTTAGAACAGCGCTATACGCTCGTCTCGCTCGCTCGTTTCGCTCGTCTGTGTCATTCGCAACCTTCCAAGGTTCTTTGGACGAAGCTGATGCTAAGCTGCGAAACAGAATTGTATGTTAGTATTGCCGATAACAACTTATTCGAATAATTAACTTTACAAGCAATAGAAGTTTAGAATGTACGATTTTTAAAAGTGCGCCTTGGAGGCACTTTTGCGAAAAAACAAACGGATTTTATAAAAGGCTGACATTTTAAAAGTCTTAATTAATCTTATTTAAAACTAGCTGTTGCCCGCGACTTCGTCCGCGTCAATTTCTGTTTTTATGATCGCGACTATTTTTACATCATTTTTCACTGATGCTTCGCTCCTATTCGCAGCGTGATGTTATATAGCCTAAAGCCTTCCTCGATAAATGGACTATCCAACACAAAAATAATTTTTCAAATCGGACCCGTACTTCCTGAGATTAGCGCGTTCAAACAAACAAACAAACTCTTCAGCTTTAGAATATTAGTATAGACAAATATTTTCCTGGACGGGTCGATGTAAAAAGAAAAAGGACATTTTCCACTATTTTTCGGGTGTTTTATGATCAGAAATCAGAAACAACGGAAGTTTCTAAGTTAACAGCCTCCTACAATTGTTTTAATAGTTATTTACTTTGACATTATCAAAATATAACTTATGTTATCTACAAATAATTTATAAACAAACTTAATTTGCAATGAAAAATTTGTAATAACCTGCTATTTGAGTTGTTTAGCATTGTTTTGTGTACAAATTTTAATAATATTTATTTTCATTCCTATTGCATAGCTAAAACACGCACAAATAGTAATAATTGATTGCAATTTCATCAACAAATAATTACGAGCAATAAAGTGTCAGTACCTACGTCCAGTGCCTAATTACTTTCAATTAGCCCGACTGATAGTACAATTGAATCTAAATGTGCAACTCATTTAATCTGATTCGTTTTGATTTTCGTGATACGTGCTTTGATTAAATATACAGGATGAAATTTTAACCAGTTTCCAAATTGTTTTGTAGGCATTCAGTATCGTATTTAGAGCCCATTTATGAAGTAAAAAATGTAAATCAAGTTTTCACCCGAAAATATTTTTCGCGATATAGTTTTAAATTTTTACAGTTTTAGGCCTGTTTATGTATAATGGGAAAATCAAAAACTTATGATTAGTACCGTAATGAATGAATGTGATGTGCATTGCATAAAAAAAGTGTCGCTAGGCGGCCGTATCAAAAAATTTAGAATTTTGACATTTTCTAAGTGCTTTATCTTGACATTTTTGTACTGGGCTATACCAAAAGAGAAATACGTCATTTGTTTTTTGTCTCGTAGATTGATATATAAAAATTTGGAAGGTGATTAAAATTTCACCCTGTATAAATAAATGTGGACAGCATCACATACATTGTTCTGATCCTGAAGTGAGTAACTATTAAAAGCACTCACATTGTGAAAATCCGAAACAACAAAGTTACCACAAATGGCCAGACCCGAGAAATCCGAGAATCGAACCCGGTACCACGGAGCAGGAGCACGGAAAACTGGTGTGGACACCACTACACCACTGAGGTCGCCAAAATTCATTAAATCATTTATGAGGCTACATAACTATTTTAAAGCTTGTAATTTTATATGCATGGTGCGCATACACAGATTTTCAACCTTAAGTGTAAAAAAATAGGGTTTAAAAAGTAAAAATAGCCAAAATTCACTAAAAACTTCGGTATCAGTATTCGTCCCTCGCCGCGGACTTACGTTCCATTTAACTTTAAATGCGTTTCACATTAAAAACAGATAATGTGGCTCGATCGCTAAGAGCTGGAGGCTTTCCGGTAACTGAAATCGAGGCTTCTGTGGTTCTACGGTGTCCCTAATGTGACCAAAGGACGAGTAATAGAGACCCGTGAATCGTCTTCTTAAGTGATGTTCGGGTCTCATATTAACGAAGATGTGTACTTACTAAATAAGCTTCAAATTTAACTAAAGCGATTATCACGATAGATGGTTGGAAAAGAATAGGTACCTACTATGTGTATAAAAAAAAGATTTGCATGTTCCTGTTTGACATTTAGTATATATAAACAATTTTTCACAAGCTAAAGAGATATATCGAATGAAAAACCTTTTGCGGTAAGAAACATTAAGGCAGCATACTTACAAAAATCATCGTTATTGAAACTCACACAGCTCAATCACACAAAATAGTTTTGTGGGACAACTGTATATTTTACTGTAAAACTCTGTTTGTCTAATAAATAAATAAATAAAAAAATAAAATAAATCATAATAACCAATTAAAATCTTAAGCAAGCTTCAAATTTATCAAACAAAACAATGAAGAAATAAAAGCAACTTTATGTTTTTCATATTAAAATGACCCATGATATTTATCCGTATTTTTCACTTTCCATTCTAAACGAGTACAATTTTCTAAAACAGGTGCTCTTCAACCTAATTGTTAAATATTTATTTATAACAAATGGAATAAATTTCTTTGGACGCAAGAAATGTCGTAGCAGCTCCACTGACAATGCAGTTGAGCGAATATCAATATGTCGTGAGTTGAAGTCCCATCAAAGACAGTCGATAATTTCACTCACGGAACTATTTTTTATTTTATTATTTTGCTACAAAAATTAACTTTCTTGTACTTGAATGCTGACTACATAAAGCTGTTTTCATTCTTGGTACTCGTATCATTTTAATAGTTGACATTGATTAGACAATCGATACGTGTCTGTTAATTGCTAATTAACAGACATGACAATAGATATAACTGCTGATCAGCAGTACAGCAAGTACATATCAATATGTACTACATCATCATATCATATCAGTATTTATTTTAATTTTATTTCAAACACTTTATTGCATATACAAAGATAGTACAAATGGCGGACTTAATGCTAGAAGCATTCTCTCAGTATGTACTTGTTATTTACACTGTACCTATGTATATTTTATAGTTTTTAGTCATAGGTATTCTGGCCTCCTAACCAAGATACTAAAAATAACGTTTGGTTTTAATATATGTTCCTCTAAGGTTCATCATATCAGCCGAACGACGCCCACTGCTGGGCATAGGCCTCCCCCAAGGATCTCCACAACGATCGGTCCTGTGCTGTCCGCATCCAGCGGCTTCCCGCGACCTTGATCAGATCGTCGGTCCACCTTGTGGGGGGCCTGCCCATGGAACGTCGTCCGGTACGTGGTCGCCATTCGAGAACCTTTCCGCCCCAACGGCCATCGGTTCTCCGCGCTATTTGTCCCGCCCACTGCCACTTCAACGATGCAATCCTTCGAGCGATGTCGGTTGTTTTAGTTCTCCTGCGGATCTCATCATTTCTGATTCGATCGAGTAGGGAAATACCAAGCATCGCTCTCTCCATTGCTCGCTGGGTGATCTTGAGCCTTCTTATGAGACCCATAGTAAACGACCACGTCTCACTCCCATAGGTCATTACTGGCAACACACACTGGTCAAAGACTTTCGTCTTGAGACACTGAGGTATTTCGGACGCGAAAATATGCCGGAGCTTCCCGAACGCTGCCCATCCGAGCTGGATTCGACGAGAGATCTCTTTCTCGAAGTTGGACTTACCTAACTGGACTATCTGTCCCAGGTAAACATAGTGGTCAACAACTTCGAGTGCAATGTTCCCAACGTTAACTGGAGCGGGTGCAACATGGGCATTTAACATGATTTTCGTCTTGTCCATGTTCATCCTAAGACCCACTCTTTGAGAAGCATTACTGAGATCTTCGAGCATAATGTTCAGGTCTTCCAAGGTCTCAGCCATAAGAACTACATCATCGGCAAATTGCAGGTGTGTTAGGTATTCGCCATTGATGTTGATGCCGCGTCCTTTCCAGTCCAGAAGCTTGAAAATATCCTCCAACGCAGCTGTGAACAGTTTCGGAGAAATAACGTCTCCCTGTCTCACACCTCGCTGTAGTTGGATCGGATTAGAGCTCTGGTTCTGTAATCGGACCGACATGGTGGCGTTTTGGTATAAGTACTTTAGTACCTCGATGTACCTGTAGTCTATTTGGCACCTTTGGAGAGACTGCAGCACTGCCCATGTCTCAATCGAATCAAAGGCTTTCTCATAGTCCACGAACGCTAAGCAAAGTGGCAAGTTATACTCTTCGGTCTTCTGTATAACTTGCCGCAGCGTATGAATGTGGTCTATGGTACTATAGCCTTTTCGGAACCCGGCTTGTTCGGGAGGTTGGAAGTCGTCGAACCTGCGAGTGAGACGATTCGTAATGACTCTCGAAAATAACTTATAGATATGGCTCAGAAGCGAAATGGGTCTGTAGTTCTTCAAGAGAGTTTTGTCACCCTTCTTGAAGAACAGCATCACATCGCCTCTGCCCCATGCCTTTGGCGTTTTGCCCTCGAGGATGACAGAATTAAAGAGCTTCTGGAGGACCTTAAGTATCGGCTTACCGCCCGCTCTAAGGAGCTCTGTTGTGATTCCGTCATCACCCGCCGCCTTGTTGTTTTTAAGCTGCTTGAGAGCCATTCTAATCTCGCACAGGCTGACGTCCGGGATATCTTCAGAATAGTGTCGGGTAAGCTTGGCTCTAGGGTCTTTAGCCTTGCTTTCAACAGGTGTTTTCGTGGAGTATAACTGTCCATAGAAACTCTCAATCTCCCTCAGGATTTCAGGTGTTGACGCAATGATGCTACCTGTCTCAGTTTTCAGCCTCGTCAATTGGCTTTGCCCAATAGACAGATCTCTGGCGAACACTTTGGAGCCTTTGTTCCGCTCAATGGTCTCTTTAATACGTCGGGTATTAAATTGACGAAGGTCGCTCTTCAAAGACTTAAATATCTGTCTATTGAGTTGCCGATAGCGATGGGCATCCGCTGAGTTCTGTAGCCTCATTTCGTTTCTCTGATCCATGAGTAGGAGAGTCTGACTGGAGAGTTTCTTTGATTTGGGACGGCGGGTTTTAAAGTACTTAGACCCTACCGTACGGACAGTATCCACCACCATGTTGTATAGATCGTCCACATCGATGCTGTTCTCAAGGGCTTCGAAACGGTTTTGAAGCTCGAGCTGAAAGCACTCGGGGTTTTGAATTTGAGCCGGTATTGGTCGGAGCGTGGATTTTATCAGTCGCGCTCTTTCAAGCTTTACGTCGATATTCAATGTGCCTCTGACCATGCGGTGATCGCTTCCTGTCTTAACAGCGTTGATCACAGCGACATCATCGAATATGTGCTTCTTCGTTGACATGATAAAATCGATCTCGTTTTTGACTTTACCGTCCGGGCTGATCCAGGTCCATTTGCGGCTTACGGGCTTCTTGAAGAAGGAGTTCATCATAAAGAGGTTCTCCCTCTCCATGAAGTCTGCCAGCATCTGACCCCTTTTGTTCCGTTGCCCAAATCCAAATTTCCCCATTCTCAACTCATTACCGCAACGTTGCCCCAACTTCGCATTGAAATCCCCCATCACAACCGTGTAGTGGGTTTTAAAGCTATGCATGGCTTTAGAGATCTCCTCATACATAGCCTCCACTTCGACATCGTCGTGTTTTGAGGTCGGAGCGTAAACCTGAATGACATTCAGCGAATATCGTTTCGATATTCTGAGTATCAGGTACGCTACCCTGCTCGAAACACTTCCGATAGTAATCACGTTGTTGACAAGGGACTTGTGGACGATGAACCCGACACCACCTAGGGACTGTTGGTCGCCCTCCCGGTAGTATAGTAAGTTACCGGATTTTAGGGTTATCGAGTCCTCCCCCTCTCTTCGGACTTCAGATAGCCCAATGATATCCCAATGTAACTTACCAATTGCCTCTTCCAACTCTACGAGCTTCGCGTCAAGCCTCAGTGTGCGCGTGTTATATGTTGCCAGGTCGAGTCGTCGTTGTTGGCAGCCGGATCTTACCCGGGGATTCTTAGCACCCCCTGCCCCGCCGTTACCATAGCTGCTGCCATAGCTAGGACTAGCGGGGCCGCCGGGGACTGGGGGCCGAATTCTTAGCGGTGTATTCATATCGCCACGCTTGGCAGGCGGGTTGGCGATCGCAGTATGGCCTGTTGCTTCTAGGAGACGCTGCTGCCCATCTCCTGATGGCAGTTTTCCCTCTGTCGGCTCTTACGACACCCACGGGAAGAGAGGGGGTAGTGCTATTCTTTTTATGTGCCCGCACTACCTCTAAGGTTACAATATTATAATTAAACAATTGAAATAAGAATGCACACGACAGCCAGATCTACTCACCACAGAACGTAAAACTTCCCAGTCAAAATTGGCTATAAGTACGTGTACTTTATAGGTTGTTTCTACAAGAGAACGAAATAGCTGTTTTACAGGGTTAAAGTACATCGAAGATGTACTCGTAGCATATTCATGATATCGTTTTAACTCCTAACTATTATTGAAATAGTTGTAGTGATTCGGAATAAAAATATTAAAAGCTTCCTGTTACCGTTTCGTAACGTTATCTGTCAGGTAATGGGGGCTATCGCTAGTGAATTTGCCACTAGAGGCGCTAGTGTCGCGTGAGGTCCAATATCATTCACTTTGTACTGGTTTTAGCTGAATTTGTTGCATAAATTATAATTTCTTTAATTTACCTGCTGGAAAGTGATCTTCTTCGTAAAATATCGCAAATATGGATTATTTGGCGATTAATGTGAACGCTTTAAAAGCGGAATTAAGAAAAAGCGCAAAAATAGGCGGCCTCAAGAACAACTATTTCAGAAGTTAGTTTGTTGATTTCAAGATAGTTATTTATAAACAATATAACCTTAATTAGATTCAAGATATAACACTTTGTTTCGGCGCCAATCGCCTTTGACAGCTATACCACCGGACCTCAGTCTACAGTGGCGCCAACTGGTGAGCAAAGAAACGGTACTCCCCATTGATATGTATCGGCGACGTGACCTATAAATATTTTAATTTCAAATTACATTAAAGTTATTTATGAATCTTTGACTTACAATAATTTTGTAACGAAATGGGATTTCCTTTTTTTAATAAACATGGTATAGGTCTATTCCTTCTCCCATTGCCTCAGCTGCTTTAAGCAGAGATAAATCCCGCATAATTATATTCGTAGTTGACAATGTATTTGGGAATTTGACACGGGCACGATTCCGGCCAAACATATATAACTACAACCTTACTTTATATGATATGTTTAGCAATTAAATTACATTTATACTTATTGCAATTTAAATACTTGTTTCATCTTAACTGATTGTCAAACATCTGTAAAGATTTCTTTCGGGAGTGAAAGCTCCTAACATTGATGAAACTATACTGGGATTCAGCGCTAAAACAAATTTGAAAAAACATATTTAAAAAATTAAAGCATTGACGGAATTGTCTCAGTAGCTTCTTAACGGACAAAGCGCCGCGCCCGGTTTGTAAGGGCATGCGGGTTCTATTTCCGCCTGAGATATTGCCTTTTTTTAAGTTAAAATACTAAGTTAGTAGAACTTACTTTGAAAATAGTTCGATGTTGAAGAAGACGTACTCCCCCGATGAAACCATGTTGAGATCATCAGCTGCCAGCATTATCTCCCTGACTGTACTAGGGTTGGCGCACACGACTACGACTGTAACAAAATTGTACAATTAGCATAATCATTGATGTAAAATAAAAATCTACATACACAAATAGAAAAACGTTGTCAACAAATAAGTACGTTTTGAGTATTTGGATTTTATACACTTAAGTTATATTTCGTCGCAGCGCGTGCAACACCGCGGAAGAGCTGTTTGTAAATACCGCGTATCTGCTTTTATAAAATTTTACAAGAGGATAAGAAAACTGGAAATTTTAGTCATTTGGCTATATTTTACGGAACAAACCAAGTAGTTACTTTTTTGTGACTTACTTTATAAGATTTCCAGTTTTCTTAACCTCTTGTAAAATTGTATAAAAGCAGATACGAGGTATTTACAAACTGCTCTTCCGCGGTGTTACATAAGGTTGAATTTGCATTACGGTTGAAATGACACATGAAATTAGTTGATTTATTTAAATATGGCCAGTTCGAAGTGACATTTTCGATTTTCAAATGTAATAAAAGTACTTGAAGTTACTTTTTAAAGATGACAATTCCTAGGACTACAATTAATATACCAGTTACAATATCGAAAATTATAATTATAAAAAACAGTGATAAGGGGTGTTCTGAATACTACCTCAAAAATACTGTTTAAATTTTGCGAGTGAACTACAGTAATAACACATGCGTTAGAAAAAATGGTTGTGTCTTACTAATACCAACCTTACGTACCGACTGACATGCTTGAATTTAATAAAAGAAGCGAGCTCAGATCATACTTTCTACATAAAACCAGATGCAAGATTCGAAGAATCGCTGGTTACTACAAAACTTGACGGTATGACGCTACTTAATTTGCTGGATTCGGTTAAAATTTAACGAATAAACTTAACGCAGTGGAAAGGACTGTTGGTGTACAACGCGAGTATCAGTGGTACATACATGGTATACGAATACATTCGTATTCCGTCCGACTGTACCTAGTCATTTCTATAGAGCTGAACCTCCTTTGACACACCGTACAGTTGTCTTTGAAGTGAATTTGAATAGCCTCTTACCGTATTACGAGAGCACCTGATAAAGTAAGGCATTAAGGATTAGTAGGATGTATTAAATCAGGTCAAAGGAATATAATGAAACTACACGATTAGTTAATATTTTATTATTCTTAAAAATACATTCTATATTACCAGTTAAGTTTTAAAATATAGGTTAAATGTATTTTAAAAATATATAGCTATTCTTCTCGTACTAAAAGGTTAAGTAAGTTCACTGCAACAAAAAAACTGTCTGCTACTAAAGCTAGTAGTTTCCTGTAAAATATCTAAAAGTTTTAATAAGTAAATATTTTGCACTGTTTTAAACTTGCATGGTCATAATGACTACAATCAATTGATTTTAGGTTGATACCATGTACCTACCTGGTTTTTAAGAATCCTGATACTTCGGCACTGTCGTATGCGCCATGACCTCGCAAGAATGGCATAAAACAAAACAAAGTACATGGTATAAACCCCGAATCAGTGAAGTCTAGTTTTTACAATATATAAAATACACATACTATTAAGAGTTTATTTACACACTTCAATCTATATACGCAAGTGATGTCGTCCTAAAACAGAACGCTTCCCCATCACACATGGGAATCGTAAGAACCTACTAGCAAAAAAGACAGGCAGCATTGGCTTTAGTTCACTTCTGCCAAAACTGCAATTGCAATCCAGCCCTACCAAGCATGGCGATTATGGATAAATTACTGATATGGGTTCATGATCCTAAAACACTTTTAAGTTCAAATTATTTGGATAACTGGTAGCTCAATTGTCGTCCCGTGACTATGAACGCTGTAAAGAGAGACAGTTCGAGTTCTCAAGACAAGAGACGTACACAATTGCCTTTCCAGGTTACCGACTGCAAAATTCATCTGCACCTCAGGCGATTGTTTTCGATTTTTTCTCAAGTTAGTATATTACAGTCTACACTGCTGAATTTCTTGTATCTGAACTCAATTTTAATGAGAGAGCATTACTACTCTATTTTTGTGTCGGCACCTCACGGCAAAAGATTCACAAGAAATAAACAAAGAACAAAAATGCACGAACAAAGTCGAGTCAGTGCACCCTCGACCTTGCTTTCTGATTCTGAAATAATTCGTTTCTTCTACGAACGTTTTCAAAACATAGAGCAAAAAAGTATCACCCTTTTCTTAGTCCTTCAAAAAATGAACGGCATAAATATTTTCCGAGTTGTAAAAAGAGAATGGCACGACCAACATACATATTGAACGGTACCCAATTGTCTTTACGAATGAACGAATGAATATTTCAAGAATGAACGAAAATAGAAGGATATAATCTTAACCTTTTTCTGTCTGATGGGTCCGTACTGGGCCGTTTGAAAAAGGTTAATCAGAAAGGATAGTAAACGGAACAGTTTTATTGATATGTGTTTTCTGTACATTCGTTTATTTTGTTATTTCTTATATCTAAGTCGCAAGGACAGTGTCACAGATGATGGATATGAAAAACGCACGAAATAAGTAAAGGCCGAACGAGCACGAAAGACAGCGAGCAAAGTTCGCGTTCGTGAATGAACATCGATCTCGGTCAAATATTATCTTTAATGTTTTTATAATTAGCACTTAGCATTCACTGTTGGTATAAGTATCTAAAACGGAATCCTTCATTTTACATTAGCAGTATCAGCAATGATTTTGTATTCGGGATTACTTGAAAAAGAATTCAAGGTTGAAAAGGGGTGAAACTGTTAATCTACATGGTACCTAAATTTATAGCCAACTCACTCTAGCATTTGTAACATATTCCGGGACACAATGCTAGACCAAATAGAAGTTTTATGAAACTTAGAGTTAGTAGATTTATTGTTATCATGTTGACAAGCGGTTGGTGTCCCGGTGTTAAGCGTAAACGTTAATTTGACGTCTAAACGGGCATACAAAGTATAAGCAGCGGTAGTTATTTTCGCGTAAAATAATTGACATGAAGTGCTAGATTATTGTTGCTTAGTTTATGGCTGCTGACGGGCAATAGCTTAAAAGCAAATTCAGCAAGTAGTCTTTGAAAGCATCGGAAACCGAAAAAACATTAATTTGCTTTCTAGGAAGTAAGAACTTTTTAGTTCTTTTACTATTTTGTGTATTTAAGTGGTTCGTGAGATCAGATAAACACATCTGCAGTTTTCAGCATCAAACAGATTAAAGGTGCGACCGTGAATAGGGGAATCAAGTGATCTTAATCCGGAGCTGATTATGAGTCCACATGCGATTTTTAAGTCTACAAAGGCCTCTCCAAAAATAATTTTGCCATGACCATGCCACGCTGCAGATAGGTTGGCGATCGCAATTTGGCTAAAAATAGACGGAATATTACAATTAGTTGAATTAAAAAAACTATATTGAATATGTTGCTGACGGGCAACAACGTTATTTTGATAGTACTATATCAGTCACTATTCACACTTTTTCAAAACCCTTAAAATTCAATCTTTGCGCGTATATTTGGCAAACGCTAATGCTTTTAAAACGTAAGTGTAAAGGGCTTTTAACTGTCATAAATTTTGTATATTATATTCAGCGCAAAATCGCATTAAAATTCAAGTGACAAAGACTGGCAAAGACTGGTAGGATAGTTTTTTTTTTATATATTATAAAATTGATGAAATAGGCAAATTTAATGCGTAAACGTTAAATTTTGTTGTCATTATTCAGAATTCAATGCTTATATTTACTGAAAAAAAGATTAATTCAAAATTTTATTCAGGTGTACGAATGTCTAATACAAATTTACTTAAACTTTTGGCATCGTCTTCGTCAGTCCAATGTTGCCGCCTTTCCAGAAACAAGACTACGAAATAATTTCTACACTTGGCAGCTTGGTTTTGGAAAAGCTTTCTTTAGCAATATACATTTTGCATATGGATTTCACAACATAAATCTCAACTTATTAATTATTAGAGCATTGCTATAATCCCTCTGCATTTATTTATATACTCCACAAAATTCTTTGAAACTACACAACGAATTTTGAAACAGTTTTAATTAAAATTATAGCAAACCGTTACACGCCCAGGCGATCACGCTACCATCAGGCCATCACGCCACCAATGGGCGACGCCTAGCCCTCACGCGACGCGATCTCTCCCCGCGACCGCTCCCCTTTCGAATGCGCTCGGCAACGGCCACCGCGCCAGTCTGCGCCCACGCGCCTCTCTATTAACACGCGTCAGAGCTCGCGCATCTCTCCATTAACACGCGTCCGCGCTACCCACCTTCCGTACGCCAGTCAGCTCCCGCGCTGCTTAACTATGTGTGAATTGTGTACCTACAACCTGTGTGTGTGATTTGTGAATTTTTGTTCGTCAATAAATTGCTGAACTGGACAAACCGGGGTTTTCTTGTACCTACGACGTGGTAAGGGGCCGTGCGACGGAAGTCCACCGGGCCCGACCATATCTGGCGCCCAACGCATAAAACCCACAAGGGTGGCCATAGCTGGTGGAGAAAGAAGAATTTATCCTCCAAGGCGACCGCCCAGAGCTAACACACAAGATGCCTATGGTAACTAGATCTAGATCAGCAAGCCTCGGGAGCAGAGATGATGCGGCGCTGCAACCCGCATTCCACACTCCTCTGCCACCCGCGACAACTCCGGCCCGCGACGAAGAACGGCGCGACGCTGACGCCTTAAATTCACATCATCGTGATGACACCACGACGTTCACTAACGACAACGTCGCATCTATAATTGCAGCACTACAAAGATCTCAAACCGATGCCCTCAGGGATCTAATTGGGTCAGTGACACGCGCCAATTCGTCATCAACACCGATACCCACGAGCACGGAAGGCACCTTGGCCCGCTGCAAATCACAATTCGCCGGCCGAGCACATGAGTCAGTGGAGGCATTCATTGACGCCGTTGAGGCATTTAGCGAATGTGCGCATGTCTCCGACTCAAACATTCTACGCGGCCTCGCTTATCTATTAACGGACGACGCTGCTACCTGGTGGCAGGGCGTGAAGACGACAATAAAGTCGTGGCCACAAGCGAAAGAAAACCTTCTAAGTGCTTACGGCGACCGCCGCCCGCCACATCGCGTCTACGTAGAGCTATTCGCTAGTCCGCAACGCAAAGATGAGAACACGGACATCTTTGGAGCGCGCAGCCGCGCCCTATTATCGAAAATACCGGAGTACGATATCACCGAAAAGGCAAAACTTGATATGATTTACGGGCTGTTACACTACAAAAGACGTGGCCGATTGCGACGAGAAGAAGCTACTTCATTCTACGATTTATTACGACGTGCTCGAGACATAGAAGATAGCCAGGGGGAGCCCGACGTCATCCTAAAAACGTCGGCAAGGTCGTCGACTACATCGCACGCGACACCGAGTGCGCACCTCCCACCGCCCGCCAGCCAGCGCGTACCGCGACCGGCACCGCTAGCTGCCGCCGCTCGGTATCCGGCGCCCCCGCCCGCGCCCGCACACGTCACGGTCCACCACAATGCGCCGCAGCCCCGGCCTCCGCCCTCGTCGCACGCGACGCCCGACGCCGCCGCCGCTCCGGCTGCGCGGAAGCAGCGTCCCACCTGCGCTTACTGCAAAAGGTTTGGACACACCCGGGAACAGTGCCGTAAGTTACAGAATCCTATTGATAATTCGGTGCGTGATAAAAGTGAATCGTTCTATAGTGTCAAATCCCGGTCATTTTCGCGTAAAGTCCATGATAAAAACAATCAGTGTTTACCCCCAAAGTACAATGTTTATTCATTAAGCTCTGATGATGAATCTAATAAGCAAAATTCTCGAACATCAAATAATCAGTCAAAATCTCAATCTATTAATAATAATTTTCCAGATAGTGTTCAAAGTCCCTATTTGCCTATTTTTACTCAAAACGAATCAAATACTAAATCTACACATTTCTCTAAGCCGTCTACTCGACGTAATAACACTTTTGATGACAATTCGCATCGTAATATTTTCGACCCCGTGATGTCAAAACGGCGTAACTCGGAAAATCGATTATTTGATGAACGGAATTTTATGTTTGAATCAAAATGTCCTAAAAGTAAAAATAATCAATCCTTGCCAAGTTGTAAGAGTAATACTGTGTATTTCGAATCCTGTAAGCATAATGTTATTTTACCGCAGCGCAATAATAATGAATTTTGTCAATCCTTACATACGTGTTGCAAGTGTAATGTTGAAAAATATAATTTTTCCCAATCCTGTGAACATAATAATAATTCGTCACAGTGCGATAGTGTCCAATGTAATAAAATCCTACTTGACAATAGTAGGCGCAATTTGCAAAAATGTAATTTTTTAAATTCCTGTGATTGCTTTTATCATAATTCATCACAGTGCTCTTTAAATGTAAATTCCTTATGTAAAAATAGTAAGGGCATAATGGGAAAATATATTTTTTCTCATTCCTGTGAAAAGTCACAGAATAGTAATGTTCAAGATTTCAAGTCATTTCAAAATTCTTGTACTTGTAATTTACAAAAATGTTGTTGTATACAATGTGATAATGAAGGTGATGTAGCGTGCACGCGCGGTGATGATTTTTCGCGTACCCCTGTAGGTCGTGAGATACGTCCGATTTTTAATATCGATATTTTAGGTTTCAATGGCACCGCGCTGATAGACACAGCAGCCAAGCACTGCATTGCGGGTCACACGCTATATGCTCTCCTTCTACGTCTGGGTCATCCTCTCCACTCTTCCTCGCGCGAAGTAAAACTCGCTGACGGCGTAGTCCGAAATATGGAGGTTCTTACCACCACTTTACCGGTGAGATTAGAACAAGCGCTTATCACAATCCCATTCTTGATTTTTCCCGACGCTACAAATAACGAGACGTTATTGGGTATCGACTTTATCACAGCTGCTAAGGTTGTTATTGATTTTCACAAAGAAATATGGTATTTTAGTGACCACTGTTCAATGAAATATAATCTGTCGTTCGAACCTACCTCGCGTACCGTGTCCTGTGCTTCAACAGAGGTTCTTCGGGATGATGAAGGCTGTCATCTCAATCCAGCTGAGCGCGACGCTCTAGCTGAAGTCCTCACCAGGCACGCGCATATCTTCAGAGCAGGGGGAGGCCCTACACCGTATACAGAACACTGCATCGAGACAGGTAACCACCCACCGATAGCTGTGCCTCCTTACCGCCTGAACCCGTCGAAGAAGCAGCAAATGAAGGTAGAGATTGACAAAATGTTACAGGATGACATCATTGAAGAATGCGAATCGGCTTGGTGTTCCCCGGCGCTGATGGTGCCGAAGTCCAATGGTGATATTCGCTTCTGCGTCGACTACAGACGTTTGAATGCCGTCACCAAGTCCGATACTTACCCGATGCCACGCATCGACGAGCTGCTGCAGAGCACCAAACGAAACTGCTTCATGAGTACCCTGGACCTCAAATCCTCGTACTGGCAGGTCATGGTACGGGAAGCTGACAGAGACAAAACTGCTTTTATTTGCCCCTTAGGTACCTACCGGTTTAAGCGAATGCCGTTCGGCTTGAAGAATGCACCGGCGACGTTCCAGCGTCTCATAGATCGTCTCCGCTCCTGCTCTGCTTTACAAAATGTAACTATCCTAGCGTATTTGGATGATCTCATGGTGATCACAGAGGGGTCATTTCATACACATCTGCAGGACCTCGAGGCAGTTTTCAAACGACTCGCAGAGTTTAACCTCCACGTCAATAGGGAGAAGTGTACTTTTGCTAGAGAGAGCGTCAAATATCTCGGCCACGTTATAACACAGCAAGGTGTTTCCACCGACCCAGAGAAAGTGAGTGCTGTCCTCGAGATGAAGGAACCAGGTAACCTTAAACACCTGAGGACCTTTTTGCAGACCTGTTCGTGGTTCCGCAAGTTCATCCCGAACTTTTCTAAGGTCGCCGAACCTCTGACTCGGTTGACTAGAAAGAATCAAGTATGGATTTGGGGATCTGAACAAACGCAAGCTTTTAATGAGCTGAAACGTCTATTGACCACAGCTCCAATACTGGTGCAAGCCGATTTTAGTCAGCCCTTCGTTCTGCGCACCGACGCAAGTAACTACGCCTTAGGGGCAGTTCTATTACAGGGTGACGGTAATCAGGAAAGGCCGATTGAATATGCCAGCCGACTTCTCAACGCAGCAGAGCGCAACTACTCGACAACTGAACGGGAGGCACTCGCTGTAGTGTGGGCTGTAGAGCGATTTCGACCTTACCTAGACGGCCAGCCAGTCATCATCGGCAGTGATCATCAACCCCTGCGTTGGCTGCTATCTCTCAAATCGCCAGCAGGTAGGTTAGTCCGTTGGGCCTTGCGGCTCCAGTCTTTTGACATCCAATTTCAGTATACTCCGGGGAAGGCGAATGTCGTGGCAGATACGCTTAGCAGACCCATCTGTACTAGCGATACTCGCGAAGATTGTGGCCTCTGCTCAGTCATTTGCGATCTGCCATCAAAGTCTCCAGGCCAGCTGCGTCAGGAACAACTCGCCGACCCTGAAATACAAAAGATCATTAAGGAGCTCGAAGACGCCGACGATCTCACGGCAAAAAGATGGTTAGAAAGGGGTTACCTCATGGATCAAGGGGTCCTGTTCCGCTACAATCCGGACGCTGAGAACGAAACCCCTCAATTAGTAATTCCTACCGGTCAAGTTGCTGATATATTGAAGGAGCTTCATGACTCGCCAACAGCCGGCCATCCAGGCATCGACAGAACGTACCAAAAGGTTGCTCAATTGTATTACTTTACAGGGATGCGGAGAATAATCACTGACTATGTCAAAACCTGCATTCACTGCCAACGATATAAAGCCTCCAACTCCAAACCCCAAGGTTTACTTCAGACACCGGTCATGAACCAGCGTAACGAGGTACTAGCTATAGATTTATTTGGCCCGTTACCAGAAGGAGACCAGGGGGAGCGGTGGATCCTACTCGTTGAAGATACAGCAACCAGGTGGACGGAACTGTACGCTCTCAAAGACGCGACAGCAGAAGCCTGTGCACACACCCTCATCGAGGAGTATTTTATGCGATTCGGTCTACCTCGCAGGATTATTTCAGACAACGGCGTCCAGTTTGTATCTGCTGTTATGCGCCAATGCATGCTGGTCCTGGGTATAAAACAAAACTTCGTTCCATTGTACCACCCAGAAGCTAATCCTGCCGAGCGCAAAAATAGGGACCTGAAAGCGATGTTAGCACACCTCGTTGAAGAGGACCACACCTCATGGACCGAGAAATTGCCGGTGATTCGCTTTGCCCTAAATAGTGCCACATGTCGGACCACAGGCAAATCACCAGCATTTTTGACCTTTGGCAGGGAAATACGGTCCCCCACAGAGGTCGTTCACGACCTTCGTGCTATTTTGGACAAAGACAACTTTGTTCCTCAAATAACTCCATATCTTAGGACATTCCTGAAGTCATTGTCAGCTGTGCGAGAACGGGTGGAGATCCAGCGGGATAAGAACAAGCAGTACGCCGATGCCTCTCGTCGAAACTCCGACTCCTACCAGGTTGGTGATTTAGTTCTTCTTAAGTCTCACCTCCTAAGCAAAGGCTCCAAAGACCTCACTTCCAAGTTCTTCCCACGCCGTGATGGACCGTACCAGATTGCAGGGAAGGTAAGCCCTACCACTTATAATATCTCCAGTACAGACCAGCCTGACATTGTTATAGGTAGATATCATAGCCAAGATATTTTCCGCTACCAAGGCAGCGAAGCCAGCACCCTCCCTAAACCCGTTATCCCAAAAAGGAAACGTGGAAGACCACCTAAGGTTAGGACATAGTATGGGTGATGATGACGCTAGACCAGGAACGAGGGCGTTTTCCAGGTCTAGAGGGGGAGTATATAGCAAACCGTTACACGCCCAGGCGATCACGCTACCATCAGGCCATCACGCCACCAATGGGCGACGCCTAGCCCTCACGCGACGCGATCTCTCCCCGCGACCGCTCCCCTTTCGAATGCGCTCGGCAACGGCCACCGCGCCAGTCTGCGCCCACGCGCCTCTCTATTAACACGCGTCAGAGCTCGCGCATCTCTCCATTAACACGCGTCCGCGCTACCCACCTTCCGTACGCCAGTCAGCTCCCGCGCTGCTTAACTATGTGTGAATTGTGTACCTACAACCTGTGTGTGTGATTTGTGAATTTTTGTTCGTCAATAAATTGCTGAACTGGACAAACCGGGGTTTTCTTGTACCTACGACGTGGTAAGGGGCCGTGCGACGGAAGTCCACCGGGCCCGACCATAAAATGAAATTAAAGTTATGCTTAAAATTTTTAAATAGATTTAGTCAAGACATACTCGAATGAGGTAGGTTCGATAACTGTATGCGAAACCGATACTTCTAAAGCCTCAACGACGCATTAAAATTAATGCGTCCTTCATGCAGATCAAAGGCGTTGCATAGATAGTGCTTACGTCATCAGAATTCAGACTCAATACGTATCAAGTATACTGCGACCTTCACTAGGTCGGTCGGGTTCTCGCTATATATGACAGGCTGTGGAGTTGAAGCAACAAGAAAGATTAATACTTGTCTTTTTTATCAGAACAAAACCTTATCTGTCCAGTACAGGACCCAAGGATGAGTTTATACATATATCTTACTAATGTTATAAAATCAAAGGTTTATGTATGTTTGGTACTAATTTACATGAATGCGGCTAAATGGTCTATATTAAATTTGGCGTGAAGATAGACTATAGGCAGGACTAGCACTCAGAGTACTTTTTCATCCCGGAAAGAAGTAGGTACAGTGTCCGTACGATAGATTCTCTAAGGGTACTAAGTCGCAGAAAACAGTTCATATATTGTAAATAATGTGGACAACATCATAGAGGTATTCTAATCCCAGAAGTTAGTGATTATTAAAGCACAGAAAGAGTTCGTTTCGTTTTTACCATTATAGACCTTATTTTTATGAGTTTCTTGCAAGATCATGTCGCTTGACAATAGTGACCGAGTTTCTAGTGCTGCTTCTTCGCGGCACTTGTACACTCTTGTCCCGAAGCAGTGGTAGTTTAAAATAATGGGACGTGCAAAAGGGCCTCCAGGAGCCTATTTGCAGAAATAAAACTGATTTTACTGATGATTCTACTTGCAATATTAACAATTAAATCTATAAATATCACAGACAAAACCGATAGAAAGGCAGAGTAACTTAGCATACACAATAGAAGGATAAAAAAGGAAGAAGTCAGAATATTGTTCTGAAAATACATGGTTATTTGCCAATGTTCTTTATTATGTAATTAAATAGTTTTAGTACTTGGTTTTGGACGCATGATATGACTTATTGAGATTAATATTCGTTCTTTGTCTTCGATATCTATTTCTGATCAAGGATGATGTATTATGACATATGTTCATCACATCATTCATGAGTTATTGCATATTGATGACACATCAATTTGCAATCATTTACATGCACAAAGGTGTTAGCGCTTCCTTTGATCGCATAATAAAGATTATGTGGAGAAACTACCATGGTATCCGTTTCCATGTTTTAATCTCATAGCCATTTAAGAAATGAAAGCAAATTTAGAGTATTATAAAGCTATTTATTTTATGGCGGTCAAATTAGTAAGTATCATCAACATGTAAATTAAAGATTTAAAACATTGTTCTAATATATTTACAAACAAAATTAACACTTGACCGTATTGACTGGAACCAAATTTATTAATAAGTCTGCTCGCGACCATGATTTGTGCTATAGAATCAAAACGACGCGAAGTTATAAGTCTATTTTCTTGAATAATGTATTCGGTTGCAGTATGTAAATCCCGTTATTTATTAAGTTTTAACATCTAGGTTTTGTTATACCTATCTTGATAATAAAATATCGTATTGTAAAATGATAATACAAGCAACGTAGAATAACTAAGATAGCACATATCGCTTCCTAATGCTATTTTGTGCTCGTTTAAAGGTAGACCCTTTAAAGAAGAAACATTTTGTATAAAATATTGACGCCCGTATTATTCTCCATTGTTCAAGACTAGATCAGATTATATGGGGATAAGTTAGCAAGTCGGTCGCAGTTCGAAACTTCCACTGTACATAATAAAAGGGACTCACTTGCTACGAATGAATGAATGATCGAATCTCGATAAGTTCACTTCAGGAGTTCCTGACTGGGGTAATGTATACTTAATCAGGGTTTAAAGTTGCAAAGCTTACTTATGAATTCAACTTACTATGAATGTATAACATAGTATAATGTATTTTTTTCGGTGACAAAGTTGATTGGAAGGTTTTTTTTTTAAATTTATTTAAAGAATCATACAGCTCAAATATTACATTTGGATGTAAGAGTTATGTTATTAATGCCAAAACAGTTTCCAATGTTGAAATCTACATAGCGAAGATTTAATATAAAATTTTAAATTACGAGTAACCTTATGAAGTTATTACATACTTACAGCGTTTTAATGACCAGAAAACATAATACAAGGTAAGTTATTGTTTGAAAAAAGAAAAAAAATGGTTTACATTATTTATACAATAGGTAGCTTAGTATGACAGATAAAATAATAAAAGAGTTCCACTTATGTGTAATCAACCTGCTTAACAGATGAAATATAAGCACATAGTTTACAGTTAAATATATTATCAATATGGTTATAACGATAGTTATGTGTGTTGCAAGCACGGACCAGAAACCGATTTTTAGAATATTTAGATCTGCAAAGAGGAACTGAGAAAACTGCGTTGGAGCAAGCACTCAACCTTGGGCATCTTAACGAAAGACGACTGAGGAGAAAGGGAGAATCTATGTTATTATTCAAAATTTTAAATAGAAACACTTGATCTCTATGTTTACGTCACAATTGCAAAGACTGAAGTGGTGCTGAATGGTCTCTAAATTTGTAACTCAATCTTTTTAAGAATCTATTTTGAATCCTTTCTATTTGTTCTATATAGATGGCATAAATAGGGTTCCACACTGTTGATGCATATTCTAGATGACTTCTAACTAAAGAATTAAACAGCATAATGTAGGTGTTTATATTTTTTAAATCATTACATTGTCGGAAGACAAAACCAAACATTTTGTAAGACTTTGCAGTAACCTTATCTATGTGAGAGGCGAAACCTAATTCACTGTCAAGGTATACTCCCAGGTCTCTCACCACGGTCACTCTTTTAATCAAGTTGTTATTAAACGTGTAACTGTAATTAATCCGCTGTTTTTTTACGCGAAAAAGTTATAGTATGACATTTATCAATGTTTAATTTTAGATTATTAGATGAGCAGTTTTCATAAAAGTTATTTAGGTCATTTTGGAATAGCTGTGAGTCTTTGTCGGATTTAACGAAAGTAAATATTTTAGTATCGTCGGCGTATAATAATGCTTTAGAATAATGGAAACAACGCATAACACTATTGATAAATATATTAAAAAGAAGAGGGCCAAGATGAGAGCCCTAGGGCACACCAGAACTGATCCGCACAAAACAAGAGGTGTAGCCTTTTACCGCTACCGCCTGGGATCTGTTGTGCAAATAAGAGGTCAGCCATCTCAGGAGATCGCCATGTATACCGATGTTTTCAAGTTTAGTAATCAATAGATTGAGTGAAATTTTATCAAATGCTTTCGAAAAATCGGTATACACGGCGTCAACCTGATAGCCATTTTCCATGGCCTCTAAAGTTAAGTCCAAGAATTCACATAAATTAGATTCAGTGGAACGTCCTGGAATAAAACCATGCTGACTAGATGTTATCAGTGGCCTAATTGCGGGTAAAAGAGAATCGTAAATTATCTTCTCAAAAAGCTTGGGCACAGCAGACAATTTGGAGATACCACGGTAGTTGGCAATATTATGCTTGTCCCTACTTTTAAAAATTGGAACGATAGTAGATTGTTTCCAAACCGAAGGTATTTCACCTTGCTTTATAGATATATTAAAGAGTATTGAAAGAGGCACTGCCAAATGCTTAGAACATTGCTTCAGAAAGACTGGATGAATACCATCAGGGCCAGTACCCTTGTTGACGTCTAGATTCTTTAGATATTTTTCAACTATGGCACTATCAATGTAAACAGAATTAATTATACAATCAATATTTACCTCGATACAGTTCAAAGCACTTAGATATGGTGGCTCAAAGACTGATTGGAAAAATGAATTAAATAGATTCGCAATTGTTTGACCCTCTGATGCATGCACATCACCAAAGTATAGAGTATCAGGAATCCCACCACTATTTCGCTTAGATTTTATGAAAGACCAAAAGTACTTAGCATTAATTCGTATGTTTCCCTCAGCGTGAGCAATAAATTGATCATAACACAAGACTTCATACTGTTTAGCATCACGACGAGCGTTTGAGAAGTTCTCATAGTCACTTAGTCTCCCATAAATTTTCCATTTTTTATGAAGCTTTAGTTTTCTATTGATAAGTTTTATCAGACGTTTATTAAACCAGACTGGGTATTTACTATTATTTTTGACAACTTTATTAGGCACAAATCTGTTTATAACATCGTTTACAATCTCATAAAACTTCTCCACAAATTCTCTTATGTGTGCATACAGAGCAATAAAGTTTCACAAGACATTGAAATAAGCTGCGTAATAGAAAAAATAAGAAAGATATTGGAAAACGTTCTATTTCACGATGCCATTATTGTTAAAGGCTTCACAATTGTTCCTGAGCTCTCACTTGATAAAACGAATGATGTATTTGATAAATGCACCTCGGCATCCGTATAGTATTTCTTAAAAAATATAATTAATAGTTAATCGTACTAACCAGGTTCATGTAAAATCTAATAATTATGAATCAGAATAAACAACATATTTTCTTTCTGATCACCAAAAAAATCGGTAGAACATGATAGTATTGTTTTTATTACACAATATACACACAAATGAATAACCGATGGCATTTAGGGCGGAAAGGCTCTGAATTTCAACTGCGCAGTGAACAACAATCTACGCGATTTAGTGATGTTCCCCAAAACCGTTGGATGTGGGTGGCGCTAGGACGAATGGTTGTAATGTAATATTTTTAGAGTATGTCTATAACCCAGCAGTGACTTAAGGTGTCGTTTGGCTAAGATGATAATATTGAATTATTTTAATGATTAAAACCTCAATAATAATAGTATTATCAACTAATGTGGCTGTTGACCGAACTTTTGTATAATTTGGTAGAGATTTAATATACTTTACATCATCATTATCATCAGTAATTAAAAATTTATCAGAGCAAAAGAGGCCGCTGTCGGAAAGCCAAAAAGAGGTCTCTGCTAAAATCACCTGGCCGGGCAGCGATCACGTTTTGTCCAATGGTCTCAAATTACAGCTAACCACATAATTACGTAAGTAAAATGTTTAGTACTTTTACGGAAATAAGTAAAGATACTTTTAAATCTAGAAGTACAAGTCGCCTGTAAAACACAAGGCGACTTTTACTTCTTCTTTTAATTTTTACGTCCTTCTTTTATTAGTGCGAAACATATCCTTAAAGAACACTTCAAGGAACGTTTAGTATCAGAGTATTTCAATCAACTTTACAGGTCTCTGACATGACTGACGACTTTTATCTTTCCAAGATGGTCTGCTATAATATAACTCGATTAAAACCCACCGCCAAACTGCGATCGCCAACCCACTTGTTTAACATGTAGAAAATGGCAAAAGCTTCCTTCTGAAGAGGCCTTTGATTAGCAGTAGTGTGATCCAGGTTTTTAATCGTACCCTTTTAGAAAAAAATATTAGAACAAAACCAAATATAAAATAAATTAATGTTGACACCATCACATGCATTGTTCTGATCCCAAAGTGAGTCCATATTTTAAGTAAATTTAAGTATTATATAAATCAGAAACAAAAAAGGTACCAAACACCCAAGGAAATGTAGAAAATCAGTTTTTTCTACATTGACCCGTCAAGGAATCGAACCCGGGGCCTCGGATCAGGCGAACCTTGAAAACCGGTGTGTACGCCACTCCGCCACGGAGGTCGTCAAAATATATTATTTAGACTTGCAATTGAATAACAGACACTCAATGCATTGGACATTGTTTTCTTAAATCATTTTATTTTGAGATGCTATTGGACAGAATTGTTAATGATTCTGTTGATGAACTTATCTAAAGATTTATTGTTCGATAATATGTCGATAATTATTCCGTTACAGAGTTCCACTCTTATAAGATGCCAGCCAGCAGTCACAATTTACTAAGCCTTCTCTACACTATCTTACTTACAGGTTTATTCCTGCTGATTTAGAATCATATTTGATGAAGTGTTTTAAAAAAAATCACAAACATTCAGTGTTTCATTGCTGCAAGGGATCTTATAGACCACTTTTTCCACAAAACCTGTTTAAATCTGCCCCTTGGATCTACAGCTAATTATTGGGTATCAGTCAAGTGACTGGATGAGAATTGAATGATTTTTTAGCTTCATCACTTCATTTACCAAACTTGATTACACAAATATCAATAAATTTGAACACCAAACAGCTTTAAATGGTAGGCAAAATGATTTCCATTTGCATACCCTCAACTGAATCCTCTCAGCCCCTTGGCCCTTCTGTAATTGCAAGAAAGTTGAAACAAATTAAAGATTTACTGGACCTCTCTATTGAAGAAACGTGATTTTCAGCTCTTTTCTGTTTGACCAGAAGTTTTTTTGTTTTAGAAATTATATGAATTTACTTAAGTTATATTGACACCACACACTGGTGAAGGACTTTTTATCCATTATAATGTCAAGTTATTTACGATGGTATGGAACCCATCGTGGGGTGCTTGACTTACAGTTGGCCGTTCTTTTTGCTATTCATTACTACCTACATGTTTAAATTAGCACATGACCATAAATTTTATAACACTCTGAACAGGTTTTGTTTTACGTATATACATGGTAAACTAATTTAGCTATTTGAGAATTACCTTAAATCACTATACTATTATTGATTAGTTGTTGCCCACGACTTCGTCCGCGTTAATTTCTGTTATTATGATTAAGAAGTTTAAAAAATATATATAGCCTAAAGCCTTCCTCGATAAATGGACTATCCAACACAATCTCTGGAACTACTGGTTAAAATTGAAAAAATATTTTTTCAATTCTAACCAGTAGTTCCAGAGATTAGCGCGTTCAAACAAACAAACTCTTCAGCTTTATAATATTAAGTATATATTATATAACTATTACTTAAAATATGACATTTATGTAAAAAGCCATTACATATTGGTAATTTAGTTGGAAGTTCTTTTGCTCGGATATTAAAAAGTCGTGACCTTTAACCCCGCCTAAGGCACTCGAAACTTCTTTCACTGAATGGATAATATTTTTCAAAAACAAATCATAGTTTCTGCATGAAAAACACTTTAATTTACGTAAAATATTATATTATGTTTTTATAAGAAATTTCTTTGTTAGTTATTATAAGAAATGTATTTCTAAATGCCTAAAATGACAACTTCAGTAAATTCAAAAACCTCAATAAGTCCATAACTTTGCCTGAGTCTGGGTATATGTATAATGTTCACCGCAAGTTGTCAGACACACACCGTATATAAAATTATAATAGTCATTACTTATTAATCCCATTTCCGATTAAACCTGTAGCTTGAAAATAATTATGTCTGATGGAAAAGTATTTGGGATTCAAGTTGTCAACACGTATAAAATGGTTTTATGTGACAATGCCACAGTCAACTAAAAAGCTACAATTTTAGTAGTGATATTAGTAATGACTGAGGTAATATTTTTCGATTCAATGAATTCTGAGTTTCTAATATTATGAGTATATGAAAGTAAAGTCCTCCAGGTTAAAGTTGTCTGCAAGCGATCGCTTAAGTCACGTTCGGACAAAGAATGAATTACTAAAAATTCGTAAGAGTTAGTTATTTCGAGATTTCTACCATGTACCTTGTTTTTTATGAGTTTCCGATATTTCGGCACTGTTGCAAGCGCCATGATCGCGGAAGAACTGATGTCACTGCGGGTGGGTGGTTGTTACGAGTAGATATATCGATCTACCCTCCGTCGTAGTCTTTTATTGCACTCGACACTGGTACTATTGTTTTCAAACTCACTATTCACTCGAACCTGTTCTCGACACACAACACTCACAGTATCCGATCGCGAAACATTAGTTTTTGGATTTTTCTGGTTATTACAAATTTTAACCACTGGATTCCAGACACACGACAATTTAAAGCCATCTTCACGATTAAAGTTTTTATGTTTGGTGATTTCGATCGCTTCTCTAACCATTCTTGGTGTGTAATGGCGTTCAGTGGAAATTATCTGTGTGTTGTGAAACTCAATCCAGTGGTTAGGACCCGAATGTATTAAATGTTCCGCGATGGCCGATTTCTGCGTATCGTTGCTTTTAACCGCTTTTATGTGTTCCTTTACGCGGCACGCTACTGTTCGTTTGGTTTGGCCGATATATGAGCTACCACAACTACAGTCAATTTTGTAGACACCAGGCTTCTCCAACGGGAAGTTATCCTTTGGGGAACGTAGACACTGCGCAATCTTTCTAAAGGGAGTGAAGACAGTATTCAATGAGAATTTCTTAAGTATATTAGAGATCTTATCTGTCACTCCCTTTATGTATGGCAAATACACAGGTTGTCTATCTACCTTGTTTCTCTGGGTTTTAGATTTTTTCCGAGAAACAAGTTTCCCGGTGTAGCCGTTTCTCCGAAGCACCCGTTGCACATGATCAAGTTCTTCTTGTAGGTGTTCATCATCACACAGATCAAATGCACGGTTAGCCAATGATATTACAACAGAATTTAGGTGTTTAGGGTGGTGGTGCGAAGTTGCGTGAAGGTAGCGATCTGTGTGCGTAGGTTTTCTATGGACTGTGTGGCTGAGGGAACCGTCATTCTGCACTCGTATCCCTACATCTAAAAATGCCAAATGTCTGTCCACTTCCATCTCGCAGGTAAATTTGATATTCGGATGGACATTGTTGATGCTTGCCAGGAGAATTTCAACACCTTCCCCGCCACACCTCAGTATACAGAAGACATCATCAACATACCTCTTCCATAGTTTGATCTCAGTGGGTGCAGTCGCTATTATTTTCTCCTCTACATACTCCATCCAGATGTTAGCGATGACTGGAGCTATAGGACTACCCATAGCGACCCCATTTATTTGAAGATAGTACGAACCTCTGTACACAAAATAGTTGGCTGACAAACAATGATGAACCATCCTGGCATATTCCATCGGGATGTTGTTTTCCTGCAGCTTACCCCTTACCACTTCGAGACACTCTGCTACAGGAACATTTGTGAAGAGTGATTCTACGTCAAAGCTGACCATCAACTCATTTTTCTCGACCTTATTCTGGTGTAAAATGTCTACGAAGTGGCGAGAGTCTTTGACAAAAGATGACGTTTGTCCCACCAAAGGCTGCAATATGCCTGCTAAGTGTTTGGCCAATTCATAAGTAGGTGAGCCAATTTGACTTACGATCGGCCGCAGTGGCACATTTTGCTTGTGGATTTTCGGTAAGCCATAAAGTTTTGGTGACTGGACGTTTCGGGGACGTAGTAAAAAATTTAAATTATCGTCATCAATGACATGAGAACATTCCCTTATCAGGGCCCGAGTGCTGCGATCTGTCCTTGCCGTAGGGTTGTAACTCACCTTTTTGTATGTGTTTTCATCACTGAGCAGACTAAAGATTTTACTTTCATACTCAGCAGAGTTCATTCAACCGTCGCATTCCCCTTGTCAGCTTTCAGAACTATGATATTTTCATCGCTTTTGAGTTCTTTTAATGCGTTTAGTTCGTAAGCGGTAATGTTCGGCTTCGGTGGCCTAGCATGACGTAACGTTACGGCAACATCTTGTCTTAAACTGTCCGCATCTAATGATGGTATTTTGTTACGTATGATAGTCTCTTCAACCGAACCTATTACCTTCTCATAGGGAATACGCGTAGGAGTCATGGCAAAGTTCATACCTTTTTCTAGTACTGAGACTACAGCGTCAGACAATTCAGTATCAGACATGTTCACCACCGTTCGAGTTGGGATCGAGTTTTCATAGTAGGCAGCACATGACTTTTGTTTTTGAAGCAGAGACTCATATTTACGATTTTGTTTCAAAGCACTAATTTCTTTTGATCGTTGGGCTTGTAAGTAAGTTACGCGATCGCAAACATTAAAATCACTGTATGAAAGCGTCTTGCTGCACTCGAGGTGTATTTGGTATAACTCGTACTGCACTTTGTCAATTTTGTACCTACAATTCCGTATCGATTTACGCAAAAGTTTCACACTCGCGTTTCGCAGAATACTCGCAGAACCATGGATGTCTAAACGAGGCTTTATCCGAACACATACTGGAATAATGTCAGTGTCACGACATTTCACCAAAAAGGATAACGACTCCTTCAAACACTCACTCTTTTTTTCGCGCGCGTTCTAGATGTTTTACTGATTTAACAACTTCCGGCCCGTACCGGTTTGTAATATACTGTTTTAAACTTTCATGGTCACTATCATAAGAGTTAGTTATTTCGAGATTTCTACCATGTACCTTGTTTTTTATGAGTTTCCGATATTTCGGCACTGTTGCAAGCGCCATGATCGCGGAAGAACTGATGTCACTGCGGGTGGGTGGTTGTTACGAGTAGATATATCGATCTACCCTCCGTCGTAGTCTTTTATTGCACTCGACACTGGTACTATTGTTTTCAAACTCACTATTCACTCGAACCTGTTCTCGACACACAACACTCACAGTATCCGATCGCGAAACATTAGTTTTTGGATTTTTCTGGTTATTACAAATAGCCCACCCGCAGTGACATCAGTTCTTCCGCGATCATGGCGCTTGCAACAGTGCCGAAATATCGGAAACTCATAAAAAACAAGGTACATGGTAGAAATCTCGAAATAACTAACTCTTACGATAGTGACCATGAAAGTTTAAAACAGTATATTACAAACCGGTACGGGCCGGAAGTTGTTAAATCAGTAAAACATCTAGAACGCGCGCGGAAAAAGAGTGAGTGTTTGAAGGAGTCGTTATCCTTTTTGGTGAAATGTCGTGACACTGACATTATTCCAGTATGTGTTCGGATAAAGCCTCGTTTAGACATCCATGGTTCTGCGAGTATTCTGCGAAACGCGAGTGTGAAACTTTTGCGTAAATCGATACGGAATTGTAGGTACAAAATTGACAAAGTGCAGTACGAGTTATACCAAATACACCTCGAGTGCAGCAAGACGCTTTCATACAGTGATTTTAATGTTTGCGATCGCGTAACTTACTTACAAGCCCAACGATCAAAAGAAATTAGTGCTTTGAAACAAAATCGTAAATATGAGTCTCTGCTTCAAAAACAAAAGTCATGTGCTGCCTACTATGAAAACTCGATCCCAACTCGAACGGTGGTGAACATGTCTGATACTGAATTGTCTGACGCTGTAGTCTCAGTACTAGAAAAAGGTATGAACTTTGCCATGACTCCTACGCGTATTCCCTATGAGAAGGTAATAGGTTCGGTTGAAGAGACTATCATACGTAACAAAATACCATCATTAGATGCGGACAGTTTAAGACAAGATGTTGCCGTAACGTTACGTCATGCTAGGCCACCGAAGCCGAACATTACCGCTTACGAACTAAACGCATTAAAAGAACTCAAAAGCGATGAAAATATCATAGTTCTGAAAGCTGACAAGGGGAATGCGACGGTTGTGATGAACTCTGCTGAGTATGAAAGTAAAATCTTTAGTCTGCTCAGTGATGAAAACACATACAAAAAGGTGAGTTACAACCCTACGGCAAGGACAGATCGCAGCACTCGGGCCCTGATAAGGGAATGTTCTCATGTCATTGATGACGATAATTTAAATTTTTTACTACGTCCCCGAAACGTCCAGTCACCAAAACTTTATGGCTTACCGAAAATCCACAAGCAAAATGTGCCACTGCGGCCGATCGTAAGTCAAATTGGCTCACCTACTTATGAATTGGCCAAACACTTAGCAGGCATATTGCAGCCTTTGGTGGGACAAACGTCATCTTTTGTCAAAGACTCTCGCCACTTCGTAGACATTTTACACCAGAATAAGGTCGAGAAAAATGAGTTGATGGTCAGCTTTGACGTAGAATCACTCTTCACAAATGTTCCTGTAGCAGAGTGTCTCGAAGTGGTAAGGGGTAAGCTGCAGGAAAACAACATCCCGATGGAATATGCCAGGATGGTTCATCATTGTTTGTCAGCCAACTATTTTGTGTACAGAGGTTCGTACTATCTTCAAATAAATGGGGTCGCTATGGGTAGTCCTATAGCTCCAGTCATCGCTAACATCTGGATGGAGTATGTAGAGGAGAAAATAATAGCGACTGCACCCACTGAGATCAAACTATGGAAGAGGTATGTTGATGATGTCTTCTGTATACTGAGGTGTGGCGGGGAAGGTGTTGAAATTCTCCTGGCAAGCATCAACAATGTCCATCCGAATATCAAATTTACCTGCGAGATGGAAGTGGACAGACATTTGGCATTTTTAGATGTAGGGATACGAGTGCAGAATGACGGTTCCCTCAGCCACACAGTCCATAGAAAACCTACGCACACAGATCGCTACCTTCACGCAACTTCGCACCACCACCCTAAACACCTAAATTCTGTTGTAATATCATTGGCTAACCGTGCATTTGATCTGTGTGATGATGAACACCTACAAGAAGAACTTGATCATGTGCAACGGGTGCTTCGGAGAAACGGCTACACCGGGAAACTTGTTTCTCGGAAAAAATCTAAAACCCAGAGAAACAAGGTAGATAGACAACCTGTGTATTTGCCATACATAAAGGGAGTGACAGATAAGATCTCTAATATACTTAAGAAATTCTCATTGAATACTGTCTTCACTCCCTTTAGAAAGATTGCGCAGTGTCTACGTTCCCCAAAGGATAACTTCCCGTTGGAGAAGCCTGGTGTCTACAAAATTGACTGTAGTTGTGGTAGCTCATATATCGGCCAAACCAAACGAACAGTAGCGTGCCGCGTAAAGGAACACATAAAAGCGGTTAAAAGCAACGATACGCAGAAATCGGCCATCGCGGAACATTTAATACATTCGGGTCCTAACCACTGGATTGAGTTTCACAACACACAGATAATTTCCACTGAACGCCATTACACACCAAGAATGGTTAGAGAAGCGATCGAAATCACCAAACATAAAAACTTTAATCGTGAAGATGGCTTTAAATTGTCGTGTGTCTGGAATCCAGTGGTTAAAATTTGTAATAACCAGAAAAATCCAAAAACTAATGTTTCGCGATCGGATACTGTGAGTGTTGTGTGTCGAGAACAGGTTCGAGTGAATAGTGAGTTTGAAAACAATAGTACCAGTGTCGAGTGCAATAAAAGACTACGACGGAGGGTAGATCGATATATCTACTCGTAACAACCACCCACCCGCAGTGACATCAGTTCTTCCGCGATCATGGCGCTTGCAACAGTGCCGAAATATCGGAAACTCATAAAAAACAAGGTACATGGTAGAAATCTCGAAATAACTAACTCTTACGATAGTGACCATGAAAGTTTAAAACAGTATACTAAAAATTCATTTTGATGGCTTATAAGAGATCATAGCACTGATAACACGCACAGGATATTATGATGGCCTCACCATGTTGTAAACAATTACATTATGAGGAAGATAGTGTTACACTAAAAGATAATTTTCTCATAAGAAAATTCATTTGTTTATTAAAACGTAATCAATTTATAATTTGAAGGCACTTCAGAAGTTATAGTCACATAATTGTTTATAGAATTTGTCATAATGCTTAATATATTACATGCCCAAAAAGATACGAAAATGATCACATTCAGGGTAATCATTTAAACGTAAGTATAAGTAAACCTAAAATATATAGGTTAGGTGTTTCTGAGTGGAGCTCCCGCCTCACACTGGTTCCATATTAAAATAAAGTGGACTTAGAGGTCAATGTTCATATTTGAGCTTGAAATTTTTTTCACATATTCCTCTTTTGATTCTAAATCACTTTTACAGATTCCAATTTTTCTCAAAAACATGCCAATTTTGAGAAATAAATTGTTGAATTTTTTTTGTATAGAGAAAAAGTTATTAACGTTTGTAGCTCCAAAATCCGTGCATGGATCAAAATGCCTTTCAGTACGCATTAAAGCCCATATTATTCTCTAAGATAAATTTATCTAAATTTTTTCCATAACCTTGCAACCTTCGGAGTTAAAAGCGCTTAAACATCAGTTATAAAAAAATACTTTATTTTTTGCAGATAATATACAAAAAATCTTTGGATATCGTTAGTATCAGATTAACCTTAATTTATTTAGTTCATTGTAGCACCCAATAATAATTTTTTACATACTAATATTTAAAAAATATGAAAAAAGTATTTTCGTTGCCAAATATCGTTTTTCCATTATTATGTAGTTAAAAGTTGCTTCTAAAGCCAACTATGATCGTAAATTGGCTTGCGGATTTGCGTAGCTTTGTAGTTTGCGCGCACTTTGTTAAGGTTACCTGGAATTGTTTTTTAATAAAATGAACCGCTTATTGTTTAAAAGGGTCATTTGTGATTTGCAGTTGTTTAAAATGTAATTTATTTGAACTAAACTTCGATAATAAATAACAAACGAAAAAAATATTTCATAATAATATGATAATTTATTCTATTACTGTGACTTATAATGCATTTCCCTAATTGGGAAATACTTTTAATTTCTTTCGGGGTTGCAAGGCAAATGTTACAGGTAGCATTAGATCGTGTTTGTACCATGACCGTTGTAACTTCTCCATCAATCAAAAACTTCTAGTTCAACTATTTTTGTTGGTATTGGGTTCGAAATTTCTTCATTAATTGCATTAGTTTATAAATTTATAATTTCTTCAATCTCTTTCACGAATTCAAACATCACAGATCTGCAATGAGGGCTTATGTGTGGTGATATTATTGTATGGAAAAATCCTCGCCCATCATCGACTTCTCATTGCACATTCAAAGTGCGCGCGCACATGCAAACTACAAAGCTACGCAAATCCGCAAGCCAATTTACGATCATAGTTGGTTTTAGAAGCAACTTTTAACTACATAATAATGGAAAAACGATATTTGGCAACCAAAATACTTTTTTCATATTTTTTAAATACCAGTATGTAAAAAATAAATATTGGGTGCTACGATGTACTAAATAAATTAAGGTTATTCTGATACTAACGATATCCAAAGATTTTTTGTATATTATCTGCAAAAAAGTCGAAATAAAGTTTTTTTTTATAACTGATGTTTAAGCGCTTTTAACTCCGAAGGTTGCAAGGTCATGGCAAAAATTTAGATAAATTTATCCTAGAAAATAATATGGGCTTTAATGCGTACTGAAAGGCATTTTGATCCATGCACGCATTTTGGAGCTACAAACGTTAATAAGTTTTTCTCCATACAAAAAAAAACCTACAATTTATTTCTCAAAATTGGCATGTTTTTGAGAAAAATTGGAATCAGTAAAAGTGATTTAGAATCAAAAGAGGGATGTGAAAAAAATTTCAAGCTCAAATATGAACATTGACCTCTAAGTTCACTTTATTTTAATATGGAACCAGAGCCTTGAGAAACATAGTGTAGAAAACCCTTCAAGATAATGGAGCAACGAATATTCAAAGTGGCTAGCAACGTTAGGAATAGTAGAAGTAAGGAGTGTTAGCATGTTGAGTATGATTTATATGTACAGACAATTGCATATCAGGCTAAATACAATGTATCATATTTTGTTTGCAATATGTGTGATTTTGCAACAAAAGTGAATACTAAGTATGATGTTAAGGTTTTAGAATAATGAAAGAATTTAATAGTTTAAAAGATTAACGAAAACTACATTTTTCCATGTCATTACAAGATATCGTACGACTTATTGCGAGCAAAGGACTCATAAGTTTCATGAACCGGCAAAATAAGAGCAACTTGAATCTTTTATACAAATACATTCTTTGACTGGGACAAGCAGGTACCAGATACGAGAAAAGTAACTCTCTAACAATGATAGCTTCAATTTTCGTTCCGCATAAGTAGACGTAGATAACGAAATTATCTTGAATATTCAGATACATAAATGGGACACATATTTCTCATAACAATGCATATCAGACACTTTTCAAAGCATCTGACGATATTTTCCCTTTTGCTTTTTTAAGAATCCCTCAATATCTTTTAAAAATTTTGTGTAACATATACTTACTTAAACATTATGGTGAATCGAATGATTCCTTGGATCTAATAAGTTCTTACCTTAGAGACAGAACACAAAAAGTTTGCAATAAATGGAGCTGAGTCTTCAGGGTCGGCCCTTATTATGGGTGTACCTCAGGGATCAGTATTAGGACCTTCCTTGTTATATATAATCTTTGTGAGATGGTATTGTTTGCGGATGATGTTTGTGATGAATGGTTTTAAAAACTAAGAGGGGCAAATCTTTATTTGATGATGTTAACAATGCCCTCTAAAAATTATTTAAATTATTGGTTTACAACAAATAACCTTCTACTCAATGCAAATAAAACGAAATGTGTTAAATTTACCATACCCAACGTAAGGTTTGCTGCCACTCATATAATTGTAAAAGATGAACTACTAAACTCTGTAGATGCTACTACCTTTTAAGGTATAACTGTAGACCCTCATTTGCAATGGGGTGCTCATATTAGGGGACTGTCTGGAAGACTTAATTCTGCTGCTTATGCTGTAAGAAAGATAAGGCAGTTGACTGATGTTGGAACGGTAAGATTAGTATATTTTAGCTACTTTCATAGCATAATGTCATACGGAATTCTGTTGTGGAACTCAGTGGCAGATATTGAGTCTATTTTTATAATATAAAAACGTGTTGTACGGGCTATTTACGGCATTCGACCCCGTGACTCGCTAAAAGAGCTTTTTAAAGAGATTAATATACTTACAGTGGCTTCTCAATACATTTTCGAGAATATTATTTACGTTCGTAAGAACCTACATTTATTTATTAAAAAAAGTAACGTACACAGTTTTAATAATTATGAGAAATAAAGATAAACTCGCCGTTCCAGGCTTCAGTCTGTGAAAAGTAGGAAAATCGGTCATGGGAAATTGTATGTGTATTTTCATCAAATTACCACAGGGTATTGCTGAACTCCATGTACATAAACTTAAATCGTATTTCAAAGTTATTTGAATGAAAACGGGCTATAACACTATTAATGATTATTTAAATGATAGAAATGTATGACATTAAATTGTCCTAGCTCTTACTTGCTTAAACCTTTTGTAAACATTTATTTTAAAAGAGGCTGACAATAGTGACCGAGTTTCTTGCGCTCCTTCTTCTTTGCACTAGCCCAGACTTGTCCCGAGGCAGTGGTAGGATTAAATATTGGAACGTGCAAAAGCGCCTCCTGGGGCCTATTTGCAGAAATAAAACTTATTTTAACTGATTTTAAGTACATAATTTTAGAGTGAGAAATTACAGAATATTTTTATACTGTTTTCTTGAGTTTACGCGAACACTATACATTGAAATGAAAGATAGTTTACGGATTTAGAAACCCTGTAAAGGGTTCGAAACGTCGGGTTAAATCAAAAATAAACGCGTTCTAAATCCGTAAACTATCTTTCATTTCAAGAATATTTTTAATCACATGTGTATATAGATTTAAGTCCAATAGAATGTAGAAAACACTGCCTGAAAATTGTATTAGGAAACACTTACTTCTTGTATTCAAAGACAATTTCTGCAAAAGTTGTTTCAGCTTCGTCGAGGTGGTATTCGTTTCGTCGAATGATATATTTGGGATATTATTTTCGTTTCCCTTCTTCGTCATGACGGAGAAGATGGCGCTGAGGGTCAAGAAACAAGGGCTGTTTCCTTGGCCCTTGGACGGGTCGTTGTTGTGGTAAAGCATCGCTAGGCGACGCCAGTTGAATTCCTAGAACAAAAAATTGCAGATATTGTTTTTGCTTTTTATTTGCTAATATTTTTGGATACATACTGATGTAT
Organism: Anania crocealis; assembly: GCA_949315895.1. Taxonomy (NCBI): domain Eukaryota; kingdom Metazoa; phylum Arthropoda; class Insecta; order Lepidoptera; family Crambidae; genus Anania; species Anania crocealis. The sequence continues at coordinate 12,960,822 of OX438869.1, forward strand.
GTGTCATATGCACAACGTCGCAAAGGTATAATATCACCAAGTATACTTTTGGTCTGTCTTGTATCATTGCCCGCCATTTCCATCTATTTATTTTACTTCAAAGTTTATCTTAGAGATATTTCTATTGAATATCATTTTGTCAAAATGTGAAACATCCTTTAATTTAATTGGTCTACTAATAAGGATGATAATTGATTTCTTAGTGACTTTGTTAAAAGTGTCGAATATCATAATTTGTCATGATTATTACATATTACAATAGCTTTATATAACTATTTTATTGATATATAAAGTTAACTATCGGTTGACTATAACACAGAAAAAATACTCCAAATTCATTTAAAATGAACTTCAGACGTTGTGTTTCAAATTGAAAACCGATTGGGTAAATTTGACATTTCGGTTAGGTTGAAGTGTTCACTACTGTACTTATTACCCGTAATTAGAGACTTGTAACATAGCCTTATAATAAAGATGACTATTCAAACGTCAAAGATGTTCTAAATTGTTTGCAATTTATCAAATTCGCAGGAAAATCGATTTCTATGTCTTTGAGAAACTAATTACATCACCAGACTAAATTATACGTCTTGATTTTCCAGTGTGGATTCTTAGAACTATTATTCACTGTTAAAAACGTTGAAGGCGTTACAAGGACCAGTTTGATTGTTGCCTTTGATGTCAATAGAGATAAACAAAAAAACTCAGTTAACGCAAAGTGCCTAATTATTCAACAAAAAATCTTGATGACTGATTTCTAATCACAATGTAAATATAAATAAACGTAACTAACACTTAAAAGCTACCAAAATGCATAATAAAACAGATCCCAGAAATAAAAAACAAAACAACAAATTCACACACGAAAAACACAAATCAGTATTTTATTTGTATCAAAATGTTTTTACGTATTAAATTTATACACTTAGTGAATTATTCAATTAGTTTTTTAGCGGTACAAATAAAACACTATTTAGTGATATAAGAAAATAAATAAATAAGAAGACAAGAATCAAAATATTTTTATTTTATAAAACATAAAACAAAAGCAACATTCATTAAAAAATATAGGTTTTAGTGTCCAAATGCCCAAATAGTAAGATAGCACGTAGCATTCTACATTAAAAAAACGCCATAATCGCCTCTTCTCTTCAAACGTTGCATAATTTTACAGTCAAGTAAGCACTTAAAAGTTCTGAGATGATAATTTCCATTTAACAAAAAATCTCAATTGAGAAATACCACAACCCAAATTGTATGCTAACATTTATCACTGCGCCAGTCTAGGGCTCAGGAATTTTTATTTAATTTGGAATTCGTCATTCGTTTGCATATTCCAGTCACGTAAGACGATCATTGCCAAATTGCGTTTAATATCTATTACCAATAAAATAGGCAGTGCCTTTTGAGAATACCGATTTGAATTATTTTTTTATCTAATATCTTAGCCTCCGATTTCAGTTGTTTAAAGAATAATGCAGTAAGTTAGAATGTCTTATAGAAATTAATTAAAAAAACTTCTTGTTTTCAAACCTCTTGTTGTTTAGACGGCTCTCACTACGTGACACTCCCAATTACATACACTGCAGAAATATAAATAAAACGAAACATCAACAAATCATAATCATAAAAAAAAATGTTTAAATAAGCAGACAACATCAAGTAATCAATTACAAGACCAGAAATTATCCTCTTCCACACACAAAAATCAATCAGAGGATTACCTCGAACACTTTGCGGATGGCGATTCCTGCCTGTAGGTAGCTGCCCATCATCCTCGTCAGGGTTGCGTAGCTGGGGTCTTTGTATGTGAAAGCCTGCGCCTGGGCTCCTGCAGTTAGTACTGGGATTCCCCATTGACCAGCGTATCTTGCCACAGGTGCAATTACGTACTCACACCCAGGACCGATGAAGGCATCTAAAACATTTTTTAAATTTAAAAACGTGCTTCGATCAGTTATAAAAAAATCCTATATATTTTAAGGTATATATATACTCACCAGCAGACCCATTGACGTAGAACTCAAAAGCAGCCAAAGGTCCTTCTACCGAAGAACACCCAGTATCTCGGTAATCCACCAATATCTTCCACCTTGGCAGAGGCCCATCAGATTTAGTCACGGCCTGCACAGCCATTTCTAATATTGGGAGAACTTTCACCAATGAAAATACTTGGTCAACATCTGCTGGTAATAAGACACCTAATTTCACAATTTTTCTATGGAATTCATGCCTTTCTGGCCGTAGGTTAAAGTTTGTCTTTTTAACATAGTAAGGATTTGATGCGAGATCATGTGGGTATCCCACTGCAAGTGCATCATCATACTCATATTTTCTATGGGGATAATATTGTGGTTTTTCAGTTGTGTTATTTATGTCGTCTTTATTTCTATAGTAATCAAATAAATACTTATTGAGTTCAGGGACATCAGGAACTGTATATTTATCAGGTTTTTCTTCCTCATCATCTCTTTGTGAGGCCCGACCTTTGCGGTAATTCTTTCCATGCCATGCTTTCTCCTCATACCTGCGCCCTCTCCACGATCTTGATTTTTCTCTATACGTATGGAAGTCATACGGTTTTCTCGTTTCCTTATAAGTTTTCATATTTACATCATTAATACTAACATCACACATAATTATCACATTTATAAAGCAAATATAAAAAATCAAACATAAATAAACCAATGGTATTCTAAAATTATTTGATCTTTTAAATTTAGTTTTAATCTTGTGTGTTTTAGCATTGTCCAAAGTCTTATTTGATTGTATAAACTCATTTCGTGTTTTTATAATATTCCCATTAGTTTTTGCATTTTCTTTGCAATCAGATTTACGTTTCAATGTCTTCCTCGGATGTGGCGGGAGAATCGCATGGACGATCTCCTTTAACATTGTATCTTAAATATTTGTCATTTTTATTGGTCACTTTCTATTTCACTACATTTGTCACCTGTATTAACAATTTTGTTATTTTCACAGTTGGAATTTACGAATGCGATGAATCGTTGCGTGTATTTAAAAGATAAAATGATCGTAAAAGTTAATAATAGGTTTTTACTGATAATAAAACTGTTCTATAATTATGTCTGACAATAGAATCTATTTCATTTACTGTCAAGATAAGTACTTTTCTGTAATTTATTTCATATACGACAAGTAATAAATAACTTGGATAAAAACTTGCTATGATTTAATTAACAATTAATGTATTGTCAATTCAAATGGCGTACAGTAATTTGGTTGTAATTTGGGCAGAGGGATTGTGTTAAGAATTCATAACAAGCTAGTATTGCGCAAGGTGGTATAAGCAGAATTAATTATGACGGTTTCATTTACGTCTTGTTAGTGTATCGTGGAATCGAATAATAAATATTTTATAGTTGTCCTGAGTAATGTATAAAAATGATGATACCAGTGACTTCACTGCGGACGTTATCAGCAGTTTCAATTATGAAAAATAAATATTTCAGTTAATTCATCTGTTAAGTATTATATGTGCCAAAAATATAAAAAAATATAAAACTTATAAAGTTGTAAGACTAGGGTTCGTCTACTATTTTCCACTCTCTTTCTTACACACACATTCCAAACTATTGATAGTAGAACAGCAATTAAATATCAGTATTGTCCGAGTACGTAGTGACAGCCTGAAATTTAACAGAAACATTATTTTTTGTTTTGTTTTCATTTTTCTTTGTCATGACTTATGAGGTCATAAAATGCGAGTTCAAGGAGAACTGTCTATAGAAGATGGATATTAGAGACTTTTCATAGCCAAACGAAGATATTTTGGGAAGCTCCTCTATTTGGAGAAGTCTTATCTACAGCTGCGCAGACTGGTACGATTTACAACATTTATTTCTAGCTTTTTGCATGCTAATTGATATTGCATATACCAGCGTGCATTGATAACAAAAGATAGAACAGTATTATAAGAGCCCAAAAGTTAACCCAAATATCTTTACTGGAGTTAATTGATTCAGCATTTATGCCCTATATTTTGTTATTTAAGAGTCACTTAAAGTTTTCCATGATCGTGGCGTAAAAACAATGTACATGTATTAACCCCGAATTAATAACTCTTGTAATACCATGAAAATTAAAATAGAATTTCTGTAGTTTAACTATTCCAATAATAAGCCTGTATATTAATAACTTCGTAGCGATTTTGAAATTTTCACACAAACCATTCACTCCTCCATTTTCATTTTAATATTACATTGTTTAGCCATTGTTATCTTTTAAGTGTGACATATTTGGGACATAATATGTCATCATTTGACACAATGTACCATTAACTTTGAGTGACACTTCCGGATGAGGTAACAACGTTTTTTTTTAACTTATTTTGGTTTTATTTATTTCAACCTTGAGTTAAGTACAATGTCATGTATCTGCCAGATAGTTTTTCAAAGATACTTCATGTAGGTACGTCGTGTATAAGCTGAAGTTGTCTACGGAAGAATATATTCGCATATGGAAACAATTTGTGGGCGATACATGCACTGATCATCGTAATTTTCGGCGCATGAAATGTCAAAGTGTTTCAAGATACTAATGGAGTCATGCGAAAAACAAAAAAAAGTGTCAGCTCTGGACCATTGGTCACACTGCGGTCTGCGATCGACTGGCATAATTGAAATTCAGAAGCCGCTATGAGCTATAACTTCAAGCATGAATAAGTAACTTATATGCAATTGCAATTAACGTTTGGTACAAAGCAATGCAAACATTCTCATAATTTTGTATAGTAATAAAAAAGCACACATCTAGTATGATAACGACTCATACATTTTGTTCAGTGATTGGGATTTTGTGGTGGCCTGCACATCAGACTATACATTTTTATATCAGTATTTAAACTTGAAAAATTATTAGACATAATTTTTCAAATATAAATACAGATTTTATGATTGCCATTAAATTGCTTAAATATCATATAAAGTACTATACATTTTTGGTGCAAAGTCGCATCTATTTCAACCGAATAAGACCTAACCCAGCGCGTATCATCTGATTTCTTTATTACATCAATGCCCATATAGTACAAAATAATCAAAAATATACAACATGACATACATTAATATCCCAATACTATTGAATGTTAATATAATTTGACTGGTAACTTTTAAGTGCCCCCCCACACTAGCGTCTTTCGAGCGTCGACGTCGTGGCAGCAGCTAATCGGTGTTGACGCAACGCCTGCGCAGCCAACGCTGATTGGACACTGTCGCGACGTCGACGCTCGAGAGACGCTAGTGTGGGGAGGCACTTAAAAGTTAAGGCTAACATAAATTTTACGTCAATCATTTAACCGAAGACAGTTTAGGTGTTATTTATGTATCGGATGTGTATCTTGTTCTAATTTATCCACTGTAGCGCTTTTTTTGTTCCGTCAAGAAAATTTCCATTGGTTTCTTATGATTTAAAAAAAAAACGTTTAATGGTTAGTTGAATCTGTTATGGAATATGGTGGTATAATCTTTATTTAGTTACGGCTATTGTATTGTGTTATACGTAACATTGTGTGTCAGGTCTCTTGTGGCTATTTTTGTCGAATTGTATGCGCATAATTATCTCGCTAGATCTAGCCACAATCAAAACATATTAGGTAGAGTTACCCTGGAGATATAAACTAGGTTTATAAAAAAAAACATTATATTATCTAAGGACTTAAAGGCTAACACTGAAACGGGTTGGAGTCCACTCAAGAACTATAGAAAGCGCAGCTGCAGACCAAGAGGCATAGAAAGCGCAGCAGATCAAAAAGCAAATGGCAAGATGAACTGGACTTCTTTCTTTAGAGCGCTGCACTGGCTTAACCAAGCATTGAGCTTGACCACGTGAAAAGAAAGATGAGAGACATTTGCCAATAAGTGGGATCCTGAGGTTGGATCAAATTGAAAGGTACTAAAATGATTCCCACGTTCGTAAAGTGGTGGGTGAAACAAATAAATTGGTAGTTACTTACATGAGGCTAGTAGGCATTTAGAATAATTGTAGATTATCGTTATATTTTTCATGTAAAAAATCTTATGCAAGCAATAGCTTAAAACACATCTACATCTACTTGCCACAGTAAAATAATTTTTTGATCAATGAATATTGAACTCTATCTAATTAGTAGTCAGTTGATAATTGGCTGGGAAAAATAAAATTGTCTTTCATTAGTGATTTATAAATTGAAGAGGATTTTAATATTTTGCTGCACTTTGGTAAGCCACTAACGGTACACCATATTCAATCAAGGTTAGTCAGTTGTAGGTTCAATTAGTGGTCAAGAAAGATATTTTTTTCTTGATAAACCGTTACCGTCTCATAAATTCTTAGTAAAGAATAGGATTGCTTTGAGATGATGCTAGAGCTTACTGCATCAAAACTGCATTGTGACAGAACCATGCCAGGTTTCTTTGTTTCATTGAAATCATTTCAGACGATTTCGTAAGCGGAATACCATTTCATTTTAGTAATTGGGTGAGCGGGCCTTTTGAGTTGCCGGAACTCGGGTCAAAAAGAGATTCGAACTTTCGAATATTGCACGGGTATTTGTGATCAGTGATCACAAACCCGTACAGTCCCAATATTCAATCCTAATCACCAAACTCGCAATTTTTGCTAATGAAGGGTTTTCTTTTATGTTTATATTTCAAATTAGAATAAATTTAAGAATAAATTATTTAAATGGCTTACCACGCACAATTTCTACAGTGTAAAGGAGTTTTTTGACTTTAAAGAGTAATGCTAATGGTTCTTGTATTCCTTTTATTGCATGCTACGAGTATTTATAATTTGGCAAAACATGAATGTTCTTTATTTTCTATAACATCTATATAAATAAAATAAATAAATAAATTTTTAAGACATGCCACACTGGGCCACACAGAGCCATCTAGTCCCAAATTAAGGTACTATTAAGTACCCTGTCGTATGGGGTACTAGACAACCGATAAACTTACTTATATACTTTTTTTTTTGTAAATACTTACTTATAATACATATAATACATGTACCGTGTTTTGTGCAATTTAATAAATCTTATCTAATCTAATCTAATCAAAGGCTGTTTATTTCAATTTAAAAAATACATATTCTAACAGAAAAAGTTATCAATAAATTTGGTATTTTAATGGGCAACACTGTTTGGAAACAAGGCGGGTTGTTTTCGGGCTGGTATAAACGGAGTAGCAGTCAGTTCAGTCTCTCTTGTTCCGGTAGATGTTAAATTAGAAAATAAAGAAGTGTCGTAATTAAGGGATGTATTATTTTAATAAACGTTGTGTTTATAGCAAATTCTTCCTTTACATGGAGCGGCCTGTGTCCAGAAGTTTATAAATAAATAAATAAAATAAATATTTTAAGACATGCCTCACTGGGCCACACAGAGCCATCTAGTCCCAAATTAAGGTAGTATTAAGTACCCTGTCGTATGGGGTACTAGACAACCGATAATCTTACTTATATACTTTTTTTTTGTAAATACATACTTATAATACATAGAAAACACCCAGACCAGTACAAACAGACATGTTCATGCACACAAATATTTGTACTGTGCGGGGATCGAACCCGCGACCCATGGCTCAGAAGCAGCGTTAACTACCGCTGATCCAAATGGTCGTCGTTTACGGATATAGACTGGTGACGATGATGCCATCAACCCATAAAATGTATGTTGTTTATTTTTCGTTCGTGTTTTTGTAGTAAAGTATTGTAATGGTTAAGTATTTATTTTGCCAAGGACAGTTGAAACATGTATTATGCATTAATTTGTGATTTTGCTAGTCATTTTGTGTTTCTAATAATAAAGATTAAATGACGAGTATTACCGACACTTGAACTGTTGTTTGTGCGAGAGTTTTTTTTTTTTTCATATTATTATGTTCATATCTGTTTAACTAGTCACAAAACTGTTTTCGATGTGATCATTTTCCATTTTTAGTTGTGGAAATTACCATCGCCATTTTGGTGTTGTTCGAGACTTTGCTTTGCTTCGTGAGACCTTGTCAGAATTAGGACTTCTGCATATTATGTTTAGATTTAGCAGTTTTTATGGTCGTAGCGTAGTATGTTTGAAATTAATCATTATTATTATCTTATGTTAATCAAAAGCTGACTCGTTTGGTCAATGATGTCAGTAGTCAGTTTAATAACCTCTTGTGACAAGGGGACGTCCACATATTACGTTACACATTAAGGGGGAGGTGGGGGGCATCTAACTTATGGTGGCATTGGGCAAAATAGTATGGGAATTATCGTAAAAATGCGTGACAAGGGGGGGAGGTCTCCCCCTTGTCTGAAAATCTTAAAAATCGTGTGACGTAATTTAGTCTGAAAATCTTAGAAATCGTGTGACGTAATTTATGGATGACCCCCAATAATTATTATAGGACAAGAAGGGTGGTGCTATATAATATAGTCACTTTTACAGCGGAAAAAGTTAAATAAAAACACTTCCTATATTATTATGTTGGGACTCAAATTAACCCCTGACATTCACGCTCGTAATTTATTCAAGAGTAGGTGAAATAAGTTATGTTATTACACAATTTCATTTCATTTATTAGAAATTTTGATTAATTTAAATTTACGTTTACTTTAAAGAATTCGTGGTCATAAAAATATCCGGCTAGTAAACGCTTATAAATCATCCCCTTGCAGGAAAACGACCTCCATCAATGAATTAAAGTTACCATGACAATGATGGGTGCTGGCATAATCACCACGCTTGCCAAATACACGTTGGTGATCACAAACCCTAGCAATGTTCGAGAATTCGAAACTTTTTGTTGCCTGAACCGGAATCGAACCTGGGATCCCAGAATGTCAGCCCGGTATTTAAACCACTAGACCAACAGGGTGTTCGGAAGAACGTTGAACATACGAAAATGGGGGGCAGCTGTAGGGTGGACTGATAACTAACTAGCCCAAAAGATTTTACCTAGGTCTGAACATTTTTTTTTTATTTCTAGTATTTTTGCTTTTGTTCACTTCATACCCGCCAAACTTTTTTTATGGCCAGATTTTATTTCTTTTATTTCTAAAAACTTAGTGGTTAGTAGAGTATAGCCTTTTGAAATTAAAAGTAGCACATTGCACATTGCTAAAAACAAAGTTTGAAGAAAAAAAAAATCTGGCCTTGTAAAAAGAAATTTCTTGTGTTTAAAGGTACAAAAGCGAAAAATTCCAGAAATGCATACTGAGCATGGAGATGCGGCTTCGAGTCCCGCCTGATACATAATTTTTCAATTTTAAATACTGATACTATAATTGCAATTTAATTGCTAAAAATCTATACTAATATTATAAAGCTGAAGAGTTTGTTTGTTTGTTTGTTTGAACGCGCTAACCTCGGGAAGTACTAGTTCGAATAGAAAAAATATTTTTGTTTTGGATAGGCCATTTATCGAGGAAGACTTTAGGATGTATAACATCACGCTGCGACCAACAGGAGCGAAGCTTCAGTGAAAAATATTGCAAAAATAATCGCGATCATAATAACAGAAATTGACGCGGACGAAGTCGCGGGCAACAGCTAGTATCATATAAAGTTAATAGATCCTTAAATAACTAGCTCTGACCGCGTGAACTAAACGTTATATCGCGCAGGCGAAAACCTGTGCTAAAATAACAAGCTCTGACCGCGTGAACTAAACGTTATATCGCGCAGGCGAAAACCTGTGCTAAAATAACAAGCTCTGACCGCGTGAACTAAACGTTATATCGCGCAGGCGAAAACCTGTGCTAAAATAACAAGCTCTGACCGCGTGAACTAAACGTTATATCGCGCAGGCGAAAACCTGTGCTAGTAGTGGTATACTAAAGCTTATGCCCATTCTCAAAGTCTAATCGCTCTTGGTACCAACTTTCATCATATTAGGGGTTAAAGTATGAAATTGCCGTTTTGTATGGCCGAAATCGAGAAAATTCATTTTTACATACTAACAATTTTTTAGTTTTTTTAAAAACGCCTGAACCGTTTTCGATGCAATTGAAAGTGAAAGTTAGATGGTTATAAAGCTACGCATTATGGTATTTAAATTTCTGAAAATCAAAGTATATAATACAAATATACTTAATTGAAGCAAGAAGGTCAGCTGACACATTGTAAGGGGTCTTTTCAACGACTTCCTTTGAAGTAATAGGCACTAGTATTGCATTTTCTTTTTAGTCAAAAGTTACTTTATTTAGTTTTTGATACAATACAAAAAGAATTACGCAATAATATGACTATACTTAAGAGCTATAAACAAAATAAAAAGTGGGAAAATAATCGGCAATTTCATACTTTAACCCCTATTATTATTGGTGCTGTAGCATAGGCCAGAAAATGCAACAGACAGACGGACAGATACAGAGCAGCAGTATGCATTAATAAATAAATATTTATTTAGAAAACCAACTGCGTAATACATTATTTTGTCTTAAGTAGTATTGTTAAAGTAAGTAAAGCTAATTACAGGTTTCCCTTAAAATAACTATAAGTAGTGGTGGTAGTGGTAAGATAATTAATAAAGCTAGAATATTGTGATATACAGGGTGTTAAGTTAATGGTATAACAAGCCAAAACTAGAGTATGTTAACATAATATGGAGTCAGCTTTTGAAATCATATTTTTTAATTTTTTTTGTCATATCGCTCGATTTTTTTTATTCCTACTCGTATATTATTATTTTTTCAAAAATTATAGTAACAATTTTCTGACTACACCATATACCTAACATTTATATGTTTTATTAACATAGGCTGGTTTCGGCTTACTTTACTATATTTACCTGACAGCCTGTATAAGTAGTATTACGGGTGTAAAAAAACCAAACGCAGATCTGAAAACCACGTACTGTCCGCATCACTAGGATCATTTTTTTCCTTGGAACCATACCTGGGAAACAGCTGGTTCCGAAGATATTGAGGGTCAAAGTCACAATTTTGTTTTCCATTTTATTACAAAAACTGTTGCCAAAGGTTACTTAAAAACTTTTCTTCTTACAAACATAGTGGACTTTTTTATTATTTCGTTCATATTAAGGCTTTTTTAAATACAATACGCAATGTACGGCTCAGCGCGGACGATTATTTTAAAATTAGCAGCCATCTCCAGCGCAGCGGCCCACGCTTCGGCTGCTATACATTGCGCGCTATGAATTATAATATTTTTTTGACTCCCAAAAATTAAAATCATTTCCCAGCTATGATATTTTATAATATGACTTGGTTTGCTGTTCAGATTGCGTAGCTTTAGGGTGAGCGTTTAGTTTTTACACCCTGTATACTATATTATAAGATATTCTGCATAAATGAGTAATTTAATAGGTAACTATTTAGAATGACACAGCATCAAGCAAGAATAAATCTATTTTGGTCCATTGGTATCGTTTTTTGCTAGCAGATCCTACATAGCAACCATTAGAAAAAAACTAACATAGCAACTGGAGCAAAAAATGTACATGTTGGTACGAGTAACATCACAGTTCTAAAGCGTTGGTAACACTACACATTTTTTTATCATATTAAATCAATCACAGTGATTTTTGTGAAATTTTGTATACGTATATTCGGTGGGTTTGAGATTCGTCTAAAAAAGTTGTTATTTTTACGTTTCCTTTGCTGACGCACGTCAGGTTATACTATACACACAAAATAATCCAAAGTTTAGTATGAGAAATGCATGTCAATAAATTAATGTCTCTCGTGAGACTTAAAAACGGACTGCCTATAAGGTAGTAATTGTCAAAGTCACTGATTTTTTCATTTTTGCTGCTACTACACCAGATGAAAACATTAAGTTATTTGTTATAAAACATATTCTGCTATTACTTTAGATTATAAGAGAAAAAAGTTAAAAAAAAAAAAAATGCTATTAAATTAGTTGTTTTATTTATTTCTACAATATTCTATTTATTTTATAAATGTTATAATTGCCGTTCTACTGTATGTCTTTAATAAACATATTTGTACTAACAATGTGGCAAAAATTCTATAACGACTGAATTTTTGTGAAGACCAACTAACTACGAGTATTTGTGACAATAGACACATTTGTTTGTTCATTATGAATGCCCCTTTATGGCCATCATGACTTGAATACTCGGTGCTCAAACGATGGCCATGACTCTACACACCTCCGATCTAAAAATAGACTGTCGGATATTTTAGTAACAAGTTTTGGTAAGTTACCACACGTAGGTATAAGTAAGTTCGCTTGTTTTTTGCGATATTTGGAAGCCAGGCTTTGTGGATCGGCCATGTTTTAAGTTTGTCTTCGTTTGTATGTTACGTTTTAGATATATTTTAATGTAATTGAACTTGCCTTTTTTAAGATTATTAAAAATGCTGTGATTTGTTAAAAACCAATTATTTAAAAATAGTTCTTAAAAAGTTAACAGTTAAAAATGTTTTTTTCACAATTTTTTTTCTTATTTTGATTGTATTAAATATATATAGATTTTATTGTCTAATGCTAAGGATATTCTTTAGCTTCAGACAGTAAAAAGCTTACATAGAAATGAGTAGAATTGATCAATTCGTTTTAAAATTAAATATTTGTTTAAAAGGCATTAAGTCTCTTGTAGCATTGAACAAAATTATGTTATTGTAGTCTAAGCCTTTTTATTTTTCGGTTTCAAAATATTATAAGATGGAAAATATTGTCAGTCTCCGTAGGAAGACAAGTTACTTAGATAACACAAGGTCACAGGTTCATATCTCTAGAGATAAGCGACTTGTCTTCCTACGGAGACTGACAATATTTTCCATCATAATAATATTTTGAAACCGAAAAATAAGCACGAAACATTTTCTTATTAAGACAATTGTCGTCTCGGAGAAACAGTCACTCATGATTTGTTAAAAACCAATTATTTAAAAATAGTTATTCAAAATATAATAATTAAAAATACATTTACAATACGTTCTTGTTACTAATTTTTTTTCTTATTTTGATTGTATCAAAATAATATATATAGATTTTACTGTCTAAGGCTAAACAATATTCTCTAGCTTCAGACAGAAAAAAGCTTACATAGAAATGCGTAGAATTGATCAATTCGTAAAATAATTGCTCAGAAATCTTGCACTCTACGTAACTCTATCGAATGATATGAACATACTTAGACTGGTTTTAGCTATTAATAGAGTCTCTGCAAACGGCAAGGTTGTACAATTGAATTATTAATGGTTTAATAAATATAGGCAGATAAAGTACACTCTAACAAGCTAGTAACTAAACACAGAGATCTTTGTTTTATTTTATTATGAAACTCTATAATCGGAATACATTCTGACTTTTATTATTAGCTTTTACTTGAGAATATATTAAGATACTAAGTGATTATACACACACTATATGTTTAGATTTCTGCCCACATAAACTGCACTTTATATCGCGCGGACAGATACCTGTAGATACCTAAGAGTTGAATATAAAATAGCATAAGTGACTCTAAAATCAGCCTAATCATCGAAGCGTAACAGACAGGTAGAACAGAGTTACTTTTGCATTTATATTAATGATTATACTGTTACCACAGATAATATAATACTGTTACTAACCAAACATGTGATGTAAAGATTTGTGTTGTGTTTAAATCACATTTAGGTATTACTTGAAAAAATATATAATATTCAAATTTCAAAAACAAAGCACTTTTTTAGTTGAACCAAGCCATAGTTAGTTTGGTAGGATATGCAACTATCTATCTATTTTTTTATGTCATTTAAACATAGACTTTACCCACTTGAACTTGAATCGCATTGAACTTTTAGTAAGTAACTATTCAAAAGTAATTTTAATTCAGCAATAACACATTCATATTTATTTTTAGGTAATGCGTAGTTCGACGTGTCAGCTAGTCTATCTATCTCATTATACACGGTGCAATTTCAACCAACTGTAAAACGAAGCCCCCATGTAAACATTATAATAGGGGTTAAAGTATGAAATTGCCGTTTTGTATGGACGAAATCGAGAAAAGTCATTTTTCCATACTAACAATTTTTTAGGTTTTTTAAAAACGCCTGGACCGGTTTCGATGCAATTAAAGGTGAAAGTTAGATGGTTATAATGCTACGCATTATAGTATTTAAATTTCTGAAAATCAAAGTATATAATACAAATGTACTTAATTGAAGCAAGAAGGTCAGCTGACACATTGTAAGGGGTCTTTTCAACGACTTCCTTTGAAGTAATAGGCACTAGTATTGCATTTTTTTTTTAGTCAAAAGTTACTTTATTTAGTTTTTGATACAATACAAAAAGAATTACGCAATAATATGACTATACTTAAGAGCTATTAACAAAATAAAAAGTGGGAAAATAATCGGCAATTTCATACTTTAACCCCTAATATATAACATCTTGGCAGTGCTATTTTCATTTTTTTATCATTTTTTTTATAAAATTGTAAAATGTTGTTTCAACTATTTATTTTGAAATACGCTGTGACCCGCACGGATATAGCAGTGTAAGGATCATTCATGCACCCCGCTGCAGCAAAATAATATGTCTGTGCGCATGAAAGCGTGATACGAAATTAAAAGTCTGAATAAATATTTAATATTTTACAAAAAATATTTTTATTGACTGATTAAATAACACTGCCGTGATGTTATACATAATGGTCACATAACGTGACCTTCATTTTCCAGGTGGTTTAAAATGCACCGTGTATAAATAAATAAAAATAAATTACCGAAAATATGTACGCGCGTAGCTTCTGATCATCTGCACCAAATTCAATATTTCCTTTTTTTGTATGGTTTTTATGGAAGGAACTGTTTGATAATTTTATCAAGTAATAAAAAAGCAAAATGTAATAAACATAATATTTTGCTTGCATTGTTTGTTTGTTTTGTTTGTAACAGCCTATAATCATCCCACTGCACGGAAAAGGCCTCCATCATTGAATTCAAGTTACCACAGCAATGATGGGAACTGGCATAATCACCACGCTTGCCAAATGCGGGTTGGTGATCACAAACCCGAGCAACGTTCGGAAATTCGAAACTTTTTGTTGCCCGACCCGGGGATCGAACCTGGGACCCCGAGATCTTGGCCCGGTATATAAACCACTAGACCAACGGGGCGTTGCTTGCATTATCTTGTTGGAATATAAATATAAAAAAAAATTACTTTTAAAATTTACCTATTATGGTTAATATTTAATCATTTGACTGTACTTGGATCGCAAAGCGGAAATAATTAATTTTAACATTGTATCGTTGTATTTTCTAATTAAGGTTTTAACGTACCTACATGGTTTTGGAATTTATGGAAATAATACAGAACATGGCGTTAACACACCATCAAGTTATTATAAGCCGGTATATTTAAATATTTTGGTAGTTTAAGTGATTAATTGGTAATTATTAGTATAATATCTAGTATTTTGG
The DNA here is from genome assembly GCA_949315895.1 of Anania crocealis. NCBI lineage: Eukaryota > Metazoa > Arthropoda > Insecta > Lepidoptera > Crambidae > Anania > Anania crocealis. Next base: position 12,976,212 of record OX438869.1, read on the forward strand.
AGACGATGCATCAATTCACGTTTTAGAGCTCATCTATCTTATGTTAGGAAAGTAAACCTACTTTCTAGCCTTAAAAAATATCAAGGAGCGATAAGTTTGATAAAATCAAAGAAACTTAGTACCTACTTAGTATTTCGTGCAAGAAGAAGAATCTTCTGATGATCATTTAAAGACCACCTCATAGTACGAATTTTTGCCAATCAAAAATTTATTTTTATTTTATTTTATTTTAAAGGAAGACCAACAGCTGCATAAAACACAGTAGTAAAACAAACGTAGTAACATTAAAGCCAATTAGAGGTCCTCACCGATTGAAGCAATGTAGGATCACAAATAATTGAACACTAATACATTAAAACACGCTACCAAGACAAAAAGTACAATAAATTAACAATATTGAAATTGTTTTTTTGTTTTTTAAGAAAGAAGAAAAAAAGATGTATACATACATATATGGGCCTTGATCCATCTTTACAGATGATTCAATCAGCGTCTATTACAATGTCGTTCATGACTGTAGAGCCCTATACGCGAACGGCAAATACGGTCACACACTCGGCACTTAAACTGTGTGTTGGCCGAAGTCACAGCATCAATTTCAGACCTATGCCGTCTCAATCGCTTGTCGGCGAGAGACTCGAACCATGCATTGTCGTGTGTTGTGCAACCCTCAGCAAGTAGACTCCTCCATTTGTCGCGGTCATTGGCATAGCTTTCCCACTTATCACAATCGATCTTAAACGTGATCATGTCTCGCTTTGCACAGTCCTTAAATCTTAACAAGGGTCTCCCTACATTTCGCTTCGCAAAAGCAACTTGTCCTAAAAGGAGTTGCCTAGGTAGCCGAGAAGCATCCATGCGGTGCACGTGTCCAAGCCATCTCAACCGTCTTTGCTTTAGTAACGCGGTTACACTAGGAAGCCGTGCTTTGTCTAGAACCCTCTCGTTTGTGATTTTGTCTTTCCAGGTAATGCCCAGAATACTCCGAAGACAGCGCATATGAAAGTTGTTTAGGCGTCGTTCCTGCTTGGCATAGGACGTCCAGCTCTCGGCTCCGTACAAGAGGGCACTCAAGATGCATGTTTGATACACGATGATCTTGGTTTTTATTGTGAGATGTTTATTGCTCCACACTCTTGTGTTAAGCTTCCCGAACGTCGTAGCTGCTTTGCCAATGCGAGTGCTGATCTCATCATCTAGAGAGAGAGTGCTCGATACTATCGACCCAAGGTAGCAAAATTTATCGACTACATCTAAAGGCGTGCCATCCAACAGTACCGTTGGTTTGTGGCGAAAACCCTGCGCTAGTACCATGGTCTTCTTCGCATTGATAGACATAGAAAATAAGCTGCATGCACGGGAAAATTTGTCCATCATGATTTGAAGTTCCTGCGGAGTTATAGCAACAAAGGCTGCGTCATCGGCGAAGAGCAGGCTGTCAATGTATAAGTCCTCGCGTTTGCTTCGGGACTTCAGTAGAGTGGCGTTGTATAGTTTACCATCTGCTCGTGTGTGCAAATGAACTCCCTGCTGAGTGTCACTAAAGGCAACTTTTAGAAGCAGAGAGAAAAATATGCCAAATAACGTGGGTGCTAGGACGCAACCTTGTCGTACTCCCCTTCTCATGTCAAAGGAGGCAGATGTTTTGCCATCAAAAACAACGGATCCCTTCATATCTTCATGAAAAGATTTAATTAAACTTAACAATTTGGGTGGGCAGCCGACAATCTCATGTGCGGTATATAGACCTTCCCTACTCACGGTATCAAATGCTTTGTTTAAATCTACAAAGGCCATTACCAAGGGAGTATTTTGTTCGCGGCACTTTTCTTGCAGGCTGCGTAGAGTGAAAATCATGTCCGTGGTGGAGCGTTGAGAACGAAAACCGCATTGGGCCTCAGGATATACACGGTCAGCAAGTTTCTGCAATTTGGCAAGGATGACTCTGGCGTAGAGTTTGCCAACAATGCTAAGTAGAGAGATGCCGCGATAGCAGTTGCAGTCGCCGTGGTCACCCTTGCCCTTATATAGGGTGACAATGTTTGCGTCGCGCATATCCCGAGGAAAACGTTCCTGCTCCCAGCATTTTGCTAGAAAGTTGTGCAGTATTGGAAGTACGCATTTAATTTTTAATATCTCAGAAGGGATTCCGTCGCTTCCGGGACTTTTTCCGCTTTTGAGCTGATTAACAGCAAGTTTCAGCTCACTGACTGTGGGTAAGTTTTCGAGCTCGGTCCAAACTGCGAAATTTGGTATTTCTTCCACTGCTTCTGGACTGATATTGACTGCACGCGAATATAATTCGGTATAGTGCTCTACCCAGCGATTCATTTGACGATCAGTGTCCGTTATTACAGAACCGTCGATTTCTTTCAGTGGAGCTGTTTTCTTTGGTACGGGCCCAATTGCTTTTTTGATCCCTGAGTAAACGCCTGCAAAGTTTCCTATGGCCGCACAATGCTGTATACTCACACACAGTTCTATCCAGTACGCGTTTGCGAACTGGCGACACGTTCGCTGAAGGTTAGCCTTAGCTGTGCTGAGTGTGGCTTTAGTTATTTCACAGGGATCTAGGCGGTGTTTAGCGGCGGCCTGACGCTTGACCTCTATTAGGGGAACTAGCACGTCTCTGTTTTCCGAGAACCAGTCTGGTGCCTTTGCTTTTTGGTATCCGAAGGCCACTCCGGCAGTCTCAGTCAACAGAGACTTAATTGCTACCCATTATTCATCCAAAGAGGCATCTGCATCCCATGTTGCTGTTTCCCGTTTCACTAATAATGTGAAAGATTCCAATGACTCAGGATTGCTGATTTTAGGTGTATCCAGCTTTTTCCTTCCAGGGGGCTTAGCCGAGTGGATCTTCTTTGGAGTCAGCCGGACCTTACTAGCTACAAGCGAGTGATCTGTATCGCAGTCTGCACTATGGTAAGATCGTGTATGCAGGACTTCACGTAGGTCATTTTTCCTAGTCAAAACAAGATCCAACTGATGCCAGTGTCCGGAGCGCGGGTGTTTCCAAGAAACCTTTCGCATTTTTTTGCCTTTAAAGTACGTATTGGTAACGCACAGCTGGTATTTCGAGCAAAACTCTAAGACACGTTGACCATTTTCGTTATGCTTTCCAATTCCGTGGTTACCAATGCATTCAGGCCAGGATAGATAATCATGCCCAACTCTGGCGTTAAAGTCGCCTAGTATGTGCAGACGTTCTCCTACTTTTACATGACGCACTGCGTCGTTTAATTCGTCGTAGAAAGCATCTTTAGACTCCTCAGAAGAGTCGAGAGTAGGAGCGTAAGCAGAAATCAAGGTCACGTGGCCACTCGTAGTCAACAGTCGCAGAATCATGAGACGTTCAGAAACACCCCGAGGGGATTCGATCATGTTTAGTAGATCATTATGAACTACAAATCCTACTCCATACTCACGGTGTTCGTTAGCTCCTTTCCCTTTCCAAAAGAACGTGAAGTTTTTTTCCCGTAATGCACCTTCGTCCGGGAGTCTAGTTTCCTGAAGTGCTGCTACTGATATTTTTAGTCTCGACAGCTCAAGGTCTATAATGGCCGTTTTGCGCAAGTCTTCGTCGCAGTTCAAGCTTCCACCGGCGTCCGGGAAGCCAGTCCTCATAGTACGGACATTCCAAGTTCCTAAGCGCAAGGTATGGTTTGCTATTGATTTTCGACTTGTATTTTTCTTTGTTGCAGGTGTAGAACAGCACAGCACCGATATCTAGAGTTGCCTCTAGTGTTCCCCACACCCCACAGAAACAGGCTGCCCAGCTTAAAGCGGGCGGTTACTGGTCAATAGGTCTACGATGGACCATCCCACTGTCGAGAGTGACCCCTGGCGCCCGCACTTACGCCTATACGTGCAGACTTAAAACCGTTAGACTGCCACTCCCCGTGTTGTTTCCCACGCCGGTCAAGGCGCAGGCGAAGTGTCCTCTCCGCAGACGCTGCATCGCCTGGGACGCACCCTGACGGCGCAGGTTTGCCCAGCACCTGCACCACCCTCTCGACCTTACTAGCTTGATCCACAGGAACGGCGAGCCGATACGTGCGGAGCCAGTTTGGTTGCAGACAACTGCCGCTGTTCAGATTAGATCCTACTTGCGCCTGACGGAGTCGTCAGTTCCGGGTTTAATTTCGGAGTTTTCCTTCTCCTAGACGGGTTGCAGACCAATGCTAAGGACGCCCATCCCGCCCAGATTTGTTAACCCCTAATTTTATTGATACTAGCAAATATATTACATTCGTAAAGGCAGATAGTACAAATTCGAATAAATTTTTTTGTTTTTTAAGAAAGAAGAAAAAAAGAAGTATAAACTTACATTATAGTATTGTGAGTGACAAATGCGCTAACCGCAACAGGAGGTAGAATAAATCTAAGTACAAACATAATCAAATTACTGGAGCAAGTGTTCATAAAGTAATCGCTTAGCTTTAGCTAATATTAGTAGATTAGGAATTATGTATCTAAAAATATATATTTTTACAGTAAAATATATTAAAACATGAGAAGATTTTTGTTTTAATCCCTCGATCGTGAGTTATTCCAGACACAATTGAAATCAATTGTTATTGTGGCACCCGAGTGCCTCCTGGGGGTTGAGGTATTAATGTAACTGAAACTGAATTATGATTTTGCTAAAAATGTACAGAAGTTTTGCCTACCTAAGTTATGTTTTTAAAGAGATAGGCATATTAGTAACTTAAAATAGTAGGAGATTATATTTCGAAGTAGGCTTGGCAACCATTATTAAAATAATATGAAACTGTTTTCTATGGTAATTCTCTAAACATCCAAATTGTTGGTGTAAATTTAAATTAAAATTCCTTAAACAAAAAATTCGACTGTCTGACCCGGTCAGACCTAAGACAATTAAAAACAATCATGGAATTGTAATTCCTTATTAAAAGAGATTAATTGCCTACTTATTTTTGTTGATTTGTTCATAATAACACCAGCATAAATTTATCTTTGAGTGGACATAAATTATTGAAACTGGTTGTTATTCACCTATTACGACACGCATTGGAAAAAAATGTGGTGCAATTTTAGTAATTTTTAGGTGCAAAAGTTGTGCTGATAATTAATTAATACTTTCATTTGTCGATGAAGAGACTTAACTACTGTTAAGCCTACTATCTGTAAACCCGATACTCCAAGAGTTGTTTAAGAAAAATCCGGCTATGTGCGAGTCGGACTCGTGCATGAAATTATAGTCAATACTAGGTGTACAACAATAGGTACACACATTGAGTTAATGTAGTGCCTACCTGTTACCATTGATTGATTACGAGCAAAAATAAGCTAAAAAATCGCGTTTGTTGTATGGGAGCCCCCCTTGAATATTTATGTTGTTTTATTTATAGTTTTTGTTATTATTGCGGCATCAAAAATACATTATTTGTGAAAATTTCAACTGTCTAGCTATCGCGGCTCTTGAAATACAGCCTGGTGTGAGACAGGCGGACAGACAGTAAAGTCTTAGTAATAGGGTCCCATTTTACCCTTTGGATACGGAACCATAAACAGGACAGATCAATGCCCTGACGTCCTAATAAGTGCTCACCCAACTCTGTTCGTCTAACAACAACAAACTAACAATCTCACAGGCAACAAGTTGGTAATTACGCTATTACTGTTGTCGAATATTAGCACAGTAACAACGTGTAACTAATCCCGAAACTTTATTACTTTCCAAGAGTTGTTGTTGAATTTACACGGCACGATATTGGTACGATCATCCGATCTATAATAAATTCAATTGGTTCAGACACGATATTAATTACGGGACTGGTACAGTCAGCATCGAAAGTCGCCGAATTCTTTGGTACCATGTTAAAGTCAAGTTTGTTTGTTTGCAAGAGAGAGACAAGTAGGCTCAAAATAATAAAATAACGATCTAGAGGAATACAAACGATTTCTTTGGATTGTACTCGTATTTTTATTGATTTGTATCTCAATATGAAACTATAGTTTAAATATTAAATTTTTATACAGTAATCTAAATTTAAACGCATTTAGCTACTTTAACATGTTAGTAATAAATCAAACACTGCTCAGTTAAGTCTCTATCGAATCGTTCGCTAATCGTGTGGTGCAAATGCTATATCTCCTTCCGACTAGAAACGTACAGCTGCTACAAGGTGTAGGATTAATTAAATTTTTGCTGTGCTCTCGAGATTCAATATGTCTGTATCTCGACTGGGATTCAGATATACTCGTATACATTATACCTACCAGGTCTTGGTTCAATTGGTTCAAATCTATATTACGGTTTATTTAGATCTAGCGCTCGGTAGGTGTAATAGTAGGCTAAAGTAATTCGAGGGCTCCACCCGTGACTTCATGCGCTTGAAATCCGGATTATCCGGTTATATCGCTAATATCGCTCTAACGGTTTTATCGTGCACTCGGTTTCATAGAGCTCTAAACCGATCACATTCCTGTTTATATCGTACCCTTCAATATCTCAGGCAAACGACGTTGAATGCTGGAGACGGCCTATATTCCTATATAAGATCTCCACAACTAATAGTCCCGCGCCACTTGCATCCAGCGACTTCCCACGACCTTCACCAGATAGTCGGTCGACGGTAGTAAAATAACTCTGGATACTAGTGGAATGCATTTCAATGTCTATTTATACAATGCCAATGACTTTTCAATGCAGAAGCATGACTGTTCAGATGCCTTACTCTGTAACACGAAGCTTGTATTTACGGATATATCTGTCTCTTTCAGATACTTTTAGTCATCGGTACGAGTGATAGGGACAGATGGATTCGAATATACGGACATTGTGTTGCGGAGTAAGGTCTCAGGTGCAGACATTCGTAATAATCTGGCCCAGTGCCCTGTAATAAAATGCGTCTATGATACAGTAATGTTTATTTAGTTTATTTTACAGGATGAATTTTGCATCATGATGTTCATAGTCTGATGGATATAGAGGCACAGACCTTAAATCGGATGATTTTGCTGTAATTGCAACTCTCGACGGAGTTGGTGATAAAAGTCTGTCAAGCGTGGTGATATTAGAGGGACGACGACCTGGTGTATGTAGTAGTGCGGCGGTCCGAAAACTACGCAAGGTTTCCGGGTTCAATTACCGGTCGGACAGTCGAGGAAACCATATTTTATAAATTGGCTTGGTAGGGATGGGGTGTTATCGTGCTTTGGAAGGCAGACTAAGCCGTAGGACCCTGGTTCTGCTGCAAAGTCGTAAAAGAAAATTAGCACGTCATAGGCCTGTTAGGCGCTTGAAATACTATGACTCCAGACTATTCTTGCAAGATAGTTATACGATAATAAGGAGAGGGGTGTGTCAAACTGTGATGAAGGCTGTATGCACTATAATATTATGTTCTGCATTATTGCAACAAAACTTTGCTGGTGAAGAGGAAAAGAAGTGTTTGTTGTTTAATCAATTATAAAGTATGCATCTATATTTAGACGATATCTTTTGATTTGTTGACTCAGAACTATTTTAATAAGCACATAAGAAAGCGTGCTGCTCACAATACCTATTGACATATGGTAACTTGTAGTAGGTATTTTGTGTTTTAATAGTCTTCAGTTAAATTTCATGTCTTTTGGAAACATGCTGGCTTTAAATTAGTCTTACATAAAACACAACCTTCGCGCATGCTTGCATGTCCCTTAATTAATACACCAGTATCAGTTGTGATATAACTGACACAGCTGCGATAGAAAGACAGCTAATTACGCCGAGATAGATCAGAGTAAATAATAATTATAATAATACCGACCGACATTGTGGTCAGAGACATTGGGCGACACAGGACACTTTGGAGCATCGCCCTACGTCGCTCGATATCTTGTCGCCGTCCACGGGCAGTTTAGTTGATAGAGTGACTTTATTCATTCGAATGGGCGACGAGATACAAGTTGCGCGATTTCGCGGTACATGTGTCGGGCGAAGTGTGGCAACATCGCGTAAAGTCGCCCGACGTCTTCCGAGACACAAGTCGCACGACATTTATCTCCTGATGGGTACGTGGCTTTACTGTTACTCTATCACGCCTAAACTACTGTTCTTCTTTTTGTCGTATGACTATCCTACAAGACGCTCCGCTGCCCGACTTCTAGCAGTTTAGTCGCTTCTTACGACACCCATAGGAAAAGATGGGGAGGTGCTATTTTTTTAACGTGCCGGCACGGAGAAAAAGGTCTAGTTTTACTAACCAGAATTTTGAGGAAGTTAACTAGAACGCATAGTGCTATACGTGATAACCATACATTTTGTAGATGATATTTTTAAAATCTAGTTTTTAGCAACGTGATTTTTCTCGTACATTGTACATTTTTCGGTACACTTTACCATCAAATTTGTACTGCTAGCAATACTTAAACATAGTTGTGCCCATTACTAACTTATTATTTTGATCTTTACAAAGAGAGTAGTTACTGATACTATTTGACATGTTTCGTACACTTAACTTATTTACCAGATTTTTTTAGTATTTGCAATTAAGCGACTATTTATCCTTAAAACTAATTCTGATAGCACTCGCAGTTTTTTGTTAACTTGTAATAGATTTGTTTTTACAAGTCGTTCTGGTAGATTTGTAAAATATTTTTTTCTCCGTGGGTGATCTGATCTCGACTATTGGTTATACTATCGTGGTTCGAACTACATTACACAATACTAAAAGAGTTCATAAAGTTTGCCCAGCATTCCGCTTAGTAGTAGTAACAGCCTATTATCATCCCACTGTAGTGAAATGGCCTCCATCATTGAATTCACTACAGCAGTGATGAGTTTCCGCTTAGATAAGAGTATAATCGTTTAGGGTGTGCAAAAATAGTCTTATGGCAAATCATCGATAAGCCACTAAAAGTATCTACTGTTTTATTAACGTTACTCTTGTTATACTTATCAAATAAGTCAGAGTTCGAACCACAATACATTCTATAGTTACCCCAAAACAAAAGCCCGGTTTCATTGACTACAATAAAAAGGAAAACCAATTTGCCCCTTGCGTTTACTCGCTTTTGTCTCTCTCTAACGCGAATGTAAACAAATACGCCCGTTTCATTTACTCGTGGAATTGCGACCCTGAGTTTAGTATTATGAGAAAATCGACACCAAGTCTGAATGAGGCTTTTTCTTCAAAAATATAAGTTGCCTGCACTTTTATTCTTCTGCTTATGTCATGCCAGGTCCGAAAAAAAAGTCCTCTAAGCGTAATGTGCAGTAATCGAAGATTATGGTTTACGTAAGTTCTAAGTCTAATTGACATTTGACATTAATAATCTAAACAGGGCAGTTAAAAATCGTCTAAGTAATTACACAATAATTGTTTGTTATCTGAGTAAACCTTTTTCACAAATATATTAAATAGTTGAAAAGCGGGAAATAAACTTAACATTCGGAATCAGTGCATCATGATTGTTGCGATATATTGCTTGGTACCGACTAAAATCGTTCGCTAATCATGCTTTTTATTAGGACAATTTTTCGTATAATATTTTTATTTATATTTTTTTCTTTCGACCCTAGTGTAGATTTTTTTTATTTATTTTGATGGTACCAACTTTGAGCTATGCTCTACCCTATCAACAAGATTGTGAACTATTTCGAAAATATTGAACTTGAGTGGTAGTACTATTAGTTATTCTGTGCTATGGTTATGTATTATTTTAATTCTTAGAAGAATGAATTTTGGCCACGCATCATTCGTTTGACACTTTTGCCACAAATTTTAAATAACACAGCAATCAAAAAAGTTATAAAATAAAGACAATGTGCCACAAATTGATTTGGTTGTACAATTTTTTGCGACGAATTGCTAAACAGTTGGTCTCGTCTTCTGTCGCAAGATGGGAGCTGTAAAAATAAGAAACCTAGGAGGCCTGTAAAACAAGTCACGTAAGAGCCACCTAGGCTTGAAAAACTGTGACAAAACATAAGTTTTCCAGAATAATCACACGAAAGGAAGAAAGAATCAATCCATTTCTTTAACAACATACAGTAATAACCGCAAAAAAATTTGCAAGTTACCATTTTTTTTTGTTTAAGAAATAAGGTTTGATTTTCTCATGGGTTAAGCTCTCCTCATGTATCCACGCGTCCAGATGGCAGTCGTAAACTCAAATCGCTTAGGCAGCCGTCCAATCTTTCACACTTAATTCACACGGTCGTAATTTAATAATAACTCGCTCGATCAGCAATTCTGACTAGAGATGTGCCATGAGGTGAATACTTTGCCAAAAAAAAATTCAACTATCTTTGGTAGATATTGAATTATACTTGACAAGGTATACTATACATATTATTTATTGAGAAAGTTACAAATTCGACTTACATTAAACAAAATCAGCAACAAGCGTCGTCACATTAACTATTCTATAATAATGTATAAAATGTCACAAAAATACATCACACGGAACAGCCGCTCCAAGGTTTATCTTGACCACAACGAATCCCCACTCCGCGCCCCGATCGACCCAAAGGTTCCCATTATGCTAGCAGCATTTCCACGTTGAATAGCTATGGAAACCTGTTGTACCAACCAGGACCCAGAGCGGGGGTCATTGCCCCTATCTCTTAGTCTTCGTCCCAACTCCCTGAAAACCTTGCGTGCCTTATCACCCCAAGGCCCAGCCGTCTCCACAGCGATCGGCACAAAATCATATGTGGTCTCCAAAGCAGCATATTTGGAATGTTTTAATTTGGCGGCATTTTCCGCAGCTGAACCCGCCGATGTTACGGTATGCCGTAAATGTGACGCAGCAAAGGCGCTAACGCATGTTGCGTCCCATAAAAGACAGCGACCTCTTCGCCAAGGAACCAATGTAAGGCCGTCGGGTCTCTTGCCATCCGTACGTGACAAACCAGGTGGCTCCAAAACACATGGTACATTAACTGATACCATGGCTCGACGCACAATTTCATTGATGGAATGGTGCCTCGGGAAACGCCCCGCACATCTCTGGCAACTTAGCCCATGGTGACCGTTCTCCTCTACTATCACGCCACAAATACAGCGATGAGCTTCACATATCTTGCAACCTAGTCTCAAAGCCACCGCTATTCTTAATGAATCGTTATAAAGAAGCGTACCAAGTTGAGGAGACGGCAAAGCCTGAAGCCAAGCACCAGACTCAGGCCTTGACACTGCTTTAAGACGCGCCAAATCCGCACCGGAAATACCCTCTACGTATACTACAATATCCCACTTACTTAAGACAGTCGCAATTTTTTTTGCATACCAAATCATTAGTTCTAAAAAGTACTCATCTATTTAAATAATAAATTTTACTTGTGTTAATATTTTATAAGCTGTCTGAGTTACCATTTCCCGAGGTACTATTGCGAAAATAGGCCACACATCACATCACTATTCAAAACTCTTTACTATCAGTCTTTGTGACGAATGTCTAGCGAATTTAATTACATTTGCCGGCGTGACTGCATGGTTGATGATAAAACTAATAATAAAATGGTTTTCTTGTGTATAAGACTTCAGATAAGCTTTATAACCTAGTTTTGAGACTGAATTATAACAACATTAAAAACCAAGTGCACGGTTTGTACCAAAGAAAGAAAGAAAGAAAGAAACATTTATTGTGTGTACCACATGATGCTTTATTATTAACTGCGGACACACAGTAACTTTGGTCTCCGAATAGTAACAGGCAACTCATAATCTTCCTGTAGATTTATGTTTTTATGTTCCTTCCATAATGGTGTTTTTTTTTCATAGGTTAAGGGAACTTACTCTATTTATAGTATGATTAAAAGCTGTTAATATCCTTATGTCATGGGGTTAATGGGAAATATACAGGTTGACTTTTTCATCACCTTCCAAATTTTTTATAGGCTTTCAGTATCGTATTTAGAGCCCATTTATGAAGTTAAAAAATTTAAATCAAGTTATCACCCGAAAATATTTTTCGCAAAATAAGTAGTTATAATTTTTTACGGTCCTAAGCCTGTAAAAGTATGAAGGGAAAATAAAAAACTTATGAATAGTATCGTAATGAATAAATGAGATGCGCATCACGCAAAAAAAAGTGTTGCTAGGAGACCGTATCAAAAATTTTAGATTTTTGGCGGACATTTTCTAAGTGCTTTTTTTACGGGGCCATACCAAAAGAAAAATATATAAGAAAAAACTTCTTAAAAATAGAAAAGATTCTTAATATTAATTATTCTGTTCGTGTGTGTCACCTAGTAATTTTGGATCTTAGTAAACTCGTCACGACTGCGTATAATGTCACATCTGAATGTGTGTTAAGACAAAATTTATGTCAGTACGCTTTGTTTATTTCTAGAATTATAACACTTCCGTGTAATCCTTGTTGACATGCCTGGGAGAAATATCTCCCAGTCATATCAACATATGTCAACATATGTAATAACATACCAGGTGGTGGGATCTACCTCCTAGTGGTCCACCCTGGGCAACGGCATCTTTGGTTGTTTAACCAATGATGACAACTAAAAGATCCCCTGCGGTGGTAGGCTTCGTAAGAGGCCGCCTGGGTGCCGGAGTCCAGCGCAAAACAGTTTTTCTGTGTTCCGCTGGTGTGTGGGAGAACCAGTACCTCTGGGTAAGCTTGCTCCATCTTAGGCTTCTTCTTAACCGTATAGTTAAGTATGTAGTCAAGAGCAAGCTCATTATTTATAAAAAAAAAATACTAAAGCCTTCAAAATGCAGGAAATAAATTTAATATAACATTATTAAAATTAAAGTTACGGCCTATAATCATCCCACTGCAGGGCAAAGGCCTCCATCATTGTATTCGAGTTACCACAGTAATGACGGGTACAGGCATAATCACCACGTTTGCCAAATGCGGATTGGTGATCACAAACCCGGAAAATGAAATCTTGGGACCCTGTAACTAAATCTAGGTCCCCGAGATATTGGCTCAGTACTAAAAACCACTAGACCAAAGAGGCTGAATCTATTATATAAAAATGAATCCCTATTTCCCTTGTTCATCGCATCACGCGTGAACGACTGGACCAATTTCGCAGATTCTTTTTTGTTTTGTTTGTTATTGTCAGAAGAATGTTCTTATGAACGAAAATAATAAGAAATTGCGCGGAAAATTAGAAAATTTAAGAAAACTTAATCACCATACTAAATTATTTGTAATGTAATCTTAGCGCTTTTGACAATTTAAACTTTTTTCATGTTTGGTGTTTGACATTGACAGAATGCGTGCTGCATATATCGTCAAATAGGGGATAAAAAAAAACTGAATTTTGCACATGGCCAGTAATATGTCGCCTGTTACCGTGTCAGTATACCAACAAATCTATATAATTTCCCGCCAGAAAAAAACCAAACAATGTTGCATAATATGCAAGATATATTATATCTTAAAGCATAATATACATAATATTATTAAACAATCGGTAACATTCTTTTTTAACCATTTCGTAATCAATATTCATAGTTAAGACAACGTCTGTCGGATCCGCTAGTTTAATATAATATGTAAAAAAACTTCTGTGTATTATGTTTAAAATTATCCAATTGTCCTTTTTTATTTCAGAGTTGATTTTACCCGTCTTGTGAAATGTCCTATCAATCGAACCGTACTTATATTTAAAAGCTAAAGTACGTATCACCTCGGTGAGTAAATAGTAAATAAGTAAGGAAAATTGTTGGTTGTCGCTGTTTGAATAGGACCTATCTCCTTACATAGACACACTATTTGTACGTAGTATATAAATCCGCCACTAACAGATGTCTGGGTTGTAGATGATAAAACGCATAAAAATATCTTAATGGTAACCAAGACCGTGCAAGATTATTATAAGACATAGAAACCACAAGATACAGTGTTTGAAATTGTAAGATAAGATTACTTTATAAGCTATGACGACACTAACGCACGCACGTACACATACACACGCACACAAACAAACACACACACACACACACACGCACACACAAACACACACAGACACACACACGCACACAAATACACACATACATACAAACGTATCTTTATCGACATCAAAATGACTATTCTGTTAGTCCTTTGAAAAACGTACCAAAGCTACTCGTACATTGCCATCTATTCTTTGGCTCTATCTAAATTGCGGCTTCGACGCTTATACGTGGTCATTGACAAAATGCCAAAGGATCATATTTGAGGTAAAGCATACATAACAAACAATTAGGATTCAAAATAGATTTGACAGTTGGTAAAGAGAAACCGCAAAACTAAAGTGGTAGGTACTAGGCAGGGCATATAAACAGGAAGCAAATCAGGAAATGATCTGAAGCTGTCACTTACTGATTTTATAGTTTTTTTAATAATATTTTTTTTTATGGAATATAATTAACTTCTACATTAAAACATTCAGTAAAGGTCAAATTCGTTAAATGTTTTAAGACAAAAAAAATGACAACCAATCAAATGAAAGATATTATAAAAATTAATTACATAATTTATCTCAAATGTTATTTTTTCAGCTTGATTTGGTACATTTTAACGAACCTTACTATTTAAACTATTGAAGAGAAACTTTCTAGAATAAATTGGTGTCCATTCGCTAAAACTGTTTAATTGGCAAAGTTTATACTTCCATTAACAACTGAAATAGTTCCTATAAGTATTTTTTTAATAAGATTTGATAAATAGTGTAACTTAATGGAAACATTCCAACATCAAATCTAAGCGTTGTAATTTGAAACTAATTAGACGTCCGGGATTACCTGTCAATACTGCATTTGCTCGTAGTACTAATGGTTTGTTATTACTGCTAGAACTAAGTGTAAAACTACCACAAAGTTTTTTTTGTCTGTATCTTCAATCGACATGCTTAGTGATGACACATAACAGCAAACCGATAAAGCTGACACAAAAATAGCACACCCGTCCAAAAATAACATAAGTTATTTTGATACGTTAATACCATTTGCTGATACGCGTCTGTTTGTAGTAAATGCAATATTCAACGTTATAATCAGAAAATAGTTATTGTTATTGAACTAATTTTGCTAATCAATATAATTAGTGAAAGGAAAAACATAGAATTTTATGTTTTTGATATAAAAGTTAAAAGTATTTATTAAAATCATAGCTGGCATTAGTATTTGTGATATTTTAACAGTGTGTAGGCCGACCAGTGTTTTATTTTAACCATAGGTTGGAAAGGAATTGTTTGGTTTGTTAAAAATTATATGGATTATCTAAATGAATCAAAAATTTTATCAGCTTGAAAACGAAAAAAAAAATCATAAATTTGTTAATTTATCGAAAATTTATGGTTTTCTGTTTTAAAATTCCTTTCGGAAGGTTTTTATTAAACATGTGAAAGTAAAAAAAAAAGTAAAAGTACGGCCTACAATCAACCCATGATTAAACGAGTACCTACTGAACACTTTTTACAAATTAATGCGTTTTTGTCATTAGACTGACATTGGGTCATATTTCTTATTCATTTATATTTTTTTCTTTGTATACGTATAAACTTTTTTTCACAATTAGATTAAAAGTTTAGATGTCATTAATTTACCCGGACTTATAATGAAGTTTAATCAAATAAGGATTATACGAGTATCCTTGGAAGAATGCATATGAATTTCAAAGTAAGCTCTATACCTTTAAGGAAAGAAAGGGCTTTAAAAATCGCGATATATGGCCCTCAAAAGAAAAACTCCGTGCTCCAGTTGTATAATAAAAGGAAATAAAGGAACATTCATGTCAAGTTGTGTATTACGGCCGATGTAAGCTGGGGCCCGACATGTAGGTCTATTCTGTGTTTCGCTCGATACATTCTGTTAAGAACACGACTTTGTATTGCATTTTGAACGCCATATAAAAATTTCAGTATCAAAACTTGAAAAAATATGTCTCAGGCAGAACTCGGACCTGCATCTCCAATCTCCATGCATACCGGGCGCGGCGCTATACCATATTCAATGTACCATATTCTTTGACTACCAAATTTAATGGTATAGCGTATATATTTAATGGTATAGCGCCGCGCCCGGTATGCCTAGAGATGCGGGTTCGAGTCCCGCCTGAGACATACATTTTCAAGATTAAATATTGATATTATAATTGCAATTAAATTGCTAACTATCATTAGATAGATTTCCGAAGGGATCACTTAAGAAAAAGATCTTTCCTAAATTAGCTAATCTGGAAGGGGTAGGAGACGTTGGTTCCGGATACTGTTGTACGACGGAAGACGTAAATACAAGTGACGTCAAAGACTTTGAAGGAGGAATAAGAATAAGAAATTTAATATAACTAATATATGAATTTCTTAAATCTTAATAAATATCACCGAAAATAAAAAAACAAACTAATCATGCAAACAGAAAATACATTTAATTGTATAAAAAGCTTGTTATATTTTGTTTGTTTTCGCATTAGAACGATGTGTGGGAATAGTTATAAAATAATAGATAGTGATTGAAATCTCACTTTTCCTTTTGATCAGATTTTATTTCATATAGCTACCGTATAAAAGACCATTGTCGAATACCAAATTAGAAAATATAAAACCATAAGAAAGATATATTATTATATTCCAATCCACGGTTAAGAATGTAAAATAGTTCTATAAATAGATCCCCTTTGTACGGTTTTTCTTCGAATATATTAATGGTTTGTAGCATGAATTGAGGAAAACGGTTTTTTGTGTGTGATAAATTATTGAGATTGAGAAATTAAGTATCCCATAAGACCGGACGACGATATGTTGGTGTCCCCTCCACGTGGTGGAAAGCCAATCTAGCGGAGGACGTGATAAGCTGTTAGAAGCGGGTGGCGTGGGACTAATCGGCGTAGATATCCTTAGGGCCTATGCCCAGCAGTGGACGTTTGAAGAGTTTTAGGTTGATGATGATGATTGATACTCAAGACTGTCTTGAGTATCAATCATCATCATCAACTTAAAACTCAGTTATCTGGCTGGATAAGTTCTTTTGCCAATGGTATCACAATGTCAGTATTAAGGTCAAGGAAAAAGACCGATTCGACATGCAGTATTTCAAATCAAGATCGTTATACCAAAAATGTGTGGCTAAAAATAAATCGGACTTGATAATCAGGTTGATGACCTTGCTCGAGTAGGTAGTTATCGTAAATATAACTTTAAGCGGCTCAGGCGTACGAGACTGTTACAGATATGTCTGCATTTTATATTAGGACAAAATACAAAACCTGATTGTAATCTTACACTATGCTTCTTTAGTTTAATTTTGAATGTCCTAATAATTAAACATGACCCCGTAAATAACTCTAAACTTGATCTCTTTCCAGGACATGTTCAATTATATATGTCCTGAAGGAAGTTATAAGCAAATGATCACCAAGTGATCCTATCTGACTTGATATCGTTTATAGTGTCAATCCCAGAGTTAAGTTATAGTTCTATTACAATTTACTCTTAAAATAATTA
Organism: Anania crocealis; assembly: GCA_949315895.1. NCBI lineage: Eukaryota > Metazoa > Arthropoda > Insecta > Lepidoptera > Crambidae > Anania > Anania crocealis. The sequence continues at coordinate 12,993,625 of OX438869.1, forward strand.
TGAGAGTGCACATCGACTACATAAAAAGTTAATTTGCAAACATCGTAGCCAGTATCGTTTTTTCGCTAATGTCAATTGAATATTTTAAATTAAAAGAAAAATTCAAGATTATAATTTTTTTTTTCATAATTAATTTTCCAGATGGTTTAAATAAAGCTAGAAAAACAGGAAACCACAATCTTGAAAATAAATTAATATTAGCATTTTCACAAAGTCTGTATTTGACATTGTTTTGCTAGCAAAAATAAATTATGACTTAAAGATAAAGGCGCGGTGCGTCAAAGGGTATGGTGAGCGAATAAATGAATCGTATGGCCATGTATGAGAATGTTTATGCAGATGAGTCCAGCGATTCTCAGGGAGATAAAGTGAACTATTTAATATTGATATACCATGCGCTAGTTAGATACGCCTGTACCTCATACAGCTGTAGCATCACTTTATTTAACTTTGACGACCATTTGGATCAGCGGTAGTTAACGCTTCTTCTGAGCCATGGGACGCGGGTTCGATCCGCACACAGTACAAATATTTGTGTGCATGAACATGTCTGTTTGTACTGGTCTGGGTGTTTTCTATGTATTATAAGTATGTATTTACAACAAAAAAAAAAAAAAAGTATATAAGTAAGTTTATCGGTTGTCTAGTACCCCATACGACAGGGTACTTAATAGTACCTTAATTTGGGACTAGATGGCTCTGTGTGGCCCAGTGAGGCATGTCTTAAAATATTTATTTATTTATTATTTACTTTATCTCGATGAATAAACATATTAAATTTGAATTGATAATATAAAACGTGTAAAAATGGAACTTTGAGTCGTTACAAGACGATCTGCGGTTACTTTTTGTTTGCCATTAATAGTGGTTCGACCCTTCGACGCTCGGTTATTCCAGACACAATTAAAATCAATTGTTATCGCAACAGCCGGTTGTCGCTTGAGCGTCGAAGCGTTAAAATGTGTTTACTTTAGTTATGTTTTTGTTGTTGTTTTATTTGGCATTGTTACTTATTATTGCATGTCGACTCATCGGGACCTGCCGGATTCCTTCGGACAGCCTTCGGACCTTTCATTCTCTCGTACAGGTTTCGAGGTCGGCTTAGGGATTAGGTAATGGCTTGGTGGGTCTATTTGCCTCTGTCTCACTCACGCCTCCAATATCAGGGTTCCCGCTGAAAACCAGCGTCGTGATAGGTAAGCCTCTAGCTGTCACGACTAATGCTGAGCGGGAACCTTTTTGGTACTTATTTCCTTTTTCTTAAATGTTAGTGATTGTGTTTGTTTGTCAAATAAATATTTCTTTTTTTCTTTCTATATTTTGCTCTAACTTCCTCACTAAATAAATTCATATTGTAAATGTTTATAATTTGTTGTTGACTGCTAAACCTAATTTTATACCCTTCGAGCACTTATCAAATAAAAAAATATCCCAATCGGTTAACACATAAAGTTACAATTCGGTTTAGAACCAGGCAGATTATGAGCATAATATGGCAATAAGTAACATATCGCACATGACCTTATTGAAGATGAATGTTGCTAAGTCCCAAAAGCTCCCAGAAGTTAACTATGTGTTGCTGTCACTCAGTGTAACTACTTTATAATTATATTTACGATTATTTCGATGTCATTTTGAATTTGTTTATATTTCGTAATTTCATCAGTACGCTTAGAATTTAAAGTGTTTTGTTTTTTCCTCTTGTAAAAAAACTCATTTACAGTTTTCGCAACAACACTTCATTAAGTACAAGAAGCTGTGGCTGTAAATTGGGATGGCAAACAACTGAACCCACTTCCATGTCACAACACAGAAGTACTCAGTACACCTACTTATGTAATGTAGACAAAAGGAGTATTTAAAAAAAAAAAAAATATTGTGGACATCAAATGTATGCCTAAAGATGATTCTAGCTTATAAAATTATGCGTTTTGAGTGTTTGATTAATAGGTGAATGCCAAATGAGTTTCTACGTAATGAAGATGATGCCTTTTGCTGATATGCATAATAATAACATTAAAAATTCTGCAATAAAAGGTAGACCCATCATCATCACCATAAACAGCCTGTTTCAGTCCACTGCTGGACTTAGGCCTCTCCAAAAGGAGCATTTTGACTTAATCGCCATGGTTGGCAAGCGATCGCAGTTTGGCCAACCGTGGAGGGAAGACGCTTCTGTCCGTCTTCTTCTGCCACTATACTTCTTCTACCACTGCTCCTTAAGTCACTTCTTAGGATACCTACAGACAGAGAGGAACTACCCATAATTTGAATTTAAGTGTTTCAATTGATTCTACTGATACCACTTTTGCTACATCTGTACCACCATAATGCTTACTGAGAGTTATTTTCGAAACAATTTGCCCTGGTAGAAAATTATTTGGACAAGAATGATTTTTGCGGCTCAAATGGCGTTGATGCAGACCGAATTGGAATTTATTTTTAGATATTTCATCAGCTTTGTTTACTATTATTACTATTAAGACATGATCGGATTGAAAGAATTTGTAAACAAAATACGCACACATGTCTTGGTAGTTGTAAGATTTGAGCTGTGATGTGTAAGTGGAAACTTTTGATTTTAAGACGTATTTTTTTTATATATTACTTTATTTTCGTATTATGTGTTGTAGCCCTTAAACAATAAATTTTCTTTCTTCTTTTTTTCTTAAATAAATCATGATGAATTGTATTGTACATAATGGTACAGATAACACAAGGTCAACCTGTTAGAGTTATATACTTACCCATGTTATGTATTTAGCATCTAAGTCATGTGCAATGCAATAAATAAAATTAATAAATAAAATAACCTACCGAAAATGTTAAAGGTCATTGAATTGTTTTTAAACTTTAAGTCCAACAAGTAGAGATCAATATCAATTGAGAAAATTTGACGTTTCGTGGTAGGTTGACGTGCAGCTGTCTGTACATTATCGAATTTGAATGCTACTAAAGAATTTTAATAGATGCTGTCACCGATTGCAGTCGAAATTTTTTGTTCAAGGAATAGTTTGTGTTGAAAACCGAAAAGAACAAAATGTATAAACGTCAAAAACCTATGAACTTCAAAGGTTCAGCGTACTTAATATCTTAAATATAAAAAAATAATATTTTTTTTCTACTTATATTAAAATAATAATATAAAAAATAATCAAGTCAAATCAAATCATTGGCCATACAGTATGGTGAATGTATCAAAAACATACTCATTAGATCAGGCTAAACACCTTAGAATCTTAACGTTATAGACATAGGTGCGAGTTTGCAACAAAAATGTAGAAGCTGACGTGCAAGTCAGTCTATACATCTATTGTAAGAACGCCTTTTAATTACCTCTAGCTTTTAAACAACAGGTATTCCAATAGGTCGTTAAAATCAAAGACAATAAAATATTCCATTTCGTAAATGAAAATCCAATAAACGTTCATTCTAAAGTCAATAAAATGGAAATATTACTTTACCAGATTCGGTAACGAACGTTTTTGTGCAGGCGAAACAAATTTTCAATCAAAATTATTTTTATGAAGTTTCGTCTAGTGGGTCTACGTTATAATATAGGGTGAAAAAAGATACTGTTTTCTACAGCATGTTTTTATTGTGATCTTAGTTATGGAAATCACTGTAAATCATTATTTTAAGTAGGAAATTGCTGGCAAGCTGTTTTCTAGAGGAATTGATCAGCTGATTAGTTAAGTTATTATGTTAGTATATGAAACATAGTCATGTTAGATAGTCGACTTATGAGTCGAGATTTCTTGGGACTAATCCTAATGCCCAAAGCCTCAAATGGCAGCATATATATTAAAACATTAGAAAATAACAGAACCAAAAAAAATGCATATAATTATATTGTGTCGTCATACTTTTTAAGTTCTCTATGCATTTTGATCATGACAGAGACATATGAAATAATGTCAAGCACAAATGTATTTTTAATTTGGTTGAACCAAAGCCAAATTACGTATGTGTTGCTAATGTTAAATTAATACCACGTTTTTGCACCGACATCTAATATATATCTATCTATCTATCTTTATATATATAATTCTTCTGTGAGTGTGTATGTCACTGAACTTCTCTCAAACGACTGGACCGATTTTGATGAAATTTTTTGTGTGTGTTCAAGGGGATCTGGGAATGGTTTAGATTCACAATTTTTGGGGGTAGGGTAAGGGTAGGTTATGGGTAGGGTAGGGGTAGGGTAGGGGTAGGGGTAGGGTAGGGGTAGGGTAGGTGTAAGGTAGGGGTAGGGTAGGGGTAGGGTAGGGGTAGGGTAGGGGTAGGGTAGGGGTAGGGTAGGGGTAGGGTAGGGGTAGGGTAGGAGTAGGGTAGGGGTAGGGTAGTAAAATATTAAAATTTTATAAAATATATACAACCCTAAATTTTTACCCTTTTACCACCAACCCCTATTTTTTGTTAGCCATTTTAGTAATTTAATCATTTTTATGACAAAACAACGTTTGCCGGGTCAGCTAGTCTATATATATAAAAATGAATCCCTATTTCCCTTGGTCATCGCATCACGCGTGAACGGCTGTACCGATTTCGCTAATTCTTTTTTTGTTTTGTTTGTTACTGTCGGGAGAGTGTTCTTATGAAAGAAAAAATAAAGAAAATTGCGTGGGAAAAAAAGAAAATTTAAGAAAACTTACTCACCATAATAAATTATTTGTAATGTAACCTTAATCGTATTTAACAAATTAAACTTTTTTAGTGAATGGCGTTTGACATACATAACATTGACAGAATGCGTGCTGCAAATATAATCGTAAAATAGTGGGTAAAAAAACCTGAATTTTGCACATGGCCAGTAATGTCGCCTGTTCCCATGTCGTAATACAAATAAAACTATTTATATACCCGCCAGAAAAAACAAACAAAGAATGTTGTGTTCATAAAGCATAATAATAATAAACAATTGATGTTTTTTTTTTTTTGTTATACCATTTCGTAATCAATATTATAGTTAAGACAGGACAACGTCTGTCGGGTCCGCTAGTAATATTAAAAAATATGCAACTCATGTTGGTCGTTTCATTTAGCAAAATGCACATAAAATACGTAGTAAGTCTGCTTAATTTTTGTGCATTTAAAAGCTTATTGTATTGTATGTGTTATTGAATGGAAATCCGAATTATATTCTGCAATTAACAATAAATGTAATAAATTCTGAGACTGCTCAAAGTAAGTTAAGTAGATACCTAGTAAAATAATTAGTAAAATAATTAGACTAAATAAATTAAACCTAAAATCTTCACTAAAATTTGCTGTAGAAGAAACTAGAAACGATGCCTTAGACCCGAGTTCACCAACACTTAAACAGCCGGTAAACAAAGAGTGACGATTAATTTGACACAATTCCCATGCAAAATATGTCAAATAATATTTTTAACACTGTTTAAACGCTGTTTAAACTAAAACGTCTGTTGGTGAACTCGGGCCTTAAAAAGAAATCAAAATAATTGGTAAAAAAACGTAAAAATAATAATCTCGCATCTCATAAGTGAATCTTATATCACGTTTATTTAAGTCTAAAAATAACTTAACCTATACTTAAGCACAGATAATGTAATACTAACTTAAGTAACCTTTTGAGTGTTAACGGAATATTTTAAGACTGCATCGCTCGAATGTAAATTGATTGCTTGAAAAAACAATTTTCCTTAAAAGGTCGTTTGCCGCAAATACTTACGGCGATCACGATAAAATAATATACTGAATGTTTATTTTGAACGAAGGACATGATTCCACACTTTGTTGTTTTATAAAAAATCTTAGAACGCCTTTTTAAAGTATTTAGCGCTTCCAAATACTTGTAAATTTTTGTAATATGGTATGTAACTTAAATTTGAGAACGAACTATGTAGTTGTCAAACTAGTAACCCTGTATTAAACTTTTAATACGTTGCGAATGGTAAAATAGTGCAAAAATAAATAAATAAATTAATAAATTTTATTATTCCCAAAACATAAAGTACAATTTTAGCAGTGTACGTTAAAAGCCACATTATTTGAATCTGAGTCGCAGCTGTTAGCGCCCACCTCCGAGAAGAGGAGGTATCAGTTCCGAATTAATAAAACAGAATAGGTAAATAAGCGAAAGTATGTGTGTGTGTGTGTGTGTGTGTTTGCAAAAATAACTGATCCTCACTAAAATCTAAGCTACTCGGAAATATTATTGATTAGTTTCTATTTATTTTTACTATGAACTCATTATCATTATCACATGTCCACTGCTGGACACAGGTCTCTCATAAAAAAGAATTTTACTATAACTACAGCAAAGTCATGTCATCAAAATTAAATTTATTTGGCTACGATTTTCAAAAAGTATCAAAAACCTATTATATTGACGGAATACTTGTAATTATTACAAAAATCTTACGCAAACATCCTAATATTATCATAAAAAAACTTAAACGTACGCTACCATATCCTTTGAAATGAAAAATAGGTTTACGAATTTGTACTCGCGTTTTTTTCTTTCACATTTTTATTTAGTTTATTCTAAAGAGTTTGAAACGTCGGGATAAACTTAATTAAAATGTAGAAATATACGTGATTGCGAACCCGTAAACTAATCTTTAATGAATTCAAATTTTGTATGAATATACAGGCTGGAAGTACGAGTAGCATCTAAGGTATTTTGTATACCTAAATATTTGGTCCCCTTGGGATTGTTTCCAATTCATATTTCAGTTCAGTAATATACACCGACGAAACAAAAACAATAAGAAATTGAAAGTTTAATATTTACCTCGCTCTGCTATTATTAGAGTACAATTGTACATTTTAAAAATACTTCTACTAGTAGGTAATACTGATATATTCCCACACACGACTACCAGTACTTACTTGTCTCAATACAATTTGAATGACAAAACTCGTACGCGGATTCCATCGATATTTACAATTCCATTAGAAAATTGAATTTGGAATTCAAATGAAAAAGAATCGCATTTGGTGCCATTGAGATAAAACCCTCTTTGCTAAATGTTTTGCTACTTTTTTGAAAGTGTTCTACCGGAGGCTGTTAAAGTACCTACTTTTAAAAAAGTAGCAAGGATAATCTGTGCAAGCCTTTATATAAAAAAAATCAGTGTAATAAGCTTGTAGTAAGCTTGTAGTAGAATTGACATCATTAAAGCTTTTTGTGATAGTTTATTTAATTTGTATTTGAAACATTATATCTAAGTGGGAACTAATTACTAGAGTCGAATAGAATATTTTTATTAAAAGCTTGACTTTAAATGATTTAATGATATGCTTATTTTAAGCATTTGATTTTAAATAAGATCTAATCGACATATCATAAAAATTATTATAAAATACTTAATAGGTGCAAAATGTTTTGAATTGTTTTTTGAACAGTTATAATGCCTGGATCATTTTACGTTTACTGATATCTAGAGACCGGAACTCGATTGGTATAAGTGACCTCAGATCATAAAGAAGGAGATATGAAATTACTCGTAAATCCTTAGCGAACCCGTGTCTCCGAATTATTTGTAAGTATTTGTGCAACGCAACTACAGTAACACTGTTGTAAGCATAAGGATCACACTATATCAATTTACAACGCTCATTGGTACGCACACCAACATGGACCCAATCACAGCGGCTACCACTTACTCGCTTACACAATGCGTCATTTGGTGTTTCAAATTAGTGTGTCGCTACAAAGTGTGGTCGCGCGCACACGTCGGACAGTGAACGCTTTGATTAAACCTCGATACATTGCGCAGTCGCATAGTACTCACAACACAGCTAATTAGTATTAAGCCTTCAATGTATATTGTGCCGATACAATTATCGTTACATGGATGTTTTCATTAAATAATTCGCCGCGGTGTGCAATAGTTCTGTTTGCCCATATTGGATTCGCACGCGCCACGCCCCCATTTCATATCTATTTCTTTATATGATCTAAGGTCACATACATACTACTAAAAAACAGCCCTCAATACATACTTGCAAATTATGCTCGGACTTGTGTTGTAGACTTTTTTTTGACGAAAAATGATTTTTAATTATATAAAACCAACACTTTGTTATGAGATATTTGTGTGTGTTTGGTAGGTCTGTTTGTGAATAGGTCATGTTTGTGAATAGGTCATAGGCTTTTTTCATTCCGAAAAAAAATACGTGCGAATGAGAAAGTTCTAAATTAGAAATTCAAAAGGTTGTATAAACTGCTAGAAGGCAGATACGACGTCTTCTCCCTATCATTGGCTAAACTACAATCGCCAAACTGAGCGATTATGGCAAGTCTTCCTTTTAGAGAGGCTCGTATTCAGCTTTGGACATATACAGGCTGACTTTTTAATCACTTTCCAAAATTTTTATAGGCGTTAAGTATCGTGTTTAGAGCCCATTTAAGAAGTAAAAAATTTGGGTCAAATTTTCACCCGAAAATATTTTTTGCAACATAGTTTTCAATTTTTACGGTCCTAGGCCTGTGGAGGCATAAAGGGAAAATAAACAACTTATGAATAGTATCCTAATGAATGAGTGAGATGCGAATCACGTAAAAAAAGTGTTGTGAGGGGGCCGCATCAAAAATGTTTATTTTTGGCAGACATTTTATAAGTCTTTTATCATGACATTTGTACTGGGCTATACCAAAAGAAAAAATATGTCATTTGTCTTTTGTCTTGTAGATTGTTGTATTTAAATTTGGAAGGTGGTTATAATTTACGCTGTAGACTAGTGATGACGATGAAATCATACTCGTAATATGGCAATAGATGATCCAAAGCAAACGTTACAGTCACCAGAAATTACGTTTATTTTTGCAAATGTAATCTTTTATTACATTTTAACTCAGGACGGTAGCTCATTCATTTTTCATACGATGCCACTTCATGAGCTTATATGGGCGAACGCAGGACCATGTGCAAAAGCATAGAAATAACTTGGATGAGATTATAATATTATGTTGTTGTTTAAGTTTTTTTGCCGTAATCGCTACTATTGGTAGGTGCCAATAAAATTGGAGCGGCAATACGACCAAATTCTTTGCTTGATGGATCTATGTCTATCATCGTAGCCAAAAGACGCCCACAGCTAGACATGGGGCTGCCATTAGGATCTCCACAACGATCGGTCCGACTCAACTGCCCGTGTTCCTTTTGTCCAGGAGTGTTACTTTTAATCCGGGAGAAAATTGTGGGCGACGACTCGAGCGCGAAAGATATGCTCATACCTCTGCTTTATGTGAATGTATGTTTCTTTGTTTAGTTTTTTCATAAATCTAATAATTGATAAGTGTATTTACAAAACTATCTAATGTAATACACATTTCATAAATTTATTGACCCTGCGTTGAACTAAGCAAAATAAAGTTTTAATCCTGAATTAGGATTTCAATATCTTCACAGCTAAATATTCGAAGCATAATTTACAAAGAAAAACAGAAAGTAGGCTTTAAAAATAACGATAATACGTAATTAGATGTGTATATTACGTCAATTATGCAGAAAAAAGGCAGAAAATATTCTAAACAAGCCAAAATTGACCGTCTGCCATATTGAAAAAATACGTTATAGTAATATCTTATTTTCAAATCGTCTTTTGATATTGAAAAATTTATTGAATCTTTAAAATACTAGTAAACTATGAAAGCCTAAGTCTTAACAAATACTTTAAAGCAAATAAATATTCTATATAATATAATAGTCTTAACAAATAAATATTCAATAATCAATTACGACATTTTCTGAGCATAAAACAAATCGAAGTAAAGTGTAAATTACAGTGAAAACCGGCGCACAACATCGAGTCACTTCAGATTAATATTTTTTTTATTTTGTGTTACATAGAGTTGTTTCGATGGCACTATCTTTTAGTACGGTTAATAATCGACTTATAATCGATTTTTCAAATGCAATTGATAGTCACAGCTCTAGTAAACACGGATAATAGAAGAGCTCGCGCGAAATTTAAAAAATGACCCAAAAGTCACACGGGACATAATAGTCATATTATGACTATCCCGTGATTTTGACAGTTCTAAATATGGACATACAGGTGGGTACCACCCGCATTCAGCGGCTTCCCGTGACCTTCGCTAGATCGTCACTCTACCTGGTGGGGGCCTACCCATAGATCGCCATTTAGTGCACTATTCCAGAACCTATCCGCCTTAACTTCCTACTAGCTACCTATGACGATGATTCCACCAAACGCAACTAAATATAATATTTCATCAAGGATACTTTTGTCGATGTAAAATTTCTAATAAAGGCTGCCGTTTAGTTTTTTTGTTGAATTAATGCAAATACTGATGCTATAAAAGCTATTATTCTACGCTTTTTGTTGTCAAGTTCGTCGAGTCCTTCACATTTTCTCGGGACTGATGAGTTGCGGAAATATACCGCTCAATATTCTTCCCAGTTTAGGTTTCTTGACTGGTAGGTGTTATGCGTTTGAGATATTTTGAATATGAAAAAATATACAGGGTGTTAGGTAAAGGGTATAACAGTAACTAGTCTATATTAATTACTATGGTGAAGTCAAACATTTGATATCATCATTTTTTTTTAAATATTTTCATACTAAATGGAATCTAGAATTTTTTAATTAGTATGAAAATTTAAAAAATTAAAATTATGATACTGACTCCACTATACTATTTATTTCATGTTAACATAGTCTGGTTTTGGCTTGATATCTATTTACTTACCCTGTATACTATAGTACTACTTTTCTATAGGTGTTTTTTTTTTGTTGCATGAACCGTGATAGCAAAATTTTAACGTAGGAAATAAACGCATATGTTAAATTGCGTTTTTAAAAAAGAGGCTCTTATTATTACTAGACTACCTACAACAAAGGCCTTGGGCAGGGTAATGATTTCAGCAGTGTTATTGTATGTGGCTTCCACATTTGCGGCTAAACTACTGAGCCGCTTTGGTGAATGAGGTATCAATCGATTTCTTATAACAGTTCAGGTAACATAGGCTATCTTTTGTTAAAAAAAAATTTGATGGTGAACGTCTTTATAATTTTTTGAAACTGGTAGGACCGCCTAAAACATTCAAAAGAAAATTCAATTTACACTAGTAGTTGAATTGCTTTCAAATAGTTTCAAAACAGTTAACACATTAAAAACACAACACATTTTATAACGGTTCGCAGGAGTTCGGTAACAAACGCTGTGAAACGAAAACTTTATATTATACTAGCTGTTACCCGCGACTCCGTCCGCGTCAATTTCCGATATTACAATCGCGATTAGTTTTGCAACATTTTTCACTGATGCCTCGCTCCTATTTGTCGCAGCGTGATGTTATATAGCCTAAAGCCTTCCTCAATAAATGGACTGTCCAACACATAATAATAATTTTCCAATTCGTACCAGTACTTCCTGAGATAAGCGCGTTCAAACAAACAAACAAACAAACTCTTCAGCTTTATAATATTAGTATAGATTAGATGTATAATCTGAGTCTACATTCTCAATCTTTTTGAACCTGAAACATGACTCATATCACCTACAGAGCAACCGGTTTCTAAATAACTAAAACAATAGCATTGTAATTGCTAAAAACATGTTAATATATATATATTTATTTATTTATTTATTTGATTCAGGCAACAGATTATGAAATACAGGCCCATAAAATAAATGCCTTACAGACTAACATACATACAAACTAACACATAAATTATATCACTACACACTATTTTGACGGCGTTGTGTTTCACAACTTGGTGTCAGGTAACCGTCCACGAAACCGACGATATACAACACCCTTCGGCCAAAATAATACACCGATTTTATTTCTTCGGCAGCAGCCATAACATTTTTATAGAAACGTCGCGGTAAAAAAAAAACTATAAAATTATCATACTTACAACTGTTATTTAATTATTAACAATAGCAACGCTTCCGCTATAAATAATTTTATGGCAGTTCACATCAAAACAACTATAAACTCTATTGTTTTCGTTCTAAGACATAGATTTGCATTCGTCAAGGTTTCACTGTTAGCAACGCAGGTTTTCTGAGGTTTATGGGTAGCAGTTATGATATGGCTCCGTAGCATAATAGTTGACTGGAGGTATTTCTGTACGCAAATATACAATCAGTAGGCCCAATTTAACATTCTTACTAATATTATATTCTAATACTACTTGTAATATCGACCGGATGGAAACCTGTGCCAAGCATTGGGATACGAAATAGCCAATGCCCTTTCTCAAGGTCTAAAATATCTTTATACCAAATTTTACCAAAATTGGTTCAGTAATTTAGGCTTGAAAGCGTAAAAGACGGACAGAAAGATAGGCAGACAAACAGACACAGTAACATTGGCATTTAAATTATTTGTAAGGATATATTAGTACGGATTATTTACACAACGAAGTGAATTCTTGTACATATTCTGAACCACATAGCAAATAAGTACTGTATTTTTATTAAAGTAGTTTTTTAATTATTTTTCCAGTCCCATATGTTACGCCTGAATCAACCACTTTAACTATAACCACGTTTATTTATAACACCTAAGCAGTGTAACTATACTGTCTCTACCTCTGTTATGGTCAGATCAACTAAGATTCAACTTTTTATGTCAAGTCTATTCTTGTATTCTATTTAGTTAAATTTAACAACCGAGATTTTTTGCGATGTTTTTATTACTGTTGTAAGTATTTATTTTATTGCAGAATAAAAGGCGGTGTTATAAAAGTTCTCTACACACTAATTCACTTAATAATAATTAAAGTTAACATTTAAAAAGTTATGCAACGCCAAAATTTTATGTGTATGCAATTTCCCATGGAAGGAAGGAATACTACGTTTCTTTACGATCTAGAACTTGGAACTGTAAGTACTTTATGCGGTGTTATTATAATTATGTGTGAAATATAAATTACTTTTGAGCCAAATATTGGTACTGTTAAATGGTTTAGCAGAAATAAATTTACTCTGGTACTTTTTTTTTAATTGTATGTCTGTCACCAAGGGTTTAAAAAGAATATCGAAATAAAAGGACTATTTTTGACCTTTATGTCACGTGTGTTTAAAACAAAACATATGACTCAAACTCCTTCTATTACCGTCGGTTATAAATAGGATGTAATTTGTAACTCTAAAGGGACGAGACATGTTGACTTAAGAACAAACAGCTTTGCAAGGTGAACAAGGCTATTTTAAAAACGTCACTATTTAAGCGCAAACAAATTTAGATAATGTCTTCATAGACTTTATTGTATACTTAATCTAAAAATAGATCATAATGCAATCTTTGGAGAACATAATATGACTAACATGACGCGTGCTTTTGTTTTTATATCACACTCGTGACAAGATCTTAGGACTCAGGGGCCTATAACTTAACGTTACTACACAGGGTAACGTTACTTTTTTTCTACATTGACCCGTCCGGGAATCTAACCCGGGACCTCGGAGCAGGCGACACATTGAAAACCGGTGTGCCACTCCACCACGGAGGTTGTTAAATTCCTTGGGTCTGGAAGGGTGAGGTGTTCTAGTCTTAATTTGGAAGGCAAGTTGACCTCTCGGTCCCGGCTTCGAAAGATGAAAGTCGTAAAGATGAGTGACGTCAGAAGCCTGTAATTAGGCGGCTTGGAAATCTTTGAAGTGGAGTCATACGAAAACATATTCTACTAGACGACCCGGTGTAGGTACTTCGTATCACCTACCCTAATGACATTAAAACTTGCCGCTCGTAAAACAGTTTGTATGGGAAAATCTTTTTTTTATTTTTTTCCATTCCTCGCCTTTTTTCCAGGATTTCTCACCGTTAACACCTTTCCAGAACTACCACAAATATTTCAAGACCAAAATTTGCCAAATCGGTCCAGCCGTTCTCGAGTTTTAGCGGGACTAACGAACAGCAATTATTTGTTTGAAATTGCACCGTGTATATACTTATATATAATTGATGTATCCATAAGTCATTCGACATGTTTTGTGAATTTTAGTACCAGTTATTTAGAACTAAAAGGTATAGTCAAATCTATAGGTATAAGCTAATAATTTAGTGTGTATGCAATTTCCTACATTTTATATTTTATAGAAGCCTCCTTAACCTTAACTTAAAAATGTGGACTTAACACTGAACAAACACTAAAACAAAAGTTCTTTTCCTAGGCCTAGTCCTAGTACGGGCCTCTTAACATTTCGATCAGTTTTGTTGTATTCACTAAAGTTTCAATAAAAACAGGACCGAAACCGAAAATTGTGATTATAATAGGGGTTAAAGTATGAAATTGCCGATTATTTTCCCACTTTTTATTTTGTTTATAGCTCTTAAGTATAGTCATATTATTGCGTATATCTTTTTGTATTGTATCAAAAACTAAATAAAGTAACTTTTGACCTAAAAAAAAATGCAATACTAGTGCCTATTACTTCAAAGGAAGTCGTTGAAAAGACCCCTTACAATGTGTCAGCTGACCTTCTTGCTTCAATTAAGTATATTTGTATTATATACTTTGATTTTCAGAAATTTAAATACGATAATGCGTAGCTTTATAACCATTTAACTTTCACCTTTAATAGCATCGAAAACGGTTCAGGCGTTTTTAAAAAAACTAAAAAATTTTTAGTATGGAAAAATGACTTTTCTCGATTTCGTCCCTACAAAACGGCAATTTCATACTTTAACCCCTAATATTAAAATGAGCTAAAGCACAGAGCAAAGATATGGTTAAGTTACATTTTGAATAATTAGTTTATACAAGCAATTTACGAATGTTTGTTTACTCGGCTGTCTAAATTATTATTTAAATAAATAATGTACATGTCGTGGAACATCTAAGAAAAGGCCTCTGCCCCGATGTGGGCGTTGTTTGCCTAAAAAAATTGAAGATTCGATATTACTTGACAATATGAAAAAAAAAAAGTTGTTTTTAAACTAGGTACGCGTAATTTTGCAGACAGGAAAAAATGTCTGCACATACAATATTATTAATCTATTTTGATTTATCGTCTTATATAGATGATTTACTTCCATAGTTCCGTATCAAGCGTAGTTAAGTGATCAGTTCTAGGACATGCTGACCTTAGGGCTGGCATTTGACCTTTGCTTCAATCAAGAACCAGCTTTCATGTTTTGCCATTTGTATTTCTGCATAAAATATACTTAATCTTTATAAGTATTGGTTAAAAATGGAAAAAAAAGCCTTACTAATAGTAAAAACGCGAATTCTTATAATGAATCACATAAATGTGCATCCGATCAACTTTACTAAATTTGGATGTTTTTTTTTTCTATATTTTTAATGGTCAGGGAAAGGTTTGCAGTGTAGAAATTTTTGATTCATTAACAGTTTTTGATAATTGTATAAGAAAAACGATTTTAGAAATATCCACAATGAAAAGTATGTAAAAAGTAAATATATTAACTTTAGATCATATTTGATCATAAAAGACAATAAATTGACTTGCATTATTTTTGATGGTGAACCCGGGCAAAGCCGGAAAGGACAACTAGTTTATAGTAGAACAAATACCTACCTCTAACTTGTTTTGTAACTTAATTGTATAAAAGTTTATTCAGGTTTAAATCCTCTATAACTTTCATCAACAACAATTATAACGTAATCTCTATGTCAAATGATGTCTTAGGAATTAAGTGATACAGTACTATTTCATCGATCCGAATAAGAATCAATTTTATTTTCAAAATGAAATGATGATTAGAAAGCTGTACCGGCATGTATTAAAGCACAAAAAGTACGACCATTCTTATTAGTTTTTATGTTACATCAGCAGTAATCTGCTTTTATGGGATTTGCGCTAGGAGAATTCCACTTGATTATAAGCCGTTACTATGAAAGTTTAAATTAGTATAAATACATACCTCCTCTCTATAGGTATACTTCACCTGGTCAATTGGGCCTAAAGTTCTAAAATTAGTTCCCAAACCCTCGAACCGAATAATTGGATTATCGGTTTAGCTTCGACAGCGCAGCACATCATAGATAGGATCCGTGTGATGTTGCTTGGTCAGTTTGGACAATTATTTGGACATTTTCAATTCTGACAGCATTTTGGACACATTGATTGAACTATAGTTGTGTTGAATTCATATATCGTTTTAATTTTGACGACTGGCTGAATCCGTTGAGGCTAGAAATATAGTTGTTGAGTATTTGAATCCCGCAAAGTAATTAATTCATCATAAACTATTAGTACTTGAGTAATGGCTGAAGAAGCCTTTTCTTAACAATATGCTACAGAATAAAGACCAGGAAAGACACACAAAACTCTTGATATCCAAAGAAAACTCAACAAAATGTGCACTAGATGGTGGACTCTTCTAGCACTAAAACATTTTGTTATTAATGACGGACAACACTAGTGATGTTTTTTTTAGGGTTCCGTACCCAAAGGGTAAAAACGGGACCCTATTACTAAGACTTTGCTGTCTGTCCGTATGTCCGTCCGTCCGTCTGTCCGTCGCTCTGTCACCAGGCTGTATCTCAAAAGCCGCGATAGCTAGACAGTTGAAATTTTCACAAATTATGTATTTCTGTTGCCGCAATATCAACAAATACTTAAAACAATATAAAATAAATATTCAAGGGGGGCTCCCATACAACAAACCAGTTTTTATGGCCTTTTTGGTACGGAACCCTTCGTGCGCGAGTCCGACTCGCACTTGGCCGGTTATTTTGTAATCTGAAATAGTTATTGTGGTGTATAGGAACCAAGATCGAAATCTGTCTTTAAGAGTTTCTTTTCTATGGAATCACTCTCAGACTCAAGTTTGTCTATCCCCTTAATTCCCAAAAGCTAATTAGTCATATCCAAAAAGGGACTAAAGGGAATTGAGGGACTATAAATCAACCTTAAAACGAGATGACCTCAAGTAACCTCAAACGAAATTAATATCTGAGCTCATACGATAATTGATTATACATTCTTTAGTTACATCACATCCACAAAAGAGGTACAGTAATTTTAAAAATCACAATCTTGTTCCAATCGTAGAACAAGTTTAAGTCGTGGTAAAAACAAACGTGTTTATATGTAATAAATTAATTTTAGTAAATTGTAAATACAATTCCTTAAACAAAACTTTTGACTGGTGAGGAACTTAAACCCACAATCTACCGCTTACCAAATTAGAAATAACTACTTTTAAAATAATAAGGTATGATCGCGTTTAATTTCCCGTTAACATATAATTAAATTAGAAGTAATTTGAAAATAATAGACTCAATTATCACTTATTTGGATCGAAATAATAAGCAACGATATTTCTGTAAGATGTTAATAGTTGAATGAATCAGAATGTAATATTGGTAATGATGATAAAATTTAACTCAATACTAGTAAGTGCATGAACATGTCTGTTTGTACTGGTCTGGGTGTTTACAAAAAAAAAGTATATAAGTAAGTTTATCGGTTGTCTAGTACCCCATACGACAAGGTACTTAATAGTAGCTTAATTTGGGACTAGATGGCTCTGTGTGGCCCGTTAAGGCATGTCTTAAACATTATTATTATTACCATTTATCTTTTCCGATGTAAACTGATGACAATTTACATCGGTCCCACTTGACATACGCCTATCTTTGTAAAGGATTTGAGTTAATCTCTATGGCTTGGTCAGGCGGATTGACCATCGTAGTATAGCCACTACTGTAGGAGTGAAACCACGGGTCTTCTTCTGTTATTGGTCATTAGTTCCCTCTTACGACACCCATAGGATAAGAAGGTTGTGTTATTATATTTTCCTTTGGGATGTTATTACTTATCTTATTTTCAAGTAACTGAAACCGATTGTAAATGTAGTCATAATACTCGCATCACATCAATCATTTGTTTAATATATCTCCTTAATGTGGACTTTATTGACATTCCACAAAATTCGAAGGTAATAAATTCTAAAAGACACATAAAACAGTGTGAAGAACGTTCAACGGCCGTCTGTTAAGCTATTGCATAGCTTCTATCGCGGGCCTTGAGCGTGGAGACCGAATCTAGAAATTCCGTAACGAAAATAACCTAACCGGGGCGAGGCACGATCAAACAATTTTGAATTTCCGAAATTTAAAAGAATTTAGAAGAAATAAGGATTTCGACAGTATGGTTGCCTATGGTAACCATATCTGCCAAAATAACAGAAAAACTTAATTACAAAAGTCAAAATTATAAAATACATAAAATTATAAAATTAAGCTATTGCATAGCTTCTATCGCGGGCCTTGAGCGTGGAGACCGAATCCAGAAATTCCGTAACGAAAATAAGTGAAATAAACTAACACCCCCCCTCCGACCGGTACAGCGGTGATACTTTTTAGTTTTTTAATTGCATAAGTTGATAAAAAATGCTATGCAATAGCTTTACCGCGGCAGTCTCCGAGTGCCACACGTCTTTTTTTTGTACAAAATGTATTCAAAATATATAAAAAACAAAACTGGTTCGAGACGTGACCCTTGCGAAAGGCCTGTCGCTTAAAGATAACCGGGTTAAATTTAATTATACTCATTTCACACTCATTCAGGCTTTTATATTCTTATTGCTTGTTTATTTTTAGATGTATTGGCCAATTTCGACAACTGGTTTGGCTTATGATGAATACATTTCTTTTGCAATATAAATGTTGCTGTCCAATTTTGCCATTTGAGTACAATCTGCCTACCAAACGTCGACTTAAGAAACTTTTGATTTTGAGAGGCAAATGTCCAATATTCTCTGTCGTTCACTTCTTGTCGTTTGTCAAGTTTTGACTTATTTTATTAAATCTACTTTATGTAGATTATTTTATAGGATGCTGATTCCATATTTTATGGTTACCATTTTAAGTTATCGCAAGCGCTATGATTACGGAGGAACTCATGGCGCTTGCAACGGTGCCGAAATATAGGGAACTTAATAAATATAGTACCCTGTACAAACTCTGACACTTACTGGTGCATGCTTGAAATTAAACAAATAAATGCTAAATTAAAATGAACATAACATTCATATAAAAATAATGATGTAAACATTTATACAGGTCAGGAGTCTGTAAAAGCGCCTCCTGGGGCCTTTTTGCAGAAATAAAACTGATTGTACTGTGTTTCTGTCAAGCATCAGTGATGATGAGAGGGCAGCCCTATTATCACGTTTTGAAACCCGAGCTTATTTAGAAAACTCGACAACCATATTTTGATATGGGTGCCGATTCTATGTCCTCTCCACAGTAACCGCCAGTAACCTACATTTCTTGATAATTTAGGATAACGATGCAAATTTTCAAATGATTCAGAATATACTGGTAAATTAAAGAATAAGCCTTTCATTGTAGAAACAACATATTTGGGTTTTTTGATATAAAGTTAATCGGAATGAAATATATTCTCTTTGCACATTAAAACTTTAGTATCAAAATATAAATAAATATGAATTAAAGGTAAATTTATTTAATGTCTTGTGGTAGTTCTGCCAAACGACCTTTTATCAGAAGAGTATTGTTCTGTGGTCAGTACAGCATATAAAACAAAAAATAAAGACACAAGGTAATGGACTTGATCAGTGTTAACGACATAAATAATAGCTTAAAACAGCAGTTAATAGTAAATGGCTAAAATCTTTAAATAATATGTTTTCAATTTTTTTGTTATCTGTTTCTGAGTTACCTGTGAGTAATAGAATTTTTTTCAGCTTTCTCTTCAATGTAGCATAAAATAAGATGAGAATTATTAGTACATCAAAAAAAATTACCAGAGAAATAAAAACACATTTTAGGTAGGTGCCAATGCTATAAGGTGCAAACTAAGGAATCAAGGATATTTGCCACGTGCCAACATATTTTCTTTACATAATTCATACCGTTTTCAGTTTTAAAAAATTAAAAATCACTCATTATTACGGTATTTCGCCAAAAAAGACATGAAAAGGATCCATGATGGCGATAAAAATAAAAAAATATATATTTGTTTTGTATGAAAAAGTGTAAGTTCCCGGGTCGAGCATCTAGAGTTTTGAATTTATAAGATTGCTCGGGTTTGTGATCATCAACTTGCTTTTAGCAAGCGAAGTAATTATGCCTGTATCCGTTTTTGCCCCACCGTGGGATGATTGTAGGCTATGCCTACTTACTTTTACAACTTCTTAAAAATCCAGATTCCTAAACAGGCATCTGATACTGGAATGTATATTTAGATATATTTGTGACAGAGTCCGGAAGACGTTGTTAACATCGCAATGTTTCCAAGTCAGTGCGTGCACGACATGGTTGATATCTTAAAGGAAACCATTAACATGTGAATGAACAAATTCAATCATTGCACATTCCTGATGCCTAATATCTATATAGATACAGTCAGAATCGTCAACCACTGCACACTTTAAGAATAACTGACTCTCGCTGCCACTTCAGCAGAGCCGAAATATCGGAAAAGAATCAGCCTATCATTAGATAGGCCGTTACTTTTTAGCAGGATGATTCCTACTGCAGAGCAAAGGCCGCCATCGTTGAATTCCACCACAGCAATGATGGGTATGGGCATACTAATCACAATTACCAAATGCGTGATCACAAATCCGACCAATTTTTGTAAATCCGAAACTCTTGTTGCCAGACCTGGGGATCGAACCCCGAGATCTTGACCCGGTAATTAAACCACTAGACCAAAAAAGCATTTTAAATACCAAAAAACTCATAAAAAACCAAGGGCCCTGCAAGCCCAGAATCAATAAATTGTTCTGTTAGTTACAATGAAAGTTGAAATCAATAGGTAAAAGTAAAGTAAAGTAACAACCCATTTTCGCTCACTGCTGAGCACGGGTCTCCCTCCTTTTTAAGGAGAGGGCTTAAGGCCTTAGTACCACCACGCTGGCCTAGTGCGGGTTGGTGGACGGCGAGGGCGACGCTGTGGCAACATCACCCCGCCGTTGGACGTTTCTCAAGCCGCCCGAAGGCCTCCAACAGGGCTCAACGACTGTTATCTCATGATAACAGCCGGGACCAACGGCTTAACGTGCCCTCCGAAGCACGAAATCGCTCAAGGTATGATGCCACAAACGGTCTCCCATCCAGTTAGTGACCGCTCTCATTGTTGCTTAACATTCGTGACAGAAACTGATCACGAAGAAGCATTGGGCTATGAGCGCTTTATTCAATCAATAGGTAGTTATTTTTTACCGTAAAAAATTTTTAATTACAAGACATTATGAATTTAGCTTCGAAAAAGCAATCACAACTGTGCAGGACTGCGTTAATAAAATGTTGTCTGAGTATCTCTTAAAAAATGTAATAAAAATGGTTAACGGTAGTTTTTATGAATACATCAAGCTGTTTTGTGAGAGGTGTTTATTCATTGATATTTTTGTGTACATCACTGGACACTTGATGCTTTCTTATGCAGTATCTATATTTTAATTAGCAGTGCCTCATTACCAGTCCCACACTAGGTTTCTGCCAAGGATTAATCTCAGGGACTCTTAGTACTAGAGAGTATGAATTGCAATATAAAATTAAAAGCAAGAGTTTTGAAACAAATTATGACATGGGATGAAAAGTGGATTTTATACGATAACCGTAGACAGAAAACACAATGGCTGACCACAGGCCAAACAAGCAACAGTACCCTAAAGCAAAGCTTATCAATTATAAGGTAATGGCAGCTGTTTGGTGGTCATGGTTTTTTTAATCTTAGCTTTCTCTGATCCAGTCAAGCCATAAGTTGTTATTTTAATGTTCTTCAAACCTTCTGTTGGATATTTATTAGTGCCGAATTTCGAACAATGGCCCTGATTCGCGAATTGAATCAACACTATATAGCGAGGCAGCACCAAAGATATTCATAAAAATGTTAAGATTTTTCACTACAAATCTGAAACTTTATCCGTAACAAAAAGATTAAAATAAAAATAAACGAGTACACGTCCCTCATATTATGTAAAGCTCCTAGATTAAACATACACTTTTTTCGATTCGGTAATTTAGATCAGCCTTTTCCAAAACGTGTTTCGCAGAACCCTGGGGTTCCGTCAGCATAAGAAGCATAGCAACGGTTACGCGTAGTATAAAACTATGATACATATCAATTAATGTTCGTCCTCCTTACAACAGAAGTTTAATTCAGAAAAAACTAATCAGAATGAGTTTTGGGTTGAAGTTAGGAATGAATATCCAGAAATCGTCGAGAAGGTTATCATAGTTTTGCTTTGAAACTGGTTTTTCGTTTTTCACTTAAGTACGAGTACACAAAAAACAAATACAAACACAGACTGAATGCAGCTCCAGATCATCGTGTTTAGCTATCCGACATAAATACGGATTTCGATTCTATTTAAGAAAAAAAATATTTTTAGGTAAATTTTAAACAAAACTCTTCAGCTTTCCTTTCAAGGTAAACATGAAAGTATCAAATAAGTAATTTTATTTTTCCTACAAAAATAGGGTTCAGCCTAAAAAATACGATCGACAAGGGAAAAAAAATTGTGAACCACTGATCTAGATAGGTATATACTACACATGTTAATGTGTCATGGCTACTCGTGACTAAATTTACAGTTCGGTCGAGTCATTTGAAAACTAAATAAAATCTTCACGTCGTTCATAATACTGTCGTATCCATTTCGTTTTATTGCAATGGTTTTACTATGGCTATCTGTTTTATGTCTTTGTTTGTGTTGGCAGCAAGTTAAAAATATGAACAACTACTCATGAAAGAATTTCAAAAAAATTGGCAGGCGGTTAAAAAGTGTGGTATAAAAGACATAACGGCTTCACCTTTCATCAAAAATGTCTCATGAATGAAACGGAATTCTTACTTAAAGTAAGGTTGAATTAGCAATACGGATTACCAACATTTCTAGCCTAGCGCTTTATTTAGCTTATTATCATTTCTAGAGATAACCAGCGGTTGAAAACGGCTGCTTACATTTCATTGAAATATTAACATGATGTAGGCCTTTGTTTTTGTTATTTATCTTCTGATTTTTTCTAAAGGATACATTTAACATAAATAGACATAAACAATGACTTTTGCATCTGTATTAAGTGTTAAAAACTCGAAATTCCTGTTCGTCCCTGAATTAAGTAAATTTGTATGTATAAACGGGATCTTTCTTGCTTAATAAATATAGCAGAACATAGTAAGTGCTACTGTATAATAAAAATAAGAGTTTAACAATAAAATATGGAATATAATAAATTGTTTTTCGATGCTCAAGTCGGGTATCTATCCGGTATCAAGCGGCTGGTTTACAACTATAGGTATGACACATGGCTTAAGCATTTAATATTAAACTTGGACAGTTTGAAGTGACATTTTTGTATGGGACTTTGTATGTAGGGTGACCGTGGGTATAGGTAATTGACCAGTTAAGACGGTTTGTTGTTTTTGGTCAATTATAACCACGGTCACCCTAGTACCTATGTATATAAAATTTTGTCGATGGTGATCACACTCAAATACTAAAATGGCCTTTAAAAATGAGGAGTTAAACGGAACAAAGTTATAAATACTTAGAAGCTTTTTCTTATTCAAAACAAATACAAAACAAACATTAAAATCAGTCGAGTCTTTGCAAAGGATTGCAACCACAAACACCATGACACAGATATTAAGGAATTATTTTATAATCTCCACAATTTGATTTATTATCTCCCTGTCAGAACCAGTTAATATTTTACGAACAAAATACAATATATCCCTGCCCTGCAGAGTTAAAAGTTGGAAATTGGTTTTTCATGTTACAAGAATATTCCATAATTTGATAATAATGTTTTGGCAGTTCCTCATTTCTATTTCCTACGATTTTACGTCCATTTTCATTTCAACAAAAATAGCTTATAATCTCTATGTTTGGTTTATACTGTTTTATTTTTCAAAGTGGAGTCATAAGTCTTCTGCTGTCAGTTGTACTTCTAAATATTTTTCGCCGTCGAGCTAACAATTGCATCGATATACAAAAACGGCCTTTACATACATTTTTCTTAGTGCACATTGACTTCTTTAAGTTTGAAAAAAAGTTTTTAATGTTTTTGTTCTCAATTATTGGGTAAAAAATAACTGCTTTTTGTATAGGCTATAGAAGATAGACTATTCGGCTTTCATTGTAAAGAATTTGCGAGCCGCATGTATGCTATGGGTACTATTAGATACTGTTGTAATGACAGTATTGATGCATAAATAATACATCGATGCTTGAACACAGGGCTTTGTTGTAACGTGTAGTACCAAAGGTGTATTGTATCCAGCATAACTAAAGGCATTCACAGCCAAGCTCGAATTCTCCATGTGAAGAGCAACAAGTTCAGAAATTGGTCCTTCACAGGGCTGCAAACTACGATTACGTGGCCTTTCTACTATAGTAACTCGACAATACCTAGAACTACAATGGTAGGTACTAACTCCTGCGGACAATATAGCTTATCCGTATTGGTAAAGCAACTTGATCGCTATTTCAAATTGGTAATTTTGGTTATTTTATAAATATTCTAATTTCAAAACACCGTCAACGTCACAGAGTTGATAAAATTGCTTAAATTCGACGCCTTTCTGAAAATACGATAAGAAATGAAATAGACGTTTCTCAAACTTTCATCAAACAAGAAGATCAGAATGAGAAACTTCTATCAGAGTTCCTTATTACACAACTAACAGGCGGTATAATGAGAAGCTTATGTATCACAAACAAAAAACATCAAACGGAATCTTGTTAACTTTTTCATACTTTTTCGTCCCGGAGGACGAATGAACATTTACATAGTACAAATATGCAAAGCAGACTCATCTTTTTAGACCCAAAGGGATAGGGTTATACAAATAGATAGATTTCATTACAGCCAATCAGGCTTTAATTTGTTTAAATGCTTCAAAACCTTGACTTTTTTAAACAAAATGTACCATTTAACTGTCATTTATTTAAAAGAGTTTTTAAGTTTAATTTTGGAAGTATTGCGATTGTTTAGTACGTAATGCATCTGCTAATGTAAATTTGCTAATAGTTACTCAGATAGGAAAAAATATAAGAGTTACTACTTTATATGTTTAGGGGTTTCTACCATATAGTTCTTTTTATAATATTTAAGACATGCCTCACTGGGCCACACAGAGCCATCTAGTCCCAAATTAAGCTACTATTAAGTACCCTGTCGTAAGGGGTACAAGACAACTGATAAACTTACTTATATACTTTTTTTTTGTAAATGACAGACATGTTTATGCACACAAATATTTTTACTGTGCGGGGATCGAACCCGCGACCCATGGCTCAGAAGCAGCGTTTACTACCGCTGATCCAAATGGTAGTCAATATATTTTGATAATTATACGTTTTTGACTCTAAACACTTTTGGAAATGCTTCAGTTACGGTGTTGGTGAAACTGGCGCTTGCAACAGTGTTGTGTTGTAGTATCGAAAACTTATAAAAAACGAGTGACAGAACAAATATCATCATTAAACTTGTTTGATGGTGACCATAAAAGCTGACCTAAATTAATTATGTATACTTAGGTATACATTTTTATGTTTTACTTAAAAGAGCCAACCTTTAACTATCTATAAATTAAGTATGATGACTCGTAGAACATTGTATTAGAAAAAGATTTTCGGTGCACCCGATCATATTTCTTATATAAACTATAGAAAAAAAAACGGATTTTTAATGCAATAGAATTGAATGTTAATAAGTTGACTTATTTGTTGCTTTACGGAAGCGATACTACCACGTTTATCTTCACTGTCGTGTTCCTTTAGGCACCTAATAAAAATGTTAATTACGATTATAATAACAAATTTCTGAGCGGCAAAGGAAAAAAATTCCTTGGCATTGGTTATAATGATCCAATTCCGTCCGGAGCTCCAGTGAAATATAGACCAAAATTATGTAAATGGCGCTATTTTTAACATTTATCTGCATTTTAGCAAAAGCAGATTGCCTGGTTTTAGACTGCCTTTAATATTCGGTGTTAAAATATGAAATTGCCGTTTTGTATGGACGAAATCGAGAAAAGTCATTTTTCCATACTAACAATTTTTTAGTTTTTTTAAAAACGCCTGAACCGTTTTCGATGCAATTAAAGGTGAAAGTTAGATGGTTATAAAGCTACGCATTATAGTATTTAAATTTCTGAAAATCAAAGTATATAATACAAATATACTTAATTGAAGCAAGAAGGTCAGCTGACACATTGTAAGGGGTCTTTTCAACGACTTCCTTTGAAGTAATAGGCACTAGTATTGCATTTTTTTTTAGTCAAAAGTTACTTTATTTAGTTTTTGATACAATACAAAAATAACTACTCAATAATACGACTATTCTTAAGAGCTATAATAAAAATAAAAAGTGGGAAAATAATCGGCAATTTCATACTTTAACCCCTATTATAATAATTAGCTGCCAAGCAAGGCCATTTCGTCGGAACATTATTCAATTTGACAACCGAAAAACTGCACTGTATTATGGCAATGTCTAAAACGCTTTAAAGTATTATGTGAAACAACTAATGAATAATTTCGGCGACTGAGCATCGCGATTCAGCGAGACAATGCTGCCAGTATCTAGAGCATCTTACCACGAGAACTATTTTTATAGTCTTTATTTTATTTTCATTTTTATCTACAGGTATGTTTCTTTTACCCTGTTACTTGTATTTATAAGATGTAAATATTGTAGTTATTTTATGTTTATGTTAATTAGATGTTTGATATGACGTGTTGATAATAAAAAAATGAGGTCAAAAAATTAAAGAAATTGGTTAACAGACACCGTAAAACATTACACGTGGTAATATTATAAAAAATGTATACATGACTACACACAAAAAGAGGAGACACATTTTAAAAAATAGTTTGAAAGCTACTTGAATACAGTAAATATACATATTAATTATGTACAAAATATTTTATCATAGAGGCTATACAAACAGTTTTATAGCTAAACTCAAAAGACTATATCTATGTATTTAGAGCAGCAGGCGACTTATGATACTATTAATCACACGAGTGGAAAGGTTAAGGCATAGCTAAAACAATAAAGACACTTCACTCACAGAAACCTGACGAAGTAGTTAAGGCTATTCGCAAAATAGATTTCGGTGCTAAATTTAAAAAAAAACTTATTTAGATGTGAATGTGATTCTGCTGTAAATTCTGCTACTTAAATAAACTTAAATAACTAATTTTAAACTTAATTTAACTTGCTAACCCAAACTTGACTTTGATGTTTTTATTTTAGCTTCGTTATCATTATTACTCGTTAAAAAAAAATTTCACATATCAATTGCTTACAGTTACGAGTACCTATGTTTGCTCAAAACATATCAATCGCTGGCAGCGAGGTGGGGAACTTAAAAATACGTGTCCGAAAATTTGCTATTATGTCACACTTGGACCAAACAGTATCAAATAATGTTCACAGAGCCACATATTATTAATTCAAAACACCTATTAGCAACACCCCACCCTATAGAATATACTATAAGAAGAAAATGACGCCACGTTACATGGTTTAAAATATTAATTTATTGTTCTGAAATCATCTTGCCCTCGAACGGACACAGACAGACCAACATGAACCTAGAATGGTTCCTTGCCTTAGCAGATAGTTCAAAATAATCGAAAATCTAAATCAATAATTAAGATAACTCTTTTTTTTTCTTTTCTCATATTTAAATAAGCTAATTAAGAAAAAGGCTTAATTTAACGTTATGGCTGTTATTTTTTCTCTTCGACGTCAGCTTGTACGGTGTATAGTAGCTGCTAACTCGATAAATCTCAAAGATAGTGCAGATAATTATGATGTGAGCTGATGTCTAGGCACTAGTTGAGGGAAGTTCACATAACAGAATAATCAACTTATAGCAGGTTACTATAGCATAATATTCTTGAAGGCTGAGGAATCTTTCAAACCCAAAATTTATTTTTATAAGAAAAGTGAACTACACTTCCAATAACAGACATATAGATAAAGATATAGCCTAGCATTTTTTTTCCAGAAGCAATACTTCATTGAAATATAAGGACGTGTAACTATTGTAACAGAAATAAAACTGAATTGGGAGACTACGTAAAAGTATTACTACATTTTAAATGTAAAACTGTGATATCGAATAAGACGCAAAAATGACGCCCACAGCTGAACATAGGCCATAATGTGCTTTGAACCTCAAGCGACAACCGGTTGTTGAGATAACAATTGATTTTAATTGTTTCTGAATATCAAAGCGTCGAAGGATTAAGTTAAAACTATTGTTGCTACGATAAGTATTCAGATTGTTGGCTATGGATAAACTCGAAAGAAACACTGAAAATAATTAAATTTATTGGTATGTTTGTTTATTATATTTTGATAATAATACCTTGCAGAAATCAGAAATTGTAAGCGGAAACATTTTGAAGTTCATTTCTGTAATAAGGTGGTCTGTAATAGCCGTGAAAATCAAACATATTTCATAATAATCTGTTATAAATTTAAGCAACGTTTAGCTTGACTCAAAGTCTTTTATACCAATACTAAAACCTTACCTTACTAGCAAAGTATAAATTTAACAAATACTGTACCATCGTAAGGCTAAATATTGATTGAGAAAATATCATTTGGATTAATTACTGTATGCTTACTTCATAGATGTATATATATTAAATCTATGGATAGCTCTATGTTTAACACGATGCGATGTTTTGTTTTTTTTTCTCGAAATTTTATAACCCGCAACTATAACCTTAATTCTAACAGTGCTATTTTATCGGGAGTAACTCAGTAAGTAAAATAATATTAAAATTACCATACCGTTAAATTACTTATAACGCTCTACTTGCTATTTAAAATTCGGCAAAAAATTATGCAGATAAAATTGAGACACAACACTTAGGAAAAAATCACCGGTACAGTTTTTTTTTACTAAACTCATTTCATACAATAACACCGAAATGTCCGCAAACAAAGTTGAATATCTAAAAGCAAGTGCCATTCTTTTATTTTGAAATAACCAGAATAATTAACTCAACTAATAAAAAGACAAACTCTTGCTAGAGTCGTGAGATCTAATGAACATTGTGTCTTAACGCCTGAGAGCTGCTTAACCAACTGTATGAAAGTTTTTTTAGTTTAGTTTGGATTCCGCAATGGTTCCGAAATAACGGAAATTCATGATAAATTATGGACGTAGTAGAAACACCGAAATAAATGACTTACGACAGTGAACTTGAAAGTTAAAATAAATATTTCGCAATTTTTGATAAGTAGGAATCATAATATTTATCTCATATGGCTGAAGGACTGTTTAAAATAGTTACTATTATCAAATGATTGAAGGACTGTTAAAAATATTATCATAAATGTGTCGTCTGATCTTTGCAAATCAAGCCAAAAAAAACAATATTTGATTAATATGTAATCTAAAAATATGAGGTTGATGGATTAGATCCTGACACAATTTGCCTAAAGATAAGGTGTGAGTTTTATACTTATACTTAGATAAAGTTTATGCACCCGGCTTAAAGTTGGGTAACATTTTTAAACACGGGTCATTCATTTTAGCGGTTCGTCAAAGTAGCTTGTTATGTAATATGATAACACAAAATGATAATATATATATAAATAGAAGCAGATCCATAATTATAATATTATAAATGGAAAAGTGTGAGTCTGTTTGTTTGTCCGTCTTTCACGGCAAAACGGAGCGAGGAATTGACGTGATTTTTTTAGTAGAGATAGTTGAAGGGATAGAAAGTGACATAAGTTACTTTTTGTCTCTTTTTATCCCCCCACTTCCCTTAAATAGGGGGTGGAAGTTTGTATGTAGCATTCCGCAATTTTCAAGGTAGAAAGCTAAAAATTGGTATGCGAAAATTTTGAGACTAACAAAAAATCGTGCATCAATTTTTTTTTGAAATCCTTACCCATCCCCTTAAAAGAGGGGGTTAAATTTTATTGTTAGCCCGATTTAACGCGAGCAAAGCCGCGGGCAAAAGCTAGCATGTTATAAGCGCGCGCGTTGTGAAGACTCAAAGACGCCCTAATTAAGGCGGCGGTAATCATTAAAAATTATAGCCATCTCTTTCTATTGCATGCTATTTCGCATCTTTTGTTCTGCTTATCAGTAAAACTTGTCAATGTGTGCAGTTTTGGATTGCTCTAAAAAGATTTAATACGCGAATTAGGTACTATGAAAACATATTTACCTAAACAAACCAATTTGTTGTTAAAGTAAGTAATGGCCTATAATCATCATACTGCAGGGCAAAGGCCTGGATGAGGGTCTAAAAAGCTGCTTAAAAACATATGTATTAAAAGGATAGCTCCTAAGCGTGGTTGTTTTTAGGTATTGAGATTTAAATGAAAAAAAAAGCAAAGTCAAGGGTTAATTTTTATCCAGCAAAGTTAAGGGGGCTAAGGATGGTAGAAAATTCAAAATTAGTCTTTTTTTATTAAAGGCTTAAATAAATAAACAAAAGGACAATGGATAAACCATACTGGTCGAGTGGCCTAAGTTTTGGGCTCTCAAAACTACGCAACAACTAAGTAAGTTAAAACATTAAATATATTCCAAGTAAACCAACGATGATCTGGCGAAAGGAAGCATAAACATGCTGTGTCCCTTACGAATACAGACGACAACACATTAGGTTTAGTGTAATTTGCATCTTATATCAGTGTAATAGGGACTTGACAAAAAAATATTGTGCAGGCTACTGCGAGCGCAGATAGACGTTATAATTACATTACGTCACATCATGTCAATAGCATGTAATAGCAACCGAACAGAACGTACCTATTCGTCCAACTTTTGTCTTTCTTTTTGTAACCTACCTGCTAGCCGGTTTTGTTGGCTATTATACCTGGTTCCTACCTGTTATGCATAAAATTTGTTTAATATGTTGACTGAAGTAAACTAAATACTTAGTAAAATTCGAACCTTAGTGGTTTTGCTATGCTAAGTTAAATACCTTATTATTGTAATTCAAGTTTTTAATGTGGTAATAAATTGAAAAAAAAATATATATTCATTAAGAAAACAAAATACTCGTATAATGAACGTTGAAAGTAAAAGAAATGTAAAAACAAAACCTCTTTTCCCATTTTCGCGTTGAGAGGCACCTTGATAAAAATTCAAAATTCATCACTTTATCTTTGAATTAACATAACAAATTACTCTGACAGTACAGCCCAATGCTAAGTTGTACCACACGCCTCTCGTTAAGGTCTTTGGCTTGATAATTCCGTTAGGAATAATTGTTACGTAATATGCCGGTAATAAAAACTTAACCATCCAATATATAGACCCAACCATTGGAGTATTTGTTAAGTATACTGAATTCAACTTGTAGAATTATTAGGAAAGGTTAGGTACGAGTATGTGTAGTTCCATAGACTTGTAAGAGGCAAATAAATAACATAGAAAAAATGGGGCATTAGGGTCTTACATCAATGACCAAACTGACGAGCGAGAAAATTACCGTAAATTCCTGTTTTAGAGATTTATGATAATAATGATAGGAAATGCCGTATTTTGAAATTTTACTCTCGTTTCATTAAGATTTTGCATAAGAAATCATAAACATTTCCCAATTTTTGTGGCCACGGGTAGGCTAAGGTGTTATTCGTTTCAGTTCAAAAGTGGTTTTTGTTTGTGTTTTAGAAATATTTACATTAAAAATGTGTACAGAGGAAACAATATTGTCGCAGATAGATCATTTTGCTTGCATGATCTTCATTTGTAAACCCATATAAAGTTGGGATGATCAAATGTATGGGTCGATATAATAAACTAATGTCATAGGAGTCAATGTGGCTTATTTAATTAGAACCATGAAAAGTTCTTCAGTGTCTACGATACTGATAAACGTCGGGAAGCTAAATACCTTTAAATAATCAATAATGACTTAAATTCCGTTTAGTGTTAACTTTTAAGTGTCTTTGATCTCGAAGTAAAAAGTTTAAGGAAAAAACGAAACCTAATTAGCTTAACACTTCTTTGTTTCCCTGCCATATTCTACGAATATTTTGATACCATATTTTACGAATTTTTTAATCAAAATCAGATTAAAGTTTAGACAATACGGGAAAATATACAAATAACAATCGTGAACTTACAAAATCATAATCTTTCCCTTTAGATTTGACCTAATCGGGTAAAAATATATCTTAGAAACTCTTATCTAGTTTAATATTAAAGTTTTACCTATATATGAAATTGGTTATTAATTATTGATGGCAATCTATTAAAATGTTACTTATAAAATTGAATAGTACTACTAACAAAATGTGGGTTGCAAAATGTAAAAAAATATATTATTTAAATATATTTTTAAAGATTTAACAGTGAATTTATCACTTACCTACCACTAGCACTCATGAAAGATATTAGTATTATTTTTTCTTATTACTCAAATTATGTATGTTTTTCTAGAATAGTCCAGGGGATGATATTTTCTTACTACTTTTATGCTCTTTCAAACGGAATAATATCGATATTATTAATTTTAATTAAAAGTTATATCTGGCCATCAAAAAAGACACATTTACAAATTGCTCTTTTTTGCCGGATGAAAAAGAACAAAAATGAAACAGAAACGGGTTGTCGATTAGCTCTACAAAAAATATTAATAACCTCCAAAACATGAATTTGAATGTCACAAACATTATATAAATTAATTGCCGTAACAGTTCTATAAATAGGATACGATTTGCCATTACAAAACATGTTTCAGACTTTGATTGAAAAAGTAAATTCCAATATTTCTGTACACATGTAAGTAATTGCAGACAAACTTATGTTGAAAATTTAAAATTCTTTTGTATGCAAATTTACCTAATCCGCGTCACAACAACGTATATGTTTAAACAGCTGAATTAGTACAAGTATCAGACGAAAAACAACGTACATCGCATTCATTAATTCCAATTTTAGAAACAATTTTCCTCCACTATTCTTACTCGTACGTTTCGGTAGATAGCGCACAACGAAATATTCACTTTACACTTCACAACACTAGATTAAAAACTTTTTCACAGATCACAAACACTATACAAGTTGAGAAAAAACTTAGGTAAACTTCTTTTTGACACTTGAAGCGACTTCTTTTTTCGAACGGATCACGTCAATCAGTTTCCCGCGCAAATTGAGAGCGCGCAACGTACGCCCCCTACAGCGACTAAAATCAGACTGAGCTCGGAAAACCGAACGAAGAACGCTCAACAAACTCAGGGTACGGTTGAAATATGCACTACGATTTTCCGATACGAATATTGACAGCACTCGTATACAGTGGCGCCACCATTTTTGACTGAATTTAAAATGTCTGCGTAACCTTTGCGCAACCGATATCAAGCCCGTTAAATTGGCTAAAAATAAAACTGGCTACATAAAAAAAACTTAATTTCCATAATTGTATGAGCGGGGCTTAACCGAGTCGAAACGTCATGTGTAATAATATTTGTGGTTTAATTCAGTAATCGCACTCATGTCTAACCAAACGATGGTATACGAATGAACGCGGTTGTGAAAAAAATACTTTAAACGCACCGGGATAATGTTGCTTAGATAAATAATTTCAACATGGATGGCGGAATATATAAATTCGTAACTTTAATTTCGTTTTAGTGTTTTATTACTCATCTTTTTTCATTTAATCCGGTTCCTTTTCTAGTAACAACGACGGTTTGAGAGGTGATTTTGTTGTCAAGAACAATTATTAACAAAATCGAAAAAGGAACACGTGAAAATTTCTTTGATTTTAGTAGGGTTAAGTACCCAAAGGATAAAACGGCTCTATACTACAAAGACTCTACTATCCGTTTGTCTGTCTGATTTGTTTGTAACCAGGCTCTATCTCATAAACTGTGATAGAGATATTTGGCATTTTTCACGGATGATTTCACGGAAATACTAAAAGCGGAATTAAATAAATATTCAAGTGGGGCTCCCATACAACAAGCGTGACTTTTTACGTTTTTTGCGCGATATTAATCACGGCAACAATATACACAAAATATATAAAAAATATTTTATATATATTAAATTAGGTAAATGTACGGAAGTCTACGTGCACGAGTTCAACTCGCACTTGGCCGTATTTTCATAACGTTGAAAATCCTTTAATACAATTATTTATAACACACACAAGCAAAAGAATAAAACATTTTAACATATTTAAAGTACTATATTTTGGCTTAGGTATATGTATATTTTTAAGTTAAAAAATATATATTTGGTAAATCAACGCCCCCTAACGTCGAAATAGTAGGTACTATAAATACGACCGGACGACGTTCCGCGGGCAGGCCCCCTACAAGGTGGACCGATGATCTGGTCAAGGTCGCGGGAAGCCACTGAATGCGGACAGCACAGGGCCGATCGTTGTGGAGATCCTTGGGGGAGGCCTATGCCCAGCAGTGGGCGTCGTTCGGCTGATATGATGATGATGATGATGATAAATAAAAATAACATCATAATATTTACATTGTTCTGATCCCCAAATAAGTAACTATGTAAAGCACTTGTATTTTGGAAATCAGGAACAACGAAGGTACCACAAACACCCAGACCCGAGAAAATGAAGAAAAATATTTTTTTCTACATTGACCCGCCCGGTAATCGAATATGGGATGTCGGAGTAAGCGACACCTTGAACACCATTGCATACGCCACTCCGCCACAGAGGTCGTCTATTGTTTTGATTAAGGCCCTTAATCGAGGAACGATGTATTATTTTAAAGGTACTATTATTTCTCACAAAATGAATCAAAAGAAAAAAATCACGGTTATCACAATCGATTAAGACATAGCAAGATCGGTCTCAAATACTGCGACAATAATAGGGTAAATAAAGCATTGAAAATAAAAGTTAATAATTAAAAAAAAAAATTCTTTTCTTGTCTTGAATATATATATTTTTTTTTTTTTAAGACATGCCTCACTGGGCCACACTGAGCCATCTAGTCCCAAATTAAGGTAGTATTAAGTACCCTGTCATATGGGGTACTAGACAACCGATAATCTTACTTATATACTTTTTTTTTTTGTAAATACATACTTATAATACATAGAAAACACCCAGACCAGTACAAACAGACATATTCATGCACACAAATATTTGTACTGTGCGGGGATCGAACCCGCGACCCATGGCTCAGAAGCAGCGTTAACTACCGCTGATCCAAATGGTCGTCATGATCGAATGAAGGGTATTGGGGCGTTTCGGACCACGAGTGTTTCGGACCACGGTATGAATCGCCCAAGAGCTCTTTTTGAATGGGTCGTTTCGGACCGCAAGTGTTTCAGTGGTGCGAATCGCCCAATGTGTCTTATGAAATAGCTCTATTCGGACCAGGGGAAAAATTAAAAAAAACCTATTTATACTACACAACATTACTACTTATGGGATAAATGTAAAAATAAATAAAAAAGGGACGGCCCTAACCATCCCACTGTAGGAAACTAAATTGAATTCAAGTTATCATAATGTCCAAGATCTCAGGGTCCCAGGTTCGACCCCCGGGTCGGGCAACAAATAGTTCCAAATTTTCGTACGTTGCTCGGGTTTGTGATCACCAACCCGCATTTGGCAAGCGTGGTGATTATGCCAGTTTCCATCATTGCAGTGATAATGATGAAGTCAATGATGGAGGCCTTCTCCCTGCAGTGGGATGATTATAGGCTGTTACTACCATAATGTAGCAATGATGGGTATGGGTACCTACGGATAAACGTGCTTCGATACAAATAACTGGTAATAATCCAAATTCAATAAGCACATTTTTGAGCTATCAAAAAATGAAAAAAACTTATTGTAGTCATTATAATAATTCGTATAAGATTGTGCGGGGTCATACCCACTAATAATACGAGTAACTCTTTATTTTAAAACATACGAGCCAAAACCAGCCTTTATTTACATAAATATGCTTATAAATACTATAGTGAAATTACAAATTTCATTTTATATTTTTTTATATGACTTAAAAAATTCATTAAAAAAAATTTTTTTTTTGACAAGTAAGTAATAACGAAACACTGAATATACTGTTCTTTATTTTCTTATGACGTCACAGCGTCTTAACGTAAAGTAATAAAACTGAAACACCTCGCACCCTCGTCTCTTTCTGTGACAAGATTTATTTGAGTTAAATAAATCCAATTAAATAAATACCCCTGATTTGATACTGGAAACGAATTTCCAAAATGGAGGAAGAGAATATTTGTTTTTCAAAGTATATTGTATACAGGGTGTAAGAAAAAGTACGAGCCTAAAGTTGTCTATCGAGTTTAGAATACCTACAGGAAAAATATTTAAAAAAAAGTTTAAAAATATAAAAAATGAATTTTTTTTTGTTGCAATAAATTTTTATTTGCGTTTAATCCCTCGATCGTGAGTTATTCCAGACACAATTAAAATCAATTGTTATCGCGACAACCGGTTGTCGCTTGGGGTTCGAAGGTCGGTTAATTGTTATACAGAAACGTTAACTGTCCATCCATCCATAGTAAAAATAAATTAACCACGCTGTTTTAAAGTTCCAATGAATTCACTGTTACCAATTATTCTTGCTCATAATAAGTTACCTAAATGATTTGCTTTGTGAAAATTTGCAACAAGAGATATTTCACAAAGGGATCAAATTATACAAGTTTGTAATGGATCAAATACGAGTAATACAAGTTTGTCATGGTTAAGATTTACGGGGCTTAAAGTAACAACGCTAATGTCGAGTGTACGAAGTTTGAAAAACATACGCAACCATTTTGTGGGCAGTCCTGTATCGTTTTTTTTTTCTACTAACTCTTCACGCGCGGTTATGCCTGCGGCCGGCTTTGATTATTTAAGGCGGCCGGTATTTTAGTATTTTTTTATATTCTACTAATTTTTCGGCCGCGGTTCTGCCCGCGTGGACTTCTCGATTTATCACGCGGGTGGATGGACACGTGTGCTTAGCAGTAGAATACAAAAAAGCCTGTGGCCTTTTCAAGATTTAATTATTCTTTGTACTAGATTTAATGAAAATCGTTTTAAAATGTGAAAGCGTAAGACAGACACACGTAGGCCCAGGAGACGCTTTTCACGTCCCAATCACTTAAGCTGCCACTCTGAGTCGAGACAAGTGTAGACCAGTGCCACGAATTAGCAGTAAAAAAATTTGTAAATATTTAAGTGAGTGAATTAAGTGATAATTTGGAGATATTTTTTGGTTGGCCCATTTGCAAACATTGTTTTTTGGTTTCTTTGTTAAAACATTAGAAATATAGACGTCACACAGCGTGGCAGTGACGTATTAAGGGTGTGGACCTTCCGTCCGAATCTGACCATAGATTGCCGTTTTTTATTTTAATTAAATTATATTAACATATTATATATGTATAAGTATGTATTCAAATTCATTGCCCTAACGTGTCCATATAATATAGTATAATACAAACTTTTTTTTTTTTTTAAATATTCACTTTACTTCTTTTTTTAACTCTATTGAAATTAATGCTTTTTGTTATGTTATGGTTATTTCAATGTTACTGTTTATTTTTTATTTTTTTATTTTTTTTTGTGACTTCTGTCTGTGTTTGAAGTGTCACTCATTTGGGTCCCGCCAGAATACCAGCGCTGCAGCGGCCCTCGGGACGTTACAGCACATGTTGAGTTAATTGACCACTTCAAAATGCTGCTAAATCTTAGTCTCGTGTCTTTGGTTCTAAAGTTTTGTTTTGTAATTTTTGTCTTTGCCTTTTTGTAACGTCCTTGTGGTCAATTAAATGTTTTCTTATTCTTATTCTTATTATAATGATTAAAAACACGAGTAATGTTTTAAAATTTGAAACTCTTGCTCCCGGACCGGGATCAAATCCAGGACTCCGAGTAATTGGCCCGACTTAAAGCACTAGACCGATAAAGCGTCATTTATCCGATTTAGAGTAATTATAAAAAATTCTCTCCAGACGAAATCTATCCAAAGAACCATTGCATTACATTTCACTCCTCAACATTTTTGGCTACTCTAAATAAAACATGCATTCCAATACCTAATAGCTTGATACAGAAAAAAACTTAGTTCCATTTTTATAATCTAAGTTTCAAATTAACATTTTAATAAAATAGTGTAACGATTCCGTTTCGTGTGTTTCCAGCTTGAGTCACGTATAATTACCTACATCGCGTATTTAACCCGAGCGACCCAATTGAATAAGCGTTAAGAATGTCATTTAAACACAAGCAACTTTAAAAGGACCTTATCCATTTTCTGTTTATACTTAACGAAGTATGTATTTGAAAATAATAAACTTTTTTAAACACAGTGAAGTGCCACCTTGAAGTATACTCAAGAGCAAAGTGTCTTCTCGTCATATTTATGAGTAACCATAATATAAACGCCCCGTTGGTCTAGTGGTTTAAAAACCGGGCCAAGATCCCGGGGTCCCAGGTTCGAACAAAAAGTTTCGATTTTTCGAACGTTGCTCGGGTTTGTGATCACCAACCCGCATTTGGCAAGCGTGATGATTATGCCAGTACACTTAACATTGCTGTGGTAACTTGAATTCAATGATGGAGGCCTTTTCCCTGCAGTTGGATGATTATAGGCTGTAACTTTACTTACTTTATTTATGGGTGGCTGATATGTACTAGTGGGATGATGATAATGATGATGATGATGAAAAAGTAGGGATTGGGCATTGCATGATTACTTGATACCAGAAAGTTGCTAGACAGTACAATGATAAAAACAATATGATACTGACCAGTCTTGATAAAAATACACTGCGACGACTCGGTTTGTGTGTGGTGGTGCATTAATTCCTAGCTTCGATTCCCCGTCAGAACAATTTAGAAAACTAGTAGAATATTTTTTTTAATAATATTACCGTTTTAAAATCAAAGAGTGAGATTCGTAAAAAATTTCTAAATCGTACTAATCATAAAAAATACTATTTATTACTGTCCTTCTAATGCTACAAATGTGATAATTTGTATGTGTATTTATTACTCTCGCGCCAGAATGGCTGAACGTACCGGATAAAAGGACAAACCCGTTTCCCATACAATCTTGGGCCTGACGTTACAAGGCTGGGAATTGGCCTTAAATTAAAGCATATTGAAAAGATTCATAAGCCATATTTTCACAACTTTCTACAATGGGAAAGTTACTTAAATCGACCAATGATCTATCTTTGTTGTTATAGTATTAAATTAAATTGTTTTTATAGTATGAGGGAGTATTTTGACTTTAAATGAAATGATAAGATTTGACATTATTGAGATATGACATTATTTGACATTTATAAATGACATTTACATTGTAAATTGTAAATTGTGTAATTGATTTAATTGCAATTGGTTTAGTTTTGGATAAATATTCAACATTACTAGCTTTCGATAATTTTAAATTTATACAAGTTTGACTAATTATTTAAATCTAATGAATTTATTTTGATTATGATATTGTAATTTTTTACTTGAATTTAATTGATTTCATATTTTGCATGCCCAAACTGGGTGAATGTGTCCTGTACTTGTGTATGTAAGATCTTTGTTGTGTACCACATTCTTGCGAAATAAAATAATATTCTATTCTATTCTATTCTAATATTCTATTCTATTCTATTCTATTCTTTTTTATAACCTATATCATGTATTATTTTACAAAAACATACCATTTTGGTACTTTACCTGGATAAGATCTAGGTTCCTTTTCTATCTATAGGCAATATAGCTAGTAAACAGAGCACTTCAGCAGGGCAGTGATAAAAATGCAAACCACATTAACTTGCGCACGAGTACGAAACATGTTAAAATGTAGTCTATGTACGAAACGAAATGTGAGTGAATTGGAGTAAATGACAAATGACAATTAACTGTCATTGTCAGCTGATATTCTTAATAATAGTGCAGCCTGTTACATCAGGAATTGAACTATTCAACATGTTCAATTGTTTTATCAATGATTACTTATTGAACTGCAAAACACGTGGAAAAAAATGTTAATTACATTCTCTAAGTATTTATATTTATATCAGGCTTTTAAAACGAATTATTTGGCTTATTCCTTAAAAAATGCAATTGTAAAGAAGTATTACTATGAATCGATTTATTCCAAATCGATTAAAACGTTAAAAGTCCCACTCTATGAAGTGACAGAGCGTTTACGGAGATAGTCACGTTTTCATTAAATGTGTGTAAAACGGTTTATAGCGACTGTTTAAGTATTAGAAAAATTTTATCCATTTTCTCCACTTGTCCATTGCCAATTAAACTATTTTTTGGAGAAATAGGCAAGTAAAATAAAAGGGATTTTTTGGCATAATTTTCGTTGTTGTAACGTCGGGCCCAAAAATGGGGTTCTCCTTTGGCACGGCAATATAAGGTAAGATTAAATAAGAGATTATAAGGTAGAATATCCACTTTCTGGATCGGAAAAATTTACAGCTAATTAAGTTTTATTTCTACAAATAGGCCCGAGGAGGCTCTTTTACACGTCCCAATATTTAAACCTGCTTCGGGACAATTCTGGGCCAGTGCCGAGAAGAAGCAGCGCAAGAAACTCGGTCTCTATTATGAGCTTCTTCTTAAATAAATGTTTACGAAAGGTATAAGCAAGTACGAGCTAAGATAATTTAAATAATCATTAATGGTGTAAAAATAGCCTGGTAATCGGATTCTCCGAATACAAAATTCCACTCGTATAAACTCGCGGGAAACAGCTAGTATCTTCATACAGTCAAATGATAAAAGTGAAATAAAATATGTCCCTTACAAGAGATTTAATAAATTGAATTTTGCCCCAGTAAGATATCTTTTATATCGCATACACAGCATAGAAACATTTCTTGAGAATCGCTCCTTGGAGTAATAAGAAATTCGTCGCATATTCCGTACATTTGTTGTAACGCATGGAATTTTTATGAGTATTATGTGACTACAACTGTAGACCAATCCTAAAAATGAGAAAGTACCTGAGTATTTTCATAGATAAATCGCTGAACTTATCTAAATGAAATAAAGTATACTTATTTGATGTAGTGGTGCGGTAGTAATATTTTGACGTAACAAAACTACAACGACGTGCAAGCGATTGGATCGCTGATGTCACTTTTCGATGTCACGATAAGACGCTGACATGAGCCAAATTGAGCTCAATGAAGATTGTTTTGCTTTAAGCCTATGGCTCGTATTGTTGCCAAATTCTATGTAGTTGTAATTGATCATATTTTCGACCAGGTGGATGTTTCCAAAACACGATTCTAAAAACTTTTCTCGATAGAAAAAAATC
Source organism: Anania crocealis (assembly GCA_949315895.1). Lineage (NCBI taxonomy): Eukaryota > Metazoa > Arthropoda > Insecta > Lepidoptera > Crambidae > Anania > Anania crocealis. The sequence goes on from OX438869.1 coordinate 13,034,809, forward strand.
TCAAAGTAGCCTCTGAAAATACATAAATTACCATTTTTCTCAGCAGTCCGTATAACAATGATAATAAAATTTTGCTATATTGTATATTACATGTTGCTTAAGCAAATGGCTGATTTAGATTTTTAATAAAATGGCAATTTTAAATTGCACAACGAATTTTGTTGTTTGGCACTTAGGCCCTTCTATTTCATGTGCTTTTTCTCTGTCACTCCTACGAGAATCGACAGTGACAGCTGTGGCGCGTTCCAAAGAAATTCTAAGACGAATAAATTTGTGGGCGAGTTCATTGCTCAAGGTCATCGGCTGCAGTCAGCGTCTTAATAGCACAGTTTCGTGTATGCGTATTCACGTGCAATCATCGAAGTTCGATCGTTGCCTCCGCGGTACACACCTATTATTTTGTAATTTAATTGATCGAAATAATGTTTAGAAACATCATTCTACGAAATAATCTACATTTCTGCATATTTCCGTAAACAAAAAATATTGGAATTTATTTGGTAGAATTTTAATGACAACATTAAGTATTAATATTTGACAAATCGTTGCTACCCTGTCGAGTAATCGTTCTATCAGAATGACACGTGAATAAGGATTATGACTGTTTTTCGGACGACTTCTGAACGTAGCGACATTTGGTCTGTTATAAAATACGTGAATTAAGGAACAAGACTGATTAGGAAACGATCATTTTCTAAATTGGCTCGAGTCTGGAAGGGGTTATAGGCGTGCTTTAGAAGGCACGTCAAGCTGCTGATTCTGACTTCTGTCGTAAATCGTAAGAACGAGTCACATGATCATAGGTCTGTAATAGACGACTTGATAAACCCCAGACTATCCTTGAAGGAAAATCATACGGTAAGAAATAGAATAAAGGAAGGAAAGTCATATGGTAAGAAATAAGCGACTTTGATTTGAGCTGTTATTAGGAGTTAGTAGAATGCCTTGATCTAGTGACTTATCACTAGATAAAACATCAGTTTTATCCCAACCTTTCGAACATTTGACAGTGTTGATAGTCACAGGTGGTACTTAACTTCATCATCATCATAATCAGCCTATTGCAGTCCACTGCTGAACATAGGCCTCTTCAGTTGCACGCCACTTAGATCGATCCTCGGCTTCTCGCATCCAGCTCCTGCCAGCCACTTTGCGCAAATCATTACTCCACCTGGCCTGAGGGCGTCCTACACTACGTTTGTCGAGACGCGGTCTCCACTCAAGAACTCGTTTACCCCAATGGTTGTCGGTTCTGCGGCTAATATAGCCAGCCCACTACCACTTCAGCTTGCTAATCCGGTGGGCTACGTCTTTAGTTCTCTGCCGGATCACCTCATTTCTCTTTTTATCCATAGGAGAAACTCCGACCATAGCTTTTTCCATAGCCCACTGAGCGACTTTGAACTTTTGCACTAGCTGTACCGTCAGTGTCCACGTTTCGGCTCCGTATGTCATGACGGGTAGGACGTACTGATTGAACACTTTCGTCTTGAGGTACTGAACTTACAGAAGGTAAGAGTTAGTATATCGAGATTTCTACCATGTACCTGTACAGTTGCAAGCGCCATGATCGCGGAAGAAATAACTAACTCTTACGATAGTGACCATGAAAGTTTAAAACAGTATATTACAGAAGTTAATTTGAAAAATATGAAAAACTAAAGACTTATTTTTATTGACAGTTCTATTTTCTTTCCCTATGGTTCTATCCACGCAATACCTACGAGCTAGCCGTTTGCAGTATTTCCATATTTTGTAGAATTTCATTATTTTGTTTCTTTAATACTTTTTAAACTTATAGGTTCCCGCTTTCGTAAAAGCGAATCATTTACCAAAAAATACATATAAATAGATTGTTTCATGTAGAAACGTTCTATTACTAAATCAGTAGAAAATTCTAGACATCCACAAACAAAGTTCGTATCTGATCTGAAAGTTTCATTGCGCGTTATTTTCGGTACGGCAAATAGATAAAATCCCTAAACTGTGATTGAAAAAGTATTTTCATTGGACATTTTATCTAGACGAGTTTTTGGAAGAGAACATTGTTATTGAACTAATATGATCATGTTTTGGGTATTTTTCGTTCGTTTTGTGTGTTAATGACATTTTTTAAATTGAAGGTTGTTAGTTTGAGTGTTGCTGGTCAATAATATCTCATACTGCAGTTCACATAAGGCCACTAATCACTTACACTCGATAAGGACATTTAGACGCATGCCGGGAATGAGATGCTGCGTTAACCGCATCCCGCGACATAAACTAACACAGGAGTAACCTGTATTCTTTCGTAATAAGTCAAATCCTTCCTATAAACCAATATTATTAAAACAACAATAACATTAATTCAGTCGTAAAAAAAACTTAAGTCACTAACATCGTTAAACTTGCTGTAAAAAATCCAAATCGAACCTGAAGCTACGCAATCTGAACATCAAACCAAGCCATATTACAAAATATTATCGCTGGGAAATGATTTCTATTCTTAGGACTCTAAAAAATATTCGAATTCATAGCGCGCAATATGACTGTACTGGGACTACGAGCGCCTGCGCTGTTGATGGCTGTTAAGTTCGAAATATGTCCGCGCTGCCGTACATTGCGTACCTATTGTTTTTCAAAAACCTTTTTTATGTGGAGAAAACCTTTTGAAACAGTTTTTTTAATAAATTAGAAATAGCAAATTGTGTCTTTGACCCTCAATATCTTCGAAACCGGCAGTTTCCCAGATCTGGTCTTTAAGAAAAAAATGATCCTAGTAATAGGGACAATACGTACCTAGTTGCAAGCGCCATGATCGCGGAAGAAATAACTAACTCTTACGATAGTGACCATGAAAGTTTAAAACAGTATATTACAGAAGTTAATTTGAAAAATATGAAAAACTAAAGACTTATTTTTATTGACAGTTCTATTTTCTTTCCCTATGGTTCTATCCACGCAATACCTACGAGCTAGCCGTTTGCAGTATTTCCATATTTTGTAGAATTTCATTATTTTGTTTCTTTAATACTTTTTAAACTTATAGGTTCCCGCTTTCGTAAAAGCGAATCATTTACCAAAAAATACATATAAATAGATTGTTTCATGTAGAAACGTTCTATTACTAAATCAGTAGAAAATTCTAGACATCCACAAACAAAGTTCGTATCTGATCTGAAAGTTTCATTGCGCGTTATTTTCGGTACGGCAAATAGATAAAATCCCTAAACTGTGATTGAAAAAGTATTTTCATTGGACATTTTATCTAGACGAGTTTTTGGAAGAGAACATTGTTATTGAACTAATATGATCATGTTTTGGGTATTTTTCGTTCGTTTTGTGTGTTAATGACATTTTTTAAATTGAAGGTTGTTAGTTTGAGTGTTGCTGGTCAATAATATCTCATACTGCAGTTCACATAAGGCCACTAATCACTTACACTCGATAAGGACATTTAGACGCATGCCGGGAATGAGATGCTGCGTTAACCGCATCCCGCGACATAAACTAACACAGGAGTAACCTGTATTCTTTCGTAATAAGTCAAATCCTTCCTATAAACCAATACTATTAAAACAACAATAACATTAATTCAGTCGTAAAAAAAACTTAAGTCACTAACATCGTTAAACTTGCTGTAAAAAATCCAAATCGAACCTGAAGCTACGCAATCTGAACATCAAACCAAGCCATATTACAAAATATTATCGCTGGGAAATGATTTCTATTCTTAGGACTCTAAAAAATATTCGAATTCATAGCGCGCAATATGACTGTACTGGGACTACGAGCGCCTGCGCTGTTGATGGCTGTTAAGTTCGAAATATGTCCGCGCTGCCGTACATTGCGTACCTATTGTTTTTCAAAAACCTTTTTTATGTGGAGAAAACCTTTTGAAACAGTTTTTTTAATAAATTAGAAATAGCAAATTGTGTCTTTGACCCTCAATATCTTCGAAACCGGCAGTTTCCCAGATCTGGTCTTTAAGAAAAAAATGATCCTAGTAATAGGGACAATACGTACCTAGTTGCAAGCGCCATGATCGCGGAAGAAATAACTAACTCTTACGATAGTGACCATGAAAGTTTAAAACAGTATATTACAGAAGTTAATTTGAAAAATATGAAAAACTAAAGACTTATTTTTATTGACAGTTCTATTTTCTTTCCCTATGGTTCTATCCACGCAATACCTACGAGCTAGCCGTTTGCAGTATTTCCATATTTTGTAGAATTTCATTATTTTGTTTCTTTAATACTTTTTAAACTTATAGGTTCCCGCTTTCGTAAAAGCGAATCATTTACCAAAAAATACATATAAATAGATTGTTTCATGTAGAAACGTTCTATTACTAAATCAGTAGAAAATTCTAGACATCCACAAACAAAGTTCGTATCTGATCTGAAAGTTTCATTGCGCGTTATTTTCGGTACGGCAAATAGATAAAATCCCTAAACTGTGATTGAAAAAGTATTTTCATTGGACATTTTATCTAGACGAGTTTTTGGAAGAGAACATTGTTATTGAACTAATATGATCATGTTTTGGGTATTTTTCGTTCGTTTTGTGTGTTAATGACATTTTTTAAATTGAAGGTTGTTAGTTTGAGTGTTGCTGGTCAATAATATCTCATACTGCAGTTCACATAAGGCCACTAATCACTTACACTCGATAAGGACATTTAGACGCATGCCGGGAATGAGATGCTGCGTTAACCGCATCCCGCGACATAAACTAACACAGGAGTAACCTGTATTCTTTCGTAATAAGTCAAATCCTTCCTATAAACCAATACTATTAAAACAACAATAACATTAATTCAGTCGTAAAAAAAACTTAAGTCACTAACATCGTTAAACTTGCTGTAAAAAATCCAAATCGAACCTGAAGCTACGCAATCTGAACATCAAACCAAGCCATATTACAAAATATTATCGCTGGGAAATGATTTCTATTCTTAGGACTCTAAAAAATATTCGAATTCATAGCGCGCAATATGACTGTACTGGGACTACGAGCGCCTGCGCTGTTGATGGCTGTTAAGTTCGAAATATGTCCGCGCTGCCGTACATTGCGTACCTATTGTTTTTCAAAAACCTTTTTTATGTGGAGAAAACCTTTTGAAACAGTTTTTTTAATAAATTAGAAATAGCAAATTGTGTCTTTGACCCTCAATATCTTCGAAACCGGCAGTTTCCCAGATCTGGTCTTTAAGAAAAAAATGATCCTAGTAATAGGGACAATACGTACCTAGTTTTCGAATCTGCGTTTGGTTTTTTACACCCTAGACTTCGTACGCGTGGAATTCGATACTATCCTACTAGAGCCGTAAATTTTTGCGGAATACAAAGTAACCTATTCCAGCTTATAATCTATTTCCGTGCTAAATTTCATCCAGATTGAGCAGCAAACCAGGCGCGGTGCATTACCAATTTAGCCACCAAGACACTGCGTCACAGGCGTCCATTTTTAAAGCATATTCCTATCGATGCAAGCCTGCGTAGTTTCATCAAATGTTAGGAGGTTTGCACTCTTAATACCTAAATTTAGTTAAATCGGTAAAGCGCCGCGCCCGGTTCAAGTCCCGTCTGAGAGATATTTTTTCAAATTTTCAAACTAATATTATAATTGCAATCTAGTTGCTGAAATCATCAATGGTCACTAAACTTGCGTCTGTTTTGCTTTGCGATTTTGATCCGTATAACAAAGACATGTTAATGCCGCACTATAGGTGCCTGAAAAAAAACCTGCGTTCAACACTCTGTCACAGTCAACAAACAACGCATCAAACGATAGTTAACAATTGATTGTTCAAAGCAAACAGTGGAACACAATATTGGATTTTCGTTTTAATAAAACCAGATGAAACTGTATACTAAAATAGACAGGCGCAGAAGGTTTTTCATTACTATCTTTTTTAAACTGTGTCATGGGTGCCGTGCATAAAAAGATATCACTTTCCCTACAAAAGGGTGCTGTAAGAGAAGAAGAGTATTGTTAAAGGAAGATGGGCAGCAACGCCATCTATCCAGATTGGCCAAACTAAAGTTACCAACCAGCTTACTATTTGATCATAATATTTAGGCGTTAGGCTTTCGACGCTTGCACCGCAAGATCTCTTTCCCTGATCACATAATTATGATGAGATCGGGGAAAGAGTTCTAATACTAACTCCCGGCAAGGGTAATTACTTCCAGTTTTAGTTATCACCACCACTTTGTTGCTCCAAGTGAGTGTTTTACAGTAAAAACGTTTGGTAACTACATGGAAACAAACTTCCGGAGTTGTTGCCTTTAAGGGAACTACTAGAGCTAAGTGCTGCAACCAATTGATATAATTTTATGACTTCTAAAAATATCAATTCTCAAAAAACGAAAACGATATCATTTTAGCAAATTACCTCTAGTATTTATTGAATCACTGTTAACTGCTTTTTATTCTGGCATTCTTTTGTATTGTACATAATTGCCAAAAGCGGCCGCTTTTGGCTTTAGCGTCTAATTCGACTTTATTAACAACTAAATGAAAAGTTTTTTTAAAAGTAATAAAAAATAATCAAATGGGGGCAGCACTTAGCTCTTGTAGTCGCCTTAAGTTGTCTGAAAGGTTCTTAAAAATTTGATAATTGATTTTTACGTGAAATAGTAACAAACACCAAAATATCCTCAAAATAATAATAATATTATTATTAAGTAAGATTTAGATCATCCATATAATTTTGTAAGCCTACTGGCTGTGGCCCTAAATATCTAGTAAAACTACATCCGAACCAAAACACGATGTGTTAATTACGTTTTCCAGTGCAATGGAATTATTTTTATACAGTTTTTACTGCAACTGCAAACAGATTTACAGTGTTATGAAAATAACCGAACAAATACTTATGTACTGAAACATTTATTAAGGATATTGTTTGTGTTTATTTCAATAAAGTATGATTGTATTCATTCTGACGTTCTAAATCCTTTACACATATCTATTTAAACTTTGACACTTAAATAAATAATAGTCTGGAATAATAGCACATAGGATAATTTTCATCATGAAGAAATATGCTTGCGTACTATTAAGGGTCAGTGGATAACATGGCTACATTTAATCCACAAACGAACTCGAGGGCTAAAGCATGTATTATTAATACTTACTACTGAAACAAAAAACCATAAAGAACAGTAAATATCTTTCTTAAATGGTCTATGACCGCTTCTTATAGAAAATCTACTATGAAATGAGTCTGCATCTGCCTATATTTAGATTATTTCACTTACTTACTATCCCAATTAATTGAATGTTCAAATAACTTTAATTTTACATCGATTCCAGAAAATATAGCGTGTACCGTGAGTTATAATTTAATTTTGCTACTTAGAAACTGAAACCTTTTTAACATACAAAATATAATTTAGGTACCATGCTTAATTAGTATAATTACTTATGTGTTTTAAAGCAAAGGCTTCGTAATTAATTAACATGTCAGATCAAGAGGCAGACATCGAGTTATGTTCTGAATGTACACAAGGGTAAGGCTTGGCATCCATTAAGAGATGTAAATTTGGAGAGAAAATTTTGGCTATGTTTAGCAAAGGTTTTTTAACCAAAAAAAAGAGATTCAACAAAAAAGGACGATCTCAATGACACACTTATAATATATTGCGATATTATTTTTTGTTGATGGTTGGATGGCTCAGAGTTGGTACCATTAAAAAAAATATAAAAATAGAGTTGAAAGCCTACATATCCCATATCTTAAATCTTTGAGTTTTAACTGGTAAATAACAATCCTGTTAATATAAATCTAATTTCTTTAACACAAGTGCCGCCTCCCTTAGATAGATCGATATTTGTGTTCAGGAAATTTTATGTACAATATAAACTAGCGAACACTATTTAATTGCTAGAAAGTAGTTTTAAAACAATAATTTAGCTTTGATGCACTATTAAAAGATAGTGTTTTTCAAACGCCTTCGACCCGAGATGGATTTACCAAGAGTCATCTTTCTAAAGTTAGTTACTTAGTGGCCAACAACTAGTCTTTCACAATTATTGATAGGTATAGACTTTCCAATATTTTTTCAAGGTGAAAGTTTTTTATTTTAACAAATGCTTCTATATCTTTAGATGGAAAACATACTTTAAGGCAATTTATTTTAATTGGTGGATTCGTGATGAGAATAGCCCTTTAATGCTCCTGATTACTTAATTAAAAATAATGACGTAAAAACGCTTAGACGCGTCACAGATTCAGCAGTTATTGCTGAAAGCAATCGTCCTGAAAAAGTTTTGATGGCCATCCATTCATCTTAGCTCATATTTCTACCTGTGCGTCGCTTCTTCGAGTTATATCAATAAATACATTGTATTTCATTGCACAATTTTGAAAAAAAGTACAAAAAGCGGACTAAATGTCAAAAGCATTATCTAGCAGTCAACCATGGAGGACAAGCATAAATGACACAGGCGGTGCAAAAAAAGGGAAAAAATCAAACGAATTACTATAGTAAGAATTACTACTACTTACAATAAACTTACATAAATTTAATAAATAATAAATAAAATTATGCACACATAAATACATATACATCATATAATTGCACACAGAATTGGTATCAACGAGATTCTAAAGAGCGAGAAATATATATTAGTCTATTGACTTCGCTAAGCCTTTTTAAAAGAAAAAGTTTTATAAAAGATATCCCTAACTGTGGAAGGCAGTTTATTCCAGAGTCGTATATAGGTACAGGCGTCAGAACGAATAAGTCAGAAATAAAACCAGAAGTATGTCGAAAAGTAAATAACTAAATAAAAATAATAAATTTGAACAATTGCTTTCGGGTCCCAGTGAGGTCCCTCAGATGGGATCGTCCCTTCTCAATCCGATAGTTGGAATGTGTCGTGAATATACGAGTAACAGCTTACTGAATAATTTTAATAATGTGCCTGATATTTTTGCCGCATCTTTAATTATATGGGAATCTAGCCTCCATAGGATTGTTTAGTACTTTGTCTTAAATTTCGCATGCAATTTTTATTTATATATTTAATATCAGACATATTTCACATTTCATATTGTACTACATATATTAAGTAAAACCATAATAATAATCAAAACTTCAAACCTTATTTTTCCGATTTCCAAGACATTTTTATACATACATTTATTTATATATTAACACTAGCACACACTCATGTAGTATGTACTTAAGTAATAATAATAATAATAATAAGTTAATAATAATAAGTTTATTTATACATTTTTTACATGCAACATGGGTATCTTAACTAGTACAATATTTGTTTTTGGCAACTGCTATTTTAAGATAAGTTTGAACGTTAGCGACTGTACTAATTTTATGGTAAAACTGTATGACAGTCGCTAGCGCCTTCCACCAGACTAAAGGATTCAAAAAAATTAAATGCCATGGTAAGAACTTAATTTACAATATTTGTTACATGCGAAATACGTTTAAGTATGGTGTGTGCGTGTGTAAGTGTGCGGTGTGTGGTGTGTGTGTGTGTGTGTGTGTGTGTGTGTGTGTGTGTGTGTGTGTGTTTGTGTGTGTGTTTGTGTGTGCGTGCGTGAGTATGAGTGTGGTGGATACGTGCGCATAAGCTCTGCCCTATCACCTAATAGTGTATGAACCCTACGACATAATATATTGGAAATGGTTCTCTGTTTGCAACAAGAAAATTAGGCCTATATAATTCTATAGGGGTTTCGTAAAATCTCTTCCGTATCCTCGTATGAGAGTTTTGACGACGTGAGAGCTTCGCACATAATATTGTCTTCTAGCTAAAGCAGTTCTATGAGGAACATGTTTACACACTCGGTAATCTAGTCGTCTGCTTACTCTTGGTGCGCTGATTACCAATGGGAGTGAGCGATGTTTGCGAAGTATCATTTGAAGTATGTAGAGTTGCCTGGTTGTAAGAACCCCGCAGTCTTTGTATAGTTGGATAGTCGGGTATCTAAAGTGCTTTTTAGTCATAACCTTTAACACTGCTCTCTGTGCCCGTTCTAATTTATGGAAATGAGTAGGACAAGCCCCACCCCATAACGGTATGCAATAGGTTAGAATTGACTGAGCCAGCGCAAAATAGACCAGTTTCAAGGTTTCCGAATCTGCTGAATTCCTCAGTCTTTTAAAAACTGGAATAATTCTTCGAACCCAGGATGTCATGTTATCTAGTTGAGGGGTCCAGGTAAGGGTACTATCTAATATAACTCCCAGATATTTGATGCTATCTACCCGTTAAGTGTTTATATTGTTATTTTTAAGTAGGTCGTTTTCTTTGACATGCAATGTACAAAGTCATGTCTGTGGAGTTGTAGCCTATCATTTTATTGAATCATATATCTTAGATTAATACTATCTTGTACTTGTTGTAACTCCGTTTTGTGTACTGAATAAATAAAATAAAATATCACAAACGGAAATACAACATAAAGAAGACCCACCCTGGGTCTTCCTTAAAGCAAGTCTATCTAAGAAAATCGTTTTTTTTATTCGAGTCATTGTATATTCCATATCGCATTCATTGTTTTGATCCCAAAGTATGCAATTTAAACGCAAAGATACCCCAAACACCGAGAAAATACAGAAAACTACTTGTTTTCTACATTGACCAGACCGGGAATCAAACCCTGGGAATTCAGAACAGGCGAAACCCAGTGCGTACACCGCTCCACCATCGCTTTACAATGGAAGTCATCAATTTTATAGGGTTATTTTGACACGGTTAAAAACTTGTGTCATACTTTCATTGGAATAAAAAACTTACCTTAAAATATATTTTTTTAATATTAGAGTTTTTAAAAATGCTTCACCGTTGTCATCTCAAGCCATCAACAAACTGCTGGACAAAGTCCTCGCCTTAAATGTCCGTAACATCTTGCTACAAATAAATTTGTAATTTGCAAATTCACCTATTTTTTTCAGTTAACACATTTTTTTTGTAATGATGACTGTTGACATAGCTCATACGAATAATCCATCAGTGAATAAGAAAGTTTTCCGTCAGAAAATTCCTTAATGTTTCCTTTCTTCCCTAATCTATATTATTAAACACAAAAACGAACCAAAAAAAACAGGAAAATCGCGTAAAAAGAGGACCAAGCTTGTCCCATAACCGAATTAGAAAGAGAAGGCTCATTTTAGTGCCCAATAAAACTAAGTACCTCAAATTTTATCATTAGTTCTTGGGAATAAATGAAAGTCACAAGGCACCAAGTCAGGACTGTATGGGCGGATGACTCATTATCTCGATACCTGCCATAGTCAAATATTCAACAGTCCGTTTTGCGGAGTGCGCTGAAGCATTGTCGTGGTGAAGGACGATCCTGCTTTGAGGGCGCTGCTGTCGATTTTTTTCCAAGACAACAGGCAAACACCAGGTGACATACCAGTTTGCAGTAACTGTCCTTCCATCTTCTAGCACAACTGTCGCGAAATGACTTTTCCGACTGAAGAATGAGGCAATCATCTTTTTTCCTTGACTTCTTCCTTTCTTTACCTTAGTTGGCCGATCCTCGAAAGGAAACACCCACTGAGCTGATAGTCTTTTGGTTTCGGATTCGTAGCAATATATCCAGTTTTCATCACCTGTGACGATGTCAAATACAGCATTTGAGTCACCGCCGTTGAACTTATCTAACATTTGGTGACACCAGTCCATGAGAAGGTGTTTCTGATCGTCGGTTAAAGTATGGGGAATCCATCTGGTACAAAGCTTCCTGACGCCTAAATGTTCGTGTAATATTTTTTGAACTTGACTCATACCAATGCCTAGGCTTGCCCGTATCCGCTGATAGGTCACTCTCTTATCTTTCTCTATCATGCGTCGCACAGCACTGATGTTATCTTCAGTAGTCGCTGTTAAAGGACGTCCCTCACGCGGATCATCATTGAGATTGTTACGTCCACGCTTAAACTCGTTAAACCAATTGTAAATAGTGGCACAAGAAGAGGCTTCATTAAGAAATGCTAATCGCAGCCTATTGTAAGGTTACCTATTTTAAAACCGAATTGGTTAAGTACGAATTTCATTTTTCCGAAAACGGTTCGCCACAGTTTAATTTTCCATATTTTTTTTTACCGCAAACACAATTATTGACATATTGCTGATATTCCGATTTTCAGTCGTTATTTTTTATAAATTTTCTATATGGTTTGAAATCTTACTCAACATATGCCAAAGATATTAATGTTAGATAATTTAGTTACCAGAAAAATGTTTCCAATATTATTAAAAGATAAAAAAGGTATTAAATAAAATATTAGACGACACATAACAAAATTTTTATTACGATTTTTAAATGTTAACAAATAAAAAAGTGCTTATGTAAAAATAGAGAAAAGCAAAGCAAGCAAGCATGCAAGCATGCAAACATGCCAGCAATCATGTATGCGTTCAAGCATGCATGCATTCAAGCAAGCATGCATGCAAGCAAGCATGCAAGAATGCCAGCAATCATGTTTGCAAGCAAACAAGCTAGTACATGCAAGCAAGTAATCATGTAAGCAAACATGCAAGCAAGCAAGCACACATGCATTAGGATTTCCTCGTCTCCGGCGCTGCGGGAAGTGCAGCCTCTCCACCCTTGCGCAACAAATCTCAGTCACCCACGCTCGCCTTCACAGCTTCGGCTCTTTGGTTGCCTCGGCCTTCAGCCAACGGCGACCAGCCTCAGCCGCTCCAGCTCGCACGGGTGACTGCGCTTTATTGCAGCGGGCGGAGGCTGCTCTCCCTCCGCGCCTCCGGCTTTTAAATTACACTCTAGTATTGGGCAGACAAGTTCCACGGCGAAGTGACTACGGCGAGTCGTGGCAAACATAATTAGAGTTGTTAAGGATGTAAAGAATAAAAAAAAGATGGATATTAAACAAAAAAAATAAGTGAAATAAAGTATTTCAAATCAATTTCAAAATTTAATATAATCATAGTACTAGGTATGATATAGTACAGATTTATTAACAACGATTATGGATTTCTCGATTATTTTCCTCAATAAAAATAAATAACACGATACAAACTTATATGTTTTTTTTCCGATCAATAAATCATGTTAGCAAATAAAAAAGTGTGTCTATAAAAATATGGAAAAGGTTACTTTGATCTTAAATACATCTAGAATATAAAATTATTGTATGCAAAACAACTGTGAAAAGAAAAAAAAGTGTTTTAATAATCGGGTATCTGTTATTCATATATCTGGTATTCAAAACTTCGTTAAACCGTTTTCGAATTATTGAAATTCGAACTGAAAAGTTTCAAAAGTAAGAGAGGTTACCCTATCGTAGCTTTGTTGTTGAGAAACGGCCTTTTCAGTAACCTATCTATCTTCAGTTTTGACATATCGGAGATAGAAAACAACTTCTGTCTTTGTTTCTCTGGACGAAAAAAAACAGAGATAGAAACTGTTTCCTATCTCCAATATACCAAAACTGAAGGTAGATAGGTTATTGGAAATGGCCGTAAGCCCACAAAGAAAGTCATAATAAATCATTGAGCGAAAATTTTCTCGCGTGACGTTCATTTTCACGTGTAACAAGAGTTTTAGATTTGCCGCCAATTCACAAAAACAAATGACAAATGAATGCAATATAGTATATTAGGTTACCATGCAAAGAGTTCTAAAATTTAAATTCAAAAAAGTTTTCATTAGCAATGTTTCTAACTGGCCAGTTCTAAACATTTTCAGTGTTACCCAAGTATAAAATAATTGCTTGCAATTGCCTTGTAGTTTTTTTTTTCTGTAATATTTACGTCCAGAAAATACATGGCGCAATCGCGTTTTAAAAAAGACGCCATGGTTATTCTCTATCAATTTCTATTACATTTCACTCAACAATGGGGAACGTAATCAATATCACTTGACGAACAATGATTGAGGTCATAGCAAAGTTCCCGTTGGCATTGGGCCAAGTGACCAAACTTGGCAATGAAAAAAAACGCCAAGACCGAATGAAACGCGTTATTAATGGTTCAGATTTAGACTAAATTTGGAAAAGTTTTTAAGTTTGAAATATTCTAATTGAATAATAAAACAAACAGATAACATATACCAGATTTATTTTCATAGATCAGATATTGTTATGGTTTTCTTAAAACGCTACCACACACTTTTTAAGGAATCGTAACTGACATTTCATTCTTTATGTCTAGTCAAAATTTAAAGAAAATTATTTTTTCAAATAACTTAAAAATTTACGATCGATACGAAATAAAAACGATCCAAAAATGTTATAATTAATAATCCGTACACTATATAAATAGAACGTATTTATTTAATTTGCGTGTTTATAGATTAAATATTATTAACTCTCCCAACGTTTTAACTCGGTTGCACGAAGTTTGGTCGCGAGAAGTTTAATCGGTCTGCTTTATAATAGTTGCATTAAAGCCAGTATTAATTATAGAAAACGGATGTAATAATACATATGATAAGCAACTCTCTGACCCGAGACAATGTAGAATTGTGATTTTCTACACTGAACAAAGTTTTGTGACCGAATCGAACAAAAACTGTTGTCATTGCTCATCCAGCGAGGTAGAGCTAAGCCACCACTTTAAATAAGTCTAATTCCAATACTTATGAAGCCAGTGACAAAAACTAACATATTATTAATCCAGAAAAACACGAACCAAACCATTCAGATAATAAAAACTCGCCGCTGAAACCCTAAACCGAGAAATGCACACAAATCGAATAAGTTTCTAATGGCATAGACAATATCTTTCTTATTTCCGTGTGAAAATCAATTCCTTTTCGCGAACTCAACACATCACAAGGGTCCGGGATAGGACCATGTTTATTTCGGATTCACTTCGCTTGTTGGTACACAATAAAAATATTTTCCTTTCCCTTGAACCTCTTTGTAAATGTGTGAAATGGATGAAACATCAGATTGTGTCAATAGATTCAAAAACGATTTACTTTTATATAGGACTAGCTGTTGTCCGCGATTTCGTCCGCGTCAATTTCTGTTATTATGATCGCGACTATTTTAGCAACATTTTTCACTCATGCTTCGCTCCTACTAGTCGCAGCGTGATATTATATAGCCTAAAGCCTTCCTCGATAAATGGACTATACATACATACATACATACACTCACCCCTTTTTCCGGAGGGGTAGGCAGAGACCACATCTTTCCACTTGCTACGATCCTTACAGACTACTTTCGCTTCATCCACATTCATTAATCTTTTCATACACGCTCGCCGGTTTAGGGTACTCTTGACCTGATCTTTCTCTAGAACTTCCCCGATTTGATCAAGATAAGTTCGTCGAGGCCTTCCCCTTCCAACATTTCCATTCATACTCGCCATATATATCTTTTTAGTCAACCTGCTTTCATTCATCCTCTCAACATGTCCAAACCATTTAAGCATTCCTTTTTCAATACTGGTCACTACATCCTCTTTTACACCACATCGATCCCTTATCACACTATTTTTAATCCTGTCACTCAGATTGACTCCAACCATACTTCTTAACGCTCTCATTTCTATTGCATTTATTCTGCTTTTATATTCTCTCTGCCACACCCAACTTTCACTCCCATACATCAGTGTTGGAACCAACACCCCTCCATGCACAGCAAGGCGGGCCTTTTCGGACACCTTCTGACTGCTCATAAAAGCGTGCAACGCTCCATTCACCATGTTGCCGGCATTTACTCTCCTTTCAATATCACTATTACACCTTCCATCCGCTGTAAACATTGATCCCAAATATACAAACTCCTTCACTTGCTCCACTTTTTCATCTCCTATCAAAATGTTACACTCTGTCATGCTATACTCCTTTTCAAAAACCATTGCTTTTGTCTTACTTACATTCACTTTCATTCCTTTCTTGTTCAAATCTTCATGCACAATATTTACCATCTCCTGCAACTCCTCTGCCGACGATGCGAGTAAGACTTGATCATCAGCATAGAGCAGACATTTGACGATCAAATCGTTCATTCTAAATCCCCGTTCACTTTCTCTCAAATTGTTCAAGCAACTATCCATGAATAAGTTAAACAGCCATGGTGACGCTACACATCCTTGTCTAACACCTTTTTCGATGCTAAACAATTCAGTATACGCCCCGTTGATCCTGACACAAGCACTAGAATCCTTGTATAGGGATTTCAGTGCTTGTATCAAAATACTGTTCACCCCATACATGGATAGTGCTGACCACAATTCATTCCTCACCACTCTATCATAGGACTTTTCCAATTCCAAATTGAGACTGTAAAAAAAAATATTCTCACGAAAAATGTTCAAATCGCGTAAATAAGCATCGCAATGTGCTCGACAGCTAAATCTTTGAACTTCCTAAATAAGAGGATTTGACTTCCCATTATTCCTGATTTCCTCCTGGCTTCTTTCATTCGAATTATTATGGTACAAGAAATATCGCCTTAAAAGGAAAATCTTCAGACCTTTTATTTGGTCCAAGAAATTGATTTATATTTGTGTTAAAAGTAATAAAGACCTGCAATTTGCATTGTTATCTTTTTAAATTGTTTGATGGAAATGTAAAAAAAAAAATTATGAGCCTTTTAATAGTATGGCGCCTCCGCTTCTTATCTTATGGGTGCTTTAAGAGGCATGCAAATGAGTACCTACTGCCAGAAAATACGGGTAACAGCATCTTCTCTCTGCCATCGGCCAAACTGCGTACGCCATTCTACCTGCCAAGCGTGGCGATTTTAGCAAAGACGTTTGGGGTAAAAACGACTATTTTAACAATTTCATAAAGATTGAAGGAATTCGATTGAATTATATCTGTTAGGGCAGAGATTAAAAAAATCATTAAAATTTTTATTCCAGCAAAATGTACGCTACCCAAAACATAGTTTCTTCACGCGTACCTACTGAGCCGCTAGCAATAGTTAGTTACCTACTGAAATGTTTGAAAAAGAAATTATGGGTACATACCCACATTTTCTTTAAACCCTAGACCTCATAATATGTAATTACAATATAGTGTAACGGTATTCTTGGGAAAACAAAATAAATTCTCCTTACTGCGAGCATATCAAATTTTCTTGGCCACGCTTATAAACAATTTAATCTCAGGTAAGTTTCTTTCTATGCACAGGGTGATATTGTTTTGTTCAATTTCGAATTTATAACCCTTAATAATAACAGCGTTTTAATTTAAGATATCGTAAAGAGCCCAGTTTTTAATTGTGTAATTTAATCATTCAAATCATCTTACTTAACAGACATTTCTTAATTTTATGATCTCTTACGTACACCAGCATCTCTGAATAGCTCTCACAGCATACGTATTGTTGAAAAAATTATATGTCAGATTTGACTTCTCTTATTACTTTTGATTTTGACAAACTTATTATATATTTTGTTCTAGTTATTAAAAGGTTGCCGGTAAAAATATATCTAAACTATAATACATTTATTAGAAAATGGTGAAGTTTCCGTTCATTTTATTATATGGTTCGTAACTATTCTTACTTTAACAAAAAATAAACAGTTATTCCATACATTTTGGTCTAGCTATTGTTTTTAGCAGCTATTTTTCTCTATTTCACCAATTATTTCAAAATCAAAAGTTATTTCAAATGTTTATAATAATATACCTAAACAAAAAATGTATGAAGAAAGATCAGCCTGTATTTATCACAGACTATACCTGCACCTTCACAAATCCTTTTCACTTTAAACGTGCACTTTGGCGGTTTTACAAGATTTTCTGGAATCACTTTGAGCGGTCTCTAAATCCTGTTTTCCCGGCAGAAGCTCGGGCTTAACAACGCGGTACGGTCTATATGATGAACGAAGTGTTTTTTTTAATTTTAACTAAAGAATCTCAGTTTTGTTTTAAGAGTTTTCAGTACCTACTACCGTAATCTTGTGCGAAGTCTTGAAAGTACACATGCATTAAAATTAACCACATAACGTTCTCATAGCGTTTTGCTATAGTTAGTTAAGGCGGTGTAGTTCTAAGAGGCAGCGTTTTTGAGGTTTTAAAACCCATCTGAGAACTAGAAAACAGCGTTTTTAAAGTCTGAAAAAAATATGCGTATTAGTTAAGAATCTAGTCTAGACACAGTCGCTACCGGTTACACGATTTTATTTACTTGGCTCGATAGAAAAAAAATCACAAACCTACATCTTTTCGAAATGTTTTTTCAATTTGACGACTAAAAACGGACATTTTAAATAAAAATTGTGTGCTTGTTTAAAGCTACTAAATATTTATAGACATATTCGCTGAGTCTGAATTCATTAAATGATACACTTCATTACTATGGTTCAATAACTAGAAATACGTGAGCGCGGCATCTTGTCAGGCCCGTACTGTCGCGCGCTGGCGCTTACGGTGCGCATAGGTGCTCCGTAATAGGCGATCGATGGATATCGCTGGGCCTTAAAGCAGGGATACGTTTGAGCATTATTCTCAATTGCCGCATTATCAAAATATTGTAATCCCATAAAACCCAAGAACAATAAATCTTATGATTATGACCATTTAAAGTTTAAACAAATCCATTTTTCGTTTGATCACTAGTACCAGATTACTAGTACCTAAATATATCTCGTACTGATTCTGTCGTATGCTGCTAGCCTAGAATTTAATAGCAACACCCTTTTTCGCCCTAGAAGTTTTACATGATGCGAATAAAAGAGTCCATGAGCTGCATCTTATTTCCTTCACTGGCCAAACTGCGACCTCAAACCTTCCTTCCAAGCCAATGATTTACTATATTTCTTATATTAAAACGAAGCAGATAATATGTTATAATCGAGCGAGCATTGTGAAGACTTAAATAAGCCCTAATTAGGCGTTTTGTACAAAGACGGCATCGAGCGCAATCACGAGCGGTAATCGTTAAAAGTTATAGCCATCTCTTTCATTTGCATAACTATTTCGAATCTTTTGTTATGCTTATAAGTGAAACTTGTCAATGTATGCAATTCGGATTGCTCGGAACAGAGGCCTTACTCCGCAACACAATGTCCGTATATTGGAATCCATCTGTCTCTATCACTCACACCGACGTCTTAAAGTATCGAAAAGAGACAAATATATTCGTAAATACGAGCTTCGTGTTGCAGAGTAAGGCATCAGATTTAATACGCGAATCGCAATGATGGTAACATATCTATACTTTAAAATATCATTGTCCCAAGCGCAATGATCATGGCGAAATCCTCATTTTAAAGAGGCATATAATTAGCCGTGGACTAGTGTGGATAGACACTGACATTTTGAAAGACAGTTGATAATAAAAAGATATGTCTCATCAAGAAACACCACATGTGAGAGACGGTTTTACATATCCGTCAAAGACCTTAATAAAGTAAAATTTTATGTAATAAACCCACATGTTAGGAGTTTCATTTCGTCATATTAAATGCAGTAAATTTAGCAAAATTAAACAATGACACCCTGTGTTTCACAGGAGGGAATATAATTAAAATCCATAAAATATACTTTAAGCAGAGATATTAACTCTTGCTTGAAGATAATATTAGGACGATTATTTGGGAGAGATTCCTTAAATTGTAATTTTTAACATTCGTTTTGGTGATTTTTATTTAGATTAAGAAATATTTTCTGTAGGTATTTATATGCAGTCATTAATTCAAACCCAAAGAACACAGACATATTACCATTCTTTTTTATAATTTCTTAGTGATTTTCTGGTTGTAATGATATAAAAATTCTTAAAGCATAAGTTCTTTCTTACAGAGGCCGCACTACGACAATACATCAAGTTATATACTGGAGCCTCATATTGAAATAGGGGAGGAATTCGCAAACAAAAAGAAAGCATGATGTGCAGTCCACTGTTCAAATGGAAAAATGTGGTATTTCGTCAAAATATGGGATTATCGCAAAATCCATTCGAAGCGAATGTTTTAACTATAAACATCCTTCTTGCCAGATTTGACTTATGTAGCACAACAAATTAAGCGTCTTTGTGCAAACTTGAGAGAGCCCTAAAACTTCCTAAATCCGGCTCTGTCGCAAATCCCATTCTTGGCAGGCGTCTACTGTAAACTACCTGCTTGCCAAATTTCATCATTGTACGTCAAGCAGTTTTTGATATTTTGTGATAAGTGACCTTACGCTTTTATATACAAAGGTTATGTAGATCAACCAACCAAAATTACTTCTCTCTATTCGGTCCCTAAACCCACGATTAGAGCTTCAAATTGGCAGTTTGCGATTGGAGATAAGGTAAGGATTTCACAAATGTCAAGGGACCACAAACTTAGGAGCTTACAAAATTTTACGGCCTTTAAGCTGAGCCATATAACTAGACTATTGTATTGCTACAATTATATGTACAACTCTACCCGAATATTAAAGAGGAAAGCTTTCATTGTTTGCATGTATTGAATAGGCTCCGGAACTACTGGACCGATTTGAAAAAATCTTTTACCATTTATCAGAAGCCGACATTATCCTTGGTGAACATTTTTACCGCAGGACTCGGTAGGTGACTGACGCTGCTATTGGTATGTCAACAACTAAACGGCTTGACCGATTGGGTTGAAATTTTGTATGTGTATTTTCATGGTTTTAAGATATTAATGTTTTAAGCCTACTTAATCTATCTTTCTATATGCTACCGCTAGGCACAGGTTCTGACGTGGACTTCACGCGGGCAGAGACGCGGTCGAAGAGCTAGTTGTCCATAAAATGAGTTGGTGCCTTCGGTAGAAGACTAAATGGAAATAAAAACCAAACTGTAATTCATAGTACTAAGTATAAAAGGGTAATTACAATAACAGTAACGCACTAGGAAAATATTGAAGAGAGTGTTCGACTGAACATCAATGTTCTCTCGCGATCCGAAAGTTCGCTCGGTGTTTTTCGCAGCCATTCGCCGATTGTGCGTCCCGTGCGTCTCTCAGGCCCTTTCGGCATCTGTGCATAGGCTAAACAGCTTGCAAAATTTAACTTTAGAATAATATCAATAACAAAAATATTATAGGGCTCTGTTAGCCTGATATCAATACTAAAAATATTATTGGGCTATCAGAAAATCGTCAAAATGCAGTTATCGTTATATTATTGAAAGAAATAAAAATGTCTTCAGCTAAGCTTTTCACCGCGTGTTCCGAAAGTCGTTCATTACCATAAATGCTAACATTTCTAGGCAAATTTCACACAACACGTTCAGAATGACTTACAAAGGGATTAAGTTAGGTTACGACCACATATATGTGTCTAATTTTGAACAAACAATGTTTAGGGTAGAGTTCACCAACAGACGTTTAAGTTTTAAACAGCGTTTTAAATATTAAGCTATTGCATAGCTTCAATCGCGGGCCTTGAGCGTGGAGACCGAATCCAGAAATTCCGTAACGAAAATAATCTAACACCCCCCGACCGGCACAGCGGTGATACTTTTTAGTTTTATAATTGCATAAGTTGATAAAAAATGCTATGCAATAGCTTTACCGCGGCAGTCTACGAGTGCCACACGTCTTTTATTTGACATATTTTGTATGGGAATTATGTCAAATTAATCGTCAATCTATGTTTACCGGCTGTTTAAGTGTTGGTGAACTCGGGTCTTAGAATGTACTGATTAAAACTTCTGTGGTCACTAAGTATGTTATTTAAATTGTGGGTATAACAGTTGCCGGTATTTTGGTACTGTTTAAGCGCCATCTTTTTGCTTCTAGCCCTCCGTTTTAGGCGCCTTGGAAAACTCTGACAGCATAATTTTCTTGAAGGATAGACAAACGATATGAAGAAAATAGATATTTACAGACAGCGGCAAGTCAATCTACCCAAAAAATTAAAGTCATTGAATTGATTTTAAACTTTAAGTCCAACTAGTTGAGATCAATATCAATTGAGAAAATTTGACGTTTTGTGGTAGGTTGACGTGCTGATGTCTGCACATTGAAATAGATAGATTATTAGATAGAGAATGCCTCGTGGCATTAAGTCCACCTTTTGTACTATAACTGTTCGTTTGTGCAATAAAGCTTAAATAAATAAATAATTAAATGAACAGACAGATAGGTAGATAGATAAAATCTTTATTCGTATAGTAAATCAAACATACAGGATAATAACAGCATAAAGATAAAAAAAAAAACAGAATTAAGATCAAGATCAACAAACAAAATGGTTTTAGTCCAGAAAGGCCTCTTTAAAAACAAATTAGATTTAAACAGAAAAACATAGGCTAACAAGCACAGAATAAAATTCACTAGTGTGAACGTAGTTCTATGAAGCTCCTGAAATCTAGGACATGCAAAATGCAGAGTAATTACAAGCGTGAAACTGAATGTTGCAGGAACTTTCTATTTTAGTGTTCAAGCGCTGGTTGACTTTTGATTGATAATTTACTTTACAAATATTAAAAAAATTAGCTGTTCATCCCAGCTTTGCACAGGCTTATCAATTAAGATAATGCAAGCAAATGGTCTGCTTTTTAGGGAACAGTTCATACATTGTCATGATGAATTTTAATAGCCATCCAAATTTTAACGCCTTTAAAAATGTTTGACGGTGATCCTGTATTTTGGTCCACCACTAATCCAGCAGGGCTTCATCTAATTCCGTTACGCGAGCGTTTTATAGCTACTTACTAGATAGAACAATGTTTGTAGAGCATCTTAGTAATAATCATAATAACATCTTTCAACAGATGCTCGCAGTATAAGTCACCCTATATGCGATGCACCTAAGTGTGAAATCTAAAATACGTCACGCAGCACTTTGTAGCACTATGTTTCATATTATTATTTTATTCGAAGCATAAAAGTCGGGGCTCTCATCCTTTAGCGGCGAGCCATAAAACAGAATTGCCGCCTGAAAGCGGTGCACACTGGGTCAGCATCATACAAGCGCGTGACCAAAATTGAAACTGTCAAATTCAAGAAAATCGGTTTTATAAAAATTTAAAATAGGGAGAATGTTTTGTAGCGAGATATGTGGATTGTTTATGTTTGTGTTTTGGCTCGTTAAGTGATTATTTAAAGGTGTTAAAAAGTTTTTATATTTTATTTATCGGTGTTCTTAAGGTTTGTTTCCAGAAATTCACAATCATTGAGCGTATTTTTTTTTAAATTAGTTACCGCTTATTTTTGTAAACTAACCAAAAGCATCTTGTTCTTATCCAAAAA
The DNA here is from genome assembly GCA_949315895.1 of Anania crocealis. Lineage (NCBI taxonomy): Eukaryota > Metazoa > Arthropoda > Insecta > Lepidoptera > Crambidae > Anania > Anania crocealis. The sequence goes on from OX438869.1 coordinate 13,057,915, forward strand.
GCTTGAGTTTATTTATTATTCTATTATTGATTAATAATAATCAATAATTATAATCCCATTTTTACATTAAACATTTGCATCCCTTATGTTTGCAGAGGCGAATGTCGATTGTTTTTACACAATCCTCAGAAAGCGATGCATGTCATTCTGGTCACGAGAGCGTGGTAGCTCGAATGGTATCGTGAGCGCGCTGGCTGACCTGTGGGACTCCCCACTTTTTAGACATTGGCAGCAGATCCACGCGCCTGTCGCTCAATATTTAGATTTATAGAGAAATAGCTCTTGTCTATAAATCTAAATATGTATGTTTTTTAAATTTATTTTAGTATTTTTATTTTATTAATCTTATTTTTATCTGTAATAACTAATTTGAATTGAATTGAACTGAGTTGAAAAGTTAAGTTAAAAAGTAAAACGTATAATAAACGTCTAACATAGTGTATAGATAGACACGATGAGACAGAAAAAAGTTTTAAATAAAAAGGTTTTGAATTCTTATCTATTTTTGTGAGAATATTTTTAATTAGTTTTCAACAAACAAAACAAACCAAAATCTATTTTTGTCAATACGATATGCTAACTAACATTTTGTCTGTTTCTTTGGTATCGGGGCAATTTTATAGCTATTGTAGATTGTAAAATGAGCAATGCCAATCTTAATTTATTTATCTTTATTTGGAAAACAAACAGCTATAAATAACACATATGGCTTATACATTGTTCTTAAGCAATAGAGTTTTCACTATTATTTATTGCAACGATTATGTAATAAATAAATAAATAAATAAATTTAAGCATACTAAGGATTACTATTAAACGCACATATATATCACAAATTAATTATGATCAATTTAAAAATAATAAATGCAATAGACGGAAAAATAGCTATTATGCAAACGTCTAAGTAGGTATATAATTTCTATAAATATTTACGTCAGTAAAAGCTTTTAAATAAAATGTATAATAATAATTTGTATAAAATTTTAAATGTTACGCCCCTCTATGCAACAGTACCTGCTATAATACCGTGGCATAACGGTATGACAGATAAATACAAATTGTAGTACAGTTTTAAAGTACTTGAATGAAAACTAAGTTAGTTTTGAGCAGTTTGTGAAGTTATACCACTTAATAACAAAATAAAAATAAAGCTTTATTTTCATTACAAAATACTGTTTAGGACTATTTTTGAACTGGTTTTTAAGCAATCAGATTACTGATGTAAAATGAAAAAAAGACTCATAAATAAAAAGACATAACTTGAATAAAAGCGTCAAACAAGAGCTCACCAATGAATAAATACATTTTTAATTTTAATGTATACTGTTTTTTTTTAAATATAATATTCGGAAAACCAACAGCTAATGCAACATAACAACATTTACAGATAAGTATTAGAAAGCCAACAGGTCCTCGCAATTAACAATATAGCGAAAATACATCAAGCGTCGAACACATCGAGTTTAATCTAAATAATGCCTATTATTGAGTTTAAATCACTCAGTTAATATTAGGGGTTAAAGTATGAAATTGCCGTTTTGTATGGACGAAATCGAGAAAAGTCATTTTTCCATACTAACAATTTTTTAGTTTTTTTAAAAACGCCTGAACCGTTTTCGATGCAATTAAAGGTGAAAGTTAGATGGTTATAAAGCTACGCATTACAGTATTTAAATTTCTGAAAATCAAAGTATATAATACAAATATACTTAATTGAAGCAAGAAGGTCAGCTGACACATTGTAAGGGGTCTTTTCAACGACTTCCTTTGAAGTAATAGGCACTAGTATTGCATTTTTTTTAGTCGAAAGTTACTTATTTGGTTGTTGATACAATACAAAAATAATGTGACTATACTTAAGAGGTAGAAACAAAATAAAACGTGGGAAAATAATCGGCAATTTCATACTTTAACCCCTATTACTTATGTGCTAAATCATCACTGAAGAACTGATTGGTTAATTTGCACTTCACCTGACTACTACTGGAATTGAACAGATCAAAGTCAATTGAATTGGAAATTTTATTAAATTTTTTGCTCGCACGAATTAAGTAACTATTTTGTCGGTAATTAGTTCCTGCGGATGGGGTGTATATGGGGGATTTCTGTCGGAGCTGTCTGGATGGCACTATAATTGACAAGAGTGAGAGAAGCATAGAGCAATCGATTTGACCAGAGGCCATTTTTAAAAGGTCTAGCAATATCAAATAGCAAAAGCAATATCACGCCTTTTATCAAGTGGAAGTAGATGATTTTTTTTACATAAGTTAAGGTAATTATTAGAATGGTAGGGTATTGTTACGAACGTGGAGTTCGGGATTTGGATAAAACACCGTTGACTTATCAGAAGAATTTATTAGGCGATGAACAGGTCGCAAACACTATCACACAAGCCAAATCACAAGAATCGTAGTCCGGTAGGTCGCTGAGGTCGTTGGTTCCAAAACACTATTAGCCAATCCGTAGAGTAGTCCTTAGATCCGTTGGTATCGCTAAAGTCGTCGTTACTTCGCACTAGATCACTTTTCGCAGGTATCGCACCGAAAGCTCAGAATGAACTGACTGCGGCGTCTTAAGTCCTGTTATTTATATATCTCAACATCGATGCCGGTCGTACATACTAGAATGTTCATTTTCCAGAAAAATCACAAGGACGTTTAAACGTAAACAACTCTAGTGAGTTAAACCATTTTGCGCCTTAATATGTAAACTTAAAGTCCAATGTCGCTTGCACTAACATCTTGTTATTACTTTGTGGTTCAACTTAGGTAGTTATGTACATTCCTCTAGCGATATCTCGAAGCATCTAGCATGTCCGCGACACTGCCCTCCTCTTAGAGATGCTCGTCCCGAGCGTCATCGTTATTCCCGTTATAACGTGCCAAGCGGTCGATGTGAACTACCTTAAGTGCTCCTCTCGGTGGCTTTTGGATCCGGTATGTAACATCGTTTATTCGCGTGACAACTTTGTACGGCCCTTCCCATCTTGTCTGTAATTTAGGTGACTTCCCTTTTTTTCCGTATCGGGTTATGTAGCCAGACTAGTGCTCCTTCATCAAAACCACTGGTATTTGCTTTCCGGTTATATCTAGTCTTCATGTTTTCACTCGACTGCAAGCCGTTTTCTCGCACCATGGCATAAATGTCCCGCATCTTGTCTTGCAAATCGGAGACATAATCCTGTACGGTGACGTGATCGTCTGGCGCTCCTCCGGTTACAAGGTCTACCGGTAACCTTAGCTCTCGTCCGAAGTTAATGTATGCCGGCGTCGTTTTCGTGCTCTCATGTTCCGAGAAGGAACGGTGCAATGTACTTGTCCCAGTCCCTTTGATGGTTGTCCACCAATTTTGCTAAATGCCTCTCTAGTGTTTGGTTAAACCTTTCTACCATGCCGTCGGATTGAGGATGATAAGCAGTGGTTCTCGTCTTGTGCATGCCCAATATTTTGCAGACTCCTTGGAACACGTTCGACTCAAAATTTCTGCCCTGATCGGAATGAATTTCCAGGGGTACACCATATCGGCATATGACTTCTTCAACCAATTTAGAGGCTACGGTCGTAGCTTCTTGATTAGGTATAGCGAAGACTTCTGGCCACTTGGTGAAGTAATCCATAACGACCATAAAGTACTTGTTCCCCGACTCTGTCACAGGGAATGGTCCGGCAACATCCACTGCTATCCGCTCCCATGGTGCACCAACGTTATAAAGTTGAAGGTGTCCTCGACTCCTGGTGGATGGACCTTTTACTGCAGCACAAGTGGTACATTTTCGGCACCAATCTTGTACATCAGCTCTGCAGTTAAGCCAGTAGAATCTATCCCGTAGCTTTGTTAAGGTCCTTTTTACACCCAGATGTCCTCCTGATATGCCATCGTGTACCTCTCGAAGAACATCCTTGATCCTTTCCCTTGGGACGACCAGCTGTAAGTGGAACTCTCTACCGTTAGGTATTTCCCATTTCCGGTAAAGTATCCCGTTCTGCAAGATGAAACTGTCCCATTGAGCCCAGTACGCTTTAGTCGTAGCACTCGTAGGCGCAACTTCATGCCATCTCGGCTTATCGTTACCGCGTTTCTTCCATGCAATGATCAGTCGTATGTCTTTGTCTTTTTCTTGAGCTTCTCTCATGGACTCATCTTCCCAGGGTCTCGGATGACTTGTCCTCGTTATTTGTACACAGTCCTCTTTAGACTCTAGCTTAATGCAGTGCTTGCACTCCTCTGGGCAAGGTCTTTTTGAGAGGGCGTCAGCATTCCCATGTCTCTTTCCACTCCGATGTTCGATGGCTTTTCCCGTTCCTAACAGCACCCGCTCCTTAGGCCTGTCTGTTTCTCGTTTCCGTAGCTCCCAGGCAAAAGATGGGGTCTTCTGCTTCTTCGGGAATTCTTCAAGGCGTTCCTCCAACTTTTTGCTAAACGTTTCAGCAAATTTAGCTGTCTGCCTCTCGTTCATGGGACAGGTGAATTGCAGATGGCCCTTTTCTCCACATTTATAGCACACCGGTCTGGTTGCCATTTTCTTAGGGGGAAACGACATCTTCTTCTCTTGCACTTCTCGTATTTTATAAGTTGGCTGAACATCTGTCCTCAGGGCTTCTACTTCCAGAGCGTGTGCTAGAGCTTCCTTCAGTGAGGAATGGTGTTGAAGCCCCACTGCAGCCCTTATCTCCGTATCTCTGATCCCATCCATAAATGCTTGGAGTACGGTGGAGTCCACCATCTTCGTATCAGCAGATGGGTATGCTTTGCGGACTAATTTTTCAATCTCGAGAGCCAGTCCTTCTCCAGAACGCTGAACCCGGTCCCGTAGTTGAGCGCGAAAGACATGCTCCAGGTGACGTTCTCCAAAACGAGCTTCTAGTGCCCCCATCAGGTCCTTGAATGTGCTACCGGAGGATGGTAGCGCCTCCAAAACAGAAAGAGCCGATCCCCGTAGAGCGACAGTGAGAGCTGTTAGGCTCTGTTCCTCCGTCCACTTGTTAGCTGAGGCAACGGTCTGAAACTGTTGGCGGTAAGCGGTCCAGGATGTAGTACCGTCATAAGGTGGCACTTTCACTCTGGGTGCCAGGTTGGTAAATGCGAAGTCACTTGATGCGGCGGGTCCAGCGGTCTCCAGTTTCAGTACCTTTCTTTGCAATTCAGCGAAGTTCACTTGCATGTTTTTTATGGTGGCTTCCAGGTTAGTCACCCTTCCTTCTACCAGGTCCACATTCTTCTGTAGGTTTTGCACCATGTCACCCACTGAACCGACGGCAAGTAGTACTTTTTGTTGTTCTTGATGCATTTCTTCCTGTTTCCCTTGAAGTACTTCTTGCATTTTGTACTGCTTCCGTTGCATTTCTTTTTGCTCTTGGTACATAAAGTCCATCATCTGCATTAACCTACTGAAGTCAAATGAAGATTCTCTGGCCTCTTGAGCTGATGGCGTAGTAGCCCGGTGAGCGGAGACAGTAGGCGAGGCCGGCGATGCGGTGGGTAAACCTTCCATTCCGGTAGGCGAGGACTGGTCGATGGGCGATGCTTGGTGGGTGGAGCCAATGGGTGTATCCCGATTGTCGGTGGCCTGTCGGGTAGCAGCCGTGGCTTCCGCAGCTTGCTGTGCCCTGGTTCTGACGCCAGCAGTATCTTCCCTCGGAGTCACTGGCATTTCCAAATTTCACTTCTGACACCAAATGTTACGAACGTGGAGTTCGGGATTTGGATAAAACACCGTTGACTTATCAGAAGAATTTATTAGGCGATGAACAGGTCGCAAACACTATCACACAAGCCAAATCACAAGAATCGTAGTCCGGTAGGTCGCTGAGGTCGTTGGTTCCAAAACACTATTAGCCAATCCGTAGAGTAGTCCTTAGATCCGTTGGTATCGCTAAAGTCGTCGTTACTTCGCACTAGATCACTTTTCGCAGGTATCGCACCGAAAGCTCAGAATGAACTGACTGCGGCGTCTTAAGTCCTGTTATTTATATATCTCAACATCGATGCCGGTCGTACATACTAGAATGTTCATTTTCCAGAAAAATCACAAGGACGTTTAAACGTAAACAACTCTAGTGAGTTAAGCCATTTTGCGCCTTAATCTGTAAACTTAAAGTCCAATGTCGCTTGCACTAACATCTTGTTATTACTTTGTGGTTCAACTTAGGTAGTTATGTACATTCCTCTAGCGATATCTCGAAGCATCTAGCATGTCCGCGACAGTATTTTTATTAACACGATAAATTTTCTCTGAATGCGCTCAATATGATCTATATAGACTGCATATCTGGGATTCCAAACCTGGGATGCATAAGTACTGTTCGCGGGAATTCAAAAAAGCAATATTATTATTTTTAGTTTAGTTATTACGTAATATGATTGTCACTGACGATGATGGACACTGACTAAGATAAAATACTGTGTTTGTATTTTTTCTCTCCCTTTGATAGGAGAGAGAAAAAATATTAACAGTGATAACTTGTCTAGCATTATTTCCACTGTATATCAATGATTTTATTTCAAGAAACAATAGGTATCAATAAAATAATATAATCTTCAAAAACATTAGATTGCGTGACGCATAAATAAATAACCATTTTAACACCTATTACGTTCCAAATAAAACGTAACTCTATTTTGTTATTTAATCTCCCTAATTCCTTTTAACGGGGAATTTCACTCCCTTCTTTATTCCAAAACAATTTACCCGTGTATTCTGTATCATAACTTTGTAAACGGCTGTAAATATCTTTAACAGGGCCATTCGTTGGATATATTATTACTAAGGGCTATCTCTGCTAAGCAATTGTGCAATGTACAACGAAAATTTATTACAGCCCGCCTAAAGTTGCGTCAGTTGGGAAACGTAGGGTTCTTCGAATTCCAAGCAATAGTTACCTAACTTTTAATTATAAAAACGGGACTGAATGCGATATAAAATGCGTAATGCCCTACTGCGGATGTAAATACGGATATACATATCTATCTTTGTCACATACTTTGAGACATTCTTGGTATGAGTAAGAGAGACAGGTGAATCTAAATATACGGACATTGCGGAGTAAGGCCTCTGGTACGCTACCACTGACTTTTTTGACTCCTCGGTGCGTGATTTATAAAACGTTTTGTACCGTTTGTTTATTACCAGTAATCTGTCTCAGGTCCTACCTAAGACCTACGTTTGGCCTATGGAAAAAATATAAATATTACTTAGGAATAGTTTCAAATTAGCACTAATGCTAGAATGCCGCCTGCCCTCCCTCAAAAATGCATGATCATTCGCTGTCTCAGAATCTTACTTTTTTCCCTAATACAAATGATTAATAGTTAGTAGGCTTTTATACAGTCATCACTTCAGTGCCCGGACTTAATTATTTTAATTTAGTTATCTAACCATTTTGAACAACAAATTCACCAATCAATCTCCCTTTTTTCGCTAGAATTAATTTGTCACTAACAATATCCTTTACCATCCCTTTCAATGATCATACCACTAAGTATTTATTGATCAGCAGGATGTGTCACAAAGAGCAGAAAAATAAGCTATTAGTAAAATAATACAACCCTCATTGCTTGTGGCGATTTGCGTAGTGGTTTGGTGTTCCACTGACTACGCAAGGGTTAATACTCAATTCTTTATTTGCAAGTATAATATAGGAACAGAGGATGTTCCATTTAAATACATAAGCATTATTGACCCTGTCCGCACACGCAAAAGGGTAATAAAAGTTTAAGTCCTAGGGTCTAAAGGTCTCGGTTTTGATTCCCGGTCGGGTCTTATATAAAGTATCAGTATTTAAAATGAAAAATTATGTCTTAAGCGGGCGCTCGCAGTCAAGCTGCTGTGCCGACGTACGTGACTAGGTAATATAGACTTTAAGTACTCTCTAAAAGATTTAATATCGTTTAAAGATTGTAGAATCCGTTCCTACCTGGAGACCAATTCTACTAACGTAATTTATCAAAACTAAAACGTAACAACTAACGAAACGCAACTAAATGTCAACTTCGGTTGTCACACAAGACTGTATTCTACTAACCATTTTTACTAAACGAAATCTAAACGTAAGCTGAACCGCTAGCTATCGATCCAACAAAAGTAGCCTTTTACTAGCGTACATGCTCGACCGGTAATTTTGACAGTTGAAACGTTGGTCTTCGACTGCGCGCGCTTCGACTGACAGCAACGCCAAATCACTAGTGGAATATGAATTTAGGAAATCGTTCCACTTAGTTTCGATCGATCGATAAGGTGAGCTGAAACGCTACCGATATTGCTAATAGAATACGAAAAGTTGACATTTAGTTGCGTTTCGTCAATTGTTGCGTTTACGTTTTGTTATTTTACGTTAGTAGAATTGGTCTCCTGATGCGGTGCGGGCCGTTTGGTGGGGTTGGACCTATATGCGGCTTGGAAAACTATGACTTCAGTTCATCCTCAAATGTTACTCACATGACGAGAAAAAGTAAAAAATTGCTTGTAAGGTAGGACATAAAAATAGATTGGGTCAACTAAAATGCGTTATCAAACAAACTAACATTAATTTCCCTTTATTACGACAACGCAGCAGGGCCTAATCGACCATCATCTTTATGGCCGGCCATTCGATCTTGTTATTGGGCAATAATAGAATTGGTGCCAATATTTAGGGCAATTTGCAATAGTGGTAGCTCTGTTTGCAGCTGTGCTCAGGAAATGCGTAGTAGTATTGTCTTTGTTTTTTCACAAACTAACGGACTTGGTCTAGTAATAAGACTTACATACCGCATCGTAACGTTCCATTGGTCGAGTGGTTAAGTATTGGGTCAAGACTTCAGGGTCCCAGGTTTGATTCCCGGGTCAGGCAACAAGAGTTTTGAATTTTCGAACAATGCTCGGGATTGTGATCACCAACCCGCATTATGCAAGCGTGGTGATTATGTCTGTACCCAACCTTGATGTGGTAACTTGATTTACATGGTGAAGGCCTTCGCCCTGCAGTGAGATGATTATAGGCTGTAACTTATCTTTTGACGACCATTGACGACCATTTGGATCAGCGGTAGTAAACGCTGCTTCTGAGCCATGGATCGCGGGTTCGATCCCCGCACAGTACAAATATTTGTGTGCATGAACATGTCTGTTTGTACTGGTCTGGGTGTTTTCTATGTATTATAAGTATGTATTTACACAAAAAAAATGTACATAAGTAAGTTTATCGGTTGTCTAGTATCCCCTATGACAGGGTACTTTAATAGTAGCTTAATTTGGGACTTGATGGCTCTGTGTGGCCCTGTAAGGCATGTCTTAAATATTATATTATTATATATTTTTTGTTATCTACCTCCTAATGGTCAACCCTGGGCGTGGTTTTCTTACCAATGATAACGGGAAACAGATCCCTCTGCGGTGGTAGCCTTCGTGGGTGTGTGGGAAAACCAGTGCCACTTTCTGGGTAAGCTCGCCCATCTAAGGCTTCTTCTTTGCCGTAGAGTAGTATGTAGTCAAGAGCAAGCCCATCGTTTTAAAAAAAAAAGTAAAATCAATAATATTAATAAAAGAAGATAATGAATCTTACAAAAAGAACAAAATTTGTATTTTACTTGTTAGTAAGTCAAGTATTAGTAAAAAATAAAAAAATGCAACCGTTTCAAAAGGTGAATACCAGAGACCATCATTCATCATGCCGCCTTTGTGACTCGAACCTTTCTGAACTACCAAACACCACTCTAGTTTATCCCTCCAATATTTTTCGGATTACCACTCACCATTTCACACTGTGCTGTTTCCTTTGATAAAAAAAGAGTAGTTTTTTATTTAGCCATTGAAAAAACGGTATCTCTTACCCACTTTTTTCGGAGCGAAATACTCGTAGACTTGATATTTGATATTTATATAACTATAGTCAAAAAGAAGCAGCCAGCATCGTACAAGTTTATTTTAATGTATCTATAAGAGCAAATTGGACACGACCATACCTCATCTTAGCGGCTTATTGTTCGAGCGTCTTAAGTACTGATGATGATGACCGAGGTCATAGGTTCGAACACCGGGTCAAGCAACAAGAGTTATGAAGTTTTTTTTTTATATAAACAATGGGCTTGCTCTTGACTACATACTTAACTATACGGTTAAGAAGAAGCCTAAGATAGAGCAAGCTTACCCAGAGGTACTTGTTCTCCCACCCACCAGCGGAACACAGAAAAACTGTTTGGCGCTGGACTCCGGCAGGAGGGTGATAGCATCCAGGCGGCCTCTTACCCTATCTAAGCCTACCATAGCAGAGAGATCTGTTAGCCGTCATCATTGGTTAGAAAACCAAAGATGCCGTTGCCTAGGGTGGACCACTAGGAGGTAGATCCCACCACCCTAAAAGTTTAGAACATTTCGAACGAGCTGGTTTGTGATCACTGATCGCCAACCCGCATTAAACAAGCGGATGATTAGGCCTGTACCCATCGTCGCTGTAGTAACTTAAATTTAATGAGGGTGTTTTCTATGTATTATAAGTATGTACTTATTTACAAAAGAAAAGTATTTATGTAAGTTTATCGGTTGTCTAGTACCTCATACGACAGGGTACTTAATAGTAGCTTAATTTGGGACTAGATGGCTCTGTGTGGCCCAGTGAGGCATGTCTTAAATATTTAATGAAGGAGGCCTTCGTCTTCAGTGGGATGATTATAGTCTGTCACTTTACTTTTTTATGCCTGATATTACTGACTCACGTTTTTTTCAGATTACACCTTCTGCGGCCACGTTCAGAAATGACAAGCGCTCAACGCGCTTTTTGTCAACGCGCGCTTACAACTACATACATTTTATTCAGGCCGTAGATACACATGCTAAAGCGCGTTTTAATAAAGCGCGCGTTGAACGCTGCACTAGCGTCTAGCGCTCGATTGTTGTCAGCGCGCGTCAAAGCGCGCTTTGAGATCATTGGTTTTCTATATGTTTCCGTTCAGTTAAGCGCGCGCTTTCGACGCAGATAGACGTATTTTAGGTTTCAGTCAGCCTGTGTGACAAAATTGGGTGGACCCAATATCTCCGTATTCTGTCGCGTTGTTTCTGCCGTCGTTATAAAAATTACCGTTAAAACTGTTTCTACGTCCATCCTCGACAAATGTAGAACTCAAACTGAAACAGGGCGGCGCGCATTTAACGCCTGACAAACGCGTACCATGTGAACACTATACAAAAATTTAACGTGCGTTGAGCGCTTGTCATCTGAACGTGGCCAAGACTATGAACTACGAAACGCATACAGATTACTGGCTGTTATGGCACATGGGCTTCTTTTTGTTGTGAAAAAGTATGCTGTTCCTATGAGATAGTTTAAATTATGAAATTTCTCGCGGTCCAAGTAGTGGGCCACAGCTATTTAGTTAAAGTGTGGTGGCTCTTTTAAATTCTCTACGGGTCAGCTTAGAGACTTAATGTTTTGGAACACATTACCGAACTATACCTACTTGTATATCCATTTGATATGGATATAACTAGACATGGGTAAAATCCTATTCTTATACAGCATCGTTTAACGCATGTTTTGTCGTCATCGTCATCATCATCATCTCAGTTAAACGTCTTCCATTCCTGGACTCATAAAGATCTCTACGGCTGACGGTCCTTCGCCACCTGCATTCATTGGCTTCCTGCGACCTCCTCTAGATCATCCGTGGATCATCTAGGTGTGAGCTATACACACATTGATCGTCGTCCGGTGCGCGGTTGCCATTTCTGAACCTTTTCGCCCAGAAGGCTATTGGTTCTTCGTAATATGTTTTCCCCTCAAAACCACTTCAGCTCAGCAATTCTTCGAGCGATGGCGGTTATTTTTTGAATTAAATTGGTATTTCATACTAATTTAACAAGGAAGTAATTACGTTTCGCTGTCTATATTTTTTTACGCATGAACCGCTGAATGAATTTATGAATTTCAAAGATGTAAAAAAATAGTGAAAAAGTTTGTAATAAAAACAAAAATATCAAATTTGGTACGGAGACGGCCATGTAACTCAAAATTGAATTTTTAGACATGTCAAAAATAATTTTCTTTTTTCTAACTACTTTTTACTAAACAGAAGAAGTGAACAAACAACAAGACAGCGAACATTTTCATGTTATACGTGGTTTCTTATTCAGTAACATTTCTAATATCTGAAGCACGTATGAACATGATTTTTGATTTATATTAACATATTTATGAGTTACACGTGTATTGATCCCGTCTGAGATATAATTAATTCAAAATAATATACTGGACTAAAATTATTTAAATATAAAATAATAAACCCAAGTCGAGGGGCGAACGCTATTAATTTGCCCTTAGTACACATTAAGCGTTTTCCAACGCGCGCTTTACTAACGCGCGTTTCGAGAACTAGGAGTTCCATTGAAGTGTACACATGCAAGCGCGCGCTTCTGGCCGAACGCCGACCAAAGCGCGGTGTGTGTATGCTATCAACGCGCGCTCAACGCAACGCCGAGCGCCCTATGTGTACCCGCCACTGTTGCCAAGTCTCCCGATTTTCCGTGAGATCTCCCGATTATAGTAAATGTCTCCCGATATCCCGGATCCTCACTCAAAACTCCCGATTTTATGTGTTATACACGGCTTGAACTTAAATTACAAAACAATACCGCGTGAAAGGAAATACAAAAATAAGCTTTACAATTTAGTAATAAGTTTGTAAAATATGTAGCGTAACATATGCCTTAACAAAATGAAATAGAGTTGAATATTAAACAGCAAAACTTTGGTAAGGAAGAGCGAACAAACAAACTATGTTTAATGTAAGGATAATTACGGTTTTTTTTAATGAACAGCATTGAATTGCGTTCTGATGAGAGCAAAGTAAGCTTTGTTTGTAATAATCAACTGCGGTGTAGCTGTTTTTATGACTATTGTTGTCTCAGAGACTAAGTATACCGACCAAATTTTACAAAAACAATAAAAATAATATGTATTAAAAATCTCCCGATATTTTCACCTTATAACTCCCGGATTTTTATTGGTATACCTCCTGGGAAAAACAATTGGATCTGGCAACACTGGTACCCGCCCTTATAAGTAATACCTTTTTGACAAATGGAAAATTTGACTAAAGCATTAGAATTCTTGGATAAGTTAATTGAAAAGATCCATTAGTTTTGGCAAACGACCGAGCATGATATTTCTAAAAGTCTAAGTTCACTAGAATCACTCTAGTGAATCTGCTTTGTATTTGACTAGAAATATCAAGCATCAAGGTAGTGCAGATTAATATTTTACAATATTTTAAGGGAACTACTAGAGCTAAGTGCAATTGATTTAATTTTATTACTTCTAAACAAAATTCAATTCTTAAAAAACTAGAATAATATTATCATTTTAGCAAATTACCGTTAGTAATTATTTATTGAATGACAGTAAATTTTTCATTTAGTTGTTTATAAAGTCGAATTAGTCGCTAACACCAAAAGCGGCCGCTTTTAGCAATAATGTATACAATACAAAATAATGCCAGATTGAAAAGCAGTTAACATTGATTCAATAAAATAATACTAGAGGTAATTAGCTAAAATAATACTGTTCTAGTTTTTTGAGAATTGATTTTGTTTAGAAGTAATAAAATTAAATCAATTGGGGGTAGCACTTAGCTCTATAGTCCCCATTTGCATATCCTTAGCATTTTTAATAAATCTATTGATTAGTTTAAAAAAAACTTGGAAATGGAAAACTTAAAAATAAATACATGAGGTTACTACATAAGGCAGAAGTACGCCGTTGTTACGAGGTAGAGCGATTTTCCAATTACTATGATATTGAAAGGTAATACGAGGTATGGTGTCAGAGAGTAGGAATTAAACGTTTTATTAATTAAGTATAGTAGAAGTAACATATTTAGATAAAATGAATTTTAAAAGTTCGGAGAAGAAGAAAACTCTGAGAGAATATAACTTATTCGAAGTACTTATCCCGCACAGACGAACGCGCTGGCTTTAGTTAGTTAATATAACAAAATACTTACCAAAATCATATATATATACAATAAAATACTAAAAGAGACTTACCTTTGTGACACGAAGAAGCTTCAGTCCTCAATAATGTCGATATCACACATTCGCACTTGTATAAATAGTACAATAAAATTCGTAAAATAATAACACAAAAACAAGTGACCAAAGAAGCCACTAAAGTACTGTCACTTTAAATGTAAAGAGGGTCCTTCTAAATATTTGCAAAATAAGCAAGACTCTCTCATTAAGTGCATGTCAAACAACCCTACACCCTTGATCAAACATCGTGCAGAACTCATTAATAGTGCTAGGGTAAAGTTTGGTGCGGCCGAAAATGTGGCCGAAACCAACAGTGAATTTTGCAAAACCCTTCACCTTTCGCACAAAGTAGCACTCTAGTGTCGAACCGAAGTTACGAGAAAATTTCGCCGAATAATATTTAAACAGTTTTAATAATTAAATTAGGTACTAAATGAGCACGTTTTTCTTGCTCTTTTAAGAGACGTTTGTAGATGGAATAAGTAAGAAATTGTAAAACAAAATAATCGGCGTAAGCTGTTTAAATTTCAAATTCTAAACAAAACAAGTCTGACACACGTCAGGTTAAACGTGGCATTAAATTAATTAATTTAATTTAAAACTTTTAATACGCAAGATCCTACCCAAAATTTGCAGTGTATAAACATTGTTTTAAACGTGTAGGTACGCGCCTTGACTGTATCGATATTGAAAATTATTGACAACTAACAACAAATAAATTATTATGTACATTGTCACAATAAATCGTCACTTTCAAGAAAACTCGTAAAAAAAAAGAAGGCACCTAATAAATATATTTTTTTGCTTCATAATATTATTGGTCGGTTAATACACTTCGGTATGACACTAATCGTTAAACCTCACACAAGACTCACTAGCATAGTTATTTCCTACGTCCTGAAGCAACATATCTTCATGAGGCTGACTCGGGATCAGTTCCTTTCCAAACACGGAAATGCCCTCCATTATCATATAATTGTGAATAGTGCTGGCCATCAAAAAACCGCCAGTTTCTCCAATTTCAGCATAGAAAGCTGGCGTTTCGTATAACAGGATTGCACGCCTCCATTCGAATCTGTAGAGCAAATGCTACTAGTAGCGTCATCTGTTGATGAGTAGCGGAACTTTTTGTCAGGCGTTGCTAGCCTTGCGTATTGCCCTTGCCATCTAGCGGTAAGTAGACAAACTACAAAATACACGATTTGAAAATGTTTTCTAGAGATTAAAAGCTTCCTAAAAGTACATCATTAAATTTTTAAATACAACTATTTGTTAGTTTACTTACCTTTAAAAAAGCTTGCTAAAATTATACACATGACAATTAAATATTATGTATAATGTTAGTGTTTTTAACGTCTAGGTACTTACTATCAAAACTTACTTGTGTATTTGTAGCCGAGGTAAAACTTGAGATTTTCTGTATAATTCAGTCCACCATCTGATGTGGTGTCCCAGGGAGTGTAAATTATCTCTTCCAACTTCAAAAAGTTCGCAAAGGTTCTCATCATGAGGTGGCAGGTGGACTTTCCAGCGACCTCCAGCTGCGACTCGGGGTCATTGATGAGCAGCAGTTGTCGCCAGTTGAAACTAGATGGCGTGAAACACAAGTGTTAGTGCGAAATCACACGTGCGGAAAACAGTGCGGAAAACTTTGCAAAAAAGACATTCACAAGATAAGAACAATTTTATTAAACAAAAACTCTTATTTTTAATTTGGTGCAAAATACGGTAAAACGTAAAGGAACTTTAGTTGTTACACGAGGATAATTTTTCAAGTAAGCTAATGTCGTGTAAAATCATTACAATGTTTTTGCATTGATCATTGCATATTCCATTTAGTTAAAAAAATCTACACTTTCGTTTAAATTTTCTCTCTAGGTTTAAGGAAACGTTACGTTAATTATTATTCAACGGGGCTTTTCTTAATTAGAATATATATTCTGAGTATTACTACAAAAATTGGTAAGTAGTGGTGCAAATTTAAAAAATGAATTGTATTTCAGAGGCTATTAAGAACTTTAAAACAAAAACAACCTTTATGAAATTAACAAGTAACACCTTTGACCTTTTTGTTATAAGTAAAAAGTTATCCATTTGTTTTAGATAAAGTACCCAAAAATTAAAATCTCATTTAAAAATTACTAATGAATACGCTTAGCTGTTGTTGTTTAATAGTACATAGTAGCTTCTGGTTTCTGATTTACCTTTGAAATGTGCAATAATCACGAAAATAAAATTATTTAATTATCATTAAGTGTATATTAGGTACCTAACGACTCAATAAAGCTTTGAGATGCATTTAATTTACGGGCAGATCTATCCTATAATTTCACTTGATTTTTTAAAGGTATTAAATTTAAATAAACGTTAGATATTAGTACGTAACTAATAACTTTATTTAACCAATTTCAATGGAATTTGTACGTAATTTTATATGTCAAATGAAAACTCTTTAACTTGTAAAGCCTAATTAGATGTAACAGTTTATTTTTATATAACGTTACAGGTTTTAACGATATTTTATCACTGACAACGATTGTTAGTTGCGGTTCGGTTTGCGGTAGCCTTATGTCTTAATTTAATAAGTTATTTATAATTATTGCATATCAATTTGTTATCTATTATTGTCTTCTAACCCGACTAAAAAACGCGAAATCCTTAAAAAACGCGCGCCAAATTTAAAAAACTAACTGTTTTTATAATTGGATCGATACTTTACTTTGAGGCAGTGTCAGTGGAAGTAATTCTGTAGGTACAGTCTATCGGAGTAGGAGCTTCTATATCTAGCAAACTGATTTATAAGTGATTAGATACTACATCACACATTGTATGAATGGAATTCACAAGTAGTAGTAAAGTTTAGTAACGGTCTAATTATCCCACTGAATGCCACTAGAGGCGCTTGTGTCACGTAAGTTCCAATAACATTCACTTTTCACTGGTTTTAGCGGGCTTTGTTGCGTAAATTATATTTTTTTTTTTTTACCTGCTGGAAAGTGATCTCCTTCGTAAAATATCGCAAATATGGATTATTTGGCGATTAATGTGAACGCTTTGAAAGCGGAATTAAGAAAAAGCGCAAAAATAGGCGGCCTCAAGAGCAACTATATCAGAAGTTAGTTTGTTGCTATCAAGATAGTTATTTATAAATAATAAACCTTAATTAGATTCAAGATATAACACTTTGTTTCGGCGCCAATCGCCTTTGACAGCTATACCTCCGGACCTCAGTGTACAGTGGCGCCAACTGGTGAGCAAAGAACGGTAGTCCCCATTGCATTAAAGTCACCACAGTAATGATGGGTAAAGGTAACTGGTAAAACTAATTTTATTGATACTTTTTCCATTGCGTTTTAACTGAGACGAAATTAACTGTTGCTGATTATCTAAACGATAGTTTTTTTTAAACCTAACTGTCTCAGCGTGGGTCTGAGTGGGCAACTCATATACAGAATGACTTTTTCATCTCTATCAAGAATTTTTATAGGTGTTAAGTATGTTAATAATATTTAGAGCCCATTTATGAAATAAAAAATGTCGGTCAAGTTTTCACCCGAAAATATTTTCCGCAACATAGTTTTTAATTTTTACGGTCCTAAGCCTGTGGAGGTATGAAGGGAAAATCAACAATTTTTGAATACTATAATAGTAAGTACCTTAACGAATGAATGAGATGCGCATCGCTTAAAAAAAGTGTTGTGAAGGGCGTATCCAAAATTTTAGATATTTGTCGGACATTTTCTAGGTGCATTATCTTGATATCTTTGTACTGGGCTATACCAAAAGAAAAAATACGTCTTTTGTTTTTTGTCTCGTAGACAGAAGTTTTAAAATTTAGATGGTGATTAAAATTTTAGTCCATATATTTTCTTGTAACACAATTATTTGTATGACGCTAGCAACAGTGACTGAGTTTCTGCTTGATCGCAGCATTAGTCCAGTCCTGAAATTTAGGTAGGACAAAATATAGGGACGTGGAAAATCGGCTCAGGCGGAAAATCAATGGTATTGGTAGAAATCAAACCAATTTTACTGATGTTTTGCGACTGTTTTTTCAGTAAATAAATTGCTGGAGTACATTGAAAGAACTATTTACCCACACCCACTTAGCAGTTAGAAGATTTCGGTTGTAAATGTTCCTACGAAAATGTAAGTATACCTATACTGGGTTACTTGTTATGATATTCGGATAAGGGCAATCTACCTACATCCATCACTCTGTAAAAGGTATTGATGCTTCGGGCAGGTTAATTGAATTCATCGTGAACTACAGGTAAACATATCAAATTACCTGAATCAATTTTTAACTGAAAGCATAATTAATAAGGATTATTTTTAATTAAGAAAACATGTTAACTTATGGAACTCTCTACTTTGGCTATCAGACAATCAGAGTCGATAGCAATTTTTAAAAAGCGTTACTAATGCATTATCTGGCACTCTGATAAAGCTGCATTTGGTAAACTGTTAAACATTGTTGGTTGGTCATAACTGACTACTTAGGTTTTATGATTTAAGTAGGTATATGTATTTTTATTGTATGTATATATAATAGTTATAATAGATATCTATGTAGGTATATGTTTGATAGGTTTATGTAATAAATAATAGGTGTACATATAAACATATTTTTTTCTCTTATTGTATCATCATATATACCTTCCCCTTTCTATAAAAAAATACTTTCACCTAAAGTTTTTCTGAAAGAGATCGCTCATAAGCGATAGGACCGACCATATTGTACATATTTGTGTAAAATCGTCTGTTAATAATTGTTTTTTTTTTATTTGTGTACAATAAAGTATTCATTCATTTATTCATTCATGTAATTTTTGGGTAACTTGATCTAACAAAAAATTATATCTCAGGCGGGACTTCATCCCACATATCCATGCATGCCGGGCGCGGCGCTTACCAATTTAGCCACCTTGACACTACCTCACAGCGTCAATTTTTCAAGCTTATTCTTCGTTGTAAGCCAGCCTAGTTTTATCAAAATGTAAGGAGTTTTGCACTCTTAACACCCGAAAGAAACATCTTTACAA
Organism: Anania crocealis; assembly: GCA_949315895.1. NCBI lineage: Eukaryota > Metazoa > Arthropoda > Insecta > Lepidoptera > Crambidae > Anania > Anania crocealis. The sequence goes on from OX438869.1 coordinate 13,076,959, forward strand.
ATGTTGTAATTATAATAGTACATTCTCCACATGTTAAAAACCTAGGAGTTATCATAGACAACAATTTGTGCTGAAGTCAGCATGTTAAAGAAGTAAGCAAAAAGGTAACTGGCACTTTAAGAGCACTCTATCGGTTTAAGCACTTCCTTCCTTCATGTACAAAAACTTTGTTAGTGCAGTCTCTGGTTTTGCCTATTATCGATTATGGAGATGTATGCTGCTCTAATCTCTCTCTTGACCTTCTCAACAAGTTGGATCTTCTTAATAGCTGCATACGCTTCATATTTGGCCTTCGCAAGTATGACCATATATCTAAGTTTCGCTCCCAGCTTCACTGGCTCCCCATAAAACAACGCAGGGAAGTTCATACTCTGTGCGTCCTTTTTTCTATACTTTTTGACCCTAAATCTCCATCATATCTTAAAGATAAATTCACCTTTCTCCACACCTCTCATGACAAAACCTCCGTTCTGATGATTCTCTTCAGTTACTTACTCCTCGACATTCTTCTGGCTTCATGTCTCACTCTTTCTTGGTGACAGCTATACGGCTCTGGAATGGACTGCCCTCCAAAATAAGAAAATCTATAACTAAATTTTCCTTTAAAAAGGCTTTGAGGAGCTACATCTCTGTATAAGTTTTTCTTACTTCTTTAACGATCTTCACTGACATATGTGATGTGTACAATCATATTATGTGTAAGTAGTTATGTATATATTACTATGATATTATATTATATTTGGTATTTTTATGTAAGTAATTATTGTTATTTTATTGATGCATTGCTTTTTTATTTCTTTTTTCTTCTATGCACCGCCCGTGATATTTCTGTTTGGCCCAATGGTTGACTGATAGAGAATGCTTTTAGCGTTCAGTCCGCCATTTTGTCCTTGATTTTGTCTGTGCAAAAAAGTGTAAAATAAATAAATAAATAAATATCGGTATTTAAACTGATATTATATTTGCAATAAAAGTAGCTAGAATATCATATAAAGTATTTACATTGCTGTTTCATCCTCACTGACTGTAAAACATTAATTATTACCGTTGAGCTAAACCTTATCTGACAAATAAAATATCAAAATCGATCCATTAGGTATGCGTAGTTGTCATTATTATTTTAAAAAACAGCATGGAATTGAGAACCTTGTCTTTTTTGGTCGGTTAAAAAAAAAGAAACACACGTCCAATAGTATTTTTTCTCTTATAAATACTCTACATGATATGATATAACGCTCTACTACTGAAAGCTTGTAAAAGCCTCGAAAGGATTCAAATCTATTAGTACATATGGGTTACTCCAAACATAAATATTTTATCAGAAATTCCATGGTGCCTACTAAAAGCAATGCGGTTAACGAAAAAAGCATTTTAACAGCTATTCCTATAGCCGATAAACCTTTGTGTGTATACATTTCGAAATGTACGCCCGTAAGAACCTTGAGTTATTTGTCAAAAATAGTGACTTACACAATTTCAATAGCCGAAGTAAAGATAAAATTGCCGTTCCAAGATTCAGACTGCGAAAAGTGGGTAATTAGTTCATGAGAAATTGTATTCATATTTTTAACAAATTACCACTATCAATAATTGCTGAACTCCCTACATAAACTCAAATCATATATCAAAGTTATTTTAATGAAAAAGGGCTATTATATTATTAATAAAAAATAAATGTTGTCCTAGCTCGCACTGGCATATATCTTATGTAAACATATTTTTTTATAAAGAGGCTTACAATAGCGACCGCGTTCCTTGCGCTGCTTCTTCTTGGCACTAGCCTACATTTGTCCTGAAGCAGTGGTAGGTTTAAATATTGGACGTGTAAAAGCGATTCCAGGGGCCTATTTGCAGAAATAAAACAGATTTTTCTGATTTTTACTTTTTTACTATTTAATTACTACTTATATACAAAACTATCCTTGAAAATTCACTCAGGGAACAAGAAATAGGAAAATACATATGTAACGTTACGATAACTAACCTTTAACATTATCATTTCGTTTGTCTTTGATTCCCGTTAACATTTTAAATAATTGTAAAAGCAGAAGTTTAATAAAATAAAATATCAACCCAATAACATTGATTTTTACGTTCATCAGGCTAAAACTTCCTGCATTAATTATAATAAAGATAATTAAGTTGCTTATTATTTATTAACTCAACCCTGCACTTAAACATAAATTTTTATTTGAAACGATAACGGGAATTAAACGCGATCATACCTTATTATTTTGCCTGACGTTTCAAATAATTATGCAACGCGAAAGTTAAAAAGTAGTTACATTTTTATACTAATATTGTTGATAACGGGACTATGGAGCCCCCGACAAATGTCCGGGGCCCAAGCCAACTCGCAGAGACCCGTTAAACAACATTTATCCTCACGATATGATATGGATACAGATGCACAATAGTATAAATGCGTCCAAGTACAACCTCCGGTTAGTGCTATTAATAACCATACTGTCTAAACTGCTTTTATGTTTCTGTCGTTTGTCTGGACAGGTGAATTATCGGCGTAACAACATTTTCCATATTCTGAGTGACAGCGCGTGATAAGATATCTAGGAATAGATTCGGAGATAGTACCGAGTGTCGATCGTCGACGCGATATTGTTATTTTTGTAGTGATTTGACAAGCAAATGTTATCGTTCGAGTAACAGTAATTGATTGGAACGGAAAATTGAATTTAAGTATTTAAATACTTATACATAAACTTTTAGCGTCAGGCGTATGATAGCAACTACGTCTTTATGATTTTGTCTTTTACGCACTTGTTGCGGGATAAGCCGTTTTTGATATGGGATTCATACATGTTGTAGTTAAAGTAAGTCTTTATAATCAAAATAAGTCAAATTTCAAATTGAAAATAAAATTTTATTGAAAAGGTTTAATAGCGATAGCGAAAAGTAATTAATAAGTTTATAAACATAACATTGTTTCCTTTTGTTTACACAACCATGAATAGAATACCACCTGGACCCTTTCTTTTTCTATTGGTGTTGGAAAAGGCGACTTAAAGAATAAGTGCATTTCTACCAAACACTTCACAAACTGCGATCGCTAACCTAGGCAAGCTTGGCGTTTTTGGCAAAACCGTCCTCTTGCAGAAGACTATGTCGACCGCTAGACTATAAACACCATGCAAATTTGGACAACTTGACGCCAAACGCCAAGCTAAGCTAGTTTAGCGATCACAGTTTGTGCAGTGTTTGGTAGAAATGTACCTACTCTTTCAGATGTAGGTAACCATTATGTATATGTTATACAGATTGGCAGATTTTTTATTTATTAAAATAGTCTTAGTAAAATGTAAAAAAAATAAGATCATTTTAAATCATCCTGTGACGCAGACGGACGTACCTATTATTTTGCTTCGGACGGGTCCTGTATGAATGAAACATAAACAGATACGCCCTTTTCGTATAGCGTGTTTCAAAATGAATAGTTGAGTCTATATTTTATAATTTTCTAACATATTTTTTGGTACAAAAAACACTGCCAATATGTCATACATAATTGTTACATAACGTGGGCTTCGCTTGTCAAGTAGTCAAAATTGCATGGTGTTTATAATAATTAAAGCTGTTGATAATGAAAAACTGACTGCCTAGCAGATATAGGTATATGTCATTTTATTCTAGGCAGTAACAAAAAGAGATGAATTCGTATCTGAGATTCCCTTCGCATAAAAACGAAAGTATACTTAAAGAAATACGACAAAGAGAAACTTAACTGTCACATAAAGGCGGTGCGACCAGATTACTTATCATTAAATACAATTTACTACATGGCACTGTTTGATTGTGTCAGTAGGAAAAGGAGATCAAATCATCATGTAATATGAGAAGTGTCTATACAAAAGGGGATCCATTTACTTATTGTCAATTTATAGCTAGTGACGGTAATTTTTTCACCCTAAAATCTTAGTATGAACTTAATTATATTATTTTTTTAACATAACCAGATATTTTTCAATATTATATGTATATACAAAATCACGGCAAGATAAAATAAATAAATAAGAAATAAATATAACCTATAATAATCATCCCACGACAGGACAAAGGCTGCTCTATCATTTAATACATGTTACCCATGCAATGGGTACAGGAATGATCACCACGCTTACCAAATGCTGGTTGGTGATCACAAACTCGCACACAAAGCAATTTCGAAAATTCGGAACTCTTGTTGCGGGGATCGAACCTAGGACCCCGAGATCTTGGCCCGGTACTGATGCCTTACTCTGCAACACGAAGCTCGTATTTACGGATATATCTGTCTCTATCAGATACTGTAAGTCGGTATGAGTGATAGAGACAGATGGATTCGAATATACGGACACATTGTGTTGCGGAGTAAGGCCTCTGTTCCGAGCAATCCGAATGGCATACATTGACAAGTTTCACTGATAAGCAGAACAAAAGATTCGAAATAGTTACGCAAATGAAAGAGATGGCTATAACTTTTAACGATTACCGCTCGTGATTGCGCTCGATGCCGTCTTTGTACAAAACGCCTAATTAGGGCTTATTTGAGTCTTCACAATGCTCGCTCGCTTATAACATATTATCTGCTTCGTTTTAATATAAGTAATATAATAAATATCATTGGCTTGGAAGGAAGGTTTGAGGTCACAGTTTGACCAGTGAAGGAAATAAGATGCAGCTCATGGACTCTTTTATTCGCATCATGTGAAACTTCTAGGGCGAAAAAGGGTGTTGCTATAAAATTCTAGGCTAGCAGCATACGACAGAATCAGTTCGAGATATACTTAGGTACTAGTAATCTGGTACTAGTGATCAAACAAAAAATGGATTTGTTTAAACTTTAAATGGTCATAATCACTGATGAGTTTTTTACAAACCGTCAAAATTTTTCTCTTTGTACCAATTTAAAATCTAACTATTCAAATATTTGATGCGATGACTCGTTTCGGACTAATCCCACTTAAAATTCTAGTTATAGTGTCAAACAATTAACACATCAAAAGGTCCCGACCTTTTCAAGGATCTCGTAGCTCATAGTTAACTTAAAAGGCACAAATCTACGTAATTAATTAGCAGAATAGAAAGCTTGAAGTCATATCTTTCCCAAAATCACTTGTAAGGCTCAACCTTTAGGCTGGCATACGATGTAATTTTTTACAAAATTTGATTTAATTTGGTGCTTTTATGGCATCAAACTTCAATAAGTAAATGTGGACAACATGATTTTTATTGTTCTTAGACCAAAGAAGGTAACAATTAATGTACTTCTTTTGAGGAAATCAGCAACAACGTAGGCACCACAAACCCCAAGACCCGAGAAAATAATGTTTAAATGTTTCTTTCTACATTGACCCGTCTGGAAATGGAATCTGGGACTTAGAAGCTGGCAATACTTTGAAAACGGACGTGTTCGCAGCTTGACCACAGAGGCCATCGAATCGTTATTTAATTGTTTTTAAGAACTGGTCTTTAGGCAAATGAAATGCTAGGAGTGAATTGAAAACAAAATATCATTTCGTTAAAATTTCGAATCCGACCTCAGAGAGTTGAATTAAACAAAAAACACTAAAATTGATTATAAAAATCTTTGTCTTCTTCTGTGTCAGTCACAAATTAAACTTTATTGAATCATTTACCGATTAGCTCCGAAATAATGAATATATAATGCGCTTGTTAGTAATCTGATAATCAATTTCCATCGTTGTTCTACACGGGTTTTAATTAATTGAAATATATCAAAGGATTTTAGATTGTAATAGTTTTAATTGGATTACGATCGAGAGACGGTTTGTGAGCAACTCAGGTTAATCCATGATTCAGATCATTTATTATATAAACTTCTGATAGTACTTCTATCGTTTTAATTTTAATGTAAATTCCAAATTGGTAAATAATAAACATATTATTATTGTTTATCTCTACTTATTTATTGTCGGCTAATAATGACTTTATCGACATGTTATATCTTACCATGACTAATCTGAGATGGCGCTACTGTGTGATGCGACATAGACGCTCGCTCTTTTTTATCGGTCTCTTTTTTCCTATGCTTTTGTAACGAGCATAGTATGTATTTGCAATAAATATAATTTTATTTAAAACCAAGTGAGTTTCGTTTCTAGGACCATGCCATTAAATTATCCACAAATTATTAGTATTTGGACAAAGCACCGCGCCCGGTATCCATAGGGACGCGGGTTCGAGTCCCGCCTTAAACATTTTCAAATTTTAATACTTAAACTGTGAGGAAGTATAATATTGACTTTATGCCGTATCCTTTGCCTTTGACAATAAGGATCAAAGTAATCATCATTTAACTGGTTGAATTGACATTGAACATACCGTTAAATAGTTATTAAAAATCTTTACTATTTCCTAAAAAGAGTGACATAGGTACAAAATTCACCAGAAAAAGCTAAACGGAAAGTTCCATATTTTAAACTAAGTAAAGGAAATACGTTAATGGGATATTGCAAACGCATTTTCAACAAATTACAACAATCTTTTGCTAGGTAATTTAGCAAAAGATTGTTGTAATTTGCACAAACACGAATAGCATGTTAAATTCTTTTAAACAAAATGCTCTAGGTATACCACACTATTAATAATCTATCTGAGCGAAAAAAACAAATGGACTTAACATTTCTGAGCTTGCTTTGGCAATTTGATTGTAAGATATTTTCAAAGAGGCTGACAATAGTGACAATAATGCTTGCCTTACTTATTCTTGGCACTAGCCTACAGTTGTCCAGAAGAAGTAGTAGGACAAAATATTGGGACGATTAAAGTGTTTCATGGGGCCGGTTTGTAGAACTGAAACTAAACTAAGAACTAGATAAGTACACAGTACTTAAAAAATGTCACTTCAATCCAAGTTTAAATACAACGTGTTCCTTTTGATATCCCATAACTCTAAGGTTATGTTCTATAGGTAAAAATAATAATATGGGTTAAAGTATGAAATTGCCGATTATTTTCCAACTTTTTATTTTGTTTATAGCTCTTAAGTATAGTGATATTATTGCGTAATTCTTTTTGTATTGTATCAAAAACTAAATAAAGTAACTTATGACTAAAAAAAAATGCAATACTAGTGCCTATTACTTCAAAGGAAGTCGTTGAAAAGACCCCTTACAATGTGTTAGTTGACCTTCTTGCTTCAATTAAGTATATTTGTATTATATACTTTGATTTTCAGAAATTTAAATACTATAATGCGTAGCTTTATAACCATCTAATTTTCACCTTTAATTGCATCGAGAACGGTTCAGGCGTTTTTAAAAAAAACAAAAAAATTGTTAGTATGGAAAAATGACTTTTCTCGATTTCGTCCATACAAAACGGCAATTTCATACTTTGACCCCTAATATAAAATGCCCTAGTGGTTCAAAAATCAATAGTTTTGAATATAATTATAGCCAACGTCTCGCAAAACTAAGTATGGCGAATCCTTAGTTTTGCGAGACGTTGGCAAAAAACTTACACTAATGTGTAGTAGTAAAGTAGCGGGAGAGCGTAACTTGTAAAAAACATTAACGTGTTGGGTGTTTCATTGATAAGTAGGTACGAGTAAATCGTTTTCATTCAAAAGTTCATTCAGAACATGGTAAGGGTGTTTTACATAAACAGTCGTGGCTTTTTAGAATTATTTTGTATGAAAAAATTTAACAAAAAAAAATTAATACTTGAAAAATAATTCATATGCAATTTGATTCTTTACCAATGTCTGTTTAATACCCTAGAGTAATGGGATATCAAAAGGAACACGTTGTATAGCTAATGTCATGTGTCTACTATCACAGTGTCACAGTGTCATGTGTCAACTTTACATACATGACATAATGATGAATGCAAGTAAGTTAAAAGAGCTCCTTAATATTCTGTGGGTGATTATTTGGTGTGGACATTTTACTGCCAATAATTGTGCTTGTAGTTTTTATATTTCTATTTTACATTAGCGGCCCGTCCCGGCTTCGCACGGGTGGACATAAGATTTTTTTATAAGTATCTAATCTTAACTAGCAATAAATATAGCCTATGTCCCTCAAGGTGAATGTAGCTTTCCAGTGATGAAAGAATTTTTATAATCGGCACAGTAGTTATTGAGTTTATTCACTACAAACATACTTACACATACACAAAAATACAAATATTTTCTCTTTATAATATAATTTATTTATTTATTTTATTTATTTATTTTATTTAAATAAAATAAATAAATAAATAATATTAGTGTAAATCAAAGGACTGTGTCACAGACAGTGTCGCTTTTGACAGCGAAAGAAAGTATTTTTTCCGAATATCCCCTTGTATTGTGTAATATAATTTTAGCACAATGTTATCGACGCTCGCTGTCCAATGCAACAAGACCGGTGTTTTGACTAGATTTTACAGTTAGGGCATTGGTGATAAACAAATAATCATCTTCTTCATCATCACCAGAGTCTAAGGTGCCAACTGAAGTTCCTGGACTTAGCAGCAAAGTAGTTCACCCTGCTTCTCAGCCTGTTGGCCCTGGAGTGGACCCTAAAAAGAATGGCGCTTACAAAGTCCCCGAATACTTTTGCTATGATAACAAAGTTTAGATTACCCCAACCATCCGCACTCAAGAAGTAAATAAAGTTCTTATTTGTAATTATAGTATTTGTTGAAGATTTGTATAATAAAAAAAATGTAAATGACTTAACATATAAATGTTAATTGCGTCTGATGGCTTGTAGTCACCCAATAAATTTTATTTAGGTTCTTTAGTCGATTTATTCGAGCTGACATAATCTAATCTCTCCTTATACGATATTGAAAAAGATGTGTTTCATAAAGAAATTTGAATTTGAATTATTAATTGGTAAAAAGTTATGTTTGCGTTTATGGGTGCCTACAAACCGCGCTGTAAACAAACAGTGTTACAATATCGGAGTGTTATGTCTTTATTTTTTTTTATTAATTAATTAGTACCACAGCTAGTCGTAGTACTACAGACAGACAAGGGTATTCTGTCTCAGTCGGGGAATCAATACCAGCCCTCGAGATACTGGCTTACTGAGTAGAAACGGACCACCACACAATACACAATTTCTCTACAATCTACATTCTCTTTCTCTTGCCCACGGAATCTCTTTGGAATACCGCTGTCCTTCGACTTCGGTAATACGGATCAAAGTATCACACGGTTGAAAATAACGGTAAACGGTTGGCATTTCTGAAATCCGCACCTAATTGGGAACATTCTGTGATATTGTCTGCTCTATAAAAGATATAGAAAACTTATTGGATGTAATTCATACTTCAATAAAATTTTTAAGAAATTATTGAACCTGAGAAGACTACTTATTATTAAGTAACCAATTTTGTGTTAGTGTGTGTGATTTATTCTTCAAGACCATTGAAATTTCTTTTTCAAGGTTTCTTATTTTGTGAAATTTCTTTTTCAAAGTTCCATATTTTGTGAAACAGTTATTTTTTCTGTAGATCGGCAATCCTATATTTTTTAGGCTTCACTTTCTTTTTCGAACTTAAACAAGAGCGGCTATGAGAACGAAAGAAAAGAAAAAAATTGCGTGGATTCTCTACAAACTACAAAGTCGCTTCTAGTGCGTTCATTTGTACGCTTAGATCCTTTGAAATGTGAAATTGAGAAATGTTTTCGTTTTTGTATGGAAAAAAAATTAAACTGATATGATCCAAGTGTGAAGCTAAGTTAGCGAAGTATATATTTCATCATTTTTTTTATTACAGTTTATATCGATTGTAGCGCCTGTCAACTTATCATCATCAGCATCTTTACCAAAGAGGCCTAGATACAGCTGGAGCAGTGCAGCAGCAGCGAACGACGGCTCTGCTGGACTTATAATAGCTCTCCGAAAGATCTTAATTTCAAATATTATTATGTTAGTCGTGTAAGATGATTATGCTTTTCGTTTTGATTAATTGAGGGCGACATAAACATATTTTCTAACATAAGTAAAATATATTTAAGGCAAAATCTATTTTTATTATTTTTATATTTCAATTATCTTCTGTACAAAGCTTTAAATGACCATTACAAATATAAGAATAAAAATTAACAATTATCCTTGGTGCAGTAGATTGAAAGTTAGACGACCATTTGGATCAGTGGTAGTAATCGCTGCTTCTGAACCATGGGTCGCAGGTTCGATCCCCGCACAGTACAAATATTTGTGTGCATGAACATGTCTGTTTGTACTGGTCTGGGTGTTTTCTATGTATTATAAGTATATATGTACAAAAAAAAGTATATAATTAAGTTTATTGGTTGTCTAGAAGCCAATACGACATGCTTCTTAGTAGTAGCTTAGTTTGGGACTAGATGGCTCTGTGTGGCCCAGTGTGGCATGTTTGAAAATATTTATTTATTATTCATTATATACACCACTACTTTTTAAGTATATCTAAAAAAAATGGGGGTATCAGAACACGTTACTGAACATATCTGTGCATTTTAAACTTTTAACAAGTTTAAAAAAAAATTTACTAAAATTGTCTTTGAAATGTTATGATTATTACCTAAGTAATATTATTTTAACTATTGTGGGCGGGGCAAGGATGTGAGCGAGAGAGCATGTATGTACGCTATCGCGGTGATATTACGCGCGACTAATGAATGAGATTCAAACGCACAGTCTAAAATTTTGTCCAAAGTATGGGACACAAATAAACCTTAATAACTTAATTACATATGTATATTTTTAACTTTTAACTGCACATATATATATATATAGTTAGTTAAGGGTAGAGATGCGCCCTTTACTTATTTAGATATAGTTAAAAAGTAGTGGTGTATATAGATTGGTAACATTCCTGAATATGACAGTGTGTAACTTCGAATTCTGCATAATAATATGATGAATGGGTAACTATTCAAATGAAAAGCAACAGACTGTGAATGTACATACTCATCCAATGTTTGATGTTAAAGTTAATGACAAGGGATGATATCAGTTCTTTACCAAATTATATACCACATAGAATTCTGCTGTCAAAAGACGTAATGAGCCTAAATCACATACAGAAATAGAACAGCTCCACCCCTTCTCGACCTGTAAGTGTCTATGCGAATACAGGTTCATTGCCATAAGAGGACGGGCAGTGTTTTCTCTCTATTATGTACCAAACAGTGTAGGACGCCCTCAGGCCATCCATGGCTGGCAGGATCTGGATGCGAGAAGCCGAGGATCGACCTAAGTGGCGTGCAACTGGAGAGGCCTATGTTCAGCAGTGGACTGCGATAGGCTGATGATGATGATGATGTACCAAACCATCCGACAAGCGTGGTGATTATGAAGAAATCATTCTTGTGGAGAGGCTTATGTAACAATGCTTGATATGGGTTGATGATGTGGAACCAAAACATAGGACAAGAAAATGTCAATGTCATTGTCGTTCCTAATCAAGCAGATGCCATGCACAGATTTTAAATTAAGTGCAGGTTAAAGTTTCTGCTAAAAAGTTTTTAAATCTTTACAAACAATTGTTTTTTTTTTTTGTAATGTTTCCCCTTGACTCATTCAGCTGTGTCTTTCACTTATACAGCTTTGAGAAAAAATACTGTAACAGAACTACGTTGTTATAGGTTACGTGGAGGGAAAAATACAGAAAAATGTTTGAACAAAATTTTATCGAAGAAAATCTCGTTGTTTAGCCACCAATTTTGAGTATGTGCATGACAATGGTCTGTGATTTCTGGTTTGGCATCGTCTCAAAATATCCAGTGCAACACTTCTTTGTAAAAAAGAAATATGTTTTTATATCATGATATAAAACAAGAAAAAGTGTGTATTATTTACTATAGATTCAATACAATACGAGTACAATACACTTTTATTGCACAAAATAAGATACAAAGAAAAATAATAATATGAAAACAGAAAATTGGTAGAATAAGGCGGTCTTATCGCTGAATAGCTAGCATAGATTCGTATTTCACAAATGGATCTTTTACGTACAGACTGACAAACAGACAGACGAACATGGCGAAACTTTAAGGGTTCTTCGTTTTACAGAACCTTAAAAACGGTCATAAATGGCACCTATGTTTATAAATCCGAATGTCCTTTATGTCCAACTCTTTCTCTGTAACAGCGGTACGTCTCTGGAATGGACTACCACCCAAAATTAGAAAATCTACCACCAAATTTTCCTTTAAAAGGCTTTGCGGAGCCACTTCGCTAACTAACTTTATCTTCTTCCTCTCTAGAATCATACTGACATAATTTCTGTGTATTAACATATTATGTGTGTGTATTTTTGTATAAGTTATGTATATATCTATTATTATTATATAATATGTATGTAGCTAGTTCGTATGTTTATATAAATTATATATTTTTTTAAATTTTTTGTCTTTTGATATCTGTTTTGTGATAACAAAAAAATTCTGCATTTGCTAATATTTTTACTTCTCACTTGTTTGCACCGCCTGTAAAATCTCTGTTTGGTCTCATGGTTGACTGGTAGAGAATGCTTTTAGCATCAAGTCCGCCATTTGTACTATCTTTGTATAATGCAATAAAGTATAAAATAAATAAATAAATGTGTCTGAAAATTGGTCTCAAATATACTATGAAATGGCTCAATGGTTAATTACTTTATGAATCTTGCTTGGAAAATTAATAGATATTTGTAAAACTGTACTACTCTATCTTTGTTCTTCAAATAGTTTACTAACTGATACTTTGTGTTAACCAAATTAAACACAGATTAAGACAAGAAAAAAGAATTATTGAAACAGAAGTATTACCAATGCTGATTTTACTTCGTTAAAACAGTTTGAAACTCTGCCTTTTATAGGATCAGTCGAAAGAGATCCAAATATTTCTTTGACGCAAACCTAATCCTTATTCAAGTCGTGATCCTTGTTTCAAAATGTTACTGGTAACAGGATTATCTGGATCGAATAACTACGCCATTCTAATTTGCGAAAATGATGAATATATATTTTTTTTGTAATTGGTCTTCTGTTTTGACTTTGAATAAAATGAATAATTATTGACAAATTGAATTAGACTGCAACATAAAAAAATTAAAACATCTAAGTTTATCCATTAGTTAGAAGCATTACTTACGGCCGGTCCCAATAATCTATCTATCTTCAGTTTTGCCATATCGGAGATAGAAAACATCTTCTGTCTCTGATTTTGCCGTCCAGAGAAACAGAGACAGAAGTTGTTTTCTATCTCCGATATGCCAAAACTGAAGGTAGATAGGTTATTAGGAGCGGCCGTTAGTCAATAGCTAAGATGATAAGTGTGATTGTTATATTTATACTCCTATTGCTTTAAAGTGAACACTAGTTATACGTTCGTTTGTGATGAAGAAAGAAAAGAAAGAAAGATATATTTATTTGTCGAGACCCAGAGAGATCGACTAGGCCGATCACAAAAAATGTACATCAAAATAAATAAATAAATAAATAAATAAATATTTAAGACATGCCACACTGGGCCACACAGAGCCATCTAGTCCCAAATTAAGGTACTATTAAGTACCCTGTCGTATGGGGTACTAGACAACCGATAAACTTACTTATATACTTTTTTTTTTTTTTTTTTGTAAATACATACTTATAATACATAGAAAACACCCAGACCAGTACAAACAGACATGTTCATGCACACAAATATTTGTACTGTGCGGGGATCGAACCCGCGACCCATGGCTCAGAAGCAGCGTTAACTACCGCTGATCCAAATGGTCGTCAAAAATGTACACGTAACAAAAAAAAAACAATGTAGAAAGTAAACACTAATTCAGGAGCATAATATAAGTAGGATAAGCCTACGAGTCTCAAGGTCCCGGCAGATAGGCAGCCATCTCAGGTTATGTTGCGTGCACGGGCACACAACGCTGGTCTTCCGTTGGAGCCACAGAGTGCAGCACGGATAAAAGCATCCAAAATCTGCGTGATAGTCAACACTTGCGAAACTTAGGCCATACAAATACACAAGAAAAATATAACATAGTACTTACACAATTTGAAACAGTTTCCAAGTCCTAACCAATTCTTTCATTAAACTAATTGTGGCAGAAGTGAAATGGTATATCTAATTATATCGTGAATAAAAAAAAAAAAAAAACTAAACTTTAAAAAGAACCTACACAGTGCAGTAAAGTAGTGATCACGGGTAGAGCAAGATGTTATTTGTCTTAAGACGAATAAAAAAAACACCACCTCTATTTTTATCGTTAGTTACGTTATATTTCTATCAATGCAGTATGCTAACAGTTTTCAGAGTTCTTGCATTGTTTCCTGGTTTGTCTATTTCACTGATGGTATGACGGGGTCCCAAGCATCTGGTAAACTGGTAATTTCCAACCATCTTGGGCATAAAAGACACCCTAATTTTAATGAATAAGATGATTGAAAATTACCGTCCGCTTAGGATCCCTAAACTACTTATATAATAACTTTATTTTACTAGTAAACGAAAGTGAAGATTTTATCATTTTTTTGTAACCAAATTCCCTCAAGCCCAACTCAATTTTCGTTCCTTCCGTTTTCTAAACGACTTGATAGCTAATAATAACAAAGGAACAACGGGTTTGAGCTTGGAAATGGATATTAGGGACAATATCCCGGTAACATCCTGTAATTTTCCGCTTTAAAGCATTGTTTTCATAGGACCTTTATCTCGTATCATTTTTGGTAACATGTTTTTGGCATTCAATTTTCTGTCTTCGACATTATAAGTTTTGTAATTTAGCTATAATAATTGGATGTTGAAATTATATAGTATTTATTAAATAGTACTACACAGAAAAAAACTTAGGGTGTCTAAGGACGGATTTTTTTGTTAATATTATTTATAAATTTTCTGAAATATAATATAATAATATATAGACATCCTGACTCCATCTCCTAAGTATGCAAAAAAAAAAACTTTAAAATATTTATAAAGAAACTCGTACTTACTGATGACACTTGCCCAAATAGAGTCAAAATGTTGCCATCATGTCAACTAAACAAACAAAATTATAAATTAGACTTAACTTTCACACATTAATGTGATTATGGTAAGTTTCTGAAAGCCCTACTATTTTGTATCATTTTTATAAAGAAGTTTATTATTTCCCTCAATATATGATAATCTGTATTTCGTGAAAAAACTAGTACAGTATCATTTTAGCAAATTACCTCTTGTGTTTATGGAATCACAGTAAACTTTTCATTGAGTTGTTTATAAAGTTGAAATTTTCGCTAACGCCAAAAGCGGCCGCTTTTAGCAATAATGTACAATGATAATGATGACAATGATAATGATGCCAGAATGAAAAGCAGTTAACAGTGATTTAACAAATAGGTACTAGGGAGAGTTTTTTGAGAATTGATTTTGTTTAGAAGTAATGAAACTAAATCAATTAGGGACAGCACATAGCTCTGGTAGTCCCCTTAAGATCGCGGTTAAACATACCTCGTAGCAACTCGTAGCAACGCTACGAAGCTAGAGGAAGAAGTTTAAATAAAATTAAAAGTCTTTAGCTTTGAGCCACTTTGCTACTGATTATTCCGGAGCATTTTAACTACTGCAATAAAAGTCGCATTCATTTAACTCATTTTGTTAAAACCATTCTGTGGTAGACATTTCAAGTGATGAAAAATTTCAGTATTACTTTGTTTCTTCTTCTAACGTATTATACACCGTGAAATTTTAGTGGTTGTTTTCCCGCAGTAAAATGATTCTATCTTAATAGTACAATAGACTTGTGCAGTTTTTTTTTATTCAAATAAAAAATAGCAGTTTCACGATTGTGATAAACGAAACTCGAAAGCAACCTCGAACCAATGGTACCAGCCGCGCCGCAGCCGGTCTCCGGCCGGGGTCATTGCCCCTCGCGCGGTACAGATTATGCTGTATTACTTAGTGCGTAGAGCTTCTTTTGCTTTGAACATTGATTTCGTGCGGCAAGCAGTACCCAAACACGTCACATTCTATAAAAATACTATCGTATCTCACGCTTTTGAGTTAATGATTATTTTTTTGATTAATTGAGAACAACGATATCTTTATTTTCAAAAAATAACTCGCACGATTCGATGGTGCTACTAAAGGTAAATCGATCTGTTGCGGGAAAACAACCACTAAAATTTCACGGTGTATAAGGCGGCAAAAGAACAAGTGCTTTTTATAGTCTAAGTTATTTATATAAATAAGTTTAAAAAGTACTTATTGTAATTTAATTTGTGTCATATTATACTTATACTTGTAAATGGACTGATAAAAAACAAATAAATTGCTGTTATAAATGGAATATATATATATATTTTTGGTGGAACTTTGACCACAACCTTGCACTTACCGGGCAGTAGCTCAAACCAGTTGAGCTACCAAGACATTTATTATGTCGACAAATATATTTAAGGCTCTTTACGCTGTGTCCCAGCGATGTTTTATCAAATTTTACATGATATAGGCCTATTCTTTATCCCATAGCGTTAGAAAATCCATGCTCTGGTACATCCTGTATATACTTACACATACTCTCATCTTAAGAAAGACAAATATGAAGTATTTAACATGTGGATTTTTACAACGCGTTCTTAAACTAGATCCCTGTTCATTTTGTATTCGCTCATCGTTTCCAAGATGGCTACCACAGTTTGGCGCGTAAAATCGAAGGTCCGTGTTTTGGTTAATAAAGTTTGCGCTGGCACGTAGACCCAAAGAATCTTGTTGGTTCAACCTCGAATTCAGTAATTGCAGTGTATTTACAAGAAAATCTGAATTGTCTTGTAAATCTTGCGAATTAACGTGAGAATTTTCCTCGTCCATTATTGTCTGAGCTTTGTGATAAAACATTTTTATTTATACAATTTTCTTGTTTTTGTTCTTTATGCCATTTAAAATAAAGTCGTATTTCTCTTGTATAACAGATGGAAATTATTCATTACCTTTGAATAGTCTGTAGTTTTTTATTATGTCTATAATATAAATAAAAATGAATAACAGAAATGTAGTTCCCGCAACAGTTCAGAATGGGTGCAACGATTTGGATTATCTTTTTATGTTATGTTTGTAATGATCTGAAGTAGGTTTGTATTGAAGAAAATTATTGATAATTGCATGAAAAAAAAACAGTTTTAGAAATATCTACATAAAAAGTTGGTAAAAGGTAAATTTGGTCATAAACAGGTCATTTACTTGCATTATCCTAATTATTTATTTATTTAAGAACAATGTTTACAAACAGGTTTTACAGACATTTATAGACCCACAAAGCCACTTGATTGGCGAACAAGTGGAAAGCCGAGATGGATAGCTAGTCAGTTATAATACTTCCTTTACCTGCAAACATATAGAGTCGTTTCAAGCTTTTGACGAAACATAAACTGTAATTTAGTCATTTGTTGTCAAGTCCGGAATATGCATGTACCTAGGTACATGCTGATAGCAATGTGTAGGATGTCCACGGTCATGGTCCAAAACCATCAGACTAGGGAGTCGATCTAGTGGCTTCACTAGCAGCTTTTCTATAAAGACAATTGCTCCAAATATAAATATAATGGAAGTCTCCGACGCCTAACCACTTTCAAACGAAAATAGCGTGCAGTAGTTACCATACAAAAACGGACGTCACTTCAAACAATAGACGACGCGAGCTACAAGCGATTTTGCTCTTAAAGGTGGTCAGACGACGAAAAAGGCGATAGGACAATGTTTACTACATAAATATCTAGCAAACCCATGAAGTGGAACAAAACCAAGCTTTAAGGAAGTCAAATGTAAGTCAAATATCAACTCTTTTAGTCTCCTACTCAAAAGAAGCAGATCTAGACAATAATAATTCTTTGATTGCACACCAAATAAATAAATTACAATCAGGAGATTCATTTAGAGCCGTACAATCTAAGCAGTATGATCACAAGAAACGGTATCTTCTAAACTTTATCTTTCATAATGGAATAAAAACATTAACAGATGGATTGTTTTTATAAGAGCAGTGTCTTAAAATTTCAAAGACAACTGCTTTCATAAAATGACACCTTATTTTACTTAAAGGTATAAAAATGTACATTAATTTCAACCGTTTGTTATATAACTTAAAATTATTGCTTTCAAACAAATAACATAATGGTAACTTGATAAAAGTAACTAGTGACGTTACAGTTCACTATTGCGCTATTTATGGTCTATGGCAAACCGACTTTTAGAAAGATCCTGAAAAAAAGGTCAAGTGATCCTGAAACAAAGTGTCATCTAATCAATTATAAAACCTAAAACGAAGTGATTACTTGTCCAAAGGCAATACCGTTGAGTTAGCGTAAACAGTAAACGGACCAGAAAATCGCAACTGAATCGATAAGAAAACATTTGTACGAAGTTATCAGTAAATGAAACTTACTGAATTCTTGGATTCCGGGAATGATTCTAGACCGAGAAACTCCAACGTTTGTTGTTAGTACAATAAAAGTGTTGACTTTAGTTTTGTATTAACTAGACAGATCTTTCGATTAATTGTTTTCGAATCATTTTCGATGACTTCTTTGAAAATTTCGTTTTGCTGGATGAACTCTTTCGTTCCAAAGAAAAGTAACAAAAATGGGATAGCGACCAGGCATCAGACAAAAATCTGAAGATTAGGGGACCTGGAGGTACAGATGGATCCAAGAGCGTGCAAAGAAATGGGGCTCGCCCATTTCTGTGCACGCATGTCGCACGCATATGACCCGCATGCCGAACGCGCTAAATTGGTAAACCGCCGAGCCGCATGCGAGGAGATTTCTGTTCGAGAGTCACCCGAGACGTAATTTTTCAAGTATAAATACTGATATTATAATTGCAATTAAATTGCTGATATATCTAAGTATAGTAAATAATAATTTAATTACATTTTAAAATAATTATATTATTATGAAATCGTAATTTAATTCAGTTAGGCGTAGTGGGCAAGGTATGCAGTCCTTATTTGCATGTATAGTGTGCTCGCCACTGGACCGACGATCTGGTGTAGTTTGCGGGAAGCCGCTGTATGCAGGCCGCGACGGACCGATTGTTGTGGAAAGGCAAAGTTTCTAGAAGTGAACTCCGTTAGTCAAGTCAGGCAAGCATAATCGAAGTCGACTTGTGTAACTTCTTGTGTTACACAAGTTCTGTTTTTCAATTACCTTGCCTAACAAATATTACTTTGTTCGAATGGCTTAAAAACCGGGCTAAAATCACGGGGTCATGAGTTCGATCACCGGGCACCAAGAATTTCGGATTTTCAAACATCGCTAGGATTTGCATTTGGCGTGGTGATTAACCATTACCCATCATTTCTGTATTTCTCTGAATCCAATGATGTAGGCCTTTGCCTTTCAGTAGAATGGTTATAGGCTGTTACATTACTTTACTTTTTAACCAAATTGAAAATATGTGTGAACCCCCATTTCCTTGGATGGCCCTTAAGTCTCTTACGGTCTTTCTCAGCTTATCGAGAAAGCCTTTTTTATGTTCCTAAGAGCTGTAAATCAGTCTTACACATAGCCCTTATTTTATGGAGCATAAAGAATAATATCCAACAAAACGGTCTTCCCAGTTAAGCGGTCAGGAACGGTCTTAATTCTGTTAGAATAGTAAAGAAGGATTGGTTTGATGGAATTGGGTGAATATTTTGTAATGGCGGCAGTAAATAAGGATTTGTCGGTACAAATATAAGTTGTGGCCGAAATGTTACGAAGGTCGTTCTAACAAACAAATCTAGAGGAATTCAGAACACTATCACAATGGGAAACTAGACAAAGTAACTTCAGATAATATGAAAATAAAAACGCGTAAGGCGTAACGAGTGCCTAAGAGATACCGACAATAGAAATTGACAGTATTTTAATAAACAAAAACTATTTTTTGTAGACACAGTAAAGTAACTAACCTATATTTGGCTTGATTAAGGCCTTACTTTGAGCCTTATGCAATTGACATAAAATAGTTATAGAAATTGTCAAATTTCATGACTACATTACATGACTATGAACGCGATGTTCATATGGATTGATAGATGTGTTTAATATTAATGAAACTTCACAATAACTTACTCGTATCTCTTTTATCAGAATCATGAATACGGCTATAAATTGTTCCTTAATTCCATGTGTTTGGCAGGAATATGGTGACACAGACTGGTACTATCAGCAATTAATGGAAACAGTATTAAGGTAATATATTAGAAACATACAATTACAAAGATTTACTTGAAGACATAATTTAACTGTTGATATCCGTGGTGAAGTGGTTTAGTATTGCACTGGATTTCAAAATACCGCACACTCCGGGGTCCTGGTTCGAATACCGTACGGGTCAATGTAGTCAAACAGCATTTCTATTTGTCTCGGTGTTTCTGGTGCCTTCCTTGCATGCATTTCATCTTACTTTGAGATAAAACAACTTATTTTGTCTACATTTATTTTATTTATATTCAAAATTCAATAAAGTAGCAGTTATTGAATTCTGAATTTAAAAATTTAATAAAAGATGGTTTCCTCAATTGACCCAACCAGGAATCGAACCCGCGACCCTTGCGTAGTAGGCGAAACACCGAACCTCTATACCAACCATTCAGGAACAACTCAACAATGTTTAAACTAAAACGAAATGAAAATCTATTGGAGCAGAAAAAATATTCATTGACGAATTCAGAAACATATTACTCCAAATTGAAATAGGGTAAGGGACGTTGTAATATTACGGGTAACTTTATATTGACTTCCTATATTAAGTTTTTGTCGTGAAGCGCCACCACTTCAATGGAATAGCTTCAACTCTTCTTCCTATGGGTGTGGCAGTACTCCTATGGTGAGAGGCAACCATAGGAGTACTGCCAGAAGAAAATGGATAGACCATATGACGACTATTTGGATCAGTGGTAGTAAACGCTGCTTCTGAGCCATGGGTCGCGGGTTCGATCTCCGCACAGTACAAATATTTGTGTGCATGAACATGTCTGTTTGTACTGGTCTGGGTGTTTTCTTTATATTATAATACTTATATATTTACAAAAAAAAGTATATAAGTAAGTTTATCGGTTGTCTAGTACCCCATACGACAGGGTACTTAATAGTAGCTTAATTTGGGACTAGATGGCTCTGTGTTGCCCAGTGAGGCATGTTTTAAAATATTTATTTATTATTATATTTATTTATAGCAGCGTCTCCTCTCCATCATTCGGCACACTTTGAACGCCAAGCTGCCTATCAAGCTTGGGGATTACGGCAAAATCGTTTTTGGAGGAACCACAAAACATGGGAAAAGGTTAGAAAGGCTGTCATGAGCCATTTGTATGAGAACGGATGTCGCCGCTTGCGCACCGCTACACATATACGAGTTCAAAGAACGCCAATCAAGCGAATTCTTTTGACGTCGCGCGACCAATAGGATCGCGCGACGTCTGTAGGATATAAAGGGAAAATCAATAACTTATGATTAGTATCGTAATGAATCTGTACTAATATTATAAAGCTGAATAGATTGTTTGTTTGTTTGTTTGTTTGTTTGTTTGTTTGTTTGAACGCGCTGATCTCAGGAAGTACTGGTCCGATTTCAAAAATTATTTTTGGGTTGGATAGTCCATTTATCGAGGAAGGTTTTAGGCTATATGACGTCACGCTGCAACCAATAAGAGCGAAGAATCAGTGAAATATGTTCCAAAAATAATCGCGATCATAATAACAGAAATATACGCGGACGAAGTCGCGGGCAACAGCTAGTGAATGAGATGTGCATCGCGTAAAAAAGGCGGCCATATCAAAAATTTTAGATTTTTGGCGGACATTTTCTAAGTGCTTTATCATGGCATTTTTGTACTGGGCTATACCAAAAGAAAAAATACGTCATTTGTTTTTTGTCTCGTAGATTGCTATATAAAATTTGGGAGGTGGTTAAAATTTTATCCTGTTTAATAAGAATATAGATAAAGAAGTATAGTCAGAAGAATATAGATACACAGTCCGATAAAATAATGACATCTAAAACTGTCCTTATTTGACTGATTGTCGTTGATTTTATGTCAATGTCAACTTTACAACCCGGCCGGATTAAGTCGGCATGCTATTGTATAGATGTTTATGTCATGTTGTGCTTATTCCATTGATATGGGTTGTATTAATAGTGCACCCTTATATCAACTTTTAGTTGGGAAACTTTTTTTACGCTGATTGTTTTTCTAGTTCATTTATAGTACAGGCAACGGCAGGTCAACCTACCTAAAAAGTTAAAGGACATTGAATTGATTTTCAACTTTAAGTCTTAACAAGTAGAGATCAATATCAATTGAGAAATTTTGACGTTTTGTGGTAAGTTGGACGTGCTGTTGTCTGTATGTACATCAATGTGTATAACAAAAGAAAACTCAGGATAAAAGGCTCATATTTATATGATAGGTTTGTGGACATTCAATCTACCCACCAAGTTGATTCCCGATAATCCATCAGAGAATTTGACTTGGTAAGCTTTGTCAATTAATCTGTCGATTTTTATTGTAGATAAGGGGAGCAAAAGGTAATGGAATTGTGGGTTTTAAGCAAAATTTCATTGTTCAACATTTGTGGTTGTTTATTAGAATATAATTAAGAAAATCTGCGAGCCCTTGCATCAAATCGGATGACTTCTTAAATTGAATGTATAAATTATGTCTCAGTAAGACATAAGAAATATTTAATAGAGTCACAATTAAATAGGCAAAGACAAAACTACAAAACAAGGCATTTAGAAGACGACACAAAATCTATTTTACAAAATTCAAGTTTAATAATAAAGCCACTTAGGTGCCTGCCTCAGCATGTGCTGTAACTACCCGTGGACCGTCAAATGATAAAATAACGAATTTATAAACATTACCAAGGTACTTACTTTATAATTTAAAAATTAGTGAAATATTTTTTTAACATTATCTTTGGTAAAATGCAAATGTTTTGTAAACTTATTGACTGCCTCAGGCGAAATTCGAACACACAACATATCATTAATCATGCTAAAAGACTTACCGGTACATAGGTATTATGAATCAAAAATAAAAAACGTCTCTATAAACAACAGAGCCATTGTTAAATTTCCTTTAGCCTCAGGCATGCAAAGATACTTTATATCTTTTCCAACCTTTCGTACCTTTCCATGACGGAAAGTAATTTAACTGGGAGACAACATTTAATACGTTGCTTTAGTATGACATACCAGTGTACAGATTTAAAACCAACGAAAAAAAGAGGTTATTTAGCTGTTCTGGCAAATTTCGTGCCGCCATTTATTGGCAATATTATCTAGTGGTTAGGTGGTGGTACCGGGCCAAGATCTTGGGGTTCTGGTCCTGGGTCGGGCAACAAATTTTATTACATTTCATCTTAAGTATTTAATAACATAACAAATTAAATAAAAAATTAAACCGACTTAAAAAAAAATCTGTTTAGTTGTTAGTAGTTAAAATAATATTGTAAGTACGTAAATAGGTTTTAAAATAAATCATTGTTCTCGTGTTATTAAGTACTTTTTAGTGAGTTTTTTTAAGTCGGTTTAATTTTTTATTTAAAAATAACTTATTTTTCTCTTTTTAGTGTTAAATAAATTACACAATTATTAATCCTCTGTTGACCGGAAACAGTACCTACATAAAAAAATGTGATGACGACTTCTAGATGAAAATGTATTTTTTAATAAACTCCCCTTCTCATCGCTATAGAATCTTAAGAATCATCCTCCAACTGCTAACTGCCTAGGAGTTTGACCTTCCATCATCAGCTCACGTGAATAACCTGAAGGAAGACAACTATCTGACTATACGCACCTATAATATTTAAAATAATCCTCCTACTCCTAACCGTTAAGGAGTTGTACTTTCCATCATCAGCTCATCAACCTAAAATGATGAGTACCAGACGCAAATACTGAAAAGCCTTAAGAAAGATATGCAAAAACGTAATACGTGCTTATAAAATTTGAAGGTTTCCCTCGACTTCTCCGGATTCCACCATCAGATCATGACTTCGTTAAAATGGAACCACATAGGAAGCACCAGCTTTAAAACAAAAAAGATTTTTTTAAATCCGTTCAACCAGTCGAAAGTTCAAACATAAAAAAAAACAAAAAAATACAGTCGAATTGAGAACCTCCTCCTTTTTTTGGAAGTCGGTTAAAAAGAGACAAAATCTTCCGTTTATAACACTATGACCATTTAAATGATTTTTCTACTAAGTTTCTCATAGAAAAAGAGAAGTACCCCTTCTATTTTGTCGGTTTATAACTAAAATAGCAGAGCTTTCCTCACAAATCGCTTATTACCATTACATATTATGTCTATGTATAAGGGTAGTACGCTTACTAATATTTATATTATCGGTGCTAATATGATAAATGCGAAAGTTACTCTATCTGTCTGTCTATAACGCTTTCACGCCTGTTTAGGCAAACTATCTAACCGATTTTGATGAAATTTGAAACAAAGACAAATTAAAACTTGAGAAAGTTCAAAAGCTGTTTTGTATCCCACTGCTGGGCATAGTTACTACCCGTACGATATAATGTGTCGTTTACGCCGGGGCAAAAAGGTAATATTTAATAATAATAATATTAATAAAATGATAACATTCAGTATAGTATTAGGTCAACCTATCTTAAATTCGCACGCGGCATCACAAAATTTGCATATGTGAGTGAAAGAGATGGAAATAATCCCCTAATCTGTATTTCTATAGGAGGCTTAACCAAAGCAAAAACAAAAACCATGAAAATCCGAATGCGTTTTGAAAAAGTTATGCGGCTTGATGTTGGTAGTACCATTATCAAATTAAAAAAAACGTGGCATTAGGAAATGACCTTGCTACTTAAAACTAATGAATTGTATGAAATACCAACATTAAAATATTGAATAAAATACTTTCCATTTCCAATTACAATAACTCAGTAGTCATATTCCGAAACCCTATACTACATGTTGTTAAGTAAAACGATGGATACAGTAAAATCAATGAAGTCATACACCTCCTTGAATGAAATTACGACTGCTTCATGGACCCGAACCTACAACCTTTCGCTTACCAGATGCCTTACTCTGCAACACGAAGCTCGTATTCACGGATATATCTGTCTCTTTCAGATAGTATGAGTTCGGTATGAGTGATAGGGACAGATGGATTCGAATATACGGACATAGTGTTGTGGAGTAAGGCCTCAGGCGACGGCTCTAAGCCACATTAGCGTCTTTCGAGTGTCGACGTCGCGGCAGTGTCCAATCAGCGACAAGTAAATGCCGCTGCGCAAGCGTTACGTGGACACTGATATGGATGCGGCCACGACGCGACGTCGATGCTCGAAAGACGCTAGTGTGAAGGGTCTCTAACCAATGAGTAACAGAGTCATTGTGTGGACCCCAATTTTAATAACTATTTTAAACAAGAAACAACGAAGGTACCACAAACACCCAGACCCGAGAAAATGTAGAAAAAACACTTTTTTCTACATTGACCCGTCTAGGAATCGAAACCGGGACCTCGGAGCAGGCGACACCTTGAAAACCGGTGTGTACGCCACTATGACACGGAGGTCGTCAAAGTTGTACCTATCGACGAAAGCGCTATTCTTTTAGGCGCATTTTACGGCACCCACAGAAAGAAAATGGTTCTATTATTTTTGCGTGCCAGCATCACACGGGTTTACCTAAGTCCCGCCTAAGGCAAGAAAAAAAAGGAATATTTATTTTTATTTATTTAAACTTTATTGCACACATTTACGAAACAAATGTAAAAAAGGTGCACTTAATGCCCTGCGGCATTCTCTGCCAGTCGACCATTGGGCTAAACAGAAATGTTTTGTGGGCGGTGCAACAGATAAGAATAAAACAAATATTTAAAAACAATGTAATACATAAATACAATATATAAATAAATGCAACATATGAATGGGTTGGGTGTTTGTGGTACGTTCGTTCGTTGTTTCTGGTTTCCAAAATACGAATGCTTTAAATAGTTATTCAAATTGGGATTAGAACAATGTATGTGATGTTGAATAGATACAATATTTACCTAAATTATATATATTTATAAAATATTCAATGTCCATCAGCAATTTAATTACTTTAAAAACAATTTTAAAATGTTATCGCCTCCCTATTCAAACTTCTACTACCATTTTCACTACATTTTGAGGATGAATTCTGAAATAAAAACTTTCATACGTCCTTTCTCGGGATTTAAAGTATCTCTTCTAACGAATTTCATTTGAATCGGTTTTGTTGTTTTTGTTGTACAGACAGGGCAGGTCAACCTACCCAAAAAGTTAAAGGTCATTGAATTGATTTTCAACTTTAAGTGCAACAAGTACAGGATGAAATTTTAACCACCTTCCAAATTTTAATATATCTACGAGACAAAAAACAAATGACATATTTTTTCTTCTGGTATAGCCCAGTACAAAAATGTCAAGATAAAGCACTTGGAAAATGTCCGCTGAAAATTGTCGCCTAGCAACACTTTTTTTACGCGATTCGCATCTCATTTATTCATTACGATACTTTTCATACGTTTTTGATTTTCCCTTTATACCTTATCAGGCCTAGGACCGTAAAAATTAAAAACTATATTGCGAAAAATATTTTCGGGTGAAGGCATGATTTACATTTTTTACTTCATAAATGGGCTCTAAATACGATACCGAACGCCTATAAAAATTTTGGAAAGTGGTTAAAATTTCACCCTGTATAGATTAATATCAATTGAGGAAATTTGACGTTTTGTGGTAGGTTGACGTGCTGTTGTCTGTACATACAGACAAAATACAAATGTCTTTTTTAAATATTAGTGTAGATAAAAATTGTTTTCGCTTGACCTTAAGTTACAATACATTTTAGTAGGACATACAATTTTGTTTATAAAAACACAAATTTTGCTTCAATCTTGTCAATTTTACCCTGTATTATACTGAACATTAAGAGGAAACACAAGGGCCGTTTTTCCATACAAACGTAGTCCCCTGTTTCCTCCCTGGATAAAGCCAGTAGAGCAATAATTTTTGTTACAAAAATTCATGGTCACTATTAGCATGTTTCTATGTTTTCTGTTTATTCAAAAATTTATTAATAAAAAAGATAATTATGAGCCCTCAAAAATCAAAAAATTCGCCAGATTTTCCGCTGTGTTCAAACATCCAGAAAACAAATTTGGCTAAATTTTAGAAAAAACATACGAACACGGTCAAAGCCTTTCTTTAATTTTTAATGAAAAAAGTATTTAAATCGGTCTAGTCTTGGAAAAGTAATCGGGGGACTATGAAACGTTGATTTGGTGTGCTTTTAGTAGGTATTTTCGGTCCAAGAAGCAGTTGTCTCTATTACACTCTGCGGTGAAGGCGTTTGGCACTGCGCGACAGCAATAGATTTCACAAATACCTATTTTTCAATTCTCTCGCCCGTAGTGTTTCCTCTTAAGAGCTTGGCTTTGATTCGTAAATACACTGCTATTAAATCATCAAATAGAAACTAAACGAGCATTTGCCAACTAAAGTGCACTCTATCAATTTACATTTCAATGTTGTGTTTACTTTGTGTAAACAGAAATTAATGTAAAGTACAGTGCACTTCTGTCTGGGTATACATTTTTAGTGCAATATCGCTCATATTCCAAATAAATAAGATACTCCAGTGTTTACCGTGATGTGTTGTCGTCTGTACAATCACAGAATCAATATGTAGCAGATTCAAGCCCCTTTAATTTTGCCGGGTCATGACTTGTATTATTGCACAGAAATATATTATAGGTATCAACCGGGTTCAGCCAACAAAAAGTTTCGAATTTTCGAACATTGCTCGGGTTTGTGATCACCAACCCGCATTTGGCAAGCTTGGTGATTATGCCAGTACCCATCATTGATGTGGTAACTTCCCTGCAGTGGGATGATTATAGGCTGTTCCTTTTTTTATTTTATATCTAATACAAGAATTTACCAACTTTAAATTAGGAATCGATAGATACTCGTAGACGGAATACTTTTAGCAAAAAATAAAAGTTTTCTAAATTGACTTTGGCTTTGGTAAGAATGTTAGGATATAGTCGTTCTTCGGAACACAAGTTATGCCGTTGGCCCTGGCTACAGTCATAATAACAAGAAGGCATAGGTATATTGGAGATACTAAAATGTTCATTAGAACGAGACCGATCGCAATTAACGAAGAAAAGCAGCGCAAATATGTTTCTGAATAGAATATCTACTAAGAATCTACTGAGTTCTTTCAAAGCTATGTATTGAATGTGAAAAGAGTTGGAGACATAATATGGAATAATTCCGCTTTTGTCAGCCTCTCAGATCATATATATAAATAGGTATGAAATGGGGGCGTGGCGCGTGCGAATCCAATATGGGCAAACGGAACTATTGCACACCGCGGCGAAATATTTAATGAAAACATCCATGTAACGATAATTGTATCGGCACAATATACATTGAAGGCTTAATACTAATTAGCTGTATTGTGAGCACTATGCGACTGCGCAATGTATCGAGGTTTAGTCAAAGCGTTCACTGCCCGACGTGTGCGTCGCGACCACACTTTGTAGCGACACACTAATTTGCACACACCAAATGATGCATTGTGTAAGCGAGTTAGTGGTAGCCGCTGTGATTGGGTCCATGTTTGTGTGCGCACCAATGAGTGTTGTGAATTGATATAGTGTGATCCTCATGCTTACAACAGTGTTATTGTAGTTGCGTTGCACACATAAATAATTCGGAGGCACGGGTTCGCTAAGGATTTACGAGTAATTTCATATCTCCTTCTTTATATGATCTGAGGTCAGCCTAGTGTACCTTACAAGGAAAAAAAAATAGAACCAATGGCCGTTGGGACAAAAAGTTTCTGGAATAGCGACCGAGCACCAGCGACAATCTAGTGAAGGTCACGGTAAGTAGATGGCACGAAGATATTTAGGGGCCGATGACTAGCTGTGGCCAGCTAAGAAGATGATGATTATGATGATAATGATGGATAATCGATCACTGCTTTCCTTCTAAACATATTCTACATGAATGAATCCCCACGAACGTATACTGCAAACTGACGGTATGCACAATCTTACGGTGACATATGAAGTCAATATCTTATGACTATGTCAAGAAGAGACTTGATAGGTACCGCACCGCAATCAAACCGCTACACGAACGCACATAAGGCATTGCTTAAAAATCTCAAAATAGTGAACATACTTCTCCACATATTATGGAATTTTAACCAAAAAGAGTTATTTGAACTAGACTGAAGGTATCACTTAACGTAGGTAGTCATCGATCAGCTAATATTATTATACTCTTACAACATTGTTCAACGGTGTACTAAACTCAGGATTAAATATATGACCGGCCTAAGCTCGATATTAATAAGAACGTCGATTTTAAATCCATAAATTTCAAAAATCTTTTATGTTAATTATAAATGCCAAATCATCATTCTCTTTGCCATTTTCCCAGTTTATCTAGGGTCGGCGCAGTATGTTTTTCTGTTCCACACCATTCTATCACTCGTCACTGAATCATCCACACCTTTCACACTCATATCTTGTTTCACACAGTCCATCCATCTCTTTCTCGGTCGCCCTCTTCCCTTCCAGCCTTCCACATTCATACTCATCACTCTTTTAGTTACATGACCTTCTTCCCTTCTCATTACATGACCATACCAAGACAGACGATGCCCCACCATCTTCTCGGTAACCGGTGCCACTTTCAGACTTCCTCGTATATATTCATTCCTTATCTTATCCATTCTTGTAACCCCACACATCCATCTTAACATTCTCATTTCTGCTACATGCATTCGCTTCTATTCTTTTACATACAATTATAAATGCCAAATATTAATTATAAATGTCAAGTAAAACTGACCTTTTCATGCCTTTTTTTAATTTTTAGTTTTTGGTTTGGTGGTGTTGTTTTTTTAATCGAGCAATGTTGACATATACACGGAAAGAAACAAAACACTACACAAGTACTCACTGTGGAAGAAATACGCCAGATCTAGCGATGTAGGTATTCATTGAGCCAACAAAAAAATAACAAAAGTAACACAATTACTACTTACTTTCTCATCAGATCTATCAGGAAGTAAGCCAGGTCTTTGAACCCCACCGGGCCGGTGCGAACCATCATGAAGAACTCGTCTTCGCATGTCTGTTTCGGCTTCACGAAGTCAAACGTGAAACCGCCAGTGGTGATAAGAGGCGTGCCAGTCCTGCCAAGGAACTTGGTGATTCTCGCCACAGAAGCTGGGAACAAAAAGTTTGGATTATGTATTGGAATTGTAGGTACGAGTAAAAGTAGTAAAGGCCTATAATCATCCTACTGCAGGGCAAAGGCCTCCATCATTGAACTCGAATTACCATAGCAATGATGGGTACAGGCATAATCACCACGCTTGCCAGATGCGGTTTGGTGATCACGAACCTGAGCAATGTTCGAAAATCATATTTTTTTGCTCGACCCGGTGATTAAACCCGGGACCCCGTGATCCGGTATTTAAACCACTAGACTAACAGGGCGTTAGGCGTAGGTACGAGTGAAGTGTCGTAAATAGTGAGTAATATTAATAACAACTAGCTGTTCCCCGCGACTTCGTACGCGTCAATTTCTGTTTTTATGATTATTTTTGTAACATTTTTCACTGATGCTTCGCTCCTATTGGTCGCAGCGTGATGTTATATAGCCTAAAGCCTTCCTCAGTTGAAATCAAAATCGTTTTATTTCTGCAAATAGGCCCCAGGAGGCGCTTTTACACGTCCCAATATTTAAACCTACCACTGCTTCGGGACAAGTCTGGGCTAGTGCCGAGAAGAAGCAGCGCAAGTAACTCGGTCACTATTGTCAGCACCTCGATACATGGACTATCCAACACAAAAATAAAAATAATAATTTTTCAAATCGAACCAGTACTTCCAGAGATTAGCGCGTTCAAACAAACAAACAAACTCTTCAGCTTTATAATATTAGTATAGATTTCTCATCCAGCTTAATAAAACTTAAATTATCTAAATTTGGTTGCGTAGCTGTTTGGTCATATTGTAACACGTCGTTACATTTTTTGCATTTATTTTGTTTCAACAGCTCGTGCGCAGCTAAGGATTTTTACTGGTAACGCCATCTATCCGGCTGATGGAACACTATATGGTGCATCTTTGTGTCTGTCATCCCACAATTCCTTTCTTTATCTAATAATTTGAATGTTATTTTTTTATATTATTACATTAATAGGCAAATGTCTATTTGTGTTGATTTTTTTTAAGTAGTTTTCTACTCTTTCAGGGCTGAGCAGTTTTCTGCGTTATTTTGGCTTTATGTGTCAGTCAAGTCAAGTGGTTCCAAGTCGTGAATGCAAAGAATTAAAAAATAAAACTGGCTTGTCATAGAGGGGAGAGGTTGGATTGGATATATAAGCGGATGCCATTTGGTGGCCAGTCTTTTTTACCACGCTTCCTGAATTTTGATTTTTCTGGCTTTGTTCACGAAAAAGTAAATTTTTAATGGCGGTCAAGCGTGCCAAATGCCTGTAGGCATGTAAAGCCAAAGGGCTAACCTTTTTTTTTTGTTCTCTCTTCAATTTGTCTCCTCATGGACTAACATTTTTTATAGTTTCCTTGAAGGATAAAATTTACATGATGCATCGCCTCATCTTGGTGATTGTTGCTGCACTTTTATGGGCTTGAAATATCGCCCTCCTCGCTCCTAGCTACTAGGACATACTCCTGCATCCTGCGCGCATGTGCTCCAGGGACGGAGGGATATGTGTGGTTCTCCACGGTGATGTTATAATTTATTATCGGTGACATGATCTAATAACATGCTACTAGGTATTTATGAACATTTATTCTTTTGATAGTTTTCATGCATTGGTGATACTCCTCAGCTCATAGGTTAGGCCAACCTTAGTTTTAGTCAGACGTGAGTGAAGGAATTCCTGCTTCTCAGCTTTCCTTCACTAAATCTGAGAATTTAAGCTTATAGTTAAGCACACAACTTTTGTTTAATTGCATAGTGGTAATTAGTTCTTAACTCTAATGTAAGTGTAATGTATGTAGCTCATGTATGTGCATCAATCAATAATTTTCTATATTAAACATATAAATAAACAAGGGGAGACAAATTGAAAATAACTTGTTTTCTTTTCTATCTTTAATTCTTTAATTAACTCTTTCTTGCTTCTGAGTTAAAGCAAGTGGCGCCCTCCACAGTTTCTTAGTACATTTCTCCGAGCGCTGAAGAAGAACCCACGAGCTCATATCTCTAAAAACACACCCAACATCTTAGCTTGTTTCATTGGCGCCTCAACGGGTAGGCCTCTTTTAGAGATTTGTACTTGGAAGCTGTGTTTTTTTTAATTTGTCTCAACTTAGGTTACTAATTTAATTTTGTAATCATGTCTCTTTCTTTAGATATTAATTATCTTAGTAAAAACGAACTTTTATATGAAATTCGTGTTAAGGGCCTTGAAGTATCAGATGATACTACTGTCGATGAGCTGAGGAAGTTATTGCGTTCTGGTAAGGGTATCACCAATCAGGAATTAAGCAATAAGTTTTTATTTTCTTTAGACTCTGCTAATGAGCTGAATATTTGTGAATTAAAATATAATGAAGTGTTGAATACCAACCATGCTGGTTGTATCAAAAAGTGTTGTTCTATATTAACTCATGTTATACTAAGACTTGAGCGAGTGAGTGTCACCAGTGAGGAACACAGGGCACTTAAAATTAGCTTGCTTGCTAATGCCTTTTAACTTCTTAACAATATTAAGTGCGGAACCACATCATCTAGTGTTGTGTCTGAACCTATTCCTTCGGTATCTGTAGGAACTCAACCTCTAATTATTCAATCCCTTGGTGATGAGGTTAATCATCAAAATTCATGTTCGAATGTTAATTCTAAGCCTGTGCTCAATCAAATTTTAAAATGGAATTTGAATTTTAGTGGAGATACACCAGTCCATGATTTCATCATTAAACTTACAGATTACATTAAGTCTTCTAGAATTTCTGATAATGATTTCTTAGATAATGCTATTTACGTTTTGTCAGGCGAGGCTTTAATTTGGTTCAAGTCCATTCAAAATTCTATTACCACTTGTGTTCAATTTTTGAATTTATTAAAACTTGAGTTTCAATCTGTTGAATGTGAGCGCTCCTTATTGAACCAAATTAGGTCACGGCTACAACAGCCCAAAGAAAAAATTAGAACTTTTATTAACACTATGAGATATTTATTTACTCAACTTTCTGTGCCTTTGTCTGAGAAGGAACAACTTGATATTATTATAACTAATATGAATCCTTTCTATATATCTCGTTTATCTTTAACTAATGTTTACTCTATTGATCATTTAAAGGAGCTTTGTGCCAATTTGGAAATTTTCAAGCATAGGTGTGAGTACAGGGGTTATCTCAATCCTGGTCCTGAGGTCATTATTTCTGAACTCCTAAAACCTAAGACTTCTCTCATTGGTAACTCACGAGTAAACTCTGTAATGGTGAAGTGTTTAAAGTGTGATGGTGCACATCACTACAGAGATTGCGATGTGTATGTCGGTCTACATTGTTTCAGATGCAAGAAGGTTGGGGTGATGACTAGAGATTGTCCTTGTTCAAAAAACTCTTGAACCGGTCAGGAGTATGTACAGGTTTCCGTGTTTCCTTCCGCAAGGGATATACTTCTGACCAGGAATGGGAAAATCATTTAGGGTTTGTCACCTCATTTTCTAAGGGGGAGTCTTTAACCGTCAACCCATTGTTTGATCATTGTTCTGATAATGTTCGTCCTTTCATAAGTGTAGGCATTTTGGGCTTACAATGCAACGCCTTGGCCGACAGTGGAGCGTCGGTTTCAGTTATCAGTACTAGGGCCGTGTCAACACTTTCTGAACTAGGATTGGCCCTGGAGGTGGCACATTGTCACAATAATCTGTTAGTAGGAAATGACGCTCAACTAGACGTCATTGGCAGGATTGTCCTACCCATTTCCTTTTCAAATAAGATAAACTTTATTAATTTCTATGTGTGTGAAGATATAAACATGCCAATAATTCTAGGGGCCGATTTTCTTCGTTCCTTCAACTTATGTAAGGACATATTTGATGTAGAGTCTCGTGATCAGGGTTTCTCTTTAAATCTATTAAATGACAATTCTGTGCATTTGCATGAATTGGATGACTTATGCACTCAGCAAAAGGATACTTTACTTAAAACAATAGCTCTTTATAAGACTATTGCAGCCAGAGACGGCATTCTGGGCTTCACCTCGCTGGAGGAGCACACAATTGATACTGGCGATCATCCACCCATAAAGCAAAGGTACTATCCCATACCTTATCATCTACGTGAATATGTCAAACAGGAAGTGGAGAGCATGCTGAAAATGGGCATAATCGAAAAGTCTAACTCTGCTTGGAACAGTCCAATTGTGCTTGTGCCTAAATCGTCTGGTGAGCTTAGGATGTGCCTTGATAGTCGTAAATTAAATAGTGTCACTAAGGTGGACACCTATCCCATGCCTCTCATTCAGGAAATATTGGATTCCTTGAACAATGCAAAATTTATGTCATCAATTGATTTGAAATCTGCCTTTTTTCAATTGAATTTAGATGGAGCTTCCCGTGAGAAGACTTGTTTCTCGGTTCCAGGCTTAGGCTCGTTTCAGTATCGTAGAGTGCCATTTGGTCTTGTAAATGCAACGGCCAGGATGATGAGATTAATGGATAAGGTTTTTGGACCTGAGTTTTCCGGTGAAGTCTTTTATTATGTCGATGATGTGATTTTGATCAGTGAAAGTTTCAATGATCATATAATCCTGCTCAAAAGGGTATTTAAGCGCCTGAAGGAAGCTGGTTTAACCATCAACTTTGAAAAATCCGTTTTCTGTCGTTCTTCTCTTAAGTTTTTGGGTTTTGTTGTCGATAGGCGAGGTCTTCGCACCGATAGTGACAAGGTGAGGTCAATAGTTGAATATCCTATTCCTAAGTCGCAAAAGGAGATCCGCAGGTTCATTGGTATGGTCTCCTGGTATAGAAGGTTTATTGAGGATTTTTCCACTGTGATAGCACCTTTAAGTAAACTGACTCGCAAATTGCCAAAAGGTCAAGATTTTATTGTGAATGAGGACGCTGTACTTGCGTTTGAAAAAGTGAAAAGTCTTTTGATTTCTGCACCCATTTTGTGTGTTCCAAGGTTTGATCGGCCTTTCATCATTAGTTCTGATGCATCTGACGTTGGTCTGGGCTGTTGCCTGTCACAGATAGATGATGAAGGAGCCGAACATCCTGTGGCTTTCGCTAGTAGGACACTATCAAGAACTGAGAAAAATCACTCCACAACAGAGAAGGAGCTGAATGCTCTGATGTTTGCCCTTGAGAAGTTTAGAGGTTACATCGATGGATCGCCTTTTCAGACAAAAGTCTACACAGACCATAGCAGTCTAAAATGGTTGACTGGTCTGAAGTCTCCATCTGGTCGATTGTCCCGTTGGGCCTTGAGAATCTCTTAATTTAATTTTTCTATTGAATATAGGAAAGGTAGCGAGAATCAGGTCGCTGATGCACTCTCTCGTGCCCCAGTGGTGGGATTGCTGTCTGAAGATCACAATGTTGTAGATCCTTGGTATCTAGTTCTAAAGCGCAAGATTACTCAGCATCCAGAGAGATATCCAGACTGTAGAATTGTTAATGGCAGTGTCTATAAACGTATACGTTCATCGAACCCTTTGCTGCTCGAGTTCGAGTGGAAGCGAGTGGTTCCCTTAGAGCAAAGGGCTGATGTGTTGAGACAGTCTCATGATAGTCCAGACGCAGCTCATTTGGGAGTTTTTAAAACTTTAAGGCGAGTTTCACAGTCGTACTATTGGCCCGAGATGGTCAAGGACATTAAAAAATATGTTAAGAATTGTGAGATATGTTTAGCTTACAAGAGTACAAATTTGCCTTTGCCAGGTCTTATGCAGAATCCGAAAAAGGTTCAGCGCCCTTTTCAAGTTCTTTCAACTGATCTTCTTGGCCCATTGCCAAGGAGTAAGGAAGGTTTTAAGTTTATTCTAGTTGTTTCAGATTATTTCACAAAATACACGTGCTTATTTCCTTTGAGGAATTCTCTGGCTAAGACTGTTGTCAAGTACATTGAAAATTATGTCATCATGAGGTTCGGTGTGCCTCAGTGCATAATCATGGACAACGGGCCACAGTTCATTTCTAGGGAGATGCAGAGTTTAAGAGATAAATATAAGATACCTAATTTTTTTTTTAATTGTAGATTTACACCTCAGAATAATCCTGCTGAGCGTGTTAATAGGGTTTTAGTTACTGCCATATCTTCATATGTGGGGAAAAATCATCGCACCTGGGCGGATGAAATTCACAAAATAGAGTTTGCCATCAACACTTCTGTACATGAGGTAACTAAGCATACCCCATACTTCTTAAACCATGGTAGGGAAGCCGTTCTGGTGGGGGATTGGTATCAACCCAGAGGCGATGAGGACTTCACCCTGGAATTTTCTGATCGCTCCCGCTGTGCGAATCTACCTTTAGAGTTGAAGGGAGTGTTCGACAAGGTTCAATCCCACATGAAGAGGTCCTACGAGCACAACAAGACCTTTTACAACAGGACTCGCAGACACGTAGACTATCAAGTAGGACAGACCGTGTGGAAGCGGGAATTCCCTTTGTCGAATGCTAGTAAATATTTCACTCAAAAATTTGCTCCTAAGTTTCGCAAATGCGTAATTGCTAAGAAGGTTTCGTCAGTCGTCTATGAACTCTGTGACTTTCATTCCAGGAAGCCTTTAGGAACGTGGCATGTTAAGGACATTTTGAAGTCGCACCCGTCGTGAGATCGTGGAAGTCTGGACCCAAATGTTACATTCTCTGTTGTTCATAATTCTTATATTATTAGTTTAATTTTCTATCCTTTTTTCTCTTTTTCTTTAGTGGGGATGT
This sequence comes from Anania crocealis, assembly GCA_949315895.1. NCBI lineage: Eukaryota > Metazoa > Arthropoda > Insecta > Lepidoptera > Crambidae > Anania > Anania crocealis. The sequence continues at coordinate 13,113,886 of OX438869.1, forward strand.
ATTGTAACACGTCGTTACATTTTTTGCATTTATTTTGTTTCAACAGCTCGTGCGCAGCTAAGGATTTTTACTGGTAACGCCATCTATCCGGCTGATGGAACACTATATGGTGCATCTTTGTGTCTGTCATCCCACAATTCCTTTCTTTATCTAATAATTTGAATGTTATTTTTTTATATTATTACATTAATAGGCAAATGTCTATTTGTGTTGATTTTTTTTAAGTAGTTTTCTACTCTTTCAGGGCTGAGCAGTTTTCTGCGTTATTTTGGCTTTATGTGTCAGTCAAGTCAAGTGGTTCCAAGTCGTGAATGCAAAGAATTAAAAAATAAAACTGGCTTGTCATAGAGGGGAGAGGTTGGATTGGATATATAAGCGGATGCCATTTGGTGGCCAGTCTTTTTTACCACGCTTCCTGAATTTTGATTTTTCTGGCTTTGTTCACGAAAAAGTAAATTTTTAATGGCGGTCAAGCGTGCCAAATGCCTGTAGGCATGTAAAGCCAAAGGGCTAACCTTTTTTTTTTGTTCTCTCTTCAATTTGTCTCCTCATGGACTAACATTTTTTATAGTTTCCTTGAAGGATAAAATTTACATGATGCATCGCCTCATCTTGGTGATTGTTGCTGCACTTTTATGGGCTTGAAATATCGCCCTCCTCGCTCCTAGCTACTAGGACATACTCCTGCATCCTGCGCGCATGTGCTCCAGGGACGGAGGGATATGTGTGGTTCTCCACGGTGATGTTATAATTTATTATCGGTGACATGATCTAATAACATGCTACTAGGTATTTATGAACATTTATTCTTTTGATAGTTTTCATGCATTGGTGATACTCCTCAGCTCATAGGTTAGGCCAACCTTAGTTTTAGTCAGACGTGAGTGAAGGAATTCCTGCTTCTCAGCTTTCCTTCACTAAATCTGAGAATTTAAGCTTATAGTTAAGCACACAACTTTTGTTTAATTGCATAGTGGTAATTAGTTCTTAACTCTAATGTAAGTGTAATGTATGTAGCTCATGTATGTGCATCAATCAATAATTTTCTATATTAAACATATAAATAAACAAGGGGAGACAAATTGAAAATAACTTGTTTTCTTTTCTATCTTTAATTCTTTAATTAACTCTTTCTTGCTTCTGAGTTAAAGCAAGTGGCGCCCTCCACAGTTTCTTAGTACAGTTCTCCGAGCGCTGAAGAAGAACCCACGAGCTCATATCTCTAAAAACACACCCAACATCTTAGCTTGTTTCAATATCTTAAATACATATCTGTAGAAATCTTCTCCTATATAAATTATACCGTAACAAACAAACGCTAAAGCGTCAGAAGCAATACTCGCACCTACAGCTACGCTCTGTGTGAGATAATTTCCAAGAATTGTTTACGTTCATCAAAACAAGTACGCTTTAATGAATAAAGTCATAGTTAGTCCATTCGATAGTCATGTTATATTTCCACTAATTGATATCAGAAATAAAATACACACACACGCGCATGCAGGTAAGCACACATTTGCACACAAACATAAACGAACATGCATGTAGAATTCGGATAATGCTATTGTATGAGATATTTCCCATTTTGAATATTTTCAACGAGACCTGTTTTGTAATGGATATTCGTGGTCAAAGGTGTAAAAGTAACGAAATATTGCGTACCCGTATGGACTCGTTACTCGGACAAAAAGTACTCGTTACTTTCGTATCGTTACGTTACTCGTTATTTTTGATACCTCATTAATAACACAGTGAGGAACAACAAATCGAGTCGTATTTCGTACGTGATATCATACATAAATATGATATCACGGATTCGCATCAATCGTAATATGTAGATGAAATACTTCTAAATTACAAAATAAAGGTGCGTTTTTGTTATTTTTTTTCAATTTATTAACCGAATAAGGCATTTCATGAAACATGCGATCGGCAAACGTTACAATATACGCATCAACGGTTCTTTCACGACCTAATACGGAAAATACGAGTAACGAAATGCATTCGTGAGTAACGATTCGTTACTCGGTACTACATGGAGTACCCGTTACTCAGTACCGAATACATACGGTTTGTTACAGCTCTAGTGACCGTACATTTCAAGAGTTAACAGAAACACATTAATAATTTATAAGATCTAGAACTTTAAAGAGCTTTACGAGTTCTTCTAATTGTTTTAAAACTTTTGAAAAGCAGGCACCGTTGGATTAAAGAATAGATTTGTAATTTTGATATCCCAGGAACCCGTTGCGGAGACGAGCTTACGAGTTGAAATACAGAGTCTAGTATATGAACATGCACGATGCATGCGAATGCGATTTCATGCGAGTCCACTTTATATAAAATCATAATAGTCACAGGGTATCGGGATAAAAATGATCCCGTGACAGATATAGGTACCTAATGGTAATTTGTTTTAATCTTTAATTTAAAACTACTTTTACGGAAAATTAGAAAATGTTTACGAAAAAATTAACATAATATGACGATACGAAGATCCCTGGGTCGGCTTGAGGACATAATAAATAGTACTACTAGTAACCAATCCTCGTACACTATCTTTCCATAATCCAAAAGTGAGAAGGATCAAAGAATTCCGTGTATTCAACACACAAAAAGTTACTACCAAGATAATAATATCCTTTCCATTCTTTTCTCGAAACAGAAATGCTAACCTAGTTTAGAGTTCAAAGGGAGGACACCATCTGTGCTATTGTGAGTTGTGCCTACGTGATCCGACCAAATCTTTGAACGGCCTTATCTTAGGGTGTGTTTTCACTTATGTGAAAAACATTATAAGAAGCATCGTTAACTATACAGACTTATGAATAATATATATTTCTGAGGGTGACAGTCTGTTAGATTCAGAAACAAACGATGAACTAATACTAGTAAAAATTAGTTTAATTTCTGCAAATAGGTCCTTACAGGCGCATTTACACGTCCCAATATTTAAACCTACCACTGCTTCGGGACAAAATATGGGCTAGAACCGAGAAGAAGGAGCGCAAGAAACTCGGTCAGTCGGTCACAATAGCTACCTACTATAATCTCAAGATATCTTGAGACAACATTAAATATTTTGTGATGCATTTAAACCTCCTTAAATAAAAATAAGATTTCTTAAGCTCACATTCTGATTAAGAAACTAAAACAGAAACTACCTACTATAATCTAAATGCACCATTACGAGACGGATGACCACACTTTATTTCCATACACACTTCAGGCAACAGTTAATGCTGAAAAATACCGTCGCAAATGTCCTTGAATAACTTAAGGACATTGTATACAAGAAGCTAAGAGCGTTTAAAGGAAAAAGTAAACAAATTTCTTGATCGGAGTTGGTTTGAAACATGCTTTGTTTATTTATGGAGTATGTCAAAAAGGAAAATTTTATAACACATCATGGCCAGCCTATTTTTGTCCACTGTATTACACGTAAAACATGTTTTTTTATTCTAAAAGTATCTGACTGTAATTATACTTTACAATATACGAGTATTTCGATGTGTTTTGGAATAAAGGTATAATAAGGCTTCCAGTAAAAATTACATTAAAACTAAAAATAAAAAAAAATGGAAGATTATCAAGTCATTTGTGCAATAAGGGGTAGACCCTTCAAAGGTCAAATTAATCCCCACATTATGTTTTTTTAACGTTTGACGAATTTATCTGACTTTACGCGACACCAAAAGGCAAATTTGCTAGGTATAATGGAGAAATTCTAAGCAAGTATGATGTGGATAATCCCTATTATATGTTGGTTTGAAAAAAAAAGAGTACTACCAGAGCGAGACGAGCTGATATACATTTTCTCCGTAATAAGCCACACTGCGATAGCCAAATCGCCAGCCAAATGCGGAAAATATAGCAACCTTCTCTTTAAAAGGTGCTGAATATTAGCAGGGCCTAATGTGGACTGAAAAAGTTGATTATTAGGCTTTTATTGTACTTAATTACTTTTAGAATTTTAATAGTTTGAGCGAAATGTAACCCCTTTTATTATGTACAAATACCTTGATTAAATCTTAATTCACAAGGCTTGTATTCTGGCGACAGAACCCTAATGCTTTTCGGCTCATACAGTCCCAAATCCTGAAGTTTTCCGCAGTTTTTCTTCACTACCTAAATACCCTTCGGCCTCTATTTATCCGATAAGAGACTTTTCTATCTTAAGTTACTTGCGTTTTCTAAGTACTAACTTTATGAGTAAATTCCATTTAAAGAAACATTATTGAATTACTTGAATGAACATGTAGACCATATAAGGTTTCAGCTGGGCGTAGCTTCCCATCCTCGATTTAAGACAAAAAAAAGGTTATTCTTTTAACTTTATATAATGAGCATCATCAACTAAAGTAGTCCAGTTCTGTACATATCCTCTCCAAAGGAGGATCTCGTCATAATCGCGACGCGTGGCAGGAGGTGAATGGCAGGAAGAAGGCGCTGCTGTCCGCTGTTTCTTCTCGCTGTTCCTTAGCCGCTTCTTACGATACCCATGGAAAGGAATAGGATAGCGCTTTTTCATGTGCCGGCACCACAACCACCATGTTAATCGAGTTCATTGTTTTGGTTTTGTTCGATAATATCCTTAAGTTGGTTCCTTCTATTTCTATACTACAAAACTAAAGACGCAATCTTATGCAATTGTAAAATGTTTAACATTTGTAAAAAACTTCGATGTTCGAATATAATTCGAACGAAGCACAGTTTGTTTAATGAATACTCGGAAACACATACTCGAAATAGTTCTATGGAACAACACTCGAACACCTTAAATGCTACGGCCCTATAGAAGTCATAATAGTTGGCACGTAGATTTGCGGGTTGTAATGAAACGGTTAAAGTTACGCTTTTCAAAGCTTATTGCCAGTCTCTTTATACGTGCAGCCTATGGGCCAGCTTTACGCAGCGCGCGTACAGCGCTCTACAGCGCGACAGTACAACAATGCATTTAGGGTGATGCTTGGCCTGCCGCAATTTTGTAACGCGTCGGGAATGTTAGCCGTGGCGTATACCGATGGCTTTTACACGGTCATTCAAAAGCGGTGCGGCTCGCTCCTTGATCGTTTTTCGCTGTAGCACAAATATAATCCTGAAGGCATTGGCTGACAGGTGGGACTCGCCGATGCTGGGGCGCTGGATTAGTCTGCACGCCATCAAAGGTATGTAGGCTGCTCTTGATGTGCCATCATCGACCACCTAATTGATATGTTCGTTTCTTTTTTTTATATTCACTAACATTAGCGATTTAAGTAAAATTGTCACTAACACCAATATCCCTATTCTGGTCTGAAATAAATTTCTTTCTTTCATTCATTTTCATAATTCGTAATTTAGCTGTCAAAAGGTTAGCTTAACTTGCAGAAAATATAAAATATAAAATGTAATAAATATAATATAAAATTATTATTTTATATTTATAAATATAAAATAATAATTGTAATATGGAAAACAGTTCCATGTTAAAATTAATGAAGAACAGTTTACTGTTGAATTTAGCAACAATTTGGTTGGTACTTAGATGCTTTTACTACTGTTACTGTTTCGCTACATATCAGATTTAAATTAAATTTTTCCAACAAAAATATTTCTTGTTCTAAGATTTTTGACAAAAAAGTTGATTTGCCGCGACTGTTACACCTTTAGGAATATTCAAAATTGATTTTTATGCAAATTTTTTTGTTTTTAAAATGTATTGGAGGCAGGCAGGAGCAGGCAGGAGTGCTGACACAGAAGCACAAAAAATGGCCGCCGCAGTTTATTAACGATTTTAATTTCATTTTTGGGTAAAAGATTTAAACTTTTTATCCCCTGAAAATAAAATTGCCTATGACCTTTCATATGCCTGAATTATTGACACAAAAGAAATCAATTGTCAAAAGATTTGTCCCTTTTTCCACTTGACCGAATAATAAAATATGTCCAACTGAGCTCTTAAAATATGAAATGTATGCTGCAAAAATGAACTCAATATTTTTGTTTGTTTCTGCTATTTTATGCTACTTATATCTATTTAATTTTTTTATTCAATCTGAGGTCTTAAGTTATTGCATAAGCTGTGCACGAATCAATAATATGACCGGAGGTCTTAAGCTATTACGTAAGCCGGAATTGGAAGAGGTCCGCTCTAATTTCTTGCTTCATCAGCTATGTTAAAGCTTAAACCAATCAATTATGAATGGTAATAGCATAAGTGAATCAATTTCTATAATCAAATCAAGTGACTCCTGACCAAATGGAGGACCAAATGACTTATGACTTTTTAAGGTGCATACCTTCTGTTATTTGTTAATGATTTACACAATAGGGTATGAAATCCTATCTAAGGTCAAAAGTTTAAATGCCCAACCAAGGTCTAAACCAATAAGTTGACTAACACTGATACTAAGACATTGCTCACTTAACTAAAGTAAGTCATCATTACAGGATATTTGTCTACTGCTGGAAAGGAGGATTTGATTGATAATCGATATTTGTCTACTGCTGGAAAGGAGGATTGTACCATAATCGCCACGCCCGGCGAGTCAAAAATCGCAGTATGGCCAATAGTAAAGGATCGCTGCTGCCCTTCCTTTTTAGGCAGCACTTCTTTAGCCACCTCTTACGACACCCATAGCAAGGAAAAGATAACAGTCGGTCGGAGTTTCCGAAAAGCCTCCACAAAGGCTCCACTATATATTTCGGTTGAAACGGCTTAATTCTAAAAAAGTTAGTCAATCAACAGCCATTGTCCGTCCATTAGTGGATGTAGGCCTTCTTCGTATCACGCCACAATCTCTATCCTGGGTTTCATCCATCTAGCCGCTGCTAACAGTTCTCCTCAGGTCATCAGTCCATTGAGTTGCAGGGGGCCCTACACTACGCTTGCCTAAACGCGGTGTCCACTTCAGAATTTAGATAACTTTTGTTTTAAAGGAAAGGTAATATTTGGGGGTGTGTAATGTAAGTTTATGTAGTTTAAATATTATGTATTATGTATGTAGGATATTAATTTATATTTTGTAATGTTCACATTTTAAAACTCTCCGCCGCCTTCCCCTCTCAACTCTATTTCTACTGTCCTCTACCTCTTCAGGTAGTCTGGAAGAGATCGCTCTTTAGCGATAAAACCGCCTAAATTGTACAATTCTTACTTTATATCCTGTATAACATTTAATTTGTTGGTGTGCAATAAAAAGTATCTTTCTACTTATCTACATATCTATAATGACAAAACACTAATGATTACTTGACCTAATCTCATTTTACACAATTTTTTAAAATATAATGATCAATTGATCTAACGTATTATTGTTATAATTTAATTTTACCTAATTTTATTTGATGTATTTACTCATATATTAATTTAGTGTAATAATTAAGATCTATAAATAACAAGCAAGCAGGCACGCAGCATGCAAAAAAAAATCTTTATAAAATATAAAATATATTTATTTAGCTTATTAGATTTTTTGTCTTTATAGTTTATGAAAATTCATTTTGACGACCTCCGTGGCGGAGTGGCGTACACACCGGTTTTCAAGGTGTCGCTTGCTCCGGGGTCCCGGGTTCGATTCCCGGACGGGCCAATGTAGAAAAAATGTGTTTTTCTACATTTTCCCGGGTCTGGGTGTTTGTGGTACCTTCGTTGTTTCTGGTTTCCAAAATACGAATGCTTTAAATAGTTATTCAAATTGGGATCAGAACAATGTATGTGATGTTGTCCACATTTATTTATTTTATTTATTCTATCATATGAACGTTATTTCGATTGAAATTATATTATCTGTTATTATATTAAACATAACGCACTCAATATTTGGACCGCAATACTTCGGTGAATACTGCGTTCAGTGGCATTCAGTAGATTGCTTGTGACACATCTATTTACAAAAAACCAATTTTGGTTGACATGGTGATAATGAGACCAATGGTATCGTAAAATCATATTATAGATAACACTTTTTGTGTTAAATAGTAAGTAAAAGTAAGGTTTCAAATATATAAACATTTGCGCTAGTGGCCCCGATATTTGTGTGTTTTCAAATATAATCGAGAAATCCTTCTTTTTCCTCACTAACACAAAACACATAAATATTAACAGTGACCCAAGAGACTCAATAATAAAGTTTGTTGCAATGTATCTTTGAAGTTATAATAGCCGACTTCAAACATAACTACTCTCTTATCGTAGTAATACACTCGTTCCCGACAGAAGAGAAAACAAATGTACCGAGAAATAGGAAAAGGGACTTCTTACACAGATTTATCATCACACGTCAAAGGACGTAGACGCAGGTAAAATATTATCATGGCAAATGATCGATTGGACTGGTTTCAACTACGAGAACATACAAGGTGTTTGTAAGTTTTAAAGCCTCTTTACCCGACTTCAGCAAAGACAACAGGAAGGGTAATGATTTCAGCAGTCTATGTATATGTATGTGGGTATGTTGACGACCATTTGGATCAGCGGTAGTTAACGCTGCTTCTGAGCCATGGGTCGCGGGTTCGATCCCCGCACAGTACAAATATTTGTGTGCATGAACATGTCTGTTTGTACTGGTCTGGGTGTTTTCTATGTGTTATAAGTATGTATTTACAAAAAAAAAGTATATAAGTAAGTTTATTGGTTGTCTAGTACCCCATACGACAGGGTACTTAATAGTAGCTTAATTTGGGACTAGATGGCTCTGTGTGGCCCAGTGAGGCATGTCTTAAATATTTATTTATTAATTTATTATTATTATATGTGGGTATTTATGTGGGTTCCACATTTGTGGCTACACTACTGAGCAGATTTTGGTTAATGAGGTATCAATCGATTCCTTATATCATAGGCTACCTTTTGTTAATTATTTTTAACCGACTTGAAAAAAAACTCACTTAAAAGTACAAAATAACACAAGAACAAATTATTTTAAAACCTATTTACGTACTTACAATATTATTTTAACAAATAACAACTAAATAGATCGAAGTCGTTGCCGAGCCAAATAGAATAGGAGTATGATCACTACTGAATTGATTGCTGCTCGCCAAAATAGCAATTTTTGTTTAAATTTCACATTTGATTGTTTCGTTTGTGTTATTTTGTATTGTTTGGACCGTTAAGGAGTTGTAACTTCCATCATTAGCTCATTAACATAAAATGATGAGTACCAGACGCAAATACTGAAAAACCTTAAGAAAGATATGCAAAAACGTAAATAAAATTTGAGCGTTTCCCTCGATTTCCCCGGATTCCACCATCAGATCATGGCTTCGTTGAAATGGGACCACATGGAAAGCACCACCTTTCAAACAAAAAAATAATTTTTAAAATCCGTTCAACCAGTCCAAAGTTCTGAGGTAACAAACATAAAAAAAAAACAAAAAAAAATACAGTCGAATTGAGAAACTCCTCTTTTTTTTGGAAGTCGGTTAAAAAAAAGCTAGGATAATATTAAAGGAATATACTTAGAAAAAAAAAATCTGCAGTCTTAAATGAAAGAAGACATGATTCTGAGTACAAACATGTTTACACAATGCAGCAAATATTCAAGCCTTTCAAATTCTTGCATTTTGGATTAAAGATTTCTAAACAACTATTCATGATAATTGAATACTTACAATTCTGACGCAGACAGAGTTACTTCTTTCTTTACTCACAAAATATTTTTTTTTTCTCCTCCGGGCAGATTCACAAAATAATTTTAATTGTAATTGTCTTATTCTGATTTTATTTTACTAACATAGTTTAAGAGCACATGTATACTAACAAAATGAGTCTCAGTAACTTGAATAAAAATGAATTTATTATTAATATTATTTATTATCTGTCTTTCTGTGGAGCTTCTACGCATAAACTACTTTGATGAAATTTTGCACAAAAGTATAATATTTAAACCTTGAGCAAGAACATAAGCTATTTTGTGCACAGGTTTCCGCCCACGCGATATTAAGTATAGTTCATAAGAGATAGACAGAATCTGAGGATTGACAGTGCAATTTTTTTGTTTTAGTTTTATGGTATTTTCGTCGTCTCACAAAGTGTCTGGGTAACTCAATGGTTAGAGCAGTAGCCGGGCAGGCGGAAGGGTGTGGGTTCAAGTACCACCTCAGACAGTCGAAAGTTATAAGTAAGAAATTGTATTTTAAATTTATTTTTATAGTGTTTAAGTATGCTAAACTATTAAGAGAATAAATTGAAAACTGAAGTACGATTATATTTGATATATTGATAGTTATATAGTGTTATGACAATAATTGTATCAAAACTATAAAATAAATACTTTCTGTCTTCAAATGAAACTAAATTTTAAGTACTGATTTTAATTTAAAATGTACAATAATACTTTGTTTAGCACCGACCTTAATCAATGAATCATAATACTGAACCCACTTCTATCTCTTTATCACCATCATCAGGCAAACGACACCCACTGCTGGACCCTCCTAAATTTCTCAAAAACGATCGGTCCCCTGCTGCAGAATCTTTACCAGATCTACCAGGTACTACCAGGTCTATCTACGCTTTAACCTTGGCCTGTCTAAATTTGTATGGAATGGAAACAGCAAAACCTTTAACAGCATGATACTTACTATTTTAATATATTGATATAAGTATAAACCTTTCTTATTTAAATAATTCTGGTGGTATAATTCATGTTCAGACAACAGCACGTCAACCTACCACAAAACGTCAATTTTTCTTTATTAATATTGAACTCTACTTGTTTGACTTAAAGTTGAAAATCAATTAAATGACCTTTAACTTTTTGGGTAGGTTGACCTGCCGTTGTTTGTATAGACAACTGCAGGTCAACCTACCCAAAAAGTTAAAGGTCATTTAATTGATTTTCAACTTTAAGTCAAACAAGTAGAGTTCAATATTAATAAAGAAAAATTGACGTTTTGAGGTAGGTTGACGCGCTGTTGTCTGAACCTACATCGTATTAAATATGCAAGTAAACATATGCACTTGAAATCATTTTAAGAAACCTTTCACTCGATTTCGTAATTCATCTTTTCTCTTTCAGACACTCCCACGGATTTTAATATTTAACGAATCAGCCTGTATATTTCAGACAAAGTGAACTTCAAAAGGTACCCGAATTTATTATACTTATCTTTCATATTTCAGCAGTGCCAAAGTCTGATTTCAACATAAGTATGTGTGTTTTTTTTTTTGTTGTTACATACATCTTCATATGTGAAAAAAGTTATTGATTTATTTACAGTATACTTACAGTACAGTGAGTGATTTTGTCATCATTTTCGAAAATTTGTATAGGCGTTCAGTATTATATTTAAAGCCCATTTATGAAGTAAAAAATGTAAATCAAATTTTCACCCGAAAATATTTTTCGCAAAATAGTTTTCAATTTTTACGGTCCTAAGCCTGTTAGGTAATATATAAAGGGAAAATCAAAAAATTATAAATAGTATGGTAATGAATGAATGTGATGCGCATCGCGTAAAAAAGTGTTGCTAGGAGGCCGTATAAAAAATTTTAGTTTTAGTGCTTCATCTTGACATTTTTGTACTGGGCTATCCATAGGGAAAGAGTATATTTCTTTCGAGGGCAAACACTGTTGTGTTTGCCCTCGACTTCGTCCTCGTCAGTTTCTGTTATTATATTATGATCGCGATTAACAAGTTTCTAAAAGAATATATTTTAAAATAGGTACTTCTGCGTAAATGATATAATTTTTTTTTATATTTATTTGCTTATTTATTTTATTTTTTATTTGCCAAAAATATTTATTGGGTAACTTTAACCGTTTACGCAGCGCATGCAACGGAAAGACTTCCGTTGCAAAAACGGGAAAAAATATTCATATTTCAGACTCAAATATGAATATTTTTTCCCATTTTTGCAATATTTTTCGCTGATGTTTCGCTTTTATAGGTCGCAGCGTGATGTTATATAGCTTAAAGCCTTCCTCGATAAATGGACTATCTGACACAAAAAATATTTTTTTAATTCGAACTAATAGTTTTTAAGATTAGCGCGTTCAAACAAACAAACAAACAAACTCTTCAGCTTTATAATATTAGTATAAGTAGTATAAATAAGATACATTACTGTTTGTCAAAGATACATTCTATTTCCTATTGAGGAAGCCGCCTAAAATAGGAGTACTGCTCTAAGAAGCTTAAGTCCCGCTGTCCAGCTGTGGAAATGAAAGGGATGAATATCAGCCATCATTAGCCTACATCAGAGGCTAATGATGACTGATATTCATCCCTTTCATTTATGTAACCGGATAATTGAATATCAACCAAAGTCTTAAGTCTACCAGGACTAACCCCCGTATTTATAAAGAAGTAATTACTTATTGCTTAAGAAAGTCATAACTTAAAGTGTTCATACCTAGTGCTTAAGTAAAAAAAATTGGTCACTATTAATAGTCATATTATTTGGCTGAAAATGCTAACTTTTGGTAGTTATAACTTTTAGTAATTTCTTGATTAAGGAATACAAATTGTCTCTCAAGTAATTACTTGTAGTCAAGTAATTACTTTTACTTGTTTATAAATACGGGGGTAAGTATCTAAGTCCTGGCAGGCAATATAAAAAACAATAAATTCACGGATGAAAATTTGGTTTCTCAAAGAATTATGGAACTTGTCACAGCCATTTTATCTCAATTTAAAATTAGAACTGAATCGGGAAAAGTTTACCTTTAAAAACTTCAATTAGTTGCTTGTTGGGACAAAAGGGGTGAACTGGGTAAGTACGTCTCTGTAGTAAAGGTTAAACTTTCTCTCAGTCAACGCACCATCACGATACCGCAGTATTCACGGCGGTAGTTGTCTAATTAGAGTAGAATAAGAGCATTGTGAAATACCAACGATTTTTTTTACTATTGGATAGAGTACGATGACCCATAATCAATACCAAAGTCTATAAACGAGAAACAAAATTTCTTTATTCGAATATGAACTGTATCTTCGAACAATAGATTTTAAAGTTCGTAAACACAGACTTTTGTTCTGTCATATCCAACGTACTCGAGAGCGGAAATCCTGTTTTTCGCTTGCTGAGATCTCGAGTTGTACTTATATTTTGAACTACGTTGTTTAATAGTCCTTACCAGTATAATAAAAGTTAAAGTATATGTGTATGGATGTTTTAATATAGCATAAACATCAGAATAATATAGACTATGATTTATCCCAAAGTAACTGCGGGAACATGATGTATAATTGTGTTTGTGTGAAGTCACGCGACACAGAAGATCGATGGTGGCTAGTTAGTTGCCATTTATTTAAACAAACATCAGTTTATATCTGTATCCAAAACCGAAATCCAAGCGCATGAATCCGCAAGCAAAAGCTTGTGTAAAAAAAATTTATACATTTATCAAAAGCCAGGAGTCAGTTATTTTAATCTGGATAAGTCTTAAAAACAGTAAAATTTGTTTCTTATCTGCAAACAGACCCTAGGGACTTTTACACGTACCAATATTTTAAGGGAGCCCTTCTGGAGTTTCTTGCGCTGGTTCTTCTTGGCACTAGCCTTGTCACGTTACGAAGCAGTGGCAGGTTAAGTATAACCCCTGGGACCTTTGCAAAAATTAAATTGAGGTTGCTAATTTTTTCATAAAAATTGTCTGGCATACCAAATACAAATCATAAAGTGTAATAAATGAATTAATTTTAATTAAGCTACCGAGACAATAAAAGTTGGTGCTGTGACGTTATGTCTCCGTAGGTTAATTGGACCGCCCCCGGTTCGAATAGGGATGCGGGGTCAAGTCCCGCCTGAACCAAAATTTGTAAAATGTGTCAAATACTAATATACTAATTTTCTTTTTAATCAGCATAATGTAAAAGACATATAATTTAGTAACTGCTCTAAACTTTGTTCTACAAAGACATTGCGTGTCCATGAATTTATTCAAACTTTAACGCTACGCTACGCGGTGTATTTGAAGGATTGTATTTTACAATTTGCACCAAAAGTAACAGCCTATAATCATCCCACTGCGGGAAAAGGCCTCCATCATTGAATTCAAGTTACCACAGCAATGATGGGTGTACTGGCATATTCACCGCTTGCCAAATGCGGGTTGGTGATCACAAACCCGAGCAACGTTCGAAGATCCGAAACTTTTTTTTGTTGTCCGACCCGGGGATCTATCCCGAGATCTTGGACCGGTATTTAAACCACTAGACCAACGGGGCGTTTTGCACCAGCCACAATAAAATTTTATGGCTTAGAAATCAATTCCAAAATTAAATTAAACTGGTTTAAGATAATTGAATTTTGTGAACGGTACGTTCTATGCACTGCAGATTAATTATATATATTTTATTTGAGCCGATGGAGTGTTTTTGGCTATGGACAACCAACATTCAAAATACATATTTTTATTGATATTTAACATTTGATCGACATAAAAAAGCACGTTTTTATGTTTTAAAGCTGTATAAAGAATTTAATTTGCTAGTAAATAAAATTATTCAGTTTTTATGAGTTTCCGATATCTCGTCACTGTTGCAAGCGCCATGATCACATAAGATCTTATGTCAACGTAGGATAGTTACTGTTGTTACGAGTCGATAGAGCGATCTTCATTCCTACACAGTCTTTTATTGCACTCAAAATCGTTGGCACACTCACTATTTACTCGACTTTGTTCTAGACACACAACAACAGTATCCGGTCTAGTAGGTACATGGTAAAAATTTCCAAAACAACTATTATATACTAAGATAGGCAATTTAAATCTGTAAATTATCATCCCTGGTCATCTGGGGACACAGTATGTTTTCCCCTTCCATACAATCCTACCGTCATCGAGTCTTCGTCTCTATTAAATCAGTAAATTACATATCTTTTTTTATTTCATAGATATTTATCCAGTCCATATCAGTCCACTGCTGGACATGGCCCTCTCTAATCGAAGGATTTTACCATAAATGCTACTCTTGTCAAGGTAAGGTGGAGAACTGATGATGCGCCCGTCTTCTTCTGGCTAATACTCCATTAGTCGCCTTAACGCTGACAATAGTGACCGAGTTTCTTGCGCTGCTTGTTCTCGGCACTAGCCCAGACTTGTCCCGGAGCAGTGGTAGGTTTAAATATTGGGACGTGTAAAAGCGCCTCCTGGGGCCTATTTGCAGAAATAAAACTGATTTTAACTAAGCGCCATAGGAAGAGAAAGAGTGTTCTCATAATGTTCCAGCACCTGACACGACATTTCCTTAAAAATAACTTATCCTACTACTAATATTATAAACGTAAAAGTTTGTGAGTTTGGATGAATGGATGTCTGTCTGGATGTTTGTTGCTCTGCCACGCTGAAACGACAGAACGGATCTGAATGAAATCTTACACAATGTTAGTCTATGGGCTGGAATAACATATAAAAAAAGTAAAGTAACAGCCTATAATCATCCCACTGCAGGGAAAAGGCCTCCATCATTGAATTCAAGTTACCACAGCAATGATGGGTGTACTGGCATAATCACCGCTTGCCAAATGCGGGTTGGTGATCACAAACCCGAGCAACGTTCGAGAATTCGAAACTTTTTGTTGCCCGACCCGGGATTCGAACCTGGGACCCCGAGATCTTGGCCCGGTATTTAAACCACTAGACCAACGGGGCGTTATAGCGTTATAACGGATTAACATATA
The DNA here is from genome assembly GCA_949315895.1 of Anania crocealis. Taxonomy (NCBI): domain Eukaryota; kingdom Metazoa; phylum Arthropoda; class Insecta; order Lepidoptera; family Crambidae; genus Anania; species Anania crocealis. The sequence continues at coordinate 13,129,502 of OX438869.1, forward strand.
GGTTGATTTTGCTACTAAATGCAATGCGTAGGATTTTCGAAATGTAATTATTGGTGGGATGAATCAAATCACGTCGCACTGAGCTGTGCAAACGTACATGTACGTAAGTCCAATGATGGCTATCCAATACCATGTGACAAAGCGAATCTGGAACTTAACTGCATTTAATGAAAATGTAGGCAGCATAAATTTGCAAACTTTTATTAGAATCAAGTATCTAATGTCAAAGGAGGTAAACAAAGAGTAGGGATTAGGACATATGCTAAAAAAAGTAATAATGTTGGTATTTTTCTGGTCCTTTTTGCATTATAAGTAGGTAATAGTCGACTATTCTTAGATGCATCGTAATAATATATCCATGACTGGCCCTAGTACAGTAAACATTGTATAAAAAAATAGTATTTTAGCGTCATCTTTAAATGTTTCAGATTATATAGTATGCTAATATGATTTTTTAATTTTAATTTTAACTTTTAATAATTGTAATACCCTATCAGGGCTCATTTACATGACCTTCTATTATTTAAGAGGAAGCACAACGGCCGTTTTTCCATACAAACGTAGTCCCCTGTTTCCTCCCTGGATAATGCCAGCAGAGCAATAATTTTTAGTATAAGAATCTATGGCCACTATTAGCATGTTTCTATGTTTTCTGTTTTTTCATAACTTAATTAATAAAAAAGATATGAGCCCTCAAAACTCGTGAAAATTAGCCAGATTTTCCGCTGTGTTCAAACATCCAGAAAACAAATTTGGCAAAAATTTAGAAAAAAACATACGAACACGGCCAAAGCCTTTCTTTAACTTTTAATGAAAAAAGTATTTAAATCGGTCTAGTTTTGGAAAAGTAATCGGGGGACTACGAAACGCTGATTTGGTGTGCTTTTAGTAGGTATTTTCGGTCCAAGAATCAGTTGTCTCTATCACACTCTGCGGTGAATGCGTTTGGCACTACGCGACAGCAATAGATTTTACAAATACTAATTTTTCAATTCTCTCGCCCGTAGTGTTTCCTCTTAAGTCCTAAACAAACCAAATGGAGCAATAAATAAATGATTATGAATGATTATAATAATAGAGCAAGTACTCTATCTTAAATAACGGTAGGCAGCACTTGCATAATACTAGTTAACTAAATGAATGCAGCCTGTTTGTATAGTGCTACTTGTACACAAACTTCTTATCGTATGACTATGCATCCGGCGTCTGAATCTTCCAAGCCTCTGGGTGTCCGAATATAAGGTATATATAGTTTCTCACATGACTTGTTTTAACCTCTTTCTACTTTTGTCGGTTGAAAAAGGCGGTGCTTTTGTATGATATATGATAACGCGAACTCTGACCAATGGGGGCTATCGCTAGTGAATTTACCACTAGAGGCGCTAGTGTCGCGTGAGGTCCAATATCATTCACTTTGTACTGGTTTTTGCGGAATTTGTCGCATAAATTATAATTTCTTTAATTTACCTGCTGGAAAGTGATCTTTTCGTAAAATTATCGCAAATATGGATTATTTGGCGATTAATGTGAACGCTTTGAAAGCGGAATTAAGAAAAAGCGCAAAAATAGGCGGCCTCAAAGAGCAATTTTTTTAGAAGTTAGTTTGTTGATATCAAGAAGTTATTTATAAATAATAAACTTTAATTAGATTCAAGATTTACACTTTGTTTCGGCGCCGATCGCCTTTTACAGCTTTAACTCCGGACCTCAGTCTACAGTGGCGCCAACTGGTGAGCAAAGAAACGGTAGTCCCCATTCATGCCATAACTACGGGACTCAACAACAAAAACTCAGACGATTTATCATCCGGTTGCCACTCGCATTTTTCATGGAGTCGCGACGCTTCGCTACTATGTCAGCTCAACGTTTAATTAAAAGTCACCGAAATATTAAGTACACCTGTACACCTACCATGAGTTACTCGTAACAACGATCGGAAACGCTATCGTCGGCGTAAAAAATATATATGAAAAATGTAAGTTTCTCAAGTGACCGCTAGAGGCGCTGTACATTTTTCCATATATATTTTTTACGCCGACGATAGCGTTTCCGATCGTTGTTAACTCATGGTAGGTGTACTGACAAGCGAGGCCCACATTATGTAACCACTATGTATAACACCTTGGCAGTGTCTTTTAAAAAAAAAAACTTGAGAGGTGTCAAGGGACACCCGGATGGAACTAAGTTCTTTTTGACGGACCTATCACTGAAACCTTATATGGAAGGCTTTAATCAGTTAAACCGGGCAGATTGTGGCGAGCGCTGTATTCGCTCAGCCTAGGTCCGCCACGCTAGCGGTACGCCGGTGCGGCCGAGGGTGAGGCATCCTTTTTAGTGACCCTCTATATATCTCTCTCTATTTCTCTCTTTATATCTCTATCTCTCTCTCTTTCTCTATCTCTCTATCTGTCTCTCTCTCTATCTCTGTCCATCTTTCTCACTCTATCTTTCTTTCTATTTCGTTCTCTATCTCTCTCTATCTATGAGAAAGGCAGAGAAACACGCGCACGCCGCACTATTAGGATTATAATTGATTCAGTTATTCATTTTGAAAGCACGTTTTGAGGACCCGGCCGAAGCATACAAATACGGATATGCGCGTCACAGCATGGTTCAAAATGAATAATCTTAATTTTTTTTCATTTTTAGGGTTCCGTACCTAAAGGGAAAAACGGGACCCTATTACTAAGACTTCGCTGTCTGTCCGTCTGTCCGTCGCTCTGTCAACAGGCTGTATCTCAAGAGCCGCGATAGCTAGACAGTTGAAATTATTACAAATTATGTATTTCTATTGCCGCAATAACAACAAATACTAAAAGCAAAATAAAATGAATATTTGAGGGGGGCTCCCATACAAAAAACTAGGTTTTTTGGCCTTTTTGGTACAGAACCCTTCGTGCGCGAGTCCAACTCGCACTTGGCCGGTTTTATTCTAAGACTACTTTAATCAATATAAAAATAAATATAACACTGCCAAGATGTTTTAATATGTAGGCTTCGTTTGTCAGGTGTTCAAAAATGCATCGTGTATACAGCTTAATAGTATTTGTTGTAGGCTTTATTGGACATGCATTCGATTCATTCGTACACTTCATTGTACGAAATTTTAGTCAAAGAAAATATATTACCTATTTATTTTTATTATCCTAACTTCTCCTGGTCCTAGAAATAATATTGCGTACAATTGTTGTTGTTGTTGTTGTAAACAAACGGGTAAACCACTGTTGTACTGTATTGTATTTTTGTAAAGAATAATTTCCTTTGTTCTATCTCGCCGAGAGCCGAATTGGTTGGCTGACTTTGGAGAAACAAAATACTAAGGTGAGTTATTGTCAGTGAATTGTTATGCTTAGTAAATAAGCAATGATATTTTTTAGAGCCAGTGAAAATGTAAAACAAGATGATATTCTTAGTACCTAATACACAGTCAAGTAATTTAGTCGGTCTTTCTGCCTGTTGCGCTATCGCGCATAAACTCCTAAATCGATTTTGATCAAATTTGACACAAAGATAGATTAGTTTGGATCCCACTAATGGGCACAGGTTTTAAGCCTATGCGATCTAACGTATAGATCTGGCGAAAAGAGCCGCAGGCAAAAGTCTAGTAATAAATAAGATGTAATACAGTCTACAGTATTTTTATTTCGTACTAGCTGTTGCTCGCGACTTCACAAGCGAGTAAATTTGAATTTTAAACTATGTCTTAAAACTATACCGAGGAAACCGTTCTTTATTCAGAGATAAAAAGTAACCTATATGTTATTCCAGCCAATAAACTAACATCGTGTCAAATTATCTTCCGATCAATTCAGTAGGTTTTGCGTGAAAGAGTAACTGTTTAAGATGTCGCAGGTGAATGAAAAACGGTTCTTCATAAAATAATATATGTACTTGAGTCTCTTGCAAATTAAGACCCGAGTTCACCAATTCTTAAACAGCCGGTAAACATAGGTTGACGAATAATTTGACAAAATATATCATCAAATAATATTTTAAAGGCTGTTTAAAACTTAAACGTCTGTTGGTGAACTCTACCCTTAATATAATAGAATAAATATGAACAATATTACATTAATCAGTCCTAAAGTAGCGGCCTCTTAGTGCAGTTCAGAGGCCTCCATTGGATCATTAATTTGTAAGCCGTGCGGCGTGCGCGTGTTTCTCTGTCTGCCTGAGAGAGAGAGAGAGAGGGTGGGAGGGAGAGAGAGAGAGAGAAAGTTTATTTATTTAAAAATAAATTTAAAATAAAATAATATTTTATTACAATTCCTTCACTAAAAAGGAACTTCGTTCCATCCGGGTGTCCCTTGACACCTCTTAAGTTTTATTTGATTTACTTAAAGTAGACGAAGTAGATAATTTAAAGTAGACGAAGTCGCTGGCAAATCACTAGTGTTCTATATAAAACCTTCATTGATGATTGATTGAAAGGGCAAACAAAATAATAAAAGAAACAAGTTTTCGTAACTGGCAGGAAAAAATACAAATCTTGACAAATCAACTTCTGATAAATTCGGACAAGCCGAAGAAGAATAAAAATTGGATGCCGGAAAAATTTGACAATCATTTATCTCCAGTTAAGAGGTGGGGTAAGTCGCCGAGATTGTGCTTTTCTCTTCAGAATAAAAAACGAAATCAAAGAGTTACAGACAAATGATTTATTTGTATTATCAACAACTTTTAGGCTTAAAAAGGTATAGGTTTTGCCTCGTTGCAATACAGGAATATCTGAAATCTGTTTAATTTTCAAACTGTTTTGAAGCTAAGATGATACAAACTTTAAACTTAAAACACAGCACACGTAAAACAGAAATACATAGATAAGTTTAGCGCCATTGAAGTGGTATTCCATTGTAGGCTATTAAAAGTTTACGCTACAAGCGCTTTCGTTATTAGTAATTCATTTGCATCCATAACCAACAAAACAGGATTTCCAAACGCAATATTGCACTTATTTATTCAAATATGCGCAACAATATTTCAAGTCAATCGCAACTTTGTCGATTGTTAAACGAAGTTTATTAAATATTTGAGGAACTCGAAGTTTATTATTAAATAGCTGTTTGTCCCAGCTCTGCACGGGCTCAACCAATGAAGATGATGCAAGCAAATGGTCTCTTTAAGACTATGTTCGGCACACACTTTTCATGGGGACATTTCTTTATCAGTTTTTTTTTTGCAATATCAAACATTTTCTTCCATACAAACTTTTTTCTGACCGTTATAAAGTAAGAGTAACAGCCTTAATCATCCCACAGGGACAAGGCTTCCATTCTTTAAATTAAGTTACCACAACAGTGATGGGTGCTGGCATACTCACTACGCTTGCCAAAATTTGGGTTGGTGATCACAAACCAGAGCAATGTCCGAAAATTCGAATCTTTTTGTTGCCCCCCCGGGTATCGAATCCGGGACCCCGAGATCTTGGCCCGTTATTTAAACCACTAGGCCAACGGGGCGTTATAAACATAATAAATAATAATTGTTAACTTTATTTGATATTTTATTGCACTTATAATATCAGTATATAAACTTGAAAAATTTTGTCTCAGGCGGGACTCAAACCCGCATCTCCTCGCATGCCGGGCGGGCGCCATACCATTAGGCCACCGAGACAATTTTTCAAGTTTATATACTAATAATTGTTAATTTGGTGCAGTCGATCGACAGTTACGCGCGTAGGTACATACATTTTGGTAATTCACTTTTATCGATATATATTTACAGAAAAATATTTTATAAGTTATCAATTTAATTTCGTTTCGTCAATATGAAAATTTATTGCTAATGTCATAAGCAGGCAGTAATAAAAGTGTTGTGTGTCTACAAATATTATACGAGTATGTCGTATAGCGCCTTTAAGGGCTATAATTTATATTTTACTGCTTAGAAATGAGACATAAGGTGCGTCACTAGATAAATAGCCACTTAAGGCACTTAGCTATTTTATTAGGTACATATTTCGTAATACTGATTAAAAATAGGACTAAATTGTTTTTTTAGTCAAGAAAAACCAGTTATTTAAAAATGTTTGAATAAACTACTCAGCATTTGACTTGTTACTGGTAAAACAAATGGGGCTGAATTTGTGCCAGTTGTAATAATTAATAATACCTACTTGTATTTTAATACTAAAATTTTTTAACAAACATATTGATTTGTTACTTTTTAACATTTCTATATCTATAAAAATTTACGAAGAGCCATGTTCTGACCAACCAGAATAACAATGCTATAATAATTTATATTGACGGAGACATTAGCCAATCAGCGCATACATTTTCAATCGTCCTAAATAAACTAGTATTTTTGCAATATTAAGTACGTAAGCACGCATGATTACGAAATTCATTCTTAAATTCTTTCTATCCTGTTTTTGCGATCGTCCTTGGATTTTTGCGTTGATCCGATTTTTTCAATTATCTAGTTGTATTTTGATTGCTAACATGGTGATATTATGCTCTACCTTGACGTTTCTTTCAATCTTTTGATTAATATTTTGAGGATATGTTTTGACTTTAAATTAGTTCCTATAGTTTTATTTTTCTTATTGTATAACTCTTACATTATAGGTCAACGGAACCTAATTTTTATTTCATAAGAAACTCAACTGTTTCTTACCGGTTAATATGCGTTATGCAGCCACAAATTCGCGGCGTCAATAAAAACAATCTCTGATACACAGCACAATTTCATGCATAGTAAGTAATAAGTTCCTTCATTTTACATTCAAAGAGTCGGGAATGCATACCACAGGCAGCTAGATTAAAACTACAAACATTTAGACTTAGAACAAAAAGACTAGATTGCCTAAGACATTACTTAGAGTAAACAACAAAGAGAATGATAACGAGAATTTTTACTTATACCTAACAGTGCCATGTTGTAGGTACTTTATTATCTTTCTTTTTATACTAAAGGATGCATAAAGGTGTTGAAAAATAAGTAAAAGCAAAATAAAGTAAAGTAACAACCCATCTTCACTCACTGTTGAGCACGGGTCTCTCTCCTTTTAAAGGGAAGGGGTTAAGGCTTTAGTATCACCACGCTGGCCTAGTGCGTGTTGGTGGACGGCGAGGACGACGCGACGCTGCGACAACATATCCCCGCCGTTGGACGTTTTACAAGCCGCCCGAAGGCCTCCAACAGGGCTTAAAGACTGCCCTCCGAAGCACGGAAGCGCACAAAATGGTCACCCATCCAATTAGTGCCCGCCTCCACATTACTTAACATTTGTGACAGAAACTGATCACGAAGAATCATTGGGCTATAAGCGCTTCAATTACCTAAGGATAAGATCAATATACCTAACTAAGCACTATGTTGATTGACTTACTTGTGTATGGAAACCAGTGACATATGGTTAGTAAAATATATCAAATAAAAACAGCATTATACGCTTTGCGAAAACTTTGCAGCACCTATTCACTTCATAAAATAAGCACAGCACATAAGGGTGTACAGGCAAATAAATGAGTACTTCTAGAATATGACTGGCATTAGTGTCATGTGCACCATTAGAAGAACTATGATCGCCAATCCGCCTGCCAATCGTGGCAGTTTTGGCAAAATACTCCTTATGGAGATATTGTGTCTAGCAGTGACCTGATACGGTGATGATGAGGATAATTCAAATTTATTTTCAACTAACGAACCCCGCAAATTTCATATCGCCTCAGAATACTCATAGTGATTTGAATTTGACGTCTTCAATGCCATTGTCATCAATTATCGCATGACCTCAAGAATTTACACCGTAAGCGTGTTTGAAAAAATATATATAAAGAAATACATTTTATTTGTAATGATAACTTTTCAATGTTTTTAATACTTATTATCCTATTCGCGAGAACGACAAAATCCAAAATCACCATAATCATAAAAATCGGTCGAGCCATTCTCGACTTATAAGTGGTGCAACTAACACGACTTTCTTTTGTGTATGTTTCTTTTGTACTTTTGTAGATGTTCATAGTCTAATACTTTTTTACCAACCGGGTTATGGGCATTCACAATTTTTTTATTTTTATTTCTTGATAGCTTTACAAACCTGGTTTCAACAAACACTGGATTATGTTTGTTTGATAATACTTGGTCGCGTTAGTCTAGAAGACAGTTCTTTAAAACTTCAAAGATCTAGAGACAGTTAAAATAGAATTCGGCGTAAGGAACGAACTTAAGTAAGCCCATGTCAACTGAATTATAAAAACATCACCAATGAGTTAAAAACATTTCTCTGTAAGGCACAAGCATCGTCACTGAGATAGAAACACGTCTCTACTGAATTACAAGCATTTGTTTACTGAGTGACAAATACCTTTCTACTACGCCACTATTACTTATCGGCTCAATCACTATGCATTTGAGCAACAAATAACTCTCCACTGATCTAGAATCACGTCAACCTTGTTAATTTTCTAGTAAAATATTATTAGTAAAAGGATGGATAACATATACATACGAGAATAGGGGAGTATATGATATTCATGACGTCATTAACTGCTCAAGGTATTTCACTCACACTTTAATAATGTTGTTTTATTACTCACATAATGCCTGTTCCGGGGACGTAAACATTCCTAGCTGGAGTAAATAAGTGAGGTTCTGGTATTCTAGGGAGATATAAATAATATAGTCACATTAAAACTATTCATTTCCAAAGATACGAAACCTTAAAAACATATTTCAATAATACTAGAACGTTATTAGTTGCTTTTGCCATGTTGTAAAATGCACCAGCCTTCTCGACTTATAGGTGTTGTTAGAAGCAGTTAAAGGGATACCAGGCAGCAGCATCTTCTTTTCATCATTGGCTACAAAGCGATTGCCAACTGCCTGCCATGTGTGGCAATTATGGAAAAATCATTCATTTGGATAATCTTGTTTAGCTGTAGTCGTTTGATTGGTTGAGATAATAATGATGTAATAAATGATTTAATTTTTGTGTTTAAATTATTTGATAAATGAGACGGCCTTACTACCGTTTTTAAAACACAATCAGTGTGATACGTTGCGTAATCAGTATATCACACAATAGATGTATTGATAACGCAGCAGTATAATAGGGATTAAAGTATGAAATTGCCGATTATTTTCCCACTTTATATTTTTATTACAGCTCCTAAGTATAGTGGTATTATTGCGTAATTCTTTTTGTATTGTATCAAAAACTAAATAAAGTAACTTTTGACTAAAAAAAAATGTAATACTAGTGCCTATTACTTCAAAGGAAGTCGTTGAAAAGACCCCTTACAATGTGTCAGTTGACCTTCTTGCTTCAATTAAGTATATTTGTATTATATACTTTGATTTTCAGAAATTTAAATACTATAATGCGTAGCTTTATAACCATCTAACTTTCACCTTTAATTGTATCGAAAACGGTTACGGCGTTTTTAAAAAAACTAAAAATTTGTTAGTATGGAAAAATGACTTTTCTCGATTTCATCCATACAAAACCGCAATTTTATACTTTAACCCCTAATATTTAAACTGTCACATTGATTTTATAATTTCTTTGCCTCACCGTATTGTGTATATTCCGCTTTTATCACAAGCGACAAGGTTCCCGGACGTAACAGGTACTTATATGGTGTTGCTTTGCTGTCAAACAATCTCATAATAGACATTGGAAAAACAATTTGTTTGTTCATCTAGTTTTTCTATAGCCAGTTTGAATTAATAACCGAGTTGTTTACCCGATGTTAAAGTACCTACCCTTTATGCTATTAATGCTATTGTTTTTTTATACATTCTGACTTTTTCATCCCTTTCAAATTTTAATAGGCGTTATGCCCGTAGCAGTCGTATTTAGAGCCCATTAAAAATTAAGATCAAGTTTTCTCCCGAAAATATTTTTCGCAACATAGTTTTCAATTTTTACGGTCCTAAGCCTGTAAAGGTATAAAAGGAAAATCAACAACAAATGAATAGTATCGTAATGGATGAGATGCGCGTCGCGAATAAAAAAGTGTTGCTAAGATGCCGTATCAAAAATTTTAGATTTTTGGCGGACATTTTCTAGGCGCTTTATCTTGTCATTAATTTAACTAAACCCTATCGCACATATCATACTTATCAAAATATTGTGTTTTGTTTAAGAACCTTCAAAAAATATGTATCAATCGCTTTTGAAAATTCAAATCTGGGATTTAGATTGTCTAATATTAATTAGTGCCCCTTTGGTCCTATAGCGGTTAATCTCTAAATACTCTTAAATATTTAACAACCAAAGCTTTTAACGTTACGTACACGCCTTTTTAGAGAGGCACAAATAAAAAGATTCGTGTTGACACGCACCAACCATTTTGTGTTTGTAGCAAACAGCTACGAAAATTCTCGTAGCTGCTACGTTCTACGACGTAGTCGTCAAATAACGTAGCATTTGTAGCGGCGGAGCGATGGAGTTTTATAAAATTGGCTGAAGCTCGATGCATCCGATATTTTTCGAACCAGCTTAAATATATGGATATGTACACAACGCGAAGGAAATAAGGAATCTGGAAGGAATCACAACTAGAATATACGTTAAACTAGCTGATGCCCGTGACTTCGTACGCGATCATACGTTACCCATAGGAGGGAAAGAGATAGCGCTATTATTTTAATGTTTTAGCACCAACGACCTAACCATTCTTCCACAAGCAGTTCTTCAATGTAAAATGATCCTTAGTAATTTATTGGGAACTATAAAAGTACCTAATATACAAATTTAAAAAAGGTTCGGTTCACTTAAACCCTAATACAACCATTGCATTGCTCGAGAATACTCATACATTTTTTCGGCGTTTTTATAAAATGCAATGTTATTCAATTTTGAATTGCACCTAAAGCCAAAAGCTATTGACTGTAAGATTTCGGTTTTCCCAGCCACTTTGAATTTCAACAAAATTGGACGAAGCTGGTCAATAACGTATCATAAACATCCCACATCTCTCCACATCTGCACAAAGTAGGATTTACCGTAATCGTCACGTTCAACATTACCAGCTTTTACAAGTCCACTGCTGGTCAAAGGTAGGGACTTGACCTTTTGGAAGGCCAAAAGGAGGATTTTACTACGAACTCCACGATTGGCAGGCAGTGGAGGAGAGAAGGTAGTGCTGCCCGTCTTGTGTCAGTACTCATTTAGCTCATAGCCCAATACTTCTAAAGTGATCAGTTTCTGTCATTAATGTTAAGCAACGCTGGGAGCGGTCCCTACTTGGATGGGTGACCGTTTGTAGCTTCATTTTTTGAGCGCTTACGTGCTTCAGAGGGCACGTTAAGCCATTGGTGCGGCTGTTGTCACAAGATAACAGTCGTTAAGCCCTGTCGGAGGCCTTCGGGCGGCTTGAGAAACGTTCAACGGCGAGGTGATATTACTACAGCGTCGCCCTTGCCCCTAATTCATCTAACCAAATCGTATTACAATCGTAATTGAATAACAGGTTTTTGACAGTTCTAGTATGGGCTAAATGTCAATATCGCCCAATTAAATCACGATTGAACTGCATTTTGCACTTGAAATAGCTGAATAAGGCCCCTTGCCGTTCAGATAAAATCAGTTAAAATCAACAGTGAGCGTAAATGGGTTGTTACTTGTACTCATTTAGCAGTGAGAAGTGCCTTTGGGTGATATAAGAACGTCACCCAAAGGCTTAACAGGGTGCTACTATTATATCTTAGAACACCACCGCAAACCAAATGTGTGTGCAATAGTGGCATAAGACCTCGGTATTGTGTGCATTGTACAAATACAAATCCGTAGACGCATCCGTATGAATCTTGTACTATTATCACAAGCCCCTTTGTCGCATGAGTAGGTAGAGGATGTTATTATATTGTAACATAATATCACGAGGCATAATGCAAAGCTTGACGTTCCAGGTTTTAGACTGCAGTAAGAAATCCTTTCATAGAAAATTCCTTTTGCATTTTACTAACTTACTAAGCCTAAGATGGAGCGAGCTTACCCAGAGGTACTGGTTCTCCCACACACCAGTGGAACACAGAAGAACTGTTTGGCACTGGACTCCGGCAGGAGGGTGGTAGCATCCAGGCGGCCTCTTACGAAGCCTACCACCGCAGAAGGATCTGTTAGCCGTCACCATTGGTTAGAAAACCAAAGATGCCGTTGCCCAGGGTGGACCACTAGGAGGTAGAACCCACACAGAGTGTTAGAGTGCCCGATAATTCTTATTGATCTCTTGTTATGCCAGTTTGTACTACAAACTGGCATATTTTTCGCTTTTTTGTTAGCAGGGATCTTCTTTTCGTTCGGGTTCGTTCCAAAAATTTAGACGACTTTATTTTATACATAATACGATAATACTAAGACTTCACTGTCCGTCTGTCTGTGACCAGGATGTATCTCATGAACTCTGATAGCAATACACTTGAAAATTTTCCCAAATTATGTTTTCTATTGCTATATAACAAAAAATACTAAAATATTTTTTTTTGCATGATACGTGGGTAACACAAAATGTTTAGAACTAGCCAGTTAGAAACATTGCTAATGAAAACCTTTTTTTGAATTTCAATTTTAGAACTCTTTGGTAACCTAATGTAGTATATTGCATTCATTTGTCATTTGTTTTTGTAAATTGGCGGCAAATCTAAAACTCTTGTTACACGTGAAAATAAACCTAACGCGAGAAAATTTTCAATCAATGGTCAATGATTTATTATGACTTTCGTTGTGGGTTTACTTAACAACAAAGCTATGATAGGCTGCGATTATCATTTTTCAATGAAGCCCCATCTTGTGCCACTATTTACAATTGGTTTAACGAGTTTAAGCGTGGACGTAGCAATCTCAATGATGATCCGCATCAGGGACGTCCTTTAACAGCGACTACTGAAGATAACATCTGTGCTGTGCGACGAATGATACTCGTAGAGGAAGATAAGAGAGTGACCTATCAGCAGATACGGGCAAGCCTAGGCATTGGTATGAGTCAAGTTCAAAAAATATTACACTAACATTTAGGCGTCAGGAAGCTTTGTACCAGATGGATTCCCCATACTTTAACCGACGACCAAAAACACCTTCGCATGGACTGTTGTCGCCAAATGTTAGATAAGTTCAACGGCAGTGACTCAAATGCTTTATTTGACATTGTCACAGGTGACAAAAGCTGGATATATTGCTACAAACCCGAAACCAAAAGACAATCAGCTCAGTGGGTGTTCCCTTTCGAGGATCGGCCAACTAAGGTAAATAAAGGAAGAAGTCAAGGAAAAAAGATGATTGCCTCATTCTTTGGTTGGAAAGGTCATTTCGCGACAGTTGCGCTAGAAGCTGGAAGGACAGTTACTGCAGACTGGTATGTGAATCGCTGTTTACCTGTTGTCTTGGAAAAAATTCGTCAGCAGCGCCCTCGAACCAGGATCCTCCTTCACCACGACAATGCTTCAGCGTACTCCGGACTGTTGAATATTTAATTATGTGTCGAGATAATGAGTCATCCGCCATACAGTCCTGACCTGGCGCCCTACGACTTTCATTTATACTCAAGAACTAAAGATAAAATTCGAGGTATTCGCTTTACGAACCCTATGGATGCGGTGAATGTGAACGAAAATGCCATAGAAGAGACCCCTAAGAAAGAATGGGCCCACTGCTTTTCTCAGTGGTTCCATCGAATGCGACGATGTGTAGAGAGGAACGGAGATTACTTCGAAAAACAATAAAAGTATCGGCAACTTTCTACATTAAGCCGTTTTTATTTTCTAAACATTTTCAGTGTTACCTAGGTATCAATAACGGCAACAGGTTGTAGTTTGCACATTCGTTTTGAAAATAAATAATTAAATTAACTTGCTCGGTTTTTTTAGTGTTTGATTTATTATGACCATACTCTGCCATGGGTGTTTTTGTTTTCAAATAATATTTGAGCAACAAAAAATATCGAAATGGGCAAAAGTTACTCTTGCGTGGTTAGTTACCCAAAAAACACGCATCGCATTGAGAATCTCTTCTGTTTTACGTCGGTTAAAAATAAGTATTGCGTTCAAACAATAGCCGTTTAATAACAAACATAATATAATAAATTCCATACAATCTTTGTTTTTCCCAAAACCTCATAAAGCTGATATAGGACGGTAAGAATGGCGAAAACAATAATATTGAAGTCAATGTTTTGTAATAACCCGAAATATTTCAGTAAAATCATCCGCACAACAAAAACCATTCACATTTTTTTTCGGCTACATTAGTTCCATCGGGAAAACAGACTTCAGCTGAATCTGTTTGCGTGATTCTAGTTTTTCGTTTAGTTTTTACAATGGTGAAATTTAGATATAAAAAACAATACTAAAATTTAGATGTAGGTATTACAGTTAAATAACACTTTAAAACGTCCTCGATTGAACTTAACTGTTGTCCATGTTTAGGACCTTAATGCAAATACAATCATACTTACACGACTTAGAGTTAAATTTAGTATACATATCGGAATAATTATAACCTAGGCGATGTGGAAGTTCATTTAAAATTTCAACGCCATCTACTGGCAGAATGTAGAACTTGTATTTTAAGACCCTTATTTTACCTACTTAGATTTCTAAAATTATAACTTATCCTTTTGGTTAGGGCATGATCGGGAAGAGTGTTATTAAAAAGTTATTCATATACGCGACCTCAAACAAAAGACTTTTGTTCATTTATGATCATGTTTCACTTGTATTTTAATTAGGTCGAGCAAATAAGTCACTCGTTCCCAAGTTTGTTTGCAAAGTAAGCATTGTAACCATTCTATTTAGTCAAACGCTCCTCAGTAAAACATGGGATGAATATATCTTCTTCGGTTTTCACGAAAAGAAAATGTTTTTCGTTTATTGACTGGGAAGCTTTGTTTATTACGTAGGTGTTTTTATTTCTCAAGCCTGATATTTTTATCCATCAAAAGAATCACTAGAAGTGCACAGTCTAAAGAATTGTGAATCCTCACATTTTAAACAAAAAAACTATACCTTTAAATATAAATAAATTACTCGTAAAATATTAAATCTAAATACAAAAACCGTTCTAAGTTACACTCGTACAAACATATATAATTACGATCAAATTTTAACCACCATCCAAACTATAATAATATAACAATCTACGAGACAAAAAACAAATGACGTATTTTTTCTTTTGGTATAGCCCAGTACAAAAATGTCAAGATAAAGCATGTAGTAAATGTCCGTCAAAAATCTTAAACTTTGATGCGGGCAACGCAACGTTTTATTTACGCAATGCGAATCTCATTTATTCATTGCGATGCTATTCATAAGTTTTTGATTTTCCTCCATACCTTCTCAGGCTTAGGACCGTAAAAATTAAAAACTATTTGAAACGATAACGGGAATTAAACGCGATCATACCTTATTATTTTGCCTGACGTTTCGATCGGGTTGCACCGACCATGGTCACAGGCTGACTGGAGACAGCGATGCACTCACTCCGAGGGGAAGGTAGATTCATATAAATCTACCTTCTAAATGTTTATTTCTCGCGTTTAATTCCCGTTATCGTTTCAAATAATTATGCAACGCGAAAGTTTAAAAGTAGTTATTAAAAACTATGTTGGCAAAAATATTTTCGGGTAAAATCTTGACCTAAATTTTTCTAAATACGATACCTAACGCCTATAAAAATTTTTGACGTTGATGAAAAGTCATTCTGTATACATGTTTATTGATAAACATACCTACCTATAAGTAAAAACGTACGTAAGTACCTATATTCAATTAAGACTGATTTAGAAGCACAAAAAGTAAATGTTCGTGTGTGTTAGAAATAAAAGATATGTTTACGGATTTAGTACACGTTAATTTTTGATTTAACCCGACGTTAAGAACACTTCACGGTCACGGACAGACAATGCTGTTAAAGTGTTCGAAATGTCGGGTTAAATCAAAAATAAACACGTACTAAATACTTACGTATTTAGTACGTGTTTATTTTTGATTCATATCTTTCATTTCAATGTATAGTGTTCGCGTAAACTCAAGAAAACAGTTCGTGCGTGTTATAAGTATATTGTTTCGAATTTTTTATTCATTATGGTCAAGGAAGTTGGAATATTTAGCTTTTTCAAGTCGCTTAATTATGCTGAGTTATGAAACTAATTAGTCATTCCAGTCTATTTGTGATTCGGGAGAGGCTTGACTGAGGGAAGGTTTTTCAAAGAAGTATTTAATTACTCCCGATAGTATGATTCAAATGCGTTTAGGACGAAGGTTTGAGCCCATTAACCATGCTGAATTCGCCAGTTTGACATAAATTATCTCTTCTAAACCTTTTTGTAAACTCAGTATTTACATTGAAAATTTATATCCCAGGCGGGACTCGAACCTGCATGCGTACCGGGCGCGGCGCTTTACCAATTAATCCACCGAGACACTACGTCACAGCGTCCTCGCTAGGTATGCATGAGGATGCGGGTTTGAGTCTCGCCTGAGACATCATTTATTAAGTTTTAATACTGATTTTATAACTATAGTAAAGTTGCTAAAATATCATTAAAGTATATTTGTAAACTGTTTGACAATTGAATTCACTGACTGAATTTACCTATCTTGATTGTTATGAGATTGATATCTCGAAACTATTGCAAGTCCCATGATCGAGAAAGAACTTTTTCCGTGAACTAAATTCTGCGACTATGGCACTTGCAACAGTGCTGAAATGGAGAAAGTTACAAAAACAAGGACCAAAGTAGGCCTTGCAACAATTAACTTTTAACAATAAAATAAGTGAGGCTGGAACCCAAAACCGTTGTTAATTATCTAAAAATATTGCGAAGTATTTTCCTTCGGCGTCATCCTGTTAATTATTTGCGAGTTGATTAACTGGGCCGACTTCAAAAGCGGTAATAAAACAGCGATTAAATGAATGCTGACGTGAAAATTTCGTTCCCTGAATAGATTTTTTTAACAGTGGGCTAATTCATTTTAATGGAAGTTTTTAAAAGTTGTAAGAATATGGTTCCATTGCATATTCTTGGCTAAAGTGGGGTGGAATTAGATAGTACAAAGAAATTTTGTGATTTTTGAGAGATGATTTTTCATATTATTATAAACCAAATCGTTTTAGTTTTATTACTCTTTCACGTAATAGTACTCTAAAGGTTTTTGTGAACATTTACAATAGTATAGTTTCAATATTTATACTATTTTATTTATTAGGTCTACCAACAACTGTTACATTAAGACCCGAGTTCATCAATATTTAAATAGCCGGTAAACATAGATTGACGATTAATTTGACACAATTCCCATACAAAATATGTCAAATAATAAATACAAATTTATATAATAATTATTTATATTTATTAGTCATTAAACCTAAAAGCCGACTAAAAGCTTCAAACGTCTTTTTAACGGGCTAATAAATATACCATCTCCCGAGGGTCGCCCGGTACGAGCAAGATCAGCATAAAACCCTTCGCTGCTAATACCGAACTACCCCAAACCCTAGGGGACAATACTTGAACCAAATTGTAAATTTCTTCAACAAATTATTGTAAATACCCAATTGTTTTCAAGAGGTCTGTTAATGACGTCATACGACATAAGTCAGCGGCTGCTGAAAACTAAGTTTCTAGATTAAACATTATTAATAATAATGTATTTTTTCTATAGCAAATATAACACTCACAATGCAATAATTTAGAATAAAGTTGACTACCACAATAAAGCATATAATGAGTCAACCTTAAGATTAGAGGTAGTACATAATAAGTACGCAAATGATGCCGTTACTTTTATGAAACTTTAAAGGTAAAAACAATCTGTCACCCTTTTTTTCAAAAAACGAATAACGAAAGCTTAAAAGCTTCAGTTGCTTGCGCTGTCAAAAGCGAACTCTTTTTTAGTATTTTCAATATTTTCGCTAACGCTCGGTTCTTATTATTTGTTGCGTGTTGTAAGCCTTTGTCTGTAAATAGTTTTTGTTCAATTTTATTTAAATTCAAACAAGTAGTAATAAACGTTTTATCCTTAAAATCTTAATATATATATAGTACGTGTCACTTTGTTTGTCCGCACATCGTGTTCAGTTTGATCCAACTTGAAAGATAGGATAGCTTACATCTCAATTTACAGTCGCAATATTATTTTATTGCAAATTTTCTGTATAACATGGTAAGGTAAACGCCATAATTGATGCCAATGACATTGTGTGACGACTTACGTCAAAATCCAATTATATTACTCTGATTCGATACGAAACTCGCGGGGTCAGCTAGTATCGCTATAATAGGTCGTAAGTTATATTTGAATTAACCCCAGCGTTTATTCACTAAAACATACACTCAGATTAATGGCTAGCAAAAAGACGTATCGCATTACTAATTGTCAGTCGTTAAACCAACTTGCTTAATTAGGTAGGTAATGAACAAGAAGCTAATTGCTTGTAACTTGGTATGCGCTACACATTTACTGTGTTAAGTTAATAAAATCTAGAAAAAAGGTTTTTTTTGCATTACATTCCTTTTAAAATCTAAATAACCCTTCCCATCAGTTGAAGATGTAATTAATGACTCTGTATTAGTTTAATTTTAACTAGCTTGTAATATCGAGTCACTGAATCACTAACTGACCATTCGATTAACACTTGGCAAGCGAGAAATCGAGCATGCGTAACTATAGAGTCAGCCTAGGCGAAATAAAGGCTAGAGGAAATTGAAGCAGCCTAGGCTTATAATTGTCAATAGGGGCAGATTGACTATGGGAGCAGGTTGACTAACTGACATCAGTAAACTAGTTGCGAAAATCCTATTTCCCTGCATGCCGATCAATGACATAAAACTGACAGAATTTCCCGCCCAAAATTAAATAAAGAAGCACTTTTAAATAGGTCTAGTTTCGGACAGTTATTTAACGTAACACTTTTGTCGGTTTCCCTCATCTTTTGATCCCCTCAAGGGTCGCAGCCCAAAGTTTGAAAATCACTGTCCTAATAAAATGTACTCGTAGTTTCGCTAATGCTTTAGCTTTGTTTGGAATGCGATGTTAATTTTTGGTATTGTATTGTATACCACGACTTTTTATTTACCACCAATGTGGCTGTTTCTAATAATGCTTGCATGGTAAAAAAATATACCAATGCTCCTCGGATCTGACGAGTTCTATTCTTATCCACGTAGATTTTTTGTTACAAATTGTCTCGGGTCTATATTTTAATGGTAGCGTGTTTCAGAAGTTTGAAGTTTCAAGTCTTACGTGAGGCAGTCAAAAACTTTGATTCAACAAATTGAATTTTAATAACGAATTGTATTTGTTTTTTTTTTCAAAAACAACGAATTCATTCATCCTGTCCTTAAATTAATTTACCTAAAACTTCTTTAGTAATCAACCTGAAAAAAACAAAGAAAAAGATTAATGTGATTAATATTTTCAACGCAAACGTTTTTTTTTCTAATTTATTGCTAAAGGAACATCTTCAGTTCTTCAGGACAAAATTAAAATACAAGCCATGAATAATGAACACCATAATAAAAGTATTACGGACCGTTCCCGGTAACCTTTTGACTAACTGCTAAAAATGTTTATGGATATCCATTCTAAGGAAAGATTTTCAAACTAAAACTACCTGATCCGATGCGAATTAAGACGAACTAGAACATGACCTTACTTTAACATGTGCTGGCCGAGATCCGATATGGTTTAGAGTGGTTTTTGTTGATTAGCTTTGTTTAAATTGCATATAACTAGATAGTTAACTGTTGCTTTTAATTCCTGCGTATCTATAAATGTTATGTACACCTTTAGTAGGTATATGTATAGCTACACAAATAGTATAATATGTAAAATGTCTTTTACATATACTATTTCTGTAGTCCTTAAAATAAATTAAAAAAAAATATGTATGGAAAAAAGTTTTTTTTCGTATGGGGGCAGATATTTGAGAACTACTATTAAATCATAAGAGGCGACCTATTACGGCAAAATTATAATTTTTGAGGAAGAGCAGTACCTATCCTTGCTCGTACATACTACTTCTTGCTTATTATTATTGGTGCAAGTTGTGTGGTGTGGGTACCAAAGCGGTGGTAACGAAAATTACTGTTTGCATTTATCGTGAAAAAATCAAACCAAACTACCGTATCTCATGTCCAGTGTTACTTCCTCCACCCCCTGAAATAAATTAAGCTATAAATTACGTCGGGCAATTGCAAACTTTTATTCCCATTATGGTAACAAAATTGTGGCCGTATTGAGTAATAAGGCTGTAATGACGTTCCAAATTAGATTTACGGTGAACGCAAAACTTGGAAGCAATGTTGAATTTACAACGAAGTTTGGGTATTGGCTGGAGGAAATTTTAAAATTCCTTATTTATAGACATCATAAGGTTTTTTTGACTCTAAGTTTGTTTATTTTTGTCTTCTTAGAACTAATAGTTCGCCGTGTGCCGTTCCTTGTGCCTAAACCGTGTCAATAAAAAAGATATTTCTTATAGGTAAGCTAAGCTAATACCATTCTGTCACAAAGTTATTAAAGGCCAAAGATTCGTAAATATCATTCACGAATCACATCACTTTAAATTAATCTGAAATCAAAATGGGATTATGGCACGCGGACGATACGAACTAATTACCTGGCCGACTTTAATAACCAAACGTTAAGGGAAAGATCTTTTTATTTCAAATCACTACAATTTCATTAATTACTATAACCCTGTAAAGCATCTGTTCCATTATCTTTTAGTTTAAATTAAATTAAATTAAAATTAAATATTTATTTATTTCAGACATAAATAGTCCATATATTGTTAATAATAATTAGTTACAAAAACAGCTTAATCTATGTTAACGTTGTTAGTAAATTATAAATCTTGTAAATTCAAACATAATCGCTTAAAACTACTTAATTAGGCCTATAGTCTGTCCAATACAAAGGCCCTAGCTCCACCCAGTGCCTTTGTATTGGACAGTCTGGCCTGATCAGCAAATGCCATCAAGATTCTATTTCGACCGACACGCAAGCGCTGCAGCATGGAGGCGGCTTTCTTGCGCATGATGGCATGAAAGCCATCCGTATTGGCCTCCGCAAACATTCCTGACGCACTGCAACGACGTGGCAGTCGCAACAGCATCCTGAAAGCATTGTTGTATTGCACCCTAAGAACGTCGTAGGCTCGGCGCGTATATGACACCCATAGACCGCTTGAATAGAATGACTGACAGAACGCCTTGAATAGGCTTATTTTGACTTCAGTCGAGCAGCGACCGAACCTGCGGGCGAGCATGTTGCTCCTCACCTTGTTGTTGTATAGATTAACATTTTACTAGTAGACTTGTTTTAAAACTGTCTCATGTGACGCATTCGAAATGTACATTAATGAAATCGTATTATAATTTTCTCTTTAAAATCTTCTACCACCGCACCTTTACAGTACCTATACATTAAAATTTCGATTGTCAAAGGAGCCACACAATCGCTAAGGCTGTGATGGAGACAGAAAGCCCAGAAAAGGAGTTCAATGTATGTTTTAAATGCTAACCACAAATAGCAAAAACGAGATGAAATGATACAATATTGAAATCGATAAACTTAGGGCATGTATTGCAGTACTCTCATTTACTAGGAATGTTAACAGCGGAACTAGTGCAGTATTTATTTACTAGAAAATTCATACTTTCAAACGTGAAACATAGTTTTTTTAAATTCTAAATATTTTAAGTATAGTTTGGTACAAAAACCTCAAAACGTTGTTTAATGGCAACCTTAGCCATAAAACGGTTTCATTAGTCTTTTTACAGTATTACTCATCAATAAACTATTTGGTTTACCTATAGTTGAGTTAATTATGCGAGTCAAAGAAAACAATGAAATGATTGTAGAAGCGAGTGATTTGACTTTGTCCTATAATGTTTTTTAATACAAGTGGACTCCGCGAATTTCGTATCCCTCTGAACAGTATTTGATTTTGACGTCTTAAATGTCATTGTCATCAAATATGGCGTAGTTGAAAATAAAAATGTGTCAAAAAATATATTTTATTATTTTTTTAAATACTTACTTTCCAACGTTTTTAATACTTTATCCTATTCCTGAATCAGAAAAGTCCAAAAACTCAAAAGTCATAAAAATTGGTAGGTACCTACAGCCGTTCTCGACTTATAAGAGGTGTAACTAATACGACTTTCTTTTATACACCGTGCAATTTTAACCACCTGTAAAACGAAGCCCACTTTATGTTACCATTATGTATAACATCTTGGCAATGTTATTTTTTTTCCAAAAAATATTGAATATCGGTTTAGCTATTTATTTTGAAACACGCTGTGACGCCCACAGATGTAGCTGTGTAATGTCCATTCAACCGAGACCCCGCCGCAGCAAAATAATAGGCCTGGGCGCGTCACAGCGTGTTACAAAATTGAAAGTCTGAATCAAAAATTATTAGTTTTTCAAAAATTATTTTTAATAAAAAAATAAATAACACTGCCATGATGTTATAAATAAAGGGCTTATAACGTGGGCTTCGTTTTACAGGTGGTTAAAACTGCACGGTGTATATTATAAATAGATATAAAGGGAAGCGCAAAATAAATTGTTACACAAGATAGACAGGGTCTTGTGCATACAGCCTTATACATCGCTGAATGAAACAAATGCGGAATTGAAAGTATGCCAATGGGGCTTTTAAAGGAAATTGTTGGGAAATAAGAAATGTTGCGTGACATTTTATGGAGTAATCTAAATGGTGTCATGTTTTTTGTCTGAAATATGTTGTTATAATTCAAAAATAAATTCTTATAACGTGTTATTAGAGTTCACAATCATAAATAATATTAGGATGTGAAAGTTAATAATGAAACAACAAGACAGTTATTATCAAATGAAATCTCCTTTTTTACATTAACGACTTGTTAGTAATGATAAAAATTATATGCGTACTAATATTGGGTCTTCATAATTATTGTTACATACACCATTTTAAACTAACTGCTGAACACTAATATTGACCTCTTTCTAAATCTCAAATTTATCATAATCAAATCAATTTCATGCTGCTTTCCCCCTCATAAGACATGTATTGACGAATTAACCATCTATAATCTATACTAATATTATAAAGCTGAAGAGTTTGTTTGTTTGTTTGTTTGTTTGTTTGTTTGTTTGAACGCGCTAGTCTCCGGAAGTACTGGTTTGAATTGAAAAAATCTTTTTGTGTTGAATAGTCCATTAATCGAGGAAGGCTTTATAACATCACGCTGTGACCAATAGGAGCGAAGCACCAGTGGAAAATGTTGCAAAAACGGAAAACATTATTGATGTTAATCGCGATCATAAAAACAGAAATTGAAGCGGACAAAGTCGCGGGCAACAGCTAGTTATAAATAAAACCTGTGTGTGAAATCTGTATCAATTTTAATAAATTTAAGGAATTTTCCATGACAGCAAAACATATTGAAATGATGATACATGACAATTCATTTTATCGACAATTCTTTCAATGATTATAAATAATACTACAGATAACCACTTTATCTTATCGGAGTTTATACCAATAATCTGCGATTCGTCGTATATTAAAAGATTTATTTGGTTGTATCCATGTTAATTGGTTTAGCTATTTTGCAGCTAAACCACTAAGCAACAAGCTGAAACTACAGTCTATACAAAATAATTTCATATATTTTTTAATTTTATATTATTTTATTACTTCCGTGTCGAGTTGTGCATGCAAATAAAAAACCGGCCAAGTGCAAGAAAATCTGAGGGTTCCGTACCAAGTAACTGAATTAGGGGTACACTTATTTCCACTTAGCCAGAATACCACAATATTTAATTGACTGCAAAAATAACTTTGTTTTTCATAGTGTTTGTATGAGGACAAAGTTATATTTGCGATTGTAAAAAATGTGCTATTTCAGTCAGATCTCATTCAAACCAATTTTCATTGAAAGTTTTTGTTGAAATCTACATTATGTATTTTAATCAAAATTTTCACTTGCTTTTAAAAGTTAGAGGGTGAGGACACACATTTTACCACTTTGGAAGCGTCTATCTTCCGAATGTTAGACTTTTGGAAAAAATGTTTTAGGAACCTCTATGTCATACGAATAGGTTTGAAAAAAAATTTTTTTTAGGTTTATTTCTATGTATGAGAAGCCCCCCTTAATCATAATTATTTTTTATTTTTTGTATGAGAATCGTAAAGCGGTCTACAGGATACACCTACCTACCTTCAGAATAAAGTGGCTGTGACATACGGACGGACAGACAGACAGACAGACAGACAGACTTGACGAAACTATAAGGGTTCCGTTTTTTAATTGTGATATTTGCTTTAACTAAAAAAAACACACTTAAGCATCCCTCAAAGATCACCAGAAACAATTACTGGCACCAGACGACACCTTTATTCGTAATAGTGCTTTTGCAGACACTAGACACTTTTATGCGTAATGCTTCATATTGTAATTGTGGTATTTGCTTCAACTAAAAAAAATACACCTAATATCCTCCAAAGATCACCAGAATCAATAACTGGTTCTTATATTATACAATTAAAGATTACTTTAAAAAAACAGACTTACCCAGGGCAAAATCACATGACGGTCCAAAGAAGACATGGGCGCAGTCGTTGTACGCGTCGATAGCCGATATGACAGCGTACGCAGCATCACAGTCGGTAACGTCGTACGTCGTCAGTTCAACGGTGATATTAGGCGGAAAGGCATTCTTTATCACTTGATCAGCTAACGCCAGATCGAAGACTGATCGGACCTGGAAGAAGGATGTTAGAATGACAATGTTTACTGATAGGGGATGAAAGGACTTATAAGAATAAAAATGAAACTTATGTCTTGACATTCAAAAATTTACAAGACAGACAGAGTGCCCTGTTGATCTAGTGGTTTAAATACCTGACCAACTATTTTTTTTTTATAAATAATGGGCTTGCTCTTAACTACATACTTAACTATACGGTTAAGAAGAAGCCTAAGATGGAGCGAGCTTACCCAGAGGTACTGGTTCTCCCACACACCAGCGGAACACAGAAAAACTGTTTGGCGCTGGACTCCGGCAGGAGGGTGTTAGCATCCAGGCGGCCTCTTACGAAGCCTACCACCGCAGAGGGATCTGTTAGCCGTCATCATTGGTTAGACAACCAAAGATGCCGTTGCCCAGTGTGGACCACTAGGAGGTAGATCCCACCACCCCAAAAGATCTGGGGTCCTGGGTTTGATCCCCGGTCGGACAACAAAAGTTTCGAATTTTCGAAGATTGCTCGGGTTTGTGTTCACCAACATTGTGCATTTGGCATTGTGGTGAAGCCTGTACCCACCATTGCTATGTTATCTTGAATTCAATGATGGAGGCCTTTGCCCTGCAGTGGGATGATTATAGGCCGTCACTTTACTTTTTACAACACAAACCTTGAAGCTGTGGTGTACAGCCAACGGCAGGTCAACCTACCCAAAAACATTAAAGGTCATTGAATAGATTTTTAACTTTAAGTCCAACAAGTAGAGATCAATATTAATTGTGAAAATTTTACGTTTTGTGGTAGGTTGACGTGCTGTTCTCTGTACACCAAGTTATAGTGAGTATTTGTGTTCTCAATTACATCGCTCTCCAAAGAGACCATTTCATTTTTTTTTTCTTTTTTCAATCCATATCTTATTCCTTTAATTCAATCAAACAAAAATTATGTTCGGTAGGAACTTTCATCCTGTTTGAAGTATGTTTCACAATTTTATTTTTTTTCCCCTTTTAACTCTTTTAAGGTCGAGTTCTAGGACATAAACTATCCGTTGTCCTTTCTATAAACTCAAAATACATAACTCTAAACAAATTTTCACCTAAAACGGTTTCAGCTGACATACAGTCAGACACACATTGTCATTTATAACGTGAGTATGGTTTTAACATTATGTCAACAATAGTAATGTTAAAAATTACTAATAGGTTGTTTGCATTATGTCATGGCTCCATCTATTCTACTTTAACAATAATCTAAAGTTTCAAAAAACCATTAAATCTTTTCTTGACTAGGCTCTTACTAGGTCTGACCTAGTTTTCTTACTTTGCTTCATGAATACGGCCCATGTTTAGATGTTTATGTTGCTTTGATACACGTGAGACACTTTAAATCGTTCTTGCGATTACATTAAAACTAGGTTTTTAATGTTAAGCAAACAAATTGCTAGTATAAATTGTTATTCAAGGATTTGTATTTTCACAGTACCTTTTGAAAAATTTCAGGGTAAATCAATGGTTAAAGTGCACTCGCTTGGAAAGCCGAATGTGGTGGGGTCAAGTCCCACCTTAGGCAATAAAATTTTTAATTAAGGAATTGTATTTTCAGTATCCATCACCTCAGCTAAACGACGCCTATGGCTATACGGCCTCCCACAATTTTTGCAGTATTGCCTATTGATTTCCAACAAACTGTCATAGTTTTAAAAACAGTTCTTTGATTTAATTGCAAAATTTTTGGAGTTTCACCTCAGGCAGTTAAACATGAATTCAGTTAATCAAGGTTTTAGAAAAAGTATTACCAAACTGTCATGGACTGTAATAAATATTTGATCATACTTACAGACGGCAAGTTCGCATAAAAAGCACCGCTCTGGGGCAGCAGCAGCGCCGCTCTAACGCGGCAGTTCGTGCCGTCCCTATCGCACAGGTTCTCGCACTCTCCCCTCACGCGCGGCGGCTCGTCAGCGCGGCAGTTCTGACACGACACAAACTTCACCGCACACAACAGTAGCACACACCACCGCATTTTATCGACCACTCACCGGCACATCACTATGTTAACACTATCACTCGAAACTGACTGCATTACGAACACTAATCTGCGGTGCATCTGTAACAAAAAAAAATTGGCAATGTACTTACCAGCATCGGTACAGGCATAGTCACCACGCTAGCTAAAAGCGGGTGATCACAAAGCCGAGCTATGTTAAATAATTCTTAACTCCGAGGTCTTAGCCCGGACTCGCTCAGTTCCTAAAAGCTAATTAGTCATACTTATAAAAAAAGGGACTATAGTCCCTTTTGGGAACTGAGGGATTAAAAACTAGACCAACAAAGCGTTAGGCCAACAGGTATCATCATCATCATCGTCATCATCAGCCTATCGCAGTCCACTGCTGGACATAGGCCTCTCCAGTTGCACGCCACTTAGGTCAATCCTCGGCTTCTCGCATCCAGCTCCTGCCATGGCAGCCATCTTGCGCAAATCAACACTCCACCTGGCCTGAGGGCGTTTTACACTACGTTTGCCGAGGCCTACAGGTATAGTATGGCATATCTGTAGTAACTTGAATTGAATGATGGGAAGCCTTATAGGCTGTTACTTTACTTATGAAAAACTAGCATTTCGCCCGCGGCTCTGCCCGCGTGAACTACATGCTATATGTCGCGGGTATTAACAGAAGCCTTAGACTAGCAATAGATAACAAAAGAGCCAATCTACAAATCTATTTCTATGCCAAATTAAATTTTTTTCAGTAGATAAGAGCATGAAAGCGCAACAGGCAGTCATTCAGACCTGCCGACAAACTGTTTTACAGTTTGCCAGACAACTTGTTGTATACTTTATTGTTATTCTAAATAAATTAAAAAAAAACAAGACAAACGCTATGGTTTTATAGTTGAAAAAGTTAAAGTAAACTAAGGCGATATTTATGACCTTGCATAGATTAGAGCAATGTCGAGCCATATTGAATGGATGTCAGCGTTCGCTCACTTCCAAGCAATATAACGGTAGAAGTAAGGAAATGTGTTTTCTTTAAAAATCCCTATTTTCCGAGCGCTAGCATAAATGGAATGTCAATCAATTTCGGTAAAACTTTACTTTTGATCTCTGTACTAAACGTTAAACGTCAAGGCATTTTGTTGGCAAAGGCACAACAACAACAACATTTTCTGGTGGTCCACACTGGGCAACGGCATTTTTGGTTTTCAAACCAGTGATGACGGCTAATAGATCCCCATGCGGTGGTAGCGGAGTCCAGCGCCAAACAATATTTCTGTGTTCCGCTGGTGTGTAGGTTAACCATTGCCACTTTCTGGGTAAGCTCGCTCCTTCTTAGGCTTCTTTTTAACCTTAGAGTTAAGTATGTAGTCAAGAGCAAGTCCATTGATTATAAAAAAATATATAGATTATATTATGTACATATTACAGAGAAAAACAGTTTTATTTCTGCAAATTGGCCCCAGGAGGCGCTTTTACACGTCCCAAATTAAACCTACCACTGCTTCAAGACAAGTCTAGGCTAGTGTGTGTTACGGATATACAGTGTTAAGAGGAAACACTACGGGCGAGAGAATTGAAAAATAGGTATTTTTAAAATCTATTGCAGTCGCGCAGTGCCAAACGCCTTCACCGCAGAGTGTGATAGAGACAATTGCTTCTTGGACCGAAAATACCTACTAAAAGCACACCAAATCAACGTTTCGTAGTCCCCGATTACTTTTCCAAAACTAGACCGATTTAAACACTTTTTTTAATTAAAAATTAAAGAAAGGCTTCGGCCGTGTTGGAATGTTTTCCTTTGTTTTCTGGATGTTTGAATACAGCGGAAAATCTGATTTTTTAGATTTTTGAGAACTCATATCTTTTTTATTAATTAATTAATGAAAAAACTGAAAACATAGAAACATGATAATAGAGGCCATAGATTTTTGTAATAAAAATTATTACTCTACTGGCTTTATCCAGGGAGGAAACAGGGGTCTACGTTTGTATGGAAAAACGGCCCTTGTGTTTCCTCTTAATATAGTGGATACAAAGATGATATCGAATTGTTGACTTTACCTTAGTATTAAAATGCATAATAACGGTGCATTTTCAACCACCTGTAAAAGAAAACCGTGTTATGTAACCATTATGTATAACATATTGGCAGTGTTATTTTCATTTTTTTACCAAAATTTTTTTTTTATAAGTATATTGAATTTTTCTTTAGCTATTTATTTTCAAACACGCTGTGACGAGCACAGATGTGTCTGTGTAAGGTCCATTCAAACGATACCCCAATGCAGCAAAATAATACGTGTTACAAAATTAAAAGTATGAATCAAAATTTAATAAGTTTCAAAAATTACTTTTAATCAAAAAATTAATAACACTGCCATGATATTATACATAATAACATAATAATAATAAATTTATTTATTTGGAACTAAAACACATTACAATAATTTATTGTGTTCGATAGTGACTGCATATAGTTTTAAACTGAGTCGCAGTCACTAACGCCCACCTCCTCAGCACAGTAATTTTGCAACATTCCAATGTAATACATGAAGAAAAAGAAAAAAAGAAGTAATATGTGAGTGTTTGTGTGTGTGTGCGTGTGTGTGTGTGTGTGTGTGTGTGTGTGTGTGTGTGTGTGTGTGTGTGTGTGTGTGTGTGTGTGCGTGTGTGTGTGTGTGTGCGTGTGTGAGTATGATTGTGCGTGCGCGCGCGTTCGTGAATGTAAGTTCGTGCGAGTGTGTGTGTGCATCAAATGCAACCTTTTGTAAGACAGGCTTTTGAGCCATTTCGTAATCAGAATTTTGCATTCTCGGTAGGTTAATAGGTATATATTTAGAATTGCATTTATTTTGTTACATAGAACTGGAGCTATATAATAAAAATTACACTTGCACAAAGCCAGCCGACAGAAATTTCTTTGACAAACTTTAACTGCGCGTCCCCTTGTATAATGGTCCAATAACGTGGGTTTCGTTTTCCAGGTGGTTCAAAAAGCACAGTGTATATGTAAACGATGTAACGGCTTGTTGCGGCTTGTTATACCATTTACACAACACCCTGTTTATCTCATTAAAATTTTAATTATTTGTTTAAAGCTATAAATAAATATGACTGCACCGACATAATAAATCGCATCAACTACTCGGTTCCATCACGTACACGTAAGCGATCATCACGCACCAACCCACTTTTCGCGGTTACAAAGTCCCGAACAAAGGCTGGTATCCGATCCCCTCTACGTCGCATGCTCGATTGTTATAATAAAAAATTCAATTCTGTGGATATCTTTGCATGTTGTGCCAGGTCTTACAATAAAGAAGTTATAAAGCTACTTAATAACAGCTAGTATTAATTCTTACACATTAAGTAACATATCTGACACACATCTACCGATAATATATTTTTTTTATTACATCACCAACAATAAATGAACTTAATTTCATTTGTATTAGAGTCCCGCATGTTTTATTCTAATGTTTACGTAAAATGTAACCATCGCTGTTGAGTTTACAATTGTTTAAAATGTGTCTGTATTTTAATATGTTTTAGTATATAAGCTTATTGTAAACTTGTTTGTGGTTCTTTCAATAAATTAAAAAAAAAAAAAAAAAGCTGCCCGCCCACGTCAGACTTTTTGTAGGACCGATAATCGGGCCGATTTTTCTATAGTAGGCAGCAGCAAACACAATCATGACCGATTTTTGTAGGACGTGTGCGTTGCTCCATTGCTATCAGTACGTTCTATTTTTCTCCTACAAAAAATCGGTCACCGATTATCTGACGTGTGCGAGCAGCCTAAATGGTTAGCAGTATCTTGGAGGTTATAAATTACAGCACTTGACGCCCATCAACATAATGACTATAATTTCCGGATAATTATGATTTAATCAAAAGATGCATTTGATTTAGGTATAACACTTCATAGGAAAATAATTACCAAGAAGGGTGAGACAATGCTGCATAGAACACTATGTGCTTTAACAATATGACATTAAAGTAAAACGAAAAATATAATGCAATGGAAAGCTTTTTTGAAATAAACTTAATTTAGCAAAACCAACTGTAACAAATATGCCATTACCGTAGATAAAATGTATAAATAAAACAAAATGATTATACAAATAATTTCAGGTATCATGACCCATAACTTACATAACTAAAGTTATTAAAAAATATATGAAGTATTGAGTAAGCAAACAAGTTTATCTGTATTCCAGGAAAACAAGTGAATTTATTCGGGCGATTGTCGCGAATTGCTCAAGCATGCCTTCAATAGATACGTTTTTCTTCCGGAAACACAGATCCGAAACCGATAATTTGAATATTACTTCCTTTGAAGTATTCGCAACAAAGCATTCCTTGTGTGTTTTTTTTTTGAAAATTTTATTTGCGGGGTTTAACGTTTTATGTTAAATTAATTATTTGACTTTTAGCCTCCGTTTTTCATATGAAGAAATAGATATACACCCGCATTTTATCGTTTTACTTTTTAAAACCTTTTTGTACATAAATTTACATAAAAAAATAAGAGTAGGCCAATTACTAGCATTTTTCCGTATGTAGAGTCTAATATTAACAGGGCCTTTTGTTAAGTATTTGCGTGTTATAGTGTTAAGTTTTGAGTGGTCCTTAAGCTGGGCTTTCATAGTGATAATGCGTAGCGTAGTTTCATAGCGTAAATTACCTACTTACGAGACCAGACTTCAATACTTCAAAGTGAATACGCTGCAGTGTAGACGTTCTATGCAGGATCTATCTGTACTGTTTAAGATTGTTAACAATCATTATGATGCCATGGATTTATTGAGCCATCTATCACTTAAGACGAACGGTAGTAAGAGAAGGCTGAAATTATTTTCTTTACCTGTCTGTAATAACAATGTAACATATAACAACCCTCTGTTTCGAACGTACAGGTTATATAATGATAATACCCCCAATTTGGATGTATTCTTCCAAAATTGTAATTCGTTTAATAAAACAATCAAACTGTTAATTAAGTAAATGTAGCAACTAACCTTTAGCCTAGTCAAGTATCTTTTTAAGTATTTACTGTTCTATGTTAACGTTGTGCGCAACGTTCATCTGAATTCAATTTTAATGTGAATCTTAGTTAAGTGTTATTGAAATTGTAAAAGCTGAATTGTATTCTGTTGTGCCTTTAAATAATTAAAATAAAATAAGGTTCAGTAGTTCGGGATTTGTTTGATCATTTACAATAAAATTAACAAATCATTAAACATTATAAAACTAAATAAGTATGAGATAAAAAGAAAACTCACCGACTGGTTGCTTCGTCAAAATTATGACGACACAGAAAAACTGTTACCTAGCAGAATCTGACATTATTATTACCCACTATTTGCTTTCATACAAAGAAATACACTTCATCAAATACTTGCACTAACACACTCACTAATTTACCCATTCACTCATACACTGCTTCACCCACACACTCTTTCAGACACACTCTTTTACTCATGCACTTTCTCACTCATACACACACTCTTTCACTTACATAAATCATATGTTTGTACTTGCCTTTTGTTATTATATCTACCTAATATTTGTTTGATTTGTCAATCTTTGATCTTTGTCTAACTAGCCACTAACTCGGCTTTTCACTTAATCTCCACTAAAGTCTATCACTCTTGTTCCTTCTTTACAAATACAGTCGAACACTGAATTTCGAAACACAGGCTTAGCCTAGTTTGGAAATCAGGGTCTTATATTTTTGTGCTATGTATTTATAATTTCACTTGATACCTACTTAATCTACTATGTTAATTAAGTGCTAGCGCTGTACAAGTCTGTTATGTGAATAAAGAATTTTTATTATTATTTATTATTTATTATTTATAGATCGATGTCCATCGATCACCTATTACGGGGCACCGTAAGCGCCAGTGCGCGACAGTAGGTACGGGTTTATGAGGTACTAGCTGTTGCCCGCGACTTCGTCTGTTATTATGAACGCGATTATTTTTGCAACATTTTTCACCGATGCTTCGCTCCTATTGGTCGCAGCGTGATGTTATATAGCCTAAAGCCTTCTTCGATAAATGGACTATCTAACACAAAAAGAATTTTTCAAATCGAACCAGTACTTCCGGAGATTAGCGCGTTCAAACAAACAAACAAACAAACTCTTCAGCTTTATAATATTAGTATAGATTATAAAAATCCTAACGGCGTATTTTGTAGTTATTTGAACATAGTAATTAAGTATACCATTTAATAAATTCGAACTCAGCGAATATTTCTATAAATATTTAGTAGCTTTAAACAAGCATTTTTTTTTTTTATTTAAAGTATCCGTAGTTTAGTTAAATTGATAAAAACATTTCAAAGAGATGTAGGTTTGTGATTTTTTTCTATAGAGCCAAGTTAATCGAATCGTGTAACCGACAGCGACTGTCACTAGACTAGATTCTCAACTTATACATATATATATTCCAGACTTTAAAACGCCGTTTCCTAGTTCTCAGATGGGTTTTAAAAACTTAAAAACTGCCTTTTGGAACTACGCCGCCTTGAATTTTATGTAGGCCTTTTACTGTACATTTGCTTGTTTGTAGTGTTACGTTTTATGTGGGTCTTTTGATATGCATTTGCTTCTTTACTTATGAATGAATCTTAGATATAAAACAGAGTTATTTTATACTTTATTTGATATTTTAGCAACTTAATTGCACTTATAATATCAGTATATAAACTTGAAAAAATTTTCTCAATTTTTTCCACCCGGCATGCGAGGAGATGCGGGTTCAAGTCCCGCCTGAGAAAAAATTTTTCAAGTTTATATACTGTTATTATAAATGCAATTAAGTTGCTAAAATATCAAATAAAGTATATAGATGGCTGTTTCATCTTAACTGACTGTCAAACATCTGCAAAGATGTTTCTTTCGGGTGTTGGGGGTGCAAGCTCCTAACATTTGATGAAGCAACGCTGGCTCACAGCGTAAGAATATGCTTGAAAAATTCGCGCCAGTGTCTCGGTGGCCTAATGGTATGGCGCCCGCCCGGCATGCGAGGAGATGCGGGTTCGAGTCCCGCCTAAGAAAAATTTTTTCAAGTTTATATACTGATGTTAGAGTTATTTTATTTTTACCTCATTAAATTTTATTGATCTTATTCTAATTGTATATCTATACTAATATTATAAAGCTGAAGAGTCTGTTTGTTTGAACGCGCTCATCTCCGGAAGTACTGGTTCAAATTGAATAAATCTTTTTGTGTTGGATAGTCCATTAATCGAGGAAGGCTTTAGGCTATATAACATCACGCTGCAACCAATAGGAGCGAAGCATCAGTGAAAAATGTTGCAAAAACGGGAAAAAATATTGATGTCAATCGCGATCATATAAACAGAAATTGACGCGGACGAAGTTGCGGGCAACAGCTAGTTGATTAATATAAAGAAAAACCTAGTAAATACAGTTGTCTTGCTTTGCGATAGGTTTTATCGGTTTATAGCACAAATACCAGCTAAACAACCTCATCAGTATTCAAATCACCAATTGGAATCAGTATCGTGATCTCAGTAAAGGTGATTCCTATTTAGATTAATCTGCCATTAGGATTTGTACAATAGTCTGATTTGTAGCAGAGAAAGACCGCATGGAATACATAATACTTGTTGATAATTTAATCGTAGATTAGGTATTTGTTGAAGATGGTATAGGTAAAGAAACGGTAAGCGAACTGTGTCGTACCGGTACAAATATATAGTTACACCACACTTACTCGTTCTATAGTGTAACAGAGAACAATTTTAACACTTTGATTGCTAAAACCTAAAATTGGAGGGTTCTGCTGGTAGCCCATAGCATATTTTTTTATATAATTTATCTGTAGACCCATAAAAAAATACGCTACAGCCCACGTAATACTCTTCATACACAACTCTTCGGAAACTTCACGCTACGTCACGTGAAGAGCCAAATTGAAGAGCACTGGGAACACGTGACGTTACGTGATTGGCAATTAACGTGTTAAAATAAGAAAACAGGCTGCAGTGTCTTCTCTTTACTGAGTATTGGCTACTGGGTTACATGAAAACCCTTAATTAACACCGTTTTTATTTAAGTCTTATTGAAAGAATTGTTTTACTTTCATTCATTTAAAGTTTTTGATTTGAGTTTTTTTTTGTAAGTATAAATAATGGGTTTGCTCTTTACAACATACTTAACTATACGGTGAAGAAGAAGCCTAAGATGGAGCGAGCTTACCCAGAGGTATTGGTTCTCCCACACACCAGCGGAACACAGAAAAACTGTTTGGCGCTGGACTCCGGGAGGAGGGTAGCATCCAAGCGGCCTCTTACGAAGCCTACCACCGAAGAGGGATCTGTTATCCGTCATCATTGGTTGGAAACCCAAAGATGCCGTTGCCAAGGGTGGACCACTAGGAGGTAAATCCCGCCACCCCAAATTAGTAAGCACAGTCGACATTCGTTTGGGGCATTGTATGATAGGTTCATACAAACCTTCACGACGCTTGGTTATTTATAAATCTTAAATGGGATCAGAACGTAAACGTATTATCACCTGACGTTTTGACCAGGCCACTCAGACCTCGGTTACCAGACACTGGTCACAAACATTCATCCTGTGTCCACGGTCGGTCGATAAAACCAGGTCTAAATGTCAGGCTATAAAAAGGTATGCTCGCTTTGTCAGTTGTACGTCATACATTATTGTATCGTATGCTCATTTTCATATTACACTTATAGATGGCGTTGTAAATATTAAAATTGTTAATAATAGTGTACCTACTAATAAGCTATACCTGAAAAATTTATTATTTGTAAAGTGGCCTAACCCTAGGAACTTTAACAAAACTTATTAGTGTGACAAATCAACGAAATCATACTGTAACACAAAACAATATTAGTTATTTTTAAAACAACACAGATATGGAAGGCAAATATTTAATAAGTAAATTGGATTAATTCTGAATACCTAGTCACAAATATTTTGTATGATAAACGGATAATATTCCAATGTTACCAGATCTTATTTCACTTGAAATAATTCATAGAAATGTTGAAATGAAAGCTGTCTGTTGCATGTCCCATTTGAATGAGGGTATTATTTTGAATAGTTATTGTACTAAGCAGTAAGCTCTCATTAACGCGACGGCTTTGGAGTACTTTGAAAGAGACAACTACTATGAAATTTCGATTCTGAATCTTGTTTTGTATGAGTTTGCATTTAAGTTATTACGTAATAACTCGTTAATTACATGAGTAAAAATGTTTTACTTGAACGGCACCACCCCGCATTTGGCAAGCGTGGTGATTATGCCTTTACCCATCATTATTTCTTAGGTAAATAAAAAAGACGAATAAATGACAAACAATTCCACACTTACATGTTCCAGTAAATACTGCTAAAATTGAGTTTTCTTCGTGGTCGAAAAACAACATCACTACTACTCATCTGAATATATTTTCCCTAAAACTCGTTCTTTTACTCGGAATTTATTCACAGCCCTTTCTGTATTCTTAACCCTTGTTTAAATTATCCTAAACCCTTTGGTAGAAACATAATAAATGATTCGAAACTTTAGCAATCTAAAATGAAATATTGCAAAAAAATAAATTGCTGTCAATGCATATTAAAACCAATTTTGGTGAGGTGGGGTTCTAGTAAAATCAATATCGATATTAAAAATGTTCCGAAATGTCATATTATCATTACTCCCAGGTACCAATTATTTATCAGTGGTAATTAATCACATAACCTGCCCTCTCCTAGTCACAGGTATGAGAAAAACATTTTTCTAGGCACAAAAAATATACTATTTAGCAACAAAGATCTATTGTCATATTTGCAAGTAAAATTCTTAGAAACACTGTATAACTAAAAGGAATCTGAATATTTAAATGAGATCAGACCGTCTTGCTAAAGTAAAAAAGTAAAGTAACAGTCTATAATCATCCCACTGCAGGGAAAAGGCCTCCATCATTGTATTCAAGTTACCACAGCAATGATGGGTGTACTGGCATAATCACCACGCTTGCCAAATGCGGGTTGGTGATCACAAACCCGAGCAACGTTCAAAAATTCGAAACATTTTGTTGCCCGACCCGGCATTTGAACCTGGGACCCCGAAATCTTGGTCCGGTATTTAAACCACTAGACCAACAGGGCGTGCTAAGTAAATAATATTTTCGTAATTGTTGTGAAAGCAACTGTTATATCAATTTCCTTGAACAGTGCCCTTGGGCAGTCTTCCTTCCAAATTAATTATCATAACCGTCAAACAAAGGCTTTTATTAGGAAACAAATTAAGATTCACTAACAGTTTGACCTTCTACATTATTGACACACATTATATCAACACTTCTGAATCGCATCGCATTAAAAAGGGTTGTGTGTTTTAACTACCGGGTCAAGATGTCGGGGTCCATTTTTTTGTAAATAATAATATATTCTTATAATACATAGAAAACACCCAGACCAGTACAAACAGACATGTTCATGCACACAAATATTTGTACTGTGCGGGGATCGAATCCGCGAACCATGGCTCAGAAGCAGCGTTTACTACCACTGATTCAAATGGTCGTCAAATCAGATTAAATGAATGAACACTTTAATGACCATCACGTTTTAACATAATAATACTAAGTATCAAAATTACGTCGCAGTTCGTCGCCTAAAAAGCAATTACGCGTTAGGACAGAATCCTACAAATCACTTCGGAATCCACGCTACGTCGTTACACAGAGAAAGGCTTTCTAAGACACTGAGACGTCGATAGATAACACGGTTCCTCGTGCCCGCTTACACTTCGAGTAGCAAATATTTATCTTGAGTACCTTTACCTAAGACACGGAAAACAGCCAACACACTGAATTCGCGTTCACGCAGGTTATTAGAGAGTAAGCATGATTTAATGTATTTTTAAGGAACGAATTAATGCTATTACTTCTAAATAGCATTTAAATCAAATAAACTGTCTTTCTTATTTTCTCCTTTCTTAAATATTATACTGATTTAAACTTTTATGGTCACCGTTATGTGAGATGGTTGTTTCGAGATTTCTACACCATGTTTTTTATTTATTTTATACCTTTGCTGTGTCCTCAAGGCGTTGTTGTACTGTACTCGCAGATCTTATACCTTGTTCCTTGTTTTTATGAGTTTTCCATGTTTCGGTACTGTTATAAGCGCCATAATAATCACGATAGAACTGCAGATGTATCTCGGTGATTATTTTGTTTTGTCAAAACAAAGCTAGATAACTTCAAAGAGTAGGTACTGTTTTTCATGATCTGTGACTCTGCTACCAAACCTTTACCTATCTTTAGCGGTCCAAATGCGTTAACAAACACTTCATTCCTCTCTTTTCCCCTATATGTACTCTCGACATCTTTTACTAGTATATGAGACTTACGCGATCCTAAGTATTGGATTAGGAATAATTATATTTCTCGAAATTCAAAACAAAACACGTGCATATACGAAGACAAATATTTTCTTTCAAATTTCTATAAAATTTATTTACATGCACAATGTTGTTCCACAGTTGAATAACTATATTTCTTACTGTTAACTAGCTTTGCCAACGACTTTGTCTGCTTCGACTAGGGTGCATAGAGAAACAATTAGGCTAAAAAACAAGGCTTAAAAGTAAATACGAGTATGTATCATGTGGTACCAGCACGTTAAAATATCTCATACCTTTATTCCTATGGGTATCGTAAGAGGCGACTAATTACCGCCTGCTAAACGTGTTGATTTCAAAAAATCCTCTCTTGGTAGCCCGTGTACAGTAGTGGACTGATATAGTTTTGCGGTTGTGGGATCTACCTCCTAGTGGTCCACCCTGGGCAACGGCATCTTTGGTTTTCTAACCAATGATGACGGCTAACAGATCCCTCTGCGGTGGTAGGCTTCGTAAGAGGCCGCCTGGATGCTACCACCTTCCTGCCGGACTCCAGCGCCAAACAGTTTTTCTGTGCTCCGCTGGTGTGTAGGAGAACCAGTACCTCTGGGTAAGCTCGCCTTATCTTAGGCTTCTTCTTAACCGTATAGTTAAGTATGTAGCCCTTTACTTATAAAAAAAATAAAAAAATGGCCGATAATGATGATCGATATGACGATGATGACCTGACATTGGGTTACATATCTGTTTAGTGTTTCAATTTAAAAGTGCTACGGATATAGCGTTTGTGATAAGGCGTTTACATTAAATGACACCAATGTTCATCATCATGATATGGCGATATTCCAATATCCAAAAGATCCAAGATTATCTTAATCTCTCATGACTACCAAACTAAACAGTGAGAAGGCTTGCCTTGACAATCACCAGGCTGGCCACTTTATTCGCAAAACAGACCGTTGGCGATGAAAGTCGCTAAAACAGCTAAAGGGGAACTGAAAAACTCATGAATAGGTCTAAGTGGATTGATGACTTATAGATTGCAAGAATTAAATTACCACAGTAATGGTGGGTACAGTCACAATCACAAGGCTTTCTTAATGCGCGTTGGTGATCACAAAATAGAGCATGTTTTGAAATTTAAACTTTTATTGCCCTACCCGAGAATCAAATCCAGGACCCCGATCTTGGCCCGGCACTAAAACCACTAGACCAACGGGGCGTTATTGTGTAAGACAATGTTTTATATTAAGTTTTTTTTTTTTTGGGATTTAAGTGTCACCAAGACGCTATTCAATTTTAAATTCATATTTTTTTATCTAATATCTTTGTGTATACCTATTTAATTACAAATAGCGTTTGCTACTAGGTAGCTAAAAACAATTTTACGTATTGTTCTGACTGATAACGCGAGAGGACAGATGTAAAGTTTATTTTAGTCACTGATTTGCGAATCAACTGGAAAAAATATTTTATCGTCATCGATAACGTATAACAGACATCTCGAGATGAAGAAGCGATAAGATTGGCTTCTTTAGTTTATTTATAAACAAAAAAACAGGGTAAATCCTGAGATCGGGCGTATTCAATAGATTTCCTCAATTTTTTAATAATTTTTATGCACTAAAGATGAAATATCATCCATACTAATATTATGAATGGTAAAGTGTGTGTGTCTGTTTGTTTGTCAATCTTTCACGGCAAAACGGAGAAACTAATTGACGTGATTTTTTAAGTGGAGATAGTTGAAGGGATGCAGAGTGACATAGGCTACTTTTTGTCTCTTTCTAAACCCCCAACTTCCCTAAAATAGGGGGTGGAAGTTTGTATGGAGCATTCCGTAATTTTCAAGGTAGAAAGCTAAAAGTTGGTACGCGGACTATTTGTGCCTAAAAAAAATCGAACATAATTTTTTTTTTGGAAATTCGCCCCCATCCCTTAAAAGAGGGGTGAAATTCTATTGTTACCCCAAATTTAACGGGAGCAAAGCCACGGGCAAAATCTAGTATAATTATAAACACATAAACAGGCATTGAAGTAAACATCCCTTATACCGAAAATATTAAATCAATTGAAAATTTTGAATATTTACAACCATTACGTTCTATTAATTCTGATTTTTATCCTTAGCATATACTAATTATATAGTGCAAAGCATGTGATCAATTATTAGAATGCTACGCCGCTTTGCTGCGCACGCTCCAAGAGAATCAATGTATCATCATCATCATCATCATCAAAGACCTCCAGTCCAGACCTCCAGTCCAGGCCTCTCCAGCCACTTAGATCAATCCTCGGCTTCTCAATATGTACTCTGCGACAAACCTAAACTTTAATTTTAATTAAAACTACGTATTAGTTAGACATGTGTATTTTTTAACTCATTACGTACTCTTTCAACATAACAAAATTTTTATATTCAACAAAAATTCATCGAACATCAGCATGCATCCTCTAGAATTTGGAAGTTTTTTCGTATTTTTCATAGGATTACACTCAAAATCATTCCAACACTCTCGTTACATTCGTCCGCTTAAAAGTTATGTAATCGACATTATGTAATAAGTTACCAACCGGCCATTTTGGTGGACACATTTTCAAAAAGCTGATTCTAAAAATGCACTCTTATAAACATGTCTAGCAGATTTGTTGATTGACCGATCTGAACGCTGACAGATGAGATTGGCAAGGAAGAATTTATTTTTAAGCTGAATAAACAGAATAGATGTGTGTGGCTAATAGTTCTGATGTTTACTAAACCATCAATACATAAGTTATAAATACTTTTAATGGCTATAATATGAGCAAGAAAGTATTATGAAGTATTTTATTTTGGTAGTTACTAATCAGAGGGCGATCCACGCACTATCAGGCCTTAATTGCTCAAAGGCTGGGTTTTCTGGAATGGAAAATAGAGTTGGTACAACCACTAGCGGGTTTGGTATTTAGTAAAGTGCCTTTTGCAACAAACACTGACCCGATACTAGCTGAGAGATCCCTGCATACGAACTTGAGGCACTACTACACAACGTGAATATATTCAAATATGTCCGACACATTCAAATACTCTAAGATATTGGTATATGTGAGAGAGACAGATAGAGTCGAAGATACGGACATTCTGTTGCGGAGTAAGGCTCTGAGCTTCACTCATAACATCAAAATCTTTGCCGCGAAGGCACGATGCCTTCGCGGCAAAGCTCATTCGCGACTGTGAAGTGTGCACAAAACGTTATCAGAGTTACGGCCATCCGAAAATAACCCAACAACAATCATTTTTAAAACCCACACAGGATTACGAGTTTTAGTGGTTATCAAAACATGATGAAGTCATATTACCTACGAACACCTGATCTACACATTGAAAATGTAATGAAAAATCGTAACCCGACACGTCGTATTACGAATGGCCTTTAAATCCCGAAATAACTGAGTTTTCTCCAGCGCGCGGCAATTCGCCCACGTTTGCCACGATACGAAAAAAGTCAAGGGTGAGACACAAACATCAGCAGAGATTCTAGACATAAAGTTTTGTAAAATGCATCAAAATATAAAAATAAATATATCAATAACTCAGAATAAGTACCTGAATAAATTTACAAAAAATTGCTTTTGCTTAAGATTTAATTTTGCTTATCTGCTGTATCAAACGTTATGTGTCCCGCATAAGGTAAAGTTCTTTCGAGGTCGTTAGTATATGTGGACTGCATAAAGTCTTTGATGGCTTGGCTTACGCCTTTGATATATGATAAATGAGTGTGCATGGCAGTTTTACTGGCCTTAATCGGATATTATAAAGGTTTTATATATTAATTCCAAGTTTAAAACCATTTCGCAGACATCAATCATCACTGGCAGACTTTATTAGGTTACTGGTAGGGTCGTTTGCTAACATCAACTCTGAATTTTAAAGCCACTGTAGTGAAAGTAAAAAATGCCAACAGCTGGACATAGAACTCCCCGAAGGATCTCCACAACCATCAGTCCCACGCCACTCGCATCCAATAGATTCCCGTGACCTACCCTAAGATAATCGTTCGGTGCGTCGTCGCCGTTACAGGACCTTTCCGCCCCAAGGTCGCATGGGTTCTTCTTACTATGTATTCCGCCTACTGCCACTTCAGCTCAGCAGTGATGTCGGTCATCTTAGTGCTACTACGGATTTTTACATTTCCAATTCTATCACGCACGTGGAAGACCAATCATTGCTCTTTCCATTGCCCGCTGTGTGTCTTTAAGGCCAGTAGTTCGTGATTTATGGATCGATATCCATCGATCGCCTATTACGGAGCGCTTTTGCGCGCCGTAAGCGCCAACGACCGACAGTACGGGCCTGACGAGCCGCCGCGCTCACGTATTTTGTAGTTATTTAAACATAGTAATTAAGTATATCATTTAATGAATTCAAACTCAGCGAATATGTCTATAAATATTAAGTAGCTTTGAACTAGCATAAAAAAATATTTAAAATATTGAGATTAAACGTAATGAAAAAACATTTCGGAAAGATGTAGGTTTGTGATTTTTTTCTATCGAGACAAGTTAATCAAATCATGTAACCGGTGTAGCAACTGTGACTAGACTAGATTTTTAACTATTTTTTTTTTTTTTTCAAACGCTGTTTTCTAGTTCTCAGATGGGTTTTAAATACTCAATAACGCTGCCTCTTAGAACTACACCGCCCTAGCAATTTTAGCTGCTAAATGCAACACTAAGCCACAGTATAAATTCCAAATGAACTTTTCGTATGCGGACTGGGATATATAAATTTTGAACACGTTATAAACAATAAATGAAAATCGTAATAAACCGGCCAAGTGCGAGTCGGACTAGCGCACGAAGGGTTCCGTACCAAAAAGCCCAAAAAAAACGAGTTTGTTGTATGGGAGCCCTCCTTTAATATTTATTTTATTTTGTTTTTAGTATTTGTTGTTATTGCGGTAACAAAAGTACATAATTTGTGAAAATTTCAAATGTCTAGCTATCGCGGTTCTTGAGATACAGCCTGGTGACAGAGCGAAGGACAGACGGACAGACGGACAGATGGACAGACGGACAGACGGACAGACAGCGAAGTCTTAGTAATAGGGTCCCGTTTTTACCCTTTGGGTACGGAACCCTAAAAAGTAGATCTTAGACATTGAACCCTAAAAGCAAAATCAGTTTATACTAGCATTTTACTTAACATCCAGCACGTGACTTAAAACAAAAATGTCTTCACGCTTTTAAAGGATGACTAACGACGTTTTTTTTTTTACCACGATCTTACCTTACTCTGTAACACTAAGCACACCTTTACGGATATTTCTGTCTCTTTCAGATACTTTAAAACATCATTTTAAAGATTTTATTCAAGGAAACGTGTTTACATACCGAATGTAACCACTTCATTTACAATCATCTTGTAGTAATTGACAGAAACATCTGAATAAAGGAAAAAGCTTTCTAAAGGCATGAATTTATGTGCCACCCCTAGTAATTATTCTCAGGTATACAGAGATAATTCAATATCATCTGGTATTTGCGAAAACAGGGACAAGCGCTTCTAGTTTTATGGATTGTATTGTAGAAAAATGCGTGTGTGCCAGCCTGAAATATAAATTGTTTGAAGAGTAAAGTAACAACCCATTTCACTCACTGTTGAGCACGGATCTCTCTTCTTTTATGGAGAAGGGTTAAGGCCTTAGTTTCACCACGCTGGCATAGTACGGGTTGGTGGGTGGCGAGGGCGACGCTGTAGCAATATCACCCCGCCGTTGGACGTTTCTTAAGCCGCCCGAAGGCCTCCAACAGGGCTTAATGACTGTTATCTCGACCGACGGCTTAACATGCC
The DNA here is from genome assembly GCA_949315895.1 of Anania crocealis. Lineage (NCBI taxonomy): Eukaryota > Metazoa > Arthropoda > Insecta > Lepidoptera > Crambidae > Anania > Anania crocealis. The sequence continues at coordinate 13,173,438 of OX438869.1, forward strand.
CTCCGAAGCACGGAAGCGCTCAAGATATGATGCCGTAAACGGTCACCCATCCAACAAGTGACCGCTCCCAGCGTTGCTTAACATTAGTGACTGACAGAGACTGATCACTAAGTAGCATTGGGCTATGAGCGCTTCGTTATTAAATTAAAGAGTACTGCCAGAAAAAGATAGACAGCAGCGTCCTCTCTCTTCAATTGGACAAAGCAATAAACTAACTAGTTCAGCAGGACGACGTTGATTTGTTTTTTGACTGTCGGTAGTTTTTGTATTCAGAATTTTGTGTTCTTTCATTTGATACTGTTATGACTGCAAACTTTTGTAGGTATACTATGTTTTTGCAAACTATGTTTTCAATGTACGCCAATATTGTTGTAACAATTGCCATGAAGCTTTTTTTTAACGAAGGGTAGCCTATGTTATCCGGATTATAATAAGGAATCGATTAATACCTCATTCACCAAAATCTGCTCAGTAGCTTAGCTGTAAATATAAATAACCGCATACATATATAAATAGACTGCTAAAATCATAACCCTTCCAGTTGGCTTTGTCGTAGACGGGTAAAAAGTGAGTTCCACTAGGAGGCTTTGGCTTTTGGTGGGGCTTGAACCTGCAGCGATCTGCTCACAAGGAGACTGCTCTGACCATTTAAGCTACCAAGACATTGTTTTATACACAAATTAACACTGAGTTTCATCAATGTTTTTGGTTATGTACTTACCTGTAACATTCAATAGAAATATTTGTCCAAATATATTTACAATAGGCTAAGACTTTGATTATATCCGTGCCTGGCGTGAAAAAGTTGATAAGTCCAAAATGGTGATTTTACAGGGCAGCAGTTTTAAAGTTTGACGTCTGCTGGTAAATCAGTGTATTTAATGTGTTAATGCCATTACCTTTAATTATGGGTATTTTTTATCAATCTTTCGAACGGTATCAGTAGAATCACTAAATTAATTTTATTTTTTGATATATAAGACTTATCAATTTGTGCACCGATGACATGTCAACTTATTCACCGTCATATTAGGGGTATTTGTTAAGCAAAAACAATTAAATTGATTAAAAGCTTTATCAATTTATTATTAAAAAACAAATGCAATTTTAAATATAATCCTTTCCGGTAAAAAGATAAGTTTTTTTACTGTAGTTTCATTTTTAAGTCATTCAGTTCATCATTTAGGTTTATATATACTGAAATGTCTCATCCATTAATCAAGGAGATCCAATAAAACCTTCTTTTTTTATCTTCGCTAATTGATGTTTAAATTTGATTTAAGCTACAAGATTCCAAGCAGGACTTTCATAGTTTCTTGAATTTAATTGATTTTAATCAAGAATTGCTATCCAAGGTTTATAAAACTGAATAGTTTTATTTATTTTATTTTTTTATTAATATTTTCTTGCAAATTTAAAAGCGCTTCTATAATCGAACTTAATGCTACATGGCATTCTCTGACAATCAACGATAGAGCTAGTGTAACCTTTTGATAGGTTGCCAAATAAAATTTTCATCTGTCACATTGTTTATTCTTTAGATATTCTTAACGGCCCTTTTTGGTTTTGAATTTTGATAAATCCAAAAAACCTTCCAAGGTCATGAGTACAATCTTAGAACTTTTTTATGCAAATAAATTCCTTGAATAAACATTTTTAGAATGTCTTAGGTGGGACTTGGTTGTGGGTTCGAGCCCCAATCAAGTTTGTGTCGACGAATTTATTCAAGGCTTTTACGCTGTGAGCCGACGGTGTTTTATCAATGTTTTTGTTATGTAACTCCAACCTAAATGTTTCGAGACTAATTGCTGGTGTACATAGAAAATAAAATTCCTTTAAGTAAAAGAAAAAAGAAGAAAAAAGCCAAGTAAAAGAATTTATTAAAGGCTTTTTACGCTGTGAGCCAACGGTGTTTCAGCAATGTTTTTGTTATGTAACTCCAACCTAAATGTTTCGAGACGGATTTTTAAGCAAATTAATTGCAGCTAAAAGTTAAGCTAGCTGGTGCACAAAGAAAATACAATTCCTTTACTAAACTTTTTTCGACTTGCTTAGGTGGTACTCGATGTGGTTGTGGGTTCAAGCCTCAACCAAGTTTGTGTCGAAGAATTTATTCAAGGCTTTTTACGCTGTGAGCCAACAGTGTTTCATTAATGTTTTGTTATGTAACTCCAACATAAATGTTTCGAGACGGTTTTTTAAGCAAATTTATTACTGGTGTTCATATGAAATAAAATTCCTTTACTAAACTTTTTTTGAGTGTCTTAGTTGGGACTCGATGTGGTTGTGGGTTCAAGCCCCAACCAAGATTGTGTCGACAAATTTATTAAAGGCTTTTTACGCTGTAAGCCAACGGTGTTTCATCAATGTCTTTGTTAAGTAACTCCAACCTTAATGTTTTGAGAAGGTTTTTTAAGCAAATAAATTGCTGCTTTACATAGAAAATACAATTCCTTTATTAAACTTTTCTTGATTGTCTTAGGTGGGACTTGATGGGATTCAAGTCCTACTTATAAGGCAAATGACTTTATTTTATTTAAGGAAAAGCATTTTGTGTTCAGTCGTTTCAGTGTTTTTTCTATAAAATTCCTGTTGCGTGATCGCAACACCAGGGCAACAAAGTTCTCGAATAAATTTTCTAAGCTACGAGTATTTCGAATGAAGAATAATTAGGTATATTTAACCCTTTCTTCGGTATTGATTTGTTTGTAATAGTTTTCGGATGTTAAATACCTTTATACAGCTACTTTACGAGACATAGCCGATTATAATTTTAATTAGCTTCATAGTACACATTTAGAATAAATAATAATATTATTCTTTTACATAAATACGTTTAACTTGAATTAATTTTATCTTAACTAAGTATCCACCATTAATATAACATCAATAATATTATTAGGTATTTCTTCTTGTTAATAAGTACCTATTTAATACTAAAAGATTTTTTAGTAGGTAATTATGCTAAAAATGTTAAATTTAATTAATACAGACAAATTTTAATCTTAATTCATAGTCACTTTTAAATCTTAATCACTAGATCAATTTTGAACAACTACACATATTATATTTAAATTGCCAGGCTTGAAGCGGAAATAACTTGACAACTCAACATATCAAGCTTTGAGTTAACATTTAATAGGGTCCTATTGTGATAACTCATTTTGTCCAATATTTTTAACGGGTTCAGAACGGGCAAAATGCAATAAGTTCAGATGTCAACTTTTATTGAAGTGAAACTTCTTTATCGGCGTTGGAAAAAATTTACCGTCACGAAAAAGTTTTCGGTTGCGCGTCACAGCGTCACAGCGTCACATTTTTCGGTTACGCGCCATCTTTTTCTTGCCCCTACCACGGTTGGTTCAGACGATAGCAAAAAGGTAAAGTGAAATAATATTTAACCAATTTAACCAATTTAACCAATTTAACCAATTTAACCAATTTAACCAATTAAACCAATTTAACCAATTTAACCAATTTCTGGAAAGTTGCATGTAGATCATTTTTCGAAAAATAAGGCCATAAGGAAGTTTCACTTCTTACGTGTGTACACTAGTACACGCACAGCTTTTTTTTATTTGTGTCGTATCGTTTTTGATTGGATATGTCGTTTTATATCAAAAAGTTTGCATAAAGTTGAGATGTTCAAAAACGCACATGCATTTTTTTTTTACTTTTTGACATATTAGGATTTTGATTTTTTTTCACCAGAAGGGTCCTAAGCATAGGAAGCAAATAGATTGATAAAAAAATTTCATGCATCTCGACTTATCAATGTTTTCACGCCAGGCACGGATATAGCCATGCTCTAAGGGTTAAGATGAAATATCTTTAGAAATACATTGAAGTTATTAAAATGTTGGTGTGAATTGAATATCCAAGACTTTATAATCAGTGTTAAAAATAAAAGGAATATTAACATCATCACCAATTTATATCAGTCCACTATTGGACACTGGCTTCTTTAAAATCAAGATATATGCAGTAATTGTCTCGCTTTTCAGGCGGATTGGCAATCGCAAAATACTACAGACGTATGAGTACATCACGTACGAGTTGAAATCAAGTGCAGTAATTTTGAAGTAAATAGAATAAAACGTTAACCGATCACAATTTTCTGATTCAGTATTGCACTGCACCTGGAAATAAGGATTCTAAGGGGCGCGGCTAGAGAGCATGCTCCCCAGCCGTGGCCTATACTAATTTTCTTAAAAAATACTGCACGTACATACATAGGCTGCACTAAAAGTATCGGGAATGGAATATTTCCACTGTTCCTGTCATATTAAAATCTTTTTAATTGCAAACTCCTTGGCTTTAAAAATCGAATACCATTTATTTATTTTAAAAAAGATTCTCGGTCTTATCACAAGGTCTTGTCAAACTTGTTTAGTCGTTGAGAAAATAGAATTGACTCGAGAAAATTCAAGAGCGATGATTTATTATGACTTTCGAAGTGGTTTAACAAAAAAAACAGTGTGTTGACCGGATGATTTCTACATTAATTGGTAATGAAGCCCCATCCAAAACCACAATTTATCGTTGGTTTGCTGAATTTCAACGTGTACGTGTCAAGCTCAGTGATGATCGCCGTCAAGGTCGTCCAAAAACTGCAGTCACCCAAGAAAACGTTAATGATGTGCGTAAGCTGATTGAGGAAGATCGACATGTGACATACCGCGAAATTCAAGCAACTTTAGTCATTGGCATGAGTTAAATACAAATAATCTTGCATGAACAATTAGGTGTAAAAAAGTTGTTTTCCCGATGGATACGCATTCGCTCTGTGAAGAGCAAAAAGCGGCTCGCGTTACTTGGTGCGTCAGAACTCTCGAAAAATTCCACGCAGGATCCTCAAATGCTGTATACAACATCGTATCAGGTAACAAATCCTGGATATACGCGTACGAACCCGAAACAAAAAAACAGTCTCGAGTTTGGGTGTTCGAAAATGAGTTAAAGCCAACAAAAATTGTTCGTTCACGGAGTGTTGCAAAAAAAATTATGGCCACGTTTGTCTCCAAAACCGGCCATGTTGCGACTATTCCTCTTGAGGGACAAAGGACGGTTAATGCAGAATGGTATGCTAACATTTGTTTGCCACAGGTCGTTTCTGAACTCCGTAAAGAGAACTGCAACCGCCGCATTATCCTCCATCACGACAATGCGAGTTCTCACACCGCGCACAGAACAAAAGAGTTTTTAGAGCAAGAAAACATAGAATTATTAGATTATCCGCCGTGCAGCCCCAACCTAAGCCCTAATGATTTCTATACTTTCCCTAAAATAAAGAATAAATTGAGTGGTCAGAGATTTTCATCACCTGAAGAAGCTGTGGACGCCTACAAAACGGCCATTTTGGAGACCCAAACTTCCGAATGGAATGGTTGCTTCAATGATTGGTTCCATCGTATGGAAAAATGTGTCAAATTTCGCAGAGAATACTTTGAAAAGCAATAAATACATTTTTAAATAGTAATGTTGTGTCTCTTCCTTGATTCCCGAAATTTTCAGTACTAGATTTTAAGTAAGTTTGTTGTACATTGAACTACAATAGATTGAACCGGGGTACAAACAGGGGCACGGCTGGAGAGTATAACACCGCAGTTTTAAAGGGCTGGAGAGAAGACGCTACTGCCCGGCTCTTTCTGGTAGTTCTCCTTTGGTTGTCTCTTTCGACACCCATAAGAAGAAAAGAGTTGGCGCTATTCTTTTCATGAGCCGGCATCTCACGACACAACCTGGTAATAATTGTAGTAATATTTTTATGTCGAATTCAAATTAGACATGTACTTTTTTTATATTTCAAAGTCTTGGCCGACACAAATTTCGTTTGCTTTGATGATTTTATTGCACTCAAGGTCAGCGCTGCGATTAAAATAGTTACGTTTAAACAGTACGGCACATCTCATTGTTATGATAACTCAATTGTATATGAAATTGCTATGAATAAAGATTGTACTGTATAGGTATACCTACATGTTGTGTGACCGTGCATATTTTATTTTTCCACTCTCCACGCCAAGGGAATCTACGAAGGAAATCCGAATGTGACGTATTTTAAACTGAGATAATCTTAGTTTGGTATTTGTCTTTATGTGCAGTGATGATTAGCGAGAAGTCGCAGGCAGTAACTGGATGCCACAATCCAAAGATAGGGTAAAATGGACTGCTATGGACAGGTGATGACTGTTGCAAGTTTTTCCTGACTTTTAATCTGTTTTGTCATCCAGTAACATTTTTGATTGGTCTTATATAAAAGAAAGTCGTGTTAGTTACACCACTTAACTCGAGAACGGCTCTAGCCATGTTTATGATTTTTGTGGTTTTGGATTTGTCTGCGTTGGGAATAGGATAATAAGTGTAAAAACATTGGTAAGTCAACGTAAAATAAGTAATTAGTAAACTGTTTTTTCATACTGATTTCAAACCCCGTCCCCATTTGATTGAAGTCGTCAAAATCAAATACTATTCTTAAGATACGAAGTTTGCGGGGTCCGCTAGTTTAACATAATTAAAAAGCTACACGATATAAGTATCAGTCATTAGACTTAATCCCTCAACCCCCAGGAGGCACTCGGGTGCCACGATAACAATTGATTTCAATTGTGTCTGGAATAACTCACGAATTCACGATCGAGGGATTAAAAGGCCAATGACGTGAAAGTGAAGTATCTATCTGATAAATTTTATATAGAGGGTATACAAATGTACTACCTATATGTATAGACATCATTACATCTTGTCTTCGCTTAACATTCAGAGCCAAAGAAAACCCAGTTTTCCTTATACAATGTGGTTTAATATTTAATCAATTAAACAGTAAAACGATGCGTATGCCGGCGAAAACGGAAGGGTAATAATATGTGTGTGACACTCATGAACCTACACATAAGCTTTAAATCCGTTGTGACACTATACTTTTTTCACTGATCTTAACGATGTAGCAAGGGTCGTCTGCGGTAAGGCCTAAGCCTTAACACATCTAATGAAATAAATAGGCAGACAATTTTCAATCCTATTGTGGATATACTTCAAACAGACGCTCATCCTAAATTGATTTATCCGTTATACTATATTTACAGCTATATCACTATTTACTTACTTTATTTGATGGATCGTATTACATGGATCTCAACCTACCACAAAAAGTAAACTTTAATTATCTCAATTGATATTGATCTTTATTACATTCAAATATAAGTTGAAAATCGATTGAATGGGATACTTAATTTTTACGTTCGCTGACTTTTGGTTTACTGTGTACCCAATAATTCCACTTATTGATAAAGTCAGCTTTTTAGTTCAACTCAAGTATAATCCCAGCTTATATGGAGGCAAATCTTTGTAACTATAACGTAGATTCCAAATCCAATGCAAAGTACCGTAAGGCTTAGAGTGCATTTCCATAAACACATTTACACTACGAAAATTATTTTCTTTTGATTACGAGTAATTTAATGGAAACCGACCTTAAGATTAAAATCTCGGTTTGTCACACATACTTTTCCCTGCCAAACGCTGCCCACTGCTGGATCTATATCCAGAGGTCTATACCTCACATAAGGATTTTCACTTCGATCTGTCCTGCAAACCGCGACCTTTACCAAACGGTCGGTCCAACTGGTAGGGGGTCGTCCACAGATCGTAGTACGGTGAGCGGTTGCCATTCCAGAACCATTCCACTCTAATTAGTCATCAGTTCTTCTTACTATGTGACCCACCATTGCCACATACCATTTTAAGAATGGTTTTCCACAATAACTCTAGATGGCGCTATATGCTGTTGATTTGCGACAATATTAAGTAGCCGTCGCAGTTATGTTAACATTCGCAACGATTCTAATTTTGTAATTTAGTGATATTAACTTTCTACTCGTATCTTCATAAAACGTCGAGGAATCACTGACACTGAAAATACAGTTTGTAACTAGTCTCAATGTCAGGGATTTATCCTTCTGATGCAAATGTATCGACAAACCCTAGACTGTCCATACGATGTATATCATTTTGAAAACGCAATTGTGGGTTATGAATAAATGATTATTATTATTATTATTTGTGTTCTTTTTTTTCCTCGAGCGTGATAAAAAGAATGTTCTTTTTATCAGTCTCGGTAGAGTAAATAAAACTCACGGGCCTAAACCAAGTGGGTTTCATTTCCTAAAGTTGTTTGAGTTGATATATCGTCCTGCAGAAATTTTCTTACGATACGGCAGGTGTTAAGTATTGCAGCTTTCTGCATAGATGTGTATGTGTATTCGGGCAAATCAAGCGTACGTAGTGATGTTATTAAATGTTTCGGAATAACTCCTGTGCTGGATAGTACTAGCGGTATAATGTATACTTTTTCCATCTTCCAGATATGGAGTATTTCATCCTTTAGTTCTGTGTATTTGTGAATTTTGTCCGTTATGGTTTTATGGAGATTATGAGTATTTGGAACAGCAATGTCTACTAAGTGAACTGTTTTGTTGTGTTTGTCAATGAGTGTTATGTCCGGTCTATTATTGTGTATTGTCCTATCTGTTAGTATGGCTCTGTCGTAGTATAGACTTTGGAGTGTATTGGTAGTATGGTGGAGGATTTACTGCAATTAATTTGTGTTTTAGAGCTATTTTCTGATGAACAATATTACATATTTGATTATGGCGATGGGTATAATCGGTCTGTGTGAGATTAGGGCAGGCACTTGTGATATGTTGAATGGTTTCAGGTAATCTATTGCATTTTCTACATTTATCACTGGCAAGGTTAGAGTCTTTGAGAATGTATTTCTTGTAATTTCGTGTGTTAATCACCTGATCTTGTATGGCTATAATAAATCCTTCTGTTTCTGGAAAAAGTGTACCAAATTTCAACCATTTATTCGAAGCAGCTGTATCTATGTGGGGCTGTTCAAGATCATGGATGTGTCGACCGTGTAGCTCTTTTCTTCGCCATGCTAGTAATTTATCACATTCGCGTTGCTGTCTTGTTTCGAATATCATATCCCTGTTCATTAAATTTAGGGGTGTGTAGTTATTGTCAAATTCTGCTACGGCTGCATGAATAGTACTACTGTTAATTTTATCATAGAAAAATCTTCGAATTTTTTGTATCTGACCTTGCCATAAAGCTTTCAAGTCAATGAGGCCTCTCCCCCCTTTATCTCGTTTAACTGTCGTTCTCTCAATTGCAGATTTAGGGTGTAAGTAATTGTGTTTGGTGAGGGTAGTTCTTGTTTTTATTTCTAGTTTATTGATGTCAGTTTTAGTCCATTTAACTATTCCAAATGTGTAAGTGAGTATAGGTACCGCAAAAGTGTTAATAGCTTTGAAAAGGTTTCTTGAGTACAATTTTCTTTTACATATTAAGTTTACGCGCCTTAAATATTCGTATGTAATTGATTTTTTAATTTATTATTATTATTATTATTATTATTTTATTTTATTTTTATTTAAAATTTTTTGCACATGTGAAATCAAGTACAAAATGGCGGACTTAATGCTAAAAGCATTCTCTACCAGTCAACCATTGGCCCAAACAGAAATATCACAGGCGGTGCATCAAAGAAAAAGACTGTTTCCTGAGATTATTGACAACTCCAAGAGTGTGTTCACGGAAAGCACAAAACTCATCAGTCAAATATGCGAGACTTATGGCCTTGTTTGGTGTAGCGGACTCCTTAACTGCCCGGAGGTGTGCCTCAAATTCTGCCATCTTCAGCGTGAGAGACCTCTCTAGTGCTAGCTGTGATTCCACAACTTCTCTCGTAGTTTGCCATTATAACAAAGTAAAATTGAGTGTTTCAAACAAATGTAAATAATATTTAAGTGAACTGTCACCAGCAGGTTAATGCTCAGATTTTACTAAATAATCATAGGAGGATGTGCACTACACTGTATGTTAAATTTTGATTAATATTAAATTAATAATGTTTCAATAGAATTTACACTAAAAATTTGGAAGAGACTATTATTAAATATTTAAAACATAGAAGCTAATGTTAACACGTTTGCGAACTACCGCCGAAAAAAAAGAAAAAACCAAATTTTATACGGACTGACTGATTATGTTTTAATTAAAAATGCTTAATTACATGCTCAGGAATATACTACATAAATAAAGACACCTGTGATTATCCTGTGTGTTTATATTTTTACCTCAAGGCAAATCCGAAAAGAGGGTAACGATTTATTAAATATGCAAAGGGGAGCTGCTCTCCATGTACAGTTTGTTACAAAAGTATGTATTCTTTTTTTAAATAAATAATAGGCTTGCTCTTGACAACATACTTAACTATACGGTTAAGAAGAAGCCTAAGATGGAGCGATATTACCCAGAGGTACTGGTTCTCCCACACACCAGCGGAACACAGAAAAACTGTTTGGCGCTGGACTCCGGCAGGAGGGTGGTAACATCCTGGCGGCCTCTTACGAAGGCTACCACCGCAGGGGGATCTGTTAGCCGTCATCATTGGTTAGAAAACCAAAGATGCCGTTGCCCAGGGTGGACCACTTAGAGGTAGATCCCACCACCCCAAATATAAATATTCACTTCAGACTTACTTACTCCTAATACAATAACAAACTTAAGGTTGGTAAAACGAAACAGTGTATGTATCGCAGCCATCTAGTTAAATTAGTCAGCCAATTTGACGCCTAGGCCGTTCATTAAACGCCGGCATCCAATTAAATCACAAGGCTGATGGTTAATTGAACTAGGATCACTCAACGATTAACAACTTGACGTCGGTATTAAAAGTTAGTCTTTTTGAAATGACTGACCAAGACTCAGCCAAGTGATTCAAATTTAGTTTAGTTTATTACTGTATCACAGCAAAGTACAATATTTTTCTTTTGCACTGCATTTTAAATGAAAATGTAATATATTGTGAAATTCATATAGAACATGGACTTGGAAAATAAAACGAGTTGTTACTAGAAATTTAAGTCGAAATTTACGGAATATGAACTTCAACGTCAAGCTTAGTTTACTGAAAATATTAATAAAATTATGAGTTTCATTAACGTTTACTTTGTATCGCGTTATTGTCAAAATTACGCATAGTAAACTAGTGTTGTTAAGGATCTCAAAGAAAACCTATTAACCTATTATTAACCTATTATTATATGCAATGCAATTAAGTTGCTTAAATATCAAATAAAGTAAAACCTAACTTAACCACATGACTACACAACGTCTAGTCATCTGGTTAAACGTTGCGGTCAATTAATTGGCTGGTTGTTTTTCAGCTACTTAATTGGATGCCGGCATTTAGTCAACGGCCTAGGCTGTTATGTAAATTTCTGAGTAAGCTAATTGTCTGCGACATATACATAATTTTGCAGCTGACTGCACAGTTACCGACATAATGTCGTCATTCATTTTGTAACCACCCTCTGTTCTGTGGATTTCTTGCATATTAATTGTTAACTTTGCATTTGTCAGTAAATATTAAGTCACTCTTGTTATAAACTCATTTAATTTCGATCCAGCTCCACTTAGATCTGGTAAGAGTTTTAGCATACAAATAGCTATTATGATGTGGCATCTGCCAAAGATTAAAAAAAAACTGAATTCAAATCAAGAATCAACGATTATTAACGACGAGTAATTTCTTCGATGCTTGATATACCTGTCTTCCATATTTCTTAATACTATAGGAATGGCCCTACTTGGGACATAAATAAAAGTACGTTGGTTCATTGTGTCACTCTGTATTCGTGTAGTTCACAACGCGGCAAGCGAGCGACTAATTCGCTAGCCGACACCTATGCTTTACGCCCCCACATACACCCCCTTCTAAAAAAATGTTTTACATAATGTATATGCAAACCATATCACTCACAACATAAAAATAATAACATAATATATATTGTATAACTAAATAACGTGCGCAGACGTAATATTTACTTAATTTATATTAAAAACTAATCTTTTACAAGTCATACTTTAATTTTTTACTGAATTTTAACACTTGTTTTTTATATATTATTTTAGCGAAAATAAATGTTTGCTGTGACAAACTGTAACTAGGTAATCTATATTTATTATAAGAACAATAATTTATGCTATATTATTTCCGGTAATTAAAATCTTAATAGGACATTATACACTGTAGTTAGATCGCAAACATGTTTTTAAAATTACACAGTAAAGACTAATTAAGCTGTACTCTTACTGTTGGTATAGGTACATACACTATTTTGTTACGCACTATAATTTGCAGCTCTAGGCGCCTGTTGAGGCATCATGTTTGGTCCACTTCTATCTTGTGACATATTAAACTCACTGCGAAACAATTGCCTGGTTTTGTTAACACACACTTTATGCACTGCCCACAAAATTCCTATGAGTGCCACTACTCCCAGAACAGTGACAACAATCCCGATAATTTCCAGCTTGACTTCTGTATGCGAAGTAGAGGCTTGATTAGCCCCGCTTTGTGCGATTATTACTTGCTCCTCTTTCTTTTCAACAGAATAAGATTTGCCCATTATGATTTATTTCAGTTGCTAATTCAACTCCACAAATTCAATATTTACTCTCTAATAATGATGTACTAATGACACTAAAAATTTTAACGCACGTATTTTTATAACTGACAGTAGTCAATATCACGTAATTAAGATCTCAAGGTCTCACTAGAGATGCGCTGACTTAGCTTATACCTACTTATCTAAACTAGGTTACATATTAATCACTAATTAATCATTAAACCTAACCGGCTTTTTAACAATTCTGCCAGAACGAGTTGTTCTTAAGGGTGTGTTTATACTGTCACTCTCTTGCGGAATTAAATCATTATTTTGGAACTCTTCTAATATGTATGCTGGTTTAAGTCTGTCCACCGATATTGTATTTATTTTGTTATTTACTAAGATTTTAAAAGTTTTAGGACCTCTCTCTATCACCTTGTAAGGTCCGCTATACGGCGGCGTTAAAGGTTTCCGAACCGCATCGATTCTCAAAAACACGTGAGAACAAGTACTTAAATCAGCATGCACAAACACATTTTTCTTATCTAAATCTCTAATTTTAGGTCTAAATTTACTTAAAGTATCTCTTAATCTAACTATGTACGCTTGTGGGTTATCTATCTTAGTAACGTTATCTCTACAAAAATCACCTGGTAATCGTAGGCAATGTCCTAAAGTGATTTCCGCGGCGCTTATGAAATCGCTATCCGCTTGACACGCTGCTCTCAACCCTAACATAACAGTAGGTAATTCTGTTAACCATAGTACATTATTATTTAGTCTAGACATTAATGCTGTTTTAAGCGACCTATGCCACCTTTCCACTTTGCCATTACATTGGGGATGGTACGGGGTAGTTCGCGTTTTGTGAATGCCTAGTAACTTCATTAAATCCGTAAACAATTCGCTTTCGAATTGCCTGCCCTGATCTGTCGTGATCCTACTCGGACATCCAAATCTACAGATCCAAGTTTCGTAGATTGCCTTTGCTACCGTTTCTGCCGTCATATCTACTACTGGACAAATTTCTGGCCATCGTGTACGCCGATCAACCATAGTCACGCAATACCGATAACCCTGCTCTGTCACTGGCAATGGTCCGATCAAATCTACATGCACATGTTCAAAACGGTCGCCCTCTTCGAAACTATTGAGCTTAGACACCGTGTGACGTGTTACCTTACTTTTCTGACACTTAAGACATGTTTTTACCCATATGCCTACGTCTTTGTACATTCCCGGCCAAAAAACTTTTTTACAAATTAATGCTCTCGATGCCCTTATTCCCGGATGTGACAAACCATGAAATTGATCGAAAATAACTTTCCTAAACTGCTTTGGAATTTAAGGCCTAATATCCTGTGTTGAAACATCGCAATACAATTTATTATCCGACGTAGTTAAATTAACTCGCTTTAAATGAATACTGTTATTGTTACCTGGCTTCAATAAATTCGCAAGCTCAGCGTCTGCCGCTTGCGCTTGCGCGATTTCTTCGTATTGAATCGAGGTCGGGCATGTTATCGCCTCTATTCGCGACAACGCGTCCGCAACCGTGTTCTGATCGCCGTGTATGTATTGTATATCGCTAGTAAATTCACTAATGTACAACAACTGACGAGCCCTTCTTGGTAACTCTTTACTTGACGAACCCAACTTTTTACTAAAAGCGTAAGTCAACGGTTTATGATCAGTAAAGACTGTGAAATTCCTACCCTCTATAATATCCCTAAAATAAGCTATACCTGAATAAATCGCCAAAAGTTCCTTATCATATGTGCAGTACTTCTTTTGGGATTCCGTAAGCCTCTTGGAATAATAACCTAGGGGTCTCCATTTACCATTTTCCTTTTGTTGCAACACTGCCCCTAAACTATAATCAGATGCATCCGTCATTAATGCTAATGGTGCATCCGCCAGAGGATGCGCCAAGGTCGCAGCCTCTTTTAAATTTTCCTTACACTGTTCGAACGCTCTACTGGCTTCCTCTGTCCACTCTATTAACCGCTTATCTTTTTTCCTAGACCCGTGTAAATAACGATCTAAAATTCCCTGAATTTTCGCTGCACCCGGTATATGATTCCTATAGAAATTAAGCATTCCTAAAAACCTGCGAAGTTCTTCGATCGTCTCCGGTTTCGGGTAATTCTCGATAGCTTTAACTTTTTCGGCTAAGGGACTTATACCATTTTCTGAAACTTCGTAACCTAAAAATTCTAACTTTGATTGACCAAAAACACATTTACCTAAATTAATTGACATTTTATATTTCCTGAAACGATCGAACAACATTCGTAGGTGTTCCTTATGTACCTGCTCGTTATCCGATCCTATGATTACGTCATCCAAATACCCGAACAAAAATGATTCCCCTGTAGTTGTATTCTGATCCTTATTGTCATTATCCGATGTATTAAAATGTAACTGTTCTATTCCTGCTAATACTGTGTTGTTTATGAACCTTTGGAATGTCTGCGCTGCATTGCGCAATCCAAACGTCATTCTAGTAAACTCGTATAGCCCAAACGGTGTAATAATAGCTGTTTTTTCAATATCTTCCGGTCTGATTTTTATAAAATGATACGCCCTGTAAATATCAATTTTGGAAAAAAACTTTTTGCCATTTAAACCATACGTAAAATCCTGAACCCTAGGTATCGGATAACGATCAGGTTTTGTAATCGAGTTAAGCATCCTATAATCCCCACAAGGTCTAATATCCCCCCCTTTCTTAGGTACAACATGTAACGGACTCGCCCACGCGCTGTTTGACGGCCTGCATATACCGAGCTCCTGCATAAGCTGGAATTCCCGTCTTACCTTATCATAATTGTGTGGTGCCAATCTCCTTGCGCGTGCATGCACTGGGGGACCCGTGGTCTGTATATGGTGATACACCGAATGTTCTGGAATGTCCTTAAATGTAGGCGGTTGTGTGATTTCCTGAAATGACTCAAGTAAATCGGCATAGGGGTGGTCACTATTAATACTTTTTATAGTGCCCTCAAAATTGACGCTTTTTGACCCACAAACGTACAAGTTAGTTACCAAATCTATTAATCTATTGTTGTATAAATCTACCGCTAATCTAAAATGCCTTAGGAAGTCTGCGCCGATTATCGGCTGCTTGACGTCGCATACTATAAACTGCCATTGAAAGACTCTTCTTAGCCCACAACTAATTTCTAAATTACAAATGCCGTAAGTCTTTATCTCGCTATTATTAGCCGCATACAATTTAAAATCACAAAGTTGTGTTACATATTTTTTGGCAAACTTTTTTGGAATTACAGAAATATTCGCTCCTGTATCTATTAAAAAAGTAAACTTCGTTATACTATCCTTAATTAACAATCGATGATTTCTATCCAACAAACCTTGAGCACATCCGTCCACCGACTCCGAATGTACTTCCTTCAGTTTACCGCCTCTTCCTCTCGCCACGCACATGGCTGCTCGCAGGTCCTCGCGTTCTTGCGGAACCGGTAATGGAACCTGCACAGCCATCCTGGGTCTCCTGGCGTCCTCCTCTTGCGCGAGCCAGAAGATCTGCTCCTGAAGCTCCTCTGTCCCCTGCTTCTGGATCGGCCTCGACGTCCATGCACCTCACTGCGCAGTGAAGCCACCTCCATGACAAGCTTGTTCATCTGGCTAACTAGCTCCGTCAGCGATCCTGGCGCGACCTGTGCCGGGGTATCCGCTATCGCCGCTAACTCGAAGTTCCTGCCGTTCTCGACAATTTTGTCCGCTATCGCAGCAAGACTGTCTAAGGCTTGATCCTGGCACACCGCGATAACAGCTCTAACGGCGGAAGGCATCCTAGACAGCCACAGACTCTTCAGCGTCTGATCCGAGACCTGTGTGGTGCGCCCCAAGTCTTTCATTCGACGCAACAGCTGCGTAGGTTTCTGCGCCCCCAGCTCAAGCTCCGAAACCAGTTTTTGGAACTGCCTCTCAGCGCTCTCTTCATACACCTGCAGCAGCCTGTCCTTTAGCACGGCGTACTTATTGGACGTAGGCGGTGACATCAATAAGTCGCTGACTTGTTGGATGGAGTCTCGGCCCAACTTCGAGATGACCATATTAAATTTGGCCTCCTCTCCTTGCTTTTGTGGCGCCATGACTGCCTCAAACTGGGCAAACCACAGTCTTGGCATGTCGACCCAGAACTCTGGCAGTTTGGAGGATACGCTGATGGTGGCCAGGCTGACCTCAGAGGATTCGCGCTGCTCCTCCTTCATGGCGGGCTGCGATGGTGGCGGCGGGTTGTACATGCTGCGTCGCGACGCGTCACGTCACCCACGTGGGGCTGCTTTACGATCGTCTTAGCCCGCTTATTGCTCCTCGTTATAAACGGTCACTCACGCAGGAAACAGTCACTCACGTCGGGGAAACAGTCACTCAGTCGGGGTCACCAATGTAAGAATGGCCCTACTTGGGACATAAATAAAAGTACGTTGGTTCATTGTGTCACTCTGTATTCGTGTAGTTCACAACGCGGCAAGCGAGCGACTAATTCGCTAGCCGACACCTATGCTTTACGCCCCCACAATACGTAGTTTCAGCACCAATTTTCCAGAACCAACGAGCTCTAAAATACTGGGTTAAATTGGAATTAGGGACATTACCTATTCATGACCATTTATCTCGGGAAGGAGCAAAGGTGTCTTGTAGGAATAAAATGTTATGTTCAGATTTAGTACTTTGTAAATGTACGAAAACTAAATTTCATAGTTAGTTAAAAAAAAGACGTATATTTCAACAATCTTAACAATAACGAGTCATTGAGTATTTCCCGCGAATTCGAAAAGTAATACCATCTTTTATACAAGAAATATAGGGTGAAATCCCTACAAACATAAGGGGAAATTAAACATTGAAAATTAAAAAAACAAATCCTTGAATTTTAATCACAAAAGAGTTAGGAGATTTGAAAGACATTGGAGCTAAATTCCTGAACTATTAGTAGAATATCTACAAAGTACAGAACCCTCGACAGGCGGGTCTGACTACTTCCTTTCCCTTTTAATGAAAGGCAGATTCTTCTTCAGCATCCCCTCGTACATGTTGCTGACTGTACATCGTCTATATCGATCTTCATTCTTCATAGCGGTTTGATTTATTACAGCGATCATGCACATAAATTCACATAGCAATATTTATAGACTTAATCAAAGTGAAACCTAATATGTATGCAAGGAGCGACATGTTTTAAGATTAATTGTCTTTGAACGTATCAACAGGGTATACTTAAGGTATATTAATTTACTTGGTGATTGGAGGAGGTTATTGCACTGAGAGAACATTTGAGGCTACCATTATCATAATTATATTCGATATACGAGTATGATGTGTTAAATAACAGTGTTACTATTCAATTATTCCATACCTAAAGATTCTATGAAACATTTTTTTTACTCAAACCTATGCGTATGGGGTATCTATGGATAGGTCTTTTAAAATGACATAGGGGTATCCAGAACCATTTTTTTCCAAAAGTCTAACATTTGGAAGATAGACGCTTCCAAAATAGTAAAATGGGTCCCCCCCCCTCTAACTTTTAAACTAAGCAAACCGGTAGTTTTTGAGAAATAACACATTTTTAACAATAGCAGATATTATAATTTGCCCTTACATACAAACACTATGAAAAACAAAGTTATTTTTGCAGTAAATTAAATATTGTTGTATTTTGGCTAAGTGGAAGTAAGTGGTCCCCTAATCCAGTTAAAGTTGGTACGGAACCCCTTAGTGCGCGAGTCCGACTCGCACTTGGCCGGTTTTAATTATAACAAGAAAAATAATTGATGTATCTATCTATCCGTCTAGTAATATCTTAGTAAGTATAAGTTAGTAACTTATTAATCCCTCGATCGTGAGCTATTCCAGACACAATTGAAATCAATTGTTAACGTGGCACCCGAGTGCCTCCTGGGGAGGGATTAAGCGAAACTAGTAACTTATTTATCATAATAATTTGTTTCTAATATCTATAAAAAAAACCAATAAAAAGTTTAATCAGAAACAAACTTACATTATAATCATCAAAATAATAAGGAAAAAATATTTTAAAAGCGAATGTCATCAAAACAATCACTGTTGAACGAATTAAGTAGATTCGTTTCAATTGTTTTTTTTTATAAGTTCAGAAAGCAAAAGTTTTCTCTCTGAATTTTTAAGTAGCTTTTGACCACTCCTTTAATTTTTTTCGACTAACTGTTTAACATTTTGTACAAGTTATTGAAAATGTCTTTTGCTTTTTTTAAGCTATTGTATAGCTTCTATCGCGGGCCTTGAGCGTGGAGACCGAATCCAGAAATTCCGTAACGAAAATAACCTAACCTAACACTCGGGGCGAGGCACGATCGAACAATTTTGAATTTCCGAAATTTAAAAGAATTTAGAAGAAAATAAGGATTTTGACATTATGGTTGCTTAAGGTAACCATATCTGCCAAAATAACAGAAAATTTTAATTACAAAAGTCAAAATTAGAAAATACATAAAATTATAAAATTAAGCTATTGCATAGCTTCTATCGCGGGCCTTGAGCGTGGAGACCGAATCCAGAAATTCCGTAACGAAAATAACCTAACGCCCCCCACTCCGACCGGCACAGCTGTGATACTTTTTAGTTTTATAATTGCATAAGTTGATAAAAACTGCTATGCAATAGCTTTACCGCGGCAGTTTCCGAGTGCCACACGTCTTTTTTTTTATTTTTTTTTATTTTACCTATTTAAAAACAAGGGTCACAAAACTATGGGTTCATAGTATTTAGTATCATCATCATCATCATCATCATCATCAGCCTATCACAGTCCACCGCTGGACATAGGCCTCTCCAGTTGCACGCCACTTAGGTCGATCTTCGGCTTCTCGCATCCAGCTCCTGCCAGCCATCTTACGCAAATCATCACTCCACCTGGCCTGAGGGCGTCCTACACTACGTTTGCCGTATCTAGTATATCAAGGATTTAATTTAAAAATATGAGGATAATGAAATAAAATATACTCATTAATCTACATGTTAACTAAATAAACTAAATAAATAATATCTTTATAGACACAATATTGGCTGTAATAAAGACTCATGCTCAAATTAATTATGTAACTTTACTCATCCAAAATTGTTTGTTACGTGAATATTAATTGATAAAGATGAACGAGCCATAATAACTCTCTAGTGTAATCTTAAACAGCAACTTAATTATTCAAACATTAATTTTGAACACAGGCAATATGTAACATTTGTTGCTTAACAAGTAAGTAAAGCACCTTGTATTACATACATCATGAAATAACGAAAATCTCAGAATCTCAGAAATACACAAACAATATCTTGGTAGCTCAATTGGTTAGAGCAGGCGTCTGGTAAGTGGAAGGTTGCGGTTCAAATTTTACCTTTACCTTTTTTTTTAATGAATTGTTCTGAAATAACATAAAGTATGGGCGAACGCCAAACTGGGCCACCCCTCCGCTGGCGCCCAATTCGGGCCGCGTCAAAAATATAGACTTCCTACTTAGTTGCGTTTTTCGCGGGAATTCCTACAGACGCGGCTGTTCCTATCCCTTTTGCACCTATATCGCTGTGTAGAAGAAAGAAGGGGCTAGCTAGCAAGCCAAAGTCTAAGGTCATGTGTCAAACAAAATATTTGAGCAATTTGTAAGTGTTCGTCAGTCGTCACTCGTTACGTGTTGTGGTATGCGGTGTGTTCGCCTTATTTTAACAGTGTTTATTAACTCATTCACTCATGGTTCAATTATGTAAATGATAGTATAAAGGTTTACAATGAAAACAAAACTGTACACAAAAATTGTTAAGTATGGATAATAAACTTTATATAATCTCATGTAAACCATATTTTTACTTTTCCCTTAGTTAACATTGTTCTCATTTATAGATGCAACTAAATTAACGAATTGCATAAGCATTGTTTTATAGATTATTTTATGGAGAACAGTAATATACTCGTATATACATTTTGTAGGGCATTGTTACAAAATATTAAAGAAATGGTCAAAAGAATGCAACTGTTCCCGAACAGCGGGGGGCGCTTCGTGGATGGTTGCCAGTCAACGGGGTAAAGAGCGCAAGATGGCTGCCAGCGGAGAGGTCGCCCAGTAGTTTGGCATTTATGGATCAATAGCCATCGAACGCCTGGCATATGCGCTTCGTAAGCGCCAGCGCGCGACAGTAGGTACGGGCCTGACGAGCCGCTGCGCTCACGTATTTTGTAGTTATTTAAACATAGTAATTAAGTATTTATCATTTAATTAAATTAAACTCAGCGACTTTGTCTATAAATATATAATAGCTTTAAATTTGCATAAAAATGCTACATCAAATGTCCGTAGTTCAGCCGTTATATTGAAAAAACATTACAAACAGGTGTAGGTTTGCGATTTTTTTCCTATCGAACCAAGTTTATCAAATCATGTAACCGATAACAAATGTGACTAGACAAGATTCATAACTAATACATATATTTCCAGACTTAAAAACGCTGTTTTCTAAGTCTCAGATGGCTTTTTAAAGCTCAAAAACGCTGCCACTAAGGACTACCAAGCCTTAATGCTCCATATCCTGGTTTTACGCTGTAAGCCAGTGGAGTTTTATCAGTGTTACTTTGTACGATATTTTAGCAATTTAATTGTAATTATCAGGCAGGACTCGAACCCGCATCTCCTCGCATGCCGGGCGCGGCACTTTGAGGCATGCGAGGAGATGCGTGTTTGAGTCCCGCCCAAGACATAATCTTTTAAGTTTAAATACTGATTTTATCAATGTTTTAGTCAGTACCTTCAACATCCGACATAACAATTTTTACAAATATTTAACAATCGGATAAGATAAAACAGCTTTGTATGTTTTTTTAAATTTTCTTATAAAGTCCTGTTATGTTTATCAAATATGGCACAAAAAGTCAATCGAACGCTGTAAAGTAAATCAAAATAAATAAGAATCCTACTGTCAATTGTGTGGATAAATTTCAATAGGTAAAACCACAAAACATAAGAACAGCCAAATCTATATCCACTTTTAAAAGATTACTAAAACTGTACTTACTAAGCACATAACAATAACATAATCCTAGCAATAGGCAGTTGATTTTAGTTAAGCTTAAGAAAAAACAAAACGATCAATATTAAAAAGTAAAAATGTATTTATCATATTTAAATTGTTCACGTTTAGTGTGAATGCTTGTCGGTTCCAGTTTCGCTAGATCAGTGTAGATGTAGGAAGTTTTTTATCATATTAAGAAAATTCCATGAACATAAAGGAAATATTAACATCTAAAAACCACGGAGGTTTACTATGATGCTAATGAGTTAAATTTAGGTCAAATTTAGTTGCCATGCGGCATCTTTGTTAAGCGGTCGTGCCGATACAAAACTACCTACATGTTATTTTGTTGTTTTTAAATGTATCGTTCTGTTCTGTGTCGTCTTATAAACTTAGTAATTAGTATAAATTTCTCATGTAAGTGAATTGTAAATTCTTTTTGAGAAAATAAAATGTCTTAAAATGTCTTAAACCCGAAAAGACATGAAAGATACAGCAACAAAGTGTATTTTTATTATCTGTGAATCTACTGCTTACTGAACTTATATTGTGTTGTAAAGTTTGAGTTCTGTCATTTAATGAAGGCTGCCCAAACTCTAAATATATCCGAAGTATTTAAACGTGTTGCTTGACTAAGGATAGCAAATGAAAAAAACATAGAAGATAACCGCCGACCGGATCTGCGTTTATTTTATATATTATTAAGAAGATGTATATACCAGTCAACATATCAGCAACCAGTTACGAGTAGCATTGAGTAAAAACGAAGCGACAAAATACTTAGGGAAACTCCAACACCTTAGTTACCTAATTTACCTTCAATTTAAAAGATACATAATATATATTTCTATGACATATTGAAAATTGTTCATTTATTAATCATATAAACACTTTAAAACTTTCGATTCCTTTTAGAGGCTTTTGAATTGGTATCTCTTAACCATACTGTACAAGCCGACTCAATTTAATTATATATTTGATTTGAATTTGTAATATTTGTATAATATAAACTTGAAAAATTATGTCTCAGGCGGGACTCGAACCCGCATCTTCTCGCAAGCTGGGCGGGCAATTTTTCAAGTTTATATACTGATATAATTGCAATTTAATTGCTAAAATATCAAAAATAAAGTTTGTAATATTTGTCTCACTGTGGCTGAGAGTAAAATAAACTTTTTAAAACTTAATTTAATATATTCTTTTATTTACATATCCTCTGCTTCTACGTTTCTTGTTCGCTTACTGAGGATCAGAATTAATATTTACACATTATAAGTAAATTATCTTTGGGACGAGGTTATTCCGCTTCTGAATAGAGATTCAAATTGTCGGTAAGTATAGTTTATGTGAGGACTGTTGGAAGTAGTTTAATACAATGTAGTTTAATATATCAAAAAATTAAATGTTGTTTATTCCCAACCAAAAATTATTACATGTGGATAGCACTTGTATCAGTTTTTTTCTTTCATTATATCATTTGATTCTCCTAGGCATTTAAATTTGGCCCAGTTACAAAAAAATACTAATAACTAACATGTAAACAAATTAGGATTTATATGTCCCAGAAACAAACATATTAAAAGCTTGGGCAGCCATATCGCTCAAAGCGATCTGTACCAGAAAACTTTGGGTACTGCGGGACAAATTATGAATCTCCTATCATTTGGCCTGCGGCTCTGCTCGTGTGAACTGTAAGTAGTTCACGTGACGTTACATCCCGTGGGCGGAAACATAGGATAAGTCCAGCAGTACACTGTAATATATTCCAGGCTTATGGGGACATTCAAAATATTACAATTCATAATTGAAACCAGATCGGCGGCCACGTTTTTATCTCAATAAGCGTCAATTTCATAGGTTTTCGAAACCATCTCGAGATAACTCCGTTTCGAGTGTTCGATAAACAATCTGAAGTATCCCGGCTGCCCTACGATAACGCTTTTATTAGCGGACACAGTATCCAATATTATTTCCATAAATTGTTATTCGGCATTGTTTTCATCAATTTGAAGGAGATACAGTTTTAAACGCCCCATTGGACGAGTAGTTCAAGCTCAAAGCTGTGATGATCCTATGTGCTTTCCCAAAGTTTAATCTATCTATGTGCAAAATTTCATCAAAATTGGTTTAGTAGTTTCGGCGTGTAAACGTTCGTTGTAAACGATAGACAAAGATGAATTTGGATTTTTAATATTAGTAAGGATATTAGACGTAAGAAAAAAAAACTACATTTGTCATTCAAATAGGTCTATGAATTGTTAGAAGAGGTTCTGTGCATTTATTACCAACATTTTAAATCTTTTTTTAAACCAATAACTATTTTGTTTAGAAAAAAAATATATATATCAGATCAATTTGTAGAGCATACTAGCAGCTTGGCAAACGTGACGGCCCTGGAAAAATGTTTTTTTTTTGACAGGCCTATGTTTAGCTGAGGACTAAAATGGGCTAATGATGATGATGATGATTGAAAATCATTACACTCACCAGCTTTTTTTACTGAGAATTGACAATAGTTAAAGCGGTGGCTTCATAACGTAAAGAAAATTTGAAAATCCCACTAATATGGTGTGATATTTTTACTATGGAAAGATTTTTAGTCGAAAAAAAGCCCAATTCCTTCAATGTATTGGAAAGCTCTTACTATAATGTAATTGGTACTTCTTATACAGAAGCGTTTTTTATTGTGATCCAATAAAAGATAATGTTGAACCAAAATAGATTTGCAATTGAAAACATTACATAAATAAATGCTAATGGTTTATATAGGTATGCCATGGCCGCTTAGGTCAACCTATTTGAGTTTAGGTCACAGTATGAAATATAAGATCACTTAGACTGGAGTAATGCAAACAGATCTTTGTGATAAATGTATGCGTTCCTCAGTGACGTGCAAAATCTGGCGTTGAGCTAAATCTTGGAGACGCGTCGACCCTCAGATGGATTAATGTTGTGTCTGGTAGGAAATGGAAAATCTTTATTTGAAAGTTCGAGAAAAATACACATAGACCAGTAAGAATGCAGCAAGTAAGGATTTGTGTTGGATTTAAAGATAGGTTGTGTTTTAAAGGTTCAATCTCTTAGTGACATTTCATTGTTATTTATTATGCCATGAAGTTCTCCCATGATGAAAATCCATTAGAAACAAGGGATATGGAATGGACCCACTAACATTTCCAAAAGGAAGGTGTGCGTTTGGTGTTTTTTATGAAAGTTTATACAAAGTTGTTTGATTAAATTCGCATAATGTTTGACGTTTATAGTTAATTCGACGTCGACTAAAAATGTGTTACTTCCCTTTTTTTGATAATTGTCATTTCATTTAAAGCTCAATATTTTTATATTAGTGATTGTATTTATCACTATAATAATGACACGGGTCAAAATGTTTTAGAATGATTAGTTGTGTACCCTTTCCGGAATTCCATATTCAAATTTCCTATACACTCTTGTTGGTAATTGAATAAATTGTGTCAAAATAATTAACTACATAAAAATCGACATATACTAAAAA
This sequence comes from Anania crocealis, assembly GCA_949315895.1. NCBI lineage: Eukaryota > Metazoa > Arthropoda > Insecta > Lepidoptera > Crambidae > Anania > Anania crocealis. Next base: position 13,198,482 of record OX438869.1, read on the forward strand.
ACTTACGCGAAATTACGCTTATTAAACTACTGTAATGGAATCATTATAAACCTGTGTCCCATTGAAGTATCTAAATCCACTTATGTATGACTACATTGACACGATTAATATGAAATGAGTAATTATTGACTGTTTGAAGTCATAACTCATATTATTATCGTATCATCGAAGTCCAAGTGTTTGTACCATGATTTGAGAATATTGGTTTAGTGAACAATAGTTTATTAATTTAATCGATTACTTATTTATCTATTCACAATACATATAACCATTCACAATGCTATGTCTATAACAGTGCCTTCGATGAGTAGTGGGATCACTGACTGGACATTCACATATCCCGCTAAATAAACATCTCTTCACCATTGGTGCCACAGACAGCCCCCTATGTAGAGGCTGCCTGGAACAGGCAGAATCGGCTGCCCATGTGATTTTGGAATGCACAGGGGTAGCCACCCACCGGGCATCTATCCTCGGCGCATCGAGTTCCCTTTCAGAAGCCTGTGAACGTCCTAAAAGACTTCTGTGCTTCTGGAAGGAGTTGGGGTGGTTGGACTAACCACCCTAATCCCCCCTACGCATAATGGGCCAAGTGGAGCCTAAATGCGGAAAAGGGAGCCCGTTACCAATACCAATACCACCAGTGCCTGATGTTTTTAGAGTAAAACCAATGTGGTTTATATTGTGCTATCGGGAACTTATATTAATTAATTAGAATGATCTAATATGACTAGTTACGTGTGTAATGAAAGTTAATGAAATTAACTTTACGGACCAAGGACGTAGTAAAGTGTAAAATTATTTTTAATAATCCGTAAACACTATTAAATTTCTAAACTACAGAACGTCATGCACTGTAATTCAATGCACTTAGTTCTTATAACAAACTTAATTTAAATACATTAAATATTAGAATGCACTGGCACTTAGTTCTATTCTTTAATGTATTTTTGTTCGAAAAGTTATGGTGAGAAATTTTAATGTGTTTTTTTTAAACGCTTTAACCGATGTCACACCTAAATACTTCAAATCTAGAATCGCACGAACAACTTTTGGGACTGCAAACTCCTTGCACAAAGTTTTTCGTAACGAGAAAGGATTCTTCAAGGGTGATCCCCTTAGGAATTTCAATAAAGGGGTTGTATGCGGTCGAAGTCACTTGAAGTTTAAGGAAATCTATAATTGAGTATCCGGCAGTCCGGCTTGGCTTTCTCATTGTGGTTGCTAAGGTGCAAGACTGACAGCTCTGAGTGTTTACTGGAGCCATGAGAAAATTTAAAATTGAGTCATTTATTGCGTGTCGTATATGAGATTTGATCGTAAATATCAGAGATAACATTTCCATGGATTTGATACTCTAAAGCGTATTTATTTGAATTAAAGGAATTCACACAATACATTACAAATTCTACATCCAGGCTTAGGACTTTTGTATTGCTGTATAAAATTAACTTTGTACTAAATTTTTTTATTGTTAATACCATAAATAAATAATATAAGTATACGCTTTTAAACTAACCTAAAGGCATTTTCATGATTTGATGATGATGAAATGTCTACGTCAAATTTCAGTGGCCCAAATACAATTATTTATACTGATCAAAGCTACACTACAGCTACAAAATCGTATCTTTTGCATATTGAAATATTGAAACAATAACAAATGTTATATTCGAAATTGTTGAACCATATCCTACCGAAAACATGAAGTAATAAAAACGTTTATCATTATTTTGAATGCGAATAAAACTTTTCTCATTAAATATTATGTTAACATAACAACGGATGTCCCAAAAGCATGTAGCTCAGGGTATTGTATCATGAACATTGCTAATAAGACAAATTTCAATATGTACATTCATTTTAAAAGTGACTCAATTTCAAGCGCTTCGTCTTCTAATTAAAATCCAACATACATACACTTTGAAAACCATTTTTGACAGGTGTATGTATGGGTTCGTTCTTCTTGTAGAGTCTATGAAGTTAAAAAAAAAACAGAATAATCTACGACCTGTAGCTTTCAGGGTGCCTTCTCTGCCATCCCAATTCGGCTACATGTTTTTGTCTCCGACAAAAACTTTATTAATGTGACTCCGTAATATATCTTTAATTTCAACATATTTTACCTAAATTTCAATAACCTATTAACAGAATATCTGGTTGAGATCACAGTCATAGGGAAAGGTGCCCAGCAGCCTCGCCACATTGCAGCATTGCCGCGCTGAAGGGCCAAACTCATTCGTTGACCATACCATTTTATCCATAAACCTAATAATAAGTTATAAATAACCCATAAAAAAGATCAAAACAAGATAATCTCTCCTTCCCACGGCGCCGTGGGAGTGGCCTCCTACCGCTCCACGGCACCGTGTATTAGGCACTAAATGTGTTAAAATATCAATGAATCAACGGTCAAACATAAAGCCGCGTACCTCTTAGGATATAAATGTGGCGCGACATGTGTCCCGGAAGACGACGGGCGACTTTACGCGACGTTGCCATACTTCGCCCGACATGTACCGCGACATCATACACTTGTACCTTGTCGCTCATTTGAATGAGTAGACACTTTATCAACTAAACTCACGTGGACGGCGACAAGATATCGACGTAAGGTCGCGATGTCGCCCGATGACTGAATACAAGTCGGTCGACAAATGTCCCTTTGTTAGTACGCGGCTTAAAACCTAGAAATTAATAATTCGTTACTTTCAATAAATAACATAAGTTGGACATTTATATTTCATACATGATAATATTAAGTCTATTTCTAAAGTTTACCAGAACCAGACATTTACTTTAAAATTAGTTTATGTTTTTAGCTAGTACCAAAATCTGTGCAGCGTTCCTACTGACAGTTATGGCGACTTTATTACTGCATGTTGTAATTTATTTGATTTCAAACTTTACTAAAACCTTTAAATTGCAGCAATATCGTAGGTAGAAAATTAATTTGATTTTAAACACACTTTCCGCGCGCTACTAACAGATAGCTCTGCCGGTACATTAGTTGGCGGTGACCACTTGAGTCATTCAGCTTTTGTTACTATTCCAAAATTTATATAAAACGTACACTAAAAAATATTTTGTTTTTTTTTTCAATATAAAAATATAATTACAGTAGGTACTCACCAGTCAAGATTAACTTGTAATTACAAATATTATGCAAGAACTAGCTTTTGCTCGTGACTTTACCTGTGTGGATTTCGGTATTGGATTCAGAGCGTAACGAATTTTTGCCAATATAGGCCCTAACCGGCAGCACTATCTATCGCCTGTATCATGTAGGAATTTGGGATAACTTATATATTATTCTGATGTCTAAGCTAAGTAAAGTTTCATCAAAATAAGATTATTAAATATTTTTATTTCACTTCTATATTATTTCCAATAGTTCAAAAACAAATTTTACTCCGACATTGCGTACACGACTAAGTAGATAGGTACTCAACACCTGAGGTTTACTGATAAAGAAATACTCGCCGCACTCAGTTCACTTCTGATAGAGCTATAAATAAATTGTGATTAGTAATTATAATTATCGATGGGTATTTAATTGATAACGCTATCAATCCCAGAAAAACCAGAAGTGGGTGAGAATCAAATCACGTAAGGTTTAAGACTTGCCGCAAATTTTAAACAACCATTGTTAGAGTTAGCGGTTTTGGGGTTTCGTCCTTGTATGAGCGGCCAAAAAGTGGTCCATCACCTTAAGGCCCATTAGTTCGTGATTTACGGCCATTTCCAATAACCTATCTATCTCCAGTTTTGGCTTATCGGAGATAGAAAACAACTTCTGTCTTTGTTTCTCTGGACGGCAAAAACAGAGATAGAAACTGTTTCCTATCTCCAATATGCTAAAATTGAAGATAGATAGGTTATTGGAACCGGCCGTTATGGATCGATATCTATCGATCGCCTAGTACGGAGCGCCTATGCGCACCGTAAGCGCCAGCGCGCAACAGTACGGGCCTGACGAGCCGCCGCGCTCACGTATTTTGTAGTTATTTAAACATAGTAATTAAATATATCATTTAATGAATTCAAACTCAGCGAATATGTCTATAAATATTTAGCAGCTTTAAACATGCATAAAAAAATATTTAAAATGTCCGTAGTTTAGTCGTGAAATTGAAAAAACATTTTGAAGAGAGGTAAGGTTTGTGATTTTTTCTATCGAGCGAAGTTAATCAAATCGATAGCGACTGTGACTAGAATATATTCTGAACTAATAACTACGTATAGTTTTTTCAGACTTTCTAACGCTTTTTTCTAGATTTAAAAACTCAAAAACGCTGCCTCTTAGACCTACACCGCCTTAAAGCCATGTAGTCCGGCAAATATAAGTATAGGGCTCTGTAAGCCGCTTGCTGCTGCGCTCGCGTTTTTTGTAGTTATTTACGGTTTAAGAACTTTATTTCTCAAGAAGAAATACATATTTCACTTATTTGAGAATAAATAGTTAACATACTTACAATCTAACGACATGCGAGCGAGGACACAATCAAAATATATCTCAAGAAACTTTCAATAGAATTTAGAAAAATAACATAAAAAACAAGGTTACATTTATAAACTAAAAGCAATAGTAATGCACAAAAGAAACAAATGACATTAAATTGTAAACAGTTTGAGGGTAAATTTAAACATGTTGTGGTGAACATTTATTTTCACCAAACTAAGGTCACACACCTTAGTGAAAATACACTGCAGCGGAATAAGCAAAACTTTCTTCAGAATACCCACCTATTCTACCTAAAGTATTTTATATTTATTTAGAGATTGTTATTATATTTAATTAAAGCAAATTATTTAATTATAGATTCGTCATTCAAAATGTGTTTTTTTAACAAATTTTTATATGTTGTAAAACTTTTCGTCTCCTTAATATCTGTTGGTAATTTGTTATAAAGTTGTGCTCCCTCGTATGTGATGCTTCTTTTTCCGTATTTTGTTCTACAGAGAGGAGTGCAGATGTTATTTGCCTGCCTGGTTATACGTTTTTGTATTTGCATTTTTTTCGTGAACGATATCTGGGTGTGAATATCTCTGGTTAAAATTTTGCGAATCAAGATACAGATTTTGTATTTGTATGTTTGTGAAATATTCATAATTTTTGTGTCTTTGTAAAGTTTTATACTTGATGTGAGGTAATCGTAGTGAAACAAAACTTTATTATTTTATTTTGGGCAATTTGCAATACACGGAGATTTAAACATAGTAATTAAGAATATGTAATGAAATCGAATTTGTCTATATAGTAGCTTTTAATAGGCACAAAAATGTTATTTAAAATGCCGTAGTTTAGTCGAAATATTGAAAAAAAAATGCAAAAAGGTGTAGGTTTATATTTTTTTTTATTAAGCCAAGTTCAATAAATCTTGGATTGATTGCGATTGTGACTAAACTAGATTCTTAAGTAATGCATTTTTTTTTTTCAGACTTTAAAACGCTATTTTTAATGTCAGAGATGGGTATTATAAACTTAAAAACGCTTAAGGTTGAAAATTATTTGCGTGTCATTAAACAACAGGGTTGATTTTCCAATGCAAAGATATTCTGACAGCTATTAATACTAATACTGCTTCCCTTTAATTGTCAAAAGGTACCTAATAATAAGTCCATGGTTCACAGTACAGGCAAACTTCTTTATCTGTTCTGTGCATGAGTTGATCTATTTTAATTACATGAAATTTTGTCAAAACTGGTACACCGCTTTCTTGGCTGACGGTACATTGTTTCTATGAGTTTATGATATTTTGTCACTTTTGCAAGCGCCATAATCACCGAATATTCAAAACTCATATAAAAGGTACATGAAGATACCCCAAAACAACTTACTCTTATCTTAGTAAATGTTCATCATAATCATGTCATCACATTATAAGATAGTCTACTGACTATCTTAGCTTGATAATGCACGCTTAAGTCCAATTTTTACTATGCTTTCTGTTGCGCTCTATCATATACATATAAATAAATGTAGACAACATCACATACGTTGTTCTGATCATGTGACTATTTATTTTAAGCACTCGTACTGTGGAAATTAAAAACAACGAAGGTATCCCATACACCTAGAAATGAGAAAATGTAGAAAACACTTTTTTTATATTGACCCATCCGGGAATCGAAGCAGGTGACACCTTGAAAACCGATGTGTACGCCACTCCGCCACAGAGTTCGTCGAATGTAAAAATAATACTATTGTCCTATGCTGCGTTTACAGCTTAAAAGAAGGTAAGAACTTGTCTACCATAGTTTATCAGTCGATGGTGTAAGGGATGGTTTTGTTGTAGCTTAATTTGTAAAGAATAAGCGAAGGGGATGAATGAAAGAAGTGAATCGGCCAATCATAGATCTTAAAATCTGAGATCAGAGATTTCGAATACTCTGATTGGACAATTATTCATTGTCCTCTCCACTTCGCCCAGCTGAGGTTCTGTAAAAACACGACTTCAATTCGCCTTGATCATCTACCTTGTTATATTGTCATGACATATTTCATCAAACGGACCTTATTATCCCGTCGCTGATTCAGCGACCCTTCACTAAATTTCGGTGACATATGGCGCTTACGGCATTCAATAAGTTGAGGCTCACTTCGATAAAATTTATTTTTACCTACGAATTCGAAATCATGTTGTGATAAGAACAAAAGATCATGATTATGATAAAAACTTATAACTGAACTGTTTACGTCAAACGATAGCTATGAAGCATTGTTACGTCACAATTTATAATATTGTCGCGGTCATGCTAGAAGGTTCGAGATATCGCTAGAGGAATGTACATAACTACCTAAGTTCGGCCACAAAGTAATAACAAGACCTTAGTGCAAGCGACATTGAACTTTAAGTTAACTGATTAAGGCACAAAATGGCATAACTTACTAGAGTTGTTTACGTTTAACGTCCTTGTAATTTCTTCTAGAAAACGAACATTCTAGTATGTACGACCGGCGTCGATGTTGAGATATATAAATAACAGGACTTGAGACGCCGAGTCAGTTCATTCTGAGCTTTCGGTGCGATACCTGCGGAAAGTGATCTAGTGCGAAGTAACGACGACTTTAGCGATACCAACGGATTAAAGTACTACTCTGCGGATTGGCTTATAGTGATTTAGAACCAACGACCTCAGCGACCCACCGGACTACGATTCTTGTGATTTGGCTTTTGTGATAGTGGTCTGCGACCTGTTCATCGTCTAATAAAATCTTCTAATAAGTCAACGGTGTTTTATCCAAATCCCGAACTCCACGTTCGTAACAATATATTTAAATATTAATAAAACTGGATATCTAATAATATTTTTACATGGATTGTGTTTTGAATCAGAAAATTAAATATTCAACTGAAATAAGTTCAGGTGAATATTTAAGAATCTATAGCAGCCGCCTGGACTGGGGCTAGTTACATACTCGTATCTGTTTGATATCACCAAAGAAACTTTTTAAAATACGATTTTAATTGTTTATTTCTGTTTTAATTGATATTGGACCGTTAACAACTTACTCAAACATTCTGAGCATCATGTTTAATGTTACGGAATGCAATAACATATTTATATTAAAACATTTCCATGCTAAAAACACTTTGCTTTAGCTAGAAGTGTCTTTCAAAGAACGACTTTACCTACCCGCCCTTTATAGACCAGACCGTAAGTACTAAAAGCGGATATAGCAGAGCCACTGCTACCACAACCATTTTGTATGACAATATAATTTGAAAATGACGTTTTTCATTTTGGATAACATGTCATATTAGTAAGATGCTTACGTTGGCGCTTCAATTTCTGTCTTTTTTCTTTTTATTTATTGTTTACTAGCGGACCCGACAGACGTTGTCCTGTCCTAACTATAAATATAGATTCCGAAATGGTATAGTAAAAAAAAATTACAAATTGGTATTTATTATATTATTAGCTATGATACACAACATTATTTTGTCTTATTTTTCTGGCGCGTATATAAACTGTTTGGTTGGTATTCAGACATTACTGGCCATGTGCAAAATTCCGTTTTTTTTTTTACCCTCTACTTGACGATATTCGGAGCACGCATTCTGTCATTGTTATGTCAAACGTTATACACTAAAAAAGTTTAAATTGTCAAAAGATTGGTCCAAAGTAGAGGTGCGCAAAATCGTTCATTGAAGTGAAATGAGTGATACAGTTCAGTGGGAGTTAACGATATGTATCACTCATCTAGTTCAATTAGTTCATTTAGTTCAGTAGATCTAGTTTGATTATCTAACTCACTACTCCTTCATATTCAGTTCAATAGCATTGCATAAATGTATTTATCGTGGACAGATCTATTCTAATGACTACTAATTAAACATTTAGAAGATTTTAGCTCAAGAACTATGATATACAATCGTATTATAACGTAGTATGTACATAATGAATACCGAAAATATTACATAGAAAATTGATTTTCCTTCATAGTATGAAGGAACTATAATAAATCAATCATAATAACAAAATTATAAAAACACTAAAAATCGCCTTTGACATCAATCTATCATCGTCATTAATATTAATAACACTCAGCAGGTAATGTAACCATTTTAAGTCTTAAATCATAAATAATAAAGAATATTTCCGTGTGCACTGTCTCAAATATTAAGGAGTCAGATTAGGCGCGAAACTAGCTTGAACTGTGCATCTGTCTCGCTCTTACAGTAGGTACTGACAAATATGTCCATACATTTTACTCTCATTATCTCATATCACTCACTGAGTTACTGAACTAAATGAACTGCTTTGGACTAGAGTGAGTGAGTGATACATATGGACTAGATAGGTGAAGTACTTCAATTGTGTCATTCATTCAGGAACTACCCAAGTCTAGTCCGAAGCAATAAGGTTACATTACAAATAATTTAGTATGGTGGTTTAGTATTCTGAAATTTTCTACTTTTTCGCGCAATTTTCTCAATTTTTTCTTTCATAAGAACATTCTCCTGACAATAACAAACAAAACAAAAAAGAAATAGCGAAATCGGTCTAGCCGTTCACGCGTGATGCGATGACTATGACAAGGGAAATAGGGATTCATTTTTATATATACATATAGATAGATAAATGCTGAGTGCACCTTTTTGGTATCGCTTTACGTTGAAATGTCATCTTTTTGAAATAATGTCTGTTAATAACTATAAGTCCATGGACATGTTTGGATACCATATAAATCATTTTCTTTATTTCTTCTTTCGACGAGAATATCTGCTGGTTTAGTTTGTAACACCATTTACTTAGCAGTCTGTATAATAAATATGAGAGATCATATGAATGTAATAGTTATATTTGAAACGTTGATGGCTCCATTGATAGGGATTTATTTTATCCAATTAATTCACATCTTAGGATGAATATCAATTAGTTATTCAAACTTATATAATTTAATTTATATGTAAATCTGTTTCGTTAGTATTGTCTTTAGATTCTGATCCAGATTACAATTGTAATACTTTATTGTAAATTATATTCTTCCGTAAAAAGTGTGTCTGAAGTTCATTTAATTAAAAAACGTGACAAATGGCGAAGTTAATAACAAACGTTTTTACATCACAGGGGATAACCTTGTAAGAAAGCAGTACTAGTATTGTTTTAAAAAGTGTACTCAATAAAGGAATATGAATTTTAATTTCAATTATAAGCACAATCAGGTATATTTGTGATTGCCTTAAGTCCTGTGACACTCTATTTTGTTTTATGTTACTTTGAGTGTCACAGGGATTGCTTTTTTTTGTAATAAACGTACAGAATTAAGACACCTGAGCAAAAACGTGCATAGAATATTGTCCCATTTCGGATAGAAATATGCTTGAAATAGTGAGTATTATGAACATTCGTCGCGTAGCAAGATACATAATGAATTTCGTAGTTTCTAAGATACAAATTTCAACTTTAAAAAAAGTAATAACGATTTTAATAGCAATACAACACCTGTGACAAACCACTTAATAGGTATCGTGAAAATGGTGAACGATAATAAATTAATCTTGGTCACTGCTACGAATCGTCGCGTCGTTCACAGAAGAACTCTGTAAAGTATTCGAAATATCAAGTCAAACCTCAAATATAAATGAAAGTCCTATTAAACGCGAGCTGAATCCGTAAAATTATCTTTTATTTTAATGTACCTAAGGAACAGAACAACTAAACGAATGCTAATAAAAGGCTCGCAGACAGATACATTGCTACAATACAACTTAGGATTTTTATTCTGGAAAAGAGTACAGGCTCTGTAGAATAGTTTCAGGTTCAAAATTTTACAGGTAAGAAGGTCGCGGGTATGAGTTAGTCATTAATGTTACGAGTATAATAGCAGAATCCTTAACATTTTCACGCTAAGATAGAAAGTAGATTAAGCTCTTGCGAAGGACAAAAAGCATTTAAGATTTTATCCTGAAAATCAACCCTGAAAGAAATCTCAAAGAAAGGGGATGGTTACCCGGGACACGAAATAACTAAATTCCTAAAAGCCAAAGTAGTGGGTAGAGCGCTAGTCTCTTATAACTGAATGTAAATAACCTGCCACACTTCACAGCTAACAAACGGATTCACAAATTTATCTCATGCATTTAGATGCAATCAAAACACTTGATTACTAATAGACTAGATGGCTCAGTGTGGCCCGGTGAGGCATGTCTTAAATATTTATTTTATTTATTTATTATTACTTACTATACAGTATACAGTTAAGTCTTCACTATATACAGCAAAACATGTGATTCTTGAAAATTGTAACATCTTGTATACCATGTTTTAAACAAATAAACAATTTCTATTCTATTCTATATTTACCATTCATTTTTAAACATACAGTTACTTTTGCAATAGTTGACCTGGGCCCTTACTCTTGAATTTGATTTAAGTTCGATCTCGATTCGACCTAGTCAAAATCTGAACAAACTCATTCGAATCGAAATCAAAATCAAGTCAAGATCGATCCAAAATGGCGATCCGTTAAACATTTTCGGTTGATAACGTAATCACCATCGACTTAAAGCCTTAGGTTCACTTTTTAGAGTACCAAATCACTGATTCTCGACGTCGATTCGATTTTGATCGTATGCCTGCTGATGTGGATTTTAAATCTAACTGGCTGATAACTAGAACCATGTTTAGCTTTTGAGCTTTCCGATTATAACTTTGACAGTTTCTCTGATTGGTATGTTTTGGATTCAAACTAATTCAAAGTATTTTGTAATTTTGTGATACAGTTTGTAATTTCACAGATTACAAACGTCGTTGACTATACAGGATGAAATTTTAACCACCTTCCAAATTTTAATATATCAATCTACAAGATAAAAAACAAATGACGTATTTTTTCTTTTGGTATAGCCCAGTACAAAGATGTCAAGATAAAGCACTTAGAAAATGTCCGCCAAAAAATCTAAAATTTTTGATACGGCCGCCTACCATCACTTTTTTACACATTGCGCATCTTATTAATTCATTACGATACGAGTACTATTCATAAGTTTTTGATTTTCCCTTTATACCTTAACAGGTTTAGGACCGTAAAAATTGAAAACTATATCGCGAAAAATATTTTCGGGTGACAACTTGATTTACATTTTTTACTTCATAAATAGGACCTAAATACGATACTGAATGCCTATAAAAATTTTGGAAAGTGGTTAAAATTTCATCCTGTATAAGTTTCACTGACTAATCTAAATCTACAGTAGTGATTATAATATCATCAATGTATGAATCCTGCAGGCTTTCACTTAAACACGTTTGCCTAAAAAGCTTAATAGCAGATGTAGTGCGTTTAATAGTTAACAACCCTAATTATCTCATCCAAAAGACGCCCAATGCTGGACAAAGGCCTAAATCTAGCACTACCTGCATCGAGTGACTTTCAGCGGAAAGCGGGTCGCAGTTTTCAACAGTAAAGAGAATAAATTGCTGCTCGACTTCCTATTGCTTCTTTAGTCGCTTCTCATAGGACTTCTCATACTTGAATACCAATCGATGACCCGTGAGGGAGTGGCGTACACACACATCAGTTTACAAGTCGTCGCCTGCTCCGAGGCTCCAACTTCCATTCTCGGACGGGTCAATGTCACATTAAAAGGTATTTTTTGTATATTTTTACACGAGTTCAGGTAATTGTTGTGCCTTATTTTATTCAGATTACTTATTACAAAACAAGTTCTTACAATAGTTTCTTACTTTAGGGCCAGAACAATGTATGTGACGTTTTCTCCTTTTTTTTTATTTATTTGATTAATTCATAAGAGTACATCTTAAGTCGTTTCTTATTGGAATACTTTTAAACTTTCTTCTGTCGCTTCTTACGATACCCATTTAAAAGGAACGAGATACTATTCTATTTGTAAAATTATTAAGTGTGAAGTTAAATGTCCACCCAACTTCGTAGATTTTAATCTTAATACTAATGTAGAAACTAGTCTCTTAGAACTACATATTCATGTACAATCTGTGATTTATGCAAAGGAGCTACCCTGCTTTGCGGCTAAATGCAAAGCGTGGTGCCAAGCGATACGCTAGGGATGTTAAACTATCGATAGCTTCGGTGTATCTAGTTGACCTTGAAAGCAAGAAACGAAAATATTTATTTAGCACCAACGTTACAGTTACTGTTATACATTCAAGCATTAGCTTAATACTTAAGTTAGACATAGACCTCTCAAAACTTAGTATAATACATCACATCACGCTTGATAGGCTGGTTGGCAAACGCAGTTTCACTAATAATAAAGTGAAGAAGCTGCTGTCCGCCTTCTTTCAGCAATATCGCTTCTTACGACACACCCATAGGTTGCAAAGGAGTGGTTGTTGAAACATTTTTAACTCTTTAAGTCGCGAGTGCCAGCATTTGTTTTTACGAAACAGTCCGAATCAGTGCACCATTGTTACCCACTATAGGAATATACTAATTACAAGTCTTTTTCAAAATACTTTTTATCGAATTTGGTATTTATTATTATTGGAAGGATTTATCAGCTAATCGGGCGGATATTGGTGAGTGCTGAAAGCGCCTACCCTAGTTCGGGCAGTAAGCACTCACGAAGACACACGCTTACAAAATATGCCTCGTCCGAACATTTTCCACTGAATACCTGGGTAGTCAATAAAATACATAACACTTTCGACTGTACACCAAACAAAATAATTACATTTTTAATAACAAGAAGAGCAATTTAGAAGATCTACTCGCTAGGATATCTTTTTTCTAGACAACATGCCTTTGTTGTGTTATCGATAGTATTTTACAGTCTACCTTCCAACATCACTACTTTGCTCCACTAGCTATACGATTAATTAAGGAACAGTCCGGAAGCTTCAGTTGTCATGATTCACTAGTCAATCAAACACAGTTCTAACTAGTTCTGGTATATTCAGGGTCAAAAATGTCTTCATTATTGGCAAACGGTGACTCTCAATGCAATTTCATAAGGTTGATTAAAAATATGTGCCGACATATTTCTTTCGCTAACAGAACCAAGATTGTACATTGTATGACATGACCTGGAAATCTGACTGTATATTGCAAACATCCGTGATTCAAGTTATTGGAATTCCAACCCGATGTTCATTTCAACTAAATTACGTACCGATATTGATTAATCAATGGAAAGTGGAATTTCCAAAGCAGTGGTAGGATAAATATATTGGAACGTGCTAAAATGACTCTTTTAGGGCCAATTGCAAAAAAAGTAATTTTATTAATTTTCTATAAATTTGTAACAATATTTAAAGATACTTTATTTGATATTTTAGCAACTTAATTGCACTTATAATATCAGTATATAAACTTGAAAAAATTTTTTTGTCCCGCCTGTGACAAAAAATTTTCAAGTTTATATACTGATATAATATTTAAAGATATTATAAGGCTAAGTAAAAAAAAAAGTCCTTATCAGTATACGTGTTTTCGGATCTTGACACCAATGAGCCGTAATCGTATCCGTATCCGTATTCATATTATTGACCAGCACATCTCTAGATGACAGATCGAATTAGAGCTGCAATGACCAATCCAGGCAGGAAGTCCCCAGAGAGCAGGGCTTGGAATAACGTTAAAAATACTATATTATACGAATATCAATAGAAATGCACAAACAAAAATGTCATACTATCTAATTTTGAATATTAGCAGCGAATGTCATGTGTTTATTTTATTAGTTAATTCAACCGTCCATGGATTAAAGATGACTGAATTAGTGTAAATATAACACCAAATTTTTCACGGGTCCAGCCGTTATGCCCCCATTCCGAGTTGCCCCCGGCCGGTATGCCCCCACATTGAAAAATTTGTTATTCTGGTTTGACCCCGGCCGCGTTGCCCCCACAGTTTCTCTTTTTGCCATGATATTCGATTCAGTACGGTTGAGTAAACAATTGTTATTAAAATAATAAGTGTAAATTAAGAGTATAATCATGAGTGATAGAAGCTGACAAAGGGCGCGATACCCTTTTATTGTTTTCGGTCATCTATCTTATCTAAAATTATCTACTGTTTCGAAAACTCGTTTGAGCTCTTCTAGGTAGTCTAAACAATCAAATGAGCGAGCAACCAAAGAGTGTTAATTTTCGAAATCAGCATATTTTAATTTAATTTAGTTCGCGTTTTTAAATCTATTATAGATTATACTCAAAAAATATCCCTATTAATATCTAAAACGATGAAACATGTGCAAAATAAATATAAGTTAAATTTAAAAACACTTTTGTTTTCAACAGTATTTGCTTAAGAGTCTTGTTAAAAAGAAAATGGGGGCAACACGGCCGGGGGCAAACCGGAATAACAAATTTTTCAATGTGGAGGCATAGTGGCCGGGGGCAATCCGGAATGGGGGCATAACGGCCGGACCCATTTTCACAGAGTCTCATTTGATAAGGATGTTTTTTGTCACTGATTGAGTATCTACATTTTTATTAGGATAGGATAGGATAGGATCCTTCTTACAACATTTGGAAGGCGAGGTGGTGCGATTTTACAAAGACTAGTACCACACGGCTAATTGCACTGTTTGATGAAAAGTAATGCGACTTGATCAAAAGGCCCTGGGTTAACATCTCACCTATGCCACAGAAACAGTACCTTTCTAACGTTAAAATGTAAGATCTTCAAACTTTGATCTTGTATAATTCCGTAAATTTTGATAGTATGATAAATCTTATTGGGACCTTTCATTTTGCTTCATCAATGGCACTATAGCTACATATTATTATTATTATCTCAAATTGGTAACATGCCTCACTTGTAGAAAGTCTATAAAATATCCTATCATTTATACATATACTAGCTGTTCCCTGCCACGCTTCGCTGTGACACATTTTGATTGAATGGTTTTTTTTTCGCGGTCGCGGATAAATAGATAAAAACAATCCTTGATGCGGATTATATATCATGCTAAAATTTTAGCTTGATCGGTGCAGAACTTTTTGAGTTTTTCAAGCGTACACAAACCAACATAACATTTTTATATAAAATATATAGATTTTTTCCCAACTGTTTGTCCCCCACCCCACAAGAGCTTGCAGCCCAAAGTAATATCCTGATACAATATAACAACAAACAAATGAAGTCACTACTCGTATCTCATGCATTTAAAATGTAATCAAACAAGTTTTGCATCATTCATAAGACCTGAAAATTAATTCAGTTTGTTCGATTAAGACGCTTTTTCACTATTCTGTAACAATATTTTTGAGAATTTATGCTATAAAGTATACAGGGTGTACTAGAGGAAAGAGCACCTGAATCGAGGGTTGGTAAAAAGTATAGGGCTAAACAAAGTAAACAAAAAAAAGCGGAAAAAGCGTCCGAAAGTTATTAAGGTCAGATTCATTAATAGCGTCCACAAATTACATCACTTTTAATTAATCAGAACCAATAACCTGACCGACCATAATGTAACCAAACGTTAAGGGAAAGCTCTCAGTCTTTTTGTTCCAAATTACTACGATTTCAACAAAAATGTGTTACATTTTCGATGCACTACAACCCTGTAAAGCCGCTGTTCTATGATCTTATACACTCTGTATTTTGAATAATTGCAACCTTAAGGCATACCAGTGAAATCCTTTTATAACCTCCATAAGAACTGAAATAAGTCATTTTGGAAACGACATTGGAAGGAATTTTAAGGATATAGGTAGGAAAGGTTACTAGTAGAGTAAATGTAAGAATTGACTCGCGTTGAAAGGTTATATTGGTGTTAGGTGCTACTAATTGCATTATATGTATACTTATACTGGAATACTGGATGCATTTCTGAGGAAGGCCGGTCGGCTTTCTTGCATGCACTAGTTCTTGCTCACTCTGTGTGGGTGCGGGTAGTGTTTTGTAAGTACCTATCCCGGTGTAAATTTTTGTAATTCATATTTAGTTATGGATTACCGCAAAGTTACGCCTAAGTCTATTAATTTAATCTCATTTATATGGCTGAGTAGCTACTAAACTATCTCCAAGAACACTCAAAAGCACTCTACAAGGGTACAACAACCAAGTATCCAAAGAACTGCTAAAGCTTATAAGATACAAAACCTTTGCAGTAACTAGATATTAACCGGTCACTGCAAACTCAATAAAGAAATGGTTGACATGAAGATGACTGAGGACGCAACATGCCTAATTCTGCTATGCAGCAGAGAAAACGGCCATGCACATACTCTGCTCATGCGGTCCACTTATGCGTAGCAGAAGTATTTATCTAGGGCAGCATTATGCACCCTGATGATATACCAAAACTAAAGAATCTGACGTTTCCTGGAATTAACGAGTTCAAGTATTGAGCTTATACCAAAAGGGTTGCCACAATAGATCAAATACTGGACGAAGTGCCAAATTACATAGCCTTAAAATAGAATAGAATAGAATTGCATAGCCTTAAACACTAATAATAAATAAATACTGAACTACCTAGTCGCTCTGTTGGTCTAGTGGTTTAAATACTGGGCCAAGATCTCGGGGTCCAGGGTTCAATCCCCAGGCCGGACAAAAAAGTTTGGAATTTTTGAACATTGCTTGGTTTTGTGATCACCAACCCGCATTTGGCAAGCCTGTTGATTATGCCTACACCTATCACTGCTGTAGTAACTTGAATTCAATGATGGAGGCCTTTGCTCTGCAGTGGGATGATTATATCAATCAATCAATCAATTAATCATTTATTTGCTCTAAATAGGGTAATTTTTACATTTTGTGGGTATAGGCCGTTACTTACTTACTAAGTGGTACCACTACCTCGTAAACGTTTTCATAAATGCAATAATTTTGCCTGAAGGTTGTAATTCGAGATAGCCTTAACCCATTTCATAATATTGCGCGACTGCTGCAGGCTTAATATGGTACAGGTCGATAGAAACTTTCATATGAGAAAATCCTCTTAGCATACAAAATTAAAATAAGACACCAATTTTGAATTGGTGCATGACGACTGCCATTGATTTCTTGTTTTACTTTTACACAAATGGTAACTTATTTAGTGTTTTCATCTGTTATTATTTTTTTGTGTCTGACTGTACCAAACCAAAAAGTGTTACATGGCAAAAAATGGATGAGACTTTCTTTCAATAAAACTAATTATAATTTTATCTTACTTGATTTTGATAAATCAATTCGTATTCAATAATACAAAAAGTATGTGTTTTGACTAATTCCCCCAAATTTGTGAAAACTTTCGTTCCTATGAGTCATTATTTCGCCTAACTTTGGCGTTCTGCAAAAATGATTTGTTTAATTTAACAGACATTGGCGGTAATGTCAAAAACATTACTAAGTCCATTTCATGTTTCCTAATTTTAGATCTAAGAAAATTATTCGACTTAAAATGCAATAGAAATTGAAATTCAGGTTATCACAATAATATAAGTAATGGAAGCAGTTTAAGAAAGAACCCATGCAAAATCAACTTATTCACGATTATAATCATATTTTAGCAATAAACATCATATTAAGAGATAGGGATAACTGCAACAATTTTGACCTTCTAATCAATGATTATTTATCTGACTCCCTCGCACAATTAAATACAGCTGGTAATTATATGCTAGTACATTTTATACATTTGTTTTTGTTAGTTTGGGTTCAGCCTTTTGGTAATTGTACAAGTACAAGCGCAGTGAAACGCTACAGAAAGACAACATTTCGTAAAACAGGACTTGGTTATTATTATAGTATAAGAGTGATTTTTCTTTGTTTGTAACAGTTATCACTTATCACATTTCATTAGGTCAAAACAGTTAAAAAGGCCAACCAACATTCAAAAAGAGACAGCGTTCGAAAACAATGTTGTTGTAATCCTCTTTTCTTAACAAAACTTTTGCAAGTGACTTAAACTTACCAAATCTCTCCAAAAATCAACAATCCATAATCAACTTTATAACACATGTGAAAAGACACAATTCAGCACTGAAGTTACACTCGAAAACCACACACAAGTTTCGAATTATCCGCGAACAGGGTAAACTCCGAGCGAGCGACCGTCGCTCAAGCCGAACGGAATGATACTGGCTGCTACGATTACAGTGATGTGAGATAACTGATAGATTTTTTAATATAACAAATGCGTTTTCGATTAGTGCTGATAAAGAAATGGGTTATTTTTGTTTTAGTCAAAGAAAATTTGAGATATCATTCGAAACTATGATTTATTTTTATTTTTACCAATTACGCTTGATAAATAACAGGGGCCTTATTCAGCTATTTCAATCGCAGTGCGAACTGCGATCGTGATTGAATTGGACGATTTTGACATTTAGCCCATATTAAAACTGTCAAAAACCTGCTATTCAATTACGATTGTGATACGATTTGGTTAAGCGAATTAGAGGCCTAGTAACTGTAATGATATTTAAGTGGTATGTAGGCGGGTGGAATTATTTAAATAACACCTGTAATTGTTTGATTGTGTAGACATTTGATACTTGATGAGTAGTTATTTCTTTCGCAACATAAGATTAATTAATGAAAGCATTTGATTCCCACAGAAATAATAATAACAAAACAAACTTTGAAATTAATTGTAGCACACAGTTTTGCTGCTAAAGCATCAATTATAAAGTTTATCTTCCTCGCTTCGCTACATGTTCTGAACTGAGTTTTCTTGACAGAACAATTACATGAGTAGAAAAGGGGATTGAATCCGAACGTCTTATGAAGGTACTTGTCTTTCGGAAAAAAACTATGGTTGATATAAAACTGATATAAAATATATAATTATAATAATGCAAGTATAATTTTAAATTATACTTTATCATCATCACCAGCATTATTAGTACACTGCTGAACACTAAACTAGATGGCGGGTCTCTCCGAAAGGATGATTTAGCCATTATTGCCACGCATGGCAAACGGGTTGGTGACAGTAGTTTGACCAACAGTTGAGAGAAGGCCTGTCTTCTACCGGCAGTGCACCTTTAGTCCCTGTAAGTTACTCAAATAAATATAACATGCACATTCACTTGCTCACCGACACACCTCCCAGGACCTCTCCACGGCCAATCGCCACTCTCTAGATCTACCTTCAGACCCGTCTACTTCAACTGACTGGCATCTAGGTAGCTGGCCAATGACAGATGTTAGTGTCACAACTGACAGATGACGGTCTACCGCTCGTGTGCGTGAGACAGCGTACTGTATCTAGAGATATACCTACACCGTGCAATTTGTACCACCTGTAAAAGGAATCCCACGTTATCTAAGCAGGTAGGTAAGGCAGGTATCTAGGTCTAGGTATAACATCTTGGCAGTGTGACTTTATAGCTCATCTACATGAGCTATGAAGTCATCTTTTAAATTCGCGGTTCAATTCAGCTACGTCCGTAATATTTTACATCAAGGGAGTAACTAGAAATTTTAATTATATTGGACGCAATAAAGTGACACGTTACGTTTTATTTCCAGTCGATAGTATCAATAACAATAACAATAACAATAACAAAAGTCTTTATTTTCTCCACAATCTTTAAGTAATTATAACTAATTATAAAAATACATAACAATGCATAAAACTATATAAGATTGTGAGAGACTGGCAACTGAACTAGGACAGCCTGTATTCCAGAGCGCCAGCACTCTCCTCTCTCGATGTGGTCAAGGTGCACATAATGTACCTAAGTGGATACAAACTATAGAGGATAATAATAAATTACTTAGCTGTGATAACTGCGTGCATCAAAAATATGTCGATTGTAACTAAAACAAAACTATCGATACTATCGATACGCGTCGATATATCATAGATAGTTTGATAGTATCGACATTTTTTACGTAATACTATCGATTATATCGATACTATCGATACTATTTCGATAGTATCGACAAAATTCAATAATATCCCTTAAGTTTTACTATTGATACTATCGATAGTATCGATGGTATTGCAGCATATCGATATTTTCGATAGAATATTCGCGCCATCGACTGTTTTCAAGGTCAACTATCGATAGCGAAACTATCGCTATCGCAACAACACTGTTAGGAATGCTATGTAGGCGGGGCAGGCGCGCCACAGAGGTTATGAGCAAATTCTAGTAAGTGAGCTGTGATTGGTTTCTTTTGGAGAAAAGAATTCGCCTGATTGGCGTTCCTTGAACTCGTTTATGTGTAGTCGCAAGCGGCGACATCGGTTCCCATACAAATGGCGCATGACAGCCTTTCTAAAATTTTCCCATGTTTTGTGGTATTTACGGACTTTTTTGACGTGATAACGTCTTTAAAATCGTTTTAGTCGGGTGACATGTTCAGAAACTTGTGTCACACCAAATCCTCACGAGCGCGATCGCAGGTATAACGAGAGAGAGAGACGGACCGATCTCCCGTCTCATCTCGAGCGCTGCCAGTCATTCCGTGAAACTTGTCACGCGGAATCCTCACGAGCGGAGGCTGGCATAGCGTTCGAGTGAGTAGACCGATCTTCCGTCTCTCTCACTCTAGCGGCATACAAACGAATGGAGATTTTCTCGTGCGGTTAAGTTTTCGTTGAATGTTTAAGATGTAATTTAAAATTTGAAAAAATTGTTATCTTCATTAATTCCTTACTTCCCAAAAACTTATATCACCAATAAGACGTTATCACGTAAACATCTCGATCGTAAACCTACTTTACAAACAACCAATTTTTTTTTATAACTTACTAAAATGTTAAATATTTAAGTAGGTACATGCCTATTTATTAAATTCAGATAACATTGAAATGCTCACCACTCAAATATGTTGTGTATTTGAAGATTAGTTAAATTTGAATTAACAGCACAAAATGAAGCAAACTGGCGAGCAAGTGGCGAAGCAACAAGCAACTGAATCGCGTGATCTAGAAGTGTGTAAAAAAAATGTACATCCGTGTCAAGGATCGAATCACTCTCTAAAATTCCAAATCCCAAGATTCCCAAATACATCTTTAAATCTGAAAAATCCTAACTGAGCCTTGAATCTACTGAATTAAGGTTCAGTTAGGATTGATTGAAACACGAAAAGATGTAGATCGAGACGGCTATTGCAGCGTGACTAAAAACTTCTTCTGTTGACTTCTGTTGTAGCCATAGTGTGAAACACAGACAAAAGCAACTTTAAGGCTGCAAACTGGACAACTGCGGTCTCGGGCGCGGCTGCATAGATACCTACTCGTTGCCCGCCGCCTGCACCGCGGCCGTCCAGGTTTACAAACTTTAAGCATTTATATCAAACTTAAGAATTACAAAACAAATTACAAATTTTTTTTTTGGAACGAAGTTCCTTATCGCGCGTTGCGAAAGGAGGCTAGACAGAAAAAATTAAGACCAAAAGTTGTAACGACACTTTTTGCCATAGTTGTAAGCCGTGCGGCGTGCGGCGTGCGCGTGGTAGAGAGAGAGACAGAGAGAGAGAGAGGGAGAGGGAGAGAGAGACGGAAGATAGGAAGAGGGAGAGGAAGAGAAAGAGGGAGCAGGAGAGATGAAGAGGGAGAGGGAAAGGGAGAGAGAGGGAGAGAGTGAGATAGTTAAAAATAAATTTAAAATAAAATAAAATTTTATTACAATTCCTTCACTAAAAACTAACTTCGTTCCATCCGGGTGTCCCTTGACACCTCTCAAGTTTTTTATTTTTATTTCTAACGCGCAGCTGAACCGACCTCATGCAGACAAATGAACGGTCCATCCTTCATTCTATGTGTCTTTGTATGAAGATTGACTTATGCACCTGTATTATGGTTCGCGTAACGATCACAAATCTAGCTGGAATTTATTAATTAATTGTAATGGCCATAGATAAGATGGCGGACCCACATACTCGTGGACTCTCAGGTCACAGGCTAACAAAACGATAACCATAAGACATGGTGCTATGAAAAGAGTAACCAAACCGAACATACCGAAAAAATTGAAATTTAGTTATACGAAAACATGTAACGCATATCACTTATCAGTTCGATTAGATAGTGCCGTCACTCAATTAATGAATTTAGTAAATTAATAAGTTCGGTGATAACACGTTTTAATATAAACCACGTTATCAGACTGAAAGCCCACCGATCCGGAATTAAAATTATTGCTAGAATGTACGCTGTGATTTTAGGCCAGACTAAATTTTATTATGATATGGATTACTTAGATATGCAGTAAGCGACATGGTTTGTGTGTCGGTGATTTTTTGTAAAAATTAAATAAATCTAAAATCTAAATCTTCTAAAAAAGGATTACCAGCAATATAAAATTTAACTTTTTATGTACTTCTAGAAACTGTACTGACTTATAATTGGTGGCTTAATTCATGTTTTTCGACGATTAATTGTGGAAAAAGTTTAGTTTTTCTAAAATATTTAACGAAACTATATTGGTCCAGTTACATATTAATATAACATGTAAGTTTATGAGGTTAAAATCTAAATCTCACCAATACTCACATATTATCGCCCGTTAAGGATTTTTATTTTATAATTCACAACAAATTCAGCTTCCAAAAATAACATTATCCCTAACCGAACCCCACTCCCTTGTTAGTACGGGCCAATTAAAAATATATCCATGTTATGTCCAGATTCGCTGCCGGCGATCTTATATTTTTACGAACCTTTTTTGTCGTGTTTTTCTTTCAGCATTAATTAATTTTCATCATTAAGTTTTTATCTAAAAACTATATTTCGCATCGTTCGTCCGATAATTTTGTTAATCACGGTATTTAAAATATCATTAAATAATAAGGACTTTTATAGGTACTTTAAATTTTCTTCTTATCACAATAAAACAGTAAAACGTACAAACTGAAGAAAAAAAATCGAGGCAACTTTATTATTTTATTTATAAATCCATAGCTATTTTTCCTCTGTGTACCAAACAGCTGATAAATTGGAATCAAAGATTAGAGACATTGTACAAATGACATTGCTGGATTAAAGAAATGGGAGGTAAGAGGATTGGGCTGGAATGGCAATATCACTGAGAATACTATGTCATTGTCTAATTCGTATTTATCCATCTTGTAACCTTCCTATTATGTCCTTTTTTGCCCGATCAAGGCAAATCCAAGAGTATGAATTATTATTTATAGCACACTAACGGGTCGTTATCGCGTTAAATATTATGAAGGTTTATTATCAGTCGGCCCGTGACCACGGCTTGGTGCAATCCAGTCGAAACGTCGGGTAAATAAATAGGTATATCAACCTTCATAATATTAGGGGTTAAAGTATGAAATTGCCGTTTTGTATGGACGAAATCGAAAAAAGTCATTTTTCCATACTAACAATTTTTTTGTTTTTTTAAAAACGCCTGAACCGTTTTCGATGCAATTAAAGGTGAAAGTTAGATGGTTATTAAGCTACGCATTATAGTATTTAAATTTCTGAAAATCAAAGTATATAATACAAATATACTTAATTGAAGCAAGAAGGTCAGCTGACACATTGTAAGGGGTCTTTTCAACGACTTCCTTTGAAGTAATAGGCACTAGTATTGCATTTTTTTTTAATCAAAAGTTACTTTATTTAATTTTTGATACAATACAAAAAGAATTACGCAATAATACGACTATACTTAAGAGCTATAAACAAAATAAAAAGTGGGAAAATAATCGGCAATTTCATACTTTAACCCCTATTACGCGATAACGACGCGTTAGTGTACTATAAATAATATGTGTTCAAATCGTGAAAGTTTAAAATCATAGGATGAATAATTATATAGTCTATGTATCTATGTATGAGGATTCCACATTTGCGACATAACTACCGAGCCGATTTTGATGTATGAGGTGTCAATCGATTCCTTATTGTAGTCCGGGAAACAACCACTACCTTTTGGTAAAAAAAAAACAACATGGCGAATAATACAACAATTGGGATACTTAGAATAAAAACTTGCAGTCATAAACTCAAATAAAAGGAGACAAAATTTTGAGTACAAAAATGTTTAAAATATGCAGTAGATATACAAACAAGATGAGTATCGTATCGATTGCTTTCATCCTAGCTATGCCGTGGTCGTGCGTGCTGTGGGTGTCCTGTATACAGTTGCATCCCATAGCAAAGAGAGCTGGCGGATCCTATTGCTTCAGACGATCAGGGGCCTTATTCAGCTATTTCAATTGCAATTCGATCGTGCTTGAATTGTGTGATTTTAACATTTTGCCCATACTAGAACTGTCAAAAACCTGCTATTCAATTACGATTGTGATATGATTTGGTTAGGTGAATAAGGGGCCTGTTCACTATAAGGGTACTACTAGAACAATGATGAGAAACAAAATCAATTTACAAAAAACTAGAACAGTATCATTTTAGAGAATTAACTCTAGTATTTATTGAATCACTATTCTGTCTAGTCTAGTCTGTCTGTCCAGTCTGTCTGTCTAGTAATTATTGTTACAGGCGGCCGCTTTTGGCGTTAGCGACAAATTCGACTTTATAAACAACTAAATAAAAAGTTTACTGTTATTCAATAAATATTAGAGGTGATTTGCTATACCTAATGATACTGTTCTAGTTCTTTGAGATTTTTTTTGTTTAGAAGTAATCAAATTTATTCAGTTGGGGTCATCACAAAGCTCTAGTAGTCTCCTTAAGCGGAGCTGCCTTCACAACACCTTAAGGCACTCTCGACCACGGCATTCGCTACGATGAAAGCAGTTCCAGTTTTTTAAACTATTTTTTGATATATTTTTCTTATCGTGCTTCCTTGCAATGTCTTATTTACTTTAGCAATATCAAAATACGAAAGTAACTCTGTCTGTCTGTTTCACTTTCACACCAAAACTACTTAATCGATTTTGATTAAATCTGATAAGTACAAATATAGATTAGAAACCTTGCGAAAGGACGTAGGCTATTTGGTATCCCACTGTTGGGCAAGGCTTTCGCACGCCCGATAAAACGTGTTGATCACGCAGGCAGAGTCGTGGGCGAAAACCTAGTATTAAAATGCAACAGTTTGAATCGCCGCTTGTAACTCAATCACCCTAGAGCGGCTGACAAATCCGGATGAAATTTGGCTCGAAGATAGATTATATGCAGGAATTGCTAATAAGCTGCTTGAAATCCTAAGGCAGGTATAAATAAATTTATAAATCTATATATATAAAAACAAATCCCTATTTCCCTTGGTCATCGCATCACGCGTGAATGGCTGGACCGATTTTGCTAATTCTTTTTTTGTTTTGTTTTTATTGTCAGGAGAATGTTCTTATGAAAGAAAAAAATAAGGAAATTGCGCGGAAAATTAGAAAATTTAAGAAAACTTAATCACCATACTGAATTATTTGTAATGTAACCTTAGCGCTTTTGACAATTTATACTTTTTTAATGTAACATTATGGCGTTTGACATTGACAGAATGCGTGCTGCTAACGGTTACAATTTCGAATGCGGTTAGCATTTGCAATGTCGATAAATTTTGACACACAGACCCGAGAAAATGTAGAAAAATAGTTTTTTGCTACCATTGATCCGACCGGGAATCGAACCCGAGACCTCGAAGCAGGCGACACCCTGAAAACCGGTGTGTACGCCACTCCGCCATACAATACACTTACAATACAAATTGATCTAAGCAACAGAATCAAGAATCTAATGAAATATCGTTAGTTGATTGCGGGGGGGTTTTATTAACTTATTACATATCAATTTTCTATCGGTCGACAGAACAATCTGGAAAAATTTAATTCAATCTAAGCGATTGAATCAAATACGAAATCGCACCACTCTACCGCAGATATTGGACTCAAGACAAATGCACTCTTATTTTTTCTACAAATTGCTCTGCGATATAAATGGGAGCAGTCTTACTATTAGATTGAAATAGTGATCCAATTTAATACGTATTACAATATTCTTATAGCATTATATTAATGACGACCATTTGGATCAGCGGTTGCAAACGCTGCTTCTGAGCCATGGGTCGCGGGTTCGATCCCCGCACAGTACAAATATTTGTGTGCATGAACATGTCTGTTTGTACTGGTCTGGGTGTTTTCTATGTATTATAAGTATGTATTTACAAAAAAAAAAGTATATAAGTAAGTTTATCGGTTATCTAGTACCCCATACGACAGGGTACTTAATAGTAGCTTAATTTGGGACTAGATGGCTCTGTGTGGCCCAGTGAGGCAAGTCAAGTCTTAAATTTAAATTTAAATTAAAAAAATTAATTGTATTAAAATTTGTTTGGTCACGGAATTTATGTTTTGTACATTAGTAGTAGCGTACAATCATCATACTGCAGGGCAAAGGCCTCCATCATTGAATTCAAGTTACCACAGCAAGTTATGGGTTCAGGCCTTGCTTTTTGCCAAATGCGAGTTGGTAATGCTTACAAACCAGTGCAATATTCGAAAATTCGAATCTCTTGTGCCTGACCCGGGGACCAAACCCATGTACAAGGTCATGAGTTTGATCCCCGGGTCAAACCAAGGGCGATTGTACAATAAAATAGCATTAATTTTCCGGTTTAAAAATCTCATAAGTCATTCGTATCATTTGCCGTCAATTTTTTGATCTCAGAAATATTCTTTCATACCCTTTTTGTCAACCAGTTTGTAATATTGATGCGGTGCTTCGCCCACTACGCAAGAACGGGATTCTCCCGTGTTAGATTCCTGATTAGGTTTATATAGAAATCGATATATTTTTTATCGCCTACCTCTTGGAAGGGTGTATGGGTTATTGTTGTGCTTCCAAGGTTTATTTAAAAATCGATATATTTTTTTATCGCCTTCCTCTTGGAAGGGTGTGTGGGTTATTGTTGTGCTTCTAAAGGCAAGTTAAGCGGTTGGTCCCAGCTTCTAAGGATACTTCTGACGCAAAACTGAAGTCGTAATAACATGTCACACCATAGGCTTTTAATAGGCGGCTTAGAAAACCACTAGGCTGGATAGTCTTCTCTTCAAGTTAGTTCTTCAAGGATTTTAAGGATGCGATAATATACTATCCTTGAAGGATAGTACCTACGATAAAGATAACTCGGCAAAATTTAATTTTCTTAAGTTTGCTATAATATTACACTTTACCTAACCAATTTTAGGTTTATAAAACTAACTAGCTGTTACCCGCGACTTCATTCGCGTCATATTCTATTATTATGATCGCGACTATTTTTGCAACATTTTTCACTTATGCTTCGCTCCTATTGGTCGCAGCGTGATGTTATATAGCCTAAAGCCTTCCTCAATAAATAGACTAGTCAACACAAAAAGAATTTTTCAATTCGAACCAGTACTTCCTGAGATTAGCGCGTTCAAACAAACAAACAAACAAACAAACTCTTTAGCTTTATAATATTAGTATAGATTTGCGCTTCCTTTTACGGAATACCCAAACGACGTAGGTTGTGTTTACTATTAATGTATGTAGTTTTAATTTATCGTCATTAGCTGCCTTTTGCCGTACTTTACTGATTTAAGGTCTCTTTTACTTGCCACAGTCTTGTTTTAGATTTAATTTGAGTGGACACAGGAATACAGACTCGGGACTCGGCCTTATATTAAGACAAAATAATAAAATATCAATATCTATTTGAATGAAATTTTTAATTGTATTGTAAAAAGATATTTTCCCTTAATACTTGACAACGCGGCAACGCCCTAAGAACTGTATTTTGACGACCATTTGGATCAGCGGTAGTTAACGCTGCTTCTGACCCATGGGTCCCCGCACAGTTCAAATATTTGTGTGCATGAACATGTCTGTTTGTACTGGTCTGGGTGTTTTCTATGTATTATAAGTATGTATTTACAAAAAAAAAAGTATATAAGTAAGTTTATCGGTTGTCTAGTACCCCATACGACAGGGTACTTAATAGTAGCTTAATTTGGGACTAGATGGCTCTGTGTGGCCCAGTGAGGCATGTCTTAAAATATTTATTTATTATTTATTTATTATTTATTTATTATTTATTTATTTATTTTATAATGTTACACAACTTTTTATACAGTGCAAAAAGGCACAACGACATAATCGTAGAAATTTTTATGAATAACTATTATGAAAAATGCGTGATAATAGCTTTTGCTTGTAGAAGAAACTATATCCTTCTTTCCTACGAGATCTGAGCCACGGTCAATAAGTTTATAACTTCATAAAAAGTGTACCTAAGCCGCTCATGAAACTGCCACAAATTCCCAAAGTTATTCGTTCGATTCTCAACTCAAACTGGAACGCATAGAGCCCAATATTATTTGGAAATATTCTTCTATCATATGCTACAGGCTAAAAGTTTTACCAAACTATATGTATACTTGTACATTCCTTATGTATTCCTTTCAAACCTAAAGAGCTTTGATTACCAGTATTGTGTGGTGATGTACAGAAATGATCGTCGGTTCAATTTCCTTAATAGGAACCATCAGCAAAAAAGTTATTTTGATTTTTGTTATAGTTGGGCTAGAAAGTTGTAATCATTGAGCCTTCTACTCTCAGAGTGGAGGCAGTTTTGCAATCCATTTTTTAATGCTGACTAGCGGACCCGACAGACGTTGTCCTGTCTTAACTACAAATATTGATTTCAAATGAGTATAAATAAGATGAAAATAAAAAAACATTACAGTAGAGAAAATAAGTAAAAATGTAAAAAACGTGAGCAGTTCTATCTGAAACATTTATTATTCTCATGCTTTTTGGCTCTCATACAACATTGTTCACGAAGTTGTCGATTTAGTCGAGTTCATTCAAAACGCCCTGTTGGTCTAGTGGTTTAAATACAGGGCCAATATCTCGGGGTCCCAGGTTCGAATCCCGGGTCGGCCAATAAAAAGATTCAAATTTTCGAACGTTGCTCGGGTTTATGATCACCAACCCGCATTTGGCAATCGTGGTGATTATGCCAATACACCCATCATTGCTGTGGTAACTTGAATTCAATGATGGAGGCCTTCTCCCTGCAGTGGAATGATTATAGGCTGTTACTTTACTTATTCAAAACACACCACTCACTTGTCAATTGTACTTGAACCAACTCGAACTCTAAATGCGAACGGTTTTCCGGTTAGTGCGAGTTAAAAGCGAGTCACTCGACTAAAATACTGAGCCTAATGCAAACTAGGATTAAGTGCAGGCATACTTTTTTCTTTCAGGAATGTTTTTTTCTGTTTACACTAGCAATAAAACAGTTTGAATAAAAAAAAACCTTGGGGCTTGAACTTTATACCAAACTAGCTGTCCGTTTTAGCTTTGCACGGGCTTAAAGATAAAGATAATGCAAGCAAATGGTGTCACGTAATTCTTTTACAGAGGTGTCTTGGCTATGTTAAGTACATCCTACACAGGATGAAATTTTAACCACCTTCCAAATTTTTATAGCAATCTACGAGACAAAAAACGAATGAATTTTTTTTCTTTTGATATAGCCCAGTACAATAATCTAAAATTTTTGATACGACCTCCTAGCAACATTTTTTTTACGCGATGCGCATTTCAATCATTAATTACAATACTATTCTTAAGTTTTTGATTTTCCCTTCATACCTTAACGGGCTTAGGACCGTAAAAATTTAAAACTATGTTGCGAAAAATATTTTCGGGGAAAACTTGATTTACATTTTTATAAATGGGTTTCAAATATGATACTGAACGCCTATAAAAAATTTGAAGATGGGGAAACAGTCATCCTCTTTGTATGTTTAATATTACACTTGTTTTATCTATTTGCAGTCTTAATTAATAAAAGATTTTATCAACAAAATATAAGGGAGAACGCTTTTTCACAGGTTTTTCGATAGATATTATAATATCTGAGTTCATACTTAGGTGATTTGATTTGAAAGAGTGACGAAAGAAACTGATGAGAAAGTATGGGATGCTCAGGCAGGATTTCGAAAGGGAATGGGATGTACGGATCAGGTCTTTTCCTTGCGGTGCATAGCTGAAAAATCTTTGGCTAAAAACCAAAAAGTCAATTGCGCATTCGTGGATTTGGAAAAGGCCTATGCTAGAGTGGTGAGGAATGAATTGTGGTCAGTGTTGAGATGTTGGTACATTCATATTTAAATAATGGTGTCCCTATTGAGTTGCAATTAAGAATGTGTATGGCAACACTCTCTCTCTCTATGCACAATGGCGTTCCTGTACTGAATCATGTAATGTGTGCGTCCCACGCGAATAATGTAAAAGTATCAATAAACAGTGAAGTGATTACAGTTAACAATCTCTTTTTCTTCAGGACCTCTAACTTAGTACATTACACACTATCCATGTATGGGGTGAACAGTATTTTGATACAAGCACTGAAATCCCTATACAAGGATTCTAGTGCTTGTGTCAGGATCAACGGGGCGTTCACTGAATTGTTTAGTATCGAAAAAGTGTTAGACAAGGATGTGTAGCGTCACCATGGCTGTTTAACTTATTCATGGACAGTTGCTTGAAAACTTTGAAAGAAAGTGAACAACATTGTTCACGAAGTTGTCGATTTAGTCGAGTTCATTCAAAACGCCCTGTTGGTCTAGTGGTTTAAATACCGGGCCAAAATCTCGAGGTCCCAGGTTCAAATCCCGGGTCGGCCAACAAAAAGTTTCGAATTTTCGAACGTTGCTCGGGTTTGTGTTCACCAACCCGCATTTGGCAATCGTGGTGATTATGCCAGTACACCCATCATTGCTGTGGTAACTTGAATTCAAAGTTGAAGGCCTTTACCCTGCAGTCCGATGATTATAATTATAGGCCGCCTACTCTATACATAAACAAATGAAACTCAATATTTTTTGTTAAAAATTATAATTTAATAATAATAATAAAAACTATAAACAACAATGGCAATTTAGTTAATGACATCGAAATAAATCACTATACACTAACAAAACTATATATTTAAAAGATATCAGCTAATTACATATTTATAATCTTTTAAAAGTTCCTAGCTTTTCTGTTATTTGTCCTTCTTTACTGAATTTACTGATGCAATAAATTATTTCTATGGCACATTATAAAACTGTTAATTTAAACCTTCTGCATCTGTTAATCAATCTTAGACTTTTTTATTTCAGGGGAGACTGGGGCAGGTTGACTGTATGAAATCTTGACGTGTGTAGGAAAAATAAAATTGAAATACAATTCCTTGAATAAAAGTGACTATTACTTTTGGTGGGATGCGAACCTACAACCTTCATATAAAGAAAACTGATTCCTGCCTGCTACCTGCTACCATGAATGCGAAACTACCAATTTTTATCTAGTTGAATATTATAATTCTTTCAAATAGGTTATATTTTAAAGTTATGTAGAATGTGACTGTGGAAAGATAGTAAAGAAGTATATCATTAAAATAGTATTTGAAGTATTTCATTTATCTTCTTTTATTTAAGAAAGTAGTTTTTTAGTTTTTATATGCAACAAAAAATGGGGAATCGCGTGAATGGAGAATGTCGCAACGCTTTCAAATAGGAAAAGTTTTTGCGTTTTAGGTTTTTTCCGTTCTATTACTAGTCAAATGTCCCCGATCTCCTCTACATTACAAAGTATACTTCAGCAAATGAGTAACACAAATAAGTTTAACAGTTACAGTTACGAATTTGGTAGTGTTTTTGAAGTATAAAATCACTTGATCGATATGCTTATTTTTTGGCTAGCATATTCCGTGAGCTAAGTTGTGTTTGCGTAGGGCCCGTGCGCTTACGTATTAATATTATTAATACCTGTAACCTGAATTTCGTGTCGTGATTATACTTTCAAGAATGCAGAAATAAACATTAAGAGGAAACACTACGGGCGAGAGAATTGAAAAATAGGTATTTGTAAAATCTATTGCTGTCGCGCAGTGCCAAACGTCTTCACCGCAGAGTGTGATAAAGACAACTGCTTCTTGGACCAAAAATACCTACTAAAAACACACCAAATCAACGTTTCGGAGTCCCCCGATTACTTTTCCAAAACTAGACCGATTTAAATACTTTTTTCATTTAAAATTAAAGAAAAGCTTTGGCCGTGTTCGTATTTTTTCCTTTTTTTCTAAAATTTAGCCAAATTTGTTTCTGGTTGTTTGAACACAGCGGAAAATCTGGCGAATTTTTTAGATTTTTGAGGGCTCATATCTTTTTTATGAATTTATTTATGAAAAAACAGAAAACATAGAAAAATGCTAATAGCCATAGATTTTTGTAATAAAAATTATTGCTCTGCTGGCTTTATCCAGGGAGGATACAGGGGACTACGTTTGTATTGAAAAACGGCCCTTGTGTTTCCTCTTAACAACATTTTCATCATAGATTATTAACTACACTACACCAAAAACTCATCAGATAGTAATATCAAATAAATTTCAGATTTACTATATAAATTCAAAGACAGATGCAGCCAAAACTGAAACCATTCGCCGTAACTACAACTTCATATACCAATGTAAATTATCTGGGTCAGAATAACAAACGAGGTCGGTCTCGCTGGGAATCGAACTACTTGCCCACAGCAATCAAAAGATATTATACAGTTACACGTTTCTCTTAGTATATATTTGTACATTGTACCTAAAAAGTATAATTATACATTTATATTAAAGCATTTACAGTTTTAATACACTTACACGTTAAAATAATACATTCATTTTATATTATGTACAAAACAAATCTTTTTAATTACAATACTAGCATAGTTTACAAAACGTCAAACTTTTTGATACAAAAGATACAAAAGAAACTAGATAAAATATTCATTGC
This sequence comes from Anania crocealis, assembly GCA_949315895.1. Classification (NCBI taxonomy): domain Eukaryota; kingdom Metazoa; phylum Arthropoda; class Insecta; order Lepidoptera; family Crambidae; genus Anania; species Anania crocealis. Next base: position 13,231,591 of record OX438869.1, read on the forward strand.
CTGAAAAATATCCAAATATGCAACCATTCGAACATTTGGGTGCTTCTCAACTTAGTATCCCACGTTATTTCAAGTATAAAAGGTTGAATTTCCATTACATTTAGTATCAGGACAGCTGCACAAATTAAATGGCAGACATAATAAGTACTTCTTATTTTTTATCTATGCATACAAGTCGTTGCCATAACAACGTTGGAGCGTTAATACGAGTACATACGTTCTATTAAATGTTTGTCTTTTTTATTTTATTCACTTTATTGTAAAATATATTTAATTATTACATTTTCCATCTTTATTGGTTGTGTCTGGATTGCGTAAAGTCGAAAAAATATTTTACCATCTACGAGTCCGTTACTGCCAAACCGTAGCATCGTTGTTCCCCATGTGAATTTTAAAATAATTTACTTGATATTCGGCATCCGAAATAGTTCTTGTAAAGTCATTTGATGTGGAAAGAAAACTTTCTAAGTCCATAAAGACAAATATAAATTGTAAGGACTTATACAAATGTATATAAAATATTTTCAGCTATAATTTAATGACTGAGTATGCAGTAAAATACATTTTACAATCATTGACATTGACGTCTTAAGGAAGGTCTTCCTAAACAATAGAATCAACCTTTTAAGTTTTATTTATTTTGTAGAGTGGATGGGGAGGCTGGGGATATAAGTAACTGAGGATAATATTCACATAAGTGTAATTTGTATTACTAAAGCACAAACGCGTGTGTCAACACCTATCAGTTTGAAGACTTGTTTTGTACGGTGTGGCTTAGACCCGAGTTCACCAATTCTTAAACAGCCGGTAAACATAGATTGACGATTATTTTGACACAATTCCCATACAAAATATGTCAAATAATATTTTAAACGCTGTTTAAACTTAAACGTCTGTTGGTGAACTCGGGTCTTTAGTAGTAGAAATGCCAATTGTTTTGCACGGTTGGTTTAGTTGTGAATACCGGGCAATGGTTGTCCTCTGTTACTTCTGTCGCAATCTAACCTATTCTCTTAATATCATGTTTTATTCTTATTTCGACGGAACGAATGCCTCATGACACATTTATTTAAAGTCCTTTTTTCCTGTTTTAACTATTTAAAAGTGACAAGGATAACCTTGAAGTTGAGTCAGTTAGTATCCGACAAAAGAAAGCTATAAACTAGCTTGATGCTAGCAACTTTGGAAGTAGGTCTTAAATTAATTCCTGAGCAGATCCTATTGCACACTTTTGCCATACAAAGTTGCAAGTTCCAGCTTATATATCAACAGAACCCAGGGTTTGTGTGCTCAATGACACACCTCTTGCAGTACTTCTTCACTGCTCGATATCCCCTGAGTGTTACTGGTGTATCCTGGATATTAAGTTGGGTGAGCCCTCTGCAGTAGTACGCAACTGCCTCCAAACCATCGTCTCCAATCAGCTCGCAACCACGAAGAGCCAACTTCTTTAGGTTGGGACAACATCTAGCTAATATCTGAAAAAGGTAAAATGTCACAATTAAATAAAATTGCATAAGTTACTGGAAGTATTTGATCTTCTTCTAGATCCAATTTAAGAAGCTGAAAGAAGTATCTTTAAAAGATAGTCTGGTGTTGGAGTTTTCCAAGACACCTATTACAGTCATCTGTCATGATTTGTTTTTTACGACTTCTGTCATTACGACTGGAGTCTACGGTAGCGAAACATAGGCTGTGAAGCGTATACATAAGCAAAAACTACATACTTCAGAAATGCGTATGCTTTGCTTGGTATGAGGGGTAACCCCTTAGGATTAAGTTCGAAATGAACACATTCGGGGCACATTTAAAGTGGCAACTGTTAATGAGAAGCTGAGAAAATACAGACTAACGTGGTTCGGACATGTGATGCGTCAGATCACTTGTGAAGATGTGTCTTTCCATGGCTTCAGCTTTCTTACTCGATATCACTCTAACTACATATATTACTGTTTATAGTACACCAACCTGTAATCCAGGTTCTGATACGTCGGTAGCACCCAGGTCCAATGCCCTCAGTCGGGAACATCCTCGAGCTACCGCTTCTACTCCATCGTCGCCCAGAGCTCCACAGCCCCTCGCGTTCAGATACCGAAGCTTGTAGCAACGACGAGCAAGGGTTCTGATACCAGAGTCTGACACCTGTTGATAGGACACATAGTGTTGAGAACATCATCATCATCATCATCATCTGTCTACTGACATAAACCTTTGTGGTCACTTTCATTGACTTTACACATCAAAGGATTAACTTCAACCAAATTAATTATTTAAAGTAGTAACAGCCTATAATCATCTCACTGCAGAACAAAGACCTCCATTATTGCATTCAAGTTACCAAAACAATGATAGGTACAGGCATAAGCACCACGATCGACAAATGCAGGTTGATGATTACAAACACGATCAATGATCTGAAATTCCAAATTCTTATTTAACGAGCCGGGAATTCTTCTACCGGTACTTAACAGATTTAGTGCCTAATACACGGCGCCGTGGAGCAGTACGAGGCCGGCCACTTCCACGAGCGGGGGGCCGAGCACACGGCGCCGTTGGCAGGAGAGATTATCTTGTTTTGATCTTTTTATGGGTTATTTATAACTTATTATAAGGTTTATAGATAAAATAAAACAATTGATCAAAGCCGACTACACGGCGCCGTGGTTTATCCTTTTTTTACTTAAATTTATTCCAAATTATATATATTTTTTCAATAAACCGTCCTAGGGTGCCTTCTATTAACTATAGACATATTTAGATAATTTGGGCCTACGCGAACATCTCTGATGATAAGGTGGGAATCCAACCTACATCTCAGTATAAAATTTTTAAACCACTAGAAGCGGGGTGTTCCTATTTAAAGGTAAATAGTATTTCACGTTCCCGACGTTTTGATCCGATTGCACGAATCGTCGTCGCAGGCAATCTGCAGTAAACTCCGTAAAGTTTGAAGTGTAAAGAGAGTTTAAAATCCCTTACTACGAGTATCATATAAGTTTACGATATTTTGGTACTGTTACAAGGTTAATCACAGAAATTCTACCTCAAGACCTTTAAGTGCCTGCCATAGTGACCATGAAAATTCGGAGAAATTAGAACATAGATGTTCTGTGGGTATAGCCATGTACAAAAAATCCAAGGTAAAGCAACTAGAAAATGTCCGCCAAAAATTTAAAATTTTGGATACGACCTTCTTGCAACACACACCTACGTGATGCGCATCTCATTCATTCATTACGACACTATTCATAAGTTGTTGATTTTCCCTTCATACCTCCACAGGCTGTAAAAATTTAAAACTATGCTGTGAAAAATAATTTCGTGTGAAAACTGAACCTACATTTCTTATTTCATAAAACGATACTTAACCCCTTTAAAAATTTTGAGTAATGAAATAGTCACGCAGTCAGGTATGTCAAGCAGTTTTTATTTATTTTGTGCAAAGCAGGCTAAACAAGTATGGCTGCACCAACCAAAATCCACTATCTCTTGAAACAATCTATCTGTAGTAATAATAATGCAATAATAAACTGAAAATGGTTGCACACTTCAATATTCAACTTGGTCTTAATTTCTGCGACGTTTTTGTTTGTATAATGTACAGCACTCTTTTATTAAAGCAAGCTACTGAGTAAAGGTAAAGTTATATTTAATCATACTTTCTTTAACTATAGGCCAAAGGTTCTCAAACTTTATCATTCACCGCCCTTAAGGTGTCGTGTCACCAGTTTCGTGAGTTATTTAGACAGCTCTTTTAGTATAATTTGGCTTATGACATGAAAAAGCCATTAAGTAATGACAGGCAAAAAAGTACGACCAAACAAAATATTGGGAATTTTTGAAATTGATTAAAACGCTATATATTCCTTTTGAGCCTACAACTGCCTGATTTTAAAACTTGTTAAGGTATGGGAAATTTTGTATTTAATTCACAAGTAAGTGCTAAGTAACTTTAACAACATCTTGCTTATAGTACGAGTACTTACGAGTATCAATAACATTTTCTATTTTCGTTAATCAACTATTTTCGTCATTTTTTGTATTTATTAATATATTGTATCTATTTATTTATATTATTGTATTTATTTATATATTGTATTTATTTATATATTGTATTTATGTATATAAATTTGCATTAGTATTTAGTTTTCTTTTCTTAGTAATTTGTATATTTCATATCTGTTGCACCGCCCTCAAGACGTTTCTGTTTAGCCCAATGGTCGACTGGCAGAGAATGCCGCACGGCATTAAGTCCACCTTTTGTACATTTGTTATTTGTGTGCAATAAAGTTTTAAATAAAATAAAAAAAATAAAAAACATTGGTCACTTTCGTGACAGGAGAGTAATAATTACTTCCTCGTGGTGAGTGGAACAGTCAACTGTATTAAATAAATGTGATAAAGCCCTTTGTAAGTAAAGTAATTTTTCAAACTTTCATGTATTTTGTCTTTACAATTGTATCTTTTCAATTACAATGTATAATAATTACATAGGTACGAACATAAAATGCAACAATGAACCGAAAAATTTGAATGTAATATTCAATGCGCGATAAATTCAACCGAAGCAATGTAAGTTTCGTTACAGTGCTTGTTATTTATTTTACTTATCATTTTTAAACCTAGCTTTCATCCACTTTGAAAAAGACTGACCTAGACTGTGTAAAAATATTTTTCTCTAACTCAGAAAATGTAGTTAAAGAAAAATGCGCACTTAGAAGTTTCATTTCAAGACCAAAAGGTTACGGTTCAGTGAATCGTCTTTGCTCATTGAAACATCAACCACAGTCAATCTTGTTTTCTATTACAGTAATCATAGCTTAGCAATTGAACTTAATAGCACTAGTGCCAAATCGGTGGAACTTCAATTCCTGGTCAGGTCAATTTAGGAAACCATATTTTGTAATTTGTTTTATGTTTGGGAGGTGTGAGGTGTTATAATCGTGCACGTTAAGTCATCGGTCCAGCTTTTGTTGCAAGATGGTAAGTAATAAGAAATAGTTAAAAAACTGTGAGCCGACCACAAATATGCAATGATTTCAAACTCATTCTTAGGGATGCAAAGATTTAAAAATATCGATATCGATATATATATCGAATCAAGTCGATATTGATATATCGATATATTGGTCTAGTACGCCGATATATCGATATTTCTCCTTTTTTAAAGGCTTATTAAAATTAATGTAGTTTTATAGCGTCTCTACACAATGGACTGTGATGGTGACCATTCGCTGTACATTACTGTGGTATACTATAGTTTTAGAAAGAAATTCGGCCTTAGTAAAGTCATCTGTTCACTTGACAGTGTACAGCGAATGGTCATCATCAGCATGGCATGATGATGGCCTATTCGTGTAGAGGACAGGAATACTTCAAGTACCTTCCAGACAATTCAAGTACTGATTTAGCTACTACTACTTATGTCTTAAAATTTTTCGATATTTCGTTACGATATGTATATTTTTTTCGATATCGGCGAATCGTCGATATTGATAAATATCGATATATTTAGGTGTCGATATATCGATATTTATCGGTTTTCCGATATATCGTTGCATCCCTACTCATTCTGTATGTTTGCTGTATAAACATTTTTGCACTTTAAATTTTGTCTTCTTTCTGGATACCCACACTAGTAATTATGATAACAAACATTTTTTTCAATGTACCCCAATACGAGTATATTGTTGTAGAATTGATGTAACTCTTTTTAACAAAAGGTGTTACCCGGACTATAATTTAAAATCGATTGATGCCTCATTCAACAAATCGGCTCAGTAGTTTAACCGCAAATTTGGAACCCACATAAATACCCACTAACATGTATACGTAGACTGCTAAAATCATAACCCTTCCTGTTGGCTTCGCCATAGTCGGGTAAAAATAGATAACGTCAGAGGCCTCTTAAAGGTGGCTTGGAAAACTCAGACACCAGATTATCTTAAACTAGCTATTCCCCGCGACTTCGTACGCGTCAATTTTTGTTATTATGATCGCGATTATTTTTGGAGTATTTTTCACTGATGCTTCGCTCCTATCGGTCGCAACCTGATGTTATATAGCCTAAAGCCTTCCTCGATAAATGGACTATACAACACAAAAATAATTTTTCAATTCGAATCAGTACTTCCTGAGATTAGCGCGTTTAAACAAACAAACAAACTCTTTAGCTTTATAATATTAGTATAGATAATAATCAAACTATAAGAAAATGAAAAAGAAACTTGCTATTCCATTTACCTAATAGCCTTTATTCCCAGAATCAGTTAAAATCAGTTAAAATCATTTTTATTTCTGCAAATAGGCCCCAGGAGGCGCTTTTACACGTCCCAATTTAAACCTACCACTGTTTCGGGACAAGTCTGGGCTAGTGCCGAGAAGAAGCAGCGCAAGAAACTCGGTCACTATTTGAAGATAAATCTGATAGATCAGATAAATCTGTCTAGAAAAGTAGATATTTGAAATACGTCTGTACAACGCCCCATTGGTCTAATGGTTAAAGTACCGGGCCTGTATCACGGGATCCCGGGTTCAATCCCCGGGTCGGGCAACAATAGTTTCATATTTTCGAATATTTCCCGGGATTATGATAACCAACCCGCATTTGACGAGCGTGGTGTTTACGCCTATACCCATAAGTGCTGTAGAACTTGAATTTAATGATGGCGGCATGTGTCCTTCAGTCCGATGATTATAGTACAGACAACAGCACGTCAACCTACCACAAAACGTCAAATTTTCTCAATTCATATTGATCTCTACTTGTTGGACTTAAAGTTGAAAATCAATTCAAGGACCCTTAACTTTTTGGGTAGGTTGACCTGCCGTTGTCTGAACATTGTGTTGTTTTCTTTAAAATAATACATTATTTCACAAACTTAGTCTATGCCAACTGCTACGCAGTTTGTCGGCACAGTGTGTTATGATAATTATTATTAGACGGCTTAAATTCATATTCGTTACAACAAATCTACAACTGAATTGTAATTCCGGATTCTATTTGTGGCTAGGAACGTATCCGTAACCATGAATGTCTGAAATAACCATGGTTAATCGGCGATTAATCAAATAATAAGAGCAATTTGTCATAACACTAAAGCTCTGCGTACATTAAGCTGGAAACATATAAAGCTCATTCATCATGAGAACAACCCATAACATCGGCTTGGGCATAGAATAAATAGATGTTAGCAGATGGTACACTTCCTTGTTTATAATAATAATTTTGTAACAAAACATTAAAACGTTAATATTTTTTTGTACAAGCATATACGAGTAAGAGACATTATACTATACTTGTACCCAACTACTTAACCATCGGTATTTTGACTTTTTAAATCTTTTAAAAAAATCGGGCCAAAATTAAATAAATAATTAAGTAGTACATCCCTTTTATCATAACAACGGCTTTACGGCTGCAGACTTTGTTTTTGATAATTAAAAATTTTGTTTTGATGTCGCACCGCCCAAAACATTTCAATTTAGCACCAAAGAAGAGAAGTGGACTTAAAATGTACAAAAGAATGACCTTTTGTAAATATTTCTTGTTATTTTGTTCAGCAGGCTTTATCTTGTCACTTGGCTTGATTTTTATCCGTTTTCAATGTAAAATTAATTTAGTTCCATTAAATTCTACGAAAATATGAATACCATTTGGAGTTAATCTACCGTTCAAGAGTGCCTTACACGAAAAATTTCGATTTCAATCATAATCCCGAACGAAACCGAGTGTAAAGACTAAATCTACTGATCCCAAAGTAAGTAGGAATCGAACCCGGGACGTCGTAGCAAGCGAAACCTTGAAATCCGGTGTGTACGCCACTCCACCACGTTGATATTAAAAAATTTTCAAATTATATCGAATAAACTAAAAAACTATAAGACTAATGTAACGCTTGATATGAATATAATTTGAGACTTTGAATTGGTAAAAAGGGGGAAGAAGGTTGTATGGGAAATTATTAAATTTATTAACTGATTTTAATCAAATTTCGTATAGAAAAAGTTTGAGACTTTAAAAATTACATGGGAGAGTCGTATTTCTAGTAATTTTCCTTGAAGGTATTAATATAGGGGTAAACGTCCCCGCCCTTCACAGGGAAGGAGTTTTGGGTCTCCTACCGGGCGCGTCCCCAGGTGGCGGATAGGGGAACGCCCTCCAGACATGGAGGGTACCGGCCATTTGGCCGGCGCGGACCAAAACCCACAAGGGAGACGCTTCCAGTGGGCTTGGGCAGTCCGCTGTTGAATGCGTCTCCAGACGGTGGTAGCGGGCTTCGGCCCGTGGCCTGTTGTGGCCGTTCGCGCTGGAGGGCGTGACGGCGGGGTTGCCGTTGGGGCGTCAGCCCCGCGGCGGACGGAAGTCGCTCGCTTCCCAGTATGGTTTGAGCCATGCTGGGCAGCGAGTGGGCGTGAGACGTTGGCGGCCCCTTGCAACGACATGCACTGTCGTTGCAAAGGGTGGCCACGGTTCGGGTCGGCGAGGTTGCTTGCGGACCCGACCCGAAGTCGTAGATGGGGGAAGACGAGAAGGCATACGCCGAACTCAACTTCCCCCCTCTAGCAGGCTAGTGGGCGTTGGGCCGGGGGGCTCAACGCTCGCATTGCACAGCTTGCCAGACTGGGGGTGATTCCTGGTGTACAGGATCACCCATACTTTATGCCTGAGGCCCGGCATAGGCCGTACGTAGGCGGTGCATGGAGGGCATCCTAAGGGAAACCCATACACTGCCAACATACGTTGCAAGGTACACCGCAGGTCTTTTTAGTGGGTATGCTTGTCGGGCACCGACAAGAGAGTCCCACATACCCTACTGCTGCCCCTGAAGCAGTAGGTATGCGTAATGCATTTTTTCCTGCGTAAACAAAAAAAAAAAAAAAAGGGGTAAACGTGTGTAGAGGATAATAATGTTTTTTAAATAATGATGATGATTTGTTTGTTAGATGTTATTATTGTGTAATAGCCCTGTTTTATCATTTCATGATTGGAAACAACACTTAAGAGTGCTAAAAGTATCCCGGAAAAATCGTACTTTTTTAAATACAATTCAATACAAGGTTGAATACCTTTGAATTCCTTCAATGGGACTCGAACAGACCTACTAGGCGACAGCTCTAACCTTTAAGCTACCAAGACAAAGTTTGTGTTGACGAATTTATGAAATGCTTACAGTATGTAATTAAGTGAATCTTCATCAAAGTTTTCTTAATTGCTTTCAAAAGTGTTAAAAATAAGTAATTGTAAATGTTTTGCTAAAAAACACCTCCTAGATTGTTATGGGTTAAAATACTTGCAACACACATTTTATAGGGAAATGGGAACGGTATTCCATTGAATATAAACCGATATGAGACTTATAGTAAACCAGTATCGGAAAAGAATTAAATTGCGTTCCTATATGTATAGGAATGCCATTATTAAGTGAGTTCAATAACTGTAAAAGCTTTTTGGCGGTAACCGATATTGTTCACGTGGTATCACAATTTCGGCGAACCATAAATACAACGGGAAGTGTTTATTAAGTATGAATATGGTATAATTCTATTGAAATGTGTGGCACTATTCAAAAATAGAATAACATACGTTCTATGGGTTCATAAGGCGAATAAAGGAGAAAATAATGGGGTTAAAGTATGAAATTGCCGTTTTATATGGACGAAATCGAGAAAAGTCATTTTTCCATACTAACAATTTTTTTAGTTTTTTTAAAAACGCCTGAACCGTTTTCGATGCAATTAAAGGTGAAAGTTAGATGGTTATAAAGCTACACATTATAGTATTAAAATTTCTGAAAATCTAAGTATATAATACAAATATACTTAATTGAAGCAAGAAGGTCAGCTGACACATTGTAAGGGGTCTTTTCAACGACTTACTTTGAAGTAATAGGCACTAGTATTGCATTTTTTTTTTAGTCAAAAGTTACTTTATTTAGTTTTTGATACAATACAAAAAGAATTACGCAATAATATGACTATACTTAAGAGCTATAAACAAAATAAAAAGTGGGAAAATAATCGGCAATTTCATACTTAAACCCCTATTATTAAGTCCTTACATATGAAATTGGCGTATTGTAGTACTGGCCAGTACTACTTTAATTAAAAGAATCTCCTCTTTGGTTAGGAATTCCAAATTCAAATTTATACATCTATTTACACATGCATTTGTGTTTAGTAAACTGTCATTCATTTGCATTTTATCCTCGCGTTATTTACGAGTACGAGTTCCAACGTGCACCAAGTGCTGCAGAAACAGCTCGTAGAGTTAACGATGTGTATGGCGGTCGTAACGCAAAAGAAAACACCGTGCGTTTTTGGTTCCAACGTGTTCGTTCTTAAAATTTCGACCAGAACAAGCCCCATGGACGGCCGGGTCAACTAGGGTCGATAGTGAAGAATTAAAGGCTATCGTAGAAGCGGATCCATCGCAAACTACGTCAGAGTTGGCTGCAGGCTGCGGTGTTTTTTTTTTTTTTTCCCTTTATTGGTTTATCAACTGTGGTTACAATAATTCTTATCTAGCGGTACATAATATTATAGGATTTTAATAAATTGTACTACAGGTTTACAGATAAACACAGCTTGCGTTGAAATACACACAAGTTAACAGATTTAAACTAGAATCACACATAAAATGAAAATTTGAACTACAACCTAGGTAAAATTAGAAATTGCTTATATATTTAACTATCAGAAACACTTTTACGAAATTGGCGGATGGAGTCAAAGTGAGCATCCAAGTGGCCACTAAGTTTGTTATACAGTTTACAGAGACGCGGAACGGGTGACGAGGCACCCAAGACCGTTCTGCGTTGAGGAGCATTCAGTAAATTATTAATTTTTTTACGGGGATAGTGAAACGGGATTTTGAAGCCGAACCTACTGAGAAGCTGGGGACAGTCGATAGAGTTAGTTAAAATTTTGAATAAAAAGGTAAGATCAAGAACCTCCCGTCGCTTCTCCAGTTTTATTATATCGAACCTTTTTAGTCTGGCGTTGTAAGATCGCAATGTTTTTGCTTCACCTACGGTGAAAGCCAAGTGCCTTAAGAACCTTTTTTGGATTCTTTCAATCCTTAGCGCGTGCGTGACTTGCATAGTGTGGGCGCCAGACGACAGACCCATATTCCAGAATGCTTCGCACCGAACTGTTGTACAGTAAGATTTTGGTTTTGTGGCTAGTGAACATCTTCACATTACGAAGCAGGAATCCTAGTGATCTCGAGGCTCTCTTCACGATACCTTCCATGTGTGGCACGAAGGTTAGTTTTTTATCGAGAAGAATGCCGAGATCCCTAATCGTATCTGCTTCTGATAAGGGAGAGCCGTCCATTTTGTAACTGTAGTTAACAGTACCGCTGATTTTTCTGGTGAAATTTATATGAAGGAAATGCCTTCATATAAACTCCGTGTTGAGTAGCATACCGTTAAATTTGCACCACTCCACTAAACTGTTAAGGTCATTTTGTAGTAACTCCGCGTCAGCACTGGTATGCACTATTTTAAGTATCTTTAGATCATCGGCGTATAAGAAAGGCCGGGAGTGTTTGAAGTGTGCTAGGATGTCATTGACAAAAATGTTGAATAGGACAGGGCCCAGATGGGATCCCTGTGGAACGCCAGATGTCAACTTATATCTTGATGATTCATAACCGTTTGCCACGACAAAGAACGATCGATCACTAAGGTAAGACTCTATCCATTTCAAAAATGTTCCCGAAAAACCGTACATTGCGAGTTTTGAGACCAAAACCTCGTGAGATACCATGTCGAAAGCTTTGCGGAAATCTGTATATATTACATGGACTTGTTTACCACCATCCATTGCCCCAATGACGTCTTCAATAAACGTTACCAGGTTAGTACATGTGGATCGAGCCTGGACGAAGCCGTGTTGATGTTCGGAAATGTGTTGCTTGAAGTGGCTTTGTATAACTGAGCAGACCATCGACTCTAGTACTTTACCGAAAGTGCTCAGCACGGATATGGGTCGGTAGTTTTTAACAGACGTGTTGTCTCCATTTTTAAAGATAGGAACGACTTTAGCTATTTTCCAATGTTGGGGGAAAACACCTGTGCTAAGTGAGGTATTGAAAATGGTTAACAGGGGTAAAACTAGGCTCTCCGAACATCGTTTTATAAAGAACGGTGAAATTCCGTCGGGCCCGGCTCCCTTACTGTCGTCTAAAGATTCCAACCTTCGAAGTAAATCTTCATGTTTTATCTGTAATTTTGAACATGTTTCCGCACGATCTTCACTCCCTTGATCCATCACATTTCTATTTATATTAGGGGGATTTATCGAGGCAAAGAAGGCGCGGAACATGTTGCAGATGGTTGTACCGTCTCTGGAACTTGCATTGCCGTCTGACATAACCGCCGGAATACTGTTATGTTTTTTTTTCCTTGATTTGATATATGTCCAGAAGTACTTAGGATTTTTTTTCACTTGATTTTCCACATGTTTGATATAATTGTAATGATTTTCTGTTAGTAATCTGTCACAACGTTTCTTTAAAATTTTCAGTTCTAGTATGTCCATCTGATTATTGTATTTTTTAACTTTCATTCTGACCTTTTCTTTTTCTTTTAGTCTCCGAATCAAATTCCTCGTGTACCAAGGAGGATATTTTTCGTGTTTTTTCGTGAAGTGAGGTACGTGATTTTTTATGACGCGATCAATAACGTTCTCGAAGCAGGACATTTCATTGGCATTCCCACAATTCCTAAAAAGAGATGACCAATTTACTTCGTCCAGAGCAATAGTGATCGCCTCGTAATTAGCTTTCCGGTAATTCAGGCATTTGTTGTGTGGGTTGTCAGGTAAGATTTCAGGTTTTATAAAGGGTAAGCTGACAAGCAACGGTGGGTGGAGTGGGTCGATCTTACTCAATGGTTTAGAACTTTTCTTTACTTCACAATTGTTAATGTCAGTGAGTACTAAGTCAAGGATTCTATTACTTTTATTTTGTATGTTGTTAGACTGTTTAAAGTTATTAATAAAGTGAAAATCTATTAAAGCCTGTGCTATGCTAGGGGGACTGTAGGATGCCTCGCCCACCAGGTTCCAGTCTATGCTTCCTAGATTAAAATCACCGACTATAAGTCTGCGTGAGTCGTTTTGTTTAAATACTCGATTACAGTTATCTAGAAAATTGTTCACAGATACTCTGGTCACAGGAGGAGGCAAGTAAACAGCACATAGAGTATATTTTTCAAATGATTTTCTGTTTTTAACCTCAAATGTTACCCATAGGTCTTCCGAAATACTTTCCCAAGCCAGTATTCTTGTAGAGTTTAATGTCTTGCGAACAGCAATCAGGACACCTCCTCCGTCTTTTTTATTAGATTTAGTTCTATCTCTCCTGTGAACAGTGTATCTGTGGTCAAATAGTTCAGCGTTATGAATACCATCAATCAACCATGTCTCAGTCAATACAATAACGTCGTAATTGCTACCACAAATATTTTTGTAAAATTCAAGTGTTTTGGTACGTAATCCTCTAACATTTTGATAGTATAAGTTAATACAGTTGAATTTTAAATCTAAAAAATTAAAACAGCATGCAATACTTTAAAATAGAAAAAATAAGGTTAAAGTTACACAATTTTATCGAGTGAGTCTCTGTCTCTTATTATAATGTAGTCCGTATCGTCTGATTTACGAACGAAGATTTTGCCATTTCTTATCCAAACAAATTTGTACTTCTTTTCCTTCGCTTTCAGTCTTGCGGCACATGTAAAGCTTTGTTACTAGGTGTCAGGTGCTCGATGACAAAAATAGGGCTCTTACTACTGCCAAGTCCAATATCAGCGGTGTTAAGTTTTTCTTCAATCGTTCTCTTGGATTTGTTGTAGGTCTTCACTGAAGCAAGAAATTGGTCACGAATGATTGACGAGCTCAGCTGCACGACAAAGGATCGGGGTCGCAAGCCTGAGGGGTCTATTTTCGCTATTCGAGTGCATTTTAATATGTTTTCCGGCTTAATAGCGCAGCCTACCACGTTACATATTGATGTAACTATGTTAAAAACATTTTCTGATTTTTTTTCAGGGATGCATTGCAGTTCGACATTGTTTGCTCTTGCTTGTTGCTCTAGTTGATCGACCCTGTTGTTTAGTTGCGTAATGGTAGAGCGCATATGGGTATTTTCTGTTTGTAGTTCCTCCATACGTTTCGTTGTAGACTCGTGTTGCTGTTTAAAATCTTCGTACTGAAGGCTCATAAAATTTAGAGAGTCCTTTAAGTCCGTAATTTCTGCTTTAAGACCTTTTATTTCCCTGCTCATCAGGGCGGCAAAATTATTGTTCATTTGTGTGATAAGAGTGCCCATCTCAGACTTAAAAACTTCTCTGACTATTTCGCCAACCTCGTCTCGGGTTACCGGTGATCGCTCCTCGACTGGGGATGAAACAGCAGGACGCTTAGTGGAACGTTTGTTGGGAACATTTTGTTGATCAGAACCGGAAGTCGCAGTGGGTGTTCGAATATGAGTATTTTCCGCGTATTTTTTTCTTCCGGTGCATAAAGGACACTTCCATAAGTCATCTTCACCATCCGGCTTTGTCATTCCCATGCAGTCAAGATGGTAGGCTAAGTCACACTCAGGCTCAGCGCACACGACGTAGTCTGTATCTGCACCATTATCCGCGCAACAGCCCCACTTCTGTAGTTTTGGTGTCAGAGACATTGTTTATACGAAAAAACTGGCAGGCACTGGTATCAATATAGAAAAAAAGAAAAGCAAAAAAAAATTTTTTTTTTCCTTCTTGCCCCAGTCCTCAATATTAATCAGAAAATATTTACTAAACTAGGTCTGTGTTAAATAAAAAAAAAACAAAAAAAAAGGTCTGTGTTGAGTATCGAACCCGCGTCACTGAATAAGTCTGTCACGTCACACGAGTGCAAAACCTCTGGGCCACTGGGCCGCTACTAAGATACGACGAAAATGTCTGTGCAGTATTAAAATTTCTGTTTAAGTTTTGGGTGCGGAGGGTAATAGAACTTTTTTGTGCATAAAACTTGCCGCTGGACGATGAGTGACCGCACTAATTTCGTATCACTAACTGTTTGAATCTGTAAATTACACTGCCACTTTATCGTCTTTCACTTTCAGTTACAGGTCACTTTGTAGCACCTTTCTTCCCGCGCTATTCGGTACAACTTTCATTGTTAAATTCGAAAATTAACACTGTATTTTTAATTAAAATCTACGGAGAGAAAACGAAAGCGTCTGTACTGTGCGATGTTGCCGTTGTTGTGTTAGTGATAAAACTGTTTTAATACATTTAAAGCAAATCGGGAAGATTAAAAAGCTTGAAAGGTGAGTAACTTGATTACCAAGCAAGAAAGGACATCATTTTAGCTAACTAATGCTTAAATATTATGTAAAAAAAATATAAACAACTAATCTGGCTGTAACATTAACGGACTACTATAAGTGTAAGAACTGAATCATAAACCTAGCCTTCGTTAGCAACTATAGTGCTAAATTCCGTCCATTTGAGAATCCCGAAATGAAATCGCTCACGAGAAATATACTATCTATTCTAAGAATTCTTCGAGCGTCCTCTCTGAAGTATTTGAAGAACATGTCCAACAAAACTTGTATGAATTTTCCAGTCGATTTGTTCCTTTCAATAGCGAATTCACTTGAAATGCAGCATAACTTAGATTAACTCACTGAATAAATTTCAAGCTTGTAGTCACTGTAATATTGGTACTCAAATGTAGTTAAAAAAAAGTAAGTTTATGTTATTAATGCGAAAGTGTATTGGTCTGTTACCTCTTCACGGTTAAACCTTTAAATTGATTTAGATATAATTTGGGATGAAGATTAGAGAAAGGATACATAGTTTTCATCCCAGCAGACCATCCTTCGAAAGGGTGAAAAGTTGAAGTTCATTAACAAACAAAAGTAACTTAACCGATTTACATAGAATTTTGAGATAACATAACTACGTAACGCGGAGCCCATATACAGATCTATCTGTCTCTTTCGGATAAAGGCATTGGTATGAGTAAGAGAGACCGACCGGATTCGAATATACGGACACATACGGTTAACTTAAAACCTTTCTAAAATTTCTTCACTAACGCCTGAATTGTACAGTCCTTAATGTATTTTTTAAGTTAAACATTATTTTTGTATGGTGTGCAATAAAGAGTACCTATCTATCTATCTATCTATCTATCTATCTATCTATCTAACGTATTTTCCATGCAAATCCCATTCAAAATGCAAACTTTTTTTGCATAAAAGATCTAAAATGTTTTCACTCACTTGTGTACACTTGGCAACAGATAGATATCGAAGCGCGGGTCCCAGTTTAGCTAGCTCGTAGAGGCCGAAGTCCGTGACACCAGTACAATCAGACACGCTGAGTTCCTTCAGCGCGCAGTACGAAGGTATCCACCGCACTCCTGCGTCTGTAAAATCATAAGAATTATGTACCCAATTCTAGCGCAACTAATAACAATGGCGGTTGTAATTGAAAACTCGTTCTTAGATGTTTATATATATGCATCAACTTATGTTATGCTTGTAATCATATTATTTGAAGTTCATCATCAAAATCATGATCATCATCTTAGCCAAACGACGCCTACTGCTAGGCAAAGGCCTCAGCTAAAAATCGCCGATTAGTCTCGTACTACCCGCATCTAAAAATTAAGTCTAACCCATTTTGGCTATTCCTTTTTTGTTCTAATTGCTAATTGTAATTGTCAAGATCAGGGGTGGTAGTTAAAAAATTGTTAGTATAACCTGAATATTATTATAACATAGTCTTTTGTGTTCATTTTGGATAATGTTAATATAAGCCCTCAGGCCAGGTGGAGTGATGATTTGCGCAAGATGGCTGGCAGGAGCTGGATGCGAGAAGCCAATGATCGACTGCGATATGCTGATGATGATAATATAAGCTGAAAATATTATCAACCTCGTGGCCCAAAGTATCAGATAACGATTTTTCCAATAGTCTATCGTTTCCGACATTGGAAAAATAACATCTTAATATTCTGTGCAGAAGTTAAGAAGTTCAGTCAATTTGTGTTTCGCGGGGGTGAATAAATTGTGCCTTGAATAAGCACCCATCACTGGGCAAACGGCAGGTTTTAGTTAGATAAAAAGTTTGTTAAAGGTAAATCAGAGAAGACCGAGTAACTGGATTGATTGAGGATTGACTTTGGTTCTCACATTATTTATTTATACAGGGTGTTAGGTAAATGGTATAACTACCCGAAATCAGCCTATGTCAACATAATATGTATTAAAAATAACATGGTGAAGTCAGTTTGATATCATCATTTATTTTTTTTATTTTGAGGCGAACTAAAAATTTTAAAACCCGATTTCTAAGTTTTTTTTTTCAAAAATGATGATTATCTTTCTGACTCCCTCATAGTATTTATATACATACTAGCGGACCCGTCAGACGTTGCCCTGTCTTACACTATGAATATTGATCAAATTGGTTATATAATTAATTAAAAAAATAGTTCAGATACAAATTTATTCATCGACATTACAAATGCTAAGCGCACTGGAAATTAGTATAACCGTTTGCAGAACGCATTCTGTCAATGTTATGTCAAAAACCATAATGTTAAATTAAAAAAGTTTCAATTGTCAAAAGCGCTAAGTTTTCATTTACAAATAATTTAGTATGGTGATTAAGTTTTCTTAAATTTGCTTAATTTTTTCTTTCATAAGAACGTTCTCCAAAAAAAAAAAATTTGCGAAATCGGTCCAGCCGTTCACGCGTGATGCGATGACCAAGGGGAATATGGATTCATTTTTATAGATGTTACGAGTAACATAGGCTAGTTTCAACTTGTTATACCATTTACCTAAGACGCAGTATATGAATTAAAAAAATTAGTTACTTCAACATACATTATAATTTTAAAGTAACAAAATTGAAAAGTCAGTACTATACATACTCATTTATGTCAGTATCTGACGGTCTGACAAAAGGCTAGCCTACTTAAGTCTTATAAATTAATATTATACCCTTGTTTTGTTTGGTTTGCGATCCAATTACCATATTAAAACAGTGATTTGCCTTAATCCCTAAGGATCTTGGAATCGATATCCGGCTCGGATCAATTAAGTTACATCATTTTTTTCTATATTGGTTCGGATTCAGGTCAGTTGGGTAACGTCCCGTGCAAATTCACTATCTAGTCTTGTATAGAGATGTAAAAATACGGTATAATACGAAATAGGAGGTATTTTCAGGTATTTTACAATAGAATACGGTATTTTTCGTATTTTATTGACTAACAAATGCTATTTACTTGACTTTTTTACGTATCATCGGTGAATTAACTGATCATATAAATACAATTCAACTTCGTAACATTTTTTTTACCTTATTTATGCTGGATCGAATCATCTCTCCTAAGCAAGTAGGAAGAGCCCTAGAAGATCAACCTGAACAGATCCTAGGAAGAAACATAGGAAGAATACACAGCCACCTTACCGCATACAATACAGTCCACACAGTAAACATTGGGTTGGCTGTTACTCCGTAACCCGACATAAGGCGTTATCATTTTATGAACATCATCATCAAACACGACGGGCGTCGGACCGTCTGGCTTCCTCCCTCATCTTCCTACCAAACCCGGCCACGTGTTCTCTCGCTAACGATTAACAAATATTTTACGTAGGTAAATGTAATGCACAATACATTACAAAGACGTGGGACTTGATATAAGATAACTTGGGATAAGATCTTGTATTTGTTCTGCATGACTAATGACGGAGTTTCCTCTAAAAACTCTTTATTATAATTTAATAAAAGCATATGAATATTCTCGTTAAGCAAAACACTTCCACATTTATGAGCACATAATATTCATTTATTTATTATAATTTATATCCTGTCGTATGTCGTGTGGTGCCGGCACAATATACGAATAGCACCACCCTTTCTCTTCCTATGGGTGTCGTAAGAGGCGATTAAAGAAGTACTGCCAAAAGTCCACTATTGGCAATAGGATTGCCAACCCGCCTGCCAAGCGTGCGTTGCGCAATGTCTAGACCCTTCTTTTAAAAAAGCCTGTTTCAACAGTGACCTGATTAAGGATGACGAATATGGTTTTATATCAAATAAAATATGCTAGCAAAACATAATAATAAAGTTATGGATATAATCTTAAACAATTACAGACCTTTCTCAGAACTCAACGGAGGGAAAATATTAAGAAAATTGCTACATCTGCTCAACTATCATGAACGGATCACAGCAATTGTGGAGTCAGTATACTCACTCACTCTTTTCATTCTAGTTTTTTGTACCGTTATGAATTTAAATCGAAATGCCCTTGCTTGACTTTTGATAATAATAAAGAATATCTAAACTTTATGAAAAAGGATTTAGTGCCATCGACTTTACGTTATTCTAAGACAAGTAAAAGATCAATTTAACCATGGCTATACACTTTGTTACCTGAATGTGCGATCGCGTATTGATCACAAAGATGATAATAGATTTTTTGTAAGAACAAACTGTTTTGCAAAAAATGTATTGTTTGTTGCTCATTTTGTCTCGTCTATTGTTAATTTATTGTCTTTTGTAGACATAAAGCTACTTTCCAGTTTATAACATCAGCATGTTCTGACCTGCTATATCATACTCAATTGTGGTTTAACCTCTAACTTGTTGCAAATTTCTAATAGAGACATAGCTCTTTTGATTATAGAAAATAGGTTTAATCTTCCATAATGGTATTATTGATATATAATGATATAAACCACAGGTGCGGTGGAAATGTTGCAAGCTTAATGCAAATTTAATAACCGTGGATTTATGTTGAGACCCTATGAAATAAGTCTGTGCCTCCACTGAGGGAGATAAATCTAGTAAACATCTCGCTGGAGGGTAAACTTGAAATATGAACAACATATTTCATTTATTTTAATGTTTGCGCGTGCGTTTCTTAACTACGTTACGTACTTTATTATATTAATCGCTTCTACCTTGTAACCATGACTGAGGTCATTTCTTGAGGCATAATAAAATTAAATATTCTGGTTTTTAAGCAATTCAAGCAATAACTGTTTTTAAATTGTTTTACTAAACTGTTTTCAGTTATCTAATTGCTAGTGGAAATTGATAAACTATATTATGTACAAAAATGTTTAATGTCGAAAATTTCAATTTCTTAAGTGTGTTCTATTATGATATGAGTCCAGACATTCACAGCTACGTAGATTCGCAACTCCATAAACGAATTATCCTTTTTAGTGATAGAAATTGAAAAGCAAATGATGGACATGGAGTATTTGGCCAAAATTGGCCGTTTCACGGACGTGTTGGTGAGGTTAAGCCAAAGATGGATGGGAGACGCTGTTTTATGGCAGAAATCCTTTAGTCACCTCTTACAACATTGGAGAACGAGAAGAGGTGGTGGTTTTATAGTTTCACACAGCCAATTTTAATGACTCATTTGTATGTTATAATATTTCTCTTTATAAATCAAGCTCATGTTTAGCGAAACGGAATGGCTTTATCTTTATCTTATCTTACAAATATATTAGATGAAAAAATTTGGATGGATATTTTTGTCACTCAATCACTCCAGAACATCTTTTTTTTCAACAGCTACTGTCCTTCCAAAGCTGAACGTTGGCCTCCTTCAAGACACGCCACAATTATCTATCCTGGACTTTCCCCATCCAGCCGCTGCCAACAGTTCTCCTAAAGTCATCAGTCCATCAAGTTGCAGGGCGTCTTGAACTACGCTTGCCTAAACGCGGAACATCTGAATGGATCTAAATATATTTTAGCACGGAGATAAACTATACATTTTTAGCACTTAGATAGACTATAGGCTGGAACAGCACAAAGGCTTTTTATCCTGGATAATACGGATCCCGTATTATTTCTTCACGCGTACAAAGTCAGGGACAACAGCTAGTTCATAATATTAGTAAGATTTTCTATGTGTTAGATGACAAATGTTATAATCAAGTCGGTTAATAAATTAGACGGAGGCGCTGCATACGGTGTCTGCCACATCATTACTCACTAGAAGTACTCGTATATCTGCGATACTATTGTATAGCTCTCGCATAATCTTGATATGTGGATAGTGGGGTTTATGATGATTTATTTGCCGGTGAACAAGGAATCTGCTGAATCACCGTCGCTGCCTGCTTTGTACTTCATTAGGGTTGTCAACATTTAATTGAAAATATATATTTTTGTTTTTTTAACGACCTGTTTTTTTTTGTGTGATTTTCTTTTCATAGTGTAATTTGGATATTTTTCTATATTATTAACCTTGTTTTTTATGCTTAAATAATAACGTAGAAACAAAACTGTTTAAGTATTGGTCTTTTCTATTTCTCTAATAAAGTCAAACTATAAGGAGATACCTACGGTAAAGTCTAAAGATTGTTCCCACAAAAACCGTATAAGAATTGTAACAAAATGCTATAGTTCTTTTGTATTATATGTTATAATTACATA
The DNA here is from genome assembly GCA_949315895.1 of Anania crocealis. Classification (NCBI taxonomy): domain Eukaryota; kingdom Metazoa; phylum Arthropoda; class Insecta; order Lepidoptera; family Crambidae; genus Anania; species Anania crocealis. Next base: position 13,253,079 of record OX438869.1, read on the forward strand.
ATAGATTGGCAAGTTACTTTTGTTTGTTTGATCACTTTATAAAGAAACTAAAATAAAAAGACACAAGTGACAACCCTACATTATGAAACACCCTCAATCTTAGGAGGTAGATATTCTGAATTGTAAATTTCAAGTTTATTCCTTGCTTTGCGGGATATAACGATTAAAGTTATGACAGCTTATTTCTTTCGAGTCATGCCTTATAAAGTCCCTTTATTAAGAAACGTCTTATTATGTGATCTTTCCCTGTTAATACGTAGCTTATTTTAGAATAAACTTAATTTATTAATCGTGGTTTTTTATATTACTGTGTTGTCACTCTAAAAGTTGCATTAGTCTTAATTAAAAAATAAGAAATCAATTCCTAGGGTAAAACATTTTGACTGTCTTAGGTGGGACTCGAAACTACAACCTAACGTTAATTGGGCGACTGCTTTAAGCCACATGAGGCATTAAAAGTTTTTATTTTAAATTCAAACCCGCAATTTAATTGCTTATAAAATCAGTTTCAAATCTACACATATTTAATGTTTAGCCCAATGATCGACTGGCACAGAAATCCATATGGCATCCACGTCCACCTTTTGTACTTTCATTCGTATTTGTTCAATAAAATTTAAATAGATAAATAAATACTGAGCACACCTAGATAAAAATAGATTCAAATCAAATATTTAGGGTTACTGAAAATATAGGAGTTAGGGCCTAGGGGTTAGCGGGGCCTTTATGATGCAATTCCTGCAGCTCTGCCGTGGCATAACATAGACATGCCTGTGAGAATGGAGGATTTAGTCATAATTGGCACGATGGACTGGGGTTTAATGATCTGAGTTAAGCCAACAGTGGCAAGAATTGTCTTCTTTTAGGGCAGTTGTACTCTTTAACCGCCTTTTTTTGACAACCATAAAATGAGAATTTGCTAGGCTGATACACACGACTATGCACATGATAGAGTCATACTAAGTTAAAAACCTTAGGTGATAACCAATTTTAAAAGTATTTACCTGTGACAAGAGTGCAGCGTCGCAGATACAAATACTGCAGCGATGGACACGTATGCAGTAGCGCACAGAGACCCGCGTCGGTGACCGACCCGCAGTCGGTCAGGTCTATGTACTCTATGGGTGGTCTTCTAGTCGCTAGCCGACTTTCCAGCCAGCCCCACTCCGGCCAGTCCACGTTTGGGCAACCTGAAACATAAGATTTTGGTTTTTATTTGGTTATATTAACCAGCTGATAATACATTTTGAATGTTTTTTTGCAGTATTTTTGTGAACAAGATCATGTAGCAGATGTTAAGAATCGACAAACGAGCAATTCCGTTCCGCAGAACATCTGTTAAATTTATTTTACGTTAATCACTGGATTGAATTACAGGATACGAATTTTCTCCAAAATTATAGTAATTACTATAAAAGACGTAAAAATACGTGAAGCTATTGAAATTAAGGAACAAAAGAATTCAATCGAGAAGATATATTTCATTTAATTCAGGGATAACAAATTGTAAATCACGTATTATGCCGTTAGTGAAAAACTAAATTAGCAAAATATAACAAAAATCCTGGCTGCTAAATTAACCATATGAAACACAATTCTATATATGTATACTCGAACAAACTAGACTAACATTAAAGACATAAAGAGAAAAAGACTGAAAAGAAAAACAAACAAGCTCTACGATCCTAGAATTTAATTTTAACAATGTTAAATGCAACGTGAAATTTTTCCTTGTCAGATAGATATATGTATTTAAATAATAAAAACTATACTAAATTAGAAATACATTAAATATATTGATAGTTGTCGCAGACGAAGACAAATATAACTTTTGCTAGTTTTATAAACCTGTGCCAATAGTCCCATAATGTCGCCGTGTATGGTGATCAATGGTGAAAATAAATAAGTTATTAGATTTTTCTCCTCTCTCGTTTCCCTGCTTTTCGAATATGTACACTCGACAGCACATAAAGTTAAACAGTTGAACTGCGATAACAGCTTTTATTACGTAGGGCATAAAGGCGGTCTCAAGGTCAACATGTATAGTCTGAGGTGCCGCCGTGTGTACGTTATTAAATTTACTGTTGTTCATATCTGACTAAAAGCTAAAGTGCAGCTTTTACAGTACTTAGCGAAACAAACAAGTAGCAAATCATTTTCCTCGAGCATTACTTTTATCTTGTTTTATTTTTGCTGTCAAATAAATACTAGTTATTATTTATACTATACTATCATTTGTGAATTCCTACTCGAACGTGTTTAATTTGATTCAGAACCATTCTTGTGACACAAACAATTACTCACCAAGCTTTCAATTAAAACTCAAAAAATAATTTTACTAATACTAGGTACACATAGAATGCAAAATATTGAATGTTGTTTTGTTCATATGTTATATTAATCCCTCGATTGTATGGTACACATAGAATGCAAAATATTGAATGTTTTTTTGTTCATATTTATGTATTCACCTCGATTGTATGTTATTCCAGACACAATTAAAACCAATTGTTATCTCGACCGCCGGCGGTCTTATAATCCCGTAGGAGTTGAATGGATGTATAACTTAATTAACTAATTAGTATAAAACAATGATCTTTTGTAAATGTTGAGGATATGAATTATTATAATTTAGGTAAGTAAAATTATTGATGCCGTTTTGGACGTCCTGGATACCTTATTAAGCAGGGAATTCAACGTACGTTCAATTAAATTACTTACAGTCATCATCATCATCATCATCATATCAGCCGAACGACGCCCACTGCTGGGCATAGGCCTCCCCCAAGGATCCATATTTGGGGGGGGGTTTGCCATAATCGCCACGCTTGGCAGGCGGGTTGGCGATCGCAGTATGGCCTGTTGCTTCTAGGAGACGCTGCTGCCCATCTCCTGATGGCAGTTTTCCCTCTGTCGGCTCTTACGACACCCACGGGAAGAGAGGGGGTAGTGCTATTCTTTTTATGTGCCGGCACTACACGGCACTACACTATACTTACAGTATACAATTATAAATTCGCTATGTGATGATATATAAAACTTATTGATAAAAGATAAATTAATTCATTATTTCATATAAAAACAAAACAAGCATTACAAGTGGGTGCAATATTATTCATTATCGTACGTTATTGCACGATGAAGTAGGTAGTTTTGCACGCGTAAATTTTTATTGGCACTTAAGTCTCATCGTATTACTGTGGTCGTCAGTTTATTTAACTATTCACATTTGAATGTGTGCAAATGCCACTCGAGATAATTATTATTCAGTGACGGTTATTAAAATTTTGTTTTATATTATCTCTTTATGTATTTTGAACAACTTATTAGACAAATAATAATAAATAAGAAATGTAAACAACAACACACACATTGTTCTGAGCCCTAAAAGACTATTTAAAGTTCTGTTGTGAAAATCAGAAACAATGGAGTTAATAAAAATACCCAGGACCCGAGAAAGTATAGAAATAGTTATTTGTTATACAAGAGTGAAAGAGTGCAAAGTTCCTTTTTAACCGCGTGCTCAACTTTGATGACCGAGCAAGCAAAGGATTCAAAAATTAGAATCCTAAGCTTAGCGAGGGAATGGGGGCTATCGCTAGTGAATTTGCCACTAGAGGCGCTAGTGTCGCGTGAGGTCCAATATCATTCACTTTGTACTGGTTTTAGCGGAATTTGTTGCATAAATTATAATTTCTTTAATTTACCTGCCGGAAAATGATCTCCTTCGTAAAATATCGCAAATATGGATTATTTGGCGATTAATGTGAACGCTGTAAAAGCGGAATTAAGAAAAAGCGCAAAAATAGGCGGCCTCAAGAGCAACTATTTCAGAAGTTAGTTTGTTGATATCAAGATAGTTATTTATAAACAATATAACCTTTATTAAATTCAAGATATAACACTTTGTTTCGGCGCAAATCGCCTTTTACGGCTATACCTCCGGACCTCAGTCTACAGTGGCGCCAACTGGTGAGCAAAGAAACGGTAGTCCCCATTAAAAGAGCACAAGGTGAAAAATCTTTGCACTCGAGTGCAACACGTAACTTTTCATCCTCCCTTAGCGAGGAAATGACTAAATGCAAAATAAAACATTTACAATCACAAGATACTTTTATTTCAGTTTAGGTATATATTTACTACAACATTATGATATGTAAGTATTACAGAAATAAACTTCTTCTTCTTCTTGCTGGAATCACTCATTTTCGTTTTTTTTACTTGTTTTCAAGTTTCTTATTTATAACAATACGAATTCAAAACAAAATGGCGAGCGCAAAGCAAATTGAAAACAAAAGTACACCAAGGAGGTTAAGAGTCTGAGTTTTTAACAAATAAAAAAAAAGTTGTATGATAAATACGGCACCATGGAGATGAAAGTAAATAGGTTTAATGATGTTTTGAAATCACATACCTAGTGCACGCGATATTCTAAATTCAAATTTACTTTATCCTCTAGCAAATAAAAACCACTTTTGTACTCAGATATCGAAGAGCATAAATACTCTTTCCGAGATGGTGGGATGAAAAATACTTTTTCACTTTATATTCGGGAGGTTGAAGCATGCGAAACCTTGGAAAACCGGTGGAAGTTGTATTACAGCCTTTCTTTTATAAGGTGAAGAAATCATAGACATGAAATGAAAAACTAGATACACAAGTGTCCTCAGTCCTTACTGATTGAGTGACACTAGAACATTTCGATCCTATTTTAAGCTCAGGTAAGTTCAGTGGCATGCATACTAGTGTCATTTAGGGAAGATTGGCTTTATCCAATTAAATTCAAATTAATTTATTTCAGACAACAGCAGACAACATAAGATCCATAATCATAAACGCTTGTAGACTTTATGGGGGGAGTTGTCCTCATTTTAATTGTGACTGGACTTTAGCCGCTTGTAGACTGAAAAAGTCTACAAGCGGCTAAAATAAAATTGATTAATTTACAATGCATAATAATAAAAACAATATTATGCCTTTACAATATAATAAAAAACAAAAACAAATTAACATTCATGATTACATTTAATTAGTAACCCCTACCTCGTGCCGCTACCTAAACTCCACAGCTACTGGGGCATGTCTATCGCAGTAATGCCGGAGGTAGGGACAGTCTAATCTATCTCCTATCATTTTCAGAATAATATTATTGGACCTGTCCCGCACTCTGCGCACCAGTGACGCGGACCGCTTACGCAAGATCGTGTAGAAGCAGTCAATGCGCGCCTCCCCAAACATGCCAGAGGCACTGCAGAAGCGGGGCAGCTCTAATATCACCCTGAATTATTGTACAGGATGCGGAGATCGTTGTAACTACGTGTACTGTGGTGCGCCCAAAGGATGTATAGAGTGAAGCTTTAGCCCAGATAGCTAGAGATGAAAATGACTAACGTGACTGAATTTGACTGACTGTCATTTACGGTCAAATTGGTCGAAATCAGTCAAAAATGGTCATAAACTGTCAAAAATGGTCATAAACTGTCGAAAATGGTCATTTTCAGTCAAATTTATTTAAATTTTAGTACTTTTCAAGATTTTCTGAGTATTTTCTGAGTTTAAATTGAAACACAACAAAAAAGGGTTGATAATGAGTTATTACATAATATTAAACGTTTTAAAATGTAGGTTTGTTTTCGAAGCCCCGATGTTTCGGCGCGATGCCCCGCACCCCGCGCGCGTTATCTGCGAAATGGCAACGTCCCATCGCCGCGTGCGCCCTGCCCCCGCTCCTCTGTGCATTACGGGCGAAATGGCAACGTCGCATCGCCTCGTGCCTACTTTGAGGCAGTCTTATTCTCTAATGAAATAATAATAAATGAAACCTTACTTGATTAAAACTTACGTATAAATTGGGTGCCCAAATAAACCAATTATTTGGCAGAGGTTGGAAGTAGACAATACAGTAACATTTGAGTCAAATTGACTGAATTTGTAAATGACCGGTCTAAGAAATGAATATAAGGTTTATGACAATTGTGATTTCTGGTCTGGACTGGTCAGATTCAGGCATTTTACAACTCTACCCACAGCTCATAGTCCGGTACGTTGTCGCCAGTCCAACACGTTTCCATCTTAACAACCTATAACATCTTATAAACCACGCACTGCCATTTCAGCACAGCAATTTTTTAGAGCGACGTCAATTGTTTTAGTCCTATTATTTCTTTATTACTGATTATATAGCACCAGGACAAACCAAACATCGCTGTATCCCTTCCGTTGTGCGACTTTAAGCCATCTTATAAGATCCATATTATGCGACCACTTTTTAGTTTCATAAACTCTAGCAATTTGGTTGCGACTACTAAAAGGTCCAGGACGATGTTTTTTCCAACTTTTCAAATTACCGCGAAGGCTTGTTGTCACAAAGTTATCAAACTACGATCGCTGATTCGTTTAGCGAGAACACACCTGAGGGTGTATTTTAACTTCGAAGAACAAACAAGCTTTAGAACGTTGATCCAATAAATTAGGAAGACTTTTAGGCCGAGAGCTTCTAAAGTTCGTAAATATAATTCAGCTTAAGTACACGCTTAACAAGCTTCTGATATGCTTAACTTACGTAAACTAAACAAGTAATCTTTAGATGAGTAACTGAAATTATCTAGGCTAATAAGTATAAGTCAGCGAGAAGAAACCCTGTCTTCCAAATTACTCAATGTCCTAGCTTTGATGAAAGTCTTTGACCAGTGCAAATTGCCAGTGAAGATTTATGGAACTGACACTTCGTTGCTTAATACGGGCCTCATAAGAAGGCTCAAACAGGTAGAGGAGAGAGCCATACTTGGTATTTTCTTGCGACATAGGATCAGAAGGTAGGAAATCCGTAGGAGAACATGGCTTAGAAAACCCATAATAATTTATTTAAGAAAAACTGACGTCCGTTTATGAAGGTTCAGAAATGGTATCGATCTGCGGTCCCTACTAAGTGGACCGAATGACTGAGTCTGAAATGGGTTGTAGTCTTGTTTAGGAAGGCACATTAGGCCTTTTTCCCTTCTGGCGTAAGATAAACCGTAAAACCAAGTCCCGTCAAAAACCTGTAATAGACTGCTAAAAAAACGCTTACCCAATAATACAATAATACGATAATCATTCGATAAGGAGAAGACCACTTCATTCATCCATCCATTCATCCATCGTAACAGATGACTAAAGAAATACTTCCAGAGGACGAGCAAAAGTGTCTAAAGTTCAAAGTTCAAAGTTCTTTATTGCATCATGTTGTTTACAAGATGTTAGTTACAAATTTAGACTCTAACATGACCCTGCAACTAACTATTTACTAACTATTTACCTAAATTTACGAACAAATAAAATACTTTCATTCCATGTACACTTTCACAGAATTAAAATACGTTCTTAGGACGCCTTTAACTAAGACGATTTTGAGACACTTGAGAGCCATAGTTTATAATTTATGAAAAATAAATAAACAAGACGTTGGTTCATAGACCAACATCCTAGCTGACGCTTCTTCAGAGGCAGCTAAGATTATTATTAATTTTGTAATCTCTAGCCTTAAGTTGGAATAATTTAAGTTTAAGATATAATGGAGCTGACATGATCGAAAGAATCGATCAAAGCTCCTAAATAAAAAGAAGAATTAAAAAAAAATTGGATTTGTCACCGTAACATTGTGAGATTTGACAGTTTTCAAAATAGCGCTTGAGATTTTATACTAACGGTGGGTTATGTTAGGTTAGATTGTAATCCATCGACGTTAAATTATGAACTGATGAAGTTTACAATTTTACGGTGACATAACATAATAGTTATAAAATTATAAATACAGGGTGTTAGGTATTAATACTATGGTGAAGTCATAAATTTAATATCATCATATTTGAGGAAAAAAAATTATACATATCAGAATCTCATAATTTAAGTTTGTATGAAAATAAAACAAAAACTAAAATGATGATAGCAAATTTCTGACTTCACCATAGTATTTATATGCATATGTTACAATGGCTAGTTTCAGCTTGATATACTCTTTACCTAACACCCTGTATAATTGAATAACCCCACCAATATCGATACTTGTGATTTTCTGACAAGTTAGCGGTTTGTAACTCATACTCTTTACCGGGCAGTGGGTCTACTTTAAGCCTTTTTCAATTGTTATAAGGTTGAGAACCAATGAAAGTATCTAAAAGGCTAGGCCTGGTTAAAGCCTAATGAGAACAAACTGGCCTAGAACGCTTGAGTGAACTCTACATGCTCTAGTTGTAAACTTTCCTTCTTAGCGACCCCTCACACTGGCATTTCTCGGGCATAAGCGGTTGTCAAACGTACACAAATGGTTTACTATGCTGGTATAGTGTAAACACTTCTTAATCTCACTAGATTAAACAACAAAAACCTTTAAATGTCAAAAATACTTGACTCTGGTTGATTTACCTTGTTGTTCGAGTCCCATCTCAAGCAGTGGACAAATGTCCATACAAGGAATTTTATTTTCAATTCATACTAGCAATTTATTTGAACGTTAACGGAAAATTAAACGCGATCATATCTTATTATTTTGCCTGATGTTTCGATCGGGTTGCACCAGAGATTTAGTATAGATGAACAACAGTATATTAAATCTATGGGTTGCACCGACCGTAGTCACAGGATGGCTGACTTGGTCAGAATAATAAGGAATGATTGCTTTTAATTTCAAATAATTATGCAACGCGAAAGTTTCAAAGTAACACTAGCAATTCATTTGCTTAAAGAACAGTATTCGTAAAAATAACATTATGTTGTTAAAAAAATTACAAACATACCAGTAATATCGAGGTGCCTAAGGTCTACTAGGTCTGTGATGAGGGGGGCCAGACTTCTGGCGTCCATGCTGCCTGACAAGGTCACAGCCAGGTGCGTTAGATTTCTGAAGGTTGACGCTAAGAACTGCGCTCCTGCTACTGACACCTGAAACAAACAGTCAATTAAAGTTTGATGCTTGATTAAGAATATACTGATACTTTTTTATTTTATGCACATGTTTGATGATCATCATCATCAACAAATTTAAGAGCTTTTACTCTTGACGATGGATTTTTATCTCTTCTCCTCGGTTCTACGCCATTCTCTTAACCTCCTAATACGACACGAGTTGTAACTTTTCCTTTATTATAGGCTATTCTTTGTCTTCTTTGCTTTGTCCTTGCTTTTATTCTTCCCTCTATTACACAACGTGTTCCTTTTGATATCCCATAACTCTAATGTTATGTTCTATAGGTAAAAATAATATAAAACGCCCTAGAACATGTTGTTCAAAAATAAATAGTTTCGAATATAACATCAATTTTAGTTAAATTTGTTAAAAAATGTAACGAATCCTTAGGTTTGCGAGACGCTGGCAAACTTATACTAAAGTAGTAAGTAGCGGGAGAGCGTAAATTGTGAAAAACATTGACGTGTGTGGGTGTTTCATTGATAAGTAGGTACGAGTAAATCGTTTTCATTCAAAAGTTCATTCATAACAAGGTAAGGGTGTTTTACATAAACAGTCGTGTCTTTTTAGAATCATTTTGTATGAAAAAATTTAACAAAAAAAATTTATAATTGAAATATAATTCATATGCAATTTGATTCTTTACCATGATCTGTTTAATACCCTAGAGTTATGGGATATCAAAAGGAACACGTTGTATATAGTTTGATGAAAATGTCGTTTCAAATTAGGGGTCCCAACATTTTCCTTCTTCTATTTTCAATGGTTTTCTATGAATTGTCTCTTCTCCTTGACCATGACTCATCGTTCGATTTTTTTCTCTTTCCAACTGATTTGCTCCATCCTGCTCCAGCACCAATTTTTAAAACTGTAGTGTATTGAACAACAGAAGTAAAAACTTTTAACTCACCGCACAAGATTTAGACCGCCACTCCCTCACAGCGCTGACGCAAGGGCCGGCCCTCGCACCAGCACACCGGGCAGCGATCTCCAGAGGACCAGCTGTCCTCACTCGCCTCCACACCTCTGGCCTCGTGCTGAGTCGCGCGATGAGTCTTGCCCATCGCCGGCACACGCGAGACACGCGACAGAGATCTGATACCTGGAAGAATATGTAGGTTATAGCAACAATCACAAACATTAATCCTTTCGTCATATTGGCCCTACCTTAACAGTTGCTTCTTAAAATATTGAGGTCCGCAAAAATCAAATTTTTGTCCTAAAGAAGAGACGAACACCATTTCAATCATCTCAGGGTCTCCAAAGGAAGGACTTTGCCTTATCGCCACGCACTACAGGTGGGTGGCGATAAGGCGATCACAGTATGGCCAATCCTAGTCAAAATAAGCTGCAGCCAATCTTCTTCTGGTAGTACTCCTTAAGATGCTTCTTACGATACCCATAGGGAGATATTGCTGGTGCCCTTCTTTTAATAAGCCGACATCACACGACACGTATTAATATTTTTGTAAAACACAAAATATAAGCTAAAATTATGTATTACTTTTTAACTTTATAATTTTGCCTCGTCTCAAGTTTAATGAACTTATAGTAAAAGTTAGATGAGATGGGTGTTATGAATTAAATCATCTACATATTTTTTTTATTTTAAATAAAATATTATATTTGCAACATTACAATTTATGTAAGTCGTAAACTAAAAATTTTTTTACATAAAATGGCTGGACATTTTATGGCTGGAAGTTGGCATGAGGACTCGTCAATGTAGAATCAAACCCACTAGGTAATAATTTAGCCAGGTTAGTCACGAAATATATTGGGATTGGAAGTTCCAAATGGCATTCGTTAGGGTTTTATTTGTTAATTTTGCAACCATATCTAGCCGTTATTTTTTTAGAATACAGTATAAATGAAATCAATCACCGATATGTGCATACGCTCATAACTACCAATCTAGACGACCATTTGGATCAGCGGTAGTTAACGCTGCTTCTGAGCCATGGGTCGCGGGTTCGATCCCCGCACAGTACAAATATTTGTGTGCATGAACATGTCTGTTTGTACTGGTCTGGGTGTTTTCTATGTATTATAAGTATGTATTTACAAAAAAAAATAGTATATAAGTAAGTTTATCGGTTGTCTAGTACCCCATACGACAGGGTACTTAATAGTACCTTAATTTGGGACTAGATGGCTCTGTGTGGCCTAGTGTGGCATGTCTTAAATATTTAAAAAAAAAATTAAAAAAAAAAATCGACTCCATAGTGGGTAATCCTTTTTTTGTTATGTTTCTAATCGTCAGGAGCAGGTTTGTATGATAGAAAATAGTAGCTTGATAAAAGTATGCTAAATAAAAACTGTTTTAGAAATATTCACATGAGAAGCATGATTTGGAGCCTGGTGTCATGTAGTTTCAGGTATTTTTTCAGAAACCTACTTCAGGCACCAGTCTCACTCAGTTTTATGTTTTTTAAGTAAAATATTTTTCCACAGTTCAAGAATTAAGTTGCCTATAATTTTTAATGAGAAAATATCGATTGTTATACTGTTTGTTGGAAGAAGTCGGGTGGTGGGATCTACCTCCTAGTGGTCCTCCACCCTGGGCAACGGCATCTTTGGTTTTCTACCCAATGATGACGGATAACAGATTCCTCTGCGGTGGTAGGCTTCGCAAGAGGCCGCCTGGATGCTACCACCCTCCTACCGGAGTCCAGCGCCAAACAGATTTTCTGTTCCGCTGGTGTGTGGGAGAATCAGTACCTCTGGGTAAGCTCGCTCCATCCTAGGCTTCTTCTTAACAGTTCAGTTTGTAGTCAAGAGCAAGCCCATCTATACTAATATTATAAAGCTGAAGAGTTTGTTTGTTTGTTTGAACGCGCTAATCTCAGGAAGTACTGGTCCGAATTGAAAAATTATTTTTGTATTTGATAGTCCATTTATCGAGGAAGGCTTTAGGCTATATAACATCACGCTGAGACCAATAGGAGATAAGCAGCAATAAAAAATGTTGCAAAATAATCGCGATCATAATAACAGAAAAAGACGCGGACGAAGTCGCGGGCATCAGCTAGTTATTTATATTAAAAAGACCTAAATACTTAATAAAGTTAATATTTTTTAATTAATACCTAACTTTCGTCTGTATTGTAAAAACATGCTGTGGCACCTTTATTTTACATTTTTGTAAGAGTTTTTCCAATGTAAATTTCCTCTGCTGTCCAATTAAATAAATAAAAAAACCGTTCAGCCGTTTAGGTATGAATGAGAAACAAACATCTAAGCTATTGTATTTATAATATTAGTTATATAATATTAATAAGATAGCAAGCTTTCCTGAGGACTTTCTTTTTTTACTGAAAAAGAAAACATTTCAATGTCATGAATAAAACTTCCTTCATTGTCCCTAGCGTTCTTCCACCTTGTAGAAGTTGTAAAAGCCTACCTTCGTTTCTTTGTACATTCTAGCTTAACAGTACCTACATTCGACCTTTAGTTTAGTACTTAATCTGAATTCATATTAAACAGGGCGATGTAATTATCCTTCAGTAAGGTGTGTAATGAGACACTTAAAACAGCCATTAAATTATATGGAACTGCATTGTGAAGTGTATTGGTAATTTAGATCGGAACGAGCTTACAAGGATAGTTAAACGAGAAAATAATGCAAAAGTAAATCAGATATAAAACTCTATGACGGGATTTAACGAAACTTGTACTTAACCCTTAAACCGCCCGATTTTATAGCGCCAGGTAAAGTAAGTCTTAAAATAAATAACTACAACAAAGTTGGTCAATGGTAGATTACTGGATCAGATACAGCTAGATAGCTGGATCTTGTTAAATGTACACAATGCCCAACAACTGTTTGCTCCAGGAATGCTGCAGATCTCAATAAGTGGAGGGCCGTCGCTAAAGCAGCGGCCTTTTGCAAGAAGTCGAATCCATAATCACGCCCACTCTGTCAAGAGTGAATGACTAATGAAAAAGAAAAAGAATATATAATATAAAATCTGATTAAACAAGTAGTGGTATTTAGTTGTAAATACACAACCTTGGTAAAATGACACGACTATATTTGTTGGAGTGATCCGACCTTGACGACTGAAGTTTGCAGTCTGCCTGCTACCTTGTTTCGTGGAATCGAGTCGTAACATTGCATCTGTAGGATTAATACTATTCAACATTAAATTTTAAGATCTAGTGGCATTAGATTATGTGTAAAGTTGCAAAAAGTAAGTTACTAATCCTAGAAATCTGACATTTCTCAGTACAAAGTACAAAGTACAAGCCCTCGGGGCTTGTTCTGCAGATCGAAATTTCCAGAACGGAAACGTTGGAACCAAAAACGCACGGTGTTTTGATGTGTACGAGAAAGCAGTCAAACTGCGGATCTATGTGATTGTACCCCTAGGTGAATATAAGCGTTTGCGTAAAGAGCGCTTTTCTTTCATGATGCGTATTGCCAAGGAGAGAAACGCTCTTCCTGCGTCTGTTTTCCCCAAATACACAACCCTTTTGTGCAGCCCAAAGCTGCTTTTGTGTAAGCTCGCTCCATCTTAGGCTTCCTCTCAACTCTTGGGTTCAGTGTGAAGTCAAGAGCAAGCCCAACAATAATAATTAAAAAAAATATATAGGTCCAACGAGCTTCAAAAGATCTACTAACCTCAAGATAGGAGAGTATCTTCAGCCACAAAGCATCGCTCAAAGTGTTGTCCCTTCTTCTTCTAGGGGGTCCACAGTCGGCTAGCGTATGGTAGCCTTGGTCGAGGCTCAGCTCGCTCAGGTCAGCGGCGAGCGAGATAGCAGGCTCCGGGGGAGGGGGAGGCCGCCGTCTCGCTCCCCCACATACCCCGGGGCCTGAGCAGCTCCCACTAGACATGGTGCCGTGGCCCTGTAAATAAAAATGATTTATTAAACATTGAAGGAAGCGACTCTTTACAATTAGTACTTTGCAAGTAAGATCAGTGTCAGGAGATTTACAGTATTTTTGTTATTAAAGGAAACTTGCTGACCGATCCTCATTTGCACAGATTTACCAATAAAGATAACGCTAACAAATGATTTGTCTACGACCATGTTTACCCTTTACAAACTTTTCATTAGATATTTCTAAAACAGTTCTTTCTCTCCACAACTACTTCTCCCGACCATTACAAACATAACAAAAAAGTAATTATCTATTTTTGCAGTCGATCGGAAGTTACGCGCGCATACAGTTCGGTGCAGTTATAAAAAAACCATATTTCTAAGTAATAATTGTAATACACTACATGCTTATGTAAACTGCTAAGTTTTAGCAGCAGCAGCAGCGGGATGTAAAAACCGTTTAGCATTTTTGTCAATTGTTTACGGAAACAAAAGATTGAATTAAACTTAAATTAACATTTTGTTTTTGTAGTCTATAGAGTCAGTGTTTTTCTGCCAGTAGGTAGTCATTTAATTGCCTCTCGCAACATCCTTAGGACAAAGGTGCATTTTTATTTTAATCCCTCGATCGTGAGTTATTCCAGACAAAATTGAAATCAATTGTTATCGTGTCACCCGAGTGCCGTGCCTCTTGGGGGTTGAGGGATTAAAGTTAAAAAAATGTTTGGAATAAAAAAGTTAGATTCACATTTAGTTTTTTTTATTAACATAACTGATGTCAGCACCAAACGTAAGATCAAAGTTAAAGATTTAATAAGTGCTAATTTGCATCACTAACTGGACCAATTATTTGTTTAGCGAAGCATCGATCGAAACCGCGTTACAAAACTAGTGAAAGCGCGTCGGGGTTCTGATGCATATTAATAACTTAATCATTAAAGCTTGTAATGTAGGATTTGATTTATATGTAACCTGAATTGCAATTAGCTCGAATGTTGAAGAAAGGTCACGAGGTGCGACAAAATGTAAGTGGGTTAGGGTTAGACTAAGTAATATACGCTTGTGCAAGAAATATGCATACTAAGTTTGTTTGGGCTATCAATTGTTTATTATATTTGAGGAAATTAAATACCTAGTCTTTATAAGACAAACAAATTAACTGTTAGAAAGTCTATAGGACCAAGAGGACGTAGATAGTTTTCTGGGCTCCAAATCAAAACAGGTTGGAAATTTTAATAAGTTTTTTGTAATGTTCGTTTAAGTTTAATAATATACAATTTTTTGTTTAGATTTACTGCTTTCTATCTGTTTTTTTTTTAAGCTTACGTTAGGTATTACGCGAAACATAATTTAGGCAGGTATTACGCGAAACGTCGGCTTTACCTAAAATAAATGCGAACTAAAATTTGTAAACATCTTTGATGAAAGATGTTTACAAATTTTAGGGTGATTTTTTTAACATGTTTTATAAGTTGCAGTATTTTTTTTAAATTCACGGGGAAGCAATCAAATTTGTAGAACGTATTAGCGCATAATACTAAAAAAAGAAATAATTTCTCGTTTTTCGTCGGTTAAAAACGAATAAACTGCATGGCACTCACACACACATACTTGATATATTTTAAGGTAAACCTCGTATGGAATATACATGCATATAAATTAATTTATCAACAGTATTTAGCCTCATCCATATTTAAATAGCGGCGTATGTTTTGTTCAAAATTAGACTCTTCAATTATCCCGAACGAGCTCAATTTCATGTGAATATAAATTATTAAATTGCTCTATTAATTCCATGTTATTGATAAGTGCGGGCAGATGGGCAACATTCCTCATCGATTAAACTCTTCGGTTCAGGTCCCGTTGACATCATGTCAGCATCTTTCGTTTAATAATAGTGTTTTGTTTTCGTTCTGTTTTTGAACGAACAAAAAAGTTTGCATTTATAGAAATTATAGATCGTGAGTGAATTATTACAATTATTACAAGCTGTCAGTTGTGAACGGGTCCAGAAATAGTTCACATAAAGATAATGTATATTGTGTAGTAATCTGTATAAGACTTTGTTCAGTAACTATATTTTTCTATCTGACAACATTGCGCCCCCTCCTAGCAAATATAAATAATGTAAAATCATCATCCTAACCTTCAAAATCTTACTGGTTGAACACGACACCCTTGTAACGAGAACTATTTAAAATTATACGCAAGATTTCACAAGATACAAGACTTTTAATAGTTACTCTCGCCACTAGTTCGCGCCAACAGACCCAATTAATTCTTTACACACTTTCAGGTGAATATTTCAGTTTTTATTTTTTTCAAATAATTACTAAACGTAATATAAAGTTTGTTCTACTCGTAATACAAACCTGTATGACGGAGTTTAGATACTTCTTGGTATCAACACAAAATTGAGTCTCACTGATAAAACATTACCGTATAGTATCGTAAATTGCATTTGGATTTTATTTGTTTTGATGGACATATCTTATATTTTGAAATAAAAGTTTTGTTTTCGGAGTTAAGCATAAGAATTTTACGGTTAATTTTATATTTTCCCCGAATTTTTTATAAATAAATCTAATAAATCTTTATTTTCCTTAATAAACATTATTTTTACATAGCTAGATGCATCAGTCTTCTTTTAAGCATGTATATTATGCCTGTATCAAGAGACTACACTCTTTCACCCTACCTTACCTTCTACTTCACAGCTTTTTGACACGGGTATACAAAAGGTGTTATGTCGTATTTTTCACCTTCTAATTTTGATCTAGTGCACTTTTTGTATGAAGCCGTCATCATTATCAAAAAGCCGTCGTCAAAAAAATTTACTTCTCCATTCTATACTTGTATGATGCTATCTGTCTGATATTAGGTCTATACAAAAATTAGGTGTGTTCAAAAACCAGAACGTGACTAGTGCAAAGCCGCGGTCACCATTTTTTTTTATATTAGCGATCATGACTTAAATCCCAACTTTACAAAGACTATTGAAGTAAAGTAGAGTAAAGTAACAACCTATAATCATCCCACTGCAGGGAAAAGGCCTCCATCATTGAATTCAAGTTACCACAGCAGCTACGCTTGCCAAATGCGGGTTGGTGATCACAAACCCGAGCAACGTTCGAAAATTCGAAACTTTTTGTTGCCCAACCCGGTGATCGAAACTGGGACCCCGAGATCTTGGCCCTGTATTTAAACCACTAGACCAACGGGGCGTTTTTAGACTAGACTAGACTATTGAAGGTTGTGCCTTAAATAGTTAAACTTGTTGACCTTATCCTGCAATTAAAATAGCTTATCACAATGGTTGCATAAATCAAACCAGTTTGTCATTTGTACTTCAGTCATGTAGATACCAAGCCACAAAGACTATGTAAAGCTTGGGCTTGATACAAGCGAGGCATTCAAGCGTTTTGACTGATAGCATCTTTGAAATCTTTGCTTGTAACTTGTTTTTAAAGGAGCAGAAACTGCCACTAGTAAGATATTTACTTTGATTAAAAATAATGTTCTTCACGTGTATTGAAAAATTAAATTAATCAGTTTATTGAGCTACTAACTAAACTGTGCATGAATTCATTTTGTTATATGTTGCAATCATCATTTATAGATACCTGGCAGCTACAATCAGTTTCAATACTATAACACATTAAACAAAGGTTTATCTACGGGTTTAATAAAAGTTTTTATCGAAGGTCTTTTGATTCATGTGCAACTTTAACTTAGTAGCAAACATAGCCCGGTGATATTTGCGGGATCATACAAGTTTTAGGGACTAGACCTCTTTGCTACACTAGTGTAAAAATAATTTACGATTGTCGATTTCATAATACATCGTTATAATCAGTGTATGTTGTCCATCGAAGTTTTTCATGACATTCGTGTAGCATGCGACAAAGACTTTCTTAAATCAGTTAGTACCACTACTTTCAAGCCACAGCCTTACCTAGGCATCTGATGAAATCATATGGGTTCCTTATAAAGTTCGATTTTGGTCGCGATATAAATCGCTCTGTCTATCCACAGACATTTAAACGTCGCTTAGAAGCAACCCACTATAAATAACTACCCTACGGCTGCCATGGCCATTGCGAGATATATCAGAATTCTCATCAGCGTTATTATTAATATATAAAATTTTAATCACCATCCGAGACGAAAAACAAATAACTTATTTTTTCTTTTGGTATATCCCAGTACAAAAATGTCAAGATAAAGCACCTAGAAAATGTTCGCCAAATATCCAAAATTTAGGATACGACCTTCTCGCAACAACTTTCACGCGATGCGCATCTCAATCATCCATTACGATACTATTCATAAGTTGTTGATTTTCTCTTCATACCTTCACGGGGTAAGGACCGTAAAAAGCAATAGGCTAAAACTTAGGGTGAAAACTTGACCTAAATTTTTTATTTCATATATAGGCTCCAAACACTATACTAAACGCCTACAACATTTTTTGACGGCGGTGATGAAAAAGTCATTCTGTATCTAAGTATCTCTACTACTAATATTATACAGCTGAAGAGTTTGTTTCTTTGTTTGTTTGTTTGAAACCGCTAATCTCAGGAAGTACTGGTTCGAATTGGAAAATATTTCTGTATTGGATAGACCATTTATCGAGGAAGGCTTTAGGCATTATAACATCACGTTGCGACCAATAGGAGCGAAGTATCAGTGAAAAATGTTGCAAAAATAGTCACGATCGTAAACACTGAAATTGACGCGGACGAAGTCGCGGGCAACAGCTAGTAACTAATATATAAGTATGGTTGAGAGATAAATAGATATATGTAGATTGAAATAACTGTGTTGTGTGGTGCCGGCACATTTAACGAATAGCACAACACTTCAACTTTTCTTTATATGGTGTCGTTATATGCGACTAAAGGAATAGGTACTTACAAAAGAAAACAGCGTTTTCTCTCCACAATTCCTTCAATTGTCAACCCGTTTAATTAAGAAGCGCAGCGATTATGACAAAATTAATCAGAAGAAACATAATTTTATTTCTAGCTTTAGACCAGGGAAACAATGTCTGTTTACGCAAGCAATGATTACTCTGGCAATATCCAAGATTTACGAGCCGATGATCTCAGTTTACATTAGTTCAGACAACACCAAATAGACCTCATGTTTTCCCAAATGACTTTCCTGATTCGAATGTTATGCCGTTTGAATGTGTGGGGCGAGGAAATATTTAGGATGTTTGATAAAGAAGCTGTCTCACCAACATTATAAACTGACTTTCAAATTAAGCTTCAACGCAAAACTTTATAATTTATTTCTAAACTTTTAGCCGTTGTTTTAGAGTGACTAGATAGCAAGGTAGATAAAGAGAATAGATAAATAAAATATCTTTTATATTTAATTATTAAAATCGTTGCAGCCAGTCTGAAGTGATGACCGTACATAATTTGGTAATAGATTTTTATTTATATAGATAGAAGAACAAGAATAAATACTCGTTACATTGACAACTTCATCTTTCGTACATTTATCTAAAAATCTGATAGACACGCTTCATTTCTGCGAATTATTATTACGATTTTCTAAATGTATTTTCACGACTTAAACAATATTTGTAGTCCACACATATAAGAGCTTGCTATGCCAGCCAAGTGTTAACTGTGTAAACTTACGATGAAGAAAATATAGGGTTTTTCCATAAAAGTTCCGCAAACACAAGAAGGTACTTATGGGAGTTTTCTGTTTTCCCGAAGGTAACAAATAATGGGGAAAGGAAAGAAAACCTCTTCAATATCACCATGACAAGTTAGTTTTTGATACTTAGGTCTGTTTACGTTTTTCGTATCTGTATTATTATGGGCTGCCATATGGAACCTATTGCAAATATGTTATTGACCCATTTGACATTGAATTGTGGATGTTAGATCTTAAGCTTATTAAAGTTTACAAACTAATTAGCCGACCGCCTTGATTGTTGATGGGTCATTAAGTACTCAAAAGGTTGAGGTGAAGACTTGTTCTAAGTTATACGGACCTTTAAACTATTTTGGTAATTAGGGTGCTTAGTAATTTAATTAATTATGAAAGCTGTAATAATAAGCTATGAAATTTTGTTCGTTTTTTTTTACTTTACAGTATCTAAACTTGTAAAGTTATGTCTTAGGCGGGAATCGAACACGCAACTCCATAACGCGCGCGGCTCTCTACCAATTCAGCTACCAAGACACTACGTTACAGCGCGTATTTTTAAGCATATCCTTATCGTTGTAAGCCAGCGAAGTTTCATCAGATGTTAGGAGTTTTGTACTTTTCACACCCGAAAGGAACATCTTTACAGATGGTTGACAACTAGTTAAAATGAAACAGCTATTAAAATACAATTTTTTTCGGTTAGCCTATTATCAAAACATGTAATATGTTTCTAGAATTAGTTCAACCGATACGTGGTTGCGTAACAAAAATCAACCTTTTATCACGTTCAAATTGATAAGCATTGAAGAATGCATTTAATAATGGAAATAAAGTAATAATCATCCCACTGCAGGGAAAAGGCCTCCATCATTGAATTCAAGTTACCACAGCAATGATGGGTGCTGGCATAATCACCACGCTTGCCAAATGCGAGTTGGTGATCACAAACCCGAGCAACGTTCGAAAATTCGAAACTTTTTTGTTTCCCGAGCCATGGATCGAATCTGGGACCCCGAGATCTTGGCCCGGTATTTAAACCATTAGACCAACGGGGCGATAATAATAATAGTAGTAACGGCCTATATTCAACCTACTTCAGGGCAAAGGCCTTCATCATTGAATTTGAATTCATGTATTTTTTAAATTTATCCTATCTGTGATTCAGTTACCATAGCAATGATGGGTACAGGTATAATCACCACGCTAGAGTTAGTCGCCATTAGTCGCCTCTTTCGACACCCACAAGAAGAGAATGGTACTATTATTTTAAGAGGAAATACAACGGCCGTTTTTCCATACAAACGTAGTCCCCTGTTTCCTCCCTGGATAATGCCAGTAGAGCAATAATTTTTATTATAAATATCTATGGCCACTATGAGCATGTTTCTATGTTTTCTGTTTTTTCATAAGTTAATTAACAAAAAAGATATGAGCCCTCAAATTTCGAAAAAATTCGCCAGATTTTCCGCTGTGTTCAAACATACAGAAAACAAATTTAGCTAAATTTTAGAAAAAAAAGGAAAACATACGAACACGGCCAAAGCCTTTCTTTAATTTTTAATGAAAAAAGTATTTAAATCGGTCTTGTTTTGAAAAAGTAATCGGGGGACTACGAAACGTTGATTTGGTGTGCTTTTAGTGGGTATTTTCGGTCCAAGAAGCAGTTGTCTCTATCACACTCTGCGGTGAAGGCGTTTGGCACTGCGCGACAGCAATAGGTTTTACAAATACCTATTTTTCAATTTTCTCGCCCGTAGTGTTTCCTCTTAACAGGCGGTACCACACGGCTCAATTGCTTGAACCACTTGTTGCATATCCAAATTGATGATCAGTTAAGTAGCGCTTACAAAACACACGTTCATAAGTCGAAAAAGAAAAGAGTAAAGCTAAGACGTCATAATATGTCGTCTTAAACGGGACATTGTCCACTTAAACGAAACGCGTCGGACTTATCTTGGACTTGTCGGTAATGTGCTGGAGCCGGTTTGGTAGGGCTGCCCCAATACATATGTCGTAGAGAAATTAGGATATCAGGGATTTCATGAAATCCCTAGGGATGTGACGAAATCCCGGTAGATGTCGAATATTCTTGTTTATTACGTCTTCTTACTAAAAGTATCTAGTGATATGACAAAATACCAATTTATCGTCAGTGATATGTCGTTCCACTAAACTAAATCTAGTGAAATGTCGGAAAAGCGGATACTGCCGAATAAAAACCAAGCCATGCATTTCTCTCGACTAAAACGACTCAAATCACACGAGCCGCGTCAGCTCGAGCGACGCATTTCTTTCGCTCCCACTAGTGCCCCTGTGGGTACTAGAGCAAGCGAGAGAAATGCATAGCTATTTAGTGGAACGACATATTATCACTGACGATAATTTGGTATTTTGTCATATCACTAGATACTTTTAGTTAGAAGACGTAATAAACAAGAATATTCGACTTTTACCGGGATTTCAACATATCCCTAGAGATTTTATGAAATCCCTGATATCCTCATTTCCCTGTGACATATACAACAATTAAAATATAATAATTCCATTGTTACCAACCTATACATCATGCATTTTGAACCTCCTGACAAACGAAGCCCACGTTATGTAAACCACTACTATGTAAAACATATTGCCAGGGCTTTTTTTAATTTTTTATCAAAAAAAATATAATTATATAAATATTACTTTATCTATTCATTCTTAAACACGCTGTGACGCACACGGACGTATCTGTGTAAGGTTCATTCATCCAGGTCCCGGCCGAATCAAAATAAATAAAATAAATAAAAGTCCGTGCGCGTCATAGGTTTTTTTTTATTTTTAACTTATCCGATAAAAAAACTTTACCTCGACATCAGCAAACTGTGCCCGTGTCAGCCCTACAATAACAGTAATTTCTACGCAAAAGAGATTTCCATACACTTCTCAGTGCAAAGTGACTCGTCCGTTGTTCCATACCAACCCATTACTGTCAGAGAGCGAATATCTTGATCGCTGAGCACTTAGGTTATAACCGCACTACAGGCATTGCAGAATATAAAAATACTAAAATATATAACTAAATGTCCACTCATTTCAAAGGGTGCACATTTTGTAAACCTATATCAGTACCAAAATGACAAAAACAAAGACGGGCATGGTATTGCAAAGTAATGTTTCCGTTTTTTTTTTAATCCTTTTTGAAAATCATACAAGAATTAAAATTTAAGTAAAGGAACAATGAACGAAATTGATAAATATTTGTTACTCAATCCTAACGGATTAACAGATCTGATTGCATTGTAATTGTACGCTCAGATATACATAGGTACCTATATAATAGGCAGAAATAGCCCATAAGGCTTACCTTATACCGTGGCATAGTTTACCCACGCGTGCGAAGTCGCGCCAACAGCTAGTATCAAGTATGATTCTTAAGTATTTTATTGGAACCTAAACTGTGTTGGTGGTGTGGTGTTCGCCTTATCGACCGTCTTGTGGGCAAACCTGTGTTTTCATTAGCGTCATATGAGTTCGAATTGCATTCCATTGCAATGGCGGATCGAACTCCGACTGAATGCAATCAAACTGTTTGAAATAAGCTCAATAGTGTCAAATGGGTAATTTCCCTTTATTACTGAGAGACTTCTTGTTCCAACATGTAAACATTCGATTTCTTGAATTCTCGAATAGGTACCTAGTATACGAGTACATTGATATGAAAGATGAATTATTCATACTCTCAGTTCTCGAACACAAAATACATTGTGAAATGAAGAAAAATTTACGGTATTAAAGTAAAATAACGGCCTCCACCATTGAATTCAAGTTACCACAGCAATGAGGCATAATCACCCGCCACGCTTGCCAAATGCGGGTTGGTGATCACAAACCTGAAATATGTTCGAAAATTCAAAACTTCTGTTTCCCGACCTGGTGATCGAACCCGGGACCCCTAAGATCTTGGTCCGGTACTTAAACCAATTTGAGTCTGTGCCAAACAAGAAATCACCGGCAACAAGCGGTGTTTTGGGGTGTAGGGATCTACCTCCTACTGGTCCACCCTGGGCAACCTCATCTTTGGTTTTCTAACCAATGATGACGGCTAACAGATCCCTCCGCGGTGGTAGGCTTCGTGAGAGGCTGCCTGGATGCTACCACCCTCCTGCCGGAGTCCAGCGCCAAATAGTTTTTCTGTGTTCCGCTGGTGTAAGGGAAAACCAGTGCCACATTCTGGGTAAGCTCGCTTTATCTTAGGCTTCTTCTTAACCGTAGAGTTAAGTACATATGTAGTGAAGAGCTAGCCCATTGAATATAAAAAAAACAATCATGCAGCAACTACCACGTACGTCTTATCGAGGACTGTACTCCGTAGGCAGTCTCTTCAAACACTACTCTGTAGTCCTAAGTAGTTCCAACTAGCTATGTGACCTTCGACCTAAAGTCTTGTAGCGATTTGTCGCCACATAATATTAGCTGACATAATACAACTGTGACTGTGACTAAAAGCCGCCGGCGCCAACATTCACTGGATAGCCTTGGCGCAACGGCAAAGCAAAATTATATTAGCTAACACATATACTGATATTATAAGTGCAATTAAGTTGCTAAAATATCAAATAAAACACATATAATATTTACATTAGTGTATTTAGAACTAAATACTACTAACTTCTAGGCCTAAGGAATAGTTTAGTAGCAGTTTATTTAACAAAGATTGTCTTCACTGTTCAATGGAGAACTAAATAAAATTGCACCACCTCATACCATTAAAAAAAACCGATGCAAAACAAAAAGTAAGCCACCAATTTTTTATCGGTACGTTGGTGGCTTTATTCATTACTAGCTGTTGTCCGCGACTTCGTCCGCGTCAATTTCCGTTATGATGAACGCGATTATTTATGCAACATTTTCACTGATGCTTCGCTCCTATTGGTCGCAGCGTGATGTTATATAGCTTAAAGCCTTCCTCGATAAATGGACTATTCAACACAAAAATATTTTTTCAATTCGAACAAGTACTTCCAGAGATTAGCGCGTTTATACAAACAAACGAACATACAAACAAACTCTTCAGCTTTATAATAATAGGGGTTAAAGTATGAAATTGCCGATTATTTTCCCACTTTTTATTTTGTTTATAGCTCTTAAGTATAGTCATATTATTGCGTAATTCTTTTTGTATTGTATCAAATACTCAACAAAGTAACTTATAACTAAAAAAAAAATGCAATACTAGTGCCTATTAATTCAAAGGAAGTCGTTGAAAAGACCCCTTACAATGTGTCAGCTGACCTTCTTGCTTCAATTAAGTATATTTGTATTATATACTTTGATTTTCAGAAATTTAAATACTATAATGCGTAGCTTTATAACCATCTAACTTTCACCTTTAATTGCATCGAAAACGGTTCAGGCGTTTTTAAAAAAAACTAAAAAATTGTTAGTATGGAAAAATGACTTTTCTCGATTTCGTCCATACGAAACGGCAATTGGAGCAATGCCGCGATCTAATGCTATTGGGATAATAAGCAAACCCATTTACCTTAAAAATTTATATATTATTTTGTCTCTCCTAACTTGCAGTATGACACAACTACCACAAACAAACAGATATTTCAATTGTTTAAATAATAATTAATGAGCATTACTGTCATATTCATCAAATGTATTAGAAATAAGGTAAATCTGTAGACAATCGCGGCGCCAACATTCACTCGGCCCACGCTGCCCTTGGCCGGCCCTATCTAAGCAGCTGTATACAGGGTGACTTTCAAATGCTGCATTTATTTTTATTTGATAACGACACTTGTTTTTTTTTTCAATCTGTTTCGTGTAGCGGTGAGCGAATTTTGCCCACTACACAGGAGATCGATTCCCAGTCGAATAAAGATTAACATTTTTTCTTAATAAGTTTGCAACTGGAAGGTTGGAGGATTATAGAAAACCTACTGAAGGCTTAGGCTGAGGAGCTTAAGCCTCCCGTATTGGGAGAGGTCCCAAAGGCTAAAACCCGTACGCCAAGCATAGCTGTAGCGAAATTCTCCTTTCAGAGAGGCCTTGTCCCTCATTGGCCTAATATTGCAGGCTTTTAGAAACCACGATCCGAATGTCAGCGCATTTAAAGACACTGAGCAGCTTGTAAGGCAAAACCGAAGAAAAATATTTATTAATATTTGTTTATTTGCATTTTCTCAAAATTTGCGTTAAAACAAAACAAAAGCAATGAAGTATCTTTCCCAACAAAAATTACATTTTTATAACACAACCTGTGCATCAGCCCAAACATTATAAGTGGAACGTCACATTAATTTGAAACCAAACGCAGTAGGCTACCGCTGCGCCCGCGCTCAATGGGAAAGGTTATGGAAGATTAATATAAAGTACAAAATTCGACATTCATGTCACACTGCATGAAATATACTGGCCTCAGTATGAATGCCCTCTGGATACTGTGTATCTGAAGTATTTAAATTAAAATCTCATTTTGCCATTGCATTCACTGTTTTTATAGAAGACAGACGCATTATTTGTATTTTGTTTGTCATTATTAGTACAAATGAAACAATCTGCAAATATAATAGAGTTACAAAATGTAAAGTTACTATTATTTAAACGCTGCTTTTAATCGTTAAGCACTTGCCTATGAAATCGCATGCTTTGGGTTCTACAGTTGGTTGCTATTAGGCAGTTATGTGGCTTTTCTTTGACCATGTTTAATTTATTGCCTTTAACTCCATAATAATGCTTAAGCTTCTGAATTATTTATTAATTTACGTAACTCGTGTGTTTTAATTTAACATTTTGGGTCAGATAATTGCTGTAAAGTTTTCGAATCGTCAGTATAGATTAAAGTTCAGCTCTGACTAAAGTCAGGTAAAACCATGCATAAATAACTTTTTCATTTCATTGGGCAGTGTTCGGGTAAATTTGTAAAACCAATCGATGGTATCTTTTACTAAATGAAATAATATTTGGCGAGAAGCCATAATACCAGACGTAAAAATCGTCGACGAAAATCGTAGATTTGTTGATCAATGAGTGTCATCTTCTAGTATTTTGTGACATCAATCGTCCAGCGTGAGCTGGTGTATCTAAGTTTGACCCGCACTTACTCCGTTTTTTTTAATTGTATTGTTTTTAGGTACTAATTCATATTTTAGTATAGTAAGTCTCTGCATTTGAAATGTTAAGACTGACTACATATCTTCTTAATTTAAAAACAACGCCAACAACGCTTCATAGAGTCTGACACCTTAACAACAATTACAAATAATTTACGATTGAAGATCTCTAGAAGAAATATTGCTTCAATAAAATTAAAAGCTGAATAGCCAATAATATGAAGACCGATCCTACTACTAATTGGACTCGTATTAATGCAGCTTGAACGTATCATAGCAATAGTAGTAAATTATTTACTGGTACAGTCGTGTGCCAAAAATTTATAACCTCGATTAGACTTTAGAGTTTTTGGAAAAATGATGAAAAGTCAGAAGAACACTTCTTTTATAATCATGGCGTTTGCAACAGTGCCAAAATATCAGATATTCATAAAAATATGATATACATGATAGAAACCCTGAATCAGTTCACTACAGTTTGTGTTTAGGAAGAGTACAATTAATTTAGTGGAGAATGAAGTCTCATGAACATCATATTAATTTTTGTTTTTATTACGCTTATAGCCGTGCCCTGTCCTCGTCATTTTAAATATTTGTAATTATTTTACAAAGAAAAGTAATAGCACAAGCTTATTACTAGTGCCTTTACTCTTTATCTCTTTTTCGCCAATTTAAAATCAAACTGCTATTAATGTAAAACATTGTGCTTTCAGCAAAATAGAGCTAGCGGTACCTAGAACTGTTTTAATAAGATTACTACTCTTAATAGCGTTACTAGCATTGTATAATTATTTGAACGTTAACGGGAATGAAATGCGATTATTATACAATAAACTGAGGTATAGCAAAACTTTCATAGTAGTTATGGAGCAGTTATGTTGCAATTAGGAAAATATGAATTAGACATTATTTTGTTGACAATTTCCGCTCGTCAACACCGGCCGAGGTAGCTCACTTCCTACACCAACACAGAGTGAGCAAGCATTAGTACATGCAAGAAAGCATTGACTAGTACTTGCCCTCCCTCAAAAATGCATGCAGTACAGATAATGCAACCGTACCCAACACCGTTAACTTCAAAACTGTTGATACGTTTCGCCACTTCACGTGGCATCCTCGGGAGATATTGTCGCCTTTGCTGCGCTCCCATATACATATAATAAAGGAATTAACTAAATTAAAAAATACAGGTTATGGGTTTCCGCAAAGTAACGCCTGCGTCTATTAAAGTCTTTTTAGATACTATTAATACCATATTGATAAAAGGCACAATATACATTGAATAGTCCCTATAATTTATTAGTATAAGAGATTTGACTGTAAGTTCTTCCGTGATAATGGCGCTTGCAACCGTGCCAAACATCGTAAACTCATAAAAAACTTACTTGGAAGAAATCTCGAAACAACCATCTCAAAGGGCACAAAGTTCTATGTGTCTCTAAGTTACGAAGTCAGTAGCATATGTTTATGAGACGCACTGTACACAATGGTTTATATCTACTGACGACAATCAATGCGTGATTTGGCAATAAACGCTGCGCTCGCGCACTCATAAGTTGAGCGCTAGACAACGATTAATGCTTAATGTTTAGTGTCCTGAAACCTTTGGACAGTTCTATTGGCACTAACTAGACCTAGTTAAAATAGATTTATGTGTATTCTCGTATGTTAGTGTGGCGCCGGCACATAAGAAGAATAACACCACCCTTTTTTCCCTATGGGTGTCATAAGAGGCGGCTAAAGGAGTACTCCACTGTTGGCCAAACTGGAATCGTCAATTCGTCTGCCAAGCGTGGCGTTAATCGCAAAATCCTCTGTTTTGGTGATGCCAGTGTCCAACAGTGGACTGGTGTAGGCTGATAAGCAAACATAAGTTACGGCCTATAATCATCCCACTGCAGGGCAAAGGCCTATATCATTGAATTCAAGTTACCATATCAATGATGGGTACAGGCATAATCACCACGATTGCCGAATGCGGGTTGGTAAACACAAACCCGAGCAATGTTCAAATATTCGAAAATTTTTGTTGCCCGACCCGGGGATCGAACCCGGGACCCCGAGATCATATTATATTATATTATTATTTTTTATAATTTTTTTTTATTAATTATAACGGTTTGCACCAATTATAATAATTAATCACATTATCTTACAAATACCAAAATACAATCAAATTTCCGGCCCAAATCATGGCCCGGTATTTAAACCACTAGACCAACGGAGCGTTTATAAACAGACATACAAAGTATGCAGTTAGCATAATAATCTATACTAATATTATAAAGCTGAAAAGTTTGTTTGTTTGTTTGTTTGTTTGTTTGTTTGTTTGAACGCGCTAATCTCAGGAAGTACAGGTCCGATTTGAAAAATTCTTTTTGTGTTGGATAGTCCATTTATCGAGGAAGGCTTTAGGCTATATAACATTACGCTGCGACCAATAAGAGCGAAGCATCAGTGAAAAATGTAGCAAAAATAATCGAATTCTTATTAACAGAAATTGACGCGGACGACGTCGCGGGAAACAGCTAGTATGCATAATATAAAAACTATGGTGAAGTCAGAAATTTAGTATCATCATTTAATTTTTTTGTATTTTTATACAAACAAGAATTTTGAGATTCCGATTTGGATTTTTTTTTTCAAAATTGGTGATATAAAATTTCTGACTTTTTTTTTTAATGTGGACAACATCACATACATTGTTCTGATCCCAATTTAAATAACTATTTAAAGCATTCGTGTTTTGTAACCAGAAACAACGAAGGTACCACAAATACCCAGACCCGAGAAAATGTTGAAAAACAATTTTTTTCTACATTGACCCGTCCGGGAATCGAAACCGGGACCTCGGAGCAGGTGACACCTTGAAAACCGGTGTGTACGCCACTCCGCCACGGAGGTCGTCATACCATAGTACTCGTATTTATAAGATGTTAACAGGTTAGTTTCGGCTTGATATATCATTTACCTAACACCCTGTATAATAACGATATAGTTAGTAGACGTGATGATGATGATTCCTAAATTTATTTCAAACCACACCCTATAACTGGCGTTTAAATCCCTTTTAACTCTATCGGAGTTTTAGTTGATCTATTGATCAGGAAAACTTCATACGTGGGCAGTCCCATTATTGCGAACATGGGTGGTACAACCCACCGTGCCGAATACCGCACGTTTTATGGCCCGACATATCAGCAGTAGGGATGTCGATGCTAAAATCGATTCGATAATTTCAGTTGGGATATTGTAACGGATATATTCAGATCGACTACCGGTATCGTATCGGTGCAGTAGATTTCGATTCCCGCTCAGCCTAATTCCGCTAATTTACAAATGGCTCAATTGAATCGTAATTGGATCTTGATCGTATATTTTGACATTACTACCATAATAAATATGTCAAAATATACGATTGAGATCCAATTACGATTCAATTGAGCCATTCGTAAATTAGCGAAATTGGGGGTTGATTACGGAAATGACATTTTCTAATTTTGCTGCTGAATGGATCCTTTCAGTCTAAGCAAATTAGAAAAGACGATCGTTCCTTTCAAAGCACAACATTACACCTTCATGGGTATAGTAATACTTCGGAAATCATGTTAAGCTGTTGGTTTCTGTTTGTCGCAAAATAGAAACCGTAAAAACCAAGTCATATCAGAGGTCTCAAATAGGCAGTTTTGAAAACACTGGTGATTATGGATAGTCATACAAGAAGAAGAATAATGTCACTGTTATTTTAAGGTTCCGGTAAATGAGAAATAATCAAGTATAAGACTGTTTGTGACTGAGTTGTGTATAGCTTAGTAACTGGTCGCTTGCGGTTTTTTTTAAAAACTAGGACTAAAATTAAATTTTTGGACAAAAACTTGAGCTAACTCTACAAATTGGTACCTAAACCGTGCCTATCTTTATGAACCAACTTATAATAGGTGACTCATGTGATTGATTTAATTTATTCTCACTTTAAGTAGGGCCCCCTATCTATTAGGCAGGAAGCGTCATTTATGGATCGATTAATCATAAAACCGATCTATTCAAGCTCTTCGGGATTATTTAGGGGTAACCGCCAATCGTATGGCCCTACGTATCGTTCGGCCCACTCCCTTTATTATCGGCTTAAGGTACAAATATAAAGTGGTGCTTGATACTAAAACAATAAGTTTATTATGGCGGTAAAATATTTCCGAGATACTGGAGTTAATGGTGATTTATAGCTTAAGGTAATAAATGATAAATAATTTATTGGGGACTCAGCAACTTAAATTTGCCAAGAAAATACTTGGTTCCCTGTAAATAAACTAAACACAGGCGTACTAATTACTTAATATATGGTGATTCTGCGCCAAATAATAAAATATTTAGAGTGGAACCACTAACTGTAAAGGACATGAAATAAAATAAAGTTGCCATAAGTAAAAATAACTTATTTTATTTAGGAAGAATAAACTTAGTTGTTTGAATTAAAAATAAAAGAACAATCTGTAATCGCCAACCTGACTTGACAGTATTTTATTTTATTTTGAATAACAAACAGTTATACATCTAATAGTAATAAAGTAATACTTAAATATTATGTCACCATAAAATTGAAAACTTCGTCAGTTCATAATTGAACGTCGATGGATTACAATTTAACCTAACCCACCGTTAGTTTATAATCTCACGCGTTGTTTTACAATTTTAAGGTGACATATACGAGTATCTATACTAATATTATAAAGCTGAAGAATTTGTTTGTTTGTGTGTTTGTTTGTTTGTTTGTTTGTTTGTTTGTTTGTTTGAACGCGCTAATCTTAGGAAGTACTGGTCCGAATAGAAAAAATATTTTTGTGTGGGATAGTCCATTTATCGAGGAAGGCTTTAGGCTATCACGCTGCGAACAATAGGAGCGAAGCATTAGTGAAAAATGTTGTAAAAATAATCACGATCTTAATAACAGAAATTGACGTGGACGAAGTCGCGGGCAACAGCTACAGTAGTACATTATACATATAGTTTGAATGAACGATAATATACGCTAGGGTGGCTGAATAGTAATAGGATATAGGAACAGGATAATCCATAGCGGCAGTAGAGTTACAATCAATTGTAACAACACAGGTAACTGACAATTTGCAGAATATATATTTTACAGCCAAACGGGCCAACACCATTCCAATGCCCGCCACCTCAAATGGCAGTTTCAACCAGCAAAATATTAGTAATCATATTTTTCGGTATTTATTAATATATTAATCCCTTAGAATAATAACACCTAGAAGCCGCGTCTGAACCAAAACGTAAGCGTAAACGCGTGCCATTTAATTATCCTTGTGTGCGTAAGCTAAATAAATCTACGCTCTTCTAAAGCACCAAATATGGCTTCAGTGTTACCATCATCGGGCGTTTACCCACAAAAAATGTGAAAACGTGTTGTTTTGTTATACGACGATTTGTCATGTGTTTAGTATGATCTTTAAATACATAAGAAAATATGATTACATTCATAAGTATATTACATATTTATTAATCTAATCACGAATGCCACCGTTCAATGTGTTTAAATTTAAAAATGCACATTAAAATTATTTTCATAGAATTAATAACACCAACATTTAGTCTAAACAGTATTAAATAGCTTTTATGGCAAATTCAATATTTTTCTCAATATTAAAAACCAACTAAACAAACTGTGTGCAATTTTTTTTTCCCAAAACTAGCAACACTGATGTTGATAGGCTTTGTGTTTCAAATTATTTGTTTTTAATTCGATTTACGTACAGAAAATGTATAAAATGTAAGTAATTACCTGTGAAATGAAACTTTATCACTTTTTTTTTGTTTCTCTGATATGCTAGAACACTTCTTCATAGTGCAAACAGCCATTTTAAATTATTTTTCGCGAGCTGTGTTTGACTTAGCGTGACGTTGAGCACTGACAGCTCGCGGAACGAAGTAAGCCAGATATGGCTTAGTTTTAGTTGCGCGTTTTTCGTGCTTACATTCGGTTTCTAGTTGTTATTATTCTAAGATGAATCCATAGATATTAAGAACTAGATACACAGTCCGATATAAATGACACCTGAGGCCTTACTCCGCAACACAATGTCCTTATCTTCGAATCCATCTGTCCCTATCACTCATACCGATGTCTTAAATTATCTGAAAGTGACAGATATATCCGTAAATACGAGCTCCGTGTTGCAGAGTAAGGCATTTGACACTGTCCTCGATTGAATAATTTTATGTCAGTGTCAACTTTATAACCCGACCAAATTATGTCGACATGCAATAGTATGGATATTTATGTTATGTTGCATCTATTCGATTGATGTAGGTTGTACTAAAATTGCACCCTTATTTACATAGATTTAATATACTACTGATAGATTGGCAATGAAAAGAGACAGAATACAATGCAGCTATACGATAGAACGAGATAGATCACAAGGCCGTTCACGTACACGCTAAGAACCCGTAGCGTTTTTCTGAGTTCTGACGTCTGTCACGCGCAACACAATATTCCCTTTAGTTTTACTAGTTTCATTTTTATTATTGTAAAAAAGTGTCGAGTTGATGTATTTTCATTAAGGTTACATGTTCAGTACCTGGAAGTAACTCATCTAAAAAAGGGAACCAACATAATTGTACATTTCACACGTCAACACACAATCGCGATTATCAGCAGCAAAATGCAATGTTTCAGAGCTTTGACTAAAATTGTGTATACTAATTGATAGGGCATTTCACCAGGACAAGGATTTAAATTCATATGAATTCAATTAAAAATAATATCAAATACGTGAATTTCAACAATTACTAACGTCACTTTTGTATTTTAGTGATTGACGTTGTCGATGATATCTTATCGACATTTCATTAGCTGACATATTTCACATTGTAAACCGCATACAGCCTAAATTGTTAAAATACGTTAGAAAAGGTTGAAATTGCCTAATAGAAAAGAATGTTCGCCCAATAAATATTCAAGCATTTGCAGTTTACATTTGGACCCTAAGTGTTTTTAACACAGAGGCGATCAGCCTGTAATATTACGCTCTGGATCAATGTCCATATTGTTCAAGCTCCCATCAATCCCCATTAGTTAAACATTAAATATATGTATATTTAGTGTACGTTTGTAATGTGTAATTGAAAAATAAATATCAGTTTTATTTCAACTTAGGCGATCGCGATCGCAAAATGAGGCAAAATTGTTAAATACTGGCAAGTAAAGCCTACGATATTTTTAACAATAAATTGATTTTGTTCGGGGATAAGTAATTATAAAATAAAAAACATATCTAGGTATTTACTTGCAGTTTTTTGGCGTTCTTTTAATAATACTATAAAATAAGTCACCTGCGTCAACGTAAACTGTGTCGATGGAATCGATATCGAAAGCAAGCAGACAATGCAGTACCTGCACTATTTATCTCACGCACATGCTCACTTTATGCACACTAGCGTAACCTAGTTTTGGTCTCG
The DNA here is from genome assembly GCA_949315895.1 of Anania crocealis. Taxonomy (NCBI): domain Eukaryota; kingdom Metazoa; phylum Arthropoda; class Insecta; order Lepidoptera; family Crambidae; genus Anania; species Anania crocealis. The sequence goes on from OX438869.1 coordinate 13,287,102, forward strand.
TTTTCAGGATTCAATTGCCAATCTATCATCTATATTAAATCTATGCTTATTTATGTCTAATGGGTGCAAATTTAGTTAACAGCGGCAGGTCAACCTACCCAAAAAGTTAAAGGTCAATGAATTGATTTTCATCTTCAAATCCAAGTAGTAGAGATCAATATCAATTGAGAAAATTTGACGTTTTGTAGTAGATTGACGTGCTGTAGTCTGTACTTCAAATTAATTTGTATTTTAGTACCGTATAAGTGTTGTTAAAACATTTTAAATTGAAAATTGTTCAGACTATATGATTACTATTACTTAATAGAGACCATAAACTAAGATGACTAACGAAATAGGCACAAAAGTGTGAAAACACCATAAAAACCGCATTTGCATCCCAACGAACGGCCAGGGAAGTAAACCTAGAACTTTCAGCGTAATAGCTAGTACTTCTGCCACCGTGCCATCGGCTCGTAATACCTCACTTTTATGTCACGTAACCGCTGCCCGCCGGTTTTATGGCCCGCTGTGCCGTGCCCACTTGCCCTTGTGGGCCATAAAGACCGCGATCATATTATCTCATTCCGATGTGGAATACTGTAAATGGAAGGGGAATTAAGGTCTTCGCTCGCAAATGCGAGTTAACTGTATTCGATGTGGAAGAATAGCGTTTGAGTGTACCACTTTATTGGTCAGACTTTATAAAGTACTTACTAAATATAATAAATATTAAATTCTTATTTTTTTTAAATTCATATTCTGATTCAAAGTTTTATTGCATTCCTTATGTTTTACAATAGGTATTACATTTAAATTTGTGGACAGTAACAATAAGGACCTTGATAAGGCACAGCAACATGAGAGAAGAACATGCACTTAAATCTAAATAAATTAAAATTAATACATTACAACATTTATAACAGCTATCATATCAACTTGCGTCATTCATATATTCATTTACTGAGTAATAACATTTTCTATTTAATAATTCTTTTAATATATATATATATATATTTTTTTATTTATTTAGACTTTATTGCACAAATATAAAAAACGTACAAAAGGTGGACTTAATGCCATGTGGCATTCTCTACCAGTCGACCAGTGGGCAAAACGGAAATGTTATGTGGGCGGTGCGACAAGTACGGGTATAAAATTAATTTAATTTTTGAGTTTAAGCATAGAGCACTTAGCTCCTTTAAATTAATAAATATTATCGTTTGTCTCGCTTGAACTCAAGGACAGCTGGGCCTATTTAGCTGATTTTTATTTTGAAATGTTTCTCTTATTCTGGGGAAGGTTTAAACGGTGAGCAAATATGGAAAAATTGCGAGGAAAATAAAATTAACAATTTCATTATCCCATATCAACTGTTCTACATCAAAACTATCACTGATTTAGCGAAGGTTTTAATGTCGTTAGGATAAGTGACACGAAGTACACCGGATTATCTAGTAAGATATGAAATGAAAAACTACTTACACAAGTACCAACTAAAAACATCCTCACCAAATCAGGTTCACTTAAAAATTTAGGTTCTCATTAAATAGCATTCAACCTAATGTCATAGATGTAAGGTTGAATTTACATTATGGCAAGTATGACATAACAACAGTTACGTTGATTAAACAGCGGACATTTTGAAATGTCATTTTTGTATGGACTGCGTTCATTGACTGCGTTTTTTTTTTTTTTTTGTAAAAGGACGATGCCTTTTCATTTTGGTACAATAAATACAAACTTGGTAATATATTAGTAAAAATTGTGTGTATAAAGTGTGGTAGCAAGTACGATGTGTTTGGCACGCATGCGGCAAACTTTAAAAGCTGAATCTACTCTCAACATTATCCCGTAAAACACTATAAGGAAATAGACGCATGACTTTTATTTTGGAAAAAATATATCGTAAACGTAATCTACTCCGTAAAAAAGTTTTATACAAAACATACGAATCGTACAGTAAAATCACTTTTATTTAAGATTTTTTAACTTAAGTATGTTGACGTACGTAAAATAGGCCCCCACGTCACAATATTAAAACTACCATTGCTTCGGGACAAAGTGTGGGCTAGTGCCGAGAAGAAGCTGCGCAATAAACTCAGTCACTATAATATTGTCGGCCTCTTTTTCAGTAATTATTTTTACAAAAGATATATGCCAGTGCGAGCTAGCACAATTTAAAGCCATACATTTCCATCATTTACATTAATTATGAATAGTGTAGTAGCGAGAAGAATGTTAGGAAGGCTGACCCCACCACCATATGGGATACATAGCCGGGAAGAGAGAGAGAGATGAATAGTGTAGTAGACTTTATTTGATATTTTAGCAATTAAATTGCAATTATAATATCAGTATATAAACTTGAAAAATTATGTCTCATGCGGGACTCGAACCCGCATCTCCTCCTGGCATATTGAAAAAAAGGCTCGCGACGAGATGCGGGTTCGAGTCCCGCCTGAAACATAATTTTTCAAGTTTAAATACTGATATTACAGTGTAGTAGACCTTTTTCATTAAAATTACTTAGACATACGATTTGCGCTTATCAACTAATAAATTCATCTTTTTAAAACCTACACAAAGTTGTGGTATCAACCATAAAATACGAATAAACTGTCACGACCGCTTACAAACATTTACAACCGTAACTTACATGTCTTTTACCATCGAAATTCATTCATGTAAAATTATACACCACTGCTATAGGTAAATCATACGACCGCTACCAAGGTATACACATAAAATATGTTTAACCCACCAACATAAAGTGTCGAACGAACAACATAAAATATGTTGCAGTGCCCAAGTCACATTTTTATTGAATTACTCCACAGATAATCGTGAGTAGATGCAATTATAAACAATTTGCATGCAAATAATTTCGCTGGCACAAACGTGTTTGCGTATTTGTATGCCATACTTGTTTTTGCGTTGTAATTGATTTTTGTACTAGAATTGGAAGCTTAAAATAACAATCTTGTTATTTTTAATTAATATTATAAGGGCTTTTGAATTTTCTGTAAAGATCTATTACAAGAACAAATTTGATTAGATTGTTCGTCGACCTGGTTAGATCGGAGATTTTAAGGTCCTTCATTGCTTGAGAGCCATTTGACGTCCATTTGGATCAGTGGTAGTAAACGCTGTTTCTTAGCTACAAATATTTGTGTGCATGAACATGTCTATTTTTACTGGTCTGGGTGTTTTTCTATGTAAAATAAGTATATACATATTATTTACAAAAAAAAAGTAAATGTACCGACACAAATAGAACGGCAAGTGTTAAGATTTGAACTGAAATAGGTACCTACTCGGAAAAATAAATACATTTCAAATTATGGTAGGTACTCTTATCCTACAAAGGTCAAACAGATATCAGAATTCGATACGTAAGGAAACTTTTAATTATGGCGTGAGTTGTTAAAAATTTAACGTCATTTACCTGGCTTAAGTTTGTTATCTTTATAACCAACTATAGCTACAGATCTTACTGTGTAAGTCTTAGAATTCAGAATCATTTGATGTTGACTGTCTGTCTTGTCCAGATAGAGCATTGAAGGTTTAAAATCTGCCAGTAGCAAAAGTCAATTTTGGAACTCAAAAAGTCATTTTTTTTAAACTATACTTTTTTGTTTAACGCACCAGCATCAAAATCTTGTTACACGTAGGACTGAGTTAAAACAATCATACCTACTTATTTTGAAGAACATAGTCCACTAGTTGAACAGTTAAACATTTTGTTATTCCCTTAGATATCCGATCAAAGACATACTCCTCATAACGACTTCCTTCAAATCAGTTTTCCCCAGAGATCAGAACTAAATTCTGACAACTCTCACAACCCTCATGAAACAAATTAAAGGATTTACTAATTCCATAAATGCAATCCTGATTTGTTTCGTTAAAAATGTCTTTTATCGTTTCCAATACACAGAGTCAGATCAAGACCATTATATGGAAGAGATACTGACATCGAGTGTATATGAAGCTGTTAACATGGCCACCTTACTCTGAGTTAAGTATATTTAGCAATTCGTTTACACCGCTGAACTAACTTTGCGATATTTATGCTAATTTGAAAACTGTTTTTTACTTTATAAATTCAGCTTACGTATTTTTAGCGTTGTTCGATAATGATATCGGTAGATCATATTCCAAATACGATTTGATTGGTTTATACTGGCTGATTGGAATTCATATAGAAGATGGATTCATCTAAGTTTACCCCCGGAGGTTAATTTCGCGTAGCGTGTTCCGGTGATTGGGGATCAAAGAAGTTATGATCACTTCAATTTCCCATCATAGAAACCAGAATTCATTTTTTATTCAGTCTTAGCATCTTAGTGAGCACTTGTTAAAGTTATTCAGTAGGTTATATTATATATTATGGGGAAATAATTAAACAAAAGCACAAAACACATAAAACATAAATAATTGTGAAAACTACATAGAACAAAGCACTTATAAACTTTTCTTCTAATAATAACAAATATGAAAACGACGATGACGATTTCTAGGGGAAAAAAAGCACACCTAATAATAATAAAAATTTGGATTCTCTGGATAATTCTAAGGAAAATTTGCATTCCCCAGCCAGATGCAGCATATAAAAAAGATACTCCTTCTTCTTTTTAATATTAGTGTATACTTTTGTTAAGGCATTAAAAATAAACCGAAATCATTTGACGACCATTTGGATCAGCGGTAGTTAACGCTGCTTCTGAGCCATGGGTCGCGGGTTCGATCCCCGCACAGTACAAATATTTGTGTGCATGAACATGTCTGTTTGTACTGGTCTGGGCGTTTTCTATGTATTATAAGTATGTATTTACAAAAAAAAAAAAGTATATAAGTAAGATTATCGGTTGTCTAGTACCCCATACGACAGGGTACTTAATACTACCTTAATTTGGGACTAGATGGCTCTGTGTGGCCCAGTGAGGCATGTCTTAAAAATATTTATTTATTATTATTTATTATTTTAATTGAATATCATTAACACAGTTTTCTTTGTTATAAAAGATTATTTAATGTCACATAAAACCCTTAAGTATAATCTTACTCATCTAAATTGTAAAAATGGAGAATTGATTGGATAAAGACAAAGGCAACCGAATACCCTTAACTCTCTCGATTCGTAATCCAGTACTAAAATAGGTACTCAACTAAAATATACGTGCTATACTGGGTAATAATCACCACGAACAAACTGACCAACGACTTTTATACTCATTTAATTAAATAGATACACAATACCGTCCAAACTAGGGCTGCCAGATATAAAAAAGGAATAAATATCAGGAAAATTTAAACGAAAAAGTCTATCAGGGTAACATAAACCTTCAATAAAAGAGGAAAAGTTTTGTATAGATTTTTTTTCTCACTTTTTGAACTAGCTTTAAAAACAACATGCCTTAAGTATCTCCCTGAATGCTCTGAACCAGCGAAGCAACTGACATCTGTCGTAATTAAAACGTACAATCTAAAAACGCGCATTAGGTAGGTAGGTATAAATAAAGGGGATTTAAAATTGCAAATTATTTTTTTGTCGCAAAACTAAAGTTGGTGTATGGTTTCGTTATGAAATGCCAGGTTTAAAAAGTCGCATGTTTTCGGTTCTATTTCGATCTAGCTATCGCACCTCGGTAAATATGTCAAAAAGCCTAAGTTTACGACTTAAATCTGGCAACCCTGGTTAAAACTATGCCGTGACTTTAGGCTGTAAAGAGAAAATCGGGCGTTATCCATAAAACTACAAAGAAACTAGACTAAATAACCGAGGTTAATTAAAAAACTATGTTCGTGACTCGAACATATTTACGCCAATTGGCCTGTTAACGCCATTTTTATTCGACTCAAAGACATATTTTATTGTATCGATTTATTAATTGGCGTGAAATGCCGTTACTGTGAGTAGTTTGCACGCGAGTTAATATGCGTGATTTTAAGAGTTCCGTGCCTAGAATGGAAAAAACCAAAAGATCATTTCGCTGTCTGTCTCTCTGTCTGTCAGTCTGTCAAGACAGTAAATCTCGAAAACCCGTGGATGTATCGAAATGAAATTAAAACCATATCATATACTCAAGTCTGCAGTCACTTAAAGCTCTGAAAAAATCAAACTTCTAAGCTTACGTAACAAAAAGATACGGTCTTTAATGCCGCAAACAAGTATATTTCGATACTCTCAAAAAAATCAAAATGCATAAGGTATTTTTCTATGACCTAGCTATGAAACGTAGCAAGTAATACCAGGGACCAATAGTAATACCGTGTTATACTTACCAAAAGTATACGTACAAAGGACACAACTATACAGATCAGTAAATATAAAAGAACAAAAACAGAAAGCACATACACATTCATCGAGGTTGAGCAATGGTATGCATAACATAGTAAGTTTATACAAATTTATACGGAACCCGGTGGGCGAGGCTGACTCGCACACGTCCAGTTTTTATTTAATAAATCTTTTGGCAGCTTTGATTTCGTTGTTTGTCGTCACGAACTGATAGTTATAATTTGGTCCAGCATGCGTGTGTTTAGTCTAGAAGACTTTCAGGGAAATCTCTCTTACTCATGCCAATATCATAGAGTATGAGACAGATAGATCCGTATTTAAGGGCATATCATGTGCCTGGCCGCTTCTCACCTGCCGCCCCCTCCCTCGGACGGCGACCTAAGCCGAGGACTGAGCCTACAGAGGCGCCTTTGAGGTCGCTGTCCAATCCCTCCTCCCAGATCGGGCTCTCCAGAATGGAACCCGACCGTGATCCGGCATGCCACAGCATCTCCGGTTCCGGCGGCGCCACCACTGGGGGTTCGCCATTTGGTAGGGTGCCGTTTGCACCCTACACTAACCCGATCACGCCCGCTAGTATGGGCTTTGTGCGGCCGCTAGCGTGGCGGACCTTAGGTTGAGTGCCCTCAGCGCTCGCCAAATTTTGACGGGTTTGAAGGTACATAAGCGGAAAATTCCAGAAAATAAATAAAAAAAAACTTGTGACCAGGGTAAAATCTTTTGGGCTAGTTAGTTATCAGACCTCCTCACCTGCCCCCTATTTTCGTATCTTCAACGTTCTTCCGAACAACCTATATATCGATGGCCCTAACCTAATATAATTTACCAAAAAAGTTTCTATTACAATTTAACTTCGTTGCAAAACTAAATATTACATTATTTATCGAGACGAAAGTTTCATGAACGAAAATATCTTTGAAGAACAAGGTCGGTATAGGGATTACTTATCGCTTCAGATAAAGTTTAGACGGACTGAACAGAGCTTAAGAATATGAACGCAGATAAAATTGTGATAACGGTTTTGTGAATACAAAAATGTTTTTGCTTTGTTTTTTTTTAATAACATATCTAAGACACAAAATAGAACAGACGATTCCCATCAAACGCAGCTCAAATGTTTTGAAGCAGGATTCGATTTTTAAATAAAAGGAAATTGTTGCCCTATTTGGCTAATTATATGACGGACGCATATTAGTATGATGTGATGTTGCCAAAATTTATTTATTATCTATTTAATTTAAGGTTCCTCCTTTGTGACTTTTTATCGGTGATCTCTAAGCGAATGTTCTCGACCTAATTGCTAAAATAGCTTTAACAGGCCTCTAACATGCTTTAACGACTGTTATAAAAATGATTGCGGGCATAAGCGATTTCGCCGGGGATTTAGTTGCTTTTCGGAAGCCCAATAAGGTTACAAAGATGTTATAACTGACATCAACTGAATATAATGAAAGCAAAACTTTGAATATAATCCAAAACCTTGTAACAACTCGTTGGCTTTTCAGAGACTGATTGAGCATGGGTTGAGCTTCGGGTTTGTGGTTGAATGATGAAACGAGTGGACTGAATAAAATAGGTTTAATACGTAAAGTACATCGATTGATGATATCTAAGGTTGGATGGATCGCGAGTGTCGTGCGCGCCGCTCGATAGTCAAGTGCTCGGTCCTTTACATATAATCGTCCGAATTCGCCTCACTCGGTGTTCACTCCCGCGTCTCCCGCTCGCCGCATCGTTCGTTCCGCCGCCGCTGGCCCCCGCGCCCCGCGCGTGAACAGAGACTACAATACCTTAGACTGACTTTGAGTTGTAGGCTGCTGGCATAGAACAGAATAACACCACGTGTTTCTTTTCCTATGTCAATAGTGACTGAGTATCTTGCGCTGCTTCTCTTCGGTACTAGCCCACATTTGTCTAGAAGCAGTGGTAGGTTTAAATATTGGGACGTGCAAAAACACCTCTAGGGGCCTATTTGCAGAAATAAAACTGATTTAATGATTTTATGGGTCTTGTAATAGGCGACCAAAGAAGTATCACTAGAATGATTATGATAGGAGCGACTTTTATCCACCACTATAAAAATGCGAACGCTTGATGCTCCGTGTTTCTGAGGGCACGTTAAGCCGTCGGTCCCGGTTGTTGTCACGAGAAAACAGTCGTTGAGCCCTGTTGGAGGCCTTCGGGCAGCTTGAGAAACGTCTAACGGCGCGGCGGGGTGATGTTGCCACAGCGTGCAGCGTCGCCCTCGCCGTCCACCAACCCGCACTAGGCCAGCGTAGTGGAACTATGGCATTATTAACCCCTCTCCTTATAAAGGAGAGAGACCCGTGCTCAACAGTGATTGTAAATGGGTTGTTACTTACTTACTTACCCGACTCTCAATCATGGCAGTTACGGCAATAGCCTTATTTTGATAAGGAATCATCACATGCCCACTACCAGGCATAACAGTTCAATAGTAGACTCCCGTGATCATAAACGCTGTCAAGTGCATACACTTTACTCTTCGGGCTAAATACAATATAAAATCCTAAAAAACTCTCATTTTGTTAAAGGGCAACTCTCTTAATGATTTTTGACTACGTCTTTTACATTAATAATGTTTAAATTTTAGCGCCACGTGTTAATTAGTGTTTGCTTATAAGGCCATAAGCATACTCGATAGTCAGTATGTTATACCACTATTGACTAGTCAAGTTAGATAGTGCCATAAATATCATACTATAAAGCCACCCTTTTAATATGCAAAACCACATGTTTGACAAAACTGTATGGCACTAACTAAAATATTCACAGATTTTTATGGCACTAACTAAATCAAATCAAATCAAAAAATAACCGACATAGTAACTTGCACTGCGATTAAATAAGTAAAATATATTATATAACTAGCAGCCAGTCCCGGCTTCGCACGGGTAGACATACACAACAAATACAACAATAAATATAGCTTATGTCACTCAGGGTGAACGTAGCTTACTAATGGTGAAAGAATTTTTGAAATCGGCAAAGTAGTTCTTGAGTTTATTCATTAGTTTATTGTAGTGCCGGCACATAAAAAGAATAGCACTACCCCCTCTCTTCCCGTGGGTGTCGTAAAAGCCGACAGAGGGAAAACTGCCATCAGGAGATGGGCAGCAGCGTCTCCTAGAAGCAACGGGCCATACTGCGATCGCCAACCCGCCTTCCAAGCGTGGCGATTATGGCAACCCCCCCCCCCCCCCATTACAAACATACACACACACAAAAATACAAATCTTACCTCTTTATAACGCCCCGTTGGTCTAGTGGCTTAAATACCGGGCCAAGATTTAGACGACCATTTGGATCAGCGGTAGTTAACGCTGCTTCTGAGCCATGGGTCGCGGGTTCGATCCCCGCACAGTACAAATATTTGTGTGCATGAACATGTCTGTTTGTACTGGTCTGGGCGTTTTCTATGTATTATAAGTATGTATTTACAAAAAAAAAAAAAGTATATAAGTAAGTTTATCGGTTGTCTAGTACCCCATACGACAGGGTACTTAATAGTACCTTAATTTGGGACTAGATGGCTCTGTGTGGCCCAGTGTGGCATGTCTTAAATATTAAAAAAAAATTAAAAAAAAAGATCTCGGGGTCCCAGGTTCGATCCCCGGGTCGGGCAACAAATAGTTTCGTATTTTCGAACGTTGCTCGGGTTTGTGATCACCAACCCGCATTTGGGAAGCGTGGTGATTATGCCAGTTCCCATCATTGCAGTGGTAACTTGAATTCAATGATGGAGGCCTTTTCCCTGCAGTGGGATGATGATAGGCTGTTTCTTTCTTTCTTTCTTTCTTATAATATTAGTGTAGATATGAATCTATAGGAATCTGTTCTAAAGTATTTTAGGTCAACCATAATATATTTTAATTTACAGTAGTATTTTAATTCATACTAATATTATAAACTAGCTGTTGCCTGCGACTTTGTCCGCGTCAATTCCTAGTATTACTTGGGTATTTATTTTTTGGGTAACTTGAACCGTTTACGCAGCGCACGCAATGGAAGCATTCAAATATGAATAATTTTCCCCGTTTTTGCAACATTTTTCACTGATGCTTCGCTCCTATTGGTTGCAGCGTGATGTTATATAGCCTAAAGCCTTCCTCGATAAATGGACTATCCAACACAAAAATATTTTTTCAATTTGAACCAGTACTTCCTGAGATTAGCGCGTTCAAACAAACAAACAAACTCTACAGCTTTATATTATTAGTATAAATGCAAAAGAAACTCTGTCTGTCTGATCGTTACGCTTGCAGACCTAAACTACAAAACCGATTATAATAAAATTTGGTGCAAAGATAGATAAGACCTTGAAAAATGATTTTTGCTATTTTTGCAAAAGTAGACCTTGAGAAAGGTTATAGATCACTTTGTATCCTACAGCTGGGCAACGTTATTACATGTAGTTCACGCTTGCAGAGCCGCGGGATAAAAGCTAGATAGATAGAGAGAATATTCTTTATTGCACACCAAAAAAGGTAATTAAAATCAAATTTTTATAAAAAGATGTACAATTTGGGCGGGCTTATTGCTAAGAGCGATTTCTTCCAAACAACCTTTGGGTCAGAATACAATATAAAAGCCAGTTCTTTACAAAATCTGTTTGTGTAATTGGAAAATCCTTCGAGTATGAATACAGCATGACCTTTTTCATCATCTTCAAAAATTTTTATAGGCGTTCAGTATCGTATTTAAGGCTCACTTATGACGTAAAAAATGGAAATCAAGTATTTTTGGGGTGTATACCCCAAAAATATTTTTTGCAACAGAGTTTTCAATTTTTACGCTCCTAAGCCTGTTAAGTTACCTATGAAGGGAAAATCAAAAACTTATTGCTAGTATTGTAATAAATGAACGAGATATGCATCGCGTAAAAAAAGTGTTGCTGAGAGGCCGTATCAAAAATTTTAGATTTTTGGCGGACATTTACTAAGTGCTTTATCTTGACATTTTTGTACTGGGCTATACTAAAAAAAAAACGTCATTTGTTTTTTGTCTCGTAGATTTTTATATTAAAATTCGAAAGGTGGTTAAAATTTCATCCTGTATAGGCATTCATACTCCAAGAGTAAATCTTTATCAATTTTATTTAAACTACATTTACTTCACCGTTTAAACCAATACAGATGTTTTATGTACCATAAATTCAATATCGATTCAAAAGTTGCAACATTGTTGAAGTACCGCCGTATACTATCGACCAATAAAACTTCCCAAGCTAGTAGATAATAACAATATTCTTAGTGCGCCATAATAAATAGCGATATATCGGCTGGCAAGCAAAAAAGGCGAATCGTGATCGACCTTAATCGTTCCCTCGATGTATCTACATCTTGCCGGGAGACCGCTAAAACGTCGCTATGAAAATGTGGCTATTAATTTTGCTCGCAAGTACATTTTGTTCTTGGGTTGTCGAGATCAAAATCTGGAAAGTATCGCAGATCAAGCAACAATAGTTTTATTTTTTGTACGTTGAAATATTTAACGTGATCACGTATTGATTTGATTGATTAGAAAATATCTAACATCGTCATCATCATAAGAAACCTAAATATTAGTGATTTAAAGTTTCATATTTACAAGGCTTAATTGATACGTAAATGATGTAGGGAATTGGCGCAGGTGTAATAAATAAATCAGTTTCGTGGAATTTTTTGCAAAAACTCCTTTTGGGATAAATAAAATTGATTTTAAATGTTTATTACAACTGGCTTTTTCTATGTCATCAATAGAAGATTCAACCTTAATTTGGAAGTTGAAAACTTAGTTTTCTCTTTGTCATTTTACGCCTATCGTAGTGGATTTTCCTTTTTTTGTAATCAAAAAGTTTTTTTTTATCTCTTGAATCAATCAATCAATCAATCAGCCTATTGCAGTCCACTGCTGGACGTAGGCACGCCACAGTGCACGATCCCCCGCTTTCCTCATCCAGCCACTTTATTCAGCGACCTTATTCAGCTAAACTTAATTTTAATTTAAAGCAAAGTTCATAAAAGCCAAGCACTCTGTTTAATATTGTAAGCGAAATCATATACGTGTATGATACGCCTTAGCGGTCCACTGATACACGATTTTCCCGCGGCGAAATCGGTGCAAAGAGAAAAAAAACATTATTTTTAATATCAGCTTTTTATCGTACCCAGAAGCACTATCCTTGATACCAGACTCCATTTAAATCGGCTCTCCTGTCTCATTCGATCCTTTGTGTTTGCTTATCGACGTCTCTTTCCACCGAGTATTTATAGGCACATGATATACGGTTCATAAAACCATAAATATAGGAACATCTTAATGATATTGGTAAAGAATAATGACTCGGATTATAAGTTCCTTTGAAAATCAAGAACATTCTGGGGGATCAGTGCATCTATTTGTGACTTTACACGTTAAAATATACACATAATTATGTATAATATTTAATAATACAGAATAAGATACAGAATAAAAAATTATGAATAATATGTGCTTGAAAAAATGGAATAACATGTGCTTGAAAAACTATCGCGTCTATCGTCGTCTGTGTCACTTGGCTTCAAACAAAATGCGACTGTTATAATGTGGTGCTACTGTCTGTGTAGTCCTCACAGAAATTTGGAATAAATTATAGGATATAAAATATTCTGATTGATAAGCTACATTACTGGATATAAATTGTCTCTAATTTTGATCGTTTTTTTTATGATGACGAAATACAATGAATATTGTTTTGTCTCAAGCATAGACGCATAATAAGAACTAGATGTACAAAGTTCCCTACAATAATGGCTCTTCAAACTGTCTGCGTTTTATACATGCTCTATTGGAAATTCAACCTTCCTACATGACAAAAAGTTTAATGTGACTGAGTTGAATGCGCACCCAAATGTTCTATTTGGCATTGTGTTGGCACGCTATCCAACATCAGTATTTTTGATAGACAACACTAGTTGCTGTATACTGTCACTATCTCTCTCTACGTTAGGCCACTATACTATACTATACGGACGTGTTCCAACCTACAAATAAATAATTAGTTGTCTGCTAAGAAATAATTTAGTGCATAAAAGGCGTGTATCAGAATTAATAAGTACTTGATCAGTGACAGTTTTCTTGTGAGCTATCAAAATAAACTCTTGTGAAATACCTACCAGTGTTTGTGTCAATTCTCCTCATCTACAGTCCACTACTAACACAAGCCCCAACACATTGAGCACATTTTTCGGTGATTGTGTATCTAGTTTTCGTTTTATATCTGTGGATTCAAGTCTATGAATTTAGCTTTACTTACATAATTGATTTAAAATAAAAAAAATCCAGCCAAGTGCGAGTCGGACTCGCGCAGATACATTTAGTTAATGTTGTGCCTACCTGAATTGATATCGAGCAAAAATAGGCAAAAAATTAAGTTTTTTGTATGTGATCCTTAAATGTAGCTCTTAAACGTTCATTTTATTTTGTTTTTTATAGTACATAATTAGTGAAAATTTCAACTGTCTAGCTATCGCGGCTCTATAGCCTGGTGACAGACAGACGGACATATAGCGCAGTCTCAGTATTAGGGTCCCGTTTTTCCGGAACGGAACCCTAAAAACGGATAAATTTGAGCCTTTAAATGCGTCAAGTTATTTTTATGAAAATGTTCATCCAGTTACATTTAGACTAGTCTTATATAGAATGTCAGTTCCGTATAATCATGACTGTTGCCATCATCACACATTAATTTGCTAACCACCATAGCAGTAATTTAAGTATGTATTAATCGACACAATCGGATCGATAAAAACGATCGATTTCCTGGACTTTCATCTGAGTTACCGAGTTTACAGTTAAGATAATAAGGAAGCAATTATACAATTACGATTCCATTAACTACCAATTAGGATGTAAATGTCTGAAAAAGATCTCGTGTCACATACTATAAATCAGTTGCCGCCATCATCAGCTCAGGTACTGGACGTAGAACTCCCCAAAAGGAGGGTTTTGTTAATATCTTACAATTTTGATTTGGTTTTCGTAAATTTTGGATGTTTGGTAAACCTGATTAAATTTCTTATTGCTTTATTTAGTACACCATAACTACATCTTATATATAAAATTCTCGTGTCACAATGTTAGTTACCTTACTCCTCCGAAACGGCTTTACTGATTTTTACCAAATTTTATATGCATATTCAGTAGGTCTAAGAATCGGCTACTATCTATTTTTCATACCCCTAAGTGATAAGGGTAAGGCTAGGGTGAACCCCTTAACATTTATTTTTTAATTTTTTGGACAAAATTTTATGTTTTTATTTTTCTATAATGTGGCATTAAAAAATACATACAACCCTAAATTTATCACCAACCCCTATTTTTTAATAGCCATTTTAGTAATTTAATCATTTTTATGGCAAAACAACGTTTGCCGGGTCAGCTAGTTTTTATCTAAAATTGGCAACATTCCTCATCAAACTACACATGTTTATTGCAAACTCGTACGTATGTCAACGATGTTAAGGTGCCCTGTTATATAGCCTGATGTGCTGCTGCCTGTACAACATTGTTGCTCAAACTACAAAACAGTTGAGAACCGCTGACTGATATAACGATAAATTAACGTGAAAGCAACTCGTGACCCCTAGGTCGCATTCCGTGGAAAATGGACGTAACTAATACACCCTGCCCGAAGACAATAAGTCACTTAGTGTACACTCGGCCTTAATAAAACATGCGCTCTTATAGAGATTCTATTGTCTAAGTTGGACGGTCGTCAATATTTGCTTAAAGCGTTCAGCGTATAAGATTTCACAGTTTACAGTTTACTTATTATATTGTAATATATAGATAAGGGCCAATAAACAGGCCAGTCAATGTAAAGGACAGTCAATATACAGGCAGGAAAATATACAAGGTCTATAAATAGTATCAGACAGTCCAAAAAAATTTAAAAATTCAATTTAAAACAGCAAACTCTTCATAGGCGCAAAATATGATTAATTTGTCATAATTATAATCAGGATGATGTATACGGGAATCATATATTTTTTATTGAATTTATTCTGTGTATATAGTAATGATTGTTGTAATACATTATTTAAAATTTGATATTTTAGCAACTTAATTGCAATTATGATATCAGCATATAAACTTGAAAAATTATGTCTCAGGCGGGACTCGAACCCGCATCTCCTCGCATGCCGGGGGCGCTATAACATTAAGCCACCGAGACACTGCGACACAGCGCGAATTTTTTAAGCATATTCTTATCGCTTATTCCTATCGCTGGCTTACAGCCAGCGATAGGAATATCAAGGAAATGCGGGTTCGAGTCCCGCCTGAGACATAATTTTTCAAGTTTATATACTGATATCATAATTGCAATTAAGTTGCTAAAATATCAAATAAAGTATATTTAAAAGTAACTCTCCACCAAAAAAACTTATGTATGACGTTAACAATATCGTGATTTGTTTTATCGTATAAAAATAACTAAACTTTTCTTGCGAAAGAATGCCGCCTCGTTTCACAAATATGAATATTCTTAGAGAGAAAATAAAAAAACTTTTTTTATTTAGCTGATTAACACAAAAAATCTTTGTTATGATTGCAAACTTAATCAACACGTTTTCATAGTTTTTGTCCTAGTTGTAAGATTTTAAATAAGGCAACCCTAAATTAATCAAACCTTAGGATGAATGAAACACATTAAAACGTTAACAGATAATGCTTTAATAGAACAGTTTGTTCTTAAGAAAGCCGAAGTCATAAGCTGTGTAATATGGCTGTGCAAGATAAGAAGGATTTAGAACATGAAAAGCTAAAAGTGGACTTAGATATTATTAGTAATATAATTACAGAAAAGCGGATTAAACTTAATCTAATTTCACAGATCTCAGTTATTCACTCACTGAAGATTTAATTATTATAAAAGATTTTAAGTACTACTAAGTCTGACAAGTAAACCTGGGTAAGCAATATGCTAACCTGAAAGAAGTTTTTATTAATCAACCAAATTCAATCATTGCTGCTTTCCCGCATTTATTCTTTTCAATAGACTATAGCTTTGAGTTGCCCCGTTTTGTAATCTGACCATATTGTTCTTCCTAACAACAACGTAAGTCAAAATAAGTCGTTTTATGTGGTAAAAAACTGCATGGCTTTATATAGTTCCATGTTAAAATATCGATTCGAAACCTAACAAGTAGTATCCGAATCGATATTTTAACATCCCGCGAAATGTGGGTAATAGTATAATTATGCCTTAAGGCGTTAAATTTACATAGACGAGACTCACTCGTTCTATAGAAACAGCTGCATGACACACATCGCTGGCCAATAAAATTTTATTACTCCCGCGCTACTGCCTATTTTAGGCTTTGATAATGTATGAGATACGAAGGAATTTCATTCCTTTTATTTGACGCAACTTATTATTTATATTTTACTAAATAAATGAGGACATCACATACATTGTTCAGATCCCAAAGTAAGCTATTGAAGTACTTGTTTTGTGGAAATAAAACAACGAAGCAGACAACAGCACGTCAACCTACTACAAAACGTTAAATTTTATCAATTGATATTGATCTCTACCTGTTAGACTTAAAGTTGAAAATCAATTCAATGACCTTTAAGTTTTTGGGTAGGTTGACCTGCCGTTGTCTGTAGCACAAGCTGAGGCAATATACAAAAGCCTTCCGGGTTCCGTACCTCAAAAACAAAAAACGGAACCCATATAGGATCACTTTGTTGTCCGTCTGTCTGTCTGTTAAGGACGTTAATTTTTTTAACCCGTATAGTTATTAGATTGAAATCAAAATGAAACCATATACATACAAAGCCTATATATGCCTGCAGTCCATTGGAGTAATGAAAAAAACAAAATTCTAAGATAGCTTAAAAATTGGCACAAAAATCGTATATTTTCTACACTCTCCAGGAAATCAAAATTTGTATTTTCAGTTGACCTAGAACTATGAAATTTGTCATGTAATACAATTTGTAATCAAAGCTTAGATACTATACAGGATGAAATTTTAACCACCTTCCAAATTTTAATAAAGCAATCTATGAGACAAAAAACAAGTGACGTATTTTTTCTTTTGGTATAGCGCAGTACAAAAATGACAAGTTATAGCACTTAGAAAATTTCCGCCAAAAATCTAAAATCTTTAATACGGCCTCCTAGCAACACTTTTTTTACGCGATACGCATCTCATTCATTTATTACGATACTATTCATAAGTTTTTGATATTCCTTTCATACCTTAACAGGCTTAGGGCCGTAAAAATTTTACTCTAAATACGATACGCCGAACGAACGCCTTTAAAAAATTTTGAAGATGGTGAAAAAGTCATCCTTTAGAAAGGTATCATTTACTGTTATGACAACCCATAACCGCGTATTCAAAATGGGCAGCAATTACCGCGGCTCCAAATATTTATGTAGTTAAATTTAACAACAATAACTTTAGCACAATAAAACTTATTTCCTTAACCACTGGGAAAAACATTTATCAAAATACTTTTCAATCAGTATTATTAATTACAGTTCCCAAAAAAGCAGTTGTTTCTAACCATTCTCAGTTATTAATACGTTTGCCCAAAAACTGAATCGCATAATAAGTGTGTACAATTACCTAGTTACGTGTTACATTCGCACTATTCGACCATACTTTTAAATTAATGATAACATCGTTTCAACCAATTTGCATCTTAAATACAAGTTTTTAAAGTTAATTTTAGATGCAACATTTCAGATTGAAATGATAACCACTTGAATTAAATTCCCACACTAAATACACTCTTTGTTTACTATTACATTTAGTAATAAATCTTAGCAAGTACGTGACGATAAAAATAATCGTAAAATTATGTCCACTGCGGCGTCAATGGGTTAATATTGGTCCTTATATCATGTGTGTTAAGATCGATAATGTTGCTATAACTTTCACAAACTTTTCTAGTAGAATAAGCGCGTATCTGTATTTTATCATCTTCGAGAGTTCCTTCACCTATCGGGTTCTAAATGTATTAGAATGGACATTTTTATACATCCGCGTGACGCAGTGGTCGTCAACAATTAAGGACCATGATAATTTTAAAGTCAATTTAGCTTTATCCGAGTGTGATTATTTTAATAATTATGTTATTTTTTAATTATTCCTAATGTATGTTTGAATCAATAAATCTCCTAAGTTTTAACGTGAAGACGTGAAATCAAAGCGGCGTAATATTTCATTTTGTTTAATAATCACTTAGTGTTGTAGAATAATTGGCAATTATTAATTACTTCAGCCCCGAGTCCTTTTATTCTAGAATAAGGTTTTCAATAACAAAAAATTAAAAAAAAACAGATAATAATACCTAAAATAGTTTTTTGACTAGCCGTTTGTTATATGGTCGTTATGTTTAACGTTGACGTTTACATCAGCATTGTACATTAGTAAAATTTTTACAATACAGAAGAAGAAAATATTGCTTTAAGTTTCATACTACTGTTACAACAAGTAAGTATTAGGGTTTTATCGCGGTTAAATGGCTTCAGTATCAAAATATCGGAATATCCTTCACAAATAAGGTAGAAAGAAATCCTGAAACCTTGTACTAAATAAAAAATAAACTAAAAAACAGATTTTTGTAATATTAGGTTTTTTTTAGTTCTTTGCTACAACATAGATTTTAAATATCATGGACACACGATAAAATAAGGCAAAGCCAATAGCTAGCCAACACCTAAAAATTTACTGTAAAAGGTATTACAGCTTTTTTAACACACATTCCACTAATTTGTAATGTATCACTAATACTTCATAAATATTGAATCAAAGTCGGTTTGTGATTAAAAGTTATCAAATTTATGTTCTCGGCTCAGGTTACATTCCAATGACGCAAGTCAAGTCGCATGGGCGCCACATGGAGGAATTTAGTTGAATTAGTGCATTTCATTAACGAAAAGATCAAATCAGAACCTAGTCTAGACATGTACCTACATAAATCTAATTATTGTAGCAGTTAAAGTATTTGTGATGAATTAAAACATAGCCTGCGAATAACCTTAAAAAAGCTTTAATATTTAATTTATTTCAAATCTAGCTCATGATATGAATGGTGAAGTAAGATTTTGCAGATTTTGTTGGTTCTATAAGTCTGTTGGTTTTTAACTAATAAGAAATGTTATGACAGAATATTTTGACAAGCTTGTATCTATCTAGCTTTATGGGTTGATGAAGATGATTCGCAATAGGTAATATACTTGCATGATTGACTATCAAATATAAAGTACTAGCTGTTGCCCGCGACTTTGTACGCGTGGAATTTGAATTTCTTCATAGTATATTGATCCTACGGGAACCGTACCTTTTCTCGGTATGAAATGTAGCCTATATGTTATTACAGCCAATAAACTAACACCGTGCCAAATTTCGTTCAGATCCGTTGGATCATTTTAGCGTGAAAGAGCAAAAAACATCCATACATTCTTACAAACTTTCGCGTTTATAATATTAATAGGATATTATAAAAAAAGCAAACAAAATCGCACTGTGGTTTATTTGCTAGGGGACTACCGTTTCTTTGCTCACCAGTTGGCGCCACTGTAGACTGAGGTCCGGAGGTATAGCTGTCAAAGGCGATTGGCGCCGAAACAAAGTGTTATATCTTGAATCTAATTAAGGTTATATTGTTTATAAATAACTATCTTGATATCAACAAACTAACTTCTGAAATAGTTGCTCTTGAGGCCGCCTATTTTTGCGCTTTTTCTAAATTCCGCTTTTAAAGCGATCACATTAATCGCCAAATAATCCATATTTGCGATATTTTACGAAGGAGATCACTTTCCGGCAGGTAAATTAAAGAAATTATAATTTATGCAACAAATTCCGCTAAAACCAGTACAAAGTGAATGATATTGGACCTCACGCGACACTAGCGCCTCTAGTGGCAAATTCACTAGCGATAGCCTCCATTAAAACAAATTTGTTAAGCCTAACACAGGCTCCAGTCTTTAAAAAAGTTAGACATCTACTGGCCAGTATCCGCCGGTTTAGCCTTAAAAAAACCTTTGTTTAGAAGATTGAACAATAAATCTGTCACTGTTAATATAGCGTCACAAATGTTGACAACATCTGCCGCGGTGTGATTTACAATCTTTTTTATTATCAAAAAATTCACATTCTGCGCTCGCAGACGTTAGCCACAGCCTACATTTCGCAGTGTCGCAAGCTATTCCGCGGATATAGCCGGTCGGCACAGCCAGTGCATACTAAGTACACTTAACAGCGTTATTATGGCGATTGTTTATGTTTATATCTGTGCAAGTGCTGCATTTGCTATTTGAAAGTAATTTTATTGCTGTTTTTATCTGTGTTGTTTTATTTGAAAATACGGAAATCAGTAGACGGTAAATTACTTATAGTCAACTGACGCGTTTAAAAATCGAATTGGATTACGTTAGTTGCCTGGAGTGGCGTCCGCGCTCTTGTAGCGCAATCCCTCAACCCCCAGGAGGCACTCAAGTGCCACGATAACAATTGATTTCAATTGTGTCTGGAATAACTCACGATCGAGGGATTATCTAGGTTTTTTTTTACTTTATTATCTCAACTCGCTCACCCTGTGTATTTGCTATGTTATGATATGTTATAATTAAAATATTGTATGTTGCTAAGAATAGGATATGGAAAAGGATAAGAGAAAGACCTAGAAGTTTGGCAACCTCAGCTTTTCTGGAACATGAAAAGTATAACTTAACTATAAAGAAAAAATAAAAAGATTTGACATGTTCTAGGTGTTTCCATTCAATCTATATCATTTTGATTTTCCGTTCAATAAGTATAAGTATATATTTATGAAATATATTAATATAAGTAAGTTTATCGGTTGTCTAGTAGCCAATACGACAAGCGTAGAGTACCTAGCTTAGTTTGGGACTAGATGGCCCTGTGTGGCCCAGTGCGGCATGTCTGATATACATTAATTCAAGTTCTTTTTGCATTTTTATTCTTAACTAGCTGTTGCCCGCGACTTCGTCCACGTCAATTTCTGTTATTATGATCGCGATTTTTGCAACATTTTAACTGATACTTCAATCCTGTTGGTTGCAGCGTGATTTTATATAGCCTAAAGCCTTCCTCGATAAACGGACTATCCAACACAAAAATAATTTTTCAATTCGACCCATTACTTCCTGAGATTAGCGCGTTCAAAGAAACAAACAAACTCTTCAGCTATATAATATTAGTATAGATAAATCATACAATAATTCAAGCGGCATAAACTACATACTAGTACAGTATAAATATAATTCTATGTAAATATAGAAAAATACAGATGGTGATGATGACTGTAGTGAAAGCAAGGAGTCCTAACATGTTTCCTTAAAGCAAATTTACTAGTCGCATGTCTAATGCTTTCGGGCAGCGAATTTCAAAGCCGAGTGGATTTAAGAAGAGAAAATTGGGATTTGGGACTACTTTTGTGGTACAAAACCCTAAAAATACCAGTTATTAAATAACGAAGATAGCAGAAATCAGACTGTATTTATAACGTCAACTCAATCAACGTCGTTTGAAAATAACGAACGCCACTGCATAGTAAAGCGTTGCAAATCCAATCTTATCCCTCAAGATAAGCTTTTTCCGCATAATATAACTGCACAGTGCACACTCACTGCATACTAAGTGTAGCTTGAGTCACTTGAAGTTAATTACTGGATTCTAAGTGAGTTTGCCCAGCTGATAGGTTCACTTCTGGTTGGGCAACTATTGACCCGCTGTGCACTTTTAACCTTTAACTGGTGACCTGGTATCTGTGGGACGTATCTAGTGACGTGACGTCTAAAAAACGTAAACTAAAAATGGATAATACTAAAAAATGGTTAGGAAATAAGAAATGTTAGGTTAAATATAGCAAAAAATACATATTTTTATACATAATAAATTAAACGTGGGTTAAAAAAACAGCATACTACGTGGTACAAATCAGTCTTTATTCATGTATGTCACTTTTTCATTAACATAGGAACAAACTTAAAATGGGCCCTCTAGCACCCTATAATTAACTTAAAAAACTTCTTCAACATATTTTTTTGTCTTTTAAGACATATATCAACAAAACGTAATTATTTAAATTACTCTTAAATACAAGAATAAAAAAACTGCAACAGTCAAAATAGAAGCTAGTAGGAATGGCTACGTACACAGTCTTCACATATTTGCTTACAACAATTTAGGCACATAGGTTTATCACAGTATGTACATGAGAATCTAGTACGTCTTTTTAGACGACTAGGACATATGGCACAAGTTCTTTTAGCTCCCGTATGATTTTGGCCTATAGAACTTGTTGGTCGAGGTGGTAATTCACTAACACCAATAACTCTTTGTATAGTCGAGCGCAACTCGCGAGGAAGTCTGTCATTATAAACTCTGAGTTTCAACTGAGTTAAGGCTAAAGATCTACCTAAAGACAACAAAAACTGGCCCCTAGATTTCTTCTCAGTATTGTCACAATCTTTATATAGGACGTAACAATTTATTCCTGAAATATCAACTAAGCGATAAAATATAGCCATAGGCCAGCGGCGTGTGCGTCGAGAAGTTGAATAGTTGGAGCACTTTTTGTCTACCTCATCTACCCCCCCTTTAGTTTTATTATAATCTATAATCATAGCTGGCTTTCCAGTTTCAATGTCAGTTTCCTTCTTGTGATGCATTGAGGAAAGAAGTATAACTGATTTGTTAGTTTTGGGAACATATGAAACAATGGTGCAATCTTTGGTAAACCCGTATAAGGAACTTCCAACTTCTCTTTGTCTGTTAGGTTGAAACTCAGGAGGAATCTCCTTTTTATTTTTCTTCATAGTTCCTAAATAAGTTAGACCCCTTAGGCGCAAAACATTAAGCAGTTCCATTGAAGTAAACCAATTATCTGCTGTTACATTGCGGTTAGTTCCTTCAATGCCCTTTGTAAGACGAACAACCGATTGAGTTGGAATCCCGAATTTCTTTTCTTCGTCTGAAAGCCCAATACTGTCTGATCCTTTACCATGATAAATATAGATATTATGAACGTAAAACGTAGCAGTGTCTACCAGGAGCAAAAACTTCAAGCCGTATTTATTAGGCTTTGATGGCATATAGATGATGAAGCCACACCTACCCCTAAATCCAACAAGCATTTCATCTATACAGACGTGAGTCCCAAGCGTGTAATTTGTTTGACAATTTTTCACGAAAGCTTCAAATAATTCGGATATTGCCGCCAACTTATTATCATTTAATCTTTGTTGCCTAGTGAGTGCGTCGTCAAATCTTAAACAATAATTCAACGCCAAGAATCTTTTCTGTGACATCACGCATCGAAACATCTCCCGACCTGTGCCATCAGTTGCAAAAATATAATCAGCATTTTCTCGATTGGATTTGAACACAGCTGTGTAGAATAACAGACCTATGAAGGCTTTCATTTCAATATTCGTCGTAGGCACCAGTTCGGATCTTGATGGGTCTTTGAACTTTTCACGATAAGTTATAAGCTTTTGATTAGTGTTAGTGACAATCATAGAAATCATCTCATCAGAAAATAATAGGGACCACAATTCTTCGTAACCTGTGAAAGTTTTCGGTCCTGTTTTGACTGACATACGAACAATATTATGCAGTAGTGTTCTGGCCGACCTAGAAGGCGGTTGTGATGACCATTTAAATCGATTTCGTCCCCAATAAAAGTTTGGCTCGTTGCTCCCGTCATGATCTGCGGCTGTTTCCAAATATTGCTCAGCATCCTCGCCTATTACCTGTTGTTCCGTCGTATGCGCTTCCTCTTGTAGAGAGCTTTTTTCGACAGTCGTGTTGATTTCTTCGTCCCCAGACTGCTCAGATTCTGTCTCATGCTCACTATGCAGAACAAAGTCAGGATCGTCTATGTCGTTGTCAAAATCACTGAACTCATCGTCAGTCTCTGTAAACAACTCTTGAGATATTTCTTGCTGGCTCAGAATCCTCCTCCTTTTTGCAGAACATGGATGGTTATGATTAACGATCAATAGACACTATGGGTAATATCACACTAGTACTGACCTGACGTCTGTGAGACGGCGAGAGCTCCACACTGGCGACACGGGCGTCGATGCGCGGGCGAGCGCGTCACTGAGTCCAAGCACACGCTAAACGCGGAAGGTACTAAGGCGCGCGGGGGTAAACGACCTACAGGTGGGGAGAAAGATCACAAAAATATATCGCGGTGTCTGTGAGACGGGCAGGTCACCAGTTAAAGGTTAAGGAACAGCTTAAACTTAGTACGGGAAATTGTAAGTTTCTCAATTTATAACGAGTTGTCTCACATATTTGTGTGATTCAAATGATTAGACGCTTTAGCAGTAATTTAAATCTTGTATTGGAGTATCGGCTAATGTTTAAATATTATTTACTTAAATTTTGAATTTTTACTTAGGTGGAATAATTAAAAATAAACAATATTTTTGTTTTGTTTCCAAAAAAAAAATATTCCGATTACTAAATTCTAATTTCGGTGAATGAAGGAATACCCTCAGAAGAAGTGGAAAGAAGCGTCATTTCTCCACCATTGGCCATCATTGCCAACCCGCCTGCCAAGAGTGGCGATTATTCCGTAATCCTCCTCTTCTCATCATCATCATCATCAACAGCCTATCGCAGTCCACTGCTGGACAAAGGCCTCTCCAGTTGCACGCCACTTAGGTCTAAAGACCTATATTAAAATTTAGCTGTGGACTGATATGGGCTGATGATGATGATGGTGACGATATTGATGATCTAGCTTATATTGCTGCCCAGCCATAAGATACTTACAGGTCAGAGTCGCTCTTTACATCGTTTTAAGCAGGACGCCTATGTTCTCTAAAGCTTTTGATGATAAGACGCCAAACAACTCACCAAATTCCATTAAGTTCAATAT
Organism: Anania crocealis; assembly: GCA_949315895.1. Lineage (NCBI taxonomy): Eukaryota > Metazoa > Arthropoda > Insecta > Lepidoptera > Crambidae > Anania > Anania crocealis. The sequence continues at coordinate 13,312,312 of OX438869.1, forward strand.
AGCATATACTAACATCCTACATTGTCGCCAATGTCTACCAGCACACCCAAACTCGTTCGTTTAGAACCAGCGGCTTCCTGAATCGTCCTAGGAATTTTTAACGTTAAATCACTTCGCCATTACGCCAGCAGTTTTAATATTTCAAAGAGATATAGAATTACGTAAGCAAACCTTTTGATTTACACTCATTATCTCTGATGACGATTTAAGATTATTTCAACTATTAAATCGCTGTAAGCAAACACCATTCAGGGCGTGTCATTTGTAAAAGATTTTATTATAATGAGTTCATTGAATCACACTTCAGTTCACACAACATATATGGGAACCGTACGCTCTTGATTTACAAAAATTAAATTTTGACTTAAGAATGGCTTATTAATAATGTATTTTTACACTTCGAGTGTTATGCAGATAAACACTTTAAAAGTATTATATTGTTTAGTACTTCATTGTTATCTAAATGGTCTAGTTTATAAGATACTCGTAAGTATTGCATGTCCGTTACGGGTATACTGTAACCTACTAATCTACAATGTTACCTGCAAATAAAAATATTGAATTATTAACATATACTTAACTTTCCACAAATTGATTCTACCTAAGTACTATAAATCTCAAGGAATGCAATAACAGTTTGGATTTAAAGATACGTACTCTTGAGGTAATCTTATAGCTTTGAAATTGTTTCATATAAGAGAGTCACAGGAGGCGCCACATTCGTGTCATGGATGCAGGAAAAGAACGTCATAAGAGATATCTGCATGCGTGTCATTTCATTCAGATGTGATTCTGATTCCCTAGTAAGTAACCATTTAGATCAATTGTTTTATAGAAATCAGAAATACAGACAATCATTTTTCTTTTACATTCGCACGTCCGGCTATCACGTAGCACCTTGAAAACCAGTGCAATACTCCACTCCACCAAGGAGTTCGTCAAAGTTGTGTGGTATCAGTTGTTTCTTTTGTTTTTTAATTTAATTTTTAAGGTATAGTATATAGGATCCTATTACTAAGACTTTGCTGTCTGTCCGTCTGTCTGTCACCAGGCTCAATCTCAAGAGCCGCAATAGCTAGACAGTTGAAATTTTTACAAAATATATATTTCTGTTGACGCAATAACAAAAATACTAAAAACAAAATAAAATGTATATTTAAGGGCTCCCATACAAAACACGCCATTTTTGCATACTTTTGCTCGATATCATTAAATGGTAACAGGTAGGCACTACAATAACTAATGTACCTACTGCTATTTACCTAGTCAATGGTACGGAACCCTTCGTGCGCGAGTCCGATTCGCACTTGGCCAGTTTTTTTGGTAGTTGTTTTGGTTGATTGAGCGAAACCATTAAATAATTTGTGGTTGACCATTAACACTTTGTACAGCCATGGTCCTACTGCAGTTACGTCTGTTGTTGAGTATGGTGTTATGAAACCGAGCTGCAGTCTCATCTGTATAATTTGATGGAAATTAACATGTGAAAATAATAATGAATGCACAATATTTACATATACAAATGTACACCGTGATTCGATTCTGTGACCATTTCGACTCTATTATTGGGCGATAGAAAACGTTTAGAGTTTTTCGATATTGACTGTACGATCTCACAGTTTGATGGGATTATGGGAAGCAGATAAGAATATTTTTAATTATTGACTAAACATTGAGCAATCAATATATTTAATTTAATCCGACGATAAAAGAGGAGTTTCTCAATTCGACGAGTGTAGGTGTACTCTTGTAGGTATGTATGTTATAAGTTGACTATTAATGGATTTTTTTAACCACTTTCCAAAATTTTTATAGGCGTTCAGTATCGTATTTAGAGCCCATTTATGAAGTAAACAATGTGATTCAAGTCTTCACCCGAAAATATTTTTCGCAATATAGTTTTCAATTTTTACGGTCCTAGGCCATACCATAGGAATACCATGTACTTATGCTGTTAAAGTATAAAGGGAAAATCAGGAACTTATGAATAGCATCGTAATGATTGAATGAGATGCGCAAAGCGTATAAAAAGTGTTGCTAGGCGGCCGTATCAAAAAATTTAAATTTTTGGCGGACATTTTCTAAGTGCTTTATCTTGACATTTTTGTACTGGGCTATACCAAAAGAAAAAATACGTCAATTGTTTTTTGTCTCGTAGATTGATATATTCAAACTTGGAAGGTGGTTAAAATTTCATCCTGTATTGTATTATATTATTTTTAATGAACATAGTTTGACATTAATGATTTTGTATTTAATACTTACATTTATACAGATCGAATGTTAATATTTGCACGCTGATAGAAGACATGTGCACACTATTTTGTAACATTTTTTATACCATGTACTTATGCAAATAAAGAATACTATTACAATTACTATTACCACGCATAACTTTTTAATAGGTTTACCTATTTCGTTGATTTTAAAAATACCGTAAAGGGTAGCAAAAAGGTTTGACATTATCCCTTTTTTTAATTGATCAAAGTGTAATCAATCACCAGTTTTGAATAGGTGGCAAACAAGACATCACTTAAAATTTTTAGCACCGACTCAAAATATGTGGCTTGAAAATTGCACATTTATCGTATATTTTTTTGTTTTATTGAAATCGTAATGTTTAGTGCTGTAGACTTTTCTGAATATAATTTAATCTTAAATTTTAAATGGCATTCATTATTACGTGCCATGTGTAGTGTAGGCGATAAATATAAAAACACCACTCTTTCTCGTCCTATTGGCGTCGTAAGATTCGGCTAAAAACTACCGTAAACATTGCAAGAAGATCTCATACATTTCGACGCTTTAGAATAAAAACCTTGCATACCTCGCTTTAGAATAATGAAATGCATTTTTGCTCATTTTTTTTATTGCTTTTCTAGGAAGATCAAGCAACGCATATCCTGATCTCATTCATCTGAAACAGCTCGTAATAAACGAATATAAGTATATTATTTACAATATTTATCTGTATGCAAAGAATTAAGCATAAGTGTTCCAAAGAGAACTTGAACCTGTGCAAGTAAGTGTTTTGTTTATCGTATAACAAATACATTCGACGACCTCCGTGGCGGAGTGGCGTACACACCGGTTTTCAAGGTGTCGCCGGGAGGTGCTGGGTTCGATTCCCAGACGGGTCAATGAAGAAAAAAGTGTTTTTTCCACATTTTCTCGGGTTGGGTGTTTGTGGTGCCTTCGTTGTTTCTGATTTCCACAGAAAGAGCTTCGAATAGTTACTCATTTTGGAATCAGAACAATATACAGTATGATTTTTTCATCCTTTCATCCTTCAAACCTTCAAAAATGTTTATAGGCGTTCAGTATTGCATTTAGAGCCTATTTATGAAGTAAAAAATATAGGTCAAGTTTCCACAAATATATTTCGTAGCATAGTTTTAAATGTTTAAGTTATGAAGGAAAAATCAAAAACTTATGAATAGTATCGTAATGAATGAATGAGATGCGCATCGCGTAAAAAAAGTGTTGCTAGGAGGCCGTATCAAAAATTTTAGATTATTGGCGAACATTTACTAAGTGCGTCTTGACATTTTTGTACTGGGCTATTTAACAAAAGAAAAAGTACGTATTTTTTTTGTCTCGTTAATAAAATATTTGAAAGTAGTTAAAATTTTATCCTGTATGTGATGTTGTCTTTATATTTATTTATTATTCATCACCATACAACATCAGTCGTCCACTGCTGTACATAAGTCCACCCATTACTCTCTAGAGTGGTTTAAGTACCGAACCAAGATCTCAGGTTCGATCCCCGGGTCTGGCACAAAGAGTTCACAACGAACCCACATTTGGCAAGGAGGTGACTATGTCTCTACCCATCATTGCTGTGATAACTTGAATACGATGATGGAGGCCTTTTCCCTGCATTGTAGGTTGTTACTTCTGTCGGTAAACTTTTTGGCACCTCTTACGTCATCAATAGGACGTAAGAAGAATAGGACATTAGAAGGGGTGGTGCCTGTTTGTTAATTGTGACAACATTATTGTTCAAATAGCGGTTATTACGAAACTAACAGCTGCAGTAGTCATTGTTATCAGCCTTTATCTTTCCAATCCAACCTCTAAGGCGGGCCCGACCGGCTTATACTACTCGTATTTATGGCAATCTATTCATCTGAATTCAATTAACGTTAAATTACTAATTTTCTATAGAACTCGGATTTCCTACTGCGCAAGTAGAACGACATATTTTGCTACTAGATTATTGGATACCCGAGAACTTATTTTTATATTTTTTTTATTTATTTATTAGGTTCACCAACAGCTATTGCATTAATTTTAACAATATACATGTTACACAACAAGAGATATCTAAATGACGACCTCCGTGGCGGAGTGGAGTGTATGTAGAAAAAATGTGTTTTTCTACATTTTTTTCGGGTCTGGGTGTTTGTGGTACCTTCGTTGTTTCTGGATTCCGAAATACGAATGCTTTAAATAGTTATTCAAATGGGGATCAGAGCAATGTATGCGATGTTGTCCACATTAAAAAAATAATTAAAGACTTATAGGCGAACACATCTTGCATAATATTAATAAATCTAGAAAGTTACACTAAGTCACACTACGATGGAAAGAGAACTTGGTGTTTACCTGATTACGGGCAATATTTTTAACACGAAACTGCTTCAGGACAAGTGTGGAGTATGCTAAAAGAAACAGCGAATGAAACCCGATCAGTATTGTCAGCAGTTTAAATGAAGAAGTTTTATTTGGATAATCATCCCTTAGGAGTGGAAAAGGATGAAAGTTTGTATCGGACAATAATTTTCTAACCAATTTAGATAAAAAGTACATAGAATAGTTTTTATCCAGAGAATCATATTATTTTATTAGCTTTAAAAATTAAAAGGGTTTGAAATTTTTTTTAAGTATTTAAGGCGAAATAAAACCGGGGAAACGATGTAACCGAATTCTACCTAAAAAAAGTCGCGGATAGAGCCTAATATTGATAGTAGCCCGAATAGGTGAATGTTCTTTTTTCAAATAACACAGTCTTTGTCTGCAAATCTTTTGAAAAAGGTTTCGCCATAGGCCACGTACAAGGGAACCACCGCTAAAAATACCACACACTGTCAGACAATGCCATCGCGTGCCGAACCCGATTGTTTCGATGTTATTAGCGAATCATGCCATGGGTTCGTGGGAACGATGGGGATCGATAGGGATGGCACTATATCAAAAATTTGCAGACAAGATCTCATACCAGTTCATGATACGTTTTAAATCAAGCGAAATGTTTGATTTGACCGAAGACGGTTAACTCTTTGGCAGACAGAACAAAAACAGTTTTTTTTACCTTTTAGCAGCCAGTGATTAAAATTTTCCCATCATACATAAATAAATTGAACCTTATGCATTTGACACAAATTCGAAAGACTGAAAAATTTAAACACTAACTGTGAAAAATTGTAACAGCTGCCTGTTACGTAGTTACAAAACTGATATTATAATTGCAATTAAGTTGCTAAAATATCAAATAAAGTGTTACTTAGTTCTTTCTTATTTTTTTTTAATATTCTGGTTACATTTTTTTTTATCTTTACTTGTTATTAAAAAAATTCGACACTTTGACTGACTAAGACCTGTACCAAATCATTCTCTACTAGTCAGCCGTAGTGCATAGCAGTAATATTATAGGTGGTGAAAAGTAAAGGGGTTAGCAAAAAGTCTATGGGAAATTGGGTTCCTAATGTTATGACTTTATAAAGACTTTAGTAATATCACATGTACAGGTTACAGGTTTTTTTTGACGTGACAACGTCTTAAATTAGGTTGCGGCTGGGAGTCACTTATGAAAAAGTGTAACGCTCGGTAACGTTACGATGAGTCACCGAACGAGAGAGAGGCCCGCCGAATGCCTTGCGTCTCTCTCCCACTCAACTATGATCGGTCTGCCGCGCGCGCAGCACTAGAGAATTAGGCGCATTGAATCGGCGCATGCTTGTGTCTCTGTCTTTGTCTTTCTCGAACGTTCTTGGCGTTGGAAAAAGACTTGACTTTCGCAAGACACATTACAGCAGAAACACTTCCTTTCATTTCATATTTCTCCTATCATCGTCCTATCCTCAACAAAATCACTCAAATAGGAATTAGTTAAGTTTAAGTTTACATGTACAATGTTTTAGTAAACAAAATATATTTCTATAGTTAAAATTTGTGCAATTCTTATTTTCATTCAATTCCTTGTTTCTATTGTGCAATTTAATTATATTCATATCAATAAATATTCTACCGAGAAAAAGACGTTGTCACGTAAAATCTTCGCCCGTAAAACCGACTTTACAGGCAACCATTTTTTTCTCCTAATTACATCATCGTAATAATCATGAGACATATTAGTTCGGATTAAAATGAATTTACTAATTTTATGGTCGTATTTCCATTAAGCAGTTATAGCAACCGTTGCAAATGGTTGTTTTTTATTTTTTTGTTGATGGCACATCCCTACGCTGGCGTCTCAAATGATTTCTCGATTCGGGATCGCTGTTAGATCCGATCTGATATGCCGATTTGAGACGTCACGAGCATCGAATGTTAGTTATCGGATCCAGAGGCCTTACTCTGTAACAGAAAGCTCGTATTAACGGATATAACTGTCTCTTCCAGATACTCTTAGGCATCGGTATGAGTGACAGGGACAGATGGATTCGAATATACGGACATTGTGTTGCGGAGTAAGGCCTCAGCACCGTTAGCATTGGGGATCGTGGATTCGAACGCCTGGGGCTCGACCAAATGTTTTGAGTTAGGCTGTAATCTTCAGTATGAGTAATGCCAACCAAACGCTGATTTGTCGAATCATGGTCGAATTTATTCGATAGTTAAACGTAGTATAAATCTTGTGAGTTGTGAGTTGTACCCGCCTTCAGATATTTTGTTGCTCAGTTAACTTTTCACTTATATACAGGGTGTGCAAGAAAAGATGATAGCAATTTTAAACATAACAACACAATATCGAAATCATTAAAAATGCTTAATACCTTATCATCGGGCGTAAGTATAACTATTTTTATTTGAATATTTGAAATATTAATACCTAATATATTAATATATGTATTTTACTATAAACATACCCCAGGTTTTGGAAATTAAATATTATTCAATACTCCAAGTAAAAAATACTATAATTATTTATTATTAATATTTGTTATGATTGGCCCTTGTTAAAAATATTTTAAAAAACACATTTTTTTATAAACATGGCTTGTAAAAACAAAGAAGAGTAAGAGTGACTAATAGAAAGAGAAATACAAGCCTCTTCCACATATTTTTAATTATTTTACTACTTGGTTAGTATAACCTATGTAAAAGTATTTATCAACCTTAAAAAGAAAAACCTTTAATCTCAAGACTTTGGCATATCCATACTTAAAAAAAAACACAAGTACCCGAAACATACATCAGTTATTATAAGTTTGTTAGTCTGAAACATCTAACAAAATTTTAAAACATTAAGATATTTTTTTCAATTATTTCGTTTTTAGGAATGTCAAATTTTTGTTCACCCTGTATTGCTAGTTAGAATGTATTAAGTAAGCTTAACCATTAAGCTCCTGCGAAAGTTAGTCCGTGTTTCATGGGTCATAAAACTAATGTGAATACTTGAATATTTCCGGTGCATTAACTATAAAATCTATCTTCAAACCGTTCTTAATTAAAATACCTCTTTACACCCTCGTTATAATCCAAGAGGTCTCTTGAATTTTAACGAGGGTGTTTTCTATTCGAAATACATAAAATAATTTGACAGATTGTTTGGCAAATAGTAGGTATTACAAGCCGAAAGTTTTAATTTACATTACAAACTATTATTAATTTGTCAATAACCATTTTGTAATAAGTCGTTTTGAATTATAAATAAATAGAAAAATAAAACGTAGGTCCTGTATGTCACATGGACCTTGCAAGGGTATAAAACACACAATGTATTTAAATTTGTTAGAAAATATATTTTTTTTTATACAAAACGTGAAGATTTACCTTGCAAATACAACTTACGACATAAAAATAAATTAACGTTGCCAACTTCACGATTAAAATTAAATTCTTCAAGTACCTTTAGTTCTTCTATAAAAATATACAATAAATTACCCGATATTCTAAAAAATGAAAACAATGACATCAAATTCACTCAAAATTTGAAACAATATTTAATTAATAAATGTTATTATAGCACAAATGAATATTTTATCGATAAATAATATAAAATAAACTTCAAGTTATTTAAATTAATCCTATTGACATTTATTGAAATCCAATTCAAATTATGAACAGAATAGTCTACTGTATTTATCGCCTAGTTGAAGACGCTTCCTCTCTCCTAGCCCTAAGTTGCGTGCCCGACAGGGTCCATAACACTGGTCTTTTATTAATTGTTACATCTTTCTGTACATTATGGTTTTGCAATAAATTATTGAGTATTGAGTATTTTTTGTAGTTTCATAATGTTTTATTTTATAATAACAGTTTAAACACAGAAAGTTACTTAACGATGCCTTAATTTTATCATAGATTCCTATGTCTGTTATAAACTTAGGCAGAACATTATAGAACCTAAAACCCATAAAGTAACTATTTACTCCTATGAAACCCTTTTTTTATAATCAATGGGCTTGCCCTTGACTACATACTCAACTCTACGGTTAAGAAGAAGCCTAAGATGGGGCGAGCTTACCCAGAAAGTGGCTCTGATTCTCCCACACACCAGCGGAACACAGAAAAACTGTTTGGCGCTGGACTCCGGCAGGAGGGTGGTAGCATCCAGACAGCCTCTTACGAAGCCTACCACCGCAGAGGGATCTGTTAGCCGTCATCATTGGTTAGAAAACCAAAGATGCCGTTGCTCCCACCACCCCAAAGGAAGATAAGGAGTCATTGTTTTGTGAAACGACGCATTAGATACTAATAGAACATATGATAATGAAATACTGATATAAATCGATATAAACTAGTCGTCATTCCCACGCCCATTTAAAAACCTACTGATCTATTTTATCATATCTCGAGCGTATTGTAATTAGTTTGTCCAGTTGTTAAGTAGGACAGAGATATCTAAAGCTAGAAACTTTCTTGTATAGCTCGTACCTAACAAGTACAGGCCGGTTCCAATAAATCTGTCTGTCCCTTAGTTAATACCATTCAAACGCTAATCGCTGTAAAATATTATGAGTGGTTATTCAAGGGTTAATTATTTCGTGACGTGATTTATTTTCGGTTGACAGTTAATATGCGATGTAAGGATGTGTTTTGCTAATGGAAGGTACCTTTCAATATTGTTAATACAACGGAACTGAAAGCGATTTTACTAAAATAAGTAGGAGATGTGGTTAACATCAAAAGGTGCGATAAAATTTTTACTTCACGCCTGAGATAGGTTTATAAAAAACTAGCTGTTGCCCGCGACTTTGTCCGCGTCAGTTTCTGTTTTTTCACTGATGCTTCGCTCATATTGGTCACAGCGTGATATTATATAGCCTAGCCTTCCTCGATAAATGGACTATCCAACACAAAAAGAATTTTCCAATTCGAACCTGTACTTCCGGAGATTAGCGCGTTCAAACAAACAAACAAACTCTTCAGCTTTATAATATTAGTATAGATATGAATGATCCACAGATAATGTAAAGTTTCAGTAAATACTGCTTCGGAGTGCGGTAGTAACGTCAAGTTATTTGTTAGCCGTTTTAAAATAACAGTATACCAGTATTTATAGTAGTATCTGCCCAATTGAGTTAAAAAAATTGGTTTCTCTTCTATGACGATGTTAATTCTCAGTACCTAACTCTGGTAGGTACTACGATGTCAATGTCAAAACAGCTGCTTACATGAGAATAGTTACAATGAAAGAATAGTTTCCTTTTAATGACGATTCAAGTCCTCAAAAACAAACACATTAGAACAAATGAATCACATATTAACATTCTTACTGAATTCTCGATCGACTTTTATGGTCATTTGACAAAGTATTTTTTAATCCGATATTGGCACAAAGTGAAAGTTTTTATATTCAAACTGTCCAGTCATTCTCAAAGAATGTTAGCTAATAAGCTCAGATTTTTAATATACGTTAATTATGTATAAATGCTAATAACTAATCCAAGACTTATTAAAACGGTAGCAGTTTAGTTTGAAGTTTGATAACTCAGATGTTAGGATGACATCCTTAGATAGATATGCTAACATTATAGTATATTATCAAAATTTAACGTATGAGATCAATATTGTGATAAATATCTGGCTTATTCATAGAAAAAAAAAAAAAACTAGATGCACAGTAAAGTATTAATTAATATACGTAGCCAATGTCATGTTTATACTTGCCTAAGTGAAAATTGGACATACATGGCATAAGTTGAATGTTGCTTGTAAGTTAAACCGACGATCGGGTGAAACTGCTGGATTCGGAAAGGACTTAGCGGTCCTTGGGGGAGGCATATGCTAGACATTGAACTTCCACATGGTGCAGGTATTGACCGGTCATAATTCCTTTGGTTGGTACCTCCACTATGTGGCGGGAACGCACTCCCGAGTGCCATGAGTGTGGCGCTGTGGAGGACACCGTGGATCACACCCTTTTGGTGTGCTCCGCGTGGTCTGACCAGCGGCGGGTTCTGGGTTCGGTGGTGCCGGGTGTCCTTTCGCTCCCTAGTATAGTAACAGCTATGATAAAGAGCGAAGCAGCGTGGGAGAAGATGGTCTCCTTTGCGAGGATGTGATGTCGCAAAAAAAGGCTGCGGAGCGGAACAGAGAGGAGGATATCCACGCTGGCGCGATTAGAAGACGCTGAGGGAGGCGGTGGAGACGGCGTTTCCCCGCTCTCCATGGCACCGCGCCTCTTCGGCGGGCTAGCGAGTTGAGGGCCGGGGGGCCCGAAGCTCCCATTGCACAACCCACCTGACTGTTGGGTGATCCCATGAGTACAAGATCACCCATACCTTATACCTGAGGCCGGGCATAGGCCGTACGTAAACGGTGCATGGAAGTCGTCCTGACGGATTCCCATTCACCGCCAACATACGTTGCGAGGTACACCGCAGAACTTTTAGTGGGTATGCTTATCGGGCGAACAGTGGTTCTTATGCCGTATTCCCACATAACATAACCACAACAAAAGCATTTTCCTGCGTTAAAAGGCTTATGCTAGACATAGGTCTCTCTTAAGGACTTCCACCTGTAAGCGTCGTTTGGATGATATGATAATGATTATTTTAGGTAAAAAGAGTACTAGTTCTATGTCTGCTGCATTTGGTGAGGACGTTTTGCTGGCACTAATTATGTGCTTAGTTATTTATGTTAGATCTACGGGCTTATGTCATACTTGTCATGGGTATTTTAAAACTATAAAATCCTCTTTTCTAGAAATGGACTTATCAACTTAAACTAGACCTTACTCAAACCTATCGAAGGCAGCCAAACAAAATAAAGTCTTCGAAACTGTTTACTCCGTATAGTTATGCGTGATCAACACACATCTAATTGAGAATCTCCCATTTTTTTGCCGGAAAACGAATGAATTAATCTAACTAGCTTATGTATTTGTGTGTTTACTTGCTTCGTAGCCTTACATCGCATCGCATCTATAATGAAAAACCAGCTTTATGTAAAATAGAGAACCCACAACATCTGTATCTTGTTACATTTTGATTTCTACAACAGCAATTAGTAATTCAAAACTAATGGCCCTTTGCTAACAAATTAGGCAATTTAGTTTGAAACTTTGATATTAATTATATTATCCTTTTGAGGATGAATTGTTAACTAGAAATCATGATATAACTTGTTTCGTAACTTGGCCGCTGGCAAGCTTAAAATATGAATAGTAGCACCACCCATTAAATAATGCCACAAGCCGGGGCAGTAGTGTCTCTACTCAATTAACAACTGCGATCGCCAACATATGATGAACGTAGTGACTGTGGCAGAGTACTCCCTTTTGAAAGTTCTATGTCCAGGACTTCAAATTTAATAGCACCACCCCTCTTGGTCCATTGGTGTCGTGACAGGCGACTGGAGGAGTAGGAACTGACATAAAAAGATCCACAGAACATGGAAAAAGGTTAGAAAGGCTATCATGTGCCGTTTGTATTGGAATTGATGTCGCCGCTTGCGAGCGCAAGGCGCTACTAATTGTGCACACAACACATAAACAAGCTCAAAGAACGCCAATCAAGCGAATTCTATTGAAATCAAAAGAAACTGATCACAGCACTCACTTCCATTCATGTTTCGGCAGAATTATGAGCATTAGCTCATAACTTCTGTGGCGCGCCTGCCCCGCCTAAATCGTCTTTCTTACCTTTTTTCCGTGTTCTGTGAAAATATTGCCAGCAGCGTATTTTTTCAGTTAACCGAACTGCGTTCGCTTACCCTCCTCAATCAGTGTTCCTTCTGGAAAGCTCTTTCTATGCTTAGCGCCATGCAGGCAGGTGATGATATAATTTAGTAATAAGTTTATTTTTTTCTGCTAACTTATACCTCAATGCGTAGTCCACTTTGCCTACCTTAATTAATACGCAGTTAAGTTTTATGTGCGTGACCTAATTTAAGTCCCCCTAGTTCTTGCAGGTGTCTGGTCAGAGTAAACGAACCGTAACTGTCTGGCATGGTCGACTGGCAAGTAATAATTTTGGCACTTATTCCGCCATTTGCACTACTTATATTAATAGATCAAGTGTAATGGAACCATCGAGGACTAGTTGGATCAGTGGTAGTAAGTGCTTCTGAGCCATTTTTCGCGGTTTTGATCCCCGCACAGTACAAATATTTGTGTGCATGAACATGTCTGTTTGTACTGGTCTGGGTGTTTTGTGTAATAAGTTTGTATTTTTTACAAAAAAAAAAAGTTAGTAAGTAAGTTTATTGGCTGTCTAGTACCAATCCTCGCTACTTAATAGTAGCTTAATTTGGGACTAGATGGCCCAGTGTGGCATGTTTCGCAACGATGTGGAATGTGGATATTATTTTTTTGTAATGGTCAGAAAAAGGATTTTATGGAAAAATATTATTGATAGTTAAATGGAGAAAACACTTTTAGAAATATCCACATAAAAAGTGTAAATTGTCATAAACTGACCGTTTGCTAGCATCACCTTCATAAGTAAACCAGGGCAAAGCCGAGACGAAGAGCTAGTAAAATATATTAATCCTAGTTCTAACTATAGTATATATAAGTATATAATATATAAAAAAAAAATTGGGTTAAAAGTGGAAAAGTTTTAAAATGACGATCCTTGTTCCTAATTAGAATATGGTTGACAAAATTATTTTCACTGTCTAATTTATGAGAAACTGTAATAACATTACATAAATATTAAATGATAATTAGGTTTCATTACATATTTTTAAGATGTTAGCATATAACATGAACGATTACTCTGTTTGTCTGTCTGCTACGCCTTCACATCTAAATTACTAAACCAATTTTGATGAAATTTATTACAAACATATATTAGATTTTGAAAAAGGACATAGTACACTTTGTAACCCACTACTAGGAACAGATTTCTGCCCGCTTGATATGACGTGTAGTCCACGCGGGTAGAGCCACCGGCAAGAAGCTCTATTAAGTATCTCACAATATCGTAAGGTTCTAAATCATTCCTTATTGCTTAGTAATCTTAAATTAAAAAAAGTGTTTAGAGTCTTCTGATAGCAGAAAGTGTCCCTTGACCATTTAAAAAACGATGAATATGTTGTATGTCAAACGCGATCGACAACTTGACTACATTATGATTAATACATAGAAACATGTACCTAAGTTTGGGCTAAAACAGTCAACCTCTTTGAGGAAACAGTCTCACGTTTCACTATGATCACCATTGACGTAAATATAAAAAAAAAATATAAAAAATCAGATTATAAAGTGTCCCAACTAAAAGTGCATCCATTTGACATAAGGCTGCACTTTTAATACAACCGAATAGATACAAAATTCCATAAATATCCTTATTATTGCATGTCGACATAATTTGGCCGGGTTATGAGGTTAGCATAGATATAAAATCAAATGAAATCATTTTATCGAGGTCAATTTAAGGTGTAGGTTCCTATATCGATGAAGATCACACAATAATCCTAACTTAAGCCCGCTGTGATAACAGGTACCATTTTGGTTCCATGTCACGGAACGGGTATAACGTGCGTTTTCTCAACAGAAGTAGTTCACTCACCTATAGACCTGGCCCCTTTTTCCTCACTGACTTTCCGTAGCAAATCGTCTCCCACATCTTCAAGTGAGCACAACACAATCCATATCCAACACTTCAAAACGAAACATTATCACTGAACACTCATAGTTTCACTTCACGAGTCACACAAAACGAAATCAAAACTAGAACAGCACAGAACTTCAATATAATTGGCACTAGAATTTAGAGTTGTCGAATCTGGTCGCGGTTTTAGTTCTGGATTTTGTCATAATAATATAGCGTTTGATGACCCCAAAAGCAACTTTACAACTGAACTGAGTGGTGGATGCAAAACGCACGGTTTCTCCAGCGCGAGCGCCGCGGTATGCGATGCGTCAGTGTGCGTGCCCGTCCGTGTACGCTCACCCGGACATGCGCAGGCGCAGGCTGCACGGTTTTTGTCGATGTCCACGGGGCAAGTAACCTTAGAGTTGTAGAGGCGCAACTCGTGAAGATAAATGAGCTTTTGTAAGTTCTATTGAGCTTTCGAATCTTTTTTTTCCTAACTTTTGTAAATATTTACATTTTGCACAAGTGTAGTTACCTAAAAGCTAGTTTTGTATCGTATTTGTTTTAAATTATTTTTAAATAGTTAAACCATTTTATTGATAAAATACTTTTGACTATGTGAAATATCAATGACATTGATATTATAGCTTTGTCAAATTTAATGAATTCCTAATTGAAAATGTTACTACTACTTACTCACGGAATTAATTTATGACGAACAATAATTATGTTATCAATCAGGCTTATATTTTATTTATTTTTTCTGACTAAATGAAATGTAATGCACCAATTTAATTTGTTATTTAGTTATTAATTACATCACATTTTTATGTTATTTTTGTATGTTATTGTTAGTTTTAATTTGAGTTGTATTTATCGTTTTGTACCCTGCGAAGTTAAACACGGTAGTTCATTCATATTATGTTACACCTTTTCTGTACCTGTGATTCATAATAAATATTATAATTATGGTTTGTAACCTTTTTTTTATAATTGTAAATATTTAGATGTGCATATTAGGGATTAAAGTATGAAATTGCCGTTTTGTATGGACAAAATCGAGAAAAGTCATTTTTCCATTCTAACAATTTTTTAGTTTTTTTAAAAACACCTGAACCGTTTTCGATGCAATTAAAGGTGAAAGTTAGATGGTTATAAAGCTACGCATTATAGTATTTAAATTTCTGAAAATCAAAGTATATAATACAAACATACTTAATTGAAGCAAGAAGGTCAGCTGACACATTGTAAGGGGTCTTTTCAACGACTTTCTTTGAAGTAATAGGCACTAGTATTGCATTTTTTTGTAGTCAAAAGTTACTTTATTGAGTTTTTGATACAATACAAAAATAATTACTTACGCAATAATATGACTATACTTAAGAGCTATAAACAAAATAAAAAGTGGGAAAATAATCGGCAATTTCATACTTTAACCCCTATTATTTTGTGTAACATTAACTTTAATAATCTACTGTAAAAAAGTCTAGTCTTAAGAAACGCTGCACTTTATAGACTAATTGAATAAAATTATGAATAACAGTATATTGGTTTCCAAGTTACAACTCTAGTCCACTGCGGCGACGTTTTTCTGAAAGCTGCTGGTCGATGTCCCGCTACGAGACTCAAGCTCCGATCTTGTGTTCCTTTCTAACATCATTTTAACCATACAAAAGAAAGAGACGGCGGTATAAGCCAAAGTTTACGATCAATTTGCAGAACTTGATGTGGCTCTACTCAGGAATTATTAACGGCCAGAATTACGGTCGTTTTATGGTAAGCCGGTTGGTTTAAAAAGCCTTTATGGTTTGCTGAGTTCATTTAGTGGATATGGCTTACTCTTCTTGGCTGGTTGAGCGATGTAATTTTATCGTATACTCAAAGGGTAACGGCCTGATTGGTTGAAGTATAGCTCTATTGATTAATTTCTGTTTGTGATAAATTGCTGGTTTTTTTGCCAATCGAGTTGTCAAATCTAATAGGTACGTCTAAAGTTTAAATTATGGGCATTCGCAATTAACACATTTGTCTTACTAGATTCAAAACATAAACAGAGAAAAACAACTAAATCAAACCATAGTGTCATCGAAACAAGGTTCTTTTAGAAGACATAAATTTAATATTTGGGAGTATCTTATTGAGATTTGAACAACATTATCATTTACCGTTAGGTCGTGTTTAGTTTGTTTTTGAAATCATATACAGGCAGTTGTTTGAGTCACTATGTTTGTATATTATCAATGAGTTGTTGTATATTTTCATTAGCTAAAAAATCTTTAATGATTAAATTTTGAAGTAAAATTAAGAGGGTTCATAAAATCGAACAAGAGTTTGATGTTGACCTGATAGAATCAGTATTTTGTGGCCATTTACAAATCCTTTTTATAAATATAGTTCTGACTAACGATGCTCCGAGAGATAAGTAAATCTTGGATATGTCGCTTAGAAAACCATTGTGTTATTTTACAAATTAACAAAAATAAGGCCAGGCCTATCAGGCTAGTTAATTAATATCGGCCGTAAAACAACAACATGTATAAACGGTTAATTTCCTGTGTTAATTACTACGATTGTTCTAAATACAAATGGGATGTCATATGTTATAACGTTCCGAATACAATGTAATGTAAGTATTTATTAACTAACCCACATATTGATTAAGAATCATTCATCTCCATTGGCCAAATTGCGATCGCCAACAATATACATTTAAGGCACAATCCTTCATTTGGAGAGGCCTAAGTCCAGCAGTGGACTTATAGGCTGATGATAATGGTAATGTTTTTTTGTGAAATATGTTCCTATTTATTTTAAATGTTAACGTTAAATTAAACGCGATCATACCTTATTATTTTGCCTGACGTTTCGATCGGGTTGCACCAACCATGACAAAAAATATTTATGCATCGCGAAAGTTTAAAAATATGTTCTTATTTATTTATTATAAAATAGCGCTACGATATATATGTACTAAACGTAGTGTATTTTATGTACATTATTTCCCAACGTTATAATTATTTTATTTTAACTAGCTGGCGTCTTAGGCGTGGTATTTTATTTGTCCAAATCAAATGAAGCATAATGCGTGTTATTTCACCTTATCTATTAATAATAAATTTGAAATATCGTTACAATAATGAATTCGACGTGCAGATAGATTGTAAGCTGGAATAGCACCTAGGTCCTGTTCTTTTTATTCCAGCGAAATGTACCGTGTGATCTGGTAACAAACTAAATACAAACTTTTGCATTTTTTTTTATTTTAGCAAAATAATAACCGTTACAATGACATAGGGTCTATTATACCGATAATGACCCCTGCTTTTCTTTAATTTAATTTTACTTTTAGCGTGCTCTGTTTATAGTTGTCAAGTTACATAATACTAGAGATCAAAACAACATTAGTTTGTCCCACGAAAAGCCTATAATTTGTTTAACCGATGATTTAAATAAAAACACTTGCATAACATATAGCCGTCTGTGGTTTACCAAGGCATTTCCAATACTTATAAGAGCTGGTTTATATTTGAAAAGCTTCTGTATGCGGCTTCACTCGCATGGATTTGTCAAGTAAAAATTTAATTGTTTTGTCTAGATAGTACGAGTACGGTGCACAATAATATTTTTAAGTTATGCATACTAGTAATTCTTCATCGACATCACAACATTGTTTTGATTCCAAGGTGGGTAATTATGTTAGCACTCGTATTGTGGAAACCATGGAAACACACACTCAGACCCGAGAAAACGTAGGAAAACACTTTTTTTCTACATTGACCCGTCCGGGAATCAAACCCAAGACCTTGCAGCAGGCGACATCTTGAAAACCATGGTGCTAAATGGTAAATCACTGCGCCCGGTATGCGAGGAGATGCGGGTTCAAATTCCACCTGAGACATGATTTTTCACGTTTATATACTGATACTTAGGGTATATTTACAGGTAGATATAAGCCTCTCCAAAAGGCAAGGGATGGCCAATGGTGGAGTAAGGACGCTGCTGCCCGTCTCTTTCTAGCAGTACTCTCTTAGTCGGCTCTTACGACACCAACAGATAGAGAAGAAGTGTTGCTATTATTTTTATATACCAAACTTAATTTTACGCTTGAAACTATTTCAAAGACATATTATCCAGTAGATTTTTAATTCAATAAGCATGTAGAAGTAATTTGAATAACTTTGTTTTTTACGAAATACATACGAAAATCAGCAGTTCCTCAAACTTGTTTTTAATTGTGTGTTTGTTAGTCTGTCTCAGCATAAAATTAAAAATTAAAACAAATAAATCTGTCCTTGTAAATCTTACGCGTGATTAAATCTTCATTCTGACACAACCGAGAATCGAACCGTCAATATCAGCAATTTACCACAACAGCAAAGAGTCGTCGGGCAGCATTTGTCTCATGAATATCTTTAACGAGCTCGTGGTAGTAACTAGATGGTATTTGATGGACCGTAATATTTTAACATTAACATAATTTCTGCTTATGCAAGTATAGATCAATCAGCCTTTACTGTTTAGATTTGCCTTGGGCCTATTCATAACGCAAGATGATTATTGCAAGTAAAAAATACTTAATATGTGTTATGCCTATACCCATCATTGCTGTGGTTACTCAAATTTAATTATGGAGGCCTTTGCCCTGCAGTTGGATAATTATAGGCCGACCATGTATTTCTAGATATGTACCTTTTCCAAAAAAAAAACTAGATATTATTGAGTCTGCATACTACCTTCGACCCACTTATCCAACACTTTATGGATGCTTTCTGGTTAAAATTTATACCATATCCTTCTCAGAATCTAAAATTAATCAGAATCAGTTGAGAAGTTATTGATTCCACATACAAAACTTCCACCTTTTTAGGGTTCCGTACCCAAAGGGTAAAAAAGGGACCCTATTACTAAGACTTCGCTGTCTGTCCGTCTGTCCGTCGTTCTGTCACCAGGCTGTATCTCAAGAGCCGCGATAGCTAGACAGTTGAAATTTTTACAAATTATGTATTTTTGTTACCACAATAACAACAAATACTTAAAACTAAATAAAATAAATATTACTTATACAACAAACCCGTTTTTTTGGCCGTTTTGGTACGGAACCCTTCGTGCGCGAGTCCGACTCGCACTTGGCCGGTTTTATTTTGATGTCTTAGTAATTATTCAAGGGATTTAAATTCTTAGGCTTTCTGTACTACTCATTGACTTTTTATCATTTAATCGAAAACTTCCTATAACATTAGACAGGGTGAAATATTAACTACTTTCCAAAATTTTTGTAGACATTCAGTATCGTATTTAGAGCCCATTTATTAAGTAAAATATGTAAATCAAGTTTTCAACCGAAAATATTTTTTGCAATATTGTTTTCAAATTTTACGGTCCTAGGCCTGTTGAGGTATAAAGGGAAAATCAAAAACTTATGATTAGTATCGTAATGAATGAGTGAGATGCGCATCGCGTAAAAAAAGTTTTGCTAGGCGGCCGGAACAAAATTTTTTTATTTTTGGCTATACCAAAAGAAAAAATACGTCATTTGTTTTTGTCTCGTAGATTAATATATAAAAATTTGGAAGGTGGTTAAAATTTCATCCTGTATAGTATGGTACTGTACTTTAAAATGCACCTAACAGACATATCTATAAGTTATTTCAACATTAGTAGTACTAATAAAACCTGTGAACTTACTTACAAAGTAAACTCCTTCTCTACGAGTCTTTTAATTAAATAAGTGTTAATTTATTAATTATTATTTCATATATTTCCTCTTTCTTTCTTTATTTTACTAGACTACACACACTGTCATTTTCAGAAATGTCCTCTAATTTATTTTAAAGAAGTTATTGAACCAACCATGAAACTTTCGTTGAATAATAATAAAACCTCTTGGGACATTCCTTAACGTCATTCCCTCTCTTTCACGCTAACGTTTCGCAATACATCTGACTGAGACAGCGATAGCAAAGGAAGTGCTCCCTTATCGTTCATTCCGAGAATAACTTTCCCATAGATTGTGAAGGCAGAAGGGTTATGCTTATGGAATGCAAAAAACATGCAGAAGATTCGTAACAGTTTGTCATAAATTCAGAATTACGCTTGCAAATGCGAGTGTAAATATTTTCAAATAGAATACACGTTCGGTGAGAAACGCTTACGGCGTGTTGGCAACGTTGTAGTGACAATATCTCGTAAACTTTGTGACTCACTGTAAACCTGCCGCGAGAGGTGGTCCGACATTTTTATAATGTTTCGAATTTTTCAATGACGTCACAAAACGACCGCTTGGACCAGACTAGAATGGTTTTGGGTTAATGGAATGGACTGAATGTTGCATGCAAAAGAATATCCCGTAATATTCATGTTTCATGATCAGCACTTATCATGAATGATTATGATAAGACAGTCCCCATTGATGCAAGAGTACTAATTAAATGAAAAATTGATTTTAATCCTTATCTTTTAAGGAACAGCTGTATCTCGACAGCTCACCCACTGATACATCAGTTGGATGAGGTGAAGATAAGCAAAGACAAAATTATGAAAACGATTTTTTTTTCATAAATATATTTCACTGCAAGAACTATAGCTTGAAATCACGCAGCTAAGCTTGCCGACCCGGTCGGAATAGAAGTGCTGTGGCCCCCTTGCGTAGGTTCCCAGTAGGGTCAATTGAGAAAAAAGCAATCATTCCTAAATTGGATACTTTGCTTAATTAACTGGAGTCTGAAAGATGTTGGAAGGTTATATTCGTTCTTCGGAAGGCACGTCAAGTCTGATGCCTTACTCTGCAACACGAAGCTCGTATTATGGCCCGAAATAAAGATAAACTTGCCGTTCCAGGATTCAGACTGTAAAAAGTGGGTAATTCGTTCATGGAAAATTGTATTCGTATTTTCAATAAATTACCACTGTCAATTGCTGAACTCCCAGTACATAAACTCAAATCATATATCAAAGTAATTATAATGAAAAAGGGCTATTATACTATTAATGATTATATCACTACATAGTATAAAACAAAGTCGCTTTCTCTGTCCCTATGTCCCTTTGTATGCTTAAATCTTTGAAACTACGCAACGGATTTTGATGCGGTTTTTTTTAATAGATAGAGTGATTCAAGAGGAAGGTTTATATGTATAATAACATCCATTAAATAGTGGAGAAGTACTGTTATTTTTGAGGTTTCTAATGTGATGTCGTAAATAATTAAATTTTTTCCGCTTACATTGCAAACGCAGGCTGAACCCTACGAGTTTTATCAAAATAATGTACTAAGTATTGTACACATTGAAAAGGTCTACAGAAAAGCCCGTGATGGTATATGTCTATCTCTTATGGATAACCCACAATAACTTTTTTTTGTCATTTACTTTTTACGACAAATAATGGCTAATTTTCGAAGCGATTTTAACCAATACAGCATTAATCCTTAACCAATTAAATAGCTTGAATACATTGTTCATTTAATATAGATCTATATGGCCCTTTACACCGTATGATTAGAAAGCAGGAAATCTTCATGGTATAGGGAAAGAGGGATTGTTTTACTCCAAATTTAACGCGTGCGGGCCACGGGCAGTAATGAATAAATCAAAACTACTGAATCGATTTTAATCACATAGGCTATATATTTTATACCCGTGTGAAGCCGGAGCGGGCCACTATGTTTTTATATACAACGTTCACAGTTTTTCGGTAGTGTATTTAGTATCAGCATTGCACCCGTGCGAAGCCGGGGCGGGTCGCTAGTAAATGATAAAAACGTGTGGCTTTAAATTGCCCCAGCTCGCACTGGCATATATCTTATGTAAACATATTTATTTAAAAAGAGGCTGACAATAGTGACCGAGTTTCTTGCGCTGCTTCTTCTCGGCACTAGCCCACATTTGTCCCGAAGCAGTGGTAGGTTGCAATATTGGGACGTGTAAAAGCGCCTCCAGGGGCCTATTTGCAGAAATAAAACTGATTTTACTGATTTTATTTACGGATATATATCTGTCTCTTTCATATACTTTCAGACATCGGTATGATTGATAGGGACAGATGGATTCGAATATACGGACATTGTGTTGCGGAGTAAGGCCTTTGTCGCAAGATGGAAGTCCTAAAACACTTCTGACTCCTGCAATAGACTTTAAAGTGATACAAAAGTATAAAAAGGTAAATAAAAACTCGCACATAATAACATCGCCTATGACGAATTGCAAATTATCCGCGGTAATATGAGCACAACATAAACAGAGTAACAGTCCGATGTATAAACACTGATATCACAGACTTCTTTATTTCAAGACCTGTAATTAAATCTGCTCAGCTACTGCCTTTCAGTCAATGACATAGTACAATATAAAAACAGTAGCGCTTTTGTTGAACAACCAAAGGTTTTTTGGTCTTTTTTTATCGCGTACTTGAAATTACTTGGCTATTAAGATTGCGGGTTGCTCAATAAAAGTAATTAAAATTATTTAGGCGGCCTACTTTACCTCGACAATAGTTTTTCAAAAGTGGTTTATGCTGGGCAGTCTACCTTAATTAAAGCTCAGGTGTTGTGCAATCAGTATCTGTAATATATACTGCTGAAATTAAGTAAATCAGTAATGAGGTACTTAGTGCATAATGAAACATTTCTAACAATCAATGTTATCAAGTGTCAACTTGGAAAACCACTTGATTAAAAATATTTTTTATTGATAAATTGTTGAAGTGGTGGTCAGAGCTGAATATGAAAGATAATCACTACATAGTATAAAACAAAGTCGCTTTCTCTGTCCCTATGTCCCTTTGTATGCTTAAATCTTTGAAATTACGCAACGGATTTTGATGCGGTTTTTTTTAATAGATAGAGTGATTCAAGAGGAAGGTTTATATGTATAATAACATCCATTAAATAGTGGAGAAGTACTGTTATTTTTGAGGTTTCTAATGTGATGTCGTAAATAATTACATTTTTTCCGCTTACATTGCAAACGCAGGCTGAACCCTACGAGTTTTATCAAAATAATGTACTAAGTATTGTACACATTGAAAAGGTCTACAGAAAAGTCCGTTATGGTATATGTCTATCTCTTATGGATAACCCACAATAACTTTTTTTTGTCATTTACTTTTTACGACAAATAATAGCTAATTTTCGAAGCGATTTTAACCAATACAGCATTAATCCTTAACCAATTAAATACCTTGAATACATTGTTCATTTAATATAAATCTATATGGCCCTTTACACCGTATGATTTAAGTGAATATTTTCGAAGATCGTAGCGTTTGCGGCGGTACCGGCCGGCCGCCCGGTGCGGCAAGAGCGTGCCTATAAATAGCGCATCTGAGGCAGCGGTTTTCCCTACAGCACTTTGAATTTACGAGTAGCAGCGATCGGACGCGTTTATTATAAAAACGTGCTTTTCAGCGCGACAACGTATCAGTAATTATAAGTAAGTTACGATAAATAATTGTATGATAGTAGTTTTAAAATATAAATTATGAAAACTTTCATAATAGAGTGCACAATACTCACAGGATGTGGTACCGGAGAAGATGTATTGATTCCCCGAATACCTCTGATACCATCGGACTTACCCTTCCAATTTGAACGTTTACAGTTTCCGGTAAAGACATCTTTTGCAATGACCATTAATAAATCGCAGGGTCAAACCTTCAACGTTGCAGGCTTAGATTTGAGCGTTGACTGTTTTTCACATGGACAACTGTATGTCGCTCTTTCAAGAGTGACCTCCAGAGAAAACATGTTTGTATTGTCTTATGACAAGAAAGCTGTGAACGTTGTTTATAAAGACATTCTGTAATATGTTGTAAAAATAAAATAAATAGTTAAAAATGTAAAAAGTAAATAAGTAAAAATGTAGTGTATGAATTTAGATATTCCAAAGATAGCAGGAAATCTTCATGGTATAGGGAAAGGGGGATTGTTTTACTCCAAATTTAACGCGTGCGGGCCACGGGCAGTAATGAATAAATCAAAACTACTGGATCGATTTTAATCACATATGCTATATATTTTATACCCGTGTGAAGCCGGAGCGGGCCGCTATGTTTTTATATACAACGTTCACAGTTTTTCTGTAGTGTATTTAGTATCAGCATTGCACCCGTGCGAAGCTGGGGCGGGTCGCTAGTACCATATAAAGAAAATTTGATTTTCGCATAAAAAAAACTCAAAAAGGACGCCGTAAATAATTAAGTACACGTAAATCAAATCTATTAGACAATTATAAGCTTATCCAATTTATATCAATTGCAATATCATCATTTCAGGTAATCGACGATTATCTAATCGACCAAATCCAATTCAATCGATAGCGTTAAATTGTGTGCTAAATAATTTTGCAAAACAAGATGTCCTTCTGCCATCCCTATTGACTGTGGCCGTGTACCGTCCGCCATACTTTAGGGCCGGACAGGAGCGGCCGAACGCGACGTCACGCGCCTGAACCGGACTGCGACCCGATGGTTAACCTAATTAAAACATTCCCCCGCATCGATTATCGACCCGGATCGATAGATGTTTGCCGTACAAATTGTGTTGGCTTTTTTAATTAATTAGTATTATTAACGGGGTTTAATTGCGCTCTCTATGTGGGTGATTGTTGTTTAATTAATCTATCGGTGATAGATCGATTACGTTTTTGCCTGGCTGAACGATTCTGGGTAGGACTAATTGCGCTATTGGATGTCGGTCATTTGTCTTATCGTTGCTCATTAGACAAATAGTAAATGTCATGATGGTATTTTTTTTAAGAAAACCCTAACATACCTACATGTAAAAAAAATGAATTCTTAAATTAAAATGTATTTATATTAAGTAACTTAAAACTTATTAAAGAATTGTTTCTGTCACATGTCAACTACGAACATTAACCACATGAATAAATATTTTTACTCATGTGCATTAACGCCGATTTCTACATAGAAAAGACATCAACGCGCAACGTCAATTTTCGTAGGTGTGTAAGACAAATTATCAGCTAAAGCAAAATGGTTTCCATTTTTTTTATGGATCTTGCATAGATAAAAATATAATTTATAAATTATTAAATAAATTTATAAAGATAAGCTTGAAATAAGGAATCAATTCTTAATTTCATCTATTTATTAATTTTTATGATTTATTTGTACCTTGTCAGAACAAACAGAACGATTTGAAATTAGAGCACAATTTTAAACGGGGTTATATACACAAAAATAAAACTTGTTTTTTTCATATCTCACACTAAGTTTAACAATCTACTCGTTTTTTATTTAAAAAAAAAATACTTTTGTTATTTTTTTGTTTGTGCCGTGTACTTTGATTTTTACAAGTTTCCTATATTATCCGATTAAAACACTGAAGCAACTAACTATAACAGTAATAAATAAAAGTTTGAATCAATAATTTAGCGGCTTAATTCATTAAAGCTATATTTTAATGTAGACAAATAAACAATTGACCTAAAACAGTAAAAAGTTTGTTCATTTTGAGCTATACTCCTTACTATTATTACTCTGCAGTTTATCATAATGGTCGAGCTTTGCCTTATGCAATAAGTTGCATAACCATCTTGCAACAATGCAGTTTGCACACAATCGTGGGCAAACTTTGACTGATTGCATATTTTAAGGGCAACACAGTTTAACAGTGTTACATTGGATAAAGTAAAAATAATAGTTCTTTGGATTTACTACACGCTGTTCACTTTCAACCACCCGTAATGCGAAACCCACGTTATGTTAACATTATGTATAACATCATGGCAGTGTTATTTTCATTTTTTTCACTTAAAATCAGTTAAAATCAGTTAAAATCAGTTTTAT
Source organism: Anania crocealis (assembly GCA_949315895.1). Lineage (NCBI taxonomy): Eukaryota > Metazoa > Arthropoda > Insecta > Lepidoptera > Crambidae > Anania > Anania crocealis. The sequence goes on from OX438869.1 coordinate 13,338,333, forward strand.
TTCTGCAAATAGGCCCCAGGAGGCGCTTTTACACGTCCCAATATTTAAACCTACCACTGCTTCGGGACAAGTCTGGGCTAGTGCCGAGAAGAAGCAGCGCAAGAAACTCGGTCACTATTGTCAGCCTCTTTTTAAATAAATTTTTACAAGGTAAGGTAATTTTTACAAGGTTTAAGCAAGTACGTACTTATTTTTTTACATAAATATTAAATACTAGCTGTTGCCCGCGACTTCGTCCGCGTCAAATGATATGAATGATTTTCCCCGTTTTCGCAACATTTTTCACTGCTGCTTCGCTCTTATTGGTTGCAGCGTAATGTTATATAGCCTAAAGCCTTCCTCGATAAATGAACTATCCAACACAAAAATAATTTTTCAAATCGAACCAGTGCTTCCTGAGATAAGCGCGTTCAAACAAACAAACAAACAAACTCTTTATAATATATTTTTATTAAATATTGGTTTAGCTATTTATTTTGAAACACGCTGTGACGCGCTCAAATGTAGCTGTGTAAGGTCCATTCAACCGAGACCCAGCCGCAACAAAATAATACGTCTGTGTGCGTCACAGCGTGTTACAAAATTAAAAGTCTGGATCAGAATTTATTATTTTACCAAAAATATTTTTAATAAAAAAATAAATAACACTGCCATGATGTTACACGTAATGCTCCAACAACGGGATTCGTTTTCCAGGTGGTTCAAAAGGCACGGTGTATACCTAATTACTTTTGTTTTTCGACTATTATTTGATTGGGTTTCGATGAGGCTTAAGGTTGATCATATCAAACAATTTGACTGGTGAATTGTTATGGTTAAAATAATTAATTTGTGTATAGGACACTTATCATGTCATATCTGAGGCAAGTTAGAAAGTGTCTAGTTTTTGGAAAGTCAACAATAGATGGCATTAAAGTTTGATTAGACCGCTATATGACAGTCGATTTTAGGTCAGTTTTTTTGTTAATAAAGGGGAGTAGTAGAGAACACATAGAATGAATAATAACCTTTTACTTCCTCTGCTGTTTGTTGGTTCATTGGTTTATCAAAGTCAAAGTTTTCTCACATCGATCTACTGGATATGAGCCTCTACAGAAGTTCGTCTTGCTTTACGTTAATCTTACTTCTTGTCTTACAATCTTACAAATATTTTGAATTGATGTTTGCTACTGCAAAAACTATGGTAAAATTTGGCCCACAGGTAGATCATATGCTACAATAATATATAGACTATATTCTAATCTTTAAATGGATGACTGTCGTGAGATATATTCGAAATTTAAAAACACGCATGCAAAGTCACAGGCAACTACTAGTCTCACATAATTTATGAACAGTTTTTGCATGCAGCTTAATTATAAGCAAATTAACGGTTTACAAGCAGTTCAACCATTTTTATAGGAATCAATAAAACACTATATACATACAGAAATAGTATTGAAACTAAATACCAGCAATAAAATCAAAATAAATAAACAGCTCGGTACGATTCCAATCTTTTCAAAGTCAACATACACTGGGATCAATTACAGAAAGTAATAAAATTCGTGATTATTCGCCTCGAGCCATAATTTTACCAACTAATCAGCCTTTACAAACTTCACGAGAGATAACGGTTTGTTTGTTATGTCAAAACAATTCAACTCTAGACCCCTTACAATAGGATCATTAGTTTCGACTATTAGTGGAACCGTTGGGTTTTGCAAGCTTCGGACCAGTCTGACAAAACTATCCGTTTGTTTCGTAACTATTCGATGAAACAGTATAATTGTGTCACTGTTGTGAAAGGTGAAAACTGACATTTGAAATATTTTATTTATTCTTACTGATAATACTGATTAATGCCCCTTTGGTCAAGTTGTTTAAATACCGGGCCAAGTTCTCGGGGTCCCGGGTTCGATCCTCTAGTCGGGCTACAAAAAGTTTCAGATTTTCGAACATTGCTCGGGTTTGTGATCACCAACCCGCATTTGGCAAGTGTGGTGATTGTGCAAGTAGTCATCATTGCTGTGGTAACTTGAATTCAATGATGGAGGCCTTTTCCCTGCAGCGAGATGATTACTTATAGGCTGTTACGACGTTTACTACGAGTAGAAGAATGACAATATTTTGACGTTTCTAACATTCACAGCATTCGTCCAATTTTCACAAGTACTGAAATCGTTCAAGCTCGTTGAAAGCTATGATCATATACAATTAATTAGATTAGATAATGACAAATCCTACTTCTTCTGTATCGTTACATAAACAAAATAAAAAAAGCTGACACGAATGAAATAGAAATCTCCTCTTTTTTGACGTTCAAAAAGCGGGTACATGAAATATGTAGTGCTCATTTGCCTGCGCGGGCGCATAAGTTTTCATGCAAATTATGCGGTTACAGCGCAGACGCACAGGTGAAAACGGAGCCGCGGCGTAAAGTTCGTGAGTTACGACTCTTATACCTTTTGTGGAGGTTTCCTCTAATGTGAAATTGAATGCTTTCGACTTTTCTTTGTAGTTCATACTGTAAAGTTGTGGTCATACTCGTATAGAAAGTTTTGATAATTACCTACCATCTCTTACGACGAAAAATAGTGATTTTTATTATTTTACAGCCAATCAACCGTTTGAGACCAAAAAAAAAACTGTTATACTATTTTTAAGAGCAGTCGATTTATGTTAGAATAATAAAATAAAATAAACTCGAAAAGACCTTTAAAAGCTGGAAAACAAATGTTGACTACCGCTTCTTAGTGATTATATTTTCCATCCAAAAAAATTTCTTTCATATCAGTGCACCAATTACTTTGAATATTTTTATTACACTAAGGGATATATAGGTCACGCCCCGTCGGTCTACTGGTTTGAATACCAGGTTCGATCCCCGGGTCGGGCAACAAAAAATTTCGAATATTTGAACATCGCTCGGGCTTGTGATCACCAACCCACATTTGGCAAGCTTGGTGATTATACCTGTACCCATCATTGTTATGGTAACTTGAATTTAATGAAGAATTAAAGCCTTTGCCCTGCAGTAGGATGGTTTTTATGGGCCGTTACTTGAAGTACAATTCAAGGTAATTTTTGACGTACATGTTATAAAACGGTGAATAAATTAAGTAAATTAGATTCATACCACAAATTTAATATCGCGACCACGAAACTCTGTTAAAGTTAGTACTAGAGATAAGTTAATACTGTTAAGGTATATATATATAAGGTATATAAATACTGTTAAGGTTAGTAGTAGTAAGGTTAATACTAGAGATCTAAGAGACATTTTCAAATATTCTTTATAAATAAATAAATGTTAAAACTTCTTTAAACATACGAAATATAATCAGTATATAAACTTGAAAAATTTTGTCTCAGGCGGGACTCAAACCCGCATCTCCTTGCATGCCGGGCGGGCGCCATACCATTAGGCCACCGAGACACTGCGACACGGCGCGAATTTTTCAAGCATATTCTTACGCTGTGAGCCAGCGTTGTTTCATCAAATGTTAGGAGTTTGCACCCTTAACACCCGAAAGAAACATCTTTGCAGATGTTTGACAGTCAATTAAGATGAAACAGCTATTTATATACTTTATTTGATATTTTAGCAAATTAATTGCACTTATAATATCAGTATATAAACTTGAAAAATTTTGTCTCAGGCGGGACTCGAACCCGCATCTCCTCGCATGCCGGGCGGGCGCCATACCATTAAGCCACCGAGACACTGCGACACGGCGCGAAATATAATCACTTAGGAGTACCTAAAATGTCACTAAGTATAAAATAAAAAAGACGGTTCTGACATAACCTACAAATTAACCTTAACTCAATGGAGGCGTTTTGCAAAAAATACGATATCAAAGCAAATTCTATCTTATTATATAGTTCAAAACTCGACTGTGAACAAGGCTCTACGGTTCGTGAACTCATTACCGACGCTTAAATTATGGGAGGGAATAAACCACGAACAAATGAGCGAGAGCAGCGCCTCGCTAAATGAACGACAGCTGGGTGAACTATTAGATCTAGTTAATACTTATATTTAGTTCGGTTCAAAGGCAAAGGGTAATTAAGAGTATTTATGCAGGTTGAAAAGTACAAGCTGAAGGAAAAAGGCAGGCAAGAAGTAGTTTTATGGTAATATTAAGTTAGTAGATAGATACTTTATATGATATTTTAGCAATTTAGTTGCAGTATTTAAACTTAAAAAATGTTCATGTCTCAAGCGGGACTCGAACCCGGTTGCAATTAAATTGCTTTAATATCATATAAAAATTATTTTAGATTAAGATTAAGTATTTAAGATTGAACTTTTTCGTCAGTAACTTAAATGGACAAAGCTCCCTGCCCGGTATTCAAGGAGAAGCGGGTTCGGTTCCCGCCTGCTGAGATAAAAATTTTCAAGTTTCAATACTGATATTAATAGATAGACTTGGTTTCCGCTTACCTAAAGACCTTAGGCCTTGGCCCTCACACTCAGCATACACTATATTACAAATAATGCCCTTTCCCTTTCTAAATATCTTGACTCTATGATTCTCACTTGCAAGATATGAAAACATTATAATTAATTGTAATACGTCAGGTACCGCCTCCTATTAACCGTCTAACGACTTTACTACTGTGTCACATATGACATGGAACTCAGTAAATCCGCTAATTATCTCTAACATTGCAATTTATTCTCTACTGACAAATAAATTTGGTCACGTGTGGTCAAGCGCTTCAAATGTTACATATTCTATCCCATAAACACATTATAGTAATATTATGTTATTTAACTAATCATATAAAAACTAGCACCGAAACAAAAGCTATGTTTTGACCCTTTGTTGGGTCCCGTCAATGTATTGGCCACTTTCAACCATTAATTACGTAAAATAAAGTCTAAAACGAATTGGTAATTTAAAGTTAATTTATTAATTTAGTTTATTAAATGCCTTTATTGCAAGTTTACAGCAGATCTACTGCAATACCATGCCTAACCAATGGTGGAGATCTTTCATCAATCTATATCTAGATCATCTATTGTATCGTAGTGAAGGAAATCTAAAATATATCGTATCTATTATATGTCACCGTAAAATTGTGAGATTTGTCAGTTTACAAAACAACGCGTGAGATTATAAACTAACGGTGGGTTAGGTTAGGTTAGATTGTAATCCATCGACGTTTAATTATGAACTGACGAAGTTTACAATTTTACGGTGACATATACATTGACACGCTGAAATGAAAATGTCAAGGTGGATATATGGAGTGACAAAAATAGATAAAATAATGAATAAATACATTAGAGGACGTATGAAAGTAGCACCAGTAGTGGAAAAGTTAAAAAGGAAATTGCCTATCTTGGTATGGACACGTGATGAGAAGAGACGAAGGGCACGAGACAAGAGTGATGAATACGACTGTTGATGGATAAACGGGTAGAGGGCAACCTAAAAAGAGATGGATTGATTGTATCAGAAAGGATATGATTGAGAAGGGAGAAGACGACTCGATGACGACTGACAGGATTGTATGGAAGAGGAAAACATACTGCGCCGAACCCAGATGACCTGAGAACATGGCTAGTGAATGATGATAAATATATTTATACGATATATTTATATACATCGTAACTTTCAATGGAAGTGGAAACATGGGCTTCCCAAACAAACCTGGTGGAGCTCGGTGATTGACGAGGCAAAGAAGATCAGGAAGTCTTAAAATTAAGTAAAGCGGAAAAGCCCAAGATTGATTGGCTTGGAGAGTCACGGACCCATGCCCTAAGACGACATAGGAATATTCGCGGTTATGTAAGCCTACTGTTATACCCTATCTCTATTAAGGTATTATATCTTAGCTTGCTTCCTCTAGATCACTTTCACTGTGCCGTGTTTGGATAAATAGCTTGTCCAACGGAGAAAATATAATCTGACTTCAGTACTTGTTTAAAAGTAGATAAATTACTGCTGGTGTTAGGTCTACTAAAAAACCATTTGATCTGGTTCTGGATCTGGATTTGTGATTGGTGTAATATTTATTGAACAAGTATCGACATGAACTGCTAATTTATTATTCTACTGGTACTTAAGATCTATTGGAAATGGAAATGATAAATATGGTTACTTTTCTAAGGTAAGTGTTAACGGGTGATTGATCCTCGATTGAGAAAGTCAGGCTTATTACAAAGCAATTTATTTAAAGATCTAATAAAAACAAATCGGATGATGAAACCGGAAGGTAGGCAAAAAATATTCACTCAAATCAATGGAGTTCCGGTCTCCATTGATTTGTGTGAGTATTTTTTATTCTTAATCTAATCGATGACCTGACACTATCTGTCTGTATAACTTTCATTTAAGAATGAATTTCCTTTACATAATCGTCTGATTAAAGTTAATTAAATATTATTGGTGCACCAAATTCGTTAATTTTTGCTACATCAAATTATTTTTTTGCAATTACAATAAATTTTGGATCCGCAGATCACAGAATATTTAAAAAATAAATAAACATATATTATACAATTAATTTTGGTGATATAGGTACACAACACACGATGTCATAGGATACATAAATCAGTATGTGTACATCAAACGCACTGTAAACTTAATTCCACTTTACAAATAAGTTTTATATTAAGTTATTCAATAATTTAACAAAAGTATTGAATGGCTATGCGCTGATCTGATGCATTTGAAATTATAATTTGAGTATCACAGAACGTGTCGTATTAACCAATCTGAAGGATATTCCTGAGAGATTGTATAGTCTTGTACAATTATTGTTTTTGTAATATTTTTCTAAGATCTGTAGTTGTAATGTATTGATAAATTTCTGAAAATTAATTTGATCTGATTTGATTAAATATTCAGATAGTGGTTTTCGAATTTATAAAAAAATTGTCAGACGTTCACACCAATAGACCATTTTTTTCATATAACATCAATGGGCGTACACAATTCAGTAGACCTACTAGCTAGATAATGAAACATAAAGAACTAGAAACTTATAATCCTAGACGAAGTAAACATAAAATAACTACTTACTAGTTATTTATATTTTACAGCTAAATTAGTATCTAAGCGCCGCGCCCGATCTGAATGGAGATGCGGTTTCGAGTCTCCCGTCTGAGACTTATTTTTTAAGTTTAAATACAAATATTATAATTTCAATTAAGTTGCTCAAATATCATCAGCTGGTTCATCTTAACTACTGTCAAACTGTAGTAAAGATGTTTCTTTCGGGTGTTAAGAGTGCAAGACTCCTAACATTTGATGAAACTACGCTGGCTTACAGCAATAATATGCTTCTGAGCCATGGGTCGCGGGTTCGATCCCCGCACAGTACAAATATTTGTGTGCATGAACATGTCTGTTTGTACTGGTCTGGGTGTTTTCTATGTATTATAAGTATGTATTAACAAAAAAAAAGTATATAAGTAAGATTATTGGTTGTCTAGTACCCCATACGACAGGGTACTTAATACTACCTTAATTTGGGACTGGATGGCTCTGTGTGGCCCAGTGAGGCATGTCTTAAAATAATTTTTTTTTTAATAACATTCTTGATAACTGGTTGTTACAGATTTCGGTCAGGTCAGTTCATACAAATGAAAGCACATCAGTAAAATCAGTAAGATCATTTTTTTCCTACCAATAGGCCCCAATAATGCAATTTCACCCTTACGTACCTACATACATGACTTAGACTTAAAGATGAATGCAACAGGTAAAAGAGCACCCAAATGTCCAGTGGGTGCTCATTTGATTAGGACTTATTGCTGTCACTGGTTCTGCATCTAGTTTTTTTTTACATCAATGGAGAAAGTGTAGAAACTCAGTAGGAGACAACAGTTTTTTTATTTTTTCATTAATGGACAAAGTATAGAAACTCAGTAGGAGACAACCGGTAGTGTGTCTTTTGGATATTACATGACATTTGTAATAAACTATATCAGATTATTTCGGTAAGGCACGACGCACACAACTCTGTAATTGAAATAAAACGGTATTTCCTAAAAAAAGGCATTACTCGCTAAAATAACATTACAGTTATTTTTCATGTAGTGGAGTGGCTAACATACCGATAAACAAAGTGTCTCTGGGTTCGATTCCCAGACGGTTCGAAGTAGAAAATTAATAATTTAATTCTATTCAAAAATTAAATAAATAGGCCCTTGGACGCGCTTTTACACGTCTCAATATTTTTATCTACCACTGATTCGGGATAAAAGTCTAGCGCCAAGAAGAAGCAGCGCAAGAAACTTTGTCACTGTTGCCAGCTTGTTTTTAAGTAAGTAAGTATGTGTACAGTTGCAAGCATATCATGATTTTCACAGATGATTTTCAGTAGTTTAGAGTTCAATGCTATTTTTTGCATTGTTACGTTTAAATATAAGTATTCGTTGTCTTGACTACCAAGTGGAACTAAATTCAACTTTTTTTCATCGTTTCAGAATTGCCTCTTAATGCAAATAATAGGGGTTAAAGTATGAAATTGCCGATTTTTTTCCCACTTTTTATTTTGTTTATAGCTCTTAAGTATAGTCATATTATTGCGTAATTCTTTTTGTATTGCATCAAAAACTAAATAAAGTAACTTTTGACTAAAAAAAAAAAGCAATACTAGTGCCTATTACTTCAAAGGAAGTCGTTGAAAAGACCCCTTACAATGTGTCAGCTGACCTTCTTGCTTCAATTAAGTATATTTGTATTATATACTTTGATTTTCAGAAATTTAAATACTATAATACGTAGCTTTATAACCATCTAACTTTCACCTTTAATTGCATCGAAAACGGTTCAGGCGTTTTTAAAAAAACTAAAAAATTGTTAGTATGGAAAAATAACTTTTCTCGATTTTGTCCATACAAAACGGCAATTTCATACTTTAACCCCTAATATAAATATGTATTAGGAAAGGAATTAAAAAAAAAAATTGTACTATTTATTATGCGTAACTAAAACTTTATTTTGTCTGCGCTAACCCTAAAGAGGAATTTTATCTCTAACGAAATCATTTTGACAAAACGAAACAGAAAACCTTAAAAAATGTTCTCTGCACCGCACTGCCTGCGCTACAAACATAGAATACTGTCAATTTAACCTTTAGCTTAGCTTATTAAGGTCCATTTTGCAGCGGCACAAGTTATATATGTTACTGCTCCATCAATCATATGCGATGTGACACGGTCCGGCATTGTAACAAGCGACTTGAAATTGTTGAATGATTTACATTGCTGCATAATAATACTTTTTCAAAGACCCTCAATTTCATTTGAAGAGATAAATAGACAATCGGTTTTGAACAACATACCAAATAAAATAAAAATACCTACAGCTACAGACAGCTGAGACAAAAAACAAATGACGTATTTTTTTCTTTTGGTATAGCCCAGTACAAAAATGTCAACATATAGCACTTAGAAAATGTCCGCCAAAAATCTAAAATATCGCGTAAAAAAAGCAACACTTTTTTTACGCGATGCGTATCTCATTCATTCATTACGATACTAATCATAAGTTTTTAATTTTCCCTTTATACCTTAACAGGCCTAGGACCCTAAAAATTGAAAAATATATTGCGCAAAATATTTTCCGGTGAAAACTTGATTTACATTTTATGCTTCATAAATGGGCTCTAAATACGATACTGAACGCCTGCAAAAATTTTGGAAAGTGATTATAATTTCATCCTATATAGCTTGACAGGTTTATTATTTAATTTTATTTATTTATTTTAATATTAATTAAAGATTAACCACTCAATGGTAACCTAACAACAAAAACTGGTCAAGGTGCCACACGCAGCGCTAATTGTCATATCGTTTACGACAATTACTAACGAAACTGACGGTAATTAGACGTAACATAATTAAAAAGTTCTACGTAAAATGCATTTATGGTAGGGTTGGCAAGTTTTGGTGACGCTGACATTTTGTTTCTTTACCTGCCATAAAAGTGTAAGTGTCATAATCAACAGCCTTTGCTGCATTCCGTTCCTTTTTTTATCCTTCCTTAGAGGTTTCCCAACTTTTGAAAACATTGTAGTGGCTGACGCACAAACCGTGCTTGCCAAAATCGGGGGAAAAACAGCGTTTATTATACCACAGCTGAAGCAATGCAGTTCGCCCAATGGTAGAGAAAACGCTGCTGCCTGTCTAATAAAAGTACATAATAGTCGCTTATATACCCTAGGAAGACGGTGAAATTATTTTTGTGTGCCGGCGCCCCGCGACACGCCAGTGTATTTTATGTAAAACTAGCGGACACCGCGAACTTCGTATCGCCTCAGAATAGTATTTGATTTTGACGTCATAAATGTCATTATCATCAAATATGGCGTATGTGTTTGGAATAATTTATGAAGAAATATTTTTTCTTAATTTTCAACTTGTCATCATTTTTATTCGTTATCATCCTATACCCGACAAATACAAATCCAAAAACACCAAAATCATAAAAATCGGTCCAGCCGTTCTCGACTTATAAGTGGTGTAACTAACACGACTTTCTTTTATATACATATAGGTAATAGGTATATATATATATTATGTAAACGAGAACCAAAGTTCGATTCCTAATTATTAAGGTAAATCCTGGAAATATCGCCTAGAAATATTATCCGTTCTCGAAATTTCTAAGTATCCATTTAACATAAAAATAACTGTTTGTGACAACCCTACCAAATCAAGGGGTCAGTAAATTAGACTCCACGTTTTTTGGAACGTATTTGTTCACGAAGTTATTTCGTTGATGTTACAAACAAATGTTCCTAAAGGACACAACAATGATTAATTTTGGGGAAAATTACCGAATTTTAAACTTTGTCAGATACAAACGTGTATTTAAAACATTTTTCTTTAAAGTTATAAAAGAGACGTTGTAATGAAGAATGATAATTTGATAGCATGAGAGCGTGTTATTTTGATATTTAATCATAATTTAATGAAGAACGATAATAAGAAATACATGAATTACGGCATAAAAGAAATAATTATTTCCCTCCGTCAAGAGGGTTTCAAATTAATGTTTGAACTAGCTAAAGTCAATAACTTAAAGGTATGTTATTTGGCTGAACTCCTTAATTAATGAAAATTATACAATATTTTTCTTTAGCGCGAGTTTATATTGTTAATATATCTTTCATTTAAATAAGTACTGTTTGCATAAATTCTAGACTTACTTAATTAGTAGGTAATGTTTAAAAATCGATTGTTATACTGTTTGTTGGAAGAAGTCGGGTGGTGGGATCTACCTCCTAGTGGTCCTCCACCCTGGGAAACGGCTTCTTTAGTTTTCTAACCAATGATGACGGCTAACAGATCCCTCTGCGGTGGTAGGCTTCGTAACAGACCGCCTGGATGCTACCACCCTCCTGCCGGAGTCCAGCGCCAAACAGTTTTCTTGTTTTCCGCTGGTGTGGGGGAAAACCAGTACCTCTGGGTAAGCTCGCTCCGTATTAGGCTTCTTCTTAACCGTTTAGTTAAGTATGTATTCAAGAGCAAGCCCATTATAAAAAAAAAGTTAAATCGTAATAACGATTTCAATAAAAAAACAACTTTGCTGTTGCTACTGGCTACTTATTGGCTTAGATAGTAATTAGTTAATATTTACACGAGAAAGTATGTACTTATCTTCTTATCTTCTTGTTACTAAAGTGACATCTCTATCTTAAGAAAGCGGTCTCATTAGCATTATCAGTGCATCGATGAAAGTCTAATTCGGTATTAAATTATCCGATGGCCTGTCGATTTCCGAGTTCACGGATTAGTTCATGTTACAGATACCAGCGGTATTTATGAACACTTAATAGGTGTTTGTACGCTAGCTAATTGGCGCTAGACACAAATTATAGGCGAGAAAGAGAAACGTGGCTTCGTTTCCATTCATTTAGGTGGGCGACGGCTACTCATGAGCTTACGCGGGCGATAGGAGCCTATTTATTTTTAAATACCGACTCGATTTGAAACTGATATCTCTAAGTATTATTAATAGGTTTAAGAAGGTTATTTTTATAATGCTAATACCTAACTTTATAAGGGCTGACTGCGGGCATCAAATATTTTGTATATCCACTTGCGCTCTAAACCCAGTTATTCCCCAAAAAGTTTATTTTTATTTTGACATCCTTAATAGCTCACTGGCCACTTATTAACCTTTTGAAGTCACCGATGCCGGAAGGGGTAAGCATGGTGGCTTACGCCGACGACGTAACCATTTTGATAGAGGCACAATCGAGAGCTGGCATTGAAGCCAAAGCCGCACAGGCTCTAAGCGTCGCAACCGATTGGGGCGCCCGGAATCGACTGGAGTTCTCCTCTGCCAAGTCGTCCACGATGACGTTCAGGGGTAAACTCCAGAGGCCCCCAATCATCAAACTTGACGGTGCCTCTATCCGCTCGGTGAACGCGACAACTGTGCTGGGCGTGGTGATCGATTCGGGTCTTCTGTTTCCGCAGCATGCACAAGGTATAGTAGAACGCGCGGCCAAATGCTTCGGGAAGATGTCGCGTGTGTCGGCGTCTTCCTGGGGTATTCGATTTCCCGGCCTCCGAATTTTGTACCAGGGCACCTTCGTTGCCACCCTTGTGTATGCTGCGGCGTGCTGGTTTCAGCGCGTCCAAGTGCAGTCGATCGGCGGTATACTCCTCAGGGGACAGAGGCCCGCACTTATGCTGCTGACTAAGGCCTACAGGTCCGTCAGCACGGCCGCGCTCCCGGTACTGGCTGGAGTGCTACCTGCCGACCTGGAGGTACAACGTGCTGGCAGGACGGAGGCGACGCGACAGTGCGCGGCCAAGGAAGAGATGAGCAGACTGAAACGCGATATTTGGGACTCGGTAATCATGGATTGGCAGCACCGCTGGGAGCAGGACACCAAAGGTCGCGAGCTCTACCAGTTCTTCCCGGACGTGGCTGGTAGACTTGGCATGAGCTGGGTCGAACCAAATTATGTAACATCGCAGATACTCACTGGACATGGATGCTTCAATAAAAGGCTGAGTGACATGAAGCTGCGAGAGGATAGTATGTGTGAGTGCGGTACGAGCGAGGAGGACAGGCACCACATCTTGTGGCTCTGTCCTCTGTATGAGGACTTACGGCAGAAGATGATGAATGGAATCACCTCTGTGAATATCGGGCCTATATGGTACCCCGATCTGGTTGCTTCGGAGGCGAACTTCGCACGGCTGCAGGAATTCGCGCACGGTTGGCACCGGAAGAGGAACAGCCCGAGCTGCCCGGCGCCATAGGGCACCACACGTTGGCGTTGCAAGCCCCAGAAAGGGGAGAGTTGTAAAAGGGGACAAGGATAAGATGATAAACTAATATGTAGAGAGTCAAGAATTACTACTGCCTAGCAGACGCAAAATCCGCGTGTAGCTCTCACGATTCGGCCAGTATAACTGCGAGGTTGGTATGGCCATGGGTGGTTGGTGGGATTGGCCACTTATTAAGACAAACATCTATCTCCCTCTGTCTGCATGTGAGGATCAAAATCTCTATCTATGCACCTATATGCAAACCAGTATTGTAAATTAGTCTTTAAGTTAACACTTTAGTTAACAGTTTCAGGCACAGCATTCTCAAATATTCGTAAACAGTCTACCAAAATAATTAACACCATATCAAACTCACTACTATAGTCTAAGGCAGTACTTGTTAAACTTGACGGTGCATGAGGCAAAATAAATAAAAATAGTTATGCAATAAACTAAGACTTACTTACACAGTAAGGACCAACTAATTGGACCCGTCTTCAGATGCCGAAGCTGAAATATCAGTAAGCCATACACATCGCTCATAAAACAGACAACTCATTAAGATGACCACGGATGTTCGCCCAACACTGTGTTCACAAGTATACTTGCAAACAAACGTACCCGAACGCGAGCACCTCTTTCTCAATCCATATCACATTAAAAGAATCCGCGTCCGCTCTCTCCTGTGTTTGGTAAACCATCTATGAGTCCACGTCAAAATGTCATATCGTTTTTCCGGTGTGTAATATGTATGAGTGAATGGAGCGATAATAACTATGCGTTACGAGTTACGATAAAACCACATGAATAAATTTCAAATGCGTTGCAATAAATAACATCAATGAAAGTTTGTGTTTTTACACCAGTCGTCTTATGCTTTGACTTATTGAGCACTTTTCTTGTTTTATGGTTGGCTATCTATACCTAAGAACAGTGGTAACTATGTCACTTATTGTTCTTTAATTCTACGGCCATTTGTTTAGGATAAGTGGTAGTAAACGCTGCTTCTTTGCCATGGGTAACGGGTTCGATCCCGGCACAGTACAAATATTTGTGTGCATGAACATGTCTGTTTGTACTGGTCTAGGTGCTTTTCTATGAATAATAAGTATACTTACAAAAAATGTATAAAAGTTAGTAAGTTTATCGGTTGTCTAGTACCCCATACGCTAAGCTACTTAATAGTAGCTTAATTTGGGACTAGATGGCTCTGTGCGGCCCAGCGTGGTGTGTCTGAAAATCATAGATTTAGTATACTTAAATATTATTATTATTCTGTATAGAGATCGTATGATCACAGATAATATAATACTAGTGTATAAAGAGGACTACGAGCTATGCTATGTGCTGCCCCCAATTGACTTATTTTATTTCTTCTAAACAAAATCAAATCTCAAAAAACTAGAACAGTGTTACCTTAGCAAATTACCTCTAGCACAGATAATATAATACTACTACTCTAGTATTTATTGAATCGCAGTAAACTTTTAATTTAATTGTTTATAAAGTCGAATTTGTCGCTAACGCCAAAAGCGGCCGCTTTTAGCAATAATAATGTAAGTAGGTACAATACGAAATAATGTCAGAATGAAAAGCAGCTAACAGTGATTCATTCTACTACTACATACTGTCAACTGGTTAAAATTTCATCCTGTTTAAAAAATGTAACTCATTATAATAGGTTACATTAAAAACTTCTTGATTCATGTTTTTTAAGGAATTGTTACGATGCCACGGTCTTATATTAATAGAAAGGCACCTATAAATATATAGGTAACATTTGGGTAACATACGGTCGAATTGACAAACGTTCCTTTTTAAAGTCGTTTAAAAAGTCTACAATTCACATACCATAGCCACTAAATTTGACAACAAATCAGCTGACTCCGCCCTGTGCCAATTTCACTTCGCAGGTGCGCATTCTAAATTTGAAGTCATGTTCGGATAAAGTTACGATGCCTGGCCGCTTCCATCCATAACGACACGCAATCCAAATATCTCAATACATGAATTACTAGGTAGATGGCACCCCGCTGCGTCGCGCCCGCCCGGCCTGACAACGAATGAAGTAATACTCCATGACAAACTGGCCTCCGCTCCCAGAGATTGAAATAAATGCGTAATCTCTTATTTATAGCTTCATTTCAGTCGCTGAAGGCATTGTTTGAGGTTATCGGATGAAGTGGTCCTTCGAGCCGCATTGATGTTTCGAAACGAAGCTGTAGGTATACTTACAGAAAAGACCATATCTCATTTTAATTATGAAGCCTATAATGTCTTGCAGATTAAAAAGAAAAAACTACTAGTATTTTAACTAGATTTTCGCGCGGCGCTACCCACTTGAGCTACACTTTATATCGTGCGACAGACATCTGATCAGCTGTGGCACACATGACCTATGTCCTTTCTCAAGGACTTCTTTATATATGTACCAAATTTCATCAAAATCGGTTAAGAAATTTAGGCGGGAAAGCGACACAGACAAACAGACAAAGTTGCTTTCGCTTTTATAATATTAAGTAATGATTTTGATCTACAATCAGCCCAGTGGCTTCATCATAATGTATGTTGTTAGACTGTTAAAGGGCATACTGCGTCATCAAATTCAAAATTCACAAATTCCAATTCATAATATTTATTCATGGAGATAAGGTGAAAACAATACAGATGTTACAGCTAGATGTGGCACAAGCTTATCTCACCAGCGCAGCTGGCATATGAATATTAAAATGTCCGTACAAATAGAACTTTTCAAAATACAAATACAACTTATAATTAATTAATTCACAACAATTAAAAAGGTATAATACTCGTAAGTAATAAAATTAAAAATTAATATTAAAATTTGTGTGCCAAACAATCTTTCTTTGTTTCTTGAGAGGTTTATATTGAAGCTAATTGCATTCTTTTCGGTCAGTTTGTGTGTATGAGTTGTGTAGCCAGATGTTAGAAGAAGGACACAAAGGAACTCTTTCATTTCAACGAATTATGTACATAATTGTGAATGAACTAAATATGATACGTACGAAATACGAATAAATGAACGACCTCCGTGGCGGAGTGGCGTACACACCGGTTTTCAAGGTGTCGCCTGCTCCGAGGTCCCGGATTCGATTCCCGGACGGGCCAATGTAGGAAAAAAAAGGGTTTTTCTACATTTTCTCGGATCTGGGTGTTTGTGGTACCTTCGTTGTATCTGGTTTCCAAAATACGAGTGCTTTAAATAGTTATTCAAATTGGGATCAGAACAATGTATGTGATGTTATTGTCCACATTTTATTAAATAAATTAAAAACGAGATACTTTGAATAAAAAAAAACGACCGTATTAGGTGGGATTAGAGCTCACATTTCCTTATTTAATTATCATTTTACTTATCTTTTTAATGTACAACCATTAAACTGGCAACATTTTGTTGCCTCTTAACTCTGTTTACTACTTTTCATTATGAACAATAAAAAGTACGTACCTACTTATTATAAAATGGGTTCAGCCATGACTTGAAATGATATTTTTACAATGCTCAAAACATTTTTGTTTAAACTCAATCAACTTGAGCGCGTTGGTCTAACGCCCCTTCGGTTTAGTAGTTTATGTACCGGGCCAAGATCTCTGGGTTCGATCCCCGGGTCAGGCAGTCAGAGTCACTAATGTTCAATTGTTCAATAATTACCACAAGCCTATTGATTATGCCTTTACCCATCATTGGTATGGTAACTAGAATTCAATGATAGAAGCCTTTGCCCTGCAGTGGGATGATAGGTTACTTTACTTTTTTTTACAATCAACATGTAAATAAAACGGAATAGAAAGTATAAAAGTAACAACCCATTCTCGCTCACTATTGAGCACGGGTCTCCCTCAATTTTAAGGAGAGGGGTTAAGGCCTTAGTACCACCACGCTGGCCTAGTGCGGGTTGGTGGACGGCGAGGGCGACGCTCTGTGGTAACATCACCCCGCCGTTTGACGTTTTTCAAGCCGCCCGAAGGCCTCCAACAGGGCTTAAAAGCTGTTATCTCATGATAACAGCCGGGACCGACGGCTTAACGTGCCCTCCGAAGCACGGAAGCGCTCAAGGTATGATGCCACAAACGGTCACCCATCCAATTAGTGACCGCACCCATTGTTGCTTAACATTCGTGACAGAAACTGATCACAAAGAAGCATTGGGCTATGAGCGCTTCTATAGAAAGAAAGTGCAAGTATTGTTTATTTCGAAATTTTCATTCTAGAATCAGAAATACACAAAGTAATCTTATAACGGGATAGCAAATTGTTGATATACGATTGCATGGGCTTTGTCGCAATGTAACCTACGGCGAGATTGGATCACTGTTCAGTTTCTGGTTATTTACTTTCCAGCAAATCAATAAATTGCATATGCCAGGTAAATTGCTTGCTTCAGACCCTTTTATTTCACAATGTCTAGTAGTGGCAAAAGTAGCGAATCAAATTTTGATTGCGAAAACTGTATATTTTGTGATAGGATCATCTGCTGCTGTGTGCAGATGACAGCACATCAGACCCCTAATTTGCGTAACCGAATCGTATCACAATCGTAATTGAACGACAGGTTTTTGACAGTTCTAGTATGGGCTAAATGTCAAAATCGTCCAATTCAATCACGATCGAACTGCGATTCGGTTTTGGAATTAGGCCCCAGGCTGAATACTGGGGCATCTTATGTCATTAAAATAGGTACGGTTTTGCAACAAGTATGATAGTCAGATGTGTTGTCTACTGTACGTAGGAACAGGAATGTTAACCCACACAGTCTCCAACAGCCATTTCGCTCAATGCGGTACCGTGTAGCATCCTTATTTAACATCTGTCTTTGTCAGGTAATAAAACGCTAAGATACATCTACATTTGTACATTTATTCCATAAACAGTCTTAACAATAAACTAACATAACACTACACTACAGCGGGAACCAACGTCTCGCTCCGTCTAATCGTATCACTTCGCCATTCAACATTGGGTTCTCTATTATGCTTGTTACTAGGTGGGCAAACTCTTCGGGCTTCCCTAGTCTTGAGGGGAACGGTGCCATGCGTTTTATAAATTCTAGCATTTTCTCTGGCAAGTATGAAACTAGGGGCGTATCGAATATGCCTGAAAATAAAAAGAATTCTAAGTCATGATCTACATTCATACATTGTATTCATCACATTGTTTATTTAAAATGTGCAATAATCACGGCGTAAACATTTTGCTACGAAGATTATTTTTTAACTAAAATAAATAAAAATATTTTTAACAAAACTTCAGTACATCTTAACACTTAACACATTACGGGGTTTAATGCAACGAACCGTTATTTAGTCGAGTCTGCCCGCGACCATGATTCGTGCAACCGGATCGAAACGTCGGGTAGGTAAATTAGTATTAGGGGTTAAAGTATGAAATTGCCCTTTTGTATGGACGAAACCGAGAAAAGTCATTTTCCACACTAACAATTTTTTTGTTTTTTTAAAAACGCCTGAACCGTTTTCGATGCAATTAAAGGTGAAAGTTAGATGGTTATAAAGCTACGCATTACAGTATTTAAATTTCTGAAAATCAAAGTATATAATACAAATATACTTAATTAAAGCAAGAAGGTCAGCTGACACATTGTAAGGGGTCTTTTCAACGACTTCCTTTGAAGTAATAGGCACTAGTATTGCATTTTTTTTTAGTCAAAAGTTACTTTATTTAGTTTTTGATACAATACAAAAATAATTACTTACGCAATAATATGACTATACTTAAGAGCTATAAACAAAATAAAAAGTGGGAAAATAATCGGCAATTTCATACTTTAACCCCTATTATTTATCTTTAAATAGCGGTTCGTTGCATTAAACCCCGTAATGTGTTAAGTGTAAAAATGCAACAAGAAAGTTTAAAATCCTATTCAGTACATCTGTTGTGGACTAGCGTAAACACTTATTTTTCAGTTGACGCCGGTTCTAGGGTTCGATCATAAAGGATTATTTAGAAATACACTTTTCTATACTGTCTCTGGCCTGGGCAATCATGTACCCACGATGTTTATGATTTTGTAGCAGCATCGTGTAGACTCGATAAAACTCCAAATAGTAATACCGCTCTTTGTTTCTCGCAGCAAAATATATTCTATTTATAGTCGTGCGAGCTACGCACAATAATGTTTCTCTCTCGCTCGCACACCTAAGAGCGATACAACAATATGTCGTGTTCTCGAATAATCACACCCTAATTTTAATTCTATCACTATTAGCTAAGACTAGATATAAGCTTACTTAGTTTAGTCACTACCTAGTTGTAAATATTTTGTATATACTAGGCTAAGTTTCCATAATAAATCATTCCCTTCTGAACTGAACACTGGAGTATTATTATTATTAGCAAGATAACATCCATTCTGCTAAAATTTCATAAAACAAGCATTTTAAAGCCACTAACTTTTGGATCAGAAAAATTAATGTGATATTGACCACATTTTATTTTATTTAAGAGGCCACCAGCGCAATAGTGGCCTAACTGAAACACCCCGACCCCGTATTTATAACCATAGCCTGCGTTTCCACAGAATAGTAGACTAGGCAGAATGGAGAGAAGCAGACCGTAAAAGAAACTAAAACTGATTTTACTGTTAAGCCATTAAAGTTCAAAATATGACACTATTTGAATAGCAGGCAACTATTATTTTACAAACACACAGACAGTTGTATTTAATGCTAGAAGTCTCTTATAAGAGCGTCACAAACCTGGTGCTATCGTCATGACCCTAATGCCTCTTGAAGCTAAGTCCCTGGCGACTGGTAATGTCATTCCTATGACAGCAGCAGTGCTTGCCGCATATGCCGCCTGGCCGATGTCGCCTTCATATGCGATTGTGGACGCTGTGTTGATAATAACACCCCTCTGTCCATTCTCATCAGGTTCATTTTGCCCTAGCAACCCAGAGGCCAGCCTTGTCGTATTGAAAGTGCCTATAACATTTACCTGTAATAAAAACATACAGCCATTTAAAAGATTAAAAAACAAAAAAAATATTTCGTAAGAAATATTGATTAAAAATTTTTTATTGAAAAGAGCAATTTAACAAAGAAAAAAAAAAGGAGTTTTCTTTGGTTGTTAGGTAAAAAAATATCTCAGTAAGAATTCAATTCAATATATTAGAGTCCAGGGTCGTTATTCAGCTATTTCAATCGCAGTTCGATCGTGATTGAATTGGATGATTTGGACATTTAGCTCATACTAGAACTGTCAAAAACCTGCTATTCAATTACGATTTGGTTACGCGAATTAGGGGCTGAACATACATTGTATAACAATTTGTGTCGATATCTTTAATGAACTATTAAAAAAGGCAGTTTTGTCTTTTAACTAGTCTCATCACTAGTTAAAAGTCATAAAATCAAGTCACGCTTGACTCATATCAAATTTGGCGCAATAAATAGAATAGTTTTTCACTTATGACACATGTTTATTGGTTAATAATATTTCTTTCCCTATGTTAATATTCATCAATTTCAGTTAACACAGTGTAAAATTTTAAATAAAGTTCTGCGGTTTTCTAAGTACTAAAAATTAGGAATATAATTTTTATTTCCACTTACCAGGTAATGATTAATTATTTAAGATCTACTTCAAAAAAGAGTCAAGTAGCCTTTTATGACTTAATAATAGTCTAAGACACTCATATAAATTATATAAAATTTTTATAATAGTTTTTAGAGTAATTATTTAACACTGTATTATGGGCAGAAATAAATTATTTTATTTTATTTCATTTTTATTTAATAATATAACAAAATATACTAATTCATAAATTGTCCCTATGCCCTGTGTGCTTTTTTGCATAGGCCTCCAATATCTTTCACTGTCAGTGAATCTCATTTTGTCATCGTATCTTAGCACTCTACGAGTTTGGCTAAATAAACTACAACTTACATCACAACACAATACTCATATTATAAATGGAAAAGTGTATGTGTCTGTTTGTTTGTCCGTCTTTCATGGCAAAAAGAAGCGACAAATTGACATGATTTTTCGGTTAAGTTATAGGGATAGAGAAAAGCTAGTTCCTTTATAATTATATTTTTTTAACAAGGATTTGTATTTTCACACTATCATTTTATTTGCCTAACACATTAAATGCAATGGTACCACCAGTAACCTCCAAACAATAAAATGTTAAAGGGCCGTCCACAAATTACGTCACACATTAAGGGGGGTCTTACTTTTGGTGACATTGGGTAAAATAGTATGGGAATTTTCGTAAAAATGCGTGACAAGAGGGGAGGGGGAGTCTGAAAAGATCAAAAATCATGTGATGTTACTTATGGATGACCCCTTAGTTGTGTTTAGTTCCTCGTTAGTTAAAGGCTTATAGAACAGCCTTCAAAACTCACATCAAGACATTTTCTAAAGCTGTCCAGGTGGCATTCTTGGTTCTTATAAAAATTGTATACTTGGTGTGTTTCAGCATGACCGGCACAATTTACCAATACATCCAACCTGCCAAATTTTTCCTTCGTTAGATCTAGAGCTTTCTTTACATCGTCCTCTGACGTAACCTGAAAATTAATTACCAAAGGTTAAAAATGGGACCCCATTACTAAGACTTCGCTGTCTGTCTGTCTGTCCATTCGTCTGTCTTTCACCAGGCTGTATCTCAAGAACCGCAATAGCTAGACAGTTGAAATTTTCACAAACAAAAAAGGTTTTTGTGTCCTTTTTTTATGGATAAATGTTTTGGAACCCTTCATGCGCGAGTCCTACTCGCACTTGTCCGGTTTTTTTAATGACTGTTTTTAAAATTATATGCATTTTATTATTTGAGAAACTGTAGGAAACACCTGATGAAAGGCGGAGAAATAAGTTGCAAATTTATACTTACAGATCCAGGTGATACAAAAACGTTATCACCAAGCCTTTTTGAGACTTCTTGGGCTCTTGAACCTTGGATATCAAGAATTACCACGTTACCTCCGTGCTTAATCAACCTTTCCACGGTAGCCTTTCCAAGACCTGAAGCCCCACCGGTGACCAAACTAACCATACCCTGAAGAAAGAGGTTAGAAAACATCAATCAACTAACTAAGTGATTTCGATACAACTCATGACCCAAAGTTTATTCACCAATTAAAGTTACGTACTTTTAACATGTTTATTTAATAATTTTGATTAGTTCTATCTAAAGAATAAAAGAAAAAACCAAAATCGAAGTTTTCGACGATATCAAATAATATCAATTTAGCTAACTGTCAGTCAGTCAAACGAAACAAATCAAACAAAATATGTCAATGTCAAACACTTATGTCAATATCTTACACTTTCGTCTAAAAATCGACCTACATAGTCATTTAGAGAATAATTTATTAGTCGTTATTTAAGTAGAAATACGTTATTAGGTTATTTATGTATTCAAATATAATCATAAAAATGTCTTAAAATAAATAATGACTAAAGTGACAATGAAAGTGTGTTTCAGAACTAGCTATAAGCTAACCAGTTTAAGTGGTTTTATAGACGCAGAAATGTTGTATTTCTACCTCTTTCATGTAATTCAAAGACATATAAGACTGTCTCTTTCTTGTGACCTAGTTTGACATAAACACCGAACTTCCGATTTATTTTACTACATCATTGTAGTGTGATTTCTATACATACAAGCGAAATAATCAATTTTCAAGTGTTGATGATTTTAACTCGAATTCCCGTAATACCTTTTTGTTAGTAAGTGTTTTTGATCCGTGAATACATAATGGCTACAGTGGAACAACCGATGTTTATATTACCAAAGAAAAGGAATGGGAAAAAGCAGAATGCAGTTGCTAGCCATGTAGACCACATAATTTGCGTTCAGGTATGTTGTTTTTCTATTTGTATTAGGCATAGACTATTTAGGTACAATTTTACATTCTAATAACCAAGCTATGCAAAAACCAAAAAAATATTGGTTATGTATGATAACATATATTTTATTCTCAAGCACCGGCTCCTGGCTTTACAGTTCCGTCTTGTCTTCCAAAATAATAGAGTCATTAAAATCAATATCATCTTAAAACGCAAAATTAGGAAAAAAAATATTTTACCTTGTTTCTTATCTAAGGATAATTTTTAATCTGCAGGGTGCAATGGACACTGATATGCCTACAAAATACAAAAATGGTCTCTCACCGGTAACCGAACATGTTGTGAATGGCATCATTCACTCCACAATGGAAGGACTTAAATCAAACATGAAGATCAATCTCCCCATAATCAATGATGTGAATGACGAGGACTTGAATGAAATAAATTCTGATGACTCTGATAAGATGCAAAACACACAAAAAAACGGCTATCAGGCACTAACCACAATACACAGCAGTAGAGAGATTATTGATCTGTCTCCTATTTATGAGAACTCATCAGATGCATGCTCAAGCCACGGTGACTTGAGAGAAAGTAATGAAAATGAAATACAAAAAAGTTGCCGCATCTTGAACTCTGATATCAATGAAAGCTCATCGGCAACCCCAAACAGCTTATCCCAAACACAGTCAGAGAACAGTTTTGAAATGGGACCACTGACAGACAGCCTAAAAAACAGTGCTAAAAGGAAAAAAAGGGTAAACATTGTCCCTGGTATAGTCGAATCAGAGCACACGGATACTGAAATAACTGCTTTAAGAGTTGAATCAGAGGGTTCTATTTCCCCTGAATGCTCCCTGACGGAAAATTCTAAAGATGCATATCTGACTATGACTGGCACTATTAAAAGAGGAAAGAAGAAGGGACAGAATGTTGATGTTAAACTGAACATATCGAGAGAGGAATTGGAGATTATCGAAGCAGCAATTGTGGCAGAGGAATACAATAAGATGGACATATCAAAATGTTCTCTATACAGTGGCTTACATGTATTTTTATTCAGCTTGGTATGCATACCGTTTGTGGCGTGTATATCAGCTTTGTATTCTTTTTACATGGGCACCATGACCTGGTATAATATCTTCTCCCATGTAACTGAAGATTTGAGCTGCATTAAAAAAGTACTACTTGCTCCTATAGTGATATTGTCTTATCCATTTTTGATAGTGATATTTACAATTGGTTTAGGTTTGTACGCTGGGATAGTTCAGCTCACATTCAGCGGGGCCAACTGGTGGAAAGACGTTTGTGATTTTGAAAAGGGTTTTTACGGGTGGCTATGTAGCACACTAGGTATGTCTGAATGTAGCCCATATGAGGTCGTAATTTTAATGGATGTAAAACCATCTTAAATTCTTGAGGAAAATAATATTACTGCAATTTTATTGTAACCATTAGCTTGTAAGTTGACTGATGTATCCACTGATATAAATTTAAGTATTGTATATCCAATTCCATTATTTCATAAGAGTTGCAGTTTGGCAGGGATTTACCCAAGTATATAGGAAAAGAGAATAATGAGGGGGGAACAATATTGTGGTTAGTATATACCTGATGTTTTATATATGCTATATAATATCAAACGTACTTGGTTTGCTCAAAGTTTTCTTCCAATATTACAGTGAAGTACCAATAGTCTGCTTTTCTAGTCATATACTGATTGTCTTTGTGAAACTAGGTGTATCTAGTATGTAATGTTTTACATATCTGTTATGTAAGTGTATTGATATTATTGTGTTGTGTGTGTGTGAAAAATTTCATCGCAGGTGTTGAAATTGGTAGTTCTTTAGACATTTGAAAGGCAAGTAATACTTTTTTATTTACATGAAAAAAATATATATTTATTTATAATGAATAAAAGATAGTCTTTATTTACATAATTACTTGCCTGTCTATGGTTTTAAGTCTTTTTTACCAAAAGAAAGAACATGACGTTATATTTACTAACTAATTAAAATAATATTGTACCTACTTTTGATGGAAACCTTAGCTGGCTTTCTGATGGTAATAAAATATAACACTTAGGTAATGCTTAGCAAATTTAATGATTTCCTTGTATTGCAGTAGCCATATATCAGCATTAGCTTACACAAATACAAGTTATTGTGGAATTTTTGTTTGTGAAAACTATATAACATGTCTTATTTAACATTTATATTATGAAGACTGATGTATTCTAGTCACTATTGTGGTAATCATTTTCTACATAATAAAATATTTTACAAAACTCCTACTTGTTTTTCTAAAACAAGCAACTACAACGGAATTAAACAATATTGAAATTATAGTAATTTTATTTACACAGTCCCAACATAGCATAGCCTCATGATGTGTCTTTCCGTTGACTTGGTTCTTCTTTAGGCGGTTTCTGTTTGAATTCAGCGTCTATTCTCTCTTTTGCTCGAACAATTTTTGATTGTAAATAAAAGGAACCACCTTTCGCCTTTTCGTTCACTGTGAACAAATGTTCGTAATTTTTCTGGATTTTCTCTGGATCTAATTTATCTATATTTAAAATTTGCATAGCTTCTTCTAAGGTGATGCCAGTTGAGGCATTCGCTGCTGCTCGTCTTGCGCCTTCAGGTCCACCACCACCTCTTTTGGCAGCCTCCTGGGATGCCGCTATTTCTTGTTTCAATGCCCTAGCAAACGCTCGCCCGACAACTTGAGCACCCAAAACTATTATTTGAGCTATATATTTAGCCATCATTAAAGGCAAAACGTCTAGACAAATAACTAAATAACATTACGACATCTAAAAGTCGTTCAAAAATTTTAGGTTATGCTGCGTTCCGTTTCTGTCTTTCTGACAATTAGATTAAATGTCACATGTCACGAAAAAAAAATAGTACGTTACGTACCTACCCCATGTGCTAACTTCCATCGCCGCTACAATTTAAAGAACGACATAGGACATAAAACGTTTCGGAGGTTTTTTGGCGGGAGTTCGTGAGATACGTTTGGAGTCCGTTTATTTTCCGAATTTTTATTGTTTATAGTGATTTTTGGGTCGTAAAAGTGGTGTTATTTTGCGAAACAAAGTGTCGTGCGAGTGAACAATATACAGTTCGGTGAAATAACATGGTGTATGGGTCGTAACCAAGAAAAGTGGGCCGTGAATTTTGCGCGGGATCGCGAACAGTTCACCTCTTTCTTGGGGACTTCTCTACATTCCTTCAATCTTTCGACTGTCTCCAAAAACTCCATCGAAGCATTAAAACGTCTAACATCAACGTTTTAATGCAAAAATAAAGAAAATATTACTAAAGAATTGGCTGTATGGGCATAGTTCCCTTTGCCTACCCAGAATGGGTGAAGAAAACAACAACAACAACATAAAACGTTTCGCGCGGTTTTTTTGACAGTTTTGGTGGACGGTGGTGATAGTTTATGAGCATCATAACCTGTTGGTGTTTTTGATCTTGTTTATTTATCAATTGTTGTAATTCTATCAATTATTGTTTAATTTAAGTTGCGTTAAGTGTGTTTGTTTATTAAAAATAACCATGGTAAATATTATTTAACCTTACTACGCAATGCCCTAATCCCCTAGAACAAGATATCTAGACTAAAACATTATTTTCACTGTGTTTAAAGTATTATTCCTCGTAGCCCCTTGAAGACGAAGCTTTATATCTTACAGTTCGACAAGATTTTATGTTGATTAAAAGCAAGACTTAACCTCGACAAACATAACCTTATTCTATTCAGAGTTCGCCTGCACCCGATACTCCGGCATCTGAGAGGGACGGGGCCAGGTCCCGAATGACATCGCCGGCACGCGAGTATGAAATGTTTGAAGATGAGAGTGCTATACTTGGTGACAACCCCAATGAAGAGGAAGAAGATGGGGAGGAACTGTTCGGAGATAATATGGAAGCGTAAGTCGTTTGAAAGCAAATAAAAAGGATACCCTCTGACCAATAAACCTGCAGCTAAAACAGAACAGAAGGAGTTTTAAAGAACAGTAGGTTGATTTAAGTGAAAATAATTTCGTGTAGTATGTATAGGCATTTACTAGCCTATACATATTACACTATATTATTTTCTCCCTGTTATAACTTAGGTATACCGATAAATAATACTTGGTAATTGATATTATTTTTTAACTAAATATTTTACAAATATCTTTTAAATATAAGACTTAGCCTATCCAAGCAGATAGTTTGTATTTTATTGTATCTTCTATCAATGAGAGCACCAGAGCTAATAAATAAATAAATCAATCATTTATTTCAGGATTCCTTAGTCCCATATTCACAAAAACATCTAACTCAATAAAAAATAAATAAATAAAAAGGAAATTAATATTAGAATTAAATTACTACATAGAATAAAAAATATATATAATTACACCCTATGCACTGCGATGACATGAATGTCACCGCAATGTCTCATATAGGGACAATCTAGCCGGCCAGCTATCATTGCTAGAACAGTGTTGGAGCTATCCTGTACTCTGCGCACCAGCGACGCGCAACGCTTGCGCATGCTCGCGTTGAAACCAGTCTACGCGCGCCGCCGCGAACATGCCTGACGCGTTGCAGTAGTGGGGTAGCCCCAGCACCGCCCTGAATGCATTGTTAAACTGGACACAAAGGGCGCTGTAGACTCGTTGCGAATAATCAGCCCATAGGGCACAGGTGTACAGTGCGGTGCAGTTCGCTTAAAATAAGCTAATTTTAACCCCCACTGAACACCGCGCAAACCTACGTGCCAACATATTCGCACGTCGTGACAGCGCCCTTCGCTCCCTTTCCAAATCAGCATGGTCCTTGAGATCACTGGTCACAATATGCCCCAGATATTTGAATTTTGAGACTTTTTCTATAGCGACGCCATTCAGCGTGACAGTCGGTATAATCTCTGGACATCTAGCACCAGTGGTCTCAAACACCATGAACTGACTTTTAACGACATTGTATTTGAGACCGTGCTTTTTGGCATACTCTTCACGAACCCTCAACAACTTATTTAACCCACAGATAGAAGCGCTCAGCAACACCATGTCGTCTGCGTAAATTAAATTATTAACACATACGTCGTCAATATGGCAGCCAACATGTAAGTTGCTGAGCGCAACGACCAGCGCATCTAGGTACAAGTTGAACAAGGTTGGAGATGTCAGCCCACCCTGTCTTACCCCAAATTCCGTCTGATACGGATCAGACAGAGCCCCTGCCCATCTGACGGCATTGATCTGGTGTGCATACCAATACTGGAATATTTTAACAACCTCTTTTGGTAAATTAATGCTTCTTAGCTTCTCCCACAAGATATCATACACCACCAGATCAAATGCCTTAGACAAGTCTAGAAAGCAGGCATAAACCGGTGTATTACGAGTCGTGTAGTATTTGACGGTGTGCTTAAGGCATAGTATTGCACTTTCAGTACATAGTTTTGGTCTAAAACCAAACTGGTTATCATGCAGGTTTGTGTATTTATCTAACTGAGCGTTAAGCAAACCGTCAAATATTTTAGCTGTGATCGTGGCTAAGGAAATTGGTCTATAATTTCCTTTATCAGCAATGTCACCGGTTTTGTTTTTAACGACGGGGACTACAACCGTTCTCATGAGATCTATGGGTAGGTAGGAGTGGCTCACGCATAGTGAGTAAAACATTGCCAACACTCTAGGTGCATGAGGACC
This sequence comes from Anania crocealis, assembly GCA_949315895.1. Lineage (NCBI taxonomy): Eukaryota > Metazoa > Arthropoda > Insecta > Lepidoptera > Crambidae > Anania > Anania crocealis. The sequence goes on from OX438869.1 coordinate 13,367,115, forward strand.
GGCATGTTGCAATTGTTCCACACTCAGGCCGTCGTGACCCGGGGATTTGCCTTTAGTCAAGTTCTTAATTACTTTCTTAGCGTCATTAGCACTAAATGAAACCTCAACTTCTCCACTAAATCTCTCCGTATTGCACATCCCCGACGGACCTAAGGCAGACTGCACAGAAAAGTGATTTCTAAATACATTAGCAATGACCTTATGATCACTCTCTCCATCAATGCTCACGGGAAGTCCAGGTTTAACATTCATCTTATTTGTAGCCTTCCAAAAACCTCGAAGGTCATCCTTGGAATGTCTTAAAGCTAGTTCATCCATTTTTATTTGATCTTGATGATCTTGGCACTATTTTAGGCGAGCTTTTAATATTTTTCTACTTTTACATATTTGAGTGTACATAATAACTGAACAAATGAGTTTTTGAAAATTTACAAAAAAAAATTCAAAGTGGGCAATCTGGATCAAACAGCAAAATGTTTTAGTAGTAGTGGCATTATCAAAAGTATTTTTTTTACCAAGCTAGCAACTAAACATCAAATATATTAACAAAATGTTACCCGGTATACTTGTTTAAAATCATGAAATAAGTTTAAAAAATAAAAACCATAAGTCTTATCACTATTACCTTCTTAAATGTTCTGCAGTGCAAGGAGTTGATGATGAGCTTAATGGGTCTGACGCAGAATGTGCAGTGCTCATTTTGAGAAGTGCACCAAATGCGAAATGCAAATTTTTGTCGAGTGTACATTTTGCGAAGTGCACATTCTGCGTTAGACCCCACTCCTCTGCTAAAGTCAGCAAGGAGGATTTTGCTCAGCAAAATTAACTGTAAGGCATTGAGGTAGAAAATCGCAGCTTAGCCAGTGGTGTTGATTAGATACTCCTCCCTGTCTTCTGGCAGTGCTTTTTTAGGACTAGATGTAATAGTTTTTTTTTTTCACTTTTTTTATTTCTGTCCAGCAGCAATCTGATAAGTAAACTACAATAATCCAATCTTATGTCCGTGTCAGTCACTGTATTTTTGGCATATTTTAGGGTGGAGTCCACTGACTCTGTTTCCCCTGCTTTGTATTTATGTGTATATTTTCATTTGTGTGTTTCAAATTGTATTAAGTTGCCCTTGACGCTTGATCTGTGCAGTCTTCTGAAACAGAAACCTTCAGTGGTCATCAGCTGCTGGACTGACGTATTTGGATGATGTGAGAGTCCTATAGCTGAGGGTATCTTTCAATCTCGCCTCTAACAGTTGGCAGCTGTAGATCCTGATATATTAGACAATTATTTTATCTTATTTGTGTCTATTACATGCTATTACTATGTAAATAAATGTACCTGTGTGCATACTACATGTTTAAATTACATTGCTGCATTTAGTTTTAATGGTGTTGGAACTGTTCATTGAAGCAAGCAGTGAACAAATTTCGGCACGTGCGGGTTTTATAGAAATGAGTGCATTTGTGGCATCTAGGCCTATCAATGTCTGTGCTTGGCACGCATTTTTACAACAATGATCATTGTTGCCCAATGTCACCAAAAGTAAGACCTCCCCCCCCCCCCTTAATGTGTGACATAGTTTGTGGACGGCCCCAAAGGGTAAATGACTGCCAGGTTTTATGTTTTCTAATTTTCTCATCATGATTATACCATCTAATTGACACCTACTGCTGGTCATAGGCCCCCTTAAGGATACCGATGAGTAGCTTCCTTCCTGAGGTATTCACCAGATAAATAAATAATAAATAAATAAATATTTTAAGACATGCCTCACTGGGCCACACAGAGCCATCTAGTCCCAAATTAAGCTACTATTAAGTACCCTGTCGTATGGGGTACTAGACAACCGATAAACTTACTTGTATAAGTTTTTTTTTTTTTGGAAATTATATACTGATAATATATAGATCTTCATCAAGTTGGAAGCTGCATTCCAAAACCTTCCCTGTTCATTGTGTTTTAGTTTCATTATCTATGGACTTAAGAACCATTGTTTTACTATTCAAGAAATTTACTAATTTACTCATCTTGCAGTGATTATCGCCCAATGCCAGCGTTGGACCGATACGACAACGAAGACTTAGATGAAGATGACTACGACCCTATGTCTGTAGAGGACCGGGTGGCGGCTGAGCAGGAGCTGCGTCGACGTGACCGCGACGAGGGCAGACTGAGGAGGGATGACCGTGGCTTGCTCTATGGTGAGTGAGCTTTTGTATATAAATTTTACAGTATGTTATAAATGTCAGTAGTTATTGTCTATTAGTTCAACAGTATTTTTTATAATTTTACTGTTGATTGGCTTTCTCTCGGCTTCATACTTAATAGGCTATTTGACTGGTTTTTGAAATCCATTTTATATTATTAAGAAGAGGTTGAAGAACCCAGTAAAAGTAGTTTTTTTAAATGCTGAAAAATATCAAAATGAAAATTGAAAATTGAATTAGCGCGCCAAAACGCTATTTTGTCAATATGGCGCTGCAATGGGGTCGGTGACATCACCTGCCTGTCTTATGATCTGTAGCACATAATCATCTACATACATTTGTTGCAAACAAATAACGAAAGTGCGATTGGATCTATATTTTAACAGTGACTTATGTAATAAAATGAGTTTTAAATGGTATACAGTTCCAAAATGTATTAATACTTCTACAAAAACTTCGGAAAATTATTTGTTAGTGTTCAAAAGAAAGTCTAAGTGTGCCGAAAGTGGTTGCAACTATTTTTGAAGAATCATAATAATATAGCGAATAGTATAAATATTTTCTTCTGTGAGGACCATTTCGATGTAAGTAAACATAATATTTATAATTTTAAATAATTAGGGATGTAAATATTTTGTTATTGGTTTGAGGTTATAATACCTACTCTAATGTTTTTAACAGAATGCCTCTTGCAACTCACTTCGAATAGTTACGATGTTTTCATAATATTAGCTAAAAATTGTAGCTAGTCTTATGATTTCAATAAACATTACATATAAAGATCCCGATTAACTAGTTTGTTTGTTATAGATTTTAAATGAATGGGCAGGTTACTGCTTTCTGCTTTACAAAATCGTTGTCCATGGTAAAAGTAATTGACAGAATTTGTAAAATATTGGAAATATATCACACAAAAACAATGGATACTATTATTATAGGAAAATATTATCAAAACATTTTGAAAAGCTATTAAAACACAAGTATGCAAACGAAGTTATCAAGCAGGTGACGTCATCATAAACCCGACCAATCAGGAGCTTTTTGTGTCACGTGACAAATGTTTAAATAAATGCATTTTTATTTCTGGATTTATAAATAAATCGTTTATTATTTTCAACTTTCGTTACTAAATAACCATTTTTAAACTCATAATATAAGCTGATAATAGTAATTTGCACTTTATTTTTCGCATTCTCAAATAGCCTATTCTAGAGTTAAGAGGAATGATGTACTGAGCTTACCCAGTAACAGCCTATTTACTTTAAAAATGTTTGGGTTGTAGTCAGCTGGGAAAACAGACACAGGCATCACAAAGGAGAAGTATAATGTATATTTGCTTGTCTTGTCTGTATTTCTTTGTTTTTTCTATTTAATGTTCAAACTCAAATGTATATCTCAGTAACTTAGCCTTAGCTTCCTATTGAGCAAAATACATTTGATTGTGTTAGAAAGCACTGCTCTTTCTGTTTTACTATATAAATACTAAAATAAACATGAAACAAAGCTACCAAAAGTGATTATATGTAGAATAAGTGTATATTCTATGTAGAATAAATCTATATTCTATGTAGAATCTATTCATGCAGAATTAAAATCAGTTAAGACTATTTTTACATGCCTACTGGTAATCCTATTGTTGTATTTGTCACAGATCACAATCCCTTGTCAGTACAAATTGAGCATCTTTAATTTATTTTTTTGTATGACTTTGTTTGCAATGTCTTTTAGAGTGGATTTTATATAATCTAAGATAAGATAAGATAAATCTTTATTTGCATTAAACATGGTATTACAGATAAAGTTGTTACAATTAGAAATGAGCATTCATGTTTAACCGATCTATCGATAAGCAAATATTTTCTGTCGTCGTCATGCAAACAAATTAAATAAATGAAAATCAATCAAATAAGTCTAGTAATAGTAAGTAGGTAAAGCAAAATAAATACAAGTCATAATAATCAAGAATAACAGTGAAATTAAAATGTCTATAAAATAATTATAAATTAAAATTAAATTAAAATGCCAAGAATCATAGATAAAATATGCAATGCCAGTCAATTCATCATAAGTCTTACGGATAGTTATCACAAGCCCAAGCCCACAAGCAACAACAGGGCATATTAGTAGATTTCAACACACAGAATACATAAAATTTTAATGACTATTCATTTAAACAATTAATAAATCTTGTTAGGTGTCCGTCACGGCAAAATTTTGTAAATTCATTAATGTCATAAAAACAATTGTCAATAAGTATTTTAAATATTATTTTCTTGAAAACAGTGAAAAGAAAACATTGGATACAGTTTGGAAGTAAATTGAACAATTTAATGCACATGCCATAGCTGTTCTTTCTGAAGCAGGCTGTAGCTGATGGTGGTATTTCTAATCTGTATGGATACCTTTTTTGGCCATTACTCAATTCGTGTTATTTGTAAAAATATTCATATTTTTCTTCACAAATATTAACATCTCAAAAATATATAGGGATGGTAATGCAAGTATATTTAGTTGCTTAAAAAGAGGTCTACACGATTGTAACTGCCCAACCCCACAGATAGATCTCACACATTTTTTTTGGAGAATAAATGCACGATTTATGTCCGTTGAGTTCCCCCACACAATCAGCCCATACCTTAACACGGAGCTCACATATCCATGATATGCCATCAGCGCCGCTTCAGTGCTGGCCAACTGCGTCAGTCTATACAGAGCATAAACGAACCTATTTATTTTCTGGCAAACCATTTCAATGTGATGTTTCCATGTCAGCTTAGAATCTACTACTATGCCGAGAAAAGTTGCAGATGCAGCTTCTGTAATGATTTTACCCCGATGGCGCAATGATAACTGTGATGGTTTAGCATTTTTATTACTGAATTGAATGTATTTTGTTTTATCTGTATTAATTTTTAAATTGTTACTTTCCATCCAGTTAGTTATTTTGGTGATTTCGTTATTTATCTCGGTGTTGTAGTCAGTGTTAATTTTTTTGTGTATTGTGATAGATATGTCATCAGCAAAAAGAATTACCGGATATTCAGTATATTCAGGGAGATCGTTAATGTACAGTATAAAGAGCAATGGTCCCAGTATACTGCCTTGAGGAACACCTGAATTATTCAATCTGTTCTTTGATTTGTACGCCCCACATTAAAGTCTATCATTTAATCTTGGAATCTCCACGTATTGCGTTCTACCAATAAGGTAACTTTGGATCCACTCATAAGCAGGTCCTCGCATACCATACGAATCGAGTTTTGACAAGAGTGTTTTATGATTGACAAAATCGAAGGCTTTAGACATATCGAAAAAAATTATAGCTACAGGAATTTTTCTATCCATGTGTATCGACACGTTTTTGATTAGAGAGTAACAAGCAAGTGCGGTTGATCTTCCCGTTCGAAATCCATATTGTTCTTCCTTTAATACGTTATTTTTTGTTAAAAATGAGGTCAGCCTCTTATGCATGATCTTTTCAAAGACCTTTGATAATACTGGAATGAGAGCAATAGGTCTATAATTATTTAATTCACATCTTTCTCCACGTTTAAATAACGGTTTTACAACTGAGACTTTGAGGCTGCGAGGAAACTTACCTTCAACAAAACATCTATTCACGAAGTAAGTCAACAATGGGGCTAATTCGTCAGCACACACTTTAATTACTTTTGTGCAAATTGCGTCATAGCCTGTAGAACCTGTCTTATTCACTGATTTAATTATTTGTGTTATTTCTTTTTCATTTGTAGGGGTCAAAAATATAGATGTGGGGGTACTGTTGGCTGGCTTAATTAGAATATTTATTTATTTTTAGATATTGTATTCGTAGAATCTATAAAGTGGTCATTAAAGACGTAAGCTATATGTATGGGATTTTTAACATCTTTATCTTTCACTCTCAAATAATCAATATAGTGTTTATTAGGTTGTGATTGGTTTTTATTATTTATAACCTTCCACGAGGCCATGCTTTTGGTTTTTAGCAATGTTAATATATTTTTTATTTTATATTCTTTGAGACAAATGTATACATGTTTTTAGTATTTTAGACTATTTACGGTACCTAATTTTACTATTATGGGACTTTTTCTTGTAATACGATAGTCGTAGTTTCCTTTTTGTTTGGCATGATATTTTAAAACCCTTAGTAAGCCATTCTGTTTTCTTAGTTTTATTCGAGATTTTAATCTTATAAACTGGGAAACACAATTTATACAAAAGCGTCAACTCATTATGAAAACATGTAAAATCCGTGTCTGCACATTTAAATTCAAACAAGTTTTCCCAAGGGTAATTCGCTATTAAGGATCTAAACTTCTCTATATTTTCAGTACTGTAGTCACGCCTGGTTTCAAACCAATGTTTGGGTGAAATTTTGCAAATCTTGACTGGTACATTCAAAAACTGGGCTGTATTATGGTCTGATAAGCATATTAGTTTAGTGTTTCCAACTGCTTCTCTAATATCATTCGCAAAATGGTCAATGCATGACTTTTTTCGTGTAGGTGTCTTAATGTGCAAGTCCAGGCTATAACTTAGTAGTATTTCTGTAAGTTGTTCTGATATTTTATTAGATTTTAAGGTATCTATGTTTCAGTCTCCTGTCAAAATGATGCGCTTCTTAAAACTTTTTAGTTTATCTAGAAGAAGGTGTAGCCTATCAAAGAATGTGTTAATATTTGATTTTGGTGTCCGATAAATTACTACAAGAATTATTTTATATTTTGTTAACTTCAAAACTTAACTCCTTTGCATAGTCATTTATTAGAGGCAGTTCTTTAATTTTTATACTGTCACCATGTAAAATGCAGACACCACCGCGTTTTTTTTTCAACCTACAGTAGGAAGCACCCAATTTGTAACCTTTAAGGAGTATGTTAGATTCACTGTGCTTTTCGACAAAGGTTTCTGTAAGGCAAATTAAATCTGGAGTTTCATTATTTTCTGACATTTCGTTGAGTGCTACTTCCAAAAGCTCCGTTTTACCTAATACACCCGCTATATTTTGATGCATTATATTAATGCAATTATTTTTTATAAAAAAGGAAGTGGTTTTTTATGCTGTGTGTTGGGCGTGCGTGAGAAATCATCTGACAAATTTTCAGGTGATGCTATTTTTTGTAAACAAGAAGATTCCATGCCATTTGTATGCCTATCAACCCCGGAGCCTGAAGACAACTGTTTACTATGTGACTTATGTATTATGTCTCGAAATATACTAAGTCCTAGCTCTTACTTAGTATTCTTGTATTTATACACCTATTATCTCTAGACGATTCCGATGAGGAGAGCGGGGACGCGCCTCGTGCGAAGCGTCGTCGGGCCGCCGAGAAGGCAGCCATGGGCACAGACGAACAAGTGGAGGAAGGCATCGAGAGCATCGAGAACTTGGAAGACACAAAAGGGTACTCCACAAAAGAGTGGGTATCTATGCTGGGGCCTAGGACTGAGATTGCTAACAGGTATGTAACGATGAATAATTATTACTGGCCAAAATGCAAAAGTTGAGGCTGAAAAGTTTTAAACCTTAACTTTTGCAATTTGGCCAGTGACTTGGCTTGTTTATGCCTACCCAAGTCAATAATTAAGGATCATTGCTTTTGCAAAGCCATTATAACCAAAAGGTGCATATTATGCAGCATAATATTATGTATAAAGTGTCTTGCATTATATGTATTATATCACTCATGAAGGAGATCAAACAGTTTTAGATTGGTAAAAGGAGTCGCCCACGTAAAAAGTGTATTCAAAATTTCGAATAAAGGTCTAAAGGCCTTGTAAAAGATATCCTATTTATTTACTTGCGCTAGTTACTACTTTTGTATCCAATTCTATCCAAATCCAGTCATCAAAATCACACAAAGTTTCACTTCAGTTGACTCCTTTTTGTTTATGAAAATACATACACCAGCTTTGTGCCTACTTTAATAAATTGACAAACTAAAATTATACTGCATAAATTTCTTAACAGTCAAGACAATGTCTTTTTATAATTTTCTCTTTTTTTTTACAGATTCAAAAATTTTATTCGGACATACACTAACAGCAAAGGGCAGTTCGTGTACAAGGACCGCATTCGTCGTATGTGCGAGCACAATCAAGCCTCATTCCACGTCGAGTTCGATGTCCTGGCTCGTCGCGAGCAAGTCCTCGCCTACTTCCTACCCGAAGCGCCTTTCCAAATGCTGCAAATTTTCGACGAAGTAGCCAAAGACATTGTCCTACAAATCTTCCCGAGCTACGAGCGTGTCACTTCAGAGATCCACGTCAGAATATCAGATCTACCGTTGATAGAAGAGCTAAGAACGTTCAGAAAGTTGCATTTGAATCAGCTGGTGCGGACTGTAGGAGTGATTACAGCTACGACGGGTGTGTTGCCTCAGTTGTCGGTCGTGAAATACGACTGTAATAGGTGCGGGTATATTCTGGGACCGTTTGTGCAGAGTCAAAATTCGGAGGTGAAGCCTGGATCTTGTCCTGAGTGTCAGAGTGCTGGACCATTTATGGTGAGTATTTAATAATGGGACTTGAAGTAGTTATTGTTCATTATGATCATTATGTAGATACCATGTAATAACTACATTTAAACTTCCACGTTGCATAATTGTTTAAATGTTCATGGTCTGTGCAACCTGATTGAAACGTCAGGCAAAATAGTAAGGCATGATCGCGTTTAATTTCCTGTTAACATTTAAATAACCATGTTATTGTAGAGTCGAAATTCAGATAAGTATCAAGAATTATGATAAATTCTAGATCATAAATATCAATTTAGTAAACCTCTGACGAAAAAACAACTCATACTTCATTGAAATCTACACAATTTAATTTTTAACCCCATATGACATTCAATGAAATATTTATCTTATATAAATAGGAACGGAGGTATACATAGATAATCGTTTTTACCGAATTATGGTAAAGCGAAAAGAAAGCCTATGTTGTATGTTTGTATTACTTATGTTCCTCCGTAGCACATTAACTATTTATTAGATAATTTTCATCAATAATAGGCGGAGTCAACTTTTATCTTCTGTAGTTAGTATTTTTAGAGTTTTTTGCTCTTTATTTTTCAAAACAGAAATTTCTACTAAAACTATTTAGAAAACTAGCAAAATTTTTAGTTAAATGATATAGATAAATAATAATTAAAAGTTTTATTTCGAATACAAAATATGCTTTACAATAATTGCGATTGAAACTACCTAGTGAGTGTTTTTTTAAAACCCTCGTAACAGGTTGTCCCGCTCTTTGAATAACAATAATATTTTGAAATTGAGTACATTTGCAACAAAATTTATAAAATAGTGCAAGTCTTGTATGCCTATTAAACAAGCTTAAGGATGTGGTATTGTTAGAAATTTTGTAAGTATCTTTAGTGTTAATGTATAATATACATATATTATTATAAAGATTTTATGTTATAGTAGATTCATTTTTGAATGTATGTTGAAGTGTAACTAGTTATAATAAGTTCATATAAATTCTGCTAAGATAATGTTAAATTTTTTAGTTACATCTGAAACTTCTCAGTTAATTTACAAATAATAATAACCTCTCCCAGGTAAACATGGAACAAACAGTGTACCGCAACTACCAGAAGGTGACGATCCAGGAGTCGCCGGGTCGCATCCCCGCCGGACGCATACCCCGCAGTAAAGACTGCATACTACTGGCAGATCTGTGCGACCGATGCAAGCCAGGCGACGAGGTCGATCTCACTGGGATATACACCAACAATTACGATGGCTCGCTTAATACTGAACAGGTAAGCGGAGGGTACTAACAAAGGGTCCGGGTGTAAGGCCCGGTAAAGTCAATCTATACTAATATCATAAAGCTCTTCAAGTTTGTTTGTTTGTTTGTTAAAACGCGCTAATCTCAGGAAGTACAGGTTCAAATTGAAAAATTATTTTTGTGTTCGATAGTTCATTTATCGAGGACGGCTTTAGGCTATATAACATTACGCTGCGACTAATAGAAGCGAAGCATCAGTGAAAAATGTTGCGTAAAATAATCGCGAACATAATAACAGAAATTGAAGCGTACTGTTATCCGAAACTAGGCGGATGAGATTTTAAAAAAAACAAAATTTAAATTCACTAGAATTTATATTAAAATTGAATTTTAAAAGTTCACAATTTGTTGGAAGTAATTTAGTTCTGCGACAATAATTATGAGGTAAGGGAAAGGCGAGTTTCCAGCGCGGCGGTTGAGAGTGAACTGGACTAGGGCTCTAACACGACTAGGCTCAGTCCTGAGGGAGAAGTGCTGATGAAGCACTTCTTCATTAGTTTCACTAAGGGTTTTTCATATATAACAACCCCCTCGTTAAGAGGAAACTCACGGAATGTGAGTTTTCGTGTAATTATTCGATACGTAATTTGGGAAAATCTTCTAAAGGGATGTCAATTTCGCTTCGTTTGTCTACTGGTGTTTTGCTAATTTCATTTGTAATTTGGGGAGTAAATTTGCGAGAAAACTTGCCTTTCTTAATGATTAGGAATATTATAAAAATACAAATTGTTATTAAAGAGATGACACTAATAATAGGAAAACTAATATGATTGTTAAAATTGGTTGGAAACTCTATTGTTTTTAAATCTTTAACAACTTCATCGGTTATAGTTTTAAATTGTTTTAAATTATCCAGATTTACATTGTCTAACTGTGAAATAGGTAAATTAATTTTGACCTTATTAAAATTACTAATATTACAGCAACTATCACTAATTATATTAAAGTCTGAAGAGACTTTTGGAACATTTATCTTAGGGTACACTTTTCTAACTAATCTTACGTTACCATGAAACGCCGTGCATTCATAGGGGATGTTAAGTACACCTGTACCGGATATAATTGTATCGGATACAGAATCTTTGCATTCTAAAGTTAGTTTAGTGGGTTTTGATAGGACAAATACCCATTTATTATTATTAAGTTTATGCCAGATATTAATGTTACCAAAAATAAATCTATACGGACAATTATCAGGTAACGAGGATAATGCTTTAGTTATAATTTCAATTTCACAAGATGGGTTATCAAGGACGGTGTGGATGTCGGCTATTTCGCAAAGGTAAGTTTCTGTAGGAATATTTTTACAATTGGTTAGGTCTTTAAGGTAAGTGTAGGTAGATTTATCTGTGCTTAAGGCAAGGAGTTGTTTGGTAGGCAAAATCATGGCGAAAGAATCCGGTGAGCTGTTAACGTGAGGTGTTGGAAGAGGAATGTTCCGATAAATGTTATATCTTAACAAACTAACTAAAGGTAATTTTACAACGAATATAAGCTTATTGTCTAAATAGTAGCATACAAGTTCGGCTACATTAATTAAGGTATGAATATTACTTATTTCTAAACTTATAGGGAAATCCAAATGTTTAGGTATTACCCTGAGATTATTTACAATGTCTTTATACATTTGATATGGCGTCAATATTGACGGATGTACGGTATTGCTTTTTACAAACAGAATAGCATTTAACAAATCTTCAATTTTAAAAGATAGTGTAAGCAAATTAGATTGCAAGATATTTAATATAGACATTAATTTTGACTTAAATGATATAACATTAATAACATTTGATATATTTTTGAATGACAGAGACAATTCATTGACGACGTCGTTCAATTTCGCTTGATTCATATTAATTTCATGTAAAGAATTATTTATATTAGAAATTGCAGATTGAGAAACCATTATAGTTTTTGTAAGAGATTCTGATAGTTTTTCGTCATTATTATACAGGGCCACTATAGCATTATGGTAATTTTCAGCATCATTTTCATCCATTGTGCCGAAAATGTGTTTGAATACTGTTCCTATGCCAGCAAACCAGGCAGATCTTTTGGTAAATGAATTAGAAATAATATGAGAAATGGCTTTGAAATCTCGTTGGATATCATTATACAAAGCTTGCAAAGGTTGTAGCATATTATTGCAATGTTGGATATCCATTTCTTCGTTTTCGCGACAGTGATATCGAACAGTTCCAAATACATCATAAATGTTTTCAAGATGGTGTTGAATAGAGGACACGTCTACCGGGATAACAATATGAAATTGGTCGTTAACAATCCTCAGTGTGCCGACAGGATCGAATAGTATGCCAGGACTTTTGTCGATATGTTCAACAAATTGGTTGTCGTTGCTCGCGGAGACGACAATAAAACACAGTGTAGATATTCTGAAAATAAACAGTTTGATTCTAAAAAGATTTGTATATGATAGATGTATAAAATTGTAAAATGTAAAAGAATTAAAATTGTAAATAGATTAAAGAATAATATTTTAGAATAAGTGAATGTGTATTTTCACTCGGAGGACTCATCTGTATGAGCAGGTTTAACCTCATCAAAGTGGTGTCTGACGTGACGCCTGTTAATAAGCAGGGACAGCGTGTTATTGCTATGGACCTTAACAATTTTGTAAGGTCCTTTCCAAAGTGGAGAAAGGGATTTTCGAAGCCGTACGTGATTTTTAAGGTAAACATATTCTCCGACTTTGTAGGTCTCGTGACGTGTGTGTTTATCGTAGTAGGTCTTCGACCTTTCTTTAGATGCGTTGATGTTTTGTAAGGCTCTCTCGCGGGAAACTTTTAAACGATGTTGCAACATTTTAGTATATTCGGGATAAGTAACATCAGAACGTGATTCGAATACGGAGTCGGGAATGTAGG